>CM060179.1:88320645-89701479 GCA_030549775.1 Tamarix chinensis
ATTATTATTATCATCATTATTATTATTATTACTACTTAATCTAACCTTATTATTATTATTACCTTTATTATTATTATTATTATTATTAGTATTATTATACTTAGCACCTTGATCATTATTGTTATTAGTACTACTACTTTTATTATTATCAATGTTATTTAACTCAAAGTTGGTGTGTTATCATGTTGTTGTTAAATAAGAAGAATTCTTAAACCGTAGTACCTTACCATTCAATATTATTCCTAATGCCTTTAACACTAACATCATTACTATGGTATCATTATTAGTTATTACTATTATCATTATTTCATTTCTATTATTGTGACAAAAACATTTGAACCCGTATATTATTATTATTCAAAATATAACTTTTATCATTATTATCTTTAGGAATATTTTTACTTGTTGGTATTGTAATTATTATATTATTATTTTAACCCTAACACTATTATTAGACTTAGCCTTAAAAACTCTAGGGTTTCTATCACTATAAACATTAGTGCCACTATTATTAGTTTTATTATTATTATTATTATCACTATTTTCCTATAGTTAGCATGAACACTATTACTATAAAAATAGAGCTAACGGGTCTAATAATATAAGGGTAACAATAAGTATAAAAAATAAATACATTTTGACTAATAATATTTAGTATACTAAATTTAAGATAAAAACCCTAGTTTTTGTATAATACCCTCTTTAGTAATAAGAACCCTAATCCTAAACTAGAATAAGGGATGATGGTACTTTCGAGGGAAAATAATACTTATTATTTCTCCCTTTTATAGGTTATCCCAACCAAAGCCCTAAGGAGTTAGAGGAGCGTGCTCCAAGCCCGGCGTCGCCTTAGGTAAGGACGAAGCTATGGCCTTGTGTTATGTGTGACATGGATGTGTTGAATGTTGTGTATGCCATGCTATGCCATGTGTTATATGATTTGTGGATAACTTGTCTTATGTGTAGCGTAGGTTGGAGATTGAGGTATGTTGTATGTGCTTTCTATGACATGAGCATGACATGTATACGTATGATGTTTTGGATGTGTTATGATACGACCCTCTAGGACATGCATGTTAGGGTAATTGGTAATATGAATTGGGAATAAAAGGATAACAAGAAAGGAATGGGAAGTGAGTTCACTAAGGGGGATATAAGGTTGACCTAAGTACCTCATGATCTAGGAGAGAAGATTTAATAAGGGAGGAATGACCAAAATAAATGAGAGTTGGGAACCATGCATGGGAGTCGTAAAATTTGCATGGTGACTTGGGGTGTTTGCATAGGATGGCTAAATTTTGCATGGGGGTGAATCTTACGTGAGAAAAGTTGAATTAGGGTGTAAATAAGAGAATGGGAGAGTTGTGGGGTGATTGGAGACTTGGGATGAAAAATAGTATGTAGGTTGGTGCAAGGGTGTATAAGGGACCCGATTAGGGTTTTTGGGGAGAAAGTAAAAATTTGGAAAGTGTAAAAGTAAGAATGATTAAGGAAGGGTGGAGTATGGGTTAAGAGTGAGAATTATATTATATAAAAGATGAGTATTGGTTTCCATGCGAAAGAAGAGACTTGGGGATGAAAAGAGAGAGGTTACTTGTGAAAGAAGTAAGGTGCTAGGGTTTGATGTGGCCAACTAGGGTTTTGCCGCTCACATGCGAGATCGAGGAGTAATGTGATATACCTTGGGGTTTGACCTAATAAGGGTGAGATGTGGGGTGAAAAATAAGTAATGGTAAGGTAAGTGAGAAGAGGTTGGGCCACATAGGTCCAACTAGGGTTTCCAAGGGGAAAACCCTAGAGGTTGAGAATAGGTGAGACCAATGTCATAGGGTGTTGGGCTTAAACTACACTTTCAGGAGTTGGTCTTTCATTATGTGTGAGCATAAGGGGGAATGGATATCAGGTCGTGATAAGAGGTGCCAGAGTCTCAAAATATGAGACGGGCCCTCTTGGGAGAATAGTAGTAGAACATCGATGACATGCATGTCAAGGGTGGAATGTTATTTAATAAGACACGGATAAGACACTAATCATGTAAAGTGAAAGATTGTTGAGTCGAGCCAAGTCCGGTCCACCGGCAAATAATAGTGGTCAGAGGCGTTTTGCCCTGTGTTTTTACCTTCTGGTCCACCGGCAATAATAGTGGTTAGAGGCGTTCTGCCCTGTGTTTTTACCTTCCAGTCCACCGGCAATAATAGTGGTTAGAGGCGTTCTGCCCCGTGTGCTTACCTTCCGGTCCACCGACAATAATAGTGGTCAGAGGCGTTCTGCCCTGTGTGTTTACCTTCTGGTCCACCGGCAATAATAGTGGTCAGAGGCATTCTGCCCTGTGTGTTTACCTTCCGGTCCACCGACTATAATAGTGGGGGATTTCGTGCTCGAAACACCAAAGTAAATAAGTTAATCCATGGAAAAATACTAAATACTTACAGCAAAACCCCATGTGAGTCGAGGCCAGTCCGGTCCACCGGTAAATAATAGTGGTCACGTGCGTTCTGCCCTGTGTGTTTACCTTCCGGTCCACCGGCAATAATAGTGGTCAGAGGCATTCTACCCTATGTGTTTACCTTCCTGTCCACCGACTATAATAGTGGGGTACCCGCGCTCACATGGACTATAAAAAAAACATGTGTGGAATTGACATATTATTAATGAGAATAAAGAATAAGTCACCGGGAAAATAATCAGGCCTTATCATGCGTGTTATTGCACGTTGCCTATGTGATTGTGCTATGTGTGTTATGTTGTATGATTGTATGCGTGGCCTTAGCGCACCTGCTCCCTTACTCAGTATCGGACCCGTACTGATACTACCTTGATTGAATGGGTCCTGTGATGATCCACCGATGGTGGGGAGCAGACCTCCTGTGCAGGTTTATGATCGGGTACTATTTTAGGGTGGAAGGCTTGACTTGAGTGAGTAGGCAATCCGGATATTGATCCTTTGAGACTTGTTTTATTTAGCTATATTTTGTACTACGCTTCATGTTTTGAAATCGTACTCTTAAGTTGTAATCCTAAATCGTATTCTAAATACTAATTGACTTGGGTTTCGTTAATGATTTATGTCAAATGTCGAATCATGTTTTAATGTTTTACACTTGATGTTGTTTGGTTTTAGCCTTAGCAATTAGTACCGGAGTGGTAGAAGTGTACCGGTCTGGTACTAAGTGTGGCGGTAACGCCCTCGAGTTTACGGTTTTATCTTTCGCTTCCGCTAAACCTTTGGATCTAAACGAAATTTTTCAGTAGTAAATTTGGGGGTGTTACATAGGTATTTATCAAATCAATACTATCATACTTAAAGGGTCATGGCCTAAAGAATAAAGGTCAACCCACAAAAATTTGGGACATACTCATCCCTTTAAGTTTCCCTCCTAGTTCTTCATTGGGCCAGTTTACTATACAGACTAGGGACGATCCCTTATCCTTAACCACATAGCATTCCTTCCCCCCTTCTAGTCTCCCCTGAACCTATCTGTATAAATATTGAATCTTGTACTCATTGTAGGGGGATTAATCATTAATAAAACTTCTTATTTTTCCTCTCACCTATATTCTCTATGATTTCCTTTGACACTCATTGATTACTTAAGATTTCCTCTTAAGTTATGAAGCACCAGCAACTATAGGTGCGTCTATCACTACCCCAAAAAGGCATTTTAATAATGGTTATTTTATAGTTTTAATAACAGTTTTAAACCGTTATTAAACCGCCCGTTATTAAATCTTTAATAATGGTTCCTAACCGTTATAAAAAATATAAAAACCTGCCAATATGAGCATAAACTGTATATTTAATAACGATTTTTAAGAAACAATCGTTATTAAAACTACAGTTTTTTTTTTATGTTTTTGCAATTTTGTTCCTGCCCACATACACAATTGTATGTTCAAATAATTACCAAATCTGCATTGTAAAACAACATCAAATCATAACAAATATGCAATCACACCATAATTTTAATAAATCTCTAGTTAATATGCATGTCTTAATACACCAGACATATATACTCAAGAATCAAAATTAGTAGGCATACCACAACTTGGTAGCTCTACACCCCAAAGTAAAAAGTTCATAAATCTAGCCTAGAAGAATGAAATACATAGATAAAATACAAAGCTAAACATGCATGTAGAATATATAGATCTCTACCTAATACCGAATGAATGAGTGCACGTGCTTGGCCCATTGGTCTCTCACTTCATCAATTTCATCAACATTGTATTGCTGGCCTTGTGTATAGTCATCGGTGAAAAACTATAATGCCTAAGTTTCAATTAATATACAGTTATAAATTTAGTCAAGTACCAAACATATATGTCATGATTCATTAATGGAAAAATATCGAAAAGAAAACATACATGGCTTGGATCTATGTTGACTGATTTGTTTTGGATTATCAGATCCATTGCTCTACATACATAGTATCCACAATCATTGTTGTTTTGCTGTTGTGGACACTATCAAATGAATTTAGTTAGCTCTCTAACTATTAGATATTAATTTGAATTAAAATAAAATACAAAATATTTACTATGACAGGCTCGTATTGAACATTCTTTGGGTCTCGGACACCATTCCTACCTCTCCTTTGATACACTGTCCGTAGTGCCCTAATAAATAGAGTTGGATACACAATATTGTAAGTACGTATATATACCTCAAATAATGAAAGCTATTAGAATATATGTATAAATAAGCTAATGAAGTAAGAAGTGAAAAGTATACTAATATGCTGATAAATTCCTTCCCACCACGACGAGCGACTTCAAAAGGTACGTTATAGGTTCGATGGGAATCAAACACATAGAATTTATTAAGATCAGGTCGGACGGCGTACAAAACCCAATGTTCAGTTGCGAGGTGAGAAATGAGATAGAGCTTGTTGTGTCCCTCAATCAAAATGTGATCTGCTAAATAGTTTATGTGCCTACCCTCTCTTATTGTACTACCGTCTGCTATGTAGTGTGGGCACACAAACACAATAGAGTATGTGCCTACCCTCCATCACAGCGCGATTAGATACCAACCTATGGACGACAAAAACAATGCATATTTGTTAATAACTAATAACTCATATAAGAGGTCATAAAAATTCCAATTGTACAAGTTATGAGTACTAAAATCTCAAAATGAAATAATAATTACATGATATAGATGGCGACACTCATGGTTGACATCCATTCTTGATTATAAATGTCACTTATGTCAATCACTGATACCATGTAAGTAGCACCGTCCCTCCCAACATACTCAGGACGACAATCAATGAAAATATAATTGTCCCTAAGGTAGTTTTGGGCATAAAAATACAATAAAGCTATTGCTAGTGGAGGTTGGCTTTTCTAATCTGAAGAAGGAATCTTTTGTGGGGCAACTAATTTTTTAGATTTAGCAACACCCTCTTTTGTGTTGCTCGTTCTGCTAGTACCTATCTTGGTTTTACTAGCAGGAGCAGTCTTCTTTTTTGATTCTTTAATTGATAATATTAAACAAAATAAGTATTGAGCATATAAATATATATATATGAAAAAGGTATCAATAGTATAACTACTAAAAAAGGTCTAATGAAGATGTCGAATGTCAATACCTCTTTAGTAGTGAGACATATTTGATCCGCAGGCTAAGCCACGAAGCTTCCATGAGCTTCTAGTACCGTGGTTGCCTCATCGCCCTCTTTATAACAAGGCAAGTGCGCACTGCCAATGATTGGAGTGTTAATACTCACCAGCCTTGTATTTAGGGCTAAATTGTACCCGTGGATTGTTTGCGTTTGGGTACTGTGACTAATGCGGACCCTTCCTTTCGCCAAAAGTGTTGAAAGGTCATTCGCTAATAAGTCACATTTATGCAAACCCTAAACAAAAATATTATACATTATTAATTATTTATTACACCAAATACATTTAATAACAATTTATAGTTTTTAATGCTTACCTCGGAAAGAGTAGAAAGACGTGCATCATCTTCACAACTATCTCTAACGCTATTTACATTAGGTATGTGAAGCTGATCATTGTCTACTGAATCGGATGGCTTATACCCTTGAGATTTAATAAATGACAACTCTTGCTCCATTGTTGCCATCCGTTCAAATGCCACGTTCAATTTTTGGGTGAGGATGGCGACTTGCTCATTAGTGCTACGAGAACCACGAGATCGACCACATATGCTCGTTCTCGTAACACCTAATCCAAGGCCCCTATGTCTTCTAGGGTGTTCTACAATTCCTGTAGCCTGGGACACAATACTATATTGGTCCACCTGTCCTCACCATCTAACGTTTCAAGTTCGTCCTGTAATGTATATAGTATATGTAAATTTAACTTATAGGAATAAACATAATATAATAGTTTTCTAAAAGAAAACAAAGTAGGGTTCTAGATATCTACAAACTTAAATTTTTTTTGGCTGCAACATCAACATATTCATTAATATGACCATCTCTTGTTGCTCTAGCCTTCTTCCATAATGTACCAATATTGATGGACGAGGTACATGGGTCCAAGTCTTGGGATAGGAGCTACAAATCAAAAAATATTCTTAATTAAGAATATTATTATAAAATTTGATATTTACATGTAAATAGATAAATCACAAAATGCATACCAACTCCTCTTCAAGGCCCGCATATCCTTCGCGAGCCATATTATGTCGGTATTTATTTTGCTTCGCAATCTCTTTATTTTAGGTACTTTTTTCCTATGTGACAAGCCAAAACATAGTGACATGGTTATTTCAATATTAAGCATAATACTGGGATCGATACAAAAAGTTTAATTTTTATCTAACAAGTACCTTAAAGTCCCCCGTAAGACGATATGCAATAAATTGGTTCCAACTTTCTTGATCGATGAAACTGTATCATTTGGGTGGGTTCTGCTGTAGAGAACCATCCCTCTTTCTATACATTTTCCTATGAGTTAAATATGACCTAAATGTTCTTAGACGCTCCCCACAATGTCTAAGAAGTCATTTCTTCCTACTCTCTGGGATGTTGAACACTCTCTGCAAAATAAGACATGTAGATGTATACCAATGTTAATGTAATAAAATTAATAACATTTGACATACAAAAATGATTACATAAAATAGCATATTTACAATAATTTCCTGCCAAATATGCTCCTTATGACCCTTTGGAACCTGCTTCCAATTATTATAGGAGATAAGAACACGATTACGGGTCACAAGTGAAATGTAAGTCAAGAACATGTATGCGTAAGGGCTAATGGGAAGATTGTAAGTATTCCATCCCAACTCGACTAATTCTCCTCTATTCCTCATGTCTGTGATGATTCTCATAATTGTAGGTCCTCTTTTCCCTTCTTCATCACTGTTGTTCCTATCAATGTTTTTATTGGCCATATCTCTATAAAAAATAAATAAATAATTTATGTTAGAATGTTATGTATTGAGCATAATGTACCATTATGTTATCGATACGAATCATGATTAGAAAGAATTAATTTCAAATGTATCATGCTATTCTATATATATATATATATATATGAATCATGCTAACACGTTTCCAAAAAGATATTATTACTAATCCTAACCCTAATTAACCCTAATTAACCATAATAAACGATAAACTCTAACCCTAATCCTAGCTAATTAACCATAATTTATTACAATAAAACCTAACCCTAAACCTCATAAATCCCTAATCCCTAAACCTAGCTAACTATAATTAAACCATAATATATAAATCATATTATTATTATTATTATTATTATTATTATTATTATTATTATTATTATTATCATCATCATCATTCACAATTATTTCTCTCTATTTAATTATTCACTTTTATATATTCCTTATTTTCTATATCTATTTAATCATTATCAAATAGCAATCATTAACATATGCATCTCTAATTGAAATTTTCATTTAATGATGTGCATATGTAAAATATATTTTCATTTCATTATATGACATTTCCTATATCTTATTACTAGTGTCCTATACTTATTAATGAAAATGTGTGTGTGTGTGTGTGTGTATATATATATAGTTTTTATGAGTGAAAATGTATATAATTCTACACTCACATTCATAGTATATATATATTTAAAGGTCTCGGCCAACACATGCATTTGTTAATATATAACAATAACGTAACAAATTCAACAATGAACAACAACATTTTCAACCAACACATTCAACAACACATTTTCGAACGACAAACCGCAATCTTTCAATAACAAACAAACGAAACCCTGTAGCAACATGCGTGCATTTATATATATATATATAAATATAAGTAGATACAAAGTTATGAGAGGAAGAACAAACACATACATAAAGTGAGCTAGCTACAAACATGACGACAAGCAAGTTGAGAGAGGCAAGGGCTTCAAACACGACGGAGGATGAAAGTACAACTGCTAGCTAGCTAGCTTCGGAACAATGACATCACACACATGCAAAGTTGACAATGGCAGAGGCGTAGTGGAGAGTTGGCAGTGCGAGGGTTTCCTTTACTTGAGAGGAGCCAGAGTGGTGGTGCATGATGTGGTGGTGTGAGGGTTTGCAAGGAGAAGGAGAGTAAGAGAATGAAGGTGCAGAGAGTCTGAAACTTTTGGCATGAAACATAACTGAGCAAAATAAAAGTTTGATTTTAGAGTTTTAATAACGGTTCTCTCCGGAACCATTATTAAAACCTTCGGACTTTTGACAACGGTTCTTTTATGAACTGTTATTAAAACCTCTTTTAATAACAGTTTTACTTAAACTGTTATTAAAACATCCATGCAAATTTTAACGTTGCCCTTTTAATAATGGTTTTGAACTATAACCGTTATCAAAACTGTCCCGCGCATTAATTTTCACGTGTTTGACAATGGTTTTCGAACCACTGTTATTAATGTTCCATTATTATTTTCCGTTTTCATAGTAATGTATGGGGATTCTGAATAAAAATCTATGTCTCATGTCCAACCTCTAGACATACTTGATCCTAGTGCTGGTAACCCTTTAATAGTGGATAATATTGTAACTTCATCTTAGCTTCAAGCTATAAATCCTAATCTCCGAGCATCATTCAGAAGATGGTATCAAATATGTCATCTTTGTTAGCATATACCCTAATTCAACTCCCAAATCTTCTAGATCAATTCCATCAACATAGTCATAAAATACCCCAACATCTACCCCACAAGAAACTCTGGTAGAAGTTTTAGGTGAGGTCTTAGACCTTCTAGAACAAGAAAAAATGGCTGCATAGTTCCTTTATCTGAGAAGAGGAAGCTAAATTATTAGAAGATGTACTACTAATGATAATAAGAAAAGATATATAAAAACTATCTTTATGCCCTACCAGGTAAGACAGGAAGGAAATATATTCAAGTTGAAGAAAGAAGCATGGTAGCTAGTGAAGCAATATGGATAATGAAGAATATTCTACATGTGATGTCCAACAAATGTCTATAGATTCTATCAGCAATAGGGATGATGGGCGTCAAACTAATATAGACGAAGATGATTCTATTACTAGGTTAATAAGTAAAAAAGTGCAAGAAGCTTTAGAATCTTAAGGGAAGAAGAAGAAGAAGAATGATGAAAATGGATATAATTGGTAGACACCCTTTATTAGGGACATATCCGAAGCGCCAATATAGAGAATAAAAATTTCAACTTTTAAATCATTTGATGGTTTTTCAGTTCTAGAAGACTAATTGAATGTATTTAGGAATATAATGCTATTAGCTAGATCACAAGAGGAAAAAGTATATAAGAAATTTCTTGGATCATTGAAGGGATTGATATTGAGGTGGTTAGGTAAACTCAAGGCTAGATCGATAAGATCTTTTTCTCAACTCGCAATGAGTTAAGTAGTAAAAATTATTACGTGCTAGCGACCTAAGAAAGATTCATACTCCTTGATGGGATTCGGCCAAGATATTCCATTCAAATTTTTCTAAATGGATTTTATGAGGAAATCTTATATATAAATGAGTTGGACAACAACATTAATAGATATTCTCTACTCAATGGACTGGCAGATAAATATTTGGTTGAGAATTTGTACTTGGCTAAGCATAAGTCTGACACCTTTGTGAAAAATGTTGTACAAGTGAGGATAAATGCCAAGGAAATGACCAAAGAAAAAAAAGCAAATACTTCCTCACTACTAAGGCACATGTTAAAGAAGGGGATGTAAAAGTAATAAGAAAACCCTATGACACTAAGGTTGACTACACAATCGATTGGACAACCACCACCAATGGGGAGATTTGAAAAATATGTATCTCTATTGAATAGTTTGTAGCATATATATATATATATATAATGATGAAAATACTTGATAAATGTTTCCAATACCATTTCCTATACGTGCATACATGAAGCACATGAACCTTAACAAATGTTGTTCATATCAAAAAAGGTATTGGCATAACAACAATGAGTGAAAGACCTTAAATGATTTAGTTAAAGATATATTTCACAAATGAAACTTCAATCACCATGCACAAATGTCTATGGAAAGGAAATTGACAGAGGTGGCCCAATAATTGCCCCAAATATCTCAAGCCAAGGAGCTCTAAAAATGAATGCACACTATTGCTAGAAGAGATTCCTTAGTTGGGGTAAGAAATAGAGCTTAGAAAGCATAGATTAGAGAGACCAACTTCCAAAAGATGAATAAGAGTCTTCAATAGATGATGGGGAAGTTAGCTTCACATTAAGGGATGTGAGGCCAAGTAGGGCTAGAATCATGACAATCCCTTAGTAATTAAAGTACAAATTTCTAATTGTGTAATGAAGTGAGTTCTTGTGGATACAAGCATTTTAATAGATGTGCATTGTACTTTAAGAAGTTTATATGCAGCTATAGCTATCAGAGAAATGCTTGCTAGATAAAATAACATCCTTAATGGGATTCATGACTATAATCATAATATATAAAGGGATGGTGGATCTTACTACGATAGTAATTTAATTAGGGGTGCCAAAAAGTGAACAAGATAATTTTGTTGTAGTCTCTTACCCATTTGCATATAACATGATATTAGGTTAACTAATCTTTAGCTCTAAGAAATCATCTTTATGGCTGGATTGATAATGAGATTCATAGTTAACGAAGGATGTAGGGAGGTTTAGGGTGATTTAGGAGTGACTAAGTAGTGTTATGCTATTGAAGTAAAGGGCACCCTTAGGAAGTCAGGCACCTAGAGAAGGTGTAAAGTAGGCTATAAAGGCTGAAGAAGTGTAGCTAATAGATGCAGATTATAAACCAATGATAGGTAAATAAAATAGTGACATTGATAAGGAAGAGCTACAAGATTTTCTAACAAATAATAAGGATGTCTTTGCATGACAAGTATTAGATTTAGAGGAAATCCCCCTTGATTTCATTGAGAATCACCTAGATATAGAGGATTAATTTAAACCAGCAAAGCTAAAAAATAGATTCATCTGATTACAGAAACATAAGGTAATCAAAGAAAAAGTAGACAAGTTACTTTCTTCAAGCTTCATTTGGGAAGTATATACGCCAATTGGATAGCTAATCCAATCATGGTGAAGAAGTATAATGGGAAGTGGAAAATGTGTATTAGCTTTACTGACTTAAATGATAGGTACCCAGTTCCTCATATTAACTTACTAATTCATTCAATATTTGGGTAATAAAGGTTATTTCATGAATGCTTTTTCTTGGTACCATCAAATCAAACTTGTTGATGTAGACCACGAAAAACCATTTTTATAATAGATGATGGTCTATCTTGTTATAAAGTCATGCCATTTGGACTAAAGAATTCAAGACTAACCTTTTAGAGGCTGGTGAATGACAATTTTTAGGGACATATTAGAAAGAAAATAGAGACTTATATGGACGACATGATCATAAAAAAACCATAAAATAGAAACCCATATAGGAAAGCCCATTTCTATTTTTTAGACCCTAATGAGATAGTGAATGAAACCAAAACCTTTTAAGTGTGTGTTTGGAGTTAGCATCAAGAAATTTCTAGGTTTCATGGTGTCATAGAGGGATATTGATGTAAATCTTGAGAAAGTAGTTGTCCTAAATATGTTACCTCCCTCGAGAAAAAGAGATATCTAGTAGTTGATAAGAATATTGTCTACTTTTCATAGATTCCTATCTAGAAGAGTTGAACAGAGTTTTCCCTTTCCTAAGCTTCTACGCAAGAAAGATAGATTTCAATGGAAAATGGAAATTCAAAAGGCATTTGATGATTTAAAGGTTCACTTATCAGTATTGCTAACCCTAACCATTCCATTAGAAGGGGAAGAGCTATTCTTATATCTATCCATGCCAATGTCAGTAATCTCCTATGTTCAAGTTAGGGAAGAGGCTAGGATAGGAACACGAAGACCCATATATTGCACTTGTAAGGTGCTTACCGATAAAAAAAATCTTATAATTCAAATGGGAGAAAATAACATATTCTCTATTGATTATTTCCAGTAAGGGAAATGGGTGATATATGTTGAAAGAGCATATAATAGTCTAGGATCTAAGGCTAATGTAGTATTGATCGATCCAATGACATAGCTATCGAGTATGCACCAAGATTTGGTTTTGTTTCCACAAATAATGAAGCGGGATATGAAGGTGCTTTAGCTGGGCTCATAATAGCACATGAGCTAAGGATAAAAAAAAGTTTAAGCTTCATAGCAACATAACATTGGTATTCAGACAATACAATCAATGGTATGAGGTTTGAAAGCCTAGCATGGAAAAGTATTTGGGGAATTTGATTAAAGCAAAAAAAAAATTATTTCCTCAAAATGATATAAATATCGTGAGTAACTAATCTAGTGGTTGATGGGCTAGATAGAGTAGCCTCTGCTAGTTCCTCTTTATTAGCTATGATAATTAAAATAGTATACATGACAAATTTTTTGATATTATAAGAAGTGCCTATGAAGAACAATTTTATATCACAAAAGTATTGATGCTAGATGAATGGATAATAGAGCTTATAGATTACCCGAAAAAGGGGATCATTCCAACAGATGAAAATAAAGCATTTGAATTATAGAGAAGCATTGTGAAGTTTGTTATTGATAACAACGAAATATGTATATAATTATAAACCATGGAGATACTTAAATTCTAACCTTGAGTAAATGTACAAAGAATGTTGGAGGATGTCCATGCCAATATTTTAAATTTGTACCAAGTAGGTATATCTTTCTCAACTAAATCTCTACATCAGATATATTACTATAAGACAATGTATTAGGATGCTAAGGCAATTGTGTAGTGATGTCAAGTGTAACACCCCTAGGAATCACATTTGAAATTTGTTTTTAATCAAACCATACACTAAGATAGGGGTGCTACCACCGTGATCAGTACAAGCCTGAGCCCCGGCCATTCTCACACCAACCACAAGGCTATAAAAATTCACAACCCATTAAATCAATTAAGACATAGAAGCATAATGATAGAAAGATTCATAATTAAAGGAAATCAAAGTGCGTGATTAAAAGTTGTTACAAAATAGAAAACAATTATTGCTTCAAAGCCCTCAAAGGGAAGGAACAATACAAATATTAAGATAAGATAAAAACTAGAGAAAGTAGAGTCCAAACAACACTCACTCTTGGGCCCCATGCCATGTCTAATAGGCTTCACTCAACCCCACCCAATGCATCTAATGCGTCATAGTCATTGAACATAACATCTTCTACTTGTACCAACTCAAAAAGGACCTCTACTCGTGGAAATGAGAAACACCCATGAAATGGGTGATCGGTACACTAAGTATTGAGCAAGGTAACCATGCAGATAAGGACATACATGAAAAATAGATAATACAGGTAGGTAACCATGCAACTAAATCCATACATGAAAGATAGATAATATAAGCAATGATTTAGTCTGGTTAGACATAATCATTAGATCTCTGGTCATTACTCCCATTTCACGCCATCCTCATTATAAGTCCATGCGAGGACGGAAACCCCACTATTATAATCATTGGATTGGAAGCGTCTAGGAAAAAACACTCCTGGCCACTATTATTCGCCGTTTGATCGGTCTGGTTTCGACTCCCATGGTGTTCCACCAGAAGTAATTAGTATTTTCCCATGGCTTATCATCAATTAAGGTTTGATTTGTTGAGATTGGGATCCCCCACTATTATGGCTGGTGGATCAAAAACATCCAAGGTAACACACACCTGACCACTATTATTCACCAGTGGATCGGTTTCCAAGGCACCCCGCACCTGGCCACTATTATGCTGGTGGATCGGTCTAGGCTCGACTCAATAATCTTCCACTTTAAATGGATAGTATCTTATCCATATATTATTCAATATATACTTTCACCCTAAACATGCATGCCCTTTGGACTTCTCGCTCACACCTCATCCACACCTGCTTGCTCAAAAGGCCGAGTCCCATATCTTGAGACCTCTATGCCCCCTAAAACATTTGAACATCCTTTCCCCCTTTTCCTTACTTACCATGGAGCCCAACTCCTATGTATTTGGGTCGAGGCCCATTCTCTTATACCTCCAATTTAGTTCACTATCGCCCTCTAGGGTTTTCCCTTGGAAACCCTAATCTGGCCTAACCCAAAGGTGGTTCACGGTACTTGCTTCATATTTATTAATGATTTCTCTAGAAAGGTATAGGCTTATTTATTAGAGCATAAGAATGATATGTTTGGTGTTTTCAAAAGCTAAAAGACCTTACTAGAAAAGAATATTGGAAAAAAAGTAAAGTGTATTAGGATAGATAATGGCCTTATTTTTTTTTAGTAGAGTTTCACTAATTTTTACCAAGACCATTAGATACTACACTAGAATGGGGTTGCTGAGTGGATGGACAATAACCTATTAAAGAAGGATAGTTGTACATTATCAAAAGGAGGGTTAGGTAGAGATTTTTAGGTAGAGGTGGTTCACATAGTACCCTACCTAGTGAACTAGTGTTCAAATCAGTCCATTGAGGTGAAGACTCCTTAGGATTTGTGGTCTAGTAAGCTAGCTGATTACTTAGATTTGCATGCCATTTGTTTCCCTACTTTTGCTTATGTGAATGATGGTAAACTTGAACCTAGAGAAAAGAAGTGTATCTTTCTTAGCTTTACATCTAGAGTCAGGGGGTATAGGTTATGGGAGCTAGCTGCATCTAAGTTATTGACTAGTAGGGATGCTACCTTCAAGGAGTCGTGTTCCTCTAGAAGAGTGAGTTTTGTGATGGCGTATCTAAGGAGGTGGAAGTGCTTTAGGCTAGGTGGAGGTTGAGTTGGATGATAGAGACCCTTCCAATCAACTCACTATTTCTAAAGTGGGTGGATCTAAGTAGTAAGTGGAACAAAGGGGTGTTGCTCCACATAGGGCACCGAGGATTGTTAAGCCTTTGGTCAAGTATGGTTTTAAAAAATTGGTTGGCTATGCTTTATCTAGTTTTGAGAATATTGTTGATGTGCATGATCTAGTATGATTCTCAGAGGCTATTAAGAATTTTCATTTTGCTAAGTGGTGCTGCAAATGGG
Source organism: Tamarix chinensis (assembly GCA_030549775.1). Taxonomy (NCBI): domain Eukaryota; kingdom Viridiplantae; phylum Streptophyta; class Magnoliopsida; order Caryophyllales; family Tamaricaceae; genus Tamarix; species Tamarix chinensis. The sequence goes on from CM060179.1 coordinate 88,336,140, forward strand.
TATACAAGTTCAAATAGGGAGATACAAAGATTTAGAGACCAAGGTATAAGGCTATTTTGGTTGTATATGGATTCAGTCAGATTCCAAACATAGATTATAACAAGGTATTTTCTCCTATTGTTAGACATACTTCTTTTCATACTTTACTTGCGCTAGCAGCTATACATGAGCTATAGTTAGAGCATTTGGATGCTACAACTAAGTATTTTACATAGTGAGGTTGAAGAGGAGATTTGCATATGATAACCTGATGGGTCTGTTGTTGTAGGGATACATAATAATATGTGCCTATTGAAGCTGTCACTATATGCTATGAAGCAATCTCTTAGATAATTGTATAAATGGTTTGATTAATTTATGCTTAAGCATGGTTTCTTTAGAGTGAGTATGATGAATGTGTGTATCTGAAGGCGATGGAGGGGTAGATCTCTTATTTATCTTTTTATGTATAGTGATGGCATGCTTGTTGTAGCAAGAGATATGCCTAATGTTGAAAAGGTGAAGACAATGCTGAAAAGTGAGTTTGAGATGAAAGATCTTGGATTTGTAAAGAGCATCCTTGGCATGGAGATCATAAGAAACCGTGAGAGGAATATTTTTTACTTGTCACAAGAGTCCTCTATCAACAAGGTGTATAGAGGTTTTATAAGATGGATGCTAAGACAATGAGCACTCCATTGACTAATCACTTCTTATTATCCCAAATCCAAAGAGGAAGAGGAGTTCATGGATATTGTTTCATATTCGAATGTTGTTGGTTACATTATGTATGCTATGATGTGTTCTCAGTTTGATATTGCTCAAGTTGTTAATGTGGTGAGTTAATATATGGAGAATTTGGAGAAGGATCACCGGCAATCAATGAAGTGGATTATGAGGTACTTGAAGGGTACGATGTTAGCATGTATAGAGTATAGGTGTTCAGTTGATTAGCTAGTTGGGTTCACATACTCTAATTTTGGTGGTGACCATGATAAAAAGAGATTCACCAGTGGATATACTTTTTATGTTTGTAGTTAAGCTATTATCTAGAGATCTTCCTTATAGGATGTGATGGCTTTGTCTACTACTAAGACATAATACATGGATATCACAGAGGCTTTTCAGGAATCCGTGTAGCTTGGTGGTTTAGTATGTGATTTAGGGTTTATTCATGGTGCTCCAATCATTCGAGGTGATAGCCAAAGTGCTTTCTATTTAGTGAAGAATCATAATTCTTTCCATCTTCAAATGAAGCACATTAACATCACGTATCACTTTATCCGATTTACTATTTCTACAAGAAAACTTATGTTAGAGAAAATGGGTATTTTGGATTATCCAGCCAATAATGAAGCCACTGACCGTGGCTAAGTTTGATTGTTTCTCGCACTTGATTGGTGTTCATAGTCCATGAGGCTCTTTATTGGGCTAGCTTTTTTTTTGTAGAGGTCTTTACATGCCATACATAAAAAATATTGCATCAAGGTGAAGACTTGTGAGCTTTTATTGGGCATTTGATACATAATATAACATTATGTTGGCTCATGCAGGTGGTGAAAAATTTTGGCGGTTAATATATAGGTTATGTGAGAAACACGGGGGTCCCGTGTTTATTAAGATGGACCATGTTTTCTCATAGAAGGTTTTTATGTGTTTTGGGGGAAAAAGTAGAGAGTAAGGAAATTAACATTGGGGTCCCATGTTTTCTAAACACGGATTGTGTTTTTCCTTTACTTCTGTAACATTGTTTTTGCCTTATAGTGTTTTCTCTAGTATAGAAAAGATATGAGAAAACCTTAGTTGTCTAGTCGTGCAACCTAACTTTTTCTTCACCATAGAATTCTCCATTAAAATAGAATTTTATATTTGTGTAATTCATTTATTGATTTGTTTAACCATCTTGTAAGTATACAAGAGTATGATTAACGATCTAAATTTTCCCTCAATTGTTCTTTTTTGTGATTGAATAATCATTGTAAATCATCTTGTTAATTCCAATTATAGTTTTGGATCCATTCAATCTACGTAATTCCACAAAAGCTACAATATTACCGGCCATTAAAAAAACAATAAAAAACTCCTTTAACCCTAGATTTTTGAGTTAAGATGATTATAGGATCAGTTAGTACAATCCTAAAGAAAATGAAAAAGCTTTAAAGATAGAGAAGCACTTGCTCAAGGAGCATAGAGATATTATCCAAATACGACTCTCAAATTTCCTACAACAAGTATAAAATTACTGTAATAAGAGAATTAATCCCATGAGTCTAAAATTAGGTGATTAGAAGTCATGGAAGGTTGAATTTCATGGTAATGATGTAATACACTACCCTAAAATTATTCAAAAATATGTTTAAAATTATGTTAATATAAAAGCTTTTGGTTTTGGAAAGGGCTTGGAATTAGGTGAAAATGTGGACTTTTAGCTATATTAGTTGACTAGTTACTCAAATTGATCTACTAATACATTCAGTGACCCTTATTTTCATTTTATATAGAACTAGTAAACTGGTTTTCCCATACTGATTGACTTGTTAGGCTGTGATTTCTTAATCCTTATTTGTTTTACTTCGATTCTCATCCAAATGTTTATGAAAACTTATAATTAGAGTATGTTTGTGATAATTAGTATATTTTGATGTTTTGGGATTATTTTTACATTATCTACATCATTATATGATTTTATTACACTAAAAATCTCCTAGAAGCATTTATGTTTTACTTTTCCTCACCTACCATATTTCCTCTCGCCTTCTACTTTCTCCTTCTCTCTTCTTGCTTGTGTAGAACCCCTTTCCCTATTGGTACTTTATCTTAATTTGATTTTTTTTACTTCACCCTTCCCAACCCATGCTTCATCAATTACTCCTCTTACACCATTTTACCCAAAAAAACCCCTCCATTCTTGCAACACAACTTCCTATTCTCTTTCATCCTTCCTTTTTGGTCGACCAACAGACCCCTCCTAGCCCTCTTCATTAGATGCCCTCTCCTTTTAACACACTCATTGAAGTCTCTTTACCTTTTCTCCCTTCTCTCTTCTTCTTCTGGCATATTTTGCTAAGTGTGGAGAACCTCTTCTCTCTCATTTCATTTTCTTGTTCTAGTAAAGAATTGAGGCCCTTTCCCCACATTATTTTCTTGGGATTCAATTTTTCTTCTTAATCATTACTTTTATTCCTCTTTATTTTCAATAAATAAAGGGAGATTAAAGTTTTGGTGTTCATTTGGTTCTAAGAAAATCATGAGAAAAGAAATGAAAATTAGGTGGAAAATAGCATTCAATGTTTTGTTTGCAAAGAAAATAATAAGGAAAGAAATAAGAAAGAAAAAGTAAAGGAAAGTACTACAGTTATATTTTCCTCTCTTAGACCCAAGGAAAAGATGAAAGTAGTAAGGAAAATTTTATTGAGCTGTAATCTAACACTCATTTTGATTAGTTTTTCTCCTCTCCTTCTATTCATTTTTGCCTTGTTCATTTCCTCCTCATTGGTGACTCCTTTTATGATATTCATGTTGTAAATTTGAAGCTTCATGTTGCAAATCCACATTGCTCCTAACTAAATCAGAAGAGGTTCCCTCCATTTTTTTTTATTTCTCCCTTGATTTTAGAATTTTCATTACCATCATCATCGAATATCATCTCTATTTATTTTTTAGTAAACCCTAATTTTGGTTTCATTAATGTGGGTCTTCTTAGATTTTGGTGGCCTATTGTCTTGTTTCTATTTATTTTTATTTGTTCTTATAATATTCGTTTTAATAGTGATTTTGTGTTATTAAGTTTAATTTTATGAGTGTTGTTCCAGTTCACTTTGATTATTGTTGATATTATAATGTTTAGAACCTTATTTGTTTATTTAGATTATTTATTGTTGGAGCTAATGGTAAAGGATACATGAAAGATGAGTAATTATTTTGTGATCTCCAATTGATTTCTAGATTCTTTTAAGCCCATGTTTTATGTTAATTAAAGATTGGAGGTTCTATGCATGTAAGATCATTGGGATATGATAATGGGTTCTTAGATTTTTTTCATATTTAGGATTTAAGTTATAGACCGATCTATTTTGTTATCTTTATGGGTGTTAGCTCCTTTTATTCCCTTTTTGTATGGGTTTGAGTGATAAATTCCTAAAATTTCTTATTTTTTGGGAGTTAATTGTATGTACTTTGCTTAACTTTTTTCATATAGGATTCTCATTGTTTAAGATTATAAAAAGATGGGTCATTTATACCCTATATAAAAAGATGGCTTAGGAATTGAAATTACTATTCTAGAGGACATAAAAGCTTTTGAATATTTTTTGTTAATGTGTTGGGACATACTCGAATATTTAAATGCTCATATTCTATCTAAAGCCAAGTAACAAAATAATTAATAAATTGAGTAGTGACCTATAAATAATTATTAAGCTTTCAATCTATATCTTTATGGCAATTTAGTAACAATATTTAAGAAACTATAAGAAGATAGAGAAAGGGGCAAATGGTTGAGATGGGAGGAAATGCTGGAAGTAGAAAAACATGGATTAAAGTTAACAAGTTAGGCCTTTTCCATCTTTTGTCTAGCTTTGATCTTTATATCCTACCTATAGTGTACAATAATTTATCTTAATCTGCTTCATGGTAATTGATTTTGGATCAATCTTTTCTACATTATTATTGAGAAAAATAAAAAAATTGGAACCTTCTAAGGGTATTTGTTTCCTTGGTGGGCTTGAAGTTCGTGTTGCATTTGGAAGTGCTTGAAAACATCTTTTTTTAAAAGAACTTAGTAAAGTATGAAGATCCTTTTTGGTGTTATTATCCTTAATGTTGGAATTGCTTCTATTCAAAACTACCCCATTGTATATACTACGTGGATGAGATAAATAATTTCTCTTTATATATAAAAGGTTTAATATTACATTTATTGCTAAATTATCTTCAAGAAACTTGTAGTTATAACTACAATTAAGGCTGGTCTTTTGTTTTTCCTATACCCTATGTCTTGCAACCACATTTTTTGATTTAATTTTTTCATTGGTATTGAGAGGTGTAAAGTCAAGTAAGTGATTTATTTTATTTTATTTTATTTTTATTTATTCTATCCCTTATTAGTAGGGTCTTTTAAAGGTTATTGATAGTTTATGAAACTAATAGATGCATTAGTAACAAGCCATAAAACTATTATTTTTCTTTCTATGTTTGTTTATCATAATTGAAATCAAAAGGAATATGGAATGTTTTATTTATTTTTGATGGAAATTATTGTACTTTATTTATGTAATATTTTATAATGTTTCTATTTTTTGGTCTTAGTATTAAGTTTATTGTGTTTTTTTTTAGAAACTTCATGGACATTTTCTTGTAACAATTTAATACTTTAATTTTTATTAAATATATAAGAGTATTTAAATTATAATAATCACCAATCTTTAGAATTTCCTTTCTATAAAATCAAACATGAAAAACACTTTCCAAAAATTATATTTTCCACAAAATATTTCCAACAACCATATGAGGGAAAGAAATTTATTTACTTTTATTTTTGTTCTTTTATTTTTCTTTCATTTTCATTTTCCTTTCCTTATTATTTTCTATGAACCAAATTGAGCCCTGAGAGAGTTGAATATTTCTTTCTCTTTGCTACTCTCAGTTATCTATCTTGTGGGTTAAGGTTGAGTATTTATACCTCTATTGGTCTTCTCTATTTTTCTTGTTTAAATTAAATTTTAAAGTATGTTTTACTTATTTTTAGATTCTTAGTTCCTTTAGATAATAAAGGATCTTGAAGTGGGCCATCAAGTTAGGAGTATTTTATCTTTTCTAGAACATTTTCTTTGAGGTAAGGCATACCTCTATTTTTTGATGAGGTTTGCTATTCATGTTTGCGTTTGTTGTTATCTTTGATTTTTCATCATGTACCTTTATAAAAACATGAGTTATTATATATGGAATTGAGCAAGATATTTGTTGTGAATATGGATGGTTACAATCGTAAGATGTGGAATTATATGGATATTTGGTCATAAGTGTGGGTCATGTGTTTAAATCAGAAGTGTGGTGTAGTGACTAAATTATGGAGGATCTTTGTGTCAAAATTGTTTATATTCTTAGCTATTTGCATGACTCTAGCTTTCTATCTATGAATTATTTGATTGTTTGAGTTTAGTAGTATGTGGTCTTTAGGACCTTATGATGAATCTTAGATATGTGTGTATGGTTGATACTAGATGTGATATCATGAGCTTGAATTTAATGTTGACATGGTTCTCGTTGATCTCCTCCTTGATGTTGGTTATTCGGGTATGTTTTGGTTAGTTTTGACTTAAAGCATGAATTAGATGAGTTAAGCATGAAAGTGTGGTACAATTAATTAAAGAGTAGGTCTAGGATATATTTATTTTATTAATAGTAGTAGTATGTGTAGGATGTGATTTATGGGGTGTTAAGCATGATTTAGCAATTTTGGCATTAGCATCAAGGTTGTGAATATAGTATGATGTGCAGTCTTTTATTTAGTTGTGGAGGATGATCTGGACATTCGGTATCTTCAACATGTTTTCATATGAGCTTGGTAGTATATAACCTATTTATCCTACTTAATTGAGCTTAGGATTGATGACATCATGACTTATTTATTATTATATCCATGTTGATGAATTGAGGGATGAATTGTGATTTTCATTGAGTTCAAGCATGATATTGTTAAGTATTGATTCCTACCATGATCGATGTGAAATCATGTGTGGCATATATCTTTTTATATGGTCTACAGTATATATGAATGCTAGGATTAAATTGGAAAATATTGGTAATGTTGTTATGCGTAGTTCGTTGATCTGAGTGTTATTTTTCCCACACCAATCAATCGATTTGTTGGACCAATTGATTGGTTGTGCAAATAATTTCTTGGTTTGAAAACTTTGATTGATTGGTTGAGAGAACAATCGATTAGTCTAATGAACTAGTTGACTAGTTTTAATTAGTAGTTAATTAGTTTATCAAACCCATCGATTTGTTACCTCATGACCAGAGCGGTCTGGTCTCTACTTAGCCCCATCACTGGTTTAAGCGAACCCATCGAATGGTTCCCATGAAAAATTAATTGGTTTACCAAACCCATTGATTGGTTGCCTTATGAACTAAGTGGTCTGGTATATGTTTAGACCCACCTACTAGTTTGGATAAACCCATCCACTGGTTCCTATAAATTATAGATTGGTTGGACTAAATAGATGACTGGTTTCCCGGTGTATTGTTTTCTTAGGTCTAGTACGACTAGACTAGTCGACTGGTACTAATGATCGATCAGCTGGTTTATCTATAGTTCTCTAGGTTTGTTTGATACTTAATTTTCTTTGTTTTTGGATTTCATATTAATTTTTCTATGTAATTACAATATTTTATTCATGATTTCAACCATGGTTAACTTGGATTCAATATGGATCAAAACAATAATATTGTGGTTCCTTCAGTGGTGATGTTTGGTATCACCTTTAAACACCCAAGTGGTGTCTTATATGTCTTAAGTTGTGGTTAGTGTTATTACTTGGTAATATCCATTTGGTATTAATGAAATAGTAATTGTGCTTTGTGATATCATTAGGTAATTAATAATAATGAAATGTGGCTTGTGGCCTTGAGTGGGTTTTGTATCAATGTTTAGAAAAACCCAATTGGATTGTTCTAAAATTGTGTTGCAAATTATGGGATTACTAATTAATCTTATAATGGGAATAAGATTTCATTCGAGCCTTCTTCTCCAAGAAACCTCAAATAAATGAATCATATAATTAACTCAATAATTTTTAAAAAATGCCTGAAGAGGTCCATTATATGTGCAACCTCAAATAAATGACACCCATACAAAAAGTATGTTACCATTCTCTAGGCATTAAGGAAAAATGGTATTGAGATGAGGTGACACGTTTGGAGCAATATTCTCATGAAAGGATGGAAATAAAAATGGATTCCCCTATACAAAGCCTTGTCATAAAGGGAAATGCACTTGTTGGTGGGTTATTGAGCATATGTACTATTAGAATAAGGGAGAGGCAATGTAAAACTTTGCTCGAAAATGCTCAAGTTGAGCATATGTACTATTACTAGGAATATCAATGTTTGAACCAAGTAAGGAAGTTTCAACCATAATGAGAGGCAAAGAAGAGTTGGAAGGGGGAAAAGATCGAGGGGTTCGTAGTTGATAACATCGTGGAGGATGAAGAAATTGTATGAGAATTGGACAAAGTTATAGATGCAGATGAAGATTTAGAAACATAAGAAGATTTAGAATTACTAAAATATTCTAGGAAAAGATCCCTTAGCAAAGCAAGAGATTTACAGGATGGTTTCAAGTATTGGTGGTTGGAGCGGTAACAACACAAACTCCACAAGTATGATTCCTGTTTGATAGCTCGTAATGTTGCACACCTCCACTAATAGAAACTATAGGAGGAGTCATGATGTTATCTATAGTTGAAGATGAGAGTGGTGTGAATAGTATAAAAAAAATGATGAAAATTGTAAAATAAGGATTGAAAGAAATTTGAAGAAGTAAAGTGAGAATGATGGAAAACTATATAAGAATGATAATCAAAAATAGTGAAGAAGAGGACAATAAATGTGAATTAGATGTGTGTGTGTGTGTGTGTGTGTATAAATACCAATCGATTAAATTTACCTCCTTTTCATCTAGAAGGTGAAGAATTTTCATTCATCACTAACTTGAACTCCTCAATAATCTTTTTTGGGAGAAGGTAAAACATCCAATCCAGCCTCAATTCTCACTTGCTTTCTGCCTTTTTGTATGCAAAATAACAATGTAATGAATAACCTGCATTAACCTAGAAAATTGGTCTCTTTTATAACAATGTAAGATTGTATCATGTGGCCCTTATTAATAGAGCTTATCCACAATTTAGACATGTGGAGGGAAAATAAAAGTGAAGCTTACTTGATAAGTTTCAGTTTGGTCCTATTTTATATTTTACCGAAATTTAAAATTTGAATTTTACAATAAATGACTTATTTGTTGTAGTTTTATTTCTATTTAACGGGAATCACCAACGGTATTTGATGATGGTATTTGGTTATGAAACATCCGCTAGTGTATATGAATGGTTTGCTAATGGTATTCATATGTACCATAATTTTTAAATGACCATTGATATTATATAATATACTGATGGTGATAATATTATATTATGTTATATGATAGCCCTTCACTCATAATTTCTTGATGATCTTTTGTATAATTATTATGATTGTAAGTGACCAATAAGGTATGTTATTTTTTTTTTAAAATTTCATATATACTGTTGGCTACCCATTGAAGTTCATAAGCTATCAACGGGAAATCATTAAAGTTTAGCCCGTATACCTAGGGGAATAATGGACATAAGTGGTGAAATTTTAAAGGGAATAATGATATATGTGCTTATAAAACCATTACTATTATGCTTATGGGGTGATAACCCAAAGAACAAATGTTAACCCACAAAAATTGAGGACGTGTTCATTCCTTCAAGTTGCTCTCCTGATTCTTCCCTAGACTGGCTTAATATACCGATCAAGTAGTGTACTGTTCTTGATGATATAGTATTCCCTTCCCCCTTTTACTATCTAGTTGTCCTATCTCTATAAATATTAGGTCTTGTACTCATTTTAGGAGACTATCATTAATACAACTTCTTATTTTTGTTATCATATCTATGATTTCCCTTTGACACTCTTTGATTACTTAAAATTTTCTCTTGATTAATAAAACCCAACAAGAATTCAAATTTGTGATCTCATATGAAAGTATCTATCAATAATTTCAAATATATGGAAAAAAAATCAAATAGAAAATTAATTTGATCCAATAAAAAATATTCGATCTAAATCTAAATAGTTACTAACAAATTTTTAGAGTTGAAAATTAAAGAAAGCATGTCTAATGCAATCATATTCTATCAAATTCAATCCATTAATTCCATCAAATTACATTACAATTATTTTATTCTAGTTTTTTTTATACTAAAAAATACATAAAATTATCTAATAATGATATAAAAAAATAAAACAAAAACAAGTGGTTATTATCCTTGCATCATGTTCCCCCTACTATAAAAATAAAATAGAGTGGATATATATATATTTTCTTGTCATTCACAACCCTTAAATAAAAATTCAAGATGGTGCACCATCATTTAGTAAATCCCTATGTTTCTACATCAAAGAACAATGATAATACAATCAAACACTTAAGACACATTTTCCTTTAGCCACCAACAATGTTTTTTTTTTGAAAAAAAACCACAAAGTGTAACATATATTTTACTCCCATCATTAAACTATTCATAAATGTTATATGACCCAAAATGAGAGGGAAATAGAGGGATTATTTGCAAGATAGAACCACCACTACATTTAGAATTTCTATTTTACCATTAAAAAAAAGATGGCACATTTATAAATCTAGATTTAAAACTTATACATAGTTCGCGGAATATTAAATACAACTCCATGACACAAATTACAAATAATATGGAGATAGAAAAGCTTTAGCATGAAAAAAATCACGTGAATGCTTAACACAAGGCATCATTATTTATGTTACATTTCTAGCAAAATGACTTAAAATAATATGAGAACCAGACATGTTAATCAAGGCCATCAAGGAACTCAACATTATCATGCCATATATTATATCAACACTCAAAGTATATATTATATCAACACTCAAAGTACATCATATTCCACTAGATGATGTAGTAAAACAACCAAGAATTTAAATAGTTTTAGTCATAATAATACTAATAGCAAAATATAAAACATTTGAAAAATACACTAAAATTGTATTATCGATTCTTGTAGAACATCTTGAATGTTACCTCATAATCTTAAATTAGCTTTGATTCCTCAACATGCATTATTTTGGGAGATCATAAGTAATAATATCAGTAGACTGACATATAAAAGCTTTAATTCAAGCAATCAATAAATTAATAGACTAAATTCAACATTTTATGCGATAATAGAACTTAAATCAACATTTGACATACCAATATTTGTGTTACTTGCTATAAACAAGTCTGATGCAATTTTTTTTTAAATTTGACTCTTTAATTATCGCAAGTGGTATAACTAAATTCATTTTCCCTATTTCTACAGTAAAAAAGAAACAAATTGTGTTGATAAATTTCTCATAAAAGGTAATTAACAACTTAAGAAAGAAGATGATTAAGAAATTACTAGTTCTAATTTTTTCAAGATCCTCCAATAATATTGGTTGTTGTGATCTATGAAGCTAATCTTATGAGTAAGTTAAAGTCTCCACCATCCTTGTACCCTATAAAAAGAATCAAGCACACTACCTCTATTGTTAAATGCTGATCCTGATGCAATAGTAGAGATAGGCATAATCAAGATATACATGGCCATTGCACTCATGACGAGGTACCTAGATTCATTCCTCTTCCACAAACCTAACACATCTTTAGGACTAAGAGGACTCTCATTGCCCTCACCGGCCCCTTCACTAATTTTCACCAAATTCTCCTCTAAATACCTATTATATTTAGTTTTATCATTTATATTTAGGCTTTGCCTCATCATCTTACACTTTTAGCCATTCGTCTTCTTGTTTCTTGCACATCTAAATTATATGATAGCAGAACCAAAAAAATCACTAATAGAGAAAGTCCTTTGATTTCCTACTAGAAACATGTGATTGATAAGAAGCATAAATTGCATACAAATACTTGAAATAGTTCCTCATATATTAACATAAAGATGCACTAGAATCACTCTCACAAATTAAGTATTCATTGATATCAAAAATATCATCATTCAAATCACCCAACTCACTAAAATATTCATTAATCGACTAATTTATATAAACTAATTTACCACCAGGATCAAGAACTATAACCACAAATATCAATAACTTTATACTCTTTTTGTTAACCTAATACTTAGAAAACTTAGCTTTTATCCTCTACGCCATTGATTTCACATTTTTGTCACCACTATCTTTAATACAAGAATTAATCAATGTACCAATAAGAACAACTTCTTGCAAATAAACATTTAAAGTGATATAAACAGAGCCCAAACTCCTTCAAATACCTTCATAAAATATTTTCAAGAACAAATAGATTCCCAGGCCCCCTCGCTAGGAGTACCCTTAATATTAATAAGCTCATCAACATACTTATCATGTTCCTTCAACAAATCGAAAGCCTTTTTATACATAATGAAAGTATCACGCATCAAGTAAGAAGAACTCCACTTAATTTCAACATCAAGACAAACTGATATATTAGAGTTCAATTTGACTTGCTCACACAAATCTTCAACTTTGTTGAATGAGTAAGAGATGATCTCACATATATTACAGTTGACTAAACTTTAACAATTAGATCAATGGTCTCTTTCAAACCTTCCATTACAACTAAATTTAAAATATGGATAACACACCTTAAATGCAAAGATCCTTGCCCAAAAGGATTCCACCACCACAAATGCTAACACTTTTCTTCAATTATTTGATGTACAAATCATTAGAACAGACATTATCAACAATTATAGTCAAAATTTGATCAATTTTCCAATCAAGGATACATCTTTGAACAACTTTGACAACAATACCACCATAATGACCAACCATTTGATAAAAAAATCATTTTTTTTGCAAATGACAATTTTTTATCAATATAGTGACCAATCAAACACATATAACTAATATTTTAACCTAAAGTTCATATATCAGTTATAAAATAAACATTACATTCAAATATTTGAAAATACTCCTTCAACATTTCTTCTCTTGCACAAATATATTATAACAATCCTTAATCATTATGACCCTCAAAGGTAAAATATAATCAAGTTGAATAACTTCCAAAAAAAATACCAAAATCCTTTTCTAGCTACTAAGGCTAGATAAAAAGGAAAATAGATCAAACTTTATTTGTAACTCATGATAATATAAAATATAAATTTCTAATTAACTCAATGAAAATCAAAACCAAATGAAATGTCAAAAATGAATATATAAAATACAAAAAAAGTATGAAAGTAGTTATTAAAATAAATAATGATAAGCAAATCCTTCAAAATGGCCACCGGTATCGCTTTTCCCCACTTTGTATATCATCAACACTTTGAATAAGTCCACACTTAATCAAATCTAGGGCATATTCTCAATATGTATATCATGTATCATCTCAACCCCATTTGAAATAGGTAACAAGTTAGCTGGGAAATGACTAAGTAACATGTTAGTAAAATGGAATATAATATAGACATGTATAGACACACACACACACACACACACACACACACACAGAATTGTATAAGAAAATCAAATGGGAATAACTAAACATTTGATTATTAATATTTACTTTAGGTGATCATAACCTCAAATTATTTAAGTAGGTAAACCAACTAGGTGTCACTTGGAAAGTCTAAATACTTACCACCAACCATATGAGGATTAAAAATGACACCCTGGTTATCTTAGTGGAAATTATCCAAAGGAGATAAAAAAAGTATGAAGACAACCAACAATAACCAAATCCAACCATTGGAGATCTAGCTCCTAGGCAATCCAAGTGGTCCTAGCACCAAAGTGCAAAATCCAACATCGGTCATCTAGTCTTTAAGTGTAAACACACCCTAATAGGGTTCGAAGGAGCTATATAGTAGACAAGGAGCCTTAATCAGACACATTTAACAAATAAAAAAATATCCACAAAGAAAGGCTATTACATGGATCTAGATTACCTAACCCTCGATTAGCTACTAGGGGTTTGCATACCTTCGAGCATTTATTAGTGCCTTAGGGCTTTCCCATATACCTTACCTACTCTAGACAATGATGATGTACTAGGATGTATTGATACTAAAGGGTCTAGGTACCTAGGTTGTCTATTTATCTTTGGCTAAGACTTGATATTCATTGGTCTTTATTTTGGCTTTGGCTAGAATTGGATGTCCATAAGTGGTTACTTAGCTTTGACTAGATTTTATGTCTTCTAGTTTGGATAGGATTCCATGGTATGCGAGACCATGGGAAGGTAAGCAGTCCATCACTTGAAAAAGAAGTAATGCTTGTAAATAATTAATATAATGGATTATGTAAACACATGGAATGGATCTAATAGGATACTCCTATAAGTGTATATTAGAAAAGCATAACGAGATTTGAAATAACTTGTGCTTAATTACAAATTGCTATCTATGATATAAATGTTGTGTTGAGAAGCATGATGATTTATGAATTGTCTAAGTCTTTCCGAGGCATGTAATCTTAATGCATTATATGATCATGATAATATATGTGTACCTAAAAGTATAGTATAAGTATGATATTGTGTTTTAGTTTGATCTCTATTGTTGTATTAGGCCTTGCATTCTTGTGAATTCCGTTAAGGAGGTAACTTGATTTACTCAGTACATAGCGTACTGATGTACGTATATATCTAGTCTCTTGCTCAATCACATGAGTACAAGCCCATGTGTAGGTTTTTTATGATGGTCGGTAGTTATCCTACTTTATATTGAGCTTAAGGGCTAGAGATCTTTTACACCTAGAGATTTTTTGTAGGTCCTTAATGGATAAGAGTTTTGGGGCTTTGCCCTACTATTGTTTTATCTCTATTATATTTTAGTACTTTTATTTTACTCTCTCCTATGCACTTCAATATTTTAGGGTCCATTGTGGTCTTGTTTTGTAAAAATTTTCTTTGTGGTATCTATTTGATATATATCTTATGCACTCTATTCTTGTATTTTATTTAGCTTGTTTTCTTAGCCTTGTATATAAAATTATATGGGCAGAAAATTTCTATCCTATGTTAGTGTGGTGGTAACATCTTATTTTTCCTAGGTATATTTGATGTTTTTTTTTGCTTCCGTAATATGTCTAAATGAAAATTTTTGAAAGTCAAAAGGGGGGTGTTACATGAACATCCACAACACTTGGGTGTCTAAGCAAGAGGCATACACTCAATTTTGGGTGTGCATCACTCACCACACTAATGCTAGTGCCAAGGGGATTTCCTCGAGATCATTAGAATCTACCACACTTAGGTGCCTAGGTAAGAGGCAAAAAAACCAAACCCTAGGTTTGCATACTGGGAAGGCCAATACGATTCCATTATCAAATTCAAAAGATTAATCTAAATAGGGTGTTTTGATTGTTGACACTAAACACTGACCAAAGCATAAAAGCCACAAAATTAGGTGTTTAAAAATACACCAAACTCAACCACAAAAGGGACCATAGTATTATCATTTTGATATCCATTAAATTCTAGTTAATTTTGGTTGAAATTGTGATTTAAATGTTGCATTCATATGGAAAATTTAAGATAGAAGTCTGAAATAAAGATTAGTAAGTAAAAAATAAGCATGGCAAACTCAAGCAGAACAAGTCAATAAGTTGATAGGACCACTTGACTTGTATAGCCACCCCTGAGAAGAATAAAAAATAATACAAAATGAACCTAGATGAATGGTTGGTCCAACTAACCAATTGTTCATAGATACCAACCAACGGGTTTGGCCAAACAATTTGATGTGTTAAAATGGAAGCCAAAACCATTATGGTCACAAAACAACTAATTGATGTGTTATCCATATTGATTGACTATTCATGAAGACTGGTTGATTGGTTCATCAAACCAATTATTGTTCAAGAAACTAGACAATTGTGGTTACCAAACCATGTGACAGTTCCCACAACTAGTCAATTGGTATCGCAAATTGGTATATTGGTCAAGGTGAAAGAATTCCCAAACCCACGATCCATACATAGTTAAAAATCACCAAAATTTTCCAACTTAATCTTAGCATGCTTCTATGTCAAAAAAATATAAAAGACATATTCCACATATGAATTTACATAAAAGATGGTACATATTGATACGTAATGAGATTATGCTTAAATTCACCAAATTCATGCATATTGTCAAAATAATTGAAATATGCTTAAAACTTCAAAGGTGAAAACATTACCATGTGCTTAAATCTAGGAACTAAATTAACATATGTACATCATAGAAATGTACCAAGAATATGAAACCACAAAAAACAACAAAAGACCTTAATAATATTAAAAATAGGAATTCCTTACCTCCAAGCAATTCTTGTAGTATAATATACTCCTAACTTGAATGCTTTTAATCAAAACCATGATTTCCCAAAAGAATCAACAAGAAAAACAACTAAAAATTATTTTCAAAACATAATAAAAAAATTAAAGAAGAAGAAAAATGGCATAACTGAACCTTTCTCTCAAAATAGAATTAAAAGAGGGAAAACTAAGATCTTCGTCCTTGATCAAAACTCTAGTTCTTTTTCACTCAAGAGTAATAAGGCAAGGGTGACACTAAGATTAGGAGAAGAATAAAAGCATAAGGCTTTGACCAAGAGAAGAGAAGGAGGCAAGCCTCTATTTTTTTCTAGTAGAAAAGAAAAAGGAGAAAAGTGAGAGAATGCCCAACATTTAGGAATTTTCACAAGGCAAAGGGAGAGAATGAGCAAGTGCTGAAGGCAAGGAGTAAAAATGAATATGAAATAGAGCATAAAGAAGATCTAGATCGGTATATCAAAGTGGAAGAGAGAGAGAGAGATTACTTTTGTTAAATATGGGGGACAAAAGTGTAAGCAAATGAATGATGAGATTGAGGAAGATGGAGTGAAATTAAATGGACAATAGGGATTAGGTCAGTCTAAGAAGAAGTAGGACCAATGCTTTGGAGAGTGAGAGAAGGTGAGAAATAATTCAAAGGTGCTTTGGAAAATCTTTTAGCTAAATAAATTTAAAGATTGATCTGAATAATGTAAAATCAATCCCAAAGCATCAAAATGTTCTTATTAGCACAAATATATTCTAATGAGAAGTTTTCATAAATATTCGAAAGAGATTTAAACTAAAATAAGAAAAGAATATAAAATTGTTGGATAACCAATTTATTGGTATGGGAAAATTAGTCAACTTCTTTATTGTGGAATAAAACTTTTCGCTTGTGAGTGTACCAATCAATGATTTGATCAACCAGTTGATAGGTATGCTTGAAGTTCACATTTTTGTTAGAATTTTAGCCCTTTTAAAACCAATGCTAAGTTGTTTTATGTCAACATAAGTTATAAAATAAATTAAAAATATATAAATATAATTGATCAAGTAAGATATTATTTGTATTTGCTAGATCAGATATTTAATTTGTTTATTTTTTATTAACTAAATCAATTATTTGATCCGAAAAAATATTAGATTAGTTATTTTGTTTTTTTGATTAAATTGATTCAAACATCGAATATCGAATAACATGAACAACCATAGTATTAATATCATAAACACTTGAGTTTTGTACTTTAAACTAAAATTTTGGTTGAATGAAAACAAACAAGCACAAAAAATAAGATTTGATGTAGTTAGAATCATGGTTAAGATTTAATGGAATATTATGAGATTAATTACATTTTTATTTTGGTAATTAAATTATAATAAAGGCAAAAAATGATAATTTATTAGAAAAAAATTATCAAATAGATCCCAAAAATCATAATGTTTTTTGTAAACATGTAATTTTATAAACACAAATATATAAATATATTTGATATCATAGTTGATTTGATACTTGACAGATGAAAAATGAGCAAAAATGGATAAATCATGGAAACAATTTTTTTCCACAAATATAGGAAACACATAAAAAAGGGTTCAAATTTGTATAGATAAATGTACAATATTTTTAGAAAGCTAAATATATTAAAAAAAATTGTCTCAAAATTGTTTTGACACCCAAAAAAAAGGGTTAAAATCAACTAATCACATATATAGAATTTGTCACAATTTAGCTACGCAGGAAAAATGAAAGAATGTCAACAAACATGTAAAATGAATTTTCTAAAAAATAGCTTAGGAATGCCTTACAAAATTCAAATAGGTCAAAATTAGAAAAAATTACAAGATTTAAAGAATTGTAGATACTGTGACTTTCCACAAAAGAATAAAATGAAGCTTGGAAATTTTGAATTTAATTTGAACAACATGGAATTTGATATTGAAATTTTTAGATGCAAAGTTCAAGTCTAATTACGTAAGTTAATCACGGTGAATGAAATGAGGGATTACATTTACCCATACTAATTGGCTGACTTGCCTAGGCAAAACATACTCATCAACTTGAATAAGGATTCATACTCATCAACTTGAATCACATTCCCATGGTTAATTTCACAAAATCATGTCAAGGCCCAAATGCCTAAGACATCCTCATGATTTTAAAAATATAAAATCAAACTAACATGCTTAACATCAGGAATCAACATAACACATTCTTAATATGGAGCACACCAATATCATGAAAGCATAACCTATGACGCAAACACTAATACATATTGAAGGTAATGATATCTTACCTTAAGCAACTATCTTACAGCAAAAATCAATTACACATAAATTGGTGATCCTTAACAATACTCTTGATGATATTAAAAAATTAAGAATAAAAGTTTAGGACAAACTCTTAAAATCAATATAAATGCAACCACCCAACCTCCTAAAAAACTTAGACTTGCTAAGAAGAGAAAATTATAGATTCTTCAACCTTTATCTATACTTTAATCCTCCTTTGTTAAGTGAAAAAAATAATTAAATCAAGGAGAAGAGACTAAATGGGGAAAGGAAATAGCTTAGAAAATAGGGAAAAAGGAAGGCTAAGCCTCATTTTTCTAGCAAAAAGGAAAAAAGAAATAAGAGAAAAAATAAGCTTCAACACTTAGCAAAACTAACCTAAGGGTAAGGAGATAAAATGACAGAAAGTTTTAGAGGTAGAGTTTTTATAAAAATAAAGCCAAGAGGAGGGAAAGAGTGAAACAAATTAGGAGGGAAAATAAGAGAGAGTTGACTTAGATTGAGTGTGAATGAGATGGTGTAAGGAGTAAAAATGATGAAGCATGGGGGGAGATGGAATGAAATCAGGCCAAGATAGAGGTAAAAATAGTCAGGGGAGGTTAGCAAGTAGGGTTACAAGTCAAGTAAGAGAGGAAAATGAGGTGAGGGAGGGTTGGCGAGAAATTAAATCAAAAGGTACTTTTAGGGGATTTTTATTTAAATAAAATTATAGAATAATATAAATAATATAAAAATATTTCCAAATCACAAAAGTATGCATATTATCACAAATAGACACTAATTATATGTTCAAATCATTAGAAGGGAAATTGAAAGAAAACCATAAAGAATCTAAAAGTTTTAGTATTAATATTTGACTAGTTGAGAAATATCAGTTAGCTGGTTTCACTAATGGATTATTTTCTCTTATTAGTTAATTAGTTCTTCTGGAGTGAATGTTTGGGGTTCTTAATCAACCATTGGACTATTTGTTTTTTTATGACCACTCAATTGGTACCCTTAAAACTAACTTATTCACCTATTTTCCAAGTCTTTTTGAAAATAACTACTATATACTTTCATGTAAGCCCATTTATATACTTTAGGTAATTTTTATTAATCTTGTAATGATATATCTTAAATGCCTTAATTGATGAATAGAGACATATTAATTATATAACATAATAAGTAACTCATGAAATAAATTCATTAAATTTAGAAATTAATTATTTACCTATCAATAACCTTGAGTGAAATGTCACACCATTTTTCTATAAAAGGGTCAGCACAACATGTAACACCCCCAGAATTACGAACCAAAAAAATTTATTTTTTAAATTTAATTGCAAAGCTAAAATAGTAAATCGTGGGGTGTTACTACCACACATGGTACAATTCTGATTTCCTTTACCATTCTATTACCATGTGCTTAAGCTAAAAACATTGTTATAATTAAATTAATAACACAATTGTAAATTAAAGTAGCGAAAAAGTTAAAGCAATTTAACATCATTTTAAATAGAACCAACTGTCAGTGGTTACAAAAAATTAGTGAAAGGAAATACATAAAAATAATAATAATAAGAATTACATAATCTTCCAGATCAAAAGGTACCAAGCAAAACACTAGATAACCCTACACTATCGACCCAAATGATAACCTTCAATAGATCTTGCATGCTAGCCTACAAAGGCCACTTCCCATTAAATAAGTAGGATCCCATGAAAAGGAATCCTTTAGTACAACGGTACTGAGTAACCCATTATACAAAACTAATATGACAGGTCTGGATGGAACATATAAAAGGCATCACAACAATACATAAACATTTAGTTATGCATACATTAATTAATATATGATAATTGTTATATAACCACATAACAATAAGGTCATGTACTGCCAATACTCGTTCATAAAACTTACTAATGGAATATACAAGAGATGCTCTTTGTAGTATAATTAGAAAATAACTTCATTCTCGAGTCATAACCATGGTCACAATTATCATTATCAAAACCCACAACTCTCATAACACAAGTAAGCTCACAAGCACAAACTAATAACAACTTCTAACATCACAGGTAGGCACAAAGGCTACTACCGAAACACAGGTAGGTGTAAAGGCTACTACTGAAACATAAGCAGAAAGGCTACTACTGAACCATAGGTAGGCACAAAGGTTATTATCGAACCACATGTAGGCACAAAGGATACTGCCAGCAAATCCAATAATTATTTCTAATCAAATATCAATCAATTTCATTTTTATTTACTCCAAGGGAGATTATATCAATCCATAGATACTACCGTACTCCAATCATACAGGAGCACGAAGGCAACATAGTATTCTAAGACAACCATAATCAAGGTCATTACCAATGTCAACATTAGAACTCTACTAAGGCCATCACATGCTCAATTATTCACACTTAGACACTTTTGGTCAAAAATGACCAAAATACCTCTAAGGCTAAAGTTACTATGTTATCATCCATTTCCATTACATATTCTATTTTTATTTATCAAGTTGTCATAAAAAGGATAATATACCATATTCAAATTATTTATCATGTAATTCAATCATTAGATACACCAAATGGCCATTTTTTCCTTACACATAAGTTTACATTTAAAACCCTAACATGCATTTTTAAAACATCAAAACACCTATTCTCATGCTTAACAACTAATAATACACATTAGGCATGTTCACTAGAATAGTCATCATGGTACACTCAAAATAACCAAAATACCCCTAAGCCATATAATAGTAATAATCATGTTGAAATATGTATTTCTAAAATAACCACCATACTTAACAATATTTAGAATATATTAGGTATTTTGTTTCAAACTAAATATCATGATGTTCCTTAATAACCAAATTGCCCCTAGGGTATATGATGCTACAAGTGTAATACATTTTAATATAAGTAGTATATGTCTGGAATAATCAATAATTCTGTAATCCCGTCATGCATTGTACTCACTAGAATAAGGTATATTGATAATTAGGATATCATTAAGCTTTCTAATTCCTCTCAATTATCATAACCGGGTCATATGAATATGGACATTACACTTTGATCAATACGTTCGTTATCTATCTAAGCAGTCTAATTAGTGATTCATGTGAATCATGAATTCAAAATTAATTCCGTCAGCACATTTCATAGCTTATTAAATTTGATAATCAGTGCGACAGATTTATTGCAATTCTTCTTTTTTATGTTTTCACTCTTTTTGACCCCTTCAAAATTTGTGGAGCGATATAAAAATATTTTTGAGTTCATCTATCTATTATATTCATTAATGTTTCTGCCTTTCCTTCCAAATCGCCAAATTACGGAAAAATTCATTTACGCGATTAGACAATTTTAGCTGTTTTTGCTATTTTTAGTCCATTAGTCATCAAATAAGTTCTGAGACCAAATATTTTTCTGTTTTTGCTAGTCCATTAGTCATCAAATATTTGAGACCAAATATTTTTATATATTTGATTTTATAAAAACATTTTGCATTGATATATGATAATTTGAACCCCTATTATTCGTTTTGTGAATTTACGGAAAGATGCGTTTCTGCAACTTACCCGTTTTTTCCGTTTTTTATCGTTTTCCATCCATCAAGGATCAAACCTACCCCGATACTTAATATTTTTATATATTTGAGTTTCTAAGATTATTTCAAACATTTTCATAAATTTTTATAATTTTTAGAATTCAAATGATATTTTTCCCAATGAGTGTCCATTATTAGACTCTCTTGCAATTTAATTAATCAAAATAAATTGCAACCAATCCTCTAACTAATATTACAATCCTAACTAGTCTCCTGACCAAACCAAGTCAGATTTGTAACTTGGTTACATTTCTCCCAACAAAAAGTGCAACTAGTACCATAATCATGATTTTATGACATTTCTCTTACACACTCAACCATAGCCTATCATCTCTCTTACACCCCTAATCATAGCACTCAAGTGAGGCCAAGGTCAAAACAAAAACTCAATCCACACTCCACCATATCAGATCCTACTCTATATTTGCCAAATCGTGCGTTCCTATCTCAAAACACACATAAAATCATAGATTGTAGCAGAGTGCAGAGTTGATTACTTTCCAACTTTGAGCAACTTGTTCTCTCTCTCTAGTTATCCATTTCCTTTTTTTTGTTTCTATGGAAAGATTTTATTTCATACTACGAATCCATATAATTTAAATCCCTGAAGTCGAACTCCTTCAAGCTTATTCATAACCAAACTTTTGCTTCCCGACCAGCTTTGCAAAATCACCAAAGCTGATTTTTTTGGTGACTTCCAGCATCTTTTATGGGTCGACCTTGCTTCCTCTAACCTATATTCTTGTTTGGTATTTTTCCTTTCATGTTATACCTCATATAAAGACCCTTCTTACCAAGGAAATCGTTCCCCTACCCTCTCTTTTTTCCACTCCTATCTGCCTTGCTGAGAAACATTGGAGTTTTTGTTGTAGTGGTTAAGTGGGTTGCAGCAAAGATTTCGTGCCTATCATCCCTTCTTTTCTCCTTGTTTTCCTCCTCTTTAACCCTCCAAAACCTTAATCCATCATTCCTTTGTGGTTATTGGTTGTTTTATGGTGGTTTTCAAGCCTCCCTATTCAAGAGTAATATTTTATATTTCACTTCTTCCATTCCAATTCCTTTCTTTCCCATTTTTGTTATTTATTAAACTTGGTTTATCTAACTCATTTACCTTATATTCTTGAAGGTGACCAAGTGGGTTTAGAGAAGGAATTTCTAGATTCCTTATTTTAGCTTTGTTAAGGAGATTAGGAGTTTTGGTAACAAAACTAACCTTTAGAAATAGGATTTTGTGCTAGGTGTATTATATGTTCTCTTATGTGTGGATAGCTTTATTTTAATTATAAGAATGAAATAATATCTTGAAAATTATTGTATGACATGTGTATGTTTCTATCTTATGTGCTTAAGCATGAATATCTAATGAGAAGATGGTTTGTGTGATTCTTTTTATATGCTTATCCCTGCTAGAAAGGTGATGAATATTTAGTGAAGAAGTGATGAATTTTTAGTAGAGTCGTGATGAATTTACAGCATATTCTAAGTATTTACCTATATGTATAATGGTGTATAGAAGCTAAGTTATGAGTTTTGGATCATTTAGAGTTGAAATGAAATTTTTATAAGGCTTGCACATACTCAACCATGGGTAAATTAGGCAATAAAGATTGTTTTTGAAAGTTTTAATTGCACCATTGTCTTCATTGGATCTTTTACATAAAATTTGGTATATGATATGTTAGGATTTGATGTTGTCTAGAGTAAGTTATGAATTTTAGAAGCTTAAGGTAATTTTTAGTGAATAAAGACATTTTGGCCATTACATGTAAAATTCTGGAAATTTTGAGACCTAATTGAATATTATGTTAATATAAGAATTTAGAATTTAGAATTCTAATACTTGGGTGACATTGATGAGTATACTTAGGGACCTTAATTAAAATAATTTATTAAGTAAGAAAAAGAAAAAGAGAAAGAGACATTGTGGGTGTATTGAGGAATCTTAATATTTTATCTTATTGTCCTATTGATATTTCATCCTAAGAAAATAATTTTTTAAGTGTAATATCTTTTAGCATGAAATACACCTATCTTGAACTTAAGTTAAATTAGTTAACCTTATTGACATTTTAGTCATTTATTATGTCTTTAGACTAGTTATTTAATTTAGCATTATAAGTGAACCCTTGGTTGACTTAAATATTGGCTATTGATCTTTGCCTCAAATAATTGGAATTAATGTACATTGAGAACTAATTATATTGAGATTTTTATGGCATGGAACTTAGGCTTTAACGCCTTAACGATTTTCCTTAGGCTTTCATGCCTTAATGATATCCCTTGGGCTTTAATGCCTCATATATTCAGTTGGACTTTAATGGCATGATTATGGGCCTTTGTGCTCTTAATGGATTGAACCTTGATTCATCTATGGATTAAGTGCATAGGTAATATTGGAATTTTCTAAACTAATTGGTTTATGCTCAAAGAAGTGATTAAGTGATGTTTTGTGGCCTTGTTCTTTTTCAACCTAAATCTTTGATAAAATATTAATCACTTAAAGTGAAAGATCTTGAGACGGGACTTGTACTACTCGGGGTAGTTATCTAAGTTAGGTTTGGTATTCACTTGGTACCATTCCGGTATTTTTTTATTCTGTGATCCAGGTGCCTTATGAGGTCCGGAGAGGCCCTTTTATACTCTATAGGTGTCTTGATATATTTCAACCCTATAGGGGGTATGCATTCTTAAATGACTAGGTGTCCTATTATTTGGTGGTCTGGTTGTGTTTTTAGGCTGGCCAGCTAGGGCTAGTACCGTTCGAGTACTAGATTAGTTGTTATGGTTTCTTGAGTCTCCGTCCTCAAGTTAATATAATAAATTGGTTGTGGTCAGGATGATAAAATATAATAACCAATGGATCCCATCTACCCATATATCCATATTACATTATTTTATGCTTGAAGGTTGAGTTTCGTGTTCTCAATTAATATATATATGTAAGCATGATATTATCTTGTTATTATATGCTTTATTACTTTCTTTGCATGGACCTCGCACTCAATGCAATCTCTTTACGATTGTTGTGTTGCTCAGTACATGATGCGTATTGATACTACACATTTGTAGATGTTGTGTCGTAGATATATGATGATGATCCTGCAGACTTTGAGGAGGTTCCTCGGGTAGAGTGATGCGGGTTTATACCCCTAGGGTTAGGGCGTAGAGTTATTTCTATCCGAGGTCGCATATGTTATGTGCTCTAGATTTTGGATATCTCTTTTGGACTCTTCATCTCTTTTAACCCCCTCATCTCTTTTGGATATTGTATTATCTGAAGCATGTACTCCAAACTATGTTATTATGTCTAAATTATTCAAGTCTTTTGCTATTTATATCTTTTCCGTAAGTTTTGATTTATTTGATGTAAATTTTTGCCTTGCACGTAGTACAAGAAAGGTATGGACTAGACTCGTACTATGTGTGGCAGTAACACCTGTTATATTATATTAATGCTTCTACTTATAAAACAAAAAAAATTGTAGTAAATTTTTGGGTGTTACAACAAGTGTATCTAAAAATTCTTAACCTAACGTTTTCACCTGTGCATATCATATAAAATCTCTTCCCAACATTTGAACCATTTTAATCCCACTTTTGTGCACATGATATTTTACATAGAATAACATGCTTCCTTTTTTTCATGAAAATAATAATAAACACATAGTTATACATAAGGAATCATCCTTAATATAATTTACATGTCAAAACCCTAATGTGCTAACATACAATATCCAACTATTTAGTGAGGTATAAAGGTTACTTGATCTCCGGTAAAAGTATAATTTATCGATAACCTCCTAAAAATTATTAGGCTTTGCTAATAAAACTTTTATACCTAAAAATAACATCACAATTACCATACTAATACTAAATTAAAAAAAATTATTAAAAATTATTTCTTAAATAAAAAATTACTAAATTCATGCTACATGTGTAGCAAATCCATGCATATACGAGGTTTGAGGGGCTGGAAGTTGATGGTTGAAGATGGTGGTTGGGTGGTGTTGGTTCAATTGGTCAGTGTAAGGGCTATAATGGGCTGGTGTAGGAGGGTTGAGAGATTGCGACAGGTAAAGTTGTAGGGGTATGGGAAAGTGGTGACACATAAGAGGGGTAAATGAGAAAAAGAAAATTAGAGGAAGAAGAGGGAAGAGTTGTAGGATCACCTGGGGGAAGCTATGGTCAAATGAAGGGTAGTAGAGGTGGCAGTAGGGTGGCACAACATAAGGGCAGAGGTGGTTGGATGGTGGTGAGTTTTTATTTTTGTTGTGTAAGGAGGCTATAGGGGTGGAGGAAATGGTGGTGTTGAGTGGAGGGGTTAGAAATGGAAAAAACTATCATTGCCCACGGTATAGTTGTAGGAGCTGTAGCTAGTGATAAGGGCAGGGATTGGCAAAAATTATGGCATGAAAGGGAGGAAGGAAAAATACAATGGTGGGAGAGAAGGAAGAAGGAGGGAAGAAGAGAAGGAGAAGGTGGCCTATGGTGGAGTCTGGGATGGTAGTGGTGATATTGGTTGCGTTGGCTGAGTGGTGGGGAGGTAAATAAAGGCCAGAGGCACTAGAGGGAAGTATAGAAGAAGAAGAAGAAGAAGAAGAAGAAGAAGAAGAAGAAGAAGAAGAAGAAGAAGAAGAAGAAGAAGAAGAGGTGAAGGAAAGGCATAGGTGTGTGATGGGCTAGGTGGAAATTTGTAGGGGAAAGGATGTTAGTAGGGGGTTTGTAGGGTGGTTAGTGTAGTCTTAAGGAGGGGTTGTAGGATCCAAAAATGGAAGGTGAAATGGGCATACACTGGAGAAATGTCAGGGCTTCTTAGCTAGGAAAGAAAAGGGAGACAGATCAAGGGTGCATGTATGTATGGCAGAGGTACTCTATGTGTAGAGGAGGTTGTGTTTGGGATGCAAGGTTGTAGAATTAGGGAGGAAGAAGAAGAAAGGGAAGGTGGGCTATGATACTAGGGCACATGGAAAAGAAAAGAAAGGAAGGAGGGAGTTGGGCACAACCAGTAAAGAAAAAGAAAGGAAGGGAGGTTGGATCGGGCGTAAGAAAAAGGAACAGAAAAGGAAGAGTAGGGTGGCCTGGGGAAGAAGAAAAAAGAAAGGAATGCTGGGCTAGCATATGAAGAAAGAAAATATAGGAGGAGAAAGTGGGCTGACCTAGGAAAGAAAAAATAGAGAAAGGAGAAGAAAAAGAAAAGAGAGAAAAAAAAGAAAAAAAGGAAAAGGGAAAAGGGAAAAGAAGAAAAAAATAGATTTAGAGATAGAATTAAAAATAGGTTAAATTTAGGTTTTTAGGATAATATTAATTTATCCAAATTTAGGGTATCCAATTAAGAAAAAAATAAATTTGATACAACTATCAATTTAGGGTTAGCTTAAATAAAAAGGGTAAGAGAAAATAATTATAATAATTTATTAATTAATTTACCTATATTTGCGGGTCATAGGTTAAAAAAATAATTAAAACAATATTTTTAAGCTTAATTTTTTTGAAAAAAAAGGCTAAACAATTTAAATTAGGGTTACAAAAATTTGAGGTATTAAACAGCATGTCATCCTTCTTGATGGATTTAAAATAACCAAAAATAAATGTGAACTAAAAGAGAAGGGGAAAACTGGAGTCGCCATCATCTCTTAGGTCGTATACTCCACCTTTTGTTTGAGGTCCCCATAAAATATCATATGAAGATATAATAATCCAGACATGTACTCATCTTATTCTTCTATAAGTCTATATTTTAAAAACCTAAAAGAAAATAATTGAAATACCCCAAAATCCTATTTTAGGAAATCATGGCCAAATAAGGAATTATTAGGAAATTAGTTAAATAAACTACTTTTATTAAAATAAGAGGGAATTAATTAAGGTAAATCTAGGAGAAATTTATAAATAATTTTACATAGGAAAATTTTGAGTATTTTCCTAATTAAAATGGAATTTAAGGAAATTCTTTCAAAATCCCTAAATTAGCCTAAAAAGAGAATTTAATTATTATTTTAATATTTATATTTTATTTAATATCCCAAACTACCCAAATTATATTGGTTAAACTAATCCACAATTTCCTTTCCTTTCCTTTTTCCTTTTTTCCCTTTATCCCCCTCTTTTTCCTTTTATTTCCTTTCCTTCTCTTCCTTATTTTTTTTCTTTCTCCCCGACTTGGCCCGGCCCATTGGCCCAGCCTCACCTTTCCCTTGCGCAGCCGAACTCCCGTGCCACTCTTCCCCTCTACCGACCGGTTCAACCTTTCTTTTATTTCTTTTTCTTATCCCCTAGACCTCCGGTCCATCCCTCTAGTGGTCTTCAACCTCCAGCTCGAGCCTGCAACCGAAAATTTTGCCAAAAAAAGGCTGCAACGGCCACGCCCACTGCACCATCCATTCCTACCCTCTCCTCCCTGTTGACTCCCCTACAATTTCGACCAGACCATTCCTCCCTTCTCCCGCACACCATCCCTCTCTCTCCTCAAAAAGTCACGGTCTGCACATGCAGACCTGGGCCGACCACTCTCGCCGGACAGGAGCCCATAACCTTGCCCCCTACTTTGCCACGCGTCCTTGTCGTTTTCCCTTCCCGATAGGCCTATAAATAGCCCCGAGGGCTACCATAATCAGGTTTGGAATTTGGAGCCCAGAAAACAAAATCGTGCGCCACCTCTTATTCAGCCAGCCATTCCTCCTCCGCCGGCAGCCTTTGCCGCCCGCTCCGGCCACCAAAATTCTCCCTTCACCGCCCTCTACACAACCGAACCACCAGCCTTCTTCGCCTTGCCCTGCACGAGCAGCCCCGGCCGTGCGAAATTGCCTCCCCGAACAGCCCCATTCGACCCGTGCCGCCCTTCGCGCCGCTGGTTGGCGTCACTTCCACCGCCTACAGTGCCACCTCTACCCCCCAAAACAAGCTGGGAATCCTGCCCTACCACCCCCACCTCCATTTTCGCCTAATTCCCTCTCCCTTAGCCTCCACATCCACCTCTCCACTTCTTCCTCCCTCCACCACCGCCGCCGCCGCTGGCACCACCACCCAGCCAGGTTACCTCCCCACTCCTTGAACCCTAAACCTTGAATAATAAAAGTGTTAATGATTTTTAATATTATTAACTATTATTAGTAGTATTATTACGATTACTATTATCATTATTATGATTATTTCCACCATTATTATTATTGTTATTATTATTATTATTATTATTATTATTATTATTATTATTATTATTATGATTATTATGATTATTATGATTATTATTACTACTACTACTACTACTACTACTATTATTACTATTAGGTACTAACCTTAATTTCGAAGAGTTTCTAATTAATGGTATTAATTAAGACTGAAACCTGGTTGTGTTATTATTATTATTATTATTATTATTATTATTATTATTATTATTATTATTGCTATTATTATTATTATTATCATCATCATCATCATCATCATCATCCTTATTATTATCATCCTTATCATTAATATTATTATTATTAGTATTATTAATAACATTATTACTAGTAATATTGGAACCCTTACGTTAATACTATGAATATACCAAGACTTACTTTGATTAGTGGGATTCGATTAACTATCTTGAGAATAATAATAACCCTACCTTTTTATTTATAAACTACTAATTATTAATATTAGCCTTAGTATTAGGCCATGATAGGGGTAAGATAGGAAAATTGTAAATTCTGATAGAGGGAGATTAACCTATAGTAATACCCTCTTATAGGTGAATCGAGTCAAAACTTCCAGGAGGCGTAGGAGCATGTTCCAAGCTCAGCGCCGATTTAGGTAAGGGTATAGTTAAGGCCACTTGTGTGATATGTGACCTACTTGCCTTGGATGCCTCGTATGATTATACATTGTGTTTTACATGTTATTATCTTACCTATTTTATGTGTAGCGCAGCTTGGAATCCGAGATACATCCATGTGATCGCTTTTGTTATGTATTAATGTGGATGTGCTCAAAGTTGTAATATGATGTGGCCTTAGGACATGCATGCTAGGGTATTTGATGTGGTGATGTGGTTTGGGAGCATGAAAAAGAAAATTGGGAAAGAAAGATTACCAAGGGGAAGTAAGTTGGCTAGTGGGGGAAATAGGAGGAACTAGGGTTTGCATGGGGTGGTTAAGGTCCGCATGGGGACAAACCTTACGTACGAAAAGATGCCTCGGGGCGTGTGGAAGGTAAGAGAAGTATTGTTTGGGTGTTTGGGGGATTTGGGCAAAAAATGGTACGTGGACCAGAATAAGGGTGCGCAGGAGACTAGGTTAGAGTTTAGAGGGAACCCTAATTTGGGTAAGGGAAAGAAGAAAAAGAGAATAATAAAAATAAGTGAGAATGAGTGGGACATAAAGTGAGGGTTGAACCGAAGGGTCATGATGTGTAGGGGTGCTAGAATAAGTCTGGGTTGTACGAGGCAGAAAAGGGATGGGCCACATAGGCCCAAGTTAGGGTTTTTGGAGAAAACCCTAAGGGAAGGCGGTGAGTGGACCTTAGGTATAAGGTGGTGGGCCTAGACCCACACACTTAGGAGACGGGTTCCCGGTGTGAGCAAGCTGATTAAGGAAAGGATGTCGGGCGAGTTAGGAGGCGCAGAGGTCTCAAGATATGAGACGGGCCCTCTTGGGAGGATAAGTATAGCTGGAGTTAGCCATGCATGTCTAGGGCAGAATTTGTGAAAAAGATACAATAAAACACTAATCACTTAAAGAGAAAGATTGTTGAGTCGGGCCCAGACCAGTCCACCGACGAATAATAGTGGCCAAGCGCCGGGGTGCCTCGAAGACCGATCCACCAGCAAATAATAGTGGCCAGAAGCATGTTGCCCTGTATGATTCCGGTCCACCGGCTATAATAGTGGGGGATGTGTTGCTCAACAAACCAAATGTGATAAAACTAAGAGATGGGAAATGCACTAATACTTATAGTGGAATACCATGTGAGTCGGGTCCAGACCGGTCCACGGCAAATAATAGTGGTCAAGAGCGTTTTACCCTAGAGACTAACCCACCGGCGAATAATAGTTGTCAGGAGTGTTCTTACCTGTACGTATCTCCGTTCCACTGGCTATAATAGTGGGGCTCTCGCACTCACATGGGTTAATAAATAGTATGTGTGAAATTGAGTACTTCATTAAGAGATTTAAAGAACAAGCCTAACTGGAGCATAACCGACCTCACTATCTGTGTTGTTTTATGTTGCCTATATGATCATGCATGTGTTGTGTACCCTGTATGTTTGGCCTTAGTTATAAGGTTACCTTGCTCAGTACGTAGCATACTGACCACCCATTTCATGGGTGCTACTCATTCCCACGAGCAGTAGGCCCCTCTGATTTAGTGCAGGTTGGTGATTCTATATTCGATGCCTACGATGCTTACGAAGCATCAGGCGGGACCGAGAGTTGAGTCTGGACCTAGCTTGGGGGTCGAGAGTGACGTGGCTGGAGTCTATCGTCCACTTTATCTTTCTTATGTCTTTACATTTATTCTATTTCTGATGTACGGTGTTTCAAACTTTTGGAACCTTAAAATTGTACCTTTGGATTGTACTTTTAACTTTCTGCACTCTGATTCTATATGACTCGTGTTTTACTAATGACCGTTGTTTTATTATCAACTCGTATTTGATGGTTAATCTGGTTTAGCCTTAGCACTTAGTACCGAAATGGTAGGAGTGAACCGATCTGGTACTAAATGTGGCGGTAATGCTGGTTGTTGTTGTGTGAATCCCGGAGGCTTTGTAGGAACTTCATTTCTCCAACTAAAGTTTGGATGGTTTTTCCATCCAGGATTGTACACATTGGAGTAGGGATTGTTCGGTCTCCCATAACTATTTCCCATGTAGTTCACTTGATCATAAGATTGTTGGAAGGGATTCCCAACTTGACATTCTGTGCTTAAGTGTGATCCAGCACATAACTCACACATAGGTGCATTAGCTTGTACCTGCATACAAGAAGTACTACCAATGTTGTCAAATTTTTTAGCAAGCAAATCAATCTTAGCCTCTAATGCCGTGATGGAATCTAAAGAGTGAATTCCTGGAGTCCTTTGTATCGGGGCACGTTCGGAGTGCCATTGATGGGAATTCGAAGCTAGCTCCTCAATGAACTCATAAACCTGCTCTGGAGTCTTGTTCATAATGGTACCTCCTGCAGCTGCATCTATCATAGAACGGTTAGTAGCAGAGATACCATTATAAAAAGTTTGCATTTGAAGCCACATAGGCAGGCCATGATGTGGACACTTCCTAAGCAAATCCTTAAACCTTTCCCATGCATCATAAAGCGATTCAAGGTCATTTTGCATAAAAGGTAGTGATGTCATTTCGTAATTTTGCAGTTTTTGATGGTGGAAAATATCTAGAAAGGAAAGACTTCATCAAATCGTCCCAAGTAGTAATAGACCCTGGGGCTAATGAGTGTAACCAACTCTTAGCCTTATCACGTAACGAAAAAGGGAACAATCTAAGCCTAATTGCATCATTAGAAACACCATTTAGCTTAAAAGTGTCACAGATTTCTACAAAGTTAGCAATATGGGAGTGGGGATCTTCAATAAGGTTACCTCCAAATTGAACTGATGTTTGTAGCATCTGGATAATGGCAGGCTTGATCTCAAAATTATTAGCTTGTACTGCCGGTCTTCGTATGCTTGAGGTTGAGCCATCAAGGCTTGGTGTAGCATAGTCCCGAAGTGACCTAGGAATGGGAGCTTGCTCTTGGATAGGAGCTTGTTCTTGGAGTAAGATGTGCTCTTGTGGTGGGATTTGTCCATCATGGGGTGGAGTATTGGTTTCCATTTCAATATTTGTGGTGTGTGACCTGCGTAAATGTGAGATGGTCTTCTCAATCTCGAGATCAAGTGGCACTAGATCACCTCCACTAGCGCGGGTCATGCACTAA
Source organism: Tamarix chinensis (assembly GCA_030549775.1). NCBI lineage: Eukaryota > Viridiplantae > Streptophyta > Magnoliopsida > Caryophyllales > Tamaricaceae > Tamarix > Tamarix chinensis. The sequence goes on from CM060179.1 coordinate 88,369,035, forward strand.
TGCACCTGCACTAAATCAAGAACTCTTACACCCAAGATTAGTCAACCACAACAAAAAGAATGTAAAAAGATAAAAAAAATAAATGTCTAGATCACAATAAATTCTTTGAGTCATAATGTCACTCGCTGCCAATCCCCGGCAACGGCGCCAAAAACTTGACACGTTCCTACCCGCAAGTGCACGGGGTCAGAGTAGTAGTCAAGGTCGATCCCACAAGGATTGGTGAATGACCACTAGGACAATGATAGAACATAACTATGTCTAAACTACGAGATGATATGAAATAATAAATTGTAAGCTAAAATAACTAAATAAGCTAAAAAGAAAGGAAAATAGCACTCAAGTCACTCAAATAAATAGAAGAGCTAAGGTTCCGGTTCATCGCCCCCGATCCTCACATGTAATTGAAGATCACATCACAAAATAATTCAACAATCATAATCAATCATGCCAACAAGGATAGAAAGTGTTGTGCTTTCTCAAGCCACAACCACCCTATTACATATCTATGGCCCTAACTATCTCTAGCTTAGAGTCTAATAGAATGTAATGCATTAAAGTCTATAAAGTTTCCTCCTTTATTGTTGAAGAGGTCAAATCGATCGTCTCTCGACCTACAATTTAATCTCCCGTTGTGCTATTGGGTCTAATACTGGATTATCTCTCGATCTCACCGGTATTTCCCACACCGAAAATCAGAACCCGGCCGTGGTTCAAAAATCCGACAATTAATCAATAACACAACACATACATTATGAATTGAATAAAAAAGGATGCAATAATTCAACACATTAGGATCGGGGAAAATTCCCCTTCACCTTAGCATAAGATCTAGCCCATCAAATTCATAGCAAGAATATTAAAAACAATAAGAGATTCCATAGATAAAGAAAATATCATTAGATAATACCCTTGATGTTCACAAATTCTTGCAAAAATTAACTTCTTGAATCTCCGTCTCTAATTTACAAGAGAGATCTTGATGAATTGGGGAAGAGGATAGAGAAGAGAGAAAAGAGAGGGAGTGGAGGCTGCCTCGAGCTATTAGAATAAGAGTTTTTTACACTACCGCCTCGTGGATCGCTAGGGTTTCCGTAACGATGGGCTTCCCGTGTCAGCTTTGACCATAATTTGTATTTTGACCATAACGTTTTCATCTTAACTCAGATTATGCTGATTTTGGATGCGTTGGAAAGCTATTAAAAATATCTAAAACTTTGATGTTGAAAGCTTCTCCAAATTCAGACCTTTTCTTGGTCTAAATTTCACTTCTTTCAGGCCCATATATTTTAAATATGCATTCTTTCTTTTTCCACTTTAACTTTTGCTCCTCTTTGCTCCTTTTTTTCTCCTTTCTTCTCCCTTTAAGGTTATTATTGTTCTTCATCCTTCATGATTATTTTTGTTGCTTGAGACCCTGCAATTTTCACAACACAAAGGCAGTAACAAGAACAAAAAGGGAGAATTCTGACTGAAATTAAAGGTAAAAACTCTTATAAACCTTAGGAATAAGATGTAAAAGTCACACTTATCAAATGCCTCCGAATTTACAGTTTTATCTTTTTGTTTCCGTTAAAATCTTTTAAAATTAAACAAAAATTTCAGTAGTGAATTTAGGGGTGTTACAATAATTATGCAATTATTTTTTAGCAATAATTTAAAATTTGTAATAATATTATTAAATATGACTATTTATTAAAATTAAATGAAATTATGCCTCATGTGTGCCCTTAAATGTTAGACATATAGCCAACCTTTAGCCAACAAATGGACTTAGTCCTCAACTTTTATATATACATTGAATTCCTAGGTCTTGAATAACAACCTTGATGGTAATTCAACTTCTTTTCTCAAATCTTGATTAAGACATCATCAAAATATATGCTCATCCTATGTGATAATGCTTGGTAGTTGATAGAATATGTGTCCAAAAGTAGTTGTAAGAAAGAATTTCCGTTGTATATGTTATTGAGAGTTACTTGAACTATGTTAGAATCAACAATATCTCCTCAAATACATGAGCAATTCCTTAGGCAACAATGACTCATTCCACCTATTTTTTGAGATCACATCTATAGTTACTCTATATTCAACCATTTCATTAATTTCATATATCTAAATTTTATTAATTTTATAAATTTAGAAATCTCTCCTTCATCCCTTTTTGGTAGTTAACTAAATATGCTTGGCTTATTCTTAGAGTTTCTGCTTTAATTCTGAAACCATTGACTTCTTCCTTGCAAATATAGGAGCTAAGAACCTACCTAAAAGTACTTCATAATGCATAACCATGTGGTATCCCTCTCACTCAATCATCATGCTCCTTAGTCCCCAAATCTTAAGTGAGGACATCATTTCTATCACTTGTTGGCATGGAGAACTCCTCTTACTAGAGAAATGATTGTAGTTAGGGGTAAAAGATGATATGCAAATAATATTGGGATGAAGATAATGCTAAACCAGTAAATTATATTTAAAATTTGTAAGGTTGGTTCATTGGTAACCTTCTCTATTTTATTATCTACGTTGAACCTCACCTAAACATCAAATACTTTAGAAGGTGCATATAGAGCACCTTTATCTTGTGCAGCCTCTTTTTCATTCTCCTTTAGAATCAAGTTAAAAATCAAGTTCATTATTAGCGTTTGAAACTAACAATAATAAATGTATAATAGCCCAATTTATTTCCTCAACAAATTATTTCTTGTGTCATTATTTTTGGCATGTGAATTCTTATGTGGGTAAGCATTTTTATTAGCATTTTATTTTTCCATTTGTCTCTTCTTCTATCAATGAAAACATAAAAGTCATGGAAAAATCAATGTATACATGATTATAAGAATTATTTAAATCATAGTATATACTATGAGTGGTTTCATACCTTAGATTCTCCTAACTATCTTAACCTAAAAAAATCAATCCATTGTTGGGTTGTGATTATGCCTTGATAATATACTGGTTGTTATGATAGGTAAGTTCAATCTTCAACAATCATGTAAAGACATGCTAGATCAAATTTGAAGTCTTTTTAATATTTAACACCTTATAATATTCAAAAAAATAAAAAATACTCTATATCATGGGAATAATAAAATTATTAGTATATAATTTAAATGGTGATATAATATTGGTATATAAATGATTATTATATCTGGATATTAGCCTATAGTTTCTCCTTCGACTCTTTAGGTACCTTTCTCTATTCTAGAATTATAAAAAGAACCATTGCATGAGATTTATCATTCACATAGCTTATATAATATGTCCAATTCTCTCCTATTAGTACCCCTTCATTAGTAAATTTATTAACTATATATTTAATTACTTTATGCCTTAGATACATTATTCATATACACCTTCCCTTTATTTTCTTTAGCAAATTTTCTCACTTGATCATATTGAGGAGCCATGTTAGTTCCATAAAATTACCCATCAAAGATTAAAAAAAAACTTATGTAAATAAGGCATTGATCAAGTTTTTTTCTATTTTTCCATGATCAAGCAACAAAAAAAATACCAAAAACTATGATTTCTTTCTATATAATACAATTCCAACACACACTAAAATAACATTACAACAACTACTATAAAATTCCACAAAGTTCTTCTCTATCAGTTTACCACATAACATGAAATATAAAACTACTATAAAATTCTACAGCCACATGACAATAAATAAAAATTAAGTTGATGAAAATATTGTGATAGAGCATGTAACCAACCAACATTAAAATTTTTTCCACCTTGTTGATAGAAAAATAATAATCAACCAATTAACAAAGCATGTAAAACATGCATACCACAGAAGAAAGAAAAAAGTGAATTTTTTTAAAAGCACAAGATGGTAAACAACACTCTAAGAAACAAAATTTAAATGGTATATATGATACTAAAGAGTTAATTTGAGAAAATGTATGTCAAGGTAATGTAATTATTTAAGCATGAGAATCTAAAGTTTCTATTCAACATTAATTAAGAATGAAAATGAAGTATAAAGAACAATGTTGATGTAAGAAAGAGGAAAATATGACAATGGTCATTTGAGAAAAAGGTATGAGGTGGTAGTTCTTAGCACTACTAGAAGTTTTACTTTCAATGTTTGAGTACATGAGAACAAGTAAAAATCATTCTATGTTAAATAGAAGGAAAAAAAATACGATCGAGGTAAAAATGATAGTTTTAGTCTATAATTGCCATCTTTACCTTGAAAAAAATAATAGAAAACATTATATGATTATTAACAATGATTTTAGAATAGAATCATCAACTATAGTCTTCCCTAAATTACCCATTTTGGATACATTATAGCTAGTTGTTATTATATTATAACTACAGTATATACCCTAACAAAGTTTTTGGGAAAATATATAAATGATAGTTGTAGAATAAAACCACCATCTATAATATTTCATAAATTTCCCTTTTTGGAGACATCATAGATGGTTGTTATTATATTAAAAATGCCATCTATTTTCCCCACAATAACACCCTTTTACTCAATCTATTCAATTTATCACTAAATGGTTTATGTATGGTTGTTCTTGTTATAACAATCATATATATTCTACCATCTATTTGTATTTTTGTAGTAGTGGAAGAAAGAGTAAGAATTGATTGTTTATTTAACGAGAAATCAATAAGATATTTTAATTATGGCGAATGAAACCTATATATATACCATGAACCATTAAACTAGTCATTTAGGTAAAAAAACATGTTACCATTAAATGAATAATAGGTATAATTTTGAGTATTTAATACAATTAGTCAATTGGTTACCAAAATTAGTCATTCAATTCAATTGGCTTAACCAACCGAAAGGTTATGGTTCAATTTGATAGAAAATTTTTACCAATATAGTAACTAATCGATTAGGTTACTCAAATTAGTTACCTAATTTAGGCTACATATACTTGGTCCTAGACCATATCAAAAACCCATTGAGTGGTTTTGCTAACCAATCACCTATTTGGTAAAACAAGTTGATGGGTTTGGTAAAAAAGATTTATGTGTTTAGGTTGATAAAAAATAACTTTACAACTAATTTAATCTATATCCTAGTTAAAAAAACCAATTGATGTATTAAATTTGCAGCAAAATTATTATTTTTTATTAAAAAATACCTATAACTTGGTCATACGAGCCAGCTAACTGGCTTGAAGACTAGTTGATCAGTTTACTAAAACCACTTGATCTAATAAACTCGAGGCTAAACTAATTTTCTAGGATAAAAGTCCCTAAGGAACTACTCAATAAAAATTTAACAAAATAAAACGTAAGGCTTAAATATTAAACCTTAAATGCTTGCTTGAGTCTTTAGGAATCCTAACATTATCTTCCCTTGACTGCCTCCTTTTTTAGATTTATACATGAAAGATAGTTTGAGTAACTAGTTTTTTTCATCCATATAATCATTGTAGTATATGCACATTTAAATTAAAAGGTTGAATCCTTAAACACGTTTGTTATCATAAAAATAAGGATTAATATATTGATTGATCTTGGCTATCTATAATCTCCTTTTTTTTATAATGATGATAAAGAAAAAGATCAAGAATGAGTTGGTTAAGGGTACAATTGAAGCAAGATGTGAAAAAAAAAACTATATCCCCTACCATTTGCAACTTTAAATCTATTTTTTGGATTTATCTCCCCTTTTTTCAAAAAAAAAAGGGTGAGAAGATTGACATATGCTAGAAACCAACATACAAAGGATATAATAATCTAAAACCCAAAGGGGAATCTTCCCCTTATCAGATGCATTAGTAAAAGTATGAAATTTGTTTAGAGTTAATGCAATGGATTTGACTCTAGAATAATTAATAAGGGGAACTTGAATTGAGTATTAACACCTTTACTTTAAAAAGATAGAGATACAAATCAAAACTTCTTATGTTGAAAGAGAAAAGTCACCAACTTTCATATTTCTCCTATATTGATTCTATTAAAAACTGTGTTATGTGCAACTCCCTATTTTATTCCTGTAATAGTTAAATCAAAACATGACATTATGTGGTTCATTTAACTAAGAGATACACCTTTATTAAAAATAATAAATCCAAATTTATAACTCTATCCCTTTTATTTCTCACAATAATTCAAATAGAACTAGTATAATGTGTTTGAACTATCAAACTAACTCAATCCTATTATAGAGTACTAACACATACCTAAATCCGGGTTCTGACCTAGCCTTAACTCCAAGGAGCATCATACTTGTTCTAACTCTTAAACTCTTCATGTTGATTTCTACTCCATGATCTATAATATTAAATTTTGATAATAAAATAAACAATAAGAAACTAATGAAAAACCTTCGCAGCAATACCCCAAGAGTACCAACATTAGTTTTTGGTTTAAAACATATTCACCACAAATGATCTATTATGAAAATTCTATTTATCCATTTTATTTTCTCTTCTAAATAGAGCTAATTCTTTCTTTATTCATCCTCTAAAAACTTGTGTACAAATTTTGTGGTTTTTCATGTTAAATATAAAATATGTGAATCAAATTTACCCTCATAAATTATGCGAATGACGTTAGATTTTATTCCATTACAAATGAGTGGAAGGTTTAGATAATTACAAATTAGATTGAATGAGTTAAACATATAATCACTCAGGGAAATAGTTTTTAATTCATGATGTAAAATAGTAAAATACTAATAGATACATATATATGGTTTAGCTAAGTAAAATTTGTAAATAAGTAAGCTTAGATCCAATTTTTTAGGACTTAGAATTACTTAGTTCTCTCTCTTATTCTTTTTACAAAAAATAGTGACTTTAAAATTATCCCGGTCAGTGTGACATAAAGATAGGATTAACACACATAATTTTATTAAAAAATATTTAATATAAATTGATTATCTATCAATGAAAATACTTTCTTGATTAATCAGATTTCACTTGCAACTGTAAGAAACTCAACATAAAACTCACACTGAGTTTCCTTTCAAAAACCATTTTAGAAAAAAAAAAATTGGCTTATGCTTGCTAAGTTACTTCAATAAGAAACTCTTTGTCTTGTATAAAGACACTTAGTCTAGATACTCTTCCAAGCTTTAGGGTCTTCATGTATAAACAATTCCCTCTTTTGTTGTATCTATCATTCCATATTAATTTATCCTTTTAACAACTTCAAACTTGTAGTATATCAACACAAAGAATAAAGAGGAAAATATATATTATAACAAAGAACTCAATAAATTCCCCTCTTTTGATGATAACAAAAAATAATGTCATTTCCTTTAGTTCTAAGTAAAAAACATAATTTTTTGTTCCAACTAAATACTAAATTCTTCAATAAGAACAATCATAGAATTTTCTTCGGTATAATCATACAACAATAGATAATGGAAACACACTAAGAGATTCTAACTTATAATTAGTGTGAATTTTTTTTACACTCACTATTGTTGTGGTTAATACTCATTTTTTTAAGTCATTACGAATCATACTAACATGGAAACAAATTAGGTTATTATAGTGTGATTTTCTTATACTCATTATTACTATAGTCAGTAATCATTTTATTTAAGTCATTATGAATCATACTAATACAATGAAATATCGTAAGCTTTAATAGAATTTAAGATACTAAGGTTACTCACTATTGAGTTTCCTATTAAGGTTCTCTCAGAGTTCCCTATAGGTGTAACCAGAATATAATCCATCTCTTAAGAGGTAGCATCATTCCATGTCTTCCCCTTTTTTCATCATTAAAAAGTTAAGAGATTGGTAGTTATACCTAAGAATGACAAATCTGGCTAGCAAACCATGCCTTAAATTAGTAATGGTGATCATTATGCACATGTTTAGGTTGAAATTAATATTCATATTTTGAGTACAATGTTGGCCTCTCTTGCTACTATTAGTTACTAAGATAAAATATTCAAACTAAGATGTAAAAATAAAACTGATTTCATTACATTTATATTGAAAGAAGTAAGCACGCTATTCTGATAGGTCAACAAAATAAGACTAGTATAGAGATAACAAAAATACGAAAATAAGTAAGTTCATAGTAGAATAGGGACATATGTGGTGGGTTGCTAAGGTTCAAGAGATGTGAGGATAAGGTTATTAATGGGATCAACCACATACCTTTTTCATGACAATTAAATTTTTTTTGTTTATCATGTTGGCAGTCTTATTAATGATTTCATAAAGTTGTGATATTTTAATTAGATTATCCTTATGATTATCTATTGACATAAATAGTATATCCTTCGTTTCCTTAGGCGAAATTGTTAATGCCACCTAGACTCCAATTCCTTGATTTGTTTCCTTATCTAATTTTTTTTTGAAGCCTTAGTTTCTTCCTACTTATTCTTCTCTACCTTTACCTCTTGTGCCTTCATCATCAAACTACCTCTCAACGTCCCTAAATTGATCTTATTAAGCATAATCGGGTTGAAATTGTAACACCCCCAAATTTACTACAGAAAAATTTCGTTTAAATCCAAAGGTTTAGCGGAAGCGAAAGAATTAAAACCGTAAACTTGGGTGTATTACCGCCACACTTAGTACCAGACCGGTTCTCTCCCACCGTTCCGATACTAAGTGCTAAGGCTAAACTAAACAATCGTTAAGTAAGAATCATCAAAACATAGGTCCATAGTTAACATAGACCATTCACAAAAACCACGAGTCAACAACAGTTAAAATATCGTTAAGATTGCAACTTAAGAGTACGGTTTCAAAACAAGAAGCGTAGTACAAAATATAGCTAAATAAAACAGACCCCAATGGACCAATATCCAGATCCCCTACTCACTCAAGTCAAGCCTTCCACCCCAAATTAGTAACCGATCAAACCTGCATAGGAGGTCTGCTCCCCACCATCGGTGGATCATCACAGGACCCATTCAATCAAGGTAGTATCAGTACGGGTCCAATACTGAGTAAGGGCGCAGGTGCGCTAAGGCCAAGCATACAATCATACCACATAGCACAATCATATAAGTAACATGCGATAACACACAAGATAAGGCCTGAGTACTGTCCGGTGACTTATTCTTTATCCTCGTTAATAATAATATGACCATTTCACGCATATTCTTTAATAGCCCATGTGAGTGCGGGAGCCCCACTATTATAGCCGGTGGACCGGAAGATATATGCACAGGGTAGAACGCCTCTGATCCACTATTATAGCCGGTGGACCGGAAAATAAACGCATAGGGCAGAACGCCTCTGATCCACTATTATAGCCGGTGGACCGGATCATGGGCTCAGCTCAACATCTTTCGCTTTACGTGATTAATGTCTTATCAGTGTCTTATTAAATCACACACCACCCTTAACATGCATGCCCACTACATTCTACTGCTTTCCTTTCAAGAGGCCCGTCCCATATGTTGAGACTCGTGCACCCCAAATCACACCCAACATCCATCCCCCGTAGACTTAGGCATAGTGGCATATAGTAAGGCACAATCTCCAAGAATATAGGCCATTCCAACACACATGATATCGACTCCGCATGTCCTCATCCCTCTAGGGTTCCTCCTCGAAGACCCTAATCGGACCTATGTGGCCCAACTCTTTCTTACTTACCCAAAAGTTACTTTATTCTCTATCTCACACCTCATTTTCTTATTAGGAAATTCCCCAAATGTATCACTTTATCTCCCAAGTTCACGTGTGACCAACAAAACCCTAGTAGGCCACTCAAAACCCTAATTGACCACGCCAACCCTAGTTGGCCGAGCCAAACCCTATCACCTTACTTCTTCAACAAGTAACCTCCCTCTTGCACCCCAAAATCTCTTCCCTCATTTAGGACCCATACTCATCCTTATATAAGTGATTTCTCACTCTCAACCCCATACTTCATCCCTTCTTGATCATTTTTACCCTTGTACCCTTCAAATTGCTCATTTCCTCTCGAAACCCTATTTGGAACCCTTAGACACTCTTACACCGACCCACGTAAAATTTTACACCCAAGTCTCCAATGGACCCATAACTTTGACATTATTTTATTTACTTCCTAAATCAACTTTCCTCTCGTAAGAGTCATCCCCATGCTGAATTTAAATACTCCCTGCAGACTCCCCAACACCCACTTACACACAAAACCCTAATAAGGTCTCTTATGCACCGACTTACGTACTAATTTTCATACTAAGTCTCCAATCATTCCAGGACTCTCCCAAGTTCTTGCTTACAACCCAAATCAACTTTTCCCATGTAAGGATCATGCCCATGCAAGGTCTAGTCCCCCCATGCAAACTTCCCAACGTCCACTTCCCCGTTTTTCTTTTATTATCATTTCATGCTACCCCAAACCCTAGCATGCATGTCCTAGAGGGCCATAACAAGTCACATCATCAACATCAAACATGGAACATGTCATACACTTATAGTATAAGGCACACACAACGTACCTCATGATCCACGCTGCGCTACACAAAACAGGTTATTCATAACACATGCATAACACACATCGACATGGCATGCTCATCATTCACCCACACATTACATCACACATAGCACAAGGCCATAGCTTCGTCCTTACCTAACACGACACCGGTCTTGGAGCACGCTCCTATGCCTCCTCCGGATGTCGACTTGATTCGCCTATAAGAGGGGAACACTAGAGGTTAATTTTCCTCTAACCAAACACTATTCTTCTACCCTACTCTTATCTTTAACTTACCTTTAGGGCTAAAAATAAAATATTACTTTTATAAGTAAAGGTATGGTCATTATTCTTAAGGTAGCTAATCCGGCTACTACTAATAAAAGTAGGTCTTAATAGCTACAATATTTTAATGTAATTTTAATAATATTTATTATTAACAGCAATAGTTCAATGTTACTAATAATGATAATAGTAGTAGTGATAGTGAGGTTAGGGATCTATGAAATATTACTAGTAGTGACAAGGAACTAAAATGAAAATAATAATAATAACCATGATAATAATGATAATAGTAACACTATTAATAATAACAATAATGATGTTAAAATAATAATACTAAAGTTATAGGTCATTAATAATAGTAATACTAACAGTTATAAATATTTCAAGGTTAGGTTAAATAATAATAATAATAATAATAATAATAGGGATAATGATAATAATAATAACATTAATAATAATACTAATAATACTTCTAAAAATAATTAGCATTTTTATAACAAGGATTTAGGGGTTGGGGAGTTTAGAGGACCACCTAGGGGTGCTGGTGGCATAGGTGGCGGTGCACGACACACGGCGGTGGCGGGGCAACGTTGGGGGGAGAAGAAAGGTGGAGAAGTGGTGGAGGGGGAAGGAAGGAAAAGGAGGGGTTGGCAGGGGAAACAGAGGGTCTAGGGAGGTTGGGCAAGCTCCCTTGGTGATTTTGGGAGGTAGGGGAGTGCTGGAAGTGGCGGCACGGCGGTTGGCGGCGGTGAGAAGGGCGGCGGAGTTCGAGGCTGGCTTGGTCGGGAAGGGTACTTTGCACGCTTGGGGCGGCACGTGTAGAGCAAACCGAGAGGTGAGGGAGGCCTAGGTCGGTGGAGGGTGATGCAAGGAATAGTTTCGGGGGTGGATCAGGCGGTAGCGATGGGCGGCGGCGACGGGGTGGCTGTCTGAAGTAGGGGCGGCGCAAGGTGACTTCTGGGCTTTTGGTTTCGAAAACCCCCGAAGCTGGATCCTTGGGGGGTATTTATAGGCTCGAAATGGGGGAGAATCGAGAGAGGGGGGTAGAGGAGGGCAGGTCAGGTGGCAATCGGGCACGCCGGCCGGCGAAGGCAGGCCGACGCAGGTCTGCCATGGCAGACCTGTTGGTTGGTCGGGAAAAGGGAAAAAGGGTGCGAGGTAGGCTTGGGAGTGATGGCGGGGTGTCGGCCAATCGAGGGAGGGAGGCTAGAAGGGCAGGAAGGGGGGAAGGCTGCGTGCAGGCGGCGCGGGCAGGCGGTTGGCACAGAGGGGGAAGGGCGGCGTGTTGCAGATCGTGCGCGGGAGGAAGGAAAGGGAAGGTGGCCAGACCGACGGTCCGGGGAGAAAAGAAAAAGAAGGGGGAGACCGGCCGGTTCGGCAACGGTCAAAAAGCCTTATTAAAACGCGGCGTTTTTGGTGAGTTCTGGACAAAGTGCAGTGTCGAGTAACTGGTAGGCAACAGCTACCTCATTAATCGGCGCGCAGCATTTCAGCGAAAGGAGGGGCGAAACGCTGCGTTTTACTATGGCGGGGGAGGGCCGAACGGCGCTGGGCCGCGGGGAAGGAGGAAAAGAAAGGGAGTTGGGCCGCAACTGGCCCAACGGCGAGAAGGGGGGGAAGAAGAAAAAGGAGAAAGGAAGAAAAAGGAGGAAATGTTTATTTATGTTATTTTATTTTAGTATTTTATTTTATATAAATGTTTAGAGTATTTACCTTGGGTACTTAGAGTAAGAATATTTAAATGATTAAATAAAATATTTATCCTCCTTTTTAGGCTAATTTAGGGCCCAAAAAAATATAAAGATATCCTTTATAAATTATTTTAAAATTCCTATTAACTAGCCCTACATAATCCTTTTTAATCTAAAAAGAGAAATAAATTAAATAAATTCCCCAATAATCCTTATTTAATGACTTATTTCCAAAATAATTAATTATGGGGTATTTCAGAAATAGTCACCCTATGTGAGATTATTAGGCTTTTCCTTCATGACCACCTTAAAATGATCAAATACCATTGTTAACCATAGAGCTATGGTAGGGCGTGACTTGGAAGTTTTGTAGCAACAATCATATACTGAATTATTTGGGAAGGTAGATGAATTGGCTTCCCTTTAACCATTAGTCAAATAAGTGTTAGGTCAATAAGACTTCCCTCTTTTCTATGTTACATTAGAGGGAGAATGTTCCTATAGTCCATAACATATAACACCTTTGCAAGTGGCCTCAATGTAATACTTAAATTTTATCTAACCTTAATATTTTGTAATTAGTATTTTAACCTAGCCCTAGTTTCAAATAATTAATATTTTTATTTTACCCTAATTATTCAATCCTAAATTTAAACCTAATCCTCACCCTAAATCTAGATGATTATTAGTTTTCTCTTACTCAAATTCTCTAATCATTTTTTTAAAACCAAGTTCTAATCTTAAACTTTCTTTCACTTTTACCTTTTTTTTGTTCACTATTATTTTTTTCCTTTTTCCTCTTATCATCCTAGCCTCCTTCTTCTTCTTCTTCTTTTTCTTGCGTATTTCACTCCTCCCCAACCATTTTCCTCTTATCAAGTATAGAGTGTGTCTTTTCTATATTGGACATGGCATGACATCTATGCATCTTATGTTTTGGCTTCCGCAAATTAACTCTTTAAAAAAAAATTAAACCCTCAAAATGGGGGTGTTACAGATGATTTCAGAGCTTTTGGTTGTTAAGAATCATATTTTAGATAAACTTAGTTTTCAATATCCTAAATTTTTTTAAAATTTTTTATTATATTTTCAAATCTGAATTAACCTTGTGAGGAATTAGGCAATAGGTAACTTAAGAAATCCTTTTACACCTCTAAGAGGAATCTTATAGAAGCTATAGGAATAAAGATGAAGATGTATCACCTTTCCACCTAGATATAGATTAGATAACTAAGACAATGATTCGGTTTTTACAAAGACACTAGTTGATGGTCATAGAAGAGTCCTTGTGCTCTTATGCTTTAGGAGGACCAATGATGCGATGATGTTATTTCATTAGGTTGGTTAAAGAAGTGGCTATATGGAAAAGATTTTATCCTTTAGTTTTACAAAGACATTGAGCATTGAGATGTTTTCTTTTAAGAGACCCCACCTTGGATGCATACACGCTATCGTCCATTTAACCATGAACCCTAGGAGTCAGTTATAGAGTATAGCCATACAAGTTGTTAACTCAATAATGATGAGGTCATTGAGGAGAAAAAGGTGACCCTTTAGTAGTCTTCATATCATGATGCATCAATCTTGGAATATTATAACTACTAACCTCATCTTTATGCATCTACAACACATGTGGACTTGTCACTTACCCCATTTCAATCTTTAGCTTGGACACACATTTGATTAAGGTTTCTATTTAGAGGTTTTGAGTGTTTTTTCTTTCTATTCTGCATTCTTTTTCCATCCACTTTTGTCTCTGTTACTCTCTTCTTTATGGTTTTGTGAAGTTTTGATCTCATTAGAGACCTTTTTTTAAAGGGGAAGTACCCTAACTTGTCAGCCTTGATTCCTTACAGTGTATACATTATAACCTTAGATACCACCACTAGTTCTTTGCACTCAACCTTTACCCTTTCCAATCTTTACATCATTTATCACTTCTATGATCTTTGTAAACTCTTAATCCTCTATCTCTCTATCCTTTTAAAGGAATACACTGTAGATCTTTCCACATGATCATATCTAGTGATATCATTCTTGATGATTCATTACCTTATGGGGAGCTACCCTTGTAGGTTCTTGACACCAAGGAAGCAACTCATGAATAATATATGGATTCACCATAGAGAAGAGGAGGTAAACTAGGAGGTAAATAAGAACATGCATGAGGCACATTTTGAGCTCTTCAACATAGATGTGCTTGGTTTTTGGGTCCCCTATCTTTTAAGAGAGTAGTTATTAGTAGTGTTGTGTCAAATCCTATATAATTAATCATTGATATCAGCTTTTCATGCATCCTTTCATCTTATTCCCCAACCTTGGCCTATTGACTTCGAGGACAAAGTCTATTTTAAGAGGGTAGTGATATAATACCCTAAATTTATCTAATGCTAATCCTAAACAATTAATATTTTAATCTAATCATAATCTTAGGTAATTGATATTTTTATTTTACTCTAATTATTCAATCCTAAATTTAAACCTAATCTTAAACCTAGCCCTAGATGATTACTATTTTAATCTTACCCATATTCTCTGATCAATATTTATAAAACCTAATTCTAATCTTAACTCTAAATTTCTTTCCCTTTTCTTTTCACCTTTTATTTTTCCTCTTTCCTCTTCTCCTCTTGACCTCCTTCTTCTTCCTCTTCTTTCTATGTGTTTTTCTTTAGTTAATCTTCCACCTCTACAACCTACCTATCCTAAAAAAACTCATCACCACCATCACCTCCCCAAATTACTAGTATAGGAAGTTGAAAGGCTTTGCCCAAAATCCCCACAAACCTCTCCTCTGTGCCCACATCATATGGCCTTATTTCTCTACCATCCATCACTATTCCCTCCACCTGTTCTCTATAGATATCACTCTTCTTTCTCACCTTACATGATTTGATATCTCACCAATCTTTCCCCATACTCCCTCTTCCTCCCCTCAACTTATTTGTGCATCGTGTGTTGTCCTCCTGTCATTTTCTTCACTGAATCTTTGCAAAACCTTTGTCACCTCATGCTACAAAGTAACCACATCATGAGAATAGCATGTTTCTTAACGTTATCTATGTACATAGCTCCTGTAACAAGACACCAAAATAAAACACAAACTCACACCGTACCATCCACCAAATACCCCTAACCTCACATTGTACCATCCACCAAATCGCCACAACTTCACACCACTCCATCCCACCAATGTGGGGCCTTTTATGCTAGAACACCCTCACCAAGGAGAGGCCCTAATGATACCCCCTCCATCAATGTGATGAGCTCACACAACAACCCCTTTTTCATGTAACCTCCTTTGCCTTAGATTTTTCTTGGCTTTTTTCTTGAGTTCTAATGATGTACTATAATCGATTCTTAGGTGATTTTTTAGTGTTCTTGGATAAGGCATCCTAAGGTTATATATGTTTAGAGACCGGAGATGTTTTTGGTAAGGATGCATGTTAGAGTTAGGATTATGCAATGTGTAAGTATAACACCCACAACTTTCACATTTTTTTTTAAGAAAATGAGTGAGAAATAAAATAAAAACCATGGTATGTTACTATTCTTCTGAATCTAAGAGAGATATGGCCATCCGCCAAACATATGCTCTAGGCTAAATTATTTAACCATAATCATGCATGAGAATCAAAGGTAGCGTGAGAGGGAGATAAAGAGAGAAATGCAAGAAATAACGAGATAAGTTTCCAAAAACAAATATAGGGAAAAAGCCAAGAGTTTAGATAACAAAAAGACAAAATGTCCTAGCATAGTAGGAAAAGCCTAACTAAATCACTTAGTTTAACATTCTGGTATAATAAAACTTCCCCAAGAAATGAAAATATAGAGACCCACATCTAGTGACTCAAACTTATAAAATTCCTACTCCCTAGAACAAAAGCTAGGTCAATCAAATGACCATACAAAGTAGTATCAATATGGTGAATTACTGGTAAAATATATCTATTCTTTAATATAGAGAGGGCTCATGCTGCAACTGAAATTCATAGTAATTATGGTTTAATAAGCATGATAAAACAATTGATCATGGAATAATAACCACAACACATAATGATTCCATATGTTGCAAGCATCAATAAATCATACTATTATTAATTCTTTATATCACCACATAGTCCAATTATTAAGATATTCGAATGACACACCTAAACCTCTACTATGAGCATGGGTCATGGTAGTAACATAAGGGTACATAGATCCCTAATATAGGCATTGTAACATCCTAACGTTTCATAATCTTAATTTTAAATGTTTAGGCTTTTATCCTAAAATCTAACCCTTAAATATTGACTTAATTTCTTTTTCTTAACCCTTAACCTACAAACCTAGATAAACTATCCTAATTATTTTATCTAAATAAACCCTATATTGATAAATTTTACTTAGTTTATTTTTTCTAATTAGATACCATAAATTTGGATAAATTAATTGAATCTTAATCATAAATCTACACCTAATTCTAATTCTAATTCTAACCCTAAATTTATTTCCTTTTTCCTTTTTCTTTCTTTTCCATTTTTCCTATTTTTTCATTCTTTTCACTTTTTATTCTTCATTCTCTTTTTCTTATCCTCTAATCTCCTCAAGCCCAACTGACTTCCTTTTTTTCTTTCCACTTTTTACTCTTTTTTCTTTCTCTCCCAGCTTGCTTAGCCTAACCTCTCTCTTATTTTTTTTTTCCTCTCCTTCTCCCTCAACCAAACCCAAACTAAAATATCCCAAAACTATAACATCCCCAAATTTCACTCCTGAAAAACTTCATTTAAAAGAATAATGCGAAAGATAAAATCAGATTTGGAGAATGTTACCGCCACACCTAACATAAGATAAATGTCTACCATCTATCTCATACTAGATGTAAGGCTAAAACCTGTCCAACAAATTCAACCAACATCTATGCAGTGAGGATAAACTCCCACAAGGAGATATCTACATGCAGATGGGAAGTAAAAAATTTCACTAAATAAAATCATCGCAAAATAAATTAGCGGAACCTATAAAATAATCCTAGATTTTAAAAGCTTATCAAAGTATGAGAAATTAAAACTCAAATACAACACCCTTGAAATTTTAAGTACAACGTTTGAAACTTCCAAAAATAAATATAGTTAAAAAAGACAAATCCCGATGGATCAAACTCTAGATTGCCTACTCTCTCAAGCCAAACCTTCAACCCAAAAACAATATCCGATCTCAAACCTACACAAGATGTCTGCTCCCCACCATCAGTGGATCGTTGCAGGACCTATTCAACCAAGGTAGTATTAGTACAGGTCCAGTACTAAGTAAATCACAACTACCTAACTTATGGAAGGAAACATGATACATATGAGATATGGTAATCTCTAGCTTACAATACTAACGCTCAGTTATACATATGATAAATGAACCATTCCACCCATACAATAATTCATGCTCAATTATACATGTGATACATACACCATTCTACTCGTATAATAACTCATGTTCGATTTATACATGCGATACATATAATAGAACATGGGGGGTGAGTAACACACACTACCCTAGAAGATATCATTCTTCACACAGGGCCCACATGCGATTTAAATAATAGATCATGTGATAATTGAATGCAAAGATGCATCATATGGCAAAACAAATGTAAAGGAGACAACCAAGACGCATGCATAGAAAACAGAAATATAAAACCCATGAGTGAGCAAGAATAATTCATTATTATATTCCTTTATTGTGATCACTGTCATTTATTTATATTATATTGAGGACGGAGACTCAAAGAGATCGTAACAACTAATCTAGCACTTGAACGGTACTAGCCCTAGCTAGCCCGCCCAAAAACGTAACCAGAATGTAACTAGACCATCAATAAATAGGACACCTAATCACTTAAGTATGCATACCCCCTATAGGGACAAAATATATCGAGATACCTATAGAGTAGAAGAGGGCCTCTCTGTACCTCGTAAGGCACCTGAGGTTACAGAATAGAAAAACATCAGAATTGAACCAAGTGAATACCAAACCTAACTCAGATAACTACTCCAAGTGATGCAAGTCCTAACTCAAAATCTTTCACTTTAAGTGATTAATATTTTATTCAAGGATTTAACCGATCATAAATCAGGCCCACACAATAGTACTTAGCTCACATCCATCAACATAATTAATTTCAATTATTATATCAATTTCAAGTGGCATTAAAGCCAAGTGGCATTAAAGCTAATCCAATCCAAGTGACATTAAAGCCGAACCAACCTAAATGGCATTAAAGCCGATTGATTCCAGGGGCATTAAAACCGAACCAATTCAAGTAGCATTAAAGTCGATCGATTCCAGAGCCATCAAAGCTAATCCAATTCATGTGGCATTAAAGTCAAATAATCTTAGGTGGCGTTAGAGCCAAATAATTTTATGACATAAAATACAACATATGGTATCATAATATTTTAATCCATACTCAACCACGAATACGGTTTTCTAAACTAATTACAATTTAAGCACACTAGAACATACTCCAAAATCACCAAATATTTTATAATTAGCTGGGCATGCTAACAGTATAATCATACTTAGCCCTTCACATACCCAAACATATACAATACTCAAGAGGCACACTAACATGCATTTGCATTAAATCTATAATTCATACATACACACAATTACCACACAAAAAAACAACATACGCTTAACATAATTAAATAATCAAGCATACTCATCACCTTCTACTCCTAGCAGACATACATAGAGATTCCATCATAAGTAAAGGTAAGTAATGACTTACCTAAATTAGAAGCTAGCTAAGCAAATTGAGAAAGAGAGAGAGCTATCAAGAGCTTGACAATCCATGGGGAAGTTTTTCTAGATCACCGATGGAAATCAGAACTAGGTTAGAAACTATCTTATCAATCAATAATTTAATTATTATAATTAAATAAACACAAACGGGCACAAATGATTTTTCTTGAAAAACATGTCCAAAACCTAGGACTCACGAGCGTCGCTCTATTAAGATTTAAGATTAAATTTTAATCAAATCAAATTTAACACATATTGCGTGGCACATTTCAAATTGATTTGGAAAGTTGAGGAAAGAATAATAGATCATAAATTAATTTTATTGAAAATGACTTACTCATTAGATTTTACAACTAAATATGCAAACCAATCATTTTTAGAATACCAATTCAACCCGATAACATAATAATACAATTCACATGATTTAAAATCAAAGTCGTAAATTGATTAGGTAAAAGACATATATCACAATCAATTTTATAAAACCATCTCCAAAAATTAGGATTTTTAATGCCCAAACTATGAATCGACCAAATCACTTTGGTTACCTCAAACTGATAGTTTTAAAACACAATTAAAATAATTTTAGATAAATCTAGATAATCAATTTCAACAAAAATAATATTTCGTGTAGCCAATACAAGACAATCAGTTTTCAAAATTAGGGTTTCAAAACCCAAGAAACAAACTCAGATAATTCAAATCAATTAATTCCAATTGAAGGTGTTAGAATTCAATTAAGACCATTTCAACTCTTTCTAAAAATTCAATTTTAGAACAAACAACTGCACAAATGACCAATTTCATAATTTCACTTGAAATCTAGGGTTTTAGGCACGAAAATAATATTTAATTGAATTCCACTAATTTATTTAAATTGAATGTTTAGAAATGCAATTAGACATATTTTATAACATATCATATAATCAATTTCTCAAAATAAGTAAAAGAAATACCCAATATAACATAATTAGGGTTTTGAGCCCATAACGCGAATCCAATCAATTATTGCTAAAATATATAAATTGACGGTTCGAAATTGTAATTAAATGTATTCTAACGTAAATTATATAATCAATTGAATAAAACAACCCGATTACATAATCTAATTTAGACTCGCAAGAGTTTTGACCTAAAAATCCAATTCCAATCAATTTCACAAAATTTTCCGATATCAACACTTCTGATATGAAATTTAATATATTTCAAAGGATATAATAAAATCAATTGAGTAAAACAACTCAATTATGCAACCCAAATTCTTTACACATGATTTTTGACCTAGAAATCCAACTTCGATTAATTCCACATAAATTTATTAAATTGACAATTCCGATATGAAATTAGATACATTTGACAGTATATTGTAAAATCAATTTACCCAAAATAGCTTAATCAGACAAATCCAAAAAATTTAGGCATAACCCAACAGAAAATCTGATTTTCACAAATCAACCAAATACACTACAAATAACCACTCCAAATCAATCATACAACATATTTATACATAATAAAACAATCAATTTAGCTTATCATATGCTAATTCATACTCAATTAATCAAAAAAAAAGGTTAGGGTTTTCAAAAATTTATACCAAACGAAACGAACAAATCGCGAGAGGTGAAGACCGGGGAAGCTTCGCCGGAGGTAGATCAATGCTCACCGACCATCACCCGAGCTCACTGAGGCCAGACAGTGGCACGAACTACTGTGGTTGTTGCTCATGCGTGTGTTTGCTACTACATCCTTCGGCTGCTACTGCATTCGCGAATGTTGCTATTGTAGTGGAGTGGTTGTTGTTGTAGTACGTCACGTGTGGTGGCTGGCGAGATAGCGGTCGGCTAGAGTGGATGAGCAAGGAGAAGGAGGACGGCTGGGGTTTTGGGTGCAGAGGGCAGGGAGCCCGACAAGAAAGAGGAGAAGAGGGGAAGGGAGAGAAAAGGAAGAAGGAAGAGGGTCAGGGTCGAGGTTTTTTTTTTTTTTTACAAACACAAGTATATAATAAAATACTAAATATCTAAAATTATTATTGGAAGAATTTATCTAAAAATTTTTAATAGAAAATCATTTTGTAATGATCCGAACATATAAAATCGATCTAAGAGCCACATAAAGAATTTTAAAAAATTTTCAAACGAACGTAAAAATTTATATTATTTACGAAAATACATTATAAGACCTAGAAAAATTATTTGAAAGAATATAATAAAATATTTAAGTCAAATTCTAATAAAACCAAACTAATTTAAATAATTTCCGAAACTAGTCTACCCCAAACCAAAAAGGGTAAAACAGAAGAAAATTAATTTCAGAAAGAAATTTATAAATAAGCTCCGAAGATCTTTTTAACTTAAAACTTTCTGAAGATCTTAACACCCTTGGAAATAAATAAATTCAAAGTGGTAAATATTTTCTACGAAGAAAACTATTAAAATAAATTTGACTATTTTAAACAAAAATTATATAATTTAAATAATATATATATCATTAACAAAATATAAATCTAAAACAAAGTCTTAATCGCACGAAGAAGTTATAATTAAAAATGAATCTAAAATATTAAAAATAAAAATACAAAATAAAAAAAAATACATATTTTTAATCGAAAATTGAAATTATATGAATATAATCAAATCATGATCATGAATGAATTTATCTAGAATTATCCGTAACGAAAACGATTAATTAAATTCAAATATGAAGTTGAAATAGTCGATAAATCCAAAAAAAAATAATAAATAAAATAATTAAATGTTCACATCAAGTTACCCTAATAAAATAATTAAACTTAATAAAATTGAATTTTAAAATACGGGCTATTACAAAAACCCTAATTTAAAAAATTATGTTAAAATAGTGATTTATTATGGAAATTAATTAAATAAATATTTTATTAAAATAAGGGGAATTATTTAAGGTAAAATCAAGAGGAAAATAATAAATAATTTAATTAGAAAAATTTGGGTGTTTTGCTAATTAAAAAAGAATTTACAAAAATTATTCAAAATATCCTAAATTAATCTAAAAAGGGAATTTAATTATTATTTTACTAAATATTATTATTTTAAATATTCAAAAATACCAAAATATTCTAAATACCCCAACCAACCTATTTTTCCTTTTTCCTTTTTCGTTTTTTTTTACCTTTCTTTTTCCTTTCTCTCCTTTCTCATTTTTCTTTTTCCCCTTCTTCCCCCAAATTGGGCCAGCCTCCCTCATGGCCTAAACCTCCTCCCTCTTCTCCCTTCCGTGCAGCCTAGCCTGCACAATCCCTTTTTCTCCTCCCTACTCTCTTTCCAGCACCCCCTTTTCTTTTCTTTCTTTTTCTTTCCCTAACCAGCCGACCCAGCTCTTTTCTTCCCCCCACCCTTATTCCCCAACTCCGTGTTGTAAGTTGCACCTACGGTCTACTGTCGCCCCCTCCTCTGTCACCGTACGCCAACTAGCCAACCACCCTCTCTCTCCCCGTCATTTTCCTTTCCTTTTTCAACCCCATCTAACCCCACATCTCATCTTCATGCGTGCTCCATCCCCTTCCTTTTTTTTCCTCGACCCAACCTATCCCTACAACCTTCTAGACTTGTACAGGCTTGCCACCGCCGACCAATGACCCTGCCACTCTTTCCCCCTCTTTTCATCTTCCCCTTTTGTCATATCCACCCCCATTAGCCTATAAATACCCTATACCTGACCTCAACTGAGCTCCCTTTCCTACCTAGAAAAATCCACCTCACCTTGCCTCACCGCCTCTTTAAATGCCTCCACTGCCACCGTCGCCCATCGCCGCCACCCAAACCACCTGCCAAACTCCTCCTTGCATCACCCTCCAATTAACCACACCACCCAACACCTTTGATTCCCCCTACACAAGCCTCCTTGGCCGTGCCAAATTGGCTACCCAAACTACCCATTCTCCTCCATCGCTGCCCTTCCCATTGTCGTGGGCCGCCATCCCTGCCACAACCACCACTTCCCCTAAATTCCAAAAACCCACCAAATACTCATCTACCTCCCCTACCTTCATTTCCCCCTTCCTCCCTCTCCTTTACCCTCCCTCCTTCTCCACCACCTTTGACCACCACAACAACCACCGTCTGCGCCACCCCTTTGGTTGTGCTACCACCACCATTCCAACCCTTTCAACCCAGAGCACCCACCACCATCACAACCAACCTCTCACTCCCCCTCTTCTAGCCTAGAAACCCACCTCTTCAACTCCACATCCTTCTCCACCGCCACTGCCTGGTCACCACCACCTTTATGTTGTGCACTAGCCTCCCCAACCCTTAAATATTATTAATGTAATTGTTATTATTTTATTAGTGTTAATAATAATAGTAATAATAATAATAATATTATTATTATTATTATTATTATTGTCACTATTTTAGTATTAATAATACTATTATTATTATTACTATGATGCAGGTTGTTATTATGATTATGATCACTATTATCATTATTGTTGTTAATATTAAAGTTATTATCTTTAGTAATATAAATATTGCTAATAAAACTTTAACATGGACCAATATAATTACCAGACATATTTTGACTAGTAATCGTATGATTAGCTACTTTAAGAATAATACCCTTACTTTTACTTATAAACCTAATATTATTATTATTAACACTAATATTAGGCTATGAATAAGGTAAGTAGGAAATAATGATAATTTTGGTAAGAGGGAAGTTGACCCTTAGTATTTTCCTCTTATAAGTGAACCAAGTCAAATTCATAAGGAGGCGTAGGAACATGCTCTAAGCCTGGTGTCATTTTAGGTAAGGATATAGTTTAGGGTTATTGTGTGTGAAACATGTGTTATGTGTGTTGATTTGGTGTGCTTTCCTTATATATTATGTAACTTGATCTTGTAGCGCAGCTTTCTAAGCATAGAGATAAGGTAAGTTGCATGTGTTTTATGCTATATGTAATGTGGTATTGTTGCTTGTTCATGAAATATGCTTATGTAATATAGCCCCTTATGACATGCATAATAGGAGATTCTAAGTAGTATGATGTGGTTGTGAGAAAAATGGAAAGGACTGAGGAACGTGAGTTGACTAGAGAATGGTAATGATGACCTAAATATCTTATGACCTATGGGTGGACAAAAGGAGGAATAATAGGAATAAATTAAGAGAATGGATCAAAACATGCATAGAGAATCTAAGGTTTGTATGAAATGGTTAGCCTTTGCATGGGTATGACCTTTACAAGGAAAAAGTTGACTTGAGGATTAGGTAAGGTAAGGGGAGAATTTTTAGGGTGATTGGAGTCTATATGTGAAAAATAGTACGTGGGTTGGTGTAAGAATGTATGAGAGACTTAACTAGGGTTTTGGGAGGAAGCCCTAAGTGAGAGAAGTGTGCAAGGAAGGAAAACTAATGGAAATAGTTAGAATGAGGAATAAAATATGGAAGGGGTATTGCATGGAATAAAATGTATTTGGGTGTTGAGGGAGTGACATGAAAGAAAGGAGAAGTATTAGGGTTTCGGGGAGAGAACTAGGGTTTTTGTGATCATGTATGGGAGTTGGATAGTGACATTATGATGTCAGGTGTGGATCAAGGGAAGTGATGGTTTTGGTAATAAAGAAGATTTTTGGGTTCTCATGCTGAGTGGAAAATGATGGAAAGGAAGTCTTGGGGTCATAGGTTTTGTTGGATATATGTCATGTGGAAGAAGTGATGGTGAGTAAGAGTGATGAATGAATAACATTATATGATGAAAGATAGGTGCTTGGGTTTTGTGGCCACATATGTTATGTGAGAAGTAAAATATGGTGCTTGGGGATGAATCGAGTGAATTGATGAATTGGAGGAGCATGTGTTATGTGGGATAGAGAAAGGTTAGGCTATATAGGCTAAATTAGGGTTTCCTAGAGGAAAACCCTAGAGAGTGATATTGAGTTGATTTAGATATATGGAAAGTGGGCCTTAGAGTTGAGTATTCATGTTAATGAGGAAAGAGTGGGAAAGAATATCTGGATGTACTAAAGGAAGTAAAAGTCCCAAGACATGGGAAAGGATTTTTGGGAAGTCGAGCGGGTCGTACATGTCTAGTTGGGATCGTGTGTGGAATAAGATACAGTAAAATACGAAGCACTTAAGGTGAAAGAATATCAAGCCAGGGCCCGGTGAGGTTATATATTTTCTAGTCCATCAGATATAACAGTGGTCAGGTGTGTTTTTCCCTGAGGAGTGATTTTTTGGTCCACCAACTATAATAGTGGTTAGGAGCATTTTACCCCGTTGAGTATTTCTGGTCCATCGGCTATAATATTGGGGGATTTTGGGCTCGAAAAACCAAACTTTACATGGTAATAATTCATGGAAAGATACTAAATACTTATAGTGGAACACCTCATGAGTCGGGGCTAGTGAGGATATATTTTTCCAATCGAGCGGCTATAATAGTGGTTAGGTGCGTTTTGCCTTGTGAAGTGTTTTCAGTCCACTAGCTATAATAGTGGGGTTCCTGTACTCACACAGAAATAATATGAGAAATGCGTGAAATAGAAATATAAGACATGGAAAGATACTAATTATTTACAATGGAAAACCATGTGAGTCGGGGCCAATGAGGTTGATTTTTCGGTCCACCGGCTATAATAGTGGTCAGGTGTATTTTGACCTGTTGACTGATTTCGGTCCACCAGCTATAATAGTGTTTAGGTGTGTTCTACCCTATGGAGTGTTTTTGATCCACTGGCTATAATAGTAGGGTTCCCGTACTCACATGGAATTAATATAAGAAATGCGTAAGACAAAATATTAGTCTAAGTCTGCCTGATGATATGAACTTGAATCATGCTTTGTATGCCTTACATGCTTATTTTCTTATATGGCCTTACTTGCTTGTTTTTTTCTGGCCTTACCCGTATGGTTACCTTACTTAGTATGTAGCATATTGACCACCCATTTAATGGGTACTTCTCATTCTCACGAGCAGAGGGCCCTTCTGAATTTGTGCAGGTAGGAGGTGTTATGTTTGATGCCTATAACGTATTGGATGCATGTTGTGCTATTTCCACAAGCGTATGGATTCGTTATAGCATTTCAAAGTCGTATCCCATAGGGACTTCTAATTGAGTACACCTTTTTACTATTTTAACTATCTAAATCTATATAAATCAGGGGTATGCTTTTAGATAAAAAGGATAATTATGAAAAGCTTTCTAAATTGCAAATACTAAACAATAAGAGTGAAACCTAGCATCGAACTTTGGTTCTTGAATTAATAATCAATAATGAAACAACTTTTACACCGTAGATTAAGTTGCTAACTGTGGAAAATTGGTCGTATTACATTCATTATCCTCTTTCATGGTCTAAGAACATATTTAATCTAATTTGCCAACTACTTTTGTGACTCACAAATTAAACTAAACCCATTAAGCTTCGCCAATTCTAAATTCCCTACGAAGTAAACATCTACTTTCATGATTGCTTAAATTCCCGTACATATACTAATTTTCGATAATAATCTAAGCCTTTTAGCTGTAGATTACATCTAAAGAGGTTGGATTTTGTCAAATCCACTCAAAAATTTAATCTAGCATATACAACAGTATAAATGAATCAAACATACGACATAATACTTCAATTCATCATATTGATCACTAATATGGTACCTAGTTCAAATCATATCATTTCCATTTTTATTTACTTTCTCAAGGGGAGATCAATCAACCTCAAGACACAAAGGTACTCCAGTCATACCGGTGCAACAAGACAACACAGTATCCTACTGACTATCAACCCAAGGATGCAAAGGTACCCTGGTCGCACTGGTACATAAAGGTAATATAATACCCTACCGGAAAATACACCCAATCCATAAGTATGCATACCCCTTACTAGTCCGCAGAACATAATAGAGTAAGATGTAGTGCCTGATTGGGGCACTAAGGCACACCACCAAAAATTCATAAAATCAACCGTGGGCTAAACTACATCCTTAGGGTAGCGACCCCTAAGGATCCACCATTCCCGATCTCGAGGTCTTTCACTTTAAATATTATTATTTTATTAAGGTGACCATAAAATCACATATAATACAGATAAATCCAATTTTCATACTTAATAGTTTTTGTTTATTTCTAATCATCCAAGACAACCATAATAAAGGTAAACATCGAGGACAATATTAAAATATGTTGAGGTCATCCTAGGCTCAATTATTCACATATGGACTCTTTAGGCGGAAAAAGACCAAAATACCATTAAGACTAAAATTTCTAGATTATCATCTATTTAAATTCAAATTATATTTTAATTTATTCATTTGTCATGAAAAGGCTAAAACACCATAAATAAATTATTTATTATGCGATTAAAATTATTAGATATATTAAAGGACAATTTTTCCCTCGTACATAATTTTGCACATAAAATCCTTTTTCACACCTTTAATCCATCCAGAACACATGCTCGTATACTCAATAATAGCTAATACATATTAGACATGATTTTCAGGATATATATCATAATACACAAAAATGACTAAATTACCCCTAAGGCACACATCCATAATAATTATTCCATAATTATATATAACCATGCTCAACATATTATTTTATTCATAATTATCATACAAATTATTTTTCGGTTATGAGAATAATTTTAATCATGCTTTCACACTCGACATAATTTACATCAGACAACATGCTCATTTTATCCATTTTCATGATAATTATAATAATAATAATAATAATAATAATAATGATAATAATAATAATAATAATTAACACATAATTATAACAAAAAAATCATATTTAACATATTTCATACACCAAAACTCTAATGTACTATCATGAAATATTTATCATTTTAGTAGAGTATAACAGTTACTTGGATTCTAGTAAAAATACAAAAATAGCAGTATCCTACTAAAGCTATCGGATCCCGTTAATCAACCTTTCGTACCTAAAAATAATACCAAAATTACCAAATTAATATCAATCAGATAAAATAATAATTATAATATAAAAATATTTGTTTTTTGTAAATTACAAAAATATCCTTACATTTAAAATGGGTGCCAATATTTTTAAAATTACACACACAACTCATGTTGCATGCAGCGTGAGTCATGTGGGGCGAAGGAAGGGGTTGGGCTTAGGGTTGGCTGGGTGAGAGGCTTGGTTAGGGTGTTGCGAGGGGTGAGGCAGGGAGATGGGTGTAGGGTGGTGGCTGCGATAGGTTGCTTAGTGGTGGCTGGTGCACTGGGTTGGGGGCTGAGTTAGTTGTGGTCGAGCAATGGTTGGGTATTGCTCGGGGAAGGGTTCAGGAGGTCGAACCAAATAGAGAGGGGGATAAGGAGTTGGGTGCTGCGATCGGTGGTGGCTTCTAGAGTTGCGGATATAGTAAGGGTGGCTGCTAGGTGCAGGGTAAAAAATGGCAGGGCTAAAGGATAGGTAGAGGGGGCAGAAGAGCAGGCTGGCAGAGGCGCGGGGGTGTAGGGGTTCGATGGTGGTTGGCTTGGTATTTGATAGTGATGATGGGATGCAGGAGGTTGGTTGGTCAAGGTAAGCAGGAGGGTGATACGCTAGGGTGGTCAAACCAAAAGGAGCCGAGAGAATAGAGGGAGTTGGGTAGATGGTCTAGGCTGCATTGGACAGGGAAGGTAGAGAAAGGAAAGGGTAGGGGGCTGCGATGGGCGGCTCAGGTGAGGTGGTGTTGGTTCTAGTTGATGGTGGGAATGGGCTGCGTGAAAGGGTCAGGGGAGCTGGGTGTTGAATGGCATAGGAGGAGAAGGTGCACAGGAGAAGGGTGGTGAGGTGCATGGTGCTTTGTGCATGAGTATATGTATAATGCAAGAGGGGAAGGGCTTGTTTGGTTGGAAATAATCGAACAAAAAGAGAGAGGGGAGTAGGGGTAGTGGAGGGTTGTGAATGTGTAGCGTGCGTATTTGTGTATAAATGAAAAAATTGCAGCGTGAGGTAAGGAGTTGAGGGATACAGGGAGAGTAATTGGAGGAGGAGACTGGGGCAAGCAACAAGTAAGTTAGTCGGGTAAAAATGGTAGGATGCAGTAGGTAGATTTTATTTTATTTTATTAGGTTTAATTTGGATAGATTAGGATACTGGATAGAAAAATAATTCGAAAACAATTATCCTGTAGGTCTAAAAAGAGTCAGAAAATGTAAAATAATCAAAAATAAATTTTAGAAAATTATTTTTGGATTGCGGATAAAAAGATTGCTAATAAAATAATTTAGGATAAAATTTACGATATAACCATGATTAATTTAAATAATCTAATTTATATCAAAATTTTAACATAATTAAATTTATACTTAAACCGTCAAAATAATATGAAAAATAATAACACTTTTAATATTAAACCTCCTAAAATAATAATTATAGCTAATCATACGATTATTAATTTATAATTAAGATTTTTAAAAACGGGATTATTACAGGTGGTACAGGAATTTGCACAAGCAGATTGTGCATGGCTGGTGGGTGTGTGATTAAAACACGGGATGATGGCAAGTTTTAGGAGAGGTGGTGGATATGGTAGGTCAAGTGATTGTTTGATGGTGGAAACGGTGGTGGGACGAGAGGTTGTGCAGGGTAAATGGTTGTTGAAAGGGTGGTGTGTAGGGTTGTGGGTGTGTAGGAGTCTACACGGTTGAGGAAGGGGTGTGAAAATAGGGTGTGTAGAGGTTGCACTCCCTGGCTGTGCAGGGTCTAGACAGTCATGTGATGGACGGTGGTGGTGGAGCGGTGTAATCCCCCGTAATTTTAAAAGAATATAATTTAATAAATAAATTTTATTTGGGATAAATTAGCCTTTAAATCTATTTAATTTAATTATTTTATGGATTTTTGAGTAAATAAAATTGGGTATAAATATTTAATAAATTAAAATAAATATTTTATAAATAAATATTTTGTTATTTTATCATACCCTTTTTATTAGAATAATTTTTCAAATCATTATTATACTAAAATTATCCTTTTTAAACCCTTATATTTTAATTATATTAAATTAAAATATTAAATAAATTTATTACCCAAAATTATTATATTTTATTATTTTATCAATTAAATTATTTATTCCATTTCTCCTTTTCTTTTTCCTTTTTCCGCTTTTCCTTCTCCTTTTTCTTCTTTTTCTCTTTTCTTTCGTTTTCTTTTCTTTAGGTCGTCACTAGCCTGGCTTGCCCTTCTTCCCCTACGCCTAGGCCTGGCCCATCTCCTTCTCCTGCGTCGAGTCGAGCCCGGCCGCCCCCTCCTCCCTCCTTTCCTTTTTCCTTTCCCTGACCTGGCTCCTTCTTCTTCTTCCTGCGCGTGAGTCGGCCGCCCCTTTCTTTTCTTTTCCTTCTTCCTCAACCGGGCCGACCCATTTCTTTCCCCTTTGACCGTTCTACTTGCCAGTCGAGCACCAGCACCAGCCCTGTAACACCCCCAAATTTACTACTGAAAAATTTTGTTTAATTTAAAAGAGTTTAGCCGAAATGAACAGATGAAAATGTAAATTCGGGGGCATTACCGCTACACTTAGTACCAGATCGATTCACTCCTACCGACCCGATACTAAGTGCTAAGGCTAAATACGAATAACATCAAACAAAAGTCACTAATAAAGCATAAGTTATATGGAATCAGAGTGCGAAAGCCGAAAGCTACAAT
The DNA here is from genome assembly GCA_030549775.1 of Tamarix chinensis. Classification (NCBI taxonomy): domain Eukaryota; kingdom Viridiplantae; phylum Streptophyta; class Magnoliopsida; order Caryophyllales; family Tamaricaceae; genus Tamarix; species Tamarix chinensis. The sequence goes on from CM060179.1 coordinate 88,399,810, forward strand.
CCGAAGTATAGTTTAAAAGAACCAAATGTCAGAGGACATAATACAGTGGAATAAAGAAAAATACGATAATACAGAGAAACAAGACGGAGGATGTTCTCCGGCCATGTCACTCTCGTCCCCTAAGTTAGATCCAGACTCAACTCTCAGCCCTAAAAGTGCCATAGACATCGTCCCCTACCTGCAAAACTCGGACAGGTCTTCTGCTCGTGGGAATGAGCAGCACCCATGAAACGGGTGATCAGTACGCTACGTACTGAGTAAGGTAACAGACGCAATAAGGCCTATATACACAAAGATACATGACACAGCAGACATAGCTCATAAAATAATAAACAATAACACAGATGAACAATACTGGTCACGAATCAGATAACTTTCTCATTATGTCTCTGATAATTATAATCGATTCACATCATAGTCTTCATCGATCCTTGTGAGTGCGGGAGCCCCACTATTATAGCCGGTGGAATGGTCGCGAGGGCTATGCCCTGCTATTATTATAGCCGGTGGAACGATCGCGAGGGTAATGTACCCTGCCACTATTATTTGCCGGTGGACCGGTCTGGCCTCGACTCACAAGGTATTCCACTATAAATATTATTATCTTTCCATGTCTTATCACTTTTACGTTTGGTTTGTTGAGCACGAAATCCCCCACTATTATAGCCGGTGGAACGGTCACGAGGGCACATGCACTGCCACTATTATAGCCAATGGAACGGTCGCGAGGGTAAGATACCCTGCCACTATTATAGCCGGTGGACCGGTTCGGGTTCGGCTCAACATCTTTCTCTGTAATTCGTTAGTGTTTTAATGTATCTTATTCGAGGGCATTTCACCTTTGTCATGCATGGTCAGAGATCTCAATACATCACATCAAAACTGAAGGTATATGCGTACTATCACATACTAATGAGGGCACATGCACACAACCCGATTCCAAGCCACGCCACACATGAAACAGTTAGAATAATGGCTTTTAAGACCACGGCACATAAATCATATAGAACATCCATGGCACGTAGGACACATGTACCACATTCAGCCTTAGCTATATCCCTACTCGGTTTAGGTTACTGAGCTATCTCCTACGCTTACATTAGGCCACTAAACACCCATTGTAATTATCATACTTAGCACATTTCTCACATTGGAAACCCAAATCATGACCCTCAGACTCAACTCTCCCTCATACCTCACTCCTCCTCATTTATTCTTATTATTTTCTTTTTCTTTTTCCACCTTCTCAAATTAGGGTTTCTTCCCCAAACCCTAGGTACCCTTATATGACCCTTCGTACTATTTTTCACCTCGAGCCTCCAGACTCTCAAACAGACCTTCCATTACTTTCCCCACGTCCCAAAGTAACTTTTCATACGTAAGGTTTGCCCTCATGCGGGCCTTAACCTCCCCATGCAATCCCCTTGATCTCTACCATGCCAAACCCTAAGATTTCCATGCAAACCCTAGTTCTCCCATATAACCTTAGTTTCTCCCACTCTTCCATTTTATTCAATTCCCTCTTTTCTTGTCCATTTACGGATCATAGATTTCCTAGGTCATTCTTACCTGCGTTAGCCAACGTACTTCCCTTTGGTTATCTTAATCTCTCATTTTTCTCTTTCATGCCCCCATTCCACAACATCTCATCAAATAACCTAGCATGCATGTCCTAGGGTCACATCACATCACATCATATTTACATCATTTCCATATTAGCACATACAGACAAGTGCATGAGAACGTACCTCGGTTCCATGCTGCGCTACACAGTAAAACAGATAACATACACAGAATACAGCATATAAACCGTACGAGGCATCCAAGGCAAGTAAAACATGTAATACACACAGGCGGCCTTAGTTACGTCCTTACCTAAATCGGCGCCGGGCTTGGAGCACGCTCCTACACCTCCTAGGGTTTGACCTGGTTCACCTATAAGGAAGAAATACTAAGGGTCAATCTCCCTCTACCCGAATTATCATAATTTCCTATCTTACCCCTATCCTGGCCTAGTACTATAATTAATATTAATAATAGTAGTTTATAATTAAAAGGGTGGGTTATTATTATTCTCAAGGTAGTTAAGCAAATGACCACTAATTAAGACACACCTTAGTAAAATCCATAGTTATCAAAGTAAAGGGTTTTAATATTACTAATAACAATATTATTATTAATACCAATAATAATAGTAAAAATACTACTACTAATAATAATAGAGGTTACAATGATAATAATGTTGATAATAACAATTGAAATTGTAGTAGTATAAGCGATAATAATAATAATGATGGTAATAATAGTAATAACAACAACCATGATCATGGTAATAATAATAATAATAATACTAATAATAATAATAATAACAATAATAATGATAATAATAATAATAATAATAGTGCAAATAGCAATAATAATACTAAAAATATTAATAAGGATAACACAACGATAATAAGAGTTAGAACAATAACATAATAATACTAATAATAATAATAATAATAATGATAGTGAAAATAATGGTGATAGCAATAACGATAGTAATAATAATAATAATAATAACAATAAGGGTAATGACAATAATAATAATAATTAATAATAATAATAATAATAACAATAAGGGTAATGACAATAATAATGATAATAACACAACAACATACAATAATTAATAATAATAATAATAATAACAATAAGGGTAATGACAATAATAATGATAATAACACAACAACATACAACCATAATAATAATAATAATAATAATAGTGCAAATAGAAATAATAATAATAATAATATTAATAAGGATAACACAACAATAATAAGAGTTAGAACAATAACATAATAATACTAATAATAATAATGATAGTGAAAATAATGGTGATAGCAATAACGATAGTAATAATAATAATAATAATAATAACAATAAGGGTAATGACAATAATAATGATAATAACACAACAACATACAACCATAATAATAATAATAATAATAATAATAATAATAGGAATAATAATAACAATAACAGTAATAACGATAATACTAGTAATAATGCAGATAATGATAATAAGAGTACTAAAAGTAATAGTATTAAATAATGATGATAATAAGGATATTAATGATGGTAATAGTAGTTAAAGTAATAAGTGTGGTAAATATAACAATAGTAATGATGATGATGATGATGATGATGATGATGATGATAATAATAATAATAATAATAATAATGCTAAGGGTAATAATAATAATAATGGCAACTACAACCACCATAACCATATTATTAATAATAATGATAAATATAATAACATTAATAGTGACAATACTAGTATTAGTAAAACTACTAAAATAATAATAATAATAGAGATACTAAAGATGTTATTCATAGTTGAAGTAACAAATATGATAATAATAATAATAATAACGATAATAATAATAATCATAATAATCATAATAATAACAATAGAGATAATAGTAATAACTTAACAAGGTCTTATAGTTAATTAACACCATCAATTAGAGGTTCTTAGGGTAAGGTTAGGTCCAAGTAATAATAATAAGGGTGGTAGTATTAGTAATAATAATAATAATAGTAATAATAATGATAATGTTAATATTAATCATAATAATACTAATAATAGTAGTTAATAACATTAAATCATTAATCACTTTTATATTTTTACGATTTAGGGTTTAGGGTGTTGGGCAACCTGGCTGAGAGGTGGTGGCGCTGGCGGCGGCACGGCGGCAGCTGCGGCGGCGGTGGAGGAGAGGAAGAGAGGGGAAAAATGGAGGTGGAGGCTAGGGAAGGGAAACTAGGAGAAAGGGGAGGTGTAGGGTGGTAGGGCAGGAACCGCTGGTTGATTTGGGGGGTAGTGACGGAGCTGTAGGTGGCGGTGGGGGCGGCGTCGGCGACACGAAGGTGGCGCCAGGGGTCGAAAGGTTGTTTCGGGAAGGCAACTTCGCGCGGCCAAGGCGACTCGTGCGAGGTAAGGCAGGGGGAGATAGTAGTCTAGTTGTGTAGAGGGAGGTGCAGGGAGGATGTTGGTGGCGCGGGCAGGCGGCAACGGTGGCCGAAGGCGGAGGAAAGGGCGGCTAAAGGTGGGGAGGTGTGCAACTCTGGTTTTCTGGGTTCCAAATTTCGAACCCGATTAAGGCAATGGTTAGGGCTATTTATAGGCAAATTGGGACGGGAAACGACAAAGCTTCGAGGGAGGTTAGGGGGTTTAGGGTTAGGGTAGGTCGTCCGGCGAGATTTGCCGGCACATGGTCTGCGATTTACAGGCCATGATTCATCTGGAAAAAGGGGAGCTTGCGTGCGAGAGAGAGAGGGTGAGTCGATTGGTCACGTCCACAGGGAAGTCACGAGAAGGAGGGGTGAAATGACCGGTGAGAATGTCGTGCCGTTGAAGCTAAGCTTCCCGGCGAAATTTTTGGTGGCAGGCGAGAGGTAGGAGACGAAGTGCAAGTGGGGCGGACCGGCGGTTAAGTGGGAAAGAAGGGAAAGAAAGAAAAAGGCCGAACCGGCCGAGAGAAAGGGGGGAGGAGGTGCGCTGGGGAGCTGGGCCGCGCAAGGGTGCTGGGCCAGCAGGCCGACCCAAGTCGAGGGGAAGAATAGAAAAAAAAAAGAAGAGAAGGAAAGGAGAGAAAAGGAAAATGAGGGAATAAGGAGGAAAAGAAAAAGAAAAATGAAGGGAAATTAGTGGTTAGATTAATTAGTATGATTTGGGTAATTTGGGATGTTTAATAAAATATAATTATCGAAATAATAATTAAATTCTATTTCTAGGTTAATTTAGGGATTTTTGAAAGAATTTTCTTAAATTCCATTTTAATTAACAAAACACTCTAATTTTCTCCAATTAAATTATTTATAAAGTTTATATTAATTTAAAACTATTTTATCCTTCTTAATTTAAACAAGGTAATTTATTTAATTGATTTCCAAAATAAAATCCTTAATTAGCTTAAAATACCACCATTCATACCATTTAAAACACTTATAAATTTCTCTTCTTGATTTACCCTAATTAATTTTCTCTTATTTTAATAAAAGTAAATTATTTAATTAATTTTTAAAATAAAATCTTATTTAATGATAAATAATAAAATTAGAATTTTTGGGGAATTTCAAGCCCCTCCCCCGATTCTCCTTCTTCTTTCTTTCTTATTTCTTCTTCCCCACTCCCTATTATCGCCATTCCTTCTCCCTCTCCCTACAACTCCCTCTCCCCCCATTAACCTCCCTAACTCTCTCTCTCTCTCTCTCTCTCTCTTTCCATTCTCTACCCCATACCAGCCCCCCATCCTCCTTCCCCACTCCCTGGCATTGCCATTCCCTTCTCCCTCTCCCTGCCATGGCCATTCCTCTACCACCCTAATGCCATCCCCGAGCTCCCTATCACCTCCTCTCCCTCCTTATTCTTTTTCTTCTTCACTTCCTGATCCATTCGAGCATTTTTTTCGAGCCTTATACCTTGCCCGAGCCCCTTCTTTTCTCCCTTTCTTCTCCTCCCCTCTCTCTCTGTTTTCATTTCGTCGCCGCCGCTGCTCCCCCACCTCAACCACCACCTACACCACCTCTTGCCACCCTCTACCTCACCCCGACCAATCACAGCCTCCATCAAGCCACCCCGCAGCCCTTATTCTTCCTCCACTCCTTATTTTCTCTTCTCTCCCTCCCTCATAGGCGGCCACCCTGCACCGCTGTATTCCGCCGCTGTCCTGCTGTTTCTGCTGCCAACTCAGCCACCACATTACTCCCTACAACCCCCTCTACCACCCCCCATCCTAGTTTGGTCGAAACCGTCACCCAAAAGCCTTCATTTTCCCTCCCCATTTTCCTTCCTCATCAGCCTTCCATTTCAACCCCTCCTCGGCCGCCACCTTCGCAGCCTCGCTGCCGCCGTCTCCGCTACCTTTAGCCGCCTTCAACCCATCCCTGACCACCACCTACACCCCCTCTACACTTTTGCACCATTCCCTTGCCCCAAATCCTTCCCCACCATGTCCTTTTCTTAGCCCCAAACCACCAACCCAAAAATACCTATCCTCACCTATTTCCAGCACCTTCAAGCCCCTCCTTTTTCTTTCTTTGCATGCAGCTCATGCTGCATGAGCAGTGTGAGTTGTTGCCTTCTTTGATTCATTGAATATTAATTTTTAAGGTATAATAATATTTTAGTTTAATTATTTGATTAACTAAGTGTTATAAAGCCTTATAATTTGGTTTTTATCTTTTCTAATGTAATAAGCCTTGATATTATTTTGAGGTATTGGTTTTGATAATCAAAGTTTGGACCTTTAACCAAGATACTAGTAAGGTTTGCTTTTGCGGGAATTGAGGTAACTATTAAATCTCACTTAAACATATAGATTAACATATGTTAGCACATTAGGATTTTTAATATATTATTATGCTTGGTTTGTGTTGTTTAATATGTTATATGTGGTTATTGTGTTGGTTGATAAAAGGAAGCATGATAGGTTATATGATATGTATGGAAATAATATTTAAGGTAATAATTTGGTTGTTAAGGAAAATGTTAAGTATTATCCATGTTGTTTTATGCTATTGTGATATTTAATACATGTTTAATATTTTGTGAGCCTTAGGGAATTTTATTAATGTCTATTGTACAAGAATATGGCCTAATATATATATGGGTGTTAATAAGTATTGTATTAACTATAAGAATTGTGGATGAGGCATTAATATTAATATTTTATTTAGTAATAATAATAATTTAATATAAGGGGTGTACTAAGGGTAAAATAGTGATTATTGGTTAAAAAGGGCATTATTGTAATTTTGAAGGCAAGGGTAAAATAGTAATTTTTTAAATAAAAGGATAAAACAGTAATTTTAGATTTAAGGGATAAATTGGTCATTTTAGAAGTAAGGGGGTAAAATGGTAATTTCATAATTAAAGGGGCAAAATGGTAATTTTGTGAATAAAGGGTAAAATGGTAATTTGGTGGTTAAATGGTAAATTGGTAATTTTGTTAGAAGAGGGCAAAATTGTAATTTTATAACAAAAGGGTAAAATTGTAATTTTGTAATTAGAGGGTAAAATAGTAATTTTGTGATTAAAGGGTAAATGGTAATTTGGAAATTAAAAAAGGTAAAATAGTAATTTCGTAAGTAAGGATAAAATGGTAACCTTTATAAGTAAAAAGGTGTTATGGTAATTTTTGGAAGTTACGGGGTAGAATGGTAAATTTGAAAGTAAAGGGGGTAAGACGGTAATTTTGTAAATCAAAGGGGTAAAATAGGAAATTGGAAATGAGGAAATTGGTAATTATAATAATTGAGAAGGGTAAAATAATAATTTAATAAAAGAAAAGGGTAAAATGACAATTTAATAATGGAGAAGGGTAAAATGGTAAATATGATAAATGTGAGGGGTAATTTGGTAATTTTGATAATGGAGAAGGGTAGTTGGTAATTGATAACAGGGGACAATAATTTGGTAGTTTACTAAATAATGGGTTAATTTGATAATTAGGATAATGAGGAAGGGTAATTTGGTAATTTGACCAACTCAAGGATAATTTATCAATTATAATAAAAGAGAAAGGGCAAAGTGGTAATTTAACCAACTAAATGGAAAGTATACTAAGGGTAATAATTATGAAGGGGGATTAGTGACCCAATAAGTATGAGAAATAACTTAGTAACATAAATCGAGTATGGGGTAATTTGGTAATTATGTAACAAGGAGGGTAATATGGTATTTTGTCAAGTAAGGAAGGGATGACCTAGCAATTATATAAGTAAGGGGAAAATGAATAGTTTGTAACTAATATGCCGTTGTGATTGTGGAATTTCGTAATATGACTCAAATAACGCTGATTAGCGAGGTAGGAGTATTTGATAATTAGTAAGTATCACGAGAACGAATTCTAATTCGAAATTTGATGAGATTAGGATGGCCTTAATGATACTGCTGTGTTACCTTGGACAACCATTTGAATAAGAAATTTTTGATGATATCTGAACGATTAAAATTGGATAACTATCTGATTTTTTTGCTTTTGTGATCACCATTAATTAAACCCTAATACTTAAAGTGAAAGACCTCGAGATCGGGAATGGTGGCTCTTTAGGGGTCGCTACCCTTAAGACGTGGTTTAGCCCACAATTATTTGGTATTTGCTGGTGTGTCTTTGTGCCCCAGCCAGGCCCTATATCTACTCTATCTAGCTCTACAGACCTAGTTAGGGGGTATGCATACTTAAGGATTAGGTGTCATTGTCGGTAGGGTACTGAGTTAGCTTTATGCACTAGTATGACCAGGGTACCTTTGTGTCCCTGGGTTGATAGTTGAAGGGTACTAAGTAGCTTTTATGCACCAATGCAACTGGTGTACCTATATGTTCCGGGATCTTGATCTCCCTATCTAGGCAAATAAATGGAATCGGTGTGCTGACTAAAATAAGAAAACACTAATCGTTAAAGTGAAAGATTAATGAGCGGGGCCTAGTTGAATTATATATAATGAGCACCGACCCACCGGATATAATAGTGGCCCAGGATGTTTTTACCCTAGATGATGTATACTGGTATTCCGATCCACCGACCAGAATAGTGGGGGTCCCAAGCTCAATAAATTTTATTTGGTTGTGAATAAATTATGGAAATTACTAATCACTTATAGTGGAATATGATGTGAGTCGGGGCCAGATCAGTCCACCGGTGAATAATAGTGGCAGGGTATGCTACCCTCATGACCAATCCACCGGCTAAAATAGTGGCAGGGCATGTGCCCTCGTGACGGTTCCACCGATTATAATAGTGAGGTTCCCGCATTCACACGAATAATTATAATCCAATATGATTGATAATGATGGATTAAGGGCATAAGGCCCAGGTGTATCAATTGCTCTCTATGGACTATTAATAATTATTGATGTGTTAAGTATGTGATTGTATGACTGTGGATCTTACGTATTTACCTTTCATTATGTATGTATGTAGTATCATGTGTGATATTGCGGACCTTTTTTTAAGTGTGTATTTAAAGGGTTACTCAGTACTGTAGTACTGAAGGGTTCTATTTGTGGGGCCCTGCCTATTCAATGGGCAATACCCCTTGCAGGTCGTATTCAGGTGCTACTCAAATGGGCTCTCGGGAAAGAGTGTAAGGTACTATCTGATAAATTCTAGGGTTTTAATTTGTTTCTTTTAAATTCAATGTATTTGTTATTTTGTAACCACAGTTGTTGGATTTTACTCTTGTAAATTGTTTACTGCGCTACTCTGATTTTTAAATGCTTAAGTTTCTCGTAAAATTGTATTTTACTCTTTTAGCCTTAGCACTTGGTACTGGAACGGTATGAGTGAAATGGTTTGGTACTAAGTGCGGAGGTAATACTTCCAAAGTTCACAGTTTATTAATTTGCTTCCGCCAATTTTCTTTTAATTAAACGAAATTTTTCAGTAGTGAATTTTGGGGGTGTTACAAACGGCAGAAAGGGTGGTGGAATGGTGTATATCTAGGAGGAGAGAGGAGGTGAAGGAGGTTGGGGAGGACTAGGGTTTGAAGATGGAAGGGTGTGACGGTGGGAGAAAAGGATAAAGGGGTCACGGGCATATGGTATTTATGTGTAGATAGGTTCGCACGGTTGTGCGCCAATTGCACGAGCAGGCCGTGCTGAGAAGGAAATGGGTGTGCACGGGCAGAAGGTGCAAAAATTTTCCTCTCGGCCTGATAATTCACGGATTGGCATGGCCGTGTAGGTCTGGCACGGCCGGGCCATGCAAAAAATTTTCTCTTGAGTTTTTCCATTTTCCAGCGATAGGGTTATGCACGACTGTGCGGTAGACCATGCAACCCTGTATTCTTCATTTTTATTGCTCCTTTTTTTCAAGTAATGCTTTATAACCTCATAATAACCATTGGATAGCTTGGATAATCAATCTTCACTGCAAAAATGCTACTACAAAAAGAGAAAAACAAAGGAAACACAAGAAAAGGAGGAAAACACAAAAAAAAAACACACACACACACACACAAAACAAAAGAAAGATAACAAAGGAAAGCATAAAACATGGGTTGCCACACATGAATTGCTTGTTTAGGGTCATTAGCTCGACCTATATAGTCTTCAAACTGATAGCACCTCAAAAAGGGCGATGGAGCCCAACTTCTCAATTAGAGATCCTGCAACATAATGTTTTAAACATTGCCCATTGACTTTAAACCTTCCTATAGTTTCACTCCAAACCTCAACTACCCCAAAAGTATATACTTTAATCATTTGAAATGGACCTGACCACCTTGATCATAGATTTTTGAGAAAAGTTTTGAGATGGGAGTGGAATAGGAGTACCAGCTCTCCCTCCTTAAATTCTTTTCGGAGAATGTGTTTGTCATGCCACATCTTCATTCTTTCCTTATATATTTTGGCATTCATAAGCATCTAACTGCAACTCATCAAGCTCGTTGAGTTGAAACATTCTTCTCTCGTCTGTTCCTTCAAACCTAGATGAATAGTCTTTATGGCCCAATATGTCTTGTATTCGACCTTAACTAGCAGATCACATGACTTTCCGTATACCAAACGGAATGGTGTTGTGCAGATAGGGGTCTTATAAGTTGTTCGGTAGGCCCAAAGAACATCATCTAGCCAAGAGGACCAATATTTCCTTGACTTGGATGTAGTCTTTTCCAGGATCCCTTTTATTTCTCTTTTCGTGATCTAAACTTGACCACTCGTTTGAGGATGGCATGGTGTGGCCATTTTGTGAGCTACTCCATATTTCCTCAAAAGGTTGCTCTCAAGACCTTGTTGGTAAAGTAGGATCCCCCATCACTGATCACAACCCTCAAAACTCCAAAATAGGGGAAAATAACCTTCTGAAATAGTTTAATTATAACCTTCACGTCATACGTCGGAGATGCTAACGCCTCTACCATTTTGAAATGTAATCCACTGCGACTAGTATGTATTTTTTTTATATGAGATGAAGGAAAAGGTTCCATGAAATCAATCCCGCACACATCGAATAACTCTACCTCAAATATGTTATTCAGGGGCATTTCTTTTCGTCTTGAGATATTTATGATTCTTCGACAGTGATCACATGCTAGCACAAAAATCCTCACATCTTTAAAAAGCGTTGGCCAATAAAATCCCACGAGAAGTATTCTTGCGCTGTTTTAGAGGTGCTAGCATGACCTCCATAGGTGATGAATGAAAATGAGTAATGATATCTGCAATTTCATCTTTCAAAATGCATTTCCAAAAAACTTCATCTGCACAATGCTTGTAAAGGAAAGGATCATCCTAAAAATAATATTTAACGTAGGAAAGGAATTTCTTACGTTGTTGATAAGATAGGTCTTCAGGTAACACCCCAAAAACAATATAATTGACAAAATCCATGTACCATGGGGATTGGAGGCTCTCAACGGCAAAGAGATTTTCATCGGGGAATGAATCATCAATCGTGCATTCGTCCCTTTCTTCTTCGTGTAGCTCGTACCTCAACCTGGAAAAGGTTATCTGCTACTATATTTTCGGCACCTTTTTTGTCTTTGATCTCCAAATCAAACTCTTGCAAAAGGAGGATCCATCTAATCAATCTTAGTTCGACATCTTTCTTTGCCAAGAGATGCCTAAGAGCTGCATGATCAATGAACACAATGACTCTTGATCCGACAAGATAAGACTTAAATTTGTCTAAGGAAAACACCACAGCTAGGATTTCCTTTTTGGTAGTGGCATAAATCATTTGTGCATCATCCAAAGTCCTGCTAGCATAGTATATGGCATATACTTTCCCATCTTTCCTTTTCCTAAGAACAACCCCAACACCACAGTCACTAGAATCATACATTACCTCGAAAGAAAGGCTCCAATCGGGGGGTCTCATTACTGGGGCAATGGTCAATGCTTCCTTTAACCTGCTAAAATCATTCAAAACATATTGATCAAATGCAAAAGGAGTATCCTTGATGAGGAGGTAGGTTAGAGGCTTGTCAATTTTTAAAAAATCTTTTATGAACCACCTATAGAATCCTACAAGGCTAAGAAAACTCCTAACATCTTTGACATAAGTTGGGGAGGAATTTTAGCAATGATGTTAATTTTTGCCTTATCAACTACAATCCCCCTGTTGGAGACTAAGTGTCCTAGAACAATGCCTTCTTGTACCATAAAATGGCACTTTTCCCAGTTAAGAACAAGGTTCACCTCTTTACATCTTTTTAAGACCTTAGCAAGATTATCGAGGCAATCATCAAAGGTGGTGCCATAAACAGAGAAGTCATCCATAAACACTTCCATAATATTTTTGATAAAATCAGATAATATGGACATTATATAGCATTGAAAAGTGGTTGAGGCATTACACAAACCAAATAGCATTCTCATATAAGCAGAAGTACCATATGGGCATGTAAATGTTGTTTTTTCTTGATCATTGGGGTGGATAGGGATTTGAAATAATCCTGAGTAGCCATCTAGATAACAGAAATAAGAATGCCTAGCTACCCTTTCTAGAATCTTATTGATAAAAGGAAGGGGGGAGTGATCATTTTGGGTAGCTTTATTTAACTTTCTATAATTAATACACATATGACACCTAGTGACCGTTCTTGTAGGGATTAGTTCATTTTGCTCATTTCTTATGACAGTTATGCCCCTATTATTTGGTACAACCTGAATTGGGCTTACCCACTCACTATATGAGATAGGGTAAATAATTCCTACATCTAGGAGCTTAAGCACTTCATTTTTTACGACCTCCTTCATGTTTGGGTTCAACCGTCTTTGATACTCAATGCAAGATTTATTTCCTTCTTCTAGTAGAATGCGATGTATGCAAAATGAAGGATTTATACCTTTTATCTCTTCAATGGAATAACCTATGGCATCTTTTTGTAGCCTAAGGACTTTAAGTAATTTTTTAACTTCTTCTTTATTCAAGCTAGAATTTACAATGATAGGATATTCACCGTTGGGGTCCAAAAATTCATACCTGAGAGAGGAAGGAAGAGGTTTTTTCCCTACCTTAGGTGCAGCTTTTTCTATACATGATGAGTCATGCAATTCTCTTTCAAATGGGGTCACTATACCTAGTTGTTTTGCGTAGGCACAGCCTTCTCCAAGCATGGCAGCATAGGCAGCTGCTTCTTCATCACCATCATGGATTACTCCATCTCTCGTTAAGCATTTCTCTAATGGATCATCTGAGATCAAATCAACAAGATCTTCTTGAATCATCCTACCTACCATATCGATCCTGCAACAACTATCTTCAATTAATGGGAATTTCACTGTGGAAGGTAAATCAAAATCTACTTTCTCTTCCCTAATGTTGAGGGAGAGTTTTCCATTCTTCACATCTATAACTACTCCTACAATAGCCAAGAAAGGTCTTCCCAAAATGATGGGGATTTGTGCATCTTCATCTATTTCTAAAATGAAAAAATCATCCGGAACGTAAAACTTACCGACTTGGATAGGTATATCTTCTAATATACCTACTGGGTGTTTTATCGACCGATCTACTAATTGGAGGTATATGATGGTAGGCTTCAAATTTCCCATCTGCAGCTTCTTACAAATAGAAAGAGGCATTAGACTAACACTAGCTCCATGATCACAAAGTGCATGGTTAATGGACATGTCACCGATAGTATGGGAATAGAGAATGAGATGGGATCTTTAAGATTAGGTGGAAGCTTGTTTTAACTAATATCACTACATTTCTACGTTAGGGCTACCGTTTCATACTCTTCTAACCGTCTTTTATTAGAAATAATTTCCTTCAAAAAGTTAGCATAGGCATTTGTGATATGGCTTGCACAAATAGAATATTGATTTGTAATTTTTTTTTAAAATTTCAACAAACCTTCCAAACTATTTTTCTAATATCTATATTGCTTGTCGTGGAGGGAAAGTTAGGGGAGTTTTATATGGTGGCAGAGGGACATACTTTTCTACCTCGTTATCTTTCCCTAAGGTAGTCTCATTCTCAATATGCTCGGCTTATTTATTTATTTCCACTTTCTCTTCGACTCCTTTACTTTCCTCTTCTATTTCTTTTATTAAAATAGGGCCATCCAACTCCTTCCCACTTCGAAGGGCTATAGCATTAACGAATCCTTTAGGATTTGTCTCCGACTGCCCAGGAAGCATTCCAGCAGGTCGACAAGAAGATCCCAATTGTTGAGCCACTTGGATGATTTGATTTTCCAGCATTTTATTGTGGGTGGTTAGGGATTCAACCTTAGAGCTTAATCTTTTGACTAAATTCTTCAAATCCTCGGTGTGTTTTTTTTAGAGGCTATGAAGTTCTCCATCATTAACTCAAGATTTGACTTTAGAGGAGTAGGAAATGGTGGTCTAAGGTTTTGGAAACATAAGGGCCTAAAATTTGATTGAGGGATGGGATTCTAAGGTGGGTTCTTATAGGATAAATTTGGATGGTTTTGCCATCCTGGGTTGTAGGTGAGGGCAAATGGATATCCTCTTTGGTTGAAGTTATTAACATAGTTAACGTGGTCTGCTAGGGTTACTTCGAGTGGTGGAGGAGTAACTGACTGACATTCAATCGATAAGTGTCCTGTAATACCACAAATCTCATAAATAGCAAGGGAGGTTGTTAATGCGTTAACACTTAATTTATCAATTTTCTGAAATAATGCATCAACTCATGAAGAAAGGTGATCCAGAGTATCAATGTTATACCTTCCACCCTTCTTCGTTGCAAAGCGCTCGCCTGACCATTGGTAATGATTCTAAGTCATATTTTTAATTAATTGCTTGTCCTATGGTATGCTTTTGTTCATGAGAGTGCCTCCAACTGCTGCATCCAAACTCAACCTGGTGTTTTAATGTATGACATTATAAAACATGTGGACTAGCAACCATTCTTCTAACCCATGATGTGGGCACATTCGCAACATGTCTTTGTAGCGCTCCCATAAATCATAGAGCAATTCACCATCCTTTTAACATAATCTTGTAATAAGGTTCCTCAATTGAACTATTTTAGATGGGGGAAAGTATTTGTTGAGGAAGGCTCAAAAAAGTTGATCCCAAGTGGTAATGGACCAAAGAGGGAATGATTGTAACCAGGCCCTTGCTTTATCCTACAATGAGAACGGAAATAACTAAAGTTTGATCGCATCATCCGACACTCCGTTCATCTTCAAGGTGTCATAATACTAGAGAAAAATAGAAATGTGTAAGTTAGGGTCCTCTGTTGGTCTACCACTGAATTGATTTTGCTAAACCATATTGAGCAATGCATGTTTTAGCTCAAAATGGTTGGTAGCGCCGTTCAACTTCCGGATGCTCGATTGCGTCCCGTATGCATTTGGAGATGTGAATTCTTTAAGAGAGTGATACTACTCCTCTTCTCTGTCAGTCACAGCCATGTTCTCTGAACTCACACTTACCTTTGTCTCACGTATCCACTTCCGCAATCCAGCAAACATTCATTTGATATCAAGGTCTAGCTCAGATGGGGGCCCAAGTCAAAAGGATTGTTGCATAAAAGGTTCCTGAAAGTGAATACAACAAACAATCAACAAGCGAAGATAAAGGACAGAGGGAAATTAAAGGATTTAGTCTAGCAAAAAAAAAGAATAGAGTATCAGTTAGCCGAAGTCCCTAGCAATGGTTCCAAAAACTTGTTGTGGTATTTCCGCAAGCGGATAGATTCATTATAGCATTTCAAGGTCATATCCCATAGGGACTTCGTAATTGAGTACACCTCATTACTATTTTAACAATCTAAATCTATATAAATTTGGGGTATGCTTTCGTATAAATGAATAATTACGAAAATATTTCTAACTATCTAAATCTTTCTAAAAGGAATGAAACCTGGGATCGATCTCCGGTTCTAGAATTAATAATCAATAATGAAACAATGTTTATGCCGTAGATTAACTTGCTAACTGTGGACAACTGGTCGTATTATATTCATTAGCCTCTTTCAATGTCTAATAACATATTTCATCTAATTTTTTTGAATACTTTTGTCGCTCACAAATTAAACTAAACCCATTAAGTGTTGCAAATTCTAATGTCCCTAAGAATTAAACAACTACTTTCACGATTGCTTAAATTCCCATACATATGCTAATTTGTGGTAGTATTCTTAGCCTTTCAGCTGTAGATTACATCTAAAGAGGTTGGATTTTATCAAATCCACTTCACAACAATTTAATCTAGCATATAAAATAGTATAAACAAATCAAAAATATGACATAATACTTCAATTCATCATATTGATCACTAAGACGATACTTAGTTCAATCCTAGAAAGGAGACTACTCAGTCATATTTTCAAATGAAATTAACGAAATAAATATCATGATAATCATAATAACAATACGAAGATATAAAGAAGAATAATTAGATTAAATTAATCATAATCCGGAAGAGAACAGTGTTGACTCCAAGTCGATCGTACACGAATTACACTTGAATCTCTGGAAAAAATAAAATTGAAGGAACAACAAATTACATGAAGCTAAAGCTTGGTAATGATGGGTTTAATGATGCCCTAAAATATCCCCTCTCTGTACTTAAAAGTCCTTGAGGCATGCCATAAAAAATCCCATCACACAGGCCATGTCGCCCACGTAGATCGTGGGGAAGATGGTTTCTGCACTACCTTGTGGCCTTTGCAAGGCCTGGCTGTGCTATTTCTCAGCTCTCGGCATTTTGGAATTTTTCATCTTGCACGGCTGTGCAAGTCTGGCATGGTCTGACCATGCAATATTTTTAGCCTTGACTTTTCAGCGTAGAATTCTACACGGCCATGCACTCCATGCACTGTCTGGCCGTGCGATTCTATTTTCTTCCATAATAATAGGGGAGAGCTACATGACCATGCAACTAGGTGTGGAGCCGACCGTGTTGCGCCCTTTACATGCTTCTTAGCGATATCTTGGAACATATTTGGCTCTCTTAGCTTCAATACACTTCCATAAACATGTTGGTTCAATGTACTCTCCTCACAAGCTTTCCATGCTTGATCCCTTACTCCAGTAATAAGTAATTCTTTATCTGATTTGGTGTTTTTGTGGGAAATGATGCAACACAAAGCTCAAGAAGGTTTTAGTGCAAATAAAAGACTAAAAGCATAGCAAAATATGTAAAATTAAATGAAGTCCCGAAGCGAAGGTAAAGAGAGGAAAAATTATGGGAAATATTCACTTTATCAACAATTGTGGGAAATATGCCCTAAAAGCTCCTCTCTCTCTCTCTCTCTCTCTCTCTCTCTCTTGAGAAGTCCCCAAGGCATGCCAAGAAAAATCCCATCACGCCGGCCATGTCCCACATGTAGATCATGGGGAAGACGAATTCTGCAAGGCTAGGCTTGGGTTTGATTCCCGGAAAAGGCGCCAAAAACTTGTTGTGCTATTTCCACAAGTGCACGGATTCGTTATAGTATTTTAAGGTTGTATCCCACAAGGAATTCGTAATTTAGTACACCTCTTTACTATTTTAACTATCTAAATCTATATAAATAAGGGGTATGATTTTGGATAAAAAAAAATAATTACGAAGAGCTTTCTAAATTACAAGTACTAAATATTAAGAGTGAAACCTAGGATCAAACTTTGGTTCCCAAATTAATAATCAATAATAATAAAAACATTTATGTCGTAGATTAACTTGCTAACTGTGGATAATTGGTCGCATTATATTCATTAGCCTCTTTTAAGGTCTAAGAACGTATTTAATATAATTTACCTACTACTTTTGTGACTCACAAATTAAACCAAATGCATTAAGCATCGCCAATTCTAAAGTCCCTAAGAATTAAACATCTACTTTTGTGATTGCTTAAATTCTCATACATATGCCAATTTCTGATAATAATCTTGGCCTTTTAGTTGTAGGTTACATCTAAAGAGGTTTGATTTCATCAAATCCACTCAACAATTTAATCTAGCATATGCAACAGTATAAATGAATCAAACATAAGACATAATACTTCAATTCATCATATTGATCACTAAGACGGTACCTAGTTCAATCCTAGAAAGGAGACTACTCACTCATATTTTCAAATGAAATTAACGAAATAAATATCATGATAATCATAATAATAATACAAAGATACAAAGAAGAAGAATTATATTAAATTAACCGTAATCTGGAAGAGAATAATGTTGACTCCGAGTTGATCGTACACGAATTACACTTAAATCTCTGGAAAAAATCAAAACAGAAGGAACAACAAATTACATAAAGCTAAAGCTTGGTAATGTGGGGTTTAATGATGCCCTAAAATATCCCCTCTCTCTCATTAAGAAGTTCCCGAGGTGTGCCATGAAAAATCCCATCACGCTGGCTATGTCACGCATATAGATCATGGGGAAGATGGTTTCTGCACAACCTTGTTGCCTTTGTAGGGCGTTGCCATGCTGTTTATCAGCTCTCAGCATTTTGGAATTTCTAATCTTGCATGGCCGTGCAACTTTGGCACAGCCTAACCGTGTAATATTTTTAGCCTCAACTTTTCAGCTCAGAATTATGCACGGACGTGCTATCCATGCACTGCCTAGCCGTGTGATTCTGTTTTCTTCCATAATAACTAGGGAGTGCTGCACGGCTATGCAACTGGTTGTGCAGCCGACCTTCCTGCCCCATTTCCATACTTTTTAGGGATATCATGGCACATCTCTAACTCTCTTAGCTTTAATACACTTCCATAAACATGTTGGCTTAATGCACTCTCCTCTCAAGCTTTCCATGCTTGGTCCTTTGCTCCAAAAATAAGTAATTCTTTCTCGGATTTGGTGTTTTTGCGGGAACTCCTTCCACACAAAGCTCAAGAAAGAAATAGTGCAAATAATACACCAGAACCATGAAACTATATATAAAAGAGATTAAATGAAGTCTCTCTCTCTCTCTCTCTCTCTCTCTCTCTCTCTCTCTCTCCCCCTTAAGAATTCCCCTAGGCGTGCCAAGAAAAATCCCATCACATCGGCCATGTCGCGCACAAAGATTGTGGGGATAACGGTTTCAGCATGGTGAGGCCCAGGTTCGATCCCCGGTAATAGCACCAAAAACTTGTGCTATTTCCACAAGCGCACTGATTTGTTATAGTATTTCAAGGTCGTATCCCACATGGACTTCGTAATTAAGTACACCTCTTTACTATTTTAACTATCTAAATGTATATAAATCAAGGGTATGCTTTCGGATAAAATGAATAAATACGAAAAAATTATAAATTGCAAATACTAAAATATTAGAGTGAAACCTAGGATTGAACTTCAGTTCCCAAATTAATAATCAATAATGAAACAACGCTTACGCTGCAGATTAACTCGCTAACTATGGGAAATTGGTCGTATTATATTCATTAGCCTCTTTCAAGGTCTAAGATCATATTTAATCTAATTTTTGACTACTTTCATGACTCAAAAATTAAACTAAATCCATTAAACATCGCTAATTCTAAAGTCCCTAAGAATTAAACATCTATTTTTGTGATTGCTTAAATTCCCATGCATATGCTAATTTGCGATAATAATCTCAGCCATTCAGTTGTAGATTACATCTAAAAAGGTCGCATTTCATCAAATCCACTTTACAACAATTTAATCAAGCATATGCAATAGTATAAACAAATCAAATATATGATATAATACTTCAATTCATCATATTGGTCACTAAGATGGTACCTAGTTCAATTCTAGAAAGGAGACTACTCACTCATATTTTCAAATAAAATTAAAAAAATAAATAGCATGATAATAATAATAATAATAATAACAATACAAAGATACAAAGAAGAATAATTAGATTAAATTAACCATAATCTGGAAGAGAACAATGGTGATTTTGAGTCGATCGTACACAAATTATACTTAAATCTCCGAAAAAAATCAAAACTAAAGGAACAACAAATTACATGAAGCTAAAGTTAGATAATAAGGGGTCTAATGATGTCCTAAAACCTCCTCTCTCTCCTTAAAAAATCACCAAAATTTTCAGGATACTAATTGTCTCGTTAGGTTCACATTTTCAAGGCTGCATGCTCGCATATAGGCAACTTTATCATGTCTTTATCTTGTTATGAAGAGTCTCTCTCTCTCTCTCTCTCTCTCTCTCTCTCTCTCTCTACCTTTAGCTAGATTGATTTGGTCATCTCTCTAGCATATATAAGTCTTTTCTTAGATAATTATAGGATTTGTGCTTAGCAAGATACAACTTTTCAATGATATCTTTGTCATTTAAACCCTAAGTATGGAAGATTTAGCAATATCGCTATCCAACTCATTAGTCTGTTAAACTTCCCTTTCAAACCTACTTAGAATCGACTAAATAGATTCTACTATCCTCTAAGAGAATCCCATCAAGGAGGATGAGCCTTTCTTAAACTGCCAACACACACCGAATTATTCTACCCAACTCATCGCGAGTTAAGAAAATAAGCTTATCAACTCACCCTGGAGTGTGTCAAACCACCTCAATGTCAATCCCTTTAAATTTCCCAAATTACCTTACATAAGGTATCTTCCTGTGCTCCAACTAATAACATTGTATTCCTAAACACATTTGAATGGTCTTCTAGATCTAAAAAACCATCAAATGATTCAAAAGTTGGAATTCTTATTCTCTATGTTGGTATTTCAGAAATGTTCCTATTGAAGGGTGTTTGCCAATTGTAACCATCCGCACTATATTTCTTCTTCCCCTTAGCTTGTAAATCTTCTTTTACTTTCTAGCCTATCAATATACTAGTAGAATCATCTTCATCTCTAGTAGTCCATAAACCATTACACGTATGATATTCTTCATCATCTCTATTGGTATGATGGCCATCATGCCCCTTTCTTTGAATTGAACACCTTTCTCTCTTGTCTTGCTTGAGAGGGCTTAAAGACGATCATTGTATATCTCTTCTAGTTATCTTTGGTTGTGCATCTTCCATTGAGTGGGCTTCCTCATCTTTGATGATTAAACTACACTAACTATTTCTTTGATTTCTTTATGGAAGGTTTAGGGCATTCACTAGAGATTCTTGTAGAATGGGCTACCAGGGAATTTCATGGTAATGTTGATGGTGTTGATCTAAGATATTGGACAAATGAATGAGGTTGTGTGCTAACAAAGCTAGCATATTCGAGGTCATCTCTTAGATTGGATTCCTAAATTTTTGTGTTTATGGCTTGAATCTAAGAGGTAGTTACTAGATTTTTGTCTTTGAAAGTGTCACTAAGACTAGGATCAAATATATTTTAGAGTTTGAAGGGAGACATAGATTTTTATTCAGGTCCTCATATCATGGGTTAGATCCCCACAGATGGTACCTCCTATTGTTTATATTTTGTGAGCAGATGAATTCTTAAGGAAATGGAGTGAGATATTATCTAATCAAGCGATGTTGAGAGGAAATCATGCAAGAGAGAAAAGAGAGAAAATTTGAGAAGTTGTATTAATAATTTTGGATCTCTCAAAATGAGTACAATACTTTATATTTATAGAGGTCAAACTAGATAGGAAATGAAAGAGTAAATACTCTGTAATCAGGAACAACCAACCATCTCTTGGTGGTGAGATGGACTCGCCTCTATCTGACTGTGATAACATACTAAGGGAAGAACATCCCAAAGAGTTGGCATGTCTAAAGGGTGGTCCTTATTTCATTGGGCTATCACTTTCTAGGCTCAAAAGTATTACTTTGGAAAAGATCCATATCAGTTATCATTATTAGTGCTATTATTATACTTTATCATGATAATAATAATAATAATAATAATAATAATTACTAACAAAACCAACACCAAATTTTGTCTAGCATAATTGAATATTTTTTCATAAAACACTATAGTACTAGTATTTTGTGGTAATTAAGACCATTGAGAAAAACAATTGTTGACATTTTTGGGAAGCTCTTTTTTAAGCTCCAAAATGGGCTAGCCTTAAATAAAAAACTAATTTTTAAAAAATTATACATTTGGGAAAGTTAATAAGTTTGTATACAAGGAACATGTTAAAAAGGTTCCACCAAATTAAAAATGTGAAACGAAGTAAGAAAAAATGATAGTTTAACTAGTTATAGGAGTTTTTAAATGCATGGGTGATGTCATATTACTTGCATTTACTATATATACATGTGATTTTAATTTTAGACTATGTGATCTATGATCATCATTACACCATTATTTTTTTGGGGCCTTTTCCATTGATGGGATGTGGAAATGAAGGTTGTTGATTAAATTACACTATAAAAAATCTATTTTTAGCAACGATGCTAAAGATAGAAAGTTATTGTAAAAAATATATATAGCGACGACATTTTTTGTTGCGGGGTCGTTGTGCGTCATGGCATTGAAAAAAAAATAAAGCAGCAACAATGGTTGTTATAAAAATGTAATTAAATGCAACATAAATTGTCGTTGCCAAATAAATATCGTTGCAATACATCACTATACTTAACTATATGTGTTTATATATTGTAATGACTTTTGTCGTTGCGAAATATTGATCCTACTTTGGCGACAATTTATGTCGTTAAAAAACCTGTAATTTGCAATAACTTTTGTCATTGGAAAAAATTGGTTATAGTTTGGCAACAATTAGGTCATTGCTAACGCTTGTTATTTGCAACTACAAAAGTTGTTGAAAAAAAAATAGCATATTATAGCAACAATATTGATATTGCAAAAACACATTAATTTCAACGGCTTATGTCGTTACAAAAAATTGAATATACTTTAAGAACAAAAAATTATAAAATATTTTGAGTCAATACGATCACATAAGGGTCACCTGATAGTATCCAGGGCCCACAAATTTCTAACTCCCGAAATCAAAACGACCCCGTAGGGCCACTTAGTAGCCACCTAGGCCCACAATAATTGTGAGGGCTATAGTGGAGTGCTTTTGGATTGATTTGCTAACCCCACAAATCAACAAAATTCCTTTCTGAAAACTTCCTAGGAGGGTCACCCATCCTGAAAATTACTCCATGGCAAGCATGATTAACTTTAGAGTTCTTAGGACAGAATCACCAAAAGGATGGTATACTATATTGATATAAGTAATCATATCAATCCTTATAAAATTCCAGTCAATTTAGGGGTATTACACTTTATCATTGCAAACAAATACACAATTACAACAATAAATTTTTGCCAAAATTTGAACTTAAAACTTCAACAACCATCTTTGTCATTGCAAAAACATACAATTGTAATGACATGATAACTTGTTTAAACACCGTTGCACTATGACATATGAAACCTCTAATTGATGTCCATAAACTATGCCATATTTATATGTCCCCCTTAAATCAATATAACTAAAATATATATAAATAATTCTTAACATATATATCAAGAATAAATTATCAAAATGAACAAAAACTTACAAAAATTCTGCTTGGCAATTAGGGCTTTGACTAAGCTGATGGACGCCAAGACAAATTAGCGTGTCTAATCTATATAACTAGACAAGGCTAACACAATAGAGGTAAGATTGGGAGTTGGAGAAGGCAATGGCAATAAAGTTAAAATAATCTAAATACTTGCAACAAGTATAGTCATTGCAATAAATTCAATCAATATTTTACAACAAAAAAAAAGTCATTGCAAAAACTTATTGTATATTGTAACAAATAAATGTCATTGCAAATAAACCATCACATATATTGCAACGACAAATGTTGTTACAAAACATATAAATATCATTGCGTTAAAATTATCTAAATATTTGCTACAGGTATAGTCGTTGCAACAAATCCAATCAATATTTTACAACAAAAAAAAGTCATTGCAAAAACAGTTTATATATTGTAACATATATATGTCGTTACATATAAACCATCACATATATTGCAACCACAAATGTCATTGAAAAACATATAAATGTCATTACGTTAAAATAATCTAAATATTTGCAATTAGTATAGTCGTTGCAATAAATTCAATTAATATTTTACAACAAAAAAAAAGTGGTTGTAAATATATTTTGTATATTGTAACATATAAATGTCATTGTAAATAAACCATCAAATATATTAAAACAATAAATGTCTTTGTAAAACATATAAATATCATTGCGTTAAACTAATCTAAATATTTGCAATAAGTATAGTCTTACAATAAATTCAATCAACATTTTGCAATAAAAAAATTCATTGCAAAAACATTTTATATATTGAAACATATAAATGTCGTTACAAATAAACAATCACATATATTGTAAAGACAAATGTCGTTGCAAAAAAATTTATAATAATCACCATATAAATAAATTATTCTTGGCAACAACTTGTTGTAACGTCATAAAATTTTTGTTACCAAAAGACATTTTTCGCAGCAATAAAGTGTTGTCATTGTAAAAGTATCATTGCTATAAAAGAGTTTTCTTGTATTGTTAAATATATCACTAATAAAGAATAATTCAATTTATGCTCAATTTGTATTAATTATGAATAAAATAATTTTTATTAGCCTTAAAGCCAACAATAACTTTCTTATTATCAGATATCCAGAAAACGAAGATGATGGAAATTTGAGTTATAAAATAAGTTAATTCAAAGGGATAAAACTAAAGGGCACAAGTAAATACGTAAAGCAAAATATAATCACATTAGCTAGACTTGAATACTCAAAATAATTTAAAAATGAAGGAGCTTGGTTGAAATCAACTTCGATACCATCCTGTGGTATCACATAAAAGGCCTTAGGACTCCTTACCTAAAACGACACCGGTCTTGGAGCACGTTCCTACGCCTCCTTAGAGCTTAGACCAAATAATAACATATGAATAAAATAACCCTAACGAAATTCTAACTTTGCTAAAGACATAAAAATAATAGAGATATTATAAACCTTGATAATATAGGGTTAAAGACTTAACCCTAATAATAACAATGATACTAATATAATAATATCAAAATTAATAAAGCTACTATCAATGAGAATATAAATAATAATAACAATAATAATAATAATAATAATAATAACAATAAAAATATCATATAAGTTTTCAAATAACTAATGACTTACCATTTATTTAATATTAATAATAAAATTAATAACATATATAATAATATTGAAATAATAAAGATAATGATAATATTATTATTAATGGTTATAAGAACAGTATAAACAATAATACTAAAATAAATAAGTGCGAATGTTAATACAAAATTAGGGCCTAAGATTTTCCAGAATAAATAATAAAACGATAATAATAATTATTCTAATAATTATAATATTAATAATAATAATAAGAAGAAGAATGATAATAATCCCATAATAATTCAATTAATAACTTAAAATTCGAAACTATCAATAATATTGTTTTATTACCACTCTCCACCCTGCAAGTACAATTCAGAATAAAATTGATACCACAGGATGGTATCGAAGTTGATTTCAACCAAGCTCCTTCATTTGTAAATTTTTCTCTAAGCTGATACCACAAGTTGGTATCAGTGCGGTTGGTCCTTCGGCCACGCTTGTTTTTAAAAATAAATTTTGGTTTTCGGATTTTGTATTTGATTTTGAAGTGTGTTTCGACCGCTCCTCTATTTGTTTTAAACTTTTTAAGCTGATACCACAAGTGGTATCAGAGCTTTTGGTTGTTGAGAATCGGGTTTCGGTTAGAGATTCGGTTCTCACGATCCTAAATGTTTTAACTGAAAATGTATTTACCTTGTTTCAAGTAAATTTTAAAATCCGGATTAGCTTGTGAGGATCGTACGATGGGGTAGCATAAGTGACCGTGTGTTTTGCTGTTGTGATTATGGTCTTGTAATTAGTTCGCCCTTAAGGGGGTAGTAACCCCACTAGGTTTACCCTAGTCCTATAAGTTTAGTGGATTGATAATCTTAAGGCGTACCGTGCTGAATCCAACTTTACTTGGTTTAGTTTTTGTAAACATCGTTTATTTTCTTCGGAGTTACTTTTAACCTATTTATTGAAATCAATATTTTATACGATCATTGGTCAAGTTTACGCTACTTAGATTTTCCTGAACTTTGGGGACGAAGTTCCTTTTTAAGGGGGTAGTGATGTAACACCCCGTATTTTTAAAATCTAGATCTATTAAGTTTAATGATTTTATTAACGTAATTTGATGTAAACAATTAATTATTTTAATTTCGATTTGTCTTATGGATTTATCGACGATTCAAATTCATAGTTAAATTTAATTCAATTTCAATACTAAATATAAATATTAATATTGGGAGAATTTAATCAAAAATTTATTTATCGAAAATCTATTTTAAAAAAAAATCCGAAGGCTCAAAATTAATAAAAGAGTTATATAAAAATTTTGGAAATACTCTCGGAAGGAATAACCGATGGACATAAAAAAATATGTATTATTTATGGAAATATATCATAAGAACTCAACAATTTATTTAAAACACATAATAAAATATTTAAGTTGAACTCTAACACCCTGAGACAAATTTAGTCATTTCCGAAATTATTTTTCTGTAAATCAAAAAGCATAGAACAGAATAAAGCTGATTTTGGAAGAAATTCCTGAATACGTCTTTTAAATTTAAATTTTTCTAAAAATATTAACGATTGAAACGAATACTTTAGAGTCGAAAATATTTTCTACTGATAAAATTATTAAAATAAATTTAACTATTCAATAGGAATTATATAATTTAAATAATGTATTTTGTCAACAAAATATACTTCAAAACAACATCGTAATCACATGACAAGGTTATAATAAAAATAAATCTAAAATATAAAAATACGAGAAAGAACGGGAATACATATTATTAAACAAAAATCGAACTCATAAGAAATTGAATTAAATTTAACTATGAATTTGAATCGTCGATAAATCCATAAGACAAATCGAAATTAAAATAATTAATTGTTTACATCAAATTACGTTAATAAAATCATTAAATTTAATAGATCTAGATTTTAAAAATACGGGGTGTTACATCACTACCCCCTTAAAAAGGAACTTCGTCCCCAAAGTTCAGGAAAATCTAAGTAGCATAAACTTGACCAATGATCGTATAAAATATTGATTTCAATAAATAGGTTAAAAGTAACTCCGAAGAAAATAAACGATGTTTACAAAAACTAAACCAAGTAAAGCTGGATTCAGCACGGTACGCCTTAAGATTATCAATCCACTAAACTTATAGGACTAGGGTAAACCTAGTGGGGTTACTACCCCCTTAAGGGCGAACTAATTACAAGACCATAATCACAACAGCAAAACACACGGTCACTTATGCTACCCCATCGTACGATCCTCACAAGCTAATCCGGATTTTAAAATTTACTTGAAACAAGGTAAATACATTTTCAGTTAAAACATTTAGGATCGTGAGAACCGAATCTCTAACCGAAACCCGATTCTCAACAACCAAAAGCTCTGATACCACTTGTGGTATCAGCTTAAAAAGTTTAAAATAAATAGAGGAGCGGTCGAAACACACTTCAAAATCAAATACAAAATCCGAAAACCAAAATTTATTTTTAAAAACAAGCGTGGCCGAAGGACCAACCGCACTGATACCAACTTGTGGTATCAGCTTAGTGAAAAATTTAAAAATGAAGGAGCTTGGTTGAAATCAACTTCGATACCATCCTGTGGTATCAATTTAAAAATTTTAAAGAACACGGAAGAGCAAAAAAATTTATAATAATCACCATATAAATAAATTATTCTTGGCAACAACTTGTTGTAACGTCATAAAATTTTTGTTACCAAAAGACATTTTTCGCAGCAATAAAGTGTTGTCATTGTAAAAGTATCATTGCTATAAAAGAGTTTTCTTGTATTGTTAAATATATCACTAATAAAGAATAATTCAATTTATGCTCAATTTGTATTAATTATGAATAAAATAATTTTTATTAGCCTTAAAGCCAACAATAACTTTCTTATTATCAGATATCCAGAAAACGAAGATGATGGAAATTTGAGTTATAAAATAAGTTAATTCAAAGGGATAAAACTAAAGGGCACAAGTAAATATGTAAAGCAAAATATAATCACATTAGCTAGACTTGAATACTCAAAATAATTTTCGGTGAAGTCAAATATAAAAGTCAATTGTTGATGGATCAACTTTTATATTGGTAAATGTAACAACAATTACTTTTTTTGTTTAAATATAATAAGTTAATTAATAATATACTATATATGTTATTTTGTTTAACTAGAAAATATTGTAAAAGAAAAAAAATATCATTGCAATTAGACAACATTGCAGGGGCAACATTCATTGAATTTATAATTTTTCTATTTAGTTGGAAAAGAACAGGAAAAACATGGACGTTAAAAGGAAATTTGTGAAAAAAGGTAAAATTTGTCAATTTATGATAAAGAGAAAATGATGTAGTTATATATGACTAAGTGTAACCGATTACATAAAAAAGGAAAATAAAGAAATCATACTAAATAAATGACTTATTAAGCATGTACTTTAAGTGTTGTAACATATATATATGTAATGGGCTTTAAAAGGAAAAAAGAAAAATTAGGAAAAAAAATTGTGATGAAAAAAGTAAATTTCTAAAAAAAATCATTCCAATATCAATGGTTA
The DNA here is from genome assembly GCA_030549775.1 of Tamarix chinensis. NCBI lineage: Eukaryota > Viridiplantae > Streptophyta > Magnoliopsida > Caryophyllales > Tamaricaceae > Tamarix > Tamarix chinensis. The sequence goes on from CM060179.1 coordinate 88,428,340, forward strand.
AGGAATTATCTTTTATGCTACGTAAGAACAGTTACTTTTTCCTGTGGAATATAATAAATAATGAATTAAGTATGACTAATTAAATTTCTAAGAAAACTTCGTGAAAAAAATGGTAAAAACTATAAATTTGTGAGAAACTATAACTGATTTATTTATACTTTGGAAAATGATGTCCTAAAGAAAACACTTTGAAGTGTAGATTTTAATTGCTTCTAAGTAAATAAATAGTGGATTTTTACACATAAAAAGAAAATCTAGTAATTAAAAGAAAATTTGTGAAAAAAAAAGGTAAAAACTCATAAAATATCATTTCGATGTATTATTATAAAGTTAAGATAACCCCACAAATACACAATAAAAAAAAAGGACATATATGCATGCATCGGCCTATGCATTAATTCATGTGATGTAGGGATCTGCAGAAAGTTTTAGCCTGCCAAGAATGGCAGCGTGTAAGCCAGTCTCACTTCTTAGTCCATCAGGAACCTTGAAGACAACGTGTTGCAACGTCAAGTCATTTACGGTAGAAATACTTGCATGAACAACAGTCACCTCAAGATGTCTAAGTACATCCATCAATTTTGCGGTTGGATAGGTAGCGTTCCGCGATTGAACTTTCACCATAGCCTCATCCCCAATCAATTTGACCTCAACATCAGACGAACAGTCATGAACAGGAACTTTATCTGCATCAGAATTACCGGTAGATGCCCTTGTGTTTGTATGGTCACCTCTTGATGGAGCAGTACTGCTATGATTATCCGTAATACTGCTGTCATTAGGACTACCCCAACTTTTGTTTTTAGCTGGATTTAGTATGGACTCTAATTCCTCGATTTTGCCTTTGAGCTCCTGAATGTAGGTCACAGTATCTGCTAACAGAGATGCCTTGTCCATCCTTGACACAGTAGGAACCACGGCTCGTAGAGCGTAGAACCTGCTATTCATCTTATCCCTGCGTTGCCTCTCAGCCAGGACATGATTGATTGGAATATTACCACGGGTAGCACCGGGCTTCCTACCTCTCTTCATGGGCTGTCCCTTAGCTGCTACAGTACCGAGCACTGCAGTAGTAGCAGTCGTAGTAAAAAAAGTGAATGGACTGCTTCCTCCTCTTGAATCGCAGTACTGCTCCTCATCATGATTCTCCTCCATCTCCATCTGCCTCTCTCTACTCTCTTTTCGATGAGGCTCCATTATCGATGGTGCTTCAGTTGGTTGTGGCGCAAATGTTGTTGCTGTATCCTTGCTCATCAATTGCACAATATCATTGTTGAAAGAAAGATCTGCAGGTTCGCTGGATGGCATGGATATGGAGGAACCCACGTTACTAGTGAGGTTAGGTGCGCGATCCATATAAGCGTTATTATTATCAGATCCAAACAGAGTTTGAGCTTCTAGGACTAAGCTCCAATTTTCCCTCATAAAATCACCAGACCCTAATTCAAGGACACCAGTATCCATAGGGATACAAACAAATGTCTCGATCCCATGATTTTGTGCCTCTTTTACCCTCTCACAATTATACGCCTTTAACGCTTGACCACCATTCAACCATATAAAAGAACGAGTACCAAATGCCTGACCCACCACACCCTGATCCGTTACTTTGAACGACTGGCTTGAGGAAGTCATGTAGAACCACTGCACACCGGTTACACCGACAACGTCTCTCCACGACGACCCATCAATAATCAAGTCATCGCCTAGCAGCTGATCGGCTATGCTCCTGATACTATTCATCATGGACTTCTTGCTTCTGTCGGGCCCTGATATGGGTTTTGCATGGGCTTGTAATGGATTTGTTGTGCCTTGGAAGTAGCCCTCTTTCCACGCTAAGGAAAGAGTACCGTCGATGTCGTCCGATGTCTGCCAAAATATGGCGTAGTTCCACCATTGAGGATGTTGTCTGTGGAGAATTAACTCGAGCCTCTGCCTTAGGCCGAGTGGTTCTGATGTTTGCTCTTCCGCGGAAGATGAAGTAAAGGACGACATTCTATGGTATCTCATTCGTGCTCCTTCACCTATTGCTCGATTTTGGGGGATATTTAATGAAGTACAGAGTACATTAGGGGAAAAAAAGGGGACATGCGATATATGTATAGGTTGTTAAACAAAAGAGATTATGGCTTGGGTCTGTGGGTGGAAAATGTGTTAATTTGTGTACAGTTATTCTGTTACATTCATGTCAGCCTATGGTTGCAGGACAACAGAGTGCGCGCAGGTCTTGCTGCTGGTACTTGCTATGTGATAGTGGAGAAGGTGGTTATCAGGTTATGTGACATCGAAGAAAATCGCATCGAGATGAGAGAACACGGGTGCTATGTTATTGAGGAAAAGCTGTTATGATAATCAAGAGATCCGCTCCTGCTGCAGCCTTTAAATAGACAAGGGCAAAGGAAATCTGAAGATCATGAATTAGTGAGGGGCTTGCATATGGGCGTGTTACATTGGGCAGTGGTCACTGGAAAGGTCAGATGTCGTACGGACGTCGTGTGTGGGGATCAGTACTTTTGATGTTTTTTCATGACTATCTGGTGTTGAAAGGCAATAATGGCTATGCACAGCAAAATGTTTGTGGTGGAGGAAAAATGATGAGTCTATTTAAAAAAATCTGGGGAAGTTAGGACCCCACCCAAAGTTCGAAGATAACTATGGTTGAGTCTAGGGTCTTGCCAATTTAACGGAGTCCCTCAATTATATATATATATAGAGTGAATATTACTACGAAAACGAAAAATAATATTAGGATATTAATAACGGTGGTTCGAAAGTTATTATCCAACGCGTAAAAATTAATAAGCAGGATGTTTTAATAATGGTTATAATTCAAAACCGTTATTAAAAGAACAACGTTAAAATTTGCACGGATATTTTAATAACGATTTAAATAAAATCGTTATTAAAAGAGGTTTTAATAATAGTTAATACAAGAACCGTTGTCAAAAGTCTGAATGTTTTAATAACAGTTCCTGAAAGAACCGTTATTAAAACTCCAAAATTAAACTTTTATTTCGCTCAATTCTATTTCGTACCAAAAGTTTCAAATTCTACACCTTCATTCTCTTACTCTCCTTCTCCTTGCAAACCCTTGCACCACCATTCCGGCTCCTCTCAAGTAAGGAAAATTTTCGCACCGCCAACTCTCCACCACGCCTTTACCATTGTCGGCTTTGCATGTGTGTGTTGTCATTGTTCCGAAGCTAGCTAGCTAGCACTTGTACCTTCATCCTCCATCGTGTTTGAAGCCCTTGCCTCTCTTAACTTGCTCGTCGTCGTGTTTATAGCTAGCTCACTTTATGTATGTGTTTGTTCTTCCTCTCGTAACTTTTTATCTACTTATATATATATATAAGTGCATGCATGTTGCTTCAGGGTTTCGTTTGTTTGTTATTGAAAGATTGCGGTTTGTCATTCGAAAATGTGTTGTTGAATGTGTTGGTTGAAAATGTTGTTGTTCGTTGTTGAATTTGTTGCGTTATTGTTATATATTAACAAATGCATGTGTTGACCGAGACCTTTACATATATATATAATATGAATGTGAGTGTAGAATTATATACATTTTCACTCATAAAAACTATATATATATATATACTCACACATTTTCATTAATAAGTATAGGACACTAGCAATAAGATATAGGAAATGTCATATAATGAAATGAAAATATATTTTACATATGCACATCATTAAATGAAAATTTCAATTAGAGATGCATATGTTAATGATTGCTATTTGATGAGGATTAAATAGATATAGAAAATAAGGAATATATAAAAGTGAATAATTAAATAGAGAGAAATAATTGTGTATGATGATGATAATAATAATAATAATAATAATAATAATAATAATAATAATAATAATAATAATATGATGTATATATTATGGTTTAATTACAATTAGCTAGGTTTAGGGATTAGGGTTTTATGAGGTTTAGGGTTAGGTTTTATTATAATAAATTATGGTTAATTAGCTAGGTTAGGGTTAGTATTAATATCTTTTTGGAAACGTGTTAGCATGATTCGTATATATATATATATATATATATATATATATATATATATATATATATATATATATATATATATATATATATATATAGAATAGCATGATACATTTGAGATTAATTCTTTCTAAGCATGATTCGTATCGATAATATAATGGTACATTATGCTCAATACATAACATTCACTCAATACATAACATTCTAACATTATTTATTTATTTATTTTTTGTAGAGATATGGCCAACAAAAACATTGATAGGGATAGCAATGATGAAAAAGGGAAAAGAGGACCTACGATTATGAGAATCATCACAGACATGAGGAATAGAGGAGAATTAGTCAAGTTGGGATGGAATACTTACAATCTTCCCAATGGCCCTTACGCAAACATATTCTTGACTTATATTTCACTTGTGACCCATAACCGTGTTCCTATTTCCTATAATAATTGGAAGCAGGTTCCAAAAGGTCATAAGGAATATATTTAGTCGGAAATCACTGTAAATATGCTATTTTATGTAATCATTTTTTTATGTCAAATGTTATTAATTTTATTACATTAACATCGATATACATCTACATGTCTTATTTTGCAGAGAGTGTTCAATGTCCCAGAGAGTAGGAAGAAATGGATTCTTAGACATTGTGGGGAGCGTCTAAGAACATTTAGGTCATATTTAGCTCATAGGAAAATGTATAGAAAGAGGGATGGTTCTCTATGGCAGAACCCACCCAAACGATACGGTTTCACTGATCAAGAAAGTTAGAACCAATTTATTGCATATCATCTTACGGGGAATTTTAAGGTACTTGTTAGATAACAATTATACTTTTTGTATCGATCCCAGTATTATGATTAATATTGAAATAACCATGTCACTATACTTTGGCTTGTCACATAGGAAAAAGTACCCAAAATAAAAAGATTGCGAAGCAAAATAAATACCGGCATAATATGGCTCGCAAAGGCTATGCGAGCCTTGAAGAGGAGTTGGTATCCATTTTGCTATTTATTTATTTACATGTAAATGTCAAATTTTATAATAATATTCTTAATTAAGAATATTTTTTGATTTGTAGCTCCTAGCCCAAGACTTGGACCCATGTACCTCGTCTATCAATATTGGTACATTATGGAAGAATGCTAGAGAAACAAGAGATGGATATATTAATGAATATGTAGATGTTGCAGGCAAAAAAACTATAAGTTTGTAGATATCTAGAACCTACTTAGTTTTCTTTTAGAAAACTATTATATTATGCTTCCTATAAGTTAAATTTACATATATTATATACATTATAGGTCATATGGTGAGGAGGGGGTGGACCAATATAGCATTATGTCCTAGGCTACAGGAATTGTAAAACACCCTGGAAGACACAAGGGTCTTGGATTAGGTGTTATGAGAACGAGCATATGTGGTTGATCTCGTGGTTCTCATAGCACTAGTGAGCAAGTCGCCATCCTCACCTAGATGTTGAACATGACATTTGAATAGATGGAAACAATGGAGCAAGAGTTGTCATTTATTAAATCTCAAGGGTATAAGCCATCCGATTCAATAGACCATGATCAGCTTCACACACCTGATGTAAATAGCGTCAGAGATAGTTGTGAAGCTGATGCACGGCTTTCTACTCTTCTCGAGGTAAGCATTACAAACTATGAATTGTTATTAAATGTATTCGGTGTAATAAATAATTAATAATGTGTAATATTTTTGTTTATGGTTTGCATAAATGTGACTTATTGGCGAATGACCTTTCAACACTTTTGGTAAAAGGAAGGGTCTGGATTAGTCATAGTACCCAAACACAAACAATCCACGGGTACAATTTAGCCTTAAATACAAGGTCGGTGAGTATTGACACTCCAATCATTGGCAGTGCACACTTGCCTTGTTATAAAGAGGGCGATGGGGCAACCACAGTACTAGAAGCTCATGGAAGCTTCGTGGCTTGACCTGCAGATCAAATACGTCTCACTACTAAAGAGGTATTGACATTCGACATCTTCGTTAGACCTTGTTTAGTAGTTACACTATTCATACATTTTTCATATATATATTTATATGCTCAATACATATTTTGTTTAATATTATCAATTAAGGAATCAAAAAAGGAATTAAAAAAGAAGAATGCTCCTGCTAGTAAAACCAAGAGAGGTACTAGCAGAACGAGCAACACAAAAGAGAGTGATGCTAAAAGAAAGAGAGCTAAATCTGAAAAATCAGTTGCCCCACAAAAGATTCCTTCTTTAGATCAGAAAAGCCAACCTCCACCAACAATAACTTTATTGTATTTTTATGCCCAAAACTACCTCAAGACCAATTATATTTTCATTGATTGTCGTCCTGAGTATGTTGGGAGGGACAATGCTACTTACATGGTATCGACGGTTGACATAAGCGATATTTATAATCAGGAATGGATGTCAACCATGAGTGTCGCCGTCTATGTCACGTAAGTATTACTTCATTTTGAGATTTTAGTACTCTTAACTTGTACAATTGGAATTTTTATGACCTCTTATATGAGTTATTAGTTATTAACAAATATGCATTATTTTTGTCGTCCATAGGTTGGTATCTAATCGCGCTACGATGGAGGGAATGCTATCCTCTATTATGTTTGTGTGCCCATACTACATAGCTGACTGTAGTACAATAAGATAGGGTAGGCATATAAACTATTTAGCGGATCGCATTTTGATTGAGGGAAACAACAAGCTCTATCTCATTCCTCACCTCGCAACTGAACATTGGGTTTTGTACGTCGTCCGACCTGATCTTAATAAAGTCTATGTGTTTGATTCCCTTCAAACCTATGACGTGCCTTTTGAATTCGCTCGTCGTGGTGGGAAGGAATTTATCGACATGTTAGTATACTTTTCACTTCTTACTTCATTAGCTTATTTATACATATATTCTACTAGCTTTCATTATTTGAGGTATATATACTTACAATATTGTGTATCCAACTCTATTTATTAGGGCACTATGGATAGTGTATCAAAGGAGAGGTAGGAATGGTGTCCCGGATCCAAATAATTTTCAATACGAGCCTGTCATAGTATGTAGGAAGACAACTATTTTGTATTTTATTGTAATTCAAATTAATATCTAATAGTTAGAGAGATAACTAAATTCATTTGACAGTGTCCACAACAGCAAAACAACAATAATTGTGGATACTATGTATGTAGAGCAATGGATCTAATAGTCCATAACAGATTGGTTAACATAGATTCAAGCCATGTATGTTTTCTTTTCAATATTTTTCCATTAATGAATCATGACATATATGTTTGGTACTTGACGTAAGTTCTAACTATATATTAATCGAAACTTGGTCATTGTAGTTTTTCACCGATGACTATGCACGAGGCCAACAATATTAATGTTGATGAAATTGATGAAGTTAGAGACTAATGGGCCAAGCACATGCACTCATTCATTCAGTATTATGTAGAGATCTATATATTCTACATGCATGTTCAGCTTTATATTTTGTCTATGTCTTTCAGTATTCTAGGCTAGATTTATGAACTTTTTACTTTGGGGTGTAGAGCTACCAAGTTGTGGTATGCCTACTAATTTTGATTCTTGAGTATATATGTCCGGTGTATTAAGACATGCATATTAATTAGAGATTGATTGTAATTATGGTGTGATTGCAAATTTGTTATGAATTGATGTTGTTTTACAATGAAGATTTGGTAATTATTTGAACATACAACTTTGTATGTGAGCAGGAAAAAAATTGCAAAAACGTTAAAAAAATGTAGTTTTAATAATGGTTCTTATTAAGAACCGTTATTAAAAACAAGTATTTCATCTCAAAGTTATGCTTAGTTAATACATATTAGGGTTTAATAAAAGCATATTCAATAACCAAAACCCTAATTGGATGATAGAGTTTTAATAACGGTTTTCACAAGAACCGTTATTAAAAATGCGCATTTAATCTCAATTTATGCTCATTTAATACGTATTAGGGTTTAATAAATGTATAATCAATGTCTGACACCCTAATTCGATGATTTTTTAACAACAGTTTTTGTAGTAATCGTTATTTAAACCATTTTTTTAACAATAGTTGTTTCTTAAAAACCGTTATTAAATATATAGTTTATGCTCATATTGGCGGGTTTTTTTATATTATTGATAACGGTTAGGAACCGTTATTAAATATTTAATAACAGGTGGTTTAATAACGATTTTAAACCATTATTAAAACTATAAAATAACTGTTATTAAAACTCCTTTTCAGGGTAGTGGAAAGTTCCATATAAATTCTTTTTAAGATATATATATATAAGAATCAATCTTAACTATTACATTAGTATTTGATGAATAGTTAAGATTTAGTAAATACATAATCTAAATTTATTTTAATCTCGGCATTTAAATTTTTTATATCTAACGGTAATTAATAGTTCTTACGTTTGTATTTTACATAGTAATTTATATCGAAGCCTAAATCTATATATATATATATATACATATATATATATATGATGTCTTAGACTTGTGGTTCAAACAAGTAATTTTTATTATTTTCTCATGAAATTTAGTTTGAGCTATATAATTTTTAAACCTTATAAACCCCTTTAGTTAAATATATTTTTATTGGTAGTTAATAAATGATGTAGTTTTGTATTAGGAAGAGAGTTGTTTTAGAGTTGGGTGTTCCAACTCACTCAATAATTTTTGAGGTTTTATCCCTAAGGAATTGTTATTCTATAAAATAAGCTTTTCTCTAATCTTCTACTTTTTCTAATATTATCAACAAGCTCTTTTACACTCTAATAAAAGAAATTTTGGTTGCAGAAAATTTTATTTCATAAATATTTTTTAAATTATTCATTTATTTTAATTATAATGCACATCATTATTGTTTTAGATTTTATATTAATAAAAAATTACAAAAATTTCCTTACAATTTAAATTTTGGAGTTAATATTTATAGTGAAAATTTTGTGATTGATTATAATTATTAATTTTTATAAATGAAAATTTATTCTCAAACACCTATTTACCTATTCTCAAAAGATTAATGTTTGCGCTAATGACAAAAAACATAAGAGTAGTTGTTACTACTGACATTTGTTCCTGTAGCAAAATATTGGAAGAAGAGTTACTCCATATTTCTTTGTGTGAGTGTGTACCATGCAAAACAAATATTACCCCTTTCATTTGTGCATAATTTTTTCAACACCCTTTTTCTCTCTCTCTTTTTCTCTTCTTCTCAATTAATCATATAATATTTTAGTTATTTTGAACATTGAATATAATATAATAAGTATGAAAGAAGATAATGAATTGAACCATTATTTTATCTAAGATGAACATGAAAAAATAATAGTAATTAAAAAAAATGGACATGACTGATAAGTTACCCGTCAGACCTCAGAGCTGATAGGTGATTCACTCGTCATAAAGTAAAGCTGACAGGTAAGTCATTCGTCATAATGTGATACTAATGGAATGTTCACCTGTCAAGTCCCATTTTTTTATGAACGATTTACCCAACCGTGGATAAGATCTATTATGGCATTTGTCCGTCAATTTAAAATTATAGTAGGTGAATTATCCAAAAACCCTCATTTGTTATTTATTCTTTTATTTATGTATCCCTTATAATTTCATATTTTGAATATTAACTACATAATCAAGATCCAGTTAATACTGATTAAAGTGGATTATTTGCTATGGATGAGATTTTTATTGACTATGAGTCATTAATTGGGTGGATTAAAAAAATTAGAAGGCCATATAATATGGTTTTAGGTATCAAGAAGTTGAACAAATATAAGGTTTGGATACATTGTGAGAAAGGTGGTACTTTTTAAAGACAAACTTTAGTAAATCTCGATATTATTCAATCTACTAGGACTAAAAGGTGTGGTTTTGAATTTAGAATTCATGAAAGGAAATATGAAGGAAATATGCTAGCGGTGGTTGGAGACTATTGGTTGAATGTAGAATGCATAATCATAGATTAGGTAAGTATTTGCATGGGCATTCATTTTCTTATTGATTATCTCCAGAAGAACATAGGTTGATGCAGGAGCTAACCTAAATAAATGTCAAACCAAGGGAGATTGTCAACAAGCTAAAACACGTTTATGGGGATAATACTACAATACTTAGGACAATATACAATGCTAGACATAAGATCAAGCTACACATATTTATTGGACATATAGTCAATTAACAGTTATTGCACTTCATGGAAACCAATGAATATCGTTCATGGCATTGGTGGTTACCCAACTCTAATGTAGCTAGTGATATTATACTTGCGTACTTGAATTCTATTACTTTGTTGTATGTGTTACCATATTTCATTTGTTTGGATTGCACATGCAAAACCAATAAATACAATTTTCATTTATTGGAGTTCATTAGTTATGTGTCTAGTGGTAAGAATTTTACCATTGTCTTAATATTTATGATAAAGGAAAAGGAATATAACTATGAATGGGTGCTTGATAAGTTATATAGATTGATGGATCCCCATGAATCAAATATGGTGGTCACCACTAATAGGGAATTCAGACTGACACAAATAGTACCAAAATCTTTCCTAATACAACACCCTTCTTATATAGATGGCACATTGGTATCTCATGCTATAAAAAGTTAGGAAGTATAGTAGTAGGAGAAAATTTCTTAAGATGTTGAAGGAAGATTGTACAAGCGAATATAAGTGAAACATATGAGAACAGACTTCTACTTATGGGGGAAAATGGGGAAGATTTTCACATCTTTGACAATATTTGTATGAGACCTAGTTGAATCCATATAAAGAGAGTTTTGTTTCAATGTGGGTTGAAAAAATTATTCACTTTGGCACTTATATGACCGACAAGTATAATTTTTTATTATAAATATTCAATATCATTTAAATTATCACTAAATAACAATTAACCATTACTTATTTTTAGAAATTATAATAGTAGGGTGGAAAGTGAACATGAAAAGTTAAAGAAATGTATATCATCATCATAGATGAGTTTTGACACTTTATACTCGAAGGTCGACACACTAATAAGACTTTATATTAATGAGGTGAAAAAATATCTAGAGCAATCATGAATTATTATTCCACATTACTCTACTGATGACATATTGTTTAAAGACCTCACGCCTTTTTTATATCATAGAGAAATGGAATTGATCCAAGAGAAGGCTAAAAGGTCAAATATAGTTGGTCTTGAACCCTTGGTATGTAGGTGTTACTTGAGGTTGGCACATGGTCTACCTTGTGCACATGATATATTTCATTACAAACGAGATCATCAAACCATTTTTGGTAGTGAATCAATTTTGGAGGACCTTCACTTTTGTTAGACCACAAGAATAAAGATTTTTTTTATGACTCAATCATTCATCCATTTGTATGTCCATTTGATTCTAACATTATATCTAAGGTTCAAATAATTCTTGACTATTTTTCATCACGTATACAATTATATTCTAATGTTCTTGATAAGATTTGCATAGATAAGTATGGTAGAACCGAATTTTAACAAAGCTAAAGGTGACCTAGTAATAATATATGGAGGGAAACATCACAGTGGGAGCACACAGATTGTGCTTATTCGGAATCACCTATAGGGAAAAGGTTGATTCGATCAAGGGCATGGTTGTGCATCTCCTAGTAGAGATCACTCTTCCCCTGGTTGATTGAATCAGGGAAGAAGTATTAGTGAGAGGCATAGTACAGGGAGGAATCATCGACTTATTAGTGACTTCTCGTGGTCTGATGATATTGAGGTAGTTATGCTCCCGTGGTTGGAATTATTGTGTGACATTTTAGGTGATGGAAACTATGGGTTTAGAGCAATTAAACTACATCTTCTAGGCAGGAAATTATAATGGTCAAATATTAGAGATGTAATGAATAGAAAATTGGTGACTCATCAAGCATTATATGAACATGAATTTTTAGATTCAATAGTTGAAAACATGCAATTCTTGATACATTGGAAGGGATCAACTTTGATGGAGAAATAGTGGCATTGGCCTGACTTTGCCTTCCTCTTTGTGACAACATACAATGTTTTATTCGTTTGCTTGCATGTTCATTAGTCAATTACACTTTTACCACATAGAGATCCACCTAATGACTCACAACCTAATCATATTACTACCATCTTAAGTTTCAATAGTTTGTTGCAATACATATCGCTCTGCCTTTTACTTATACTAGTTTTGTATACACTTTTCATTATACTACATTTATCTGACTCTCATGTTATGATAATTTATATGATCATAGGTAACCTTCATAGAAAACATAATATCATTTATATTTGATCAGTGGTAAAGAAATTTTGCTTCAAGCATATCTAAATGGGATGAGCCATATAGTGATAACATTCATTTGTATCATAATGCAATGGGTATGGGTGCCAACCAAAGGGGAGACTTAGGTTGATGATTTGTGTGGAATGTAATGAGTTTAGTGAAGAACTTTATGTAATTTGGTTTATTGCATTATCTTAAATATTTTGTTGTAAAAATGTATGCACTGGTGTATGGGTGCATAATATAATGATAATTACTCTAATAACAAAGTCATAATAGTCTTAAAACAAATTAGTATCAATTTCAAAAGAAAACATCTACTAAATATCATTAATAGGGGGTTCACTGGATTCCTCTTCCTCACTAGAGGAGAGTTTGAGCCTACCCATGGAAAGCTACACGTCCTTCATCCTACTAAAACCTTCTTCCTTATCAATTCTATCCATATTCTCTTCTTTGAACCAGTAGCAGAACTCACCCATCAATTCATTATTTACCTCCACATATTTCCTGATGTATAGGGCATCACTCAGCCCTTCATCTACTAGTATAAGATGGACTACTAGATGGGTTCAAGGATGATACTAAGGAATGCATTCAGTTGAAGCATCATGCTTATATGTTGAGTGATGAAAATGAGAGTTGAATTACAGTCGGTGGTGTGGTCAAGTGTTCCAAAATGATGCACAATTAGAGTAATTTGCCTCATACTTCTTAATCATTACACTCTGATAAAATCCATGTGCTGGAATGAATGGAGAAATCTGAATGAGTTGGGGGTAACCAAACTACCAAGCAACTTGATCTGGCATGTAAGGCTCCATAACATCCATAAAGTGTAGGATACCTTAGTACATTGACTCGAGATATTTTTTACTTAGATATTGGTCGAACACTAAAATTTCTACCTACTAATGTATGTAAAACAATGTTAATATCAATTATTACAAATAACTATAGTTAATGAATGTTAATAAAAAGTATGTCATCCACCTGGCCCCTTAGAGAATCAAATTGCCTTCTATACTAAATTACGCCACCTCATCATTGGGACATCGAAGGATAGATTATATGTATGAGAATAACTCTACCTAAAGCATGGGAAATGCTAGTAAATCTAGGCCTTTGCACAATTATAACATGTATATAACACAATTAAACTAATTTTTAAATAATATTTAGCACTAAATAATTACCTCTAATATTCTCATGAAACTACTTATTTGCTTACACCTGACCTTAGATTCTATCACAAGCTGCCTATATAAATTCAATAAATTCCCCGCACCAAGGGTCTGATCACCTAACTTATTCAAATCAACTACTAATATAAGCACTAATGGAGCATGATTTTTGGACTTATCTACAAGAAGTGTGTTTGATAACGAGTATTACATATATAACTAGTCATAAGACTCTTCATCCTCAATATGGTCACTTGTAAACTTATAAAAAAATATTATCCATTGGGATCGTACTTACCTTCACAAAAATTGAATTCACCAATAACTTGAGTTCACCCCACATGTCAACTAGAATCTACACCACATCACCATCACTAGGAAAATGCCTGCTAATACACTTATACCCATAAAAATTAAGATCCATAATGTAAGTCAAGCCATGTAGAATAATATTCATCTCACCAAATGAAAGGTAGAAGTTGTTGGTCTCTAGGTTCCACCTCTCAACCATAATGGAGATGAGCGGAGCATTCTAATATTGAAGTTATGCCAAACTTAGATGCTTTAGGCTCATGATCTTCATGTAGTCATAGACAGTACCCATGCCAACATCATTGACTAGTAGTCTCCTCAAATTTTTCATCCTTGATTGAACCCTCAACATAAGACGTGGTTCCTACAACAAAAAGAATATTAGAATAATAAATTTTAGGTTAAAAATATATAAATCAATTTATATACTAATAGAAATTATCTCACCATCATTCCATATGGCATATGCCACATGCCCCTTAAAACCTATTAGAAGATTCGTATTGAGTGGACCCCCACCAGTTGGTCCATTCAATCTCCAATTGTAATTTGATGCTGATAAGGAAACATATCCTGCTATAGTAGTAGATTTGCTACTTCTAGCGAAATCTCTCTCGGTGTGATCATCATACTCCTTCTCAAATAATACGTATTGTGTGAGGGTTTGGGGTTTAGGGTTTAAGGGAAAGGCTTTAGGTTTTGGGGTTAAGAGTTAAGGGTTTAGGCTTTAGGGCTTAGGGCTTAGGGATTAGGGTTTGGGGTTTGGAGTTTATGACTTAAGAATCATAGTTTAGGGTTACAGTAAAAAAGGGTTTTAGGGGTTCAGGGTTTCAATAGGTGTGTCACCCTGTCTTAGAAAAAGTGTGAAGATTGAAATACCTAGTGGAGGTGGAGGATGATGGGTGAATTGTCCACTGGAGGATATTTGTGACAAGTGAGTAACTTGAATGGATATTATTTTGATGGGTGAGTTACGTGTTTGGGGGGAGGCATGACTGGTGAACAACCCATTGGTAGTTCTGACCATGGTACATGCCTACTATCGATATTTGAGACTACTTACCTCCCATTGTACTCACCATTACACTAAATAATAATAAATAATATTTGTCTTTCATTCCCCCCCAAACCCTTTATACCTTTACATTGATCCTTCTTCTATAATTTTTTCTCCATCTCAAGATAATATACTTGATTAATTTTTGACATATTAAGAAATAAAATTTTAATTTTATGTTTTAGTGCATGATTTTATATGTTTATCCTTACTCTAGAAATATGTAAAATTAATTTTAATGAATTTCCACCTATAAACCTCATGGAATATAGTAAGCACCTTGAGATATGTAGTCAATCAATTGAGGTTTTGTAAAGAAATAAAAAATATAAATATAGAAACAAGCCTATATTATGGGATAAATTGAAATATTAACCTTAAAAATTAATATAAGATGGAGAGAATTAAAAATTATACAATCAGTATCTCCTATACAACATTAAAATATACAATTTATATCCGAAATTTATTTTTTATAGTATTTTCTCCTTTTTTAATTTTTTTTTCTTTCTCTACTTTCTTATTATTTTCATTATCTTCCCTTGTGTTTCTTCTAGCTTGGTGGCTTCGTGGAGCCTTGAGGCATTTATTTTACCTCTCTACCATTTTTGTCCTAGGAGGTTGTGTCATCTATCAAATGGAAAGGTAAGACCTCATTTTTCCATAACAATGGTCTATTCAAGATCTTCTATATTTAAAAATAAAATTTATATTATTTTTTATATTTTATACATCATTTATCAAATTAGAAATTCTAGTTTCATTTTGTAAGAATTTCATTATTGCTTATTAATTCTTTCTCACTAGTTCATTTTTATGAGATTTTCTGAGCAAGTTTCTTCCAGATCAATTTAATTCTTTCATTTTCTAAATTCTAGCCTTTTATTGTTTCTCCTAGGTTATTTAAAATTGATAAATTGAGTAGTTGGAAAAAATATATTATTTATTTTACTTATTTACCTTATACACATATTAAGCTCTTAAATGACCCTTTTATCTATCCAAAATGTATGAAGTTATGGGGATCACTATACTTAATTGTTATTGAGATCAAAATAGTTTTTAAATATTTTATACTTTTTTTTATTCAAATAATTTTGAATATAAAAGTTCATAAAATATGAATTATCTTTGTCGAATCTTTATCTAATCTTGTAAGGATCGATCCCAACATTTCATTATTAATTAGCATAGACAATAACCACTCTTTTTTAGCCCTTAACCATTTCATTTTTGACCTCCATGAAGTAAAATCAAAGTTACCATTTTATCCTTTTAATGTCATCCACTCATTTTCTATCTTTCTCTACCTTTCTTTTTGAGTGTTTTGGAGCAATCTAAGTCACACCTTTATTCCCCATGTGACACCACAACATTTCCTTCATTATATATTTTACAAAAAATACCTCCGAAATACTTATTGATTATGAATTTACCCTAAATTACTAACCAACTTTTCTACCCTTTTGAACTTAGCAAATTTTATTTCCTCTCTTTTTTTCCCCTCTTCTCATACTCAAAACTCCCTTCTTATTCTTCCTCAGTTGGAACAAAATTATTTCTCCTTCTTCCTCCCTTTATTTTGGAACCATCTTCCTCCATTTATACTGTGGTTGAAGCTTAGTTTTATTCTCATTTTACAATAAGACTCCACCAATCTAACCTTAGTCATTCTCTTTTCTTCTCTTCTATTTTTGCTCCATCTTCTTCATCCTTTTTAAACACTCAATTTTATTTTTCCTCCAAGACTAAAGTTTAGTTTTTTTCCAAACTCAAGATAAGAATTCATTCTCCTTTCTTTTTAATTTTATTTACTTTGATTTATCTTTTATGTTTTGAATTTATCTTATTTTTCCTCAATTTTCTAGGGTTTAAGGAATATTATTGGAAATTTTGGTTTGATCTTTAATTCTTTCTTTCTTGCTAATTAACATATTAAGATTTTATATATCATATTTATACTACATATAATGATTAAATATGTTTGTTGACAGGTTTGTATAAGTTTGAACAATGGTAAAATTTAACCATTTGTGGGGGTTGCCAATCTTCATTTTTTTTAATTCATGATACCATGTTCTAGATCTTGAGTTGTAGATGATCTTTGATGATTAAATTGATTAGAACCAAACATGTTTGGTTTTCCTTTTAGTTAAAAGAAAGTTTGGAGGTTTTATGCAAGATTTAATACTTTGATGATTTTTATGTTGCATTGATGATTTTATCATACTATGTTCGTGCTTTTAATTTTTTATATCAACTTTGGAATAGATCATATTTATTAATAATCAAGTTTCAAAGGTTTTAATTTTGATTAAACCTTTCAAGGCTTTAGATGTTTTTGAAGTGTTATTGGTGTTCTTGTTTTATTCAAAGTGTTATTTACTAATTATTCCTTAAAATCACTAAGTGATGATTAATTGAAGATTAATCATGTTTTGTTTTAATTACTTAAAAAATACTAAAATACCCCTAAAAATATTTTAGCACGATATAGGGTTAATGGTTGATAATGACTTTTGACTACATACTCTTGATACTTATTTTAATACCCTAAAGTTTATCTAATCCTAAATATAAGTATTAATATTTTAACCTAAACCTAATCTTGAATAATTAATGTTTTAATATTACCATAATTCATTAATCCTAAATTTAAACTTAATTCTAATCCTAATCCTAACCCTAAACTCCTATTCCTTTCCCCCTTTTCTTTTTCTTGCCATTTCTTGCTCTACCTTTCCTCTAGTCCTCTTTGGACCCTAACTCCCTCTCCTTATGGATTTTCCATTTCAGTTGGTCATATCCCTATAACCTAGCATAAAGTCATAAGGCCTAGCTTCATCATATCCTTGTCCCCTTCCCTTTTCCCCAAGCCCATGTTTTTGGGAAGTCATGCCTAAACCTCCTCTAATCTCTATCTTTCTTTATTCTTGGTTCATTCATTTTCAACCCCAAACTACCTCTTCTATTTTTTTTCTCCAAAATACCCTCCCTCAATAAATCTTGACCAATCTACAGCCATCGTTCCTATCAACGAACGAAATATTTACCATTTAACTCTCACGAGACTTTCCAACTACCCAACCAAATTCAACCCAAATTATTTATTGCATTTTCTTCCCTTAGTGAAGCTATGTTACCTGTTTTCTTGGTTTCCTTACCACATGGGTTGAACTAAGAAAGAGTGTTAACTCACTAAGTTGGTCACTCGTCGAGTGGGTCAACTCACTAAGTGGGTTTCCCTTCCACTATTTGATCCGCCTTATTGAGTGGCTATTTCTTTCCCTTGATCTTAGCTAGCTATTGCCTTGCCAAGCATACTAACTCTTTTTTTCCCTCCAGAATATCATCCTCAATATCTTTCTTTCCTCTCACCTTACCTCTTTTTGCTTGATATTATTATACTCTAAACATGTATTTTTCTCTTAGCCTTAGGTTTTTCCCCAATAACCTTGTAGGTAGAGGCTTAGGCCTTTTTTCTTGCTTAAGTCCCGGTGTCATGTTTGGCAAGGATAAATGATGTAGTAAGGGTTTTTAAATATTATAAATTTTTTGTTTGAAATTGCGTGGTTGGTATTATTATGATGATAATGTCATGTTGATAATGATTTTCTATTATAATTTGGTATTGAATATATGGAAAATGATTAATATGTTATTATTTCAAGTAGTCACATTTTGAAACCCTAAGTGTGTAGTGTGACCTATGGTATTTTATTGTGGTTTTAATAACTATGGAAAGTGGTAAATAAATATGGTAAAGTTGTGTCATAATATATATATATATATATATATATATATATATATATTGTAATTTTGGATTCAATATTATTATACTTATAAGGTTTTTGTGTGAATATGGATGCATTGACTATCTAAAAGGTATTTTGGGTTAATATGTGTAAAAAATGAAATTTTTGGTACTATAATATGTTAATAGTTGTAAAGTATACTAAACATATTATGTAGGATACTTGGAGTAATTATAAGTGGCCTATGTCTAATATAATGAGAAAACGACTTGGACTGGGTATAGTAATCCTAGAGCCAGGATCATTATTGTATGTAAAACATCATAGTTATACCTTTATTTTTATATACAATGTTAATAATGATATTTTAGTATTGTGCACTAAATTTGGTGGTTATTTGAATCTTATAGGGAAAGTTATGCCTAAATTATAAAATTAGGGTTTCGTATGGAATTGAATATAGTAACACTAAAGGTAGGATATTATTGCATGTATAAGTTATTGGAGTTGGACCATGATTTTTAGATATCTTGTTAATAATCATATTTTAGGAATTTACATTAAATGAGGTTAAATGAGTATTATGGAGGAAGTTATGTTTATCTTGTGAAATTAGGCTTTCTTTAAGGAAATGCATCATTTTTCTTGAGGAATGCCCCCATTATCATTTGGTTTTATTTAACATATTTTCAATAATTATGTTAAGTTAGATTATGTTCTTTATATATGTACATGTTTATTTGAATGATCTTTAGATAAAAAAAATAATGAAAAAAATGTTAATAACTTAAAGTAAAAGATTACATAGGTGAGAGTTTAAATGTTTAGTCTATTCCACCACCTTAATAATAATGGCTTGGTGAATGTGTTTCCTAGGATATACCTCAGACTATTCCCCCAATTTGAAAATAGTGGTCAGGATTATGTTGCCTTATGGAGGTGTTAAGTCTATTCTACCAACTTAATAATATTAGCTAAACATATTTTACCCTAAAAGGTGTTTCATTCCATTCCTCCTTATTAAGACCAGTGGTGTTTTGTACTCAACATAAACAAGAAATGGATAGTGATTATAACTAATAGTGGAATTCTAATTAAATTATCTTGTTGCATCATATCATATTTAATTTTTATGTATGCTTATTCTTCTATGTGACCTTATATATTCTATTTATCCTAATGTTATTGTATTGTTCCCTTACTCAATATATAATATATTGATCATCCTTCTCATGGGTTCTACTCATTCCCAAGAGCATATAGACTACGTGATTTTGTGTAGGTCAATAAAGACCCAATAGATGACTTTGTTGTTTATGATGCTTTTTCTAGGGAGGAGTGACCATGTTAACCTAAGATTTTTGGATGTGGAGTTATGTTAACTAGTTTATTCCTCTAGTTCAAATACCTTTTGGAACTCTAAGTTTCAATGTATCCCTTTTGATGTATTTTGCTTATGGTCCAAACTCTTATCTAAGTTTATGAATCTCTCTCATTCTCTATTTCTCATGTTTTAAGTCTTAATTAATTTTTCTTATATTCAATGTAAGTATGATATGGTAAGATAGACTTATGTCGAGTACGGTTGTAACACCTAACTATATTGTTATTACATTTTTGCTAAAAAAACTCAATTGTAAATTTTTGGATATTATAAGTTGGTATTAGAGCTTGGGGTTTTATTATTGTATTTTGTCATATATATTTTTTTTCAAATGATCTCTTATCTAACTTCATCTATCTATTACACATATTTTTTTCATAAAAAAGCTTGATTCTTCTAAAACTCTGATTATCTTGTGACGAATAGAGAATGGGTAGCCTAAGTGGCCTTCAAATGCACTTAAGAGTAATATTTTCTAGTAAAGTAGGAATATTTTATACTAAAAAGTTTTTTCTTGTAGATAATGTACCATAGCCCTAAATGGTCATGTCAGCCATATAGAGTAGACATTTTAGGCATTCGTTGAGTTCGTCAAATATCCACCACCACCTCCTTAGCCTTATACACCACTACCTTTTTTGTATTACATACATAAGGGTATCAAAGATGACTACTTTTAGAAGGTCAATGGTCATTACCTGCCAATCTATGCTAGTGAGGAGGTGTAATATTCTATCCTAAAATCATTCAAATTGTATCTAAAATTATGTTGGTATAAAATAGATAAATTTTTGTTTTGGAAAGGGCTTAAAATTTAATAAAGTTATTAATTTTAGGCACACTGATCAACTGATTTACATAGCAAATTTATCGATACGCTCAAGAATTGGCTATTTTATTTTCTAATAAACCATCTGACTAGTTTTATTAAACTGATTAACTAGTTACCCTGTGATTTTAGATACTTTTATAATTTTATTTGAATATATATCTAAAGTTTATGAAAAAATTTAATTATAATCTATTTGTGCTAATAAGAATATTTTGGTGCTTTGGAATTATTTTTACATTATTTATATTACTCTAAGATTTTGTTTAGCTAAATTTCCTCCAAAGGACTTTTTGAGGCATATGTCACCTTCTTTTTTCTCCCTTCCTTTCCACCCTCTTATGGTATCCATTGCTACTTGTTATGTCTCTTCCTAGTCACACATTACCTCTCTTAGCTTAACTTGTGATCTTCTTGCACTTTAGGCTACCACACCCAACCAAATTCAGACTTACCTCTCACCTACTTGGGCATGTTGAATAGAACTTCCCTCCCATACGCCCCATTTATGTTTCAATTCACTCCTTATCATTTTCATTTGATAATTCTCTCCCTTTTATTTTGTGAGAATTTCTCAAGTGTTGGATAATCTCCACTTTTACTCTCTTTTCTTCTTCATTGGGAAAATAGAGGATTGCCTTTTATTCGCTATCCTTGTTTCAAAATCATTGTCTTTTCTTTCTTATCCTAATCTTACCTTTAGTTCTCTTTTAATTATCCTAAGCAAGGAAGGGTTAGTGTTTTGAAAAAGGTCAAAGACCCTAGGTTTTTGATTTTAGGTTTCAATTCTGAGTAAAGGTTGTGTTGTGTCATTTTTCTTCTTCTCCTTTTGATTTATTTTTTATTAAATTTTGAAAAGGATTTTTAATAATTTCGATTCTTTATTCTATTAGGAATTGAGGTCTTAGTAGAGAACCATCAAGTTAGGAGTATTTTGTACTAGAAGGATTACTTAAAGGTAAGGCATTCTTATCTTTAATATGAATAAGTCTTTTGTTTCTTATTGTGGTTCCATGTTCTTGGTGTGTTTCTATGTTGATTATATTCTAGGATTCGAGTATGTGGTAGAGTTTATTCTTGAAATTTAAGCATGTTTTGGGTTCCCTAATATTATGCATGATTGTGGCATCTTTGATCATGATTTCATTTAATACCAATATAACCATGTATCCTTGTGATTCTATATGTAAATCATGTCTCTTTATATTTTTATGACATAGAAGCATGTTAGGATTAATATAAAAAATTGAGTGAAATGTGTGTATGTGGATCATAGGTTTGGGTGTTGTTTTACCCATACCAGATGTTTGGTTGGTCGGACCGATCTATTTATTGTGTGACTAGTCACTTAGCTTAGGTAGTTTGATCGACTACTTGTAACATCATTTGATTGGTTTGCTAAACCCATTTACTAGTTACCTTATTACTAGAGTAGTCTAGTGTCTGCTTAGACCCATCAACCAAATTGGTCAAACCCATCCACTACTTTCCCATAAATAGTCACTTAGTGGGATCAACCAGTTGACTGGTCAACTAGTAGTGGACTGATCCCAGGGACCGATTGACTGGACCACCTGTATTTCGCCATGTTTGTTTGTTAACTATTATTCTTTATTTGGACCTTCCATATTAATGTTCCCATGTAATTACCCCAAAATTAATATGGATCAAAATGATGATATATGGGCCTTGAATTGGTTAAGTTTAGTGTCATCTCTAAGCACCTAATTGGTAGCTTATATGCCTTGTAGTGTGTTTGATGTTATCACTTACAAACACCTAATTTAGATAATAATAATAATAATAATAATGGAATTGCTTTGTGATTAGTGATATCTCTTGGTAATTAATAAATAATGGATTACAATTTCATTCAAGCCTTTTTTGTCGGACTCTCGAGGTAGCTAAATGGGAGTTAGTGGGTGGGTCACCCTGTGTTTTATATATTCACTTAGAACATATTTCCTTTTCTACTAGGTTGCCTTCTGTAGAGGATATGCATATAAATTTGAGGTACAAGATCATACTTTGGCAAGCTAGTAAGGCATCAGTGTTCAGTTTGTGTAGGTAAGGTATCCTAATACAAGCCCCATGACACTTTGTATTATCCATTTCTTAGGCAAGTGTGGTATCCCAACTTTTAGCCCTCGCATCGGAGACATTCAAGGTGTGATGGGTGAGGTATCCTATTACAAGCCCCCTTGATATACTTGGACCATTTGAGGTGGACGTGGTTCCTCATAGTGTTTTAGCCTTTGCAGTAAGTGCACTTCATGTGTGGTGGGTGTGGTATCCCTAGAGAAAAGCCTCTTCGATGTATCCTAACCCTGGGAGATTGTTATGGTATCCAATTATGTGTCTATGCTTCCATGACTTTTGTTCATGGTAGAGAGCTGGGTGTGGTTGAACGAATTATCATAATAGCTAGAAATTATGCGATCACTAAAGGAATATTTATAATATAGTTTACATTATGTGGTTATGATGTATTTATTATATTAGTATTCTTCCATGATCTCTATGCTAGCATCCCTTATTATATTGCTATATTGAGCCTGTGTGTTATTTTATGTTAGTGTGTTTATCACCATACTATGGTGTAACTTCAATGTGTCTCATGAGCCCTTACCTTATTTTTTTAGGTAGTCTATTTTACCAGTACTTTACCGTATTGATACTACATTTGTGTGGACATTGTGATGGTCAGCTTTTGTTTTGATAAGTAGAGGATGATTTATAAGGGTATGACTCTCAACTAGAGTATGTTGACGATGATATCATGGGCTAGTAGTTGGCTATTGCTTTGGGATTTGAGAGTTACTTTCCTGTGTAGTTAAGGGTTAGGATATCCAATTTAATGTACTTTTGCCTACTGAGTTGGGATATTGTTGGTTCTTTCTGGTTATTTGAACCTCTAGCTTCGATTCTTGTATTTGGATATGTATACTCTCTCTTTTATCTATAATACCATCCTCACCATTATTATTGTAGAATTGTAGTACTATTAGTTGAGCATGCATTCGATTACTATTGTTCCATTTTGCCTTGCTTTTGACATGGGCTAGGTAATGTTTGTGCCTCTTTCATAGTTGATTTGGTAGTAACATTCCTGAATTTTACTTTTACTAACTCTTCCATATTGTCTTTTAAATGAACTTTTTGGTTCAAAATTTATGGCTGTTGTAAGAGGATCCCATGATCTTAGAGCGATGGATTTGGGATTTATATTGAACTTTCGAAGCAATTGATTATCTGCTAGCTTAAAAGGTAGCACAATAGCCTTTTTCCTTTGAAGATCAATAAACATTTTGTGGGTAGGTCATTGTACACTAGGAGGATCGCCGATGTCCCGGAGGGATTTCAGTTCACCATTCCACGCAAAGTTTTATGCTGAGAGCATAAGAAGAGATAAGCTTAAGGAACTCATCCACCTCTCTAGGGAGAGCATGTGAGCTCAATAGTATAACTCTCAATTTGTTGCGTTGTTGATGTTTGCTTTAGGTATAGCAATTAACAAATCAATAGTGGTCTACTAGTTTGAGTAGAGGCTCTATTTCAACATCCATAGGATGTTGGTGACATGGATTTCCATTACTTGTCCTCATTATATAAGCATGATGGTGTTACCACTATGATGGATCAAGTGTAGGATTCTATTTTAGGAAAGAGGAAGCCTAAGACATTGGTTTTTGGAGTTTAGATTTAGTTTTAGGGAGGTAGACCTTTGAGTTCTTAGCATAAGGGCTTGATAGGTGGCTAAATCATGTGTTAAGGACCACCAAGATGATTTGTTTATTACTTTTGTGCCTAATATCATCCATGATAAGACTTTTGAGGAAATATTTTTTGTGTAAATGCCAACATAATTAGATCTAGTGCTAATGAGGTCACCGATCTTTTGAGTGCTAATGCCAACATAATTAGATCTAGTAGTAGTAGCTTCTTATACCTCAATTTGGGGCCCATTAGCAGCAGACCTACTAACCACAACTAAGTAGTAATAGTAGTAGGGGGCACCTGCCCTAGTTAGTGTACAACCTAGGGAGGTAGAGGGGATACCATAGGGGATTTGCCTATTTCCTTAGGGTGAAGGACAATTGAATCAAAGTTCTAGATGGTATCATTGAGGATAGTAGAGAGGATAGTTAGGTGGGTACCTGAGTGTCATCAGTGAAGTAGAGGTTGATCAATAGCTCAATGTGGTCACTGGTATGTTGGCCATCTTTTCATTGCTAGTGCATGTATTATTTGATTCAAGCTCATTATTATCACTTGTATCTACCACTTTTGTGTCTAGAGTTGCTTTATCTCCATATGTTAGTGTATCTATATTTTCTATGTTACCTTCTAGGGATAAACTAGGTTCAGTAAGCTCTAATCTAATATGGCCTTATAGATAGGTAGGGTAAACTTCCATGTGGACTTGGTTGAGATGGACATACGAGACCTTGATGTGATCCATGGGATTGATACATTAGGGAGATATCGAGTGGTGATAGATTGTGTATAAGAGGGAATAGTATTCCAAGGACCTTAAGGTGCTAAAGTGTCTTATAGGAGATGCAAGTATAAGCCTATGATGAAGGTTTTCTCTTCCTATAAGTTATATTCATTGGTGTAGAAAGGTTACCTTATATCTGTATGTGATGTCTAGAAGTTGAATAAGGATTTGTTAGCATTAGAGGACATTCTAGTTGCTTGAGACTTACTTGATGTGCTTTCAAAGGATATACCAGGTATGACACGAGTCTATAGGTTATAATTCACCATAGAGCTATTATTGGTCATGGAGCTAATTTTAAAGGTAACTTATTAGACGAAACTGGTAGAGTTACATGAGTTAAAGTTAATATTGGAGGATCTATTATCTTACTAGTACATCCTCCTGAGTGTGTCTCCATGAGAAGCACTATTTCCTTTTATGATGAATAAGGATGGGAACCTTCATTTGTATATCAATAATTGGGGTCTGAAATAGTTGATGGTGAAGAACTGATATCTACTTCCAAGTTCGATGATTTATTCAACTAACTTTGGGGTGCTGCAATATTCTCAAAGATTGACTTGAGGTTGGGCTATCATCAGGTATAAATCACTGAGGCAGACAGTAATAAGACAACCTTTAGGATATGGTATGGGAACTATAAGTTCTTAGTGATGCCTTTTGTGCTCACTAATGCAACTACTGTATTTATGAATTTGATGACAAGGATCTTTTGACCACTCCTCAATATGCTTGTGGTGGTATTCATAGATGATATTTTGGTATACTCTTGGAGTAGTGTTGAGTATGCCCAACATATTCACACTATTTTATCATTCTATACAGAGAGTACAAGTTGTGTGCCAAAATCTCCAAGTGTGAGTTTTGACATTAGTAGGGTGCCTTTTTGGGGCACGTGGTATTAGCAAGAGGATTTGTTATGGATCTGACAAAAACTATACAATTACAAAGTGAAGGCACCCACTAGTGTTCTTAAGGTTTCATAGTTTCCTTAGTTTGGCTAGGTACTATAGGCATTTTATTGGGAATTCTTGATAGTAGCTTGTCCCTTGACAAACCTTCTAAAGAAAAATACCAAATTTCAGTTGGATGGTGCATGCGTGGCTCTATTTCAGGAGTTGAAGCAAGGTTTAACACAACACCATTTTTAATTCTAGCATTGGGATTAGGTGGAGTGTACAGTGATGCCTCAAAGAATGGAATGGGTTGTGTGCAAATGTATAATGGTAAGCTTGTGGCTTATGTTTCTTGTTAGTTGAATTAATATGAGTAGAACTGCACAACACATGATTTGGAGTGTGTCAAAGTCCTATTTGAGGTAAAGATTTGGAGGCATTATTGAACAAGACACACTATAAATTCTTCTCTAACCATGAGAACCTCAAATATATATTCACTTAGAAGAAGTTGATTGTGAGAAAAATGAGATGGATAGGGTCGATGAAGGACTATGATCTTGAGTTAACCTAACATGAGGGTAAAATAAATGTTGTTGCATATGCCTTAGGAAGGAAGGCCTCCCAATCCTTGAGTTCTCATGTGGCAACTAATTAGTTACTTGACGATCTTGGTAAGATGGGGATAAATTTGATTCATCAAGGTGATTTGGAGGTGTAATATCTCATTTTTAGGAACCCTAATTATAAATCAACAATTAATTATAATAATTATTATAGGGCATTTTGTATTAAATGTATTATTAATATGTTTTTTATTATAAAATTTTTATATGCTTTTAATCAGGTTAAAATTTAATAGAATTGGTTTATTAAATTTACTCCTAGTTTAGACCCTAACCAATAACTGTCTTACCAAGTAACCCTTATTCAAGTAACTAGATGTTTTTACCCCAATTTACTTTTCTTAAATAACACCCTAACCTAATAGATTTTTGTCTTATCTTACTCCATTTGTCTCGGTATAAACCCTTCTCCACGCCATTCCCCATGCACGTTTACCTCTACCCCATTCTCCCATGCATGTTTTCCTCATCTTGGTTTTACCATATGTCACACTCCGTTACCCTTTTGATCCCTCTTCATCCCCCTTTTTGTGTTTCATTCCACTAGAAAACCCAAAGGTTAAGCCTGTTCTTCTCCTTCTTCCACCCGAGATCCCTTAAGCAAGAAAACCCCTTCTTTCTCCATCTCAGAACCTTTTCACCTTCATCTTCCCCATTTTTATTCAGAAACATCCACCACATACATTCCTCCCTTCCTAAAACTACACAAAGCCGCCAAAGGAACAACCCCACCTTAGCCAAAGCTGCTGAATACACCCCTCGTTGCATCCCAAACCACCAAACTCCCCCATTCTTTTATGCCATTACTACCTAAACACCCCCATGCTTCACCCAAAACAACCTAATCCTCCTCCTTGTCTTTGACCAAAAACACAAAAGGCCCTCATAGCAATGGCCACAAGTGTTATTGCTCACCCCTTCTTCAACACCTTCCACCATTCCCTCCTTCCTTGTTTCATGAGTTTGTGGTTATGATCCTCACTGCCTTGTTAGATTTCATTACCCATTTAGTCGCTAACCTTTTCCCTAAGTGAATTATAATTAATTTTAAATTTTTTGTTGTTGTATTATATGTGAATTTAATTGTTTTTGGGTGTTTTTTGCATAGATGATCCTTGAGGTACCTTGGAGAAGATGGTCTTTTGTGCATTTTGTGTAGGTTGGATGAAGGTAAATCTAATTGCTTATAAGGCATTAGAAACTATCTGTAACCATGTTATGATTATTTATATTTAGAATCATGCAAGGGTTTTATATTATGTAACTATGATAAAATACATGATAAAATAATAACTTGTTAAATAGGTGGCGCATATGATTTGTGTCAAGTTAAGTTATATGCATGAGTAATATATTAAATGATTAATGTATGAATGTATAGGGTTTTTTTTGGGTTTGTAAACCAAAAAAATTATGATGTAAAATCTATGAGAGCTATCCCATGATTATCATTGCATAAATAATATAAAAAATGCGCACATGTTTAGGGTTAAACATGATAATTTCTATATGCGTGATCTAGTATTAGAAATGTTCCCTACGTGCACATTGATATTAAATTCCCTATTTAAAGGCGTATCATGATATAAAGTGTGTGTGTGTGTGTTGCATGGAAAATATGACATGTTAGAAACACATGATTAGGGCTTGTACACATAACTTACTAAGTGCATGATGATTACAAAATATAGTCAATCGCTAAATCATAGAGACTACCTACTGATGTGTGTAGGAATGTGGAATTAAAAAATTGGTAAAAAAAATGCTCGATTATTTTGTAATTAGGAAGAGGATGATTCAAAAGTGGTGAATTGAAGAAGAAGAAGAAGAAGAAGAAGAAGAAAAAGATATTCAAACAAGGTGGATTAATGATGATGATGATTCGGTGATGGTGATGAATTAATGATGAAGGTGATTCAAATTTGATGAGATGATGATGATGATAATCATTCGATAATTAGAATTTGAAGATGGATAGTTTTCTGGGTTAGGGTTTGGCTCGAAACTAAGGTTAGGGTTTCAAAATAGGCCTTTGATTTTGGGATGTGTTTGGACGATGGATATGGATTGAAAGGGCATGGTTTATGGAATTTAGAAATGATATTACTTAATCTCTAATTCACACGCATGAAGAGATTAAAGGTTTCAAGATTAATCGTTCACACGGATTCGATTAAACTTGAGATTAACTCACATAGAATTCAATATTTGCAATTTGCATTCAACTTCAATTCAATCAATTTCATAATCTTCAATCACGGTTCTATAGCTTTATATTGCCAAGATACTGATTACAAGATACTAGCTAAAATGTATAATTCCTCAAAAGATACCTAGCTAAAAGATACTAGAATATAATATGCTAAAAGATACTAGAATATAGATTATTCTTTAAAAATGTATATTTATGCTACTTTATTCTATAACTAATCCCTAAATTTAATAATTAATTAATTAATTAATTGAATAAACTAATATGCACATCTAAGCTTCATATTATATCCCCCATGCATGTAAACATGCACTCCATGCATATCATGCACATGCACGTATATGTCTAGTAGCTTGTGTGGTACATTTCATCTATAACTAGTAATGTAACCATCCATTTGTCTTCAATTTTGTGAGATATCCTTTCGAAATGAATAATAATTGGTTCTATAGTTATGAATGCCAATTCTTAAGTGTTTTCTCTTGTTTCGCCTACATGCTAAAATAATTTAATGATTATCTTTTAGTTTTTTCATGATAAATTATCATAATACAAAATGTTTGGTAAGAAATTTGGATAGTAATGGTGAAATTAGGGTTTTGAGGGTATATTGGTCATTTTTGACCTAATGCACATAGTGTAAATAACTGGATATAGAATGACATTATACTTTTGATAGGTTAACCTTAATTTTGATGTTGACAAAGCCCGATGACCTTAGGGACTCCTCTCATAATTTGAAATCAAGAGAAATGGTTAAGTATGGAAATGGGAACTATTTTACAATGTGTGATATCCATGACCACCTCATAAAATATTAATACTTAAAGTGGAATACCTCGAGTTAAGAATGATTTCTTTATAGGATTAGCTCCCCTAGATACGAGGTTTAGCCTTAACTTTTATTTGGTTCCCTAGTGTGTTGTTGACCCTAGTAAGTCTCTAGTATACTCTATAGGTTTCTATGGAACCTATAGAGGGTGATATAGTTAATGATTAAGTGTTAAGGTTGGAGGATATTGAGTTGCCTATGTTCCATAGTATGACCAAACATATTGCAACATCCCTTGGTTCTAGAGTAAGGATATTATGTTTTCTTTGGGTACTAATATGACCAAGTGTACCTTATGTCCCTAGGTTGATTGTCTACCCTTGAGTAAGATAAATAAGAAGAAAAAATATGTGTTAATGGCCCTTTTATGGATTAGATTACTAGTTCTTTATCTACCTCAGTTTACTACCTTGGTAATTGGAATTGAGTTGATGAGTTGGTTGTCATTATGGTTTTGATATTTCTATTATGTACTTTGAGATGATGTGAATTGGTTAAATACTATAGATTGCTGAGTATGAGACTTGATGGCATAAATATTAACCCAGGATTTTTATATAATGTAATGGCATGTGTTTTATGTTTTTGAGAATGTTTTGGTTGTTGTGTGATTATGTGAAATGTAAGTATGATGTCGCTTGTAAGGTATTGTGTTTTACTTAATATGAGAAAGTCATATTGATACTATTTTTGCTGGTGACTATGTGAAGGGTATGGAATGGTTCTAGGTGTATAATAGTGGCAAGGATAAATGGAACCCTTGAGAAGAGGTTTCATTATCATAATAGGAATTTGGGTTTAAGAGTTAGGGCGAACTGGTGTTGTAGCCTTAGGTATTAGTTTTTGTTGTAATTGATTTTCCTTTGGACTCTTATGTCTCTTGTGGTATTTTGATATATGATGTTGTACAGAAAATATGTATCCATAGCCTTTATTTATATTATTAACTCTTTATTACCATTATTTATTATCTAACTTGTTTTGAGCCTTAGATCTTCGCTTATGAAAGGTGAGGGAGCTAAAATTATTCTATGTGTGGTAGTAACAACCATTATTTTCTAATTAACGGTTCCAAAAAATAAAAATTTAAAGTGGTAAAATGGGGGTGTTACTTGAGTTCTAGAAGATTACTTTGATAAATATACCAACTATGTTTGATGACAACAAAGCTGGGTATCCTAGGATGTGAAGCTCGGTAGGATTTAAAAGAAGATATAGGATGGTCATTTGGAGGGCTTTCAAAATCATGAAACTAGTAGTATCGGCTATAGAGGTCGTCAATGTGTAACTCATAGTGAAATGCCCCAAAATTTTCTAATTTTAAATATTGTATTTAAATAAGGTTTTATTAGAAATTTTAATTTAATAAATTATTTTACTAAAATAAAAGAAAATTTATTAGGGCAAATTGATAAGGAATTTTATAAATATGTTAATTAGAGGAAATTTGAGTATTTTAACTAATTAAAGATTTTAATTTGGGAATTTATTTAAATAAATTATTTTATTTAAATTAAGAAAGAGAAAATAGTTTCAAATTAATATTAATTTTATAAATAATTTAATTGAATAAAATTAGAGTGATTTATTAATTTAAAATTTAATTTTTGGAAAATCTTTCAAAAATCCTAATTTAGCCTAAAAAGGGATTTAAATATTATTTTATTTAAATATTATTATTTTTAAATATCCCAAATATTTTAATTTATTTATTTAACCCAACCTTCCTATTTTCTCTTCTCCTTTTTCCTTTTTCCTTTTCTTTCTTCCTTTTTCTTTCTTTTTCTTTCTTTTTCTTTCTTTTCCTTCTTCTTCTTTTCTTTTTTCTTTTCCTTCCCCGAATTGGGCCTGTCGCGCCGGCCCAAATCCCCTTCCCTTTCCTTCAGCGCGAGCCGTTTCCCGCGGCCCAGAATTCCAAATTTAACTCCACGCCGTGTTCCCCTCTCTTATCCATAGAAACGTTGTGTTTTGTCCCACGCCTTTAAATACCGTCACCCAGTCCGGTCTCCTCTTCCTTTTCTTTCTTTGTTTTATACTTCGAACCATTGGGTTCAACCTTTCCTCCCATCTTCTTCTTCCTATTCTTCCCCGACGCCATAACTACAACCTCCCACCTCCCCCGAAAATGGCGTCGCCAACCACACGTGTCGTGACCGGCCTTTCTCCCGCCCATTCTCTTCCCCTCGACGCACACTTCAATTTGAATTGCCCCACTAACCTTTTCTTCTCCACGTTTGCCCCCATTTCCCTCGCGAAGGTCGAGAAAAATTTGAAATTTGTGCCGCCCGATCAACACCATAACCATCCCATTTCTCACCGGCTTTGACCTCCTAGTAACCTCCAGAACTCGAGCCTACCCTCCACCACTATAAATACCCCTCGTTTGGCCTGCAATCAAGCTTTCTTTTCCCTGAAACCCTAAGTATAAGTCTATACGCCACCGCCACTTTTGACGCACTGTCCTCCACCGTTAGCCAACCTCGCCACCTCTTCTTCCTCCCAAACTCTTCCCTACAACTCCCTCTAATTAATTAAACCATTCGTTTCCTTCGATTATTTTCGCACGGGTCTCCATAACTGTGCAAAGTTTGCTACTCATCTCGCCAGAATTTTTACCCCGAAACCTTAAACCACCGTCCACCACCACATCCGCCACTTCTGCCACCCTCTAAACAACCCAAAATCTCTTGCTAATTCTCCTCCAGTGACCCATAAACTTATTTTCTTTTTCTCCTTCCCCTTCCCTCTTTTCCTTCATTTTCACCCCTCTTAGATCACTTTTCCGGCCACCTCCGGGCACCACCGCCGGTGCCACCCATCCCCACCAACTAAAGGTGAAATACTAGACCTTTTCAACACTTCCCTTCGATTTATTGAAAATTATTCTACTTATATCCTAATTTTTAATTTTAATTCAATTTTAATTATTATTATTATTGTTATCAACTATAAACTCATTGTTAAATTTTGTTGATAGGTTTGGGAGTATTCTTGAGTTAGATAAATTATTATTCTTGAATTTTAGTTATTTAATGGAATTATTACATGTTTACTATTATTATTAATAATATTATTAATATTATTATTAGTAGTATAATTATTTAATTAATATTGTAATTATTTCAAGGGGGTCCGAAACCTAAAATCTTAATTAGGTCTCGCACCCTTGCATTTATTACTATTATTAGCATTATTTTCTATTATTAATATTATTATGGTTATTATTTTTACTAATTTAATATTCTTATAAGTATATATATTATTAACACTATTATTATTATCATTGAATAGTAACTTTATTATTTGGGCAGGCTCGAAAGCCCACTTTATGATTTAAGATTTATATTATTATTATTATTATTATTATTTTACTAATGTTAGTATTATTAACAATATTTTATTTTAGTAATATTATCATCATTATTATTATTATCTTTACTAATACTATTTTGTTGAAGGGTAGAAACCCTTATATCACCACTCTTTTCCAATGAAAATAGTAAATTATTTGTATTTTTAAGTAATATCTTGTATAGTTAATTATTGTGTGATATTGTTTTAATTAAAAACCAAATCTTAGAATAAGTTAGAGAATAATAAAATTTTAGGAGAGAGCCTAATTCTAGTATATTTTTATATAATAGGTGAACCCAGTCAAATTCCTCAAGTGAAATAGGAGCGTGCACCAAGACTGGTGTCATTTTAGGTAAGGGTGTTACTAAGGCCATTTGTGTGTGTATTTGCATTATGTGCTTCATATGCCATGTATTCTATGTTTATCATTATTGATTATTTCATATGTGTTATAAAGTGGAGTTGAAGTATGTTGGTATGAATAAATCGTGGCATGAGAATTATGTGTATAATTACGTTATTATTATTATTATTTTTTTCGAGAAGTAGAATTAGTATTAATAAGAGAAAATGAAGTTACAACTGTGCATTAGACGCAATGACATCTAACAAACCTAGCCACTTCCCAAAGGCACCAGAAAGCTTAGAGTTAACAAAAATTCTAGAAACTTGCAAGAGAATACATTTTAAAAGAACAGCCAATGATCTAGTCTTATGCTGGAAAACTCTGAGATTTCGCTCATGCCAAATTGTAGCAATATAAGCATTAAACAAAGAACCCAACAGATACTTCTTCTTAGACGCCTGCCTTGTTCTTGTGATCAAAGCCTTAATCTCTTGATCCCACCCTATAATAGGATCACTCCTGCCAATCAATCTTCTAATTTCCTGCCAGATGCGAGCTATAACAGGACAGAATAAGAAAATATGATCTCTAGTCTCCTCCTGTTGCTGACAAAAAATACATAAGGTGTCCAATACCATACCCCTCTCCTTAAGACGTGCTCTAGTCAAAAGTCTATTTCTGCAGGCAAGCCAAACTATGAATTGTACTCTAGGAATAGTACCTGGTCTCCATATTAATTTAGCCCATCCACATTTAGCTTGGTGGATTCTGAGTATCTCATACGCTGATCGAATGGTATACTCCCTCTGCTTGGTTAGACAATCCAGAATAACCTCCTTCACTATACCTCTGCTCTGAAGAATTTTGAGAAAAAGCCAAGAATTGTAAGATGAAGTCGCACACTCCCACAAAGTACCTTGCTTGATGTACACTGAATGAACCCACTTAACCCACAAAGTATCCTTTTTACTAGCTATATTCCATAATAGCTTACCCAAAGCACAAACGTTCCATAGCTGTAGGTCTAAAAAACCAAGACCTCCTTCCTGCTTTGGTGAACACATAGATTCCCAAGCCACAAGAGAGTGCTTCTTGACACTGAGTTTGCCAGACCACAGAAATGTTCTGCACAAACTAATAAAACAATGCAAAACTTTCTTGGGCAGAAGAATAACTTGACTGAAGTAAAGTTGAATACCATAAAGCACAGATTTAATAAGCTGAACTCTCCCAGCATAAGACATAAATAAATTACTCCAATGCCTCAGTCGAGCTATCATCTTTTCCAAAAGTGGCTGTAGGAAAGCAGAGGATAGCCTTGCAGAAGATAATGGTAAACCCAAATATGTAATAGGAAAAGAACCTGCAGGGTATCCAAGATGAGCCAGAATACTGTGCTGGGTTTCTAAAGAAACTCCGCCAAAGAATACAGCACATTTAGTAGGATTTACCATAAGCCCTGAGACTGCAGCAAAATGGTGTAATACCTCCTTCAAGCATAGAACACTCTGCAAAGTTCCTTTAGTAAACAAAAGGACATCATCTGCAAAATTTAAATTGATGAGCTGGAGCCTCTTACACCTAGGATGAGCTTGAAATCTTGGGTCACTCCACAGCTTCTTCATCAAACCAGAGAAATAATCCATAACCAGCACAAAAAGATAAGGAGAAAGAGGGTCACCCTGCCTCAACCCTCTCTTTCCAGGAAAAGGAGGGGTTAAAACACCATTAAGATATACAGAATATGACACTGAAGTAACACATGCCATGATCAATTTAATAAAATGATGAGGAAAGCCATAAAGATTCAGAATCCTCTGGAGAAAATCCCAATTCACCATATCATAAGCCTTTTTGAGATCAACCTTAATCATACATCTTGATGAGATACCCTTGTGAGAATACCTCCTTACCAATTCATGGGCCAATAGCACATTTTCACCAATACTTCTACCTTTTATGAAAGCATTCTGTGAAAGATCAATCAGTTGAGACATAATGGGTTGCAATCTCTGGACCATGACCTTATGTGGCCTTAAGACATACATGTTAGGGTTGTAAAATAATGATGGGGAGTGTAACAATGTGGTGTTAGTGTTTACATGAAATGTTATGGTGTCAGGGTTTTGCCTGAAATGGCATGGTGTTAGGGTTTTGCATGAAATGGTATGGTGTTAGGGTTTTGCATGAAATGGTATGGTGTTGGTGTTTACATGAAATTGTACATGTTAGGGTTTGTGTGGGAGTGTGGTTTACGTGGGGCTAGGGTTGCATGGAGTAAGGTTGCATGGGAGTTAGTGTTTGCATGGAAATGTGGTCTATGTGAGGCTAGGGTTTACATGTGGATTAGGGTTTGCATGGAAGCATGTCTACGTGAAGCTAGGGTTTGCATGGAAGCATGTATACATAAAGCTAGGGTTTACATGGGAGCTAGGGTTTTGCATGGAAGTGTGGTTTACGTGGAGTTAGGGTTTGCATGGAAGCTAGGGTTGCATGGAGTTAGTCATGCATGTCTGGGCAAATGTTTGTGAATGAAAAATGTTTATGAATAAAATATTTAAGACATTAATTACTTAAAGTGGAAGATATTGAGACAGGACCAGCCGATCCACCGATTAGGAATAGCGGTTAGGGTTGTACCCTATATGTGACCGATCCACCGGTAATAATAGTGGTTAGGACATAAGGTCCTATATGTGATTGGCCCACCGGTTATAATAGTGGGGGATCCCGAGCTCAATAAAGACAAACCGGAGTTGTCAATGTTATTAAAAGATACTAATTACTTACAGTGGAACACCATGCAAGCAGGAACCAAGTCGATCCATCGGTTAGGAATAGTGGTTAGGGTTTTACCCTATATGTGACCGATCCACCGATAATAATAGTGGTTAGGGCATGATGCATCAACAAATTTAATAAATAAATCCTAATTTCCAAATACGTAGTATATGGCAAGAAGGAGTCGAACCCACAAGGAATGGAATATAATCAATAATTCTGTAATCGATGTTAAAACCCCAGTCATGCAATAACATATAATTCTATCATCAATATCTAAAGTATGGATAAATAATAAAACATTGTACTCACTAATTAATGAATAAGGATAGGAAGGTATTGATTATGGAATTAGGATATCAAATAATCATAGAGAAAAGAATGATTCTAAATGATTTAACGTTGACCTATAGAAACTCATATTAATTCATCTCTTTGCTTTCTCTCAATTCTAATAAATTGAATAAGCTCTCAATTTATCACTTAACCAATTAATAACCTAGGTTAAGAACACTAGATTCAATTAATGGCAGCATTACGAATGGAAAGCAGTCAACTATGACCATAATCACATAAGCTCGGATCATGCAATCATACGAATTAATGGACAAGATTAATAATTAATCTTTTGCTACTATGGAAACGTTAATTAACAATTACGTATTAATTCCGTTATCCTAGCGTAGATTAAGATCTAAACTAGATAGGTGATCAGTCTAATTAGTTTAAATTCTTAATCTATGATGCGAGATCATTCAATTCCGTCCATCAATTCAATTAAATTCCATCTAGAATCATGAATTCAAAATCCAAAACCCTAATTCCGTCATCAAATCCTCCTACCTTATATTATCTACATAATTGTAGTAACACACAATTAAATGCAATAATCTATAATTAACATCAATGATTATAAATAAATTAACAATGAAACACTAAACACAAGAAAAATAATAATGCAGCAAAGAGAATTGAATTGCATTCAATCAAAAATCAAAACTTGCAATTAAAAGAGGAATGGAGAAGAACTTATCGAATTGAATTGCAGATTGTTGATTGTTCAATTGAATACAATGGAGAGAAAAAGAATTGGAATTACAAATTACATGTGGTATCTAGAGAGTATAGAGAGAAAGAGAAAATCCCATTCTCGAACTCCCCCGAACCACCCTTTCGAATGTTCAAACTTTAGAAATATATCGGGGAAACGTTGCGCGAACGGTTACAGAAGTTGAGAGAAACACGGTCCGTGTTAGAAAACACGGGACCCCCGTATTTTTAAGTGCTGAAATCTGCCAAATGCTTATTTTTAAGTGCTGAAATTTGTGTGCTGATAGAAAAACACGGGCCGTGTTTCTTGTTTCTTCATTATTTCTTCATGAAATTTCAACACAATCTTCCCTTTGATATATATTCTTCATTTCTAGTCTTTTCTTCCATTGATTCCATATCTCTTGATGTGTTCTTTGCTTCCTTTTCTCTTTTCATTGATTTCTCCTTTGAATTTCTTCATTTTTATCTTTTCCTGCAAAATCTATCCAAAAGAGAAAAGCTCGAGAAAAGATTAAATGTTATAAAAATAATGAGGAATAAATGACATTTTTACTTAGCAAAATAACATATAAATCTCATATATCAATGCTCTATATGTGACCGGCCCACCGGTTATAATAGTGGGGTGTTCCTGTACTCGAATGGATTGATAAAAAGGCAAAATGTGAAATCGAATTCCGATAAAAGGATAATTAAATAATTAATCTGGATCTTTTGGACCTCATGTGTGGACTTCTTGATTATAAGTTATGGATTTCAAATTATGCTTCTATGTATCATATGTATGGGTTTGTAAATATCTGTTGATCATTATCCTGCATGAATTAATGTGTTATATGCCGGCCTTAGTACCCGGTTACCTTACTCAGTACATAGCGTACTGATCATCCATTTCATGGGTGTTGATCATTCCCACTAGCAGAGGGCCCATCTGATCTATTGCAGGTAGGAGACACCTACTTTGATGCTATCGATGTCTATGGGACATCGGGAGGGGCTAAGTGATGTTTGGGTTGGATTAGTTCTTGGAGTGGCGTAGCTTTTTTCCTTTGTTTAAAATTATGACTAATGTTACTTTTATTATGTTTGAATTGACGAAACAATTTTATTAATGTTGTTAGTTATTATCAAAAAAATAATAATAATTGGTATTTCAACTTATGTAAGACTTGCACGTACTCTAATTCTTTTTTTATAAATTTAGATTTGTATGGTATTATTAATAGTATTTTCTTAGCCTTAGCACTTGGTACCGGAACGGTAGGAGTGAACCGGTCTGGTACTAAGTGTGGCGGTAACATCCCCAGAATTCACGGGTTTTAAATTAAATATTTTAATTACTTCCACTTTAAAAAAAATAGCAAATTTTAGTGTGTTAAACATAGTTACACTAATTTGAAGCATTGGATTTTGAAGAAGGGTCATTATACTTTTTATTTTGTTCATTTAGGAGGGGATAAGTTGTAAAATGACCTTAAGCAAATTTATTAGTGCCCTAATATGAGGAGAGAGGAAGAGGAGGTTGTTTTGAGATTTCTACCCTATTAGAAGGTTAAGATAGAGCACCATAGACTTGTAGGGTTAGTCCAGCCTTTGTATGTTCTAAGATGGTAGTGGGACTCTATATCTATGGATTTTTTGAGTGGATTAATGAGGACTTGTGATGGGTGCAATATGATTTGGTTTATTTTCAACCGATTCACTAAATCAATAGGTTTGTACTAATGAAGTCAACTTGTAGCATAGATCAGTTTATCAATGCTTACATGAGATATGTGATGAATAGATATGGTACACCAACCAACATATTCTCTAATCGGGATTTGATTTTTTTTTTTGCACTTCTTAGGAAATTTGCAAAAGGCTATGGGCACAAAGTTGAGTATGAGTTCTTCCTTTCACTCAACTATTGATAAGCAAACTAATAGAAAGATAAAGAAACTTGAGGACATGTTGTGGGCTTTGTGTTTTGTATTTTTTGAGGTAGTTGGGAGGATTGTTTATATCTAGTGAATTTATTTAATAACAATAGTTATCAACAAAGTATAGGGATGACACCTTTTGTGGCATTATATGGATGCAAGTGTCATATACCTTTGTGTTGGAGTGACATCTGCAAGAAATTTGTGTATGGGTTAGATATTATTGAGGATACAAATCAATATTTTTATTTGATTCATGATAGGATGAGGGTAACTCTAATTCGAAATAAGAAGCATTCATACCAATAGTTCTATTAAGAATCTCCCCACCAATGGGGGTAGAGGTTAAGTAGAAAGGGTAAGTTGAGTCCAAGGTATATTGGTTAATTTAAGATCCTTGATAGAGTTGGTGAGGTCTCAGATCACTAGGTAATTTTGTAACACCTTAAAATTGGCAACAAAAAATTTCATTTAAGCAAAAGTTTAAAAAAAAAGTAATTGAATATTGCTACTTTACTCAATATATGTCTGGTTTACCATGTCATGCTCACATCAAATACAAGGAAAAACAATCAAACAATTAAACATAGTATAACAGAGAAAGAGATAAGTTTGATAAACTTAAACCAAATTTTTGGAGTATTTCTTTGAGTACAAAAGACAAAATACATGTAATACCCTATCTTTTTGTAAGTTTTGTTGAATCAGAAGTTGTAGTGTTTTTTAAAATTTGATAGTGTTTGATTTTGATTTTGAAATATAATTTAGTTTGAGGAAAAGTGGGATGTGACTAAGCTTTTGAAATTTTATAAAATAATTTTTCAAATGGACCGATCAATTGGTTCCATGATCCTATTGACTAGTTCACCAATTTAGGTATAGGGATTTGCTTGACCAACCTAATTGATTGGTTTGGGAAACCAATCAACTGATTTGTAGAACAATCGACTGGTAGGCTAAACTAATTGAATGGTCTTTCGAGTTGAGTACATTTTTGAAATTCAATTTTTTTGGGAAAATTTGTAATACAAAAAATGGAACCTTGATAATTCCATTTCAAGTTTTCCATTAAAGATTCTTAAACTTTCTTATCATGCATTTGACTCGAACTTCTACCTTGAATTAATTCAAGGGTTCGATTTGTATAATTGAAGGGGTGGATGGCCTCATATATGTCTTCTTCCACCTCTCTCTTCTGCATGCTTTGGAAGTCATTACTTTAATTCCTAAACCTAACTCTACTTAGCGGGGATATTATATCCATGTTAATTATTCATTTTCTCTCTTTTGATTGACATTTTTTGGGTGAATTCAACCTATATTCTCTAGAAATCAACATCATAGCTCTAGAAGGAAGGTTAAGCTATCTTTGATGAAATTTTCCCATTCAAATAAAATTTAAATGGTAGAAAATATAGCTTTTTCATCTAAGAATTATTGCACTCATTCTTGTACTGATTTGTTAGCTACAAATAGCCCTAATTTCCTCTTCCATTCACTTCTCTTTCTACCATAAAAATATTTCAACTCTATCTAACCTTGCGCTCTTTTCACTCCAAGTTGAGCTAAGTTTTGATTCCTTTCCACTCTTATGATCCTTCCTCTATCTTCTTCTACTTTATCTTTAATCAAGGGAGGTTAGATTTAGTACCAAGTTGAGTCTCTCTTTAAGCACAAATTCCCTATGTTTTTTCTCTTATGTTTGATATGTTGTTTTCTCTTATTTTAAATTCTTATTTGTGAAATTATTCATTGGATTTATAAAGCATTAGCCTCTATTTTTAAGGTTTTCAAGTTGAAATTCTTCCATGTTATGTTTTCTTATTTGTGGAAAAGCCTTTATTGCACCAGATTAGTCATTCTTATTTCTAAAACGTGACCTAGTTAATCATGTGATGTGGTGTATTCCTTAAATTCCTAGTTATATAGAGTTACACAAGAATTTGGTTTCATATTGATTCATGTTGATTTATTTATGAATCCTAATAAAAAGGCATGATTTTAGGGAAATTAGGTCTATTTGATTAAATATAAAGCATGTTTTAGTGATAAGATGAAGTATTGGTATGATGCTATGATATGGTTTAGTTTGATTGTGGTAGGATTGTTTAGGGTGATTTTCAAGAAAAATGTCTATTTTGTGCTGCTTAGGGAAAACCAATTAACTATTTAGTCTAAAATGATTGAATGGTCCTTAGAATAGTCGAATGGTTATCCTCAACCAATTGACCAGTAGGTTTGTAGTGACCTTGGTTTGCTCTTTACTTAAACCCATTGACTAGTTGGTAGAACCAGTCACCTTGCCTTTGAATAGTCAAATGGTTTGGAAAAACTAATTGATTGGTTTGAGGGAACCTTGGGTTTGATTGAGCTAAACTAGTAGACCTGTTGGCCCCAAACCGATCAACCAGTTGGTAAAATTAATCGACTAGTTAGACTAATCCGATTAATTGGTTCATCTAGATTGTGTGATTTTGATCTTTTGGCTTGGATATTTTTTGAGACTATGCTTAAAAGTACTATATGGTTGTTTAATGAGTGAAATATATCTATTGAAATGGATTGAAACCCTTATGGATGGATTAAATGGATCATGATTCATGGCACACTCCATGGGTGTTATAAAGGCCTTAATAAGTAAACCCAAATAAGTATTGAATGGCATACTCCACGCCTATGTAGCAAGTAAGGTAACACTATAGTCACAGGAGGCCATGAAAAGTCACAAGGTATAACTAGTGGTGACATACATAAATATTAACATAGGGTGGTAATAACTTATTCATTGATTCTTGATCTTACAATAATAATGGAAAAATTAATATCTATAATTTTATTCAAGTTGAGTTTAGGGACACCATTATTCTCTACCAGAGTAGCAGTGTGAATAATATAGAAAAGGGAATCAAGCTTCTGGCCGCCATAATCTACCGGTGGAATGGTATCAATAATATAAAACCCTAGAACATAAAACTCTTGGTCACTATTCTTATATGGTGGAATGGAAATGTATAATAAGTCTTAACTCACATACTATTTTACTTTAAGTGATTAATATTTTATCAATGATTACGATTATTAAGATGATCTATCCAAATTAGAGTTCAAGGACCTCATAATCTCAATCGATGTAAGGGTATCAATAATATATAACCCTAGGACATAAATCTTCTAGCCACTATTCTCATTCGTTGGAATAGATAGGTACAGCCCCGGGGAAAAAAATTGCTTCTGACCATCATTTTCATATGATAGAACACACAGATCCAATTAGTTCTGAATTATTTAATTTTTCACAATAAATGATTAATATCTTTTTTACGGTTCTTTATTTCCAATTCATCATGCAAACACACATATATGCATAGAATAAACATGATTCAATATAACTCCCAAGGACAAGCCATATTTCCCTTAAGAAACCCTAGCTTCATAAGGTAAGCATAAATTCTTTCTTAGTGCTCATTTTATCACTATATTCAATACCCACCCTTAAAATATTATTATTGAAAACATACCCAACAATAAAATTCTAACCCTAACATATTACACAACTGATAATAGGCTACCATTTTGTGTTACTATTCACCTTCTTCTCAAAACCCTATTTTCACAATTAAATCAAGTCGTTTCTATGAGACTCATATAACGACTAAATTACATATCCATATCTAAAATGCCAATATCAACAACATATCCATAATTTAAGGTCAAATTCCAACATGTCACACATATGATAATAATTATGTCGCTAGGATTATTATACTCGCTTAAAGCTACTTTCTTATGTATCGGACTTACGCCATTCGTATTCACTCCAAAAATTCTACATAATATACTTATCATCTTTTGAACCAATTACCACATTAAAATATCAAATATTACATTTTAAATCCATATTAACCAAAATGCTCTGACAACTAAAATTCCTTATTTCCAAAAAAATCTTATGAGACCTAATATGAATG
Organism: Tamarix chinensis; assembly: GCA_030549775.1. NCBI lineage: Eukaryota > Viridiplantae > Streptophyta > Magnoliopsida > Caryophyllales > Tamaricaceae > Tamarix > Tamarix chinensis. Next base: position 88,471,685 of record CM060179.1, read on the forward strand.
ATTTTTCAATATCCAACATATAATATCTCCTAAAAATACTTAACCACAATTATATTTAGATACTACATATCCCAATCCATACCAACCAATAATATACACAAACTCATGATTTCACATTTTTTTCACTTTCTCAACATACGACACCACATATCTTATAACATCATTATCATAATAAATTTTTCCACACAACCATTATAGCATGATATCATCTACAAATATACATGTATTGAAATTGAAATTCCTAGCTATGACATGTATCCTTACTAAAGCGGATCCATTCTCTAAGTATGCAAGATTGTTATGCTTCCTCCATCACCAATAGAATATCACCTATAAGTTAAAATGCACAAGATTAGACTTAGGAAAAATAACTAAGAAAAACTGAGACAAATAAGAGGGTTAGAATAGAGATAACAAAAAAGTAGAAGGCTTGGGCAAAGCTAGTGCATGGTGGAGGGTATGGTTACGATGTGGTAGCTAAAACGGAAACTATGTAGTGGCGGTAGCAAAGGTGGTGGTAATGTGGTGTGTGGAATGATACTTAAGGTGGTCTTGTGATGAGTATTTATTTGATGATGGTTGGTAGCAATGATGGTGGAAGTATGGTGTTGTGAGTGGCTATGCTTGATGGTAGGGAGTGGTTGGTGGTGCTTCGTCGGTAGTGATAGATAAATGGATTGGCTGGCAACAAAGGTAGGAAGAGAATATAAAGGAAATAAATGGAGGGGGAGGTTGATAGTTAAGGTTGATAGTGGGTGCAAAGGCATGAAGGATGGAAAGAAGGAGGAGAAGAGGCTCATCATTGGTGGTGATGTTGTCAGTGGTGAAAGTGATAAAATCAAGAAGGAGAAATGGCTATGTGTATTTTGTGAGAAACTACATGGTTGGTATTATTATGATGATAATTTCATATTGATAATGTTTTTGTCTAATGACACAATATTAAATCTATAAAAAGTGAATAATATATGAAGATCATGATATTATGTGTTATTACTATGATAAGTGAAACCATAGGTATGTAGTATGACCTATGGTATGTTAATGTGATTTTAATTGGTATGGAAATTAACAAATGAATGTGATCAAGCTCTATCATGATATTATACACACACACACACACACAAACACACACCTAGAGTCATATCAAGGAAATGGGTCTTAGTTTGATATTTAGTTCAGTAGGAGGTGGAGGTAGGTTTATTTTTGGTGGTGTAATATTTTCTAGGATCCAATCTTTAATAAGGGAGGCATCCTTCCATCTAATTGATTATGGGACAACCGTGTGGGATTTGGTTGGATTTGTTTAAAGTAGAAGAGTTTCGCCTTTATAGCTTTGAGTTTTAGCTTTTGGTTTGAAAGCACTTTCCATAGCTTTGTAGTGAACCCTAGTGGTATTGTTCCTCCAAGAATTTTATAACAATGGGTTCTTACATAGAGAAAAAGGGAATAGAGAGGGTTTGCAAGGCTTATAGTAATTGGTACATTAGGATAATTATTAAATAAAATGGGAGGATTATAGATATTGGACTCTATAGTTCTAATAATTGAATATTCAAAATGTTAAAATCTCACATCAAGTAGAATGGTAAGAATTGATGTGTTCAATCCCTAACCTACACAAGCCTTATATGTATATTTTTAAAGCCATTTTTATATGATTTTTCATGGATTTTTTTTGTGACAAGTTAGATAGCCTCAAAGGGTTTGGAAATATGTATATATTATTCCTCAAATTTGATAATGTAATTTTTGTGTAAGTGGTACCATTTAGAGGTTATATAGATGAATTTATAATGATTTTGGAAAGTTTCAAATTATCAACTAGTCCATTAAAATCTTCAAGAACATATTCCTCAATATTAACAATATTTTTTCTATAGTCTGTAGAAGAACTATTATAAGAGGAAGAAAGAGAGGTATAATGGAAAAAATAGATTCATGTTTGTAATAAATGACAAAGGATATGTCTGATGGAAGTAAGAGGGATTAACTTAATACCTAATACATAACTTGTAACCAAGCATCTTATTCTCAAAACTCAAAATTATAACCAAGAATTTTAAATATATATATATATATATATATATATATATATATATATATATGAACTAACCATATCTAAATTTCCTTCTAGGCTCTGATACGAAATACACCATAGGATTTGAGGGAACTAGGTTAATAGATAAGAAGGTTCAGAGGGAGATGAAATAACCAAAAGGGAAAAGAACTATATGTTTTATTTATTTGAGTTTGAATCTTAGAAGAGGATTTGTGATATTACAATAATATTCATGAAATATAAAGATTTCTCAATAAATGAACTTTACACTAATTTAGATAAGAGAGCTAAAATCTTCAACTCCTCTTTATATATTTTGAAAGCTTTAAGACAATGGGGCATGATAATTTCATCTTTTTGCATTTTTGAAATACTAATATCTTTTGTGGAGGAATAATATCTTTTGGAATCCACTAAAAGTTATATCTTGGGAATCCACAAAAATTTATAGCTTCCATCGGAATTTCGTCTAAAATTAGGGTTTGTGTTGAGGATACTTTTATAGTCTGATTTTTGTTGCACTAAAATTTTTAAAGATACCTTGTATTTTTATCTTTCATTTTTTACTACAAGAATAATTGCTATAGTATTTATAATAGTGACCCTTTTGCATGTTATGAATATTTTTTTAAAGGAATAATTCCATAAAATTCACATTCATTCTCATTTCCATAGTCGATGAAGGATCCTGAAGATGATGATATCATATGAGGATTTTGTTTGTGAAGATAAAATTTGGTTTAAAATGGAAGATATTCATCATAATTTTTGGCTATTCTAAGTTATGTAGCTATATGAACTTTTTTTACACATAAATGGGCTCGAAACGGGTTTGGAGAAGGGATATGGGATATTGGTTAAATTTATTTTTGTGCTTTTTCTCATTCTTGGAAATGTTATTTGGAAATTTTATCAAAGCCTTGGAATTTATTCCACCATTTGACTTTAAAAGTCAAATAATGGTAGGAATTCCATCAATGGTTTGATTTTTTTCTTCCTAGGAGAAAAACTATGGGAAAACGAACCTAAAGCAAAAAAAGCAATAGAGGTTCCAATGATTTATCTTTTGGAGTTTTGAAGGAATCAAGGTCTCTCTCAATTGTGGAGGTAAGATTTCAAGTGCACAACCAAAGTCTTTCTGCCATTTCATGAACTAAATAAGAGGGTATGATGATGCATAGTTTTGGAAGGAAAAAAAGCCAAGAATGAGTTCTTCAATTGTTTTAAAAAAATGAGGTGTTACATTAGGCTAGTTGGTGATCCTAGTAATTAAATGAATGGGGGAAATTTTGAGAGGTTTTATGTGACTTAGGGAGAAATTTAGGACTTTCAAGGTATTTTTCCCTAGTTTAAAGGGTGGAGAATTTTCTAGATTTTTCAAGTTGAGTAGGCTAGTTCACTAGGAGAATCTTTGTAAGAAAATTATTTATAGTAAAATGAGATAGAAATTTCAAGAATTTCCATATAATATTACTGAGAATTTTGTAAACCCTAAGGTTTGTGAAGCCATATAGAAAAGTGTTTTTGTAAATTTTGACAAGGGTCGGAATAAAAATAACAATCTTTAATGTTTTTTATTATTTGAAAATGACTTTTGAGTAAATATTTAGAAGAATTTTGAAAATCTTTCTAGTTTGGAACAATTTATTTTGAAGATGGATATGGTAAAATTGAAATGTGAGGATTTTGAAATCAAAATTTGAGAAGGGGTTTTTTGAGAGAGCGAAGACCCTTTCTTTATTTTCAAAATAGGAGAAAATGATTTACTTGTCATTGGAGATGTCACACTTTATATAATTTGTTGAAGTGCCATGTGTGCTCTTGGAGACTATTAGAGATTACCAATCCAATTTCATATATCCTTTTTCGTTTTATTTGGAAATATTTATGATAATGTGGCTTTCTCTTCATCTTCAATGGTGGATTCATACCATGATTTGATAGGAATTTATGGAGATAAATTTTGTGAGGTAGATTGCTTTTCTTTCTTCTTAGGAGGAATTTTCTAAAGAAATTCTCTGGTAGGGAAATTTGGAACAAAATTCGAATCTCCTTTAATAAATTATATATCAAAGTAACAGATTAGTAATATGGGTTGTCATCTTTCAAATATTTTTTTAAGGTAATATTTTAAACATCCTTTTAAAGCACCTCTTTTGATTATTTACAATTAATTGTTTGTAATTTTATTTTAGAATGTCAAATTAGAACTTTTGAACACCGAGGACTCTAGAAATGATTTTTTTATGATAAAATAGTTTTCTATGTGTCATTTTAGTGGGACAAGGTAAATTAATCTATACAATCCTACTAGCCGTGGAATTGTTTGAGAATACCACGGTAACTAATATTAGAGGCAACTATTTTAACTACTTTTGGTAGCTTTAGGTTAGTAAGGTGGAGATCAGGGATGTCTTAGGCTTTGCTTTTGATTTATATTTTCTTTTGATATATATGATGATTTTAGTGTCCTCTAGCGTCAAAGGAATGAGTTTTTTCTTCAATCAATCATGGAGAGGTTTTGCAAGATGGTTGATAATGAGAAACAAATCAATAACATAGTAAATACTATACATGAATATTTGTAACTATTTTTAATTGAAATTTTATTAGGTTATTTGGATTTAAATATCAAGGATCTCTTCATTGGAGTGATAGTCACATGGATGATGTAATAATGAATAAATATTATTCGAGCTTGGAATAAAGAGAATTTTGATTTTGAGATAATAAGACCATTCCTTTTAATAACCATAAATATCTTGAGATGATGAAAATGTTGATAATTTGAGAAAATAAGGATATCATCAACGTAGAAAATTCAAAATTTAGAGTATGGATTAAAAATATTATTCATGATCCTTTAGAATTTTGAGGGGGCACTCTTAACTCCAAGGGCATTAATACTGAACAAAGGGGATAATAACAACAATTTTTTATTGGTGTTTCGATGAGATTTGAATTTACCAAAAACTAGACTTCATATCACATCTTGAAAAGAAGAAGGCATTATAAAGACTTTAAAGTAGATCATGTTAAGAATAGAATACTGAATCCAATTGAGTGTTGCATTTAGAGTTTTGTAGTTGACGACATGCCTAGATGTTCCTCTTATTTTAGATTATTTATTAATGTAGAATGTTGCACAAGACTATAAGGAACAAGATTTGGAGATGAGGTGTTAATTCTATAAATCAAGAATCTTAGATTAACAATGGCTTTTCTAGATTAGCATTCATTTAGATTGGGCTAGCCTTTGTAAGGATATTCTTTTTAAAGAAAGATTCTTCGTAGGGGTGTAAAAAATGTGTTTTTTTAGACCATAAGGCTTTTGGAAGTGTGAAAAAACTTTTCATTCTATTTGAATTTAAAGTCTAGTGAATTTATTTTTGATATTGTAAAATTCCATTTGGTTTTGAACCTTTGAAAGTGGTATTTCTTGTTTAAGAATTTTAAGGTAATTTTCCTTACTTTGTATATAATGATTAAGGTGGGTCTGATAAATGAAATTAGTTTTAAGAAGGTTAAGATTTCATCTTGTGGGAATTTTTTAGAAGGATACTGAATTCTTGGATCCATTTATTTTTAAGGTAAAACCATTATGGGTAACCTAGTATGGGGTGATTATTTTTATGAAAGGTGTGCCTAGAATAATACTATAGCTAATATAAGGTGTTATGAGATAAGTTGATTTGATCAGGAGATTATTTCAACCAATGCTAGCTTTGCATTTATTGTTGATATTGAGTTTGGAACTATTTATTGCACTAAGTCCTTCTAGAGTAGAGGAAAGAAATCATTTTGGAATAATTTCATCCTTGATACAATTAAAATCATCACCTTTGTCAAAAAGTGCTATGATTTTTATTGGAAAATCTTTAGAATATTTTATTATATTTTTCACTAAGGATTGGAGAATAATTCTCAATAGATTTAGAAAGGAAAAATTAGATGATGTTGTTTTCATTTTCTTTTTTTCTTTAAGTTATTTTAACTCACTTTTAACTCCTTTGATTTCCTTTTAAAGTTCAAAAGTCATTGGAATAGAATGTTTAGATTTTTGTTGTCTCTTCTGGATTGAGGTTAGGTCATAGGTTTTTTTTAGCTTAGTTGGAAGTTTAGATAAATGAGAAGTAGAATCATCATTTTCAAGGGACTCATGAAATCTCTCAATGTACTCTTTTTTTTATGAGATCAGAAATATATTGAACAAATTTGAGCATGAGTTTTTGCTATTTGGTAAGGATATTTATTTGTTGTGGATTATCCTCATCATAATCATTAGAGGAATAAGGTGAGGTAATTTCATCAGCTGAGAAGCCAGATTCAAAAAAATATTTCTTTGAGATTCATTCTTAGAGGATTAATTGAAGAATTTTTGGATTTTTCCCAATCTTTCCTCATTAATATGGAGTTCACAAATTTGTTTGTTTATTTGATAATATTTGGATATGTGGACTTTCCTTCCACATTTGTAACAAGTTATATCTTTGTTAGAAGGATGTTAGGAAGAAGATTGAGGTTGTCTTCTGTGAGACTAGGACCTTTTGTAGTATGGAGGTGGTTGTTGACGTGGTATTAATTTTTTCTAAAGAGGTTTTAGGGTATTTTTTTAGTGGTTGTTTGGTTTTCAAGAGCCATTACATGTTTTAGCTTTAGTATATGTGCCAATGATATCAAAATGTTGGCAAAAAGAACCAATTTCTTACATAGTTTATCCATCTCCAATTTGAGATGTTGCCAAAGTTTGAGATCCTAACACATCTTAAGACCTTCCTTTTGTGTAAGACTAATGAGTTTGCCATAGGTGAATCGAGAATATAGGATTTGGTTTCCATGCACCTCTTTTTCTTTTTTCTTTTTTCTTTTTTTACAAAATCTTTCTCCAAGAAGAGTTGGAAGGTTGTTAATAAACTTTTCTTAATCAAAGGGTTGGTTTGAATCTTTTCAAAGAATAACTTGAGTAAGAAAAAAGTTTTTTACCGTTGAAAGTTTCTTAGGTTTTTACAATGGTGATTTGAGTAAGCTCAATATTTTTTGTCTTTGAGGTGTGAGAGGTTACCAACAAATTGAAGGGATATGACAAGGATGAGCAAGGAAACTTCATTTGGACATCTATCATTTTTAATGATGATGTTCCCTTCATCGATTTAGAAAACCTTAATAAAAGTGTTATACTCTTGTAGGTTAAGATGGAAGTCCCACCAGCCTTCAAGTTGACCATAGAACTATATAATTAGGAGCTCTAGAATACCTTTATCGAATGTACCAATTTGGGTTTTGTAAGCACTAGCATCCATGGCCATTTGTTGGTGGATTTTTAGAATTTTTTATTCAAAAATTCCATTAATATTCCATTCATTCAAGGATAAGGCTTTATAATTTGGTTGAACAATCTTGCTTGCCCTGGTTTCTAGACTAAGGTTGGCAACTGCATATCTGGGAAAAATATCTTTAGATGAGGAAGATTTGGTACTTTTTTAGGGGAGGTGAGATATAGTTGGGCCTTTATCAAGCTCATTTGCTATTTAATGGGGGAGGATGAGAATCGGAAGGTATTTATTGGAGAGGGTTTCTCAAGGGTGTCTTGTATTTTGTGTTGGTTTGAAGTTGAGAAAGTGGGATTATTTTGACAAGTTATGATTTCATGGCTTAAGGGAATTTAGTTCTACCAATTTGGATAATCTAGTTGATTAAATTTGAAACTTGGAAAGGTTTAAAGATGGGTATTTTTCTTTTTCCAGAGGTTTGTGATAAGGTTGTAATCTAGAAGTATAGATGGGTGTTTTTTAAAAAAAATTATACAGTTTTGAAATTTGGGAGCCAACTGTGTTAAGGTGGATAGTTGCATAGTTATTTTGGAGAAGGATATTTTTAATATTATCTTTATTATATTTATTATCTTCTTTAGGCATAAGTAAGGGATTTAACTTAAGTAAGTTATCACTTGAGGTCATTTTAATATTTTTAGAGGATGATGGTCAGATTTAATTATACATCTATTAGTCTACCATGTTTTATCCTTGTTGCAAGTGGTGACTAGATTTATATTTTGGAAAGGGAAGACAATGTCATTTTGTTTTTCATAGATTTTTAAGTAATCAAACAATAACATTTGGATCTTTTTGGTTTGGATGACATCATTGAATTCTACAAGAATGGTTGGCATTGGTGAAGAAATTGTTTTAGGAACCATGTTTTCTTTCTTAAAGTTAGAAGAACCATATAAGTCATCTTTAAAAGTTTTTTTGTTAATTTGTAAATATCTTTCATACATATTAATCAAGTTTATAGTGATTTCAAAGAGGCTATGAGAACATGGGAGAGAATTTGTGTCGTGTAGTGGTTGTGGAAATTTTAGAGAAATATAGGGTTTTCCTACCTTTTATGGCGGTTCAAGATTTTATAGTTGATTTTGTCTATTATAGATAGAATGGGTAATTCTTGAAATATAGGTGGCTTTTGGAATAGAAATTGGAGTATCTACATTGTTCATAGGGTAGATTGATAACAAAGGGAATTTTTACTACCCTTCCTCTATTCATAGCAGATGAAGTTGAGGGCATATTTGAGAGGTTGTGACTAAGTGATCATTAGAAACTAAGTTTTATTATCCCATCTTAGAATTGGATACCTTTATTAATTTGGTGTGCGAAAATAGTATTAGCTCTTGCTAGATATACTTTGAGTAGAAGAGTTTTACCTTTATTGCTTTGAGTTTTACCTTTTGTTTTGAACGCTATTTGCATGGCTTTGTATTGAACCCAGCAGATCATGGCTATAGGTATTATTCCTTCAAGAAATTCATGACTATGGGTTTTTACTTGGATAATATGGGATTGAAGGAGGTTTGTAGCTTTTAAGGTAATAGGAGCACTGGAGTAGCAATTAATGAAATTGGGACCATTAGAGAGACTAGACCCAATGGTTCTAAAAATTAAATCTTCAAATTTTTTTACGTATGGCACCATGTAGAATGATAAAGATTGATATAGTCAATCCTTATGTGGTATGAGGTTTGAACCCAATCTACACAAGCCCTATGTGTAAATATTTGAAGCCATTTTTTATTTATTTATCATGGATTTTTTTGTGAGGAGTTGGATAGTATTAAACGGTTTAAAAACTTATATATCATGTTTCTTAGTTTTAATAACATAATTTGTGTGAAGTGGTACCATTTGGTAGTTTTTGTAATTTAATTTAAAAAGGGTTTTGGAAAGTTTCCAATTGTCAAGTGATCATGAGAAATCTTCAACAACTTAATCCTTAGTATTAACAATGTTTTCTCTAGAGTGTGTAAAAGAACTATTATAATAGGAAGAAAAAGAGGTAGCACGGGAAAATAGATTCATTTTTGAAAAAAATGGCATTGTGTAAATCATATAGAGCTAATAGGTATGGACTTATTGTAATACCCTAAAATTTTGAACTAGAAAATTTTATTTTAAAGAAAATGTAGAAGCATTAATAAAAACAAAAAATGGGGGATGCTACCTCCACACCAACTATGATAGAGGTGTGATCATTACTTAACCCATGCCTGATGCCAAACAAAACAAAATAATTGACTAAAATATGCATGCACCAATAATACAACAATGATAATAGAAAGATGAGAAAAAGTAACGAGCTCCAAACACAAGAAACAAAGCCAAGAGATTAAGTTACCAAAAAGAGCCCAAAGCATCCCATGTAGTAGACAAAATATATCTATATGATTAGCCTAACTCTTAAATAAAAGGAAATGTAACTCTCAAACTACATGCAATTGCTAGCTACTAAACCACAACATCATCCTCAACATACTTTAACTGAGAATCACAACTCCGTGAATCTTTATTTGCTCACCAGACCAAAATTTAGATTATCACAGTGACCACACAAATATAGTAGCAATACAATGAAGTATAGATAAAGAAATCTACCTAAAAGTGGGTAAGATATCATGCTACACATTGAAATCAAATAGTATCATGACATTAAGCATACTAACATGACATAGCACTTAGGCTCATGATAATAATATAAAAAGGTATACTTGCATAGGAATCATGGATGAATAATAATGTTGGTTAGATATTAGAATCACATAACGGAAACCATATTTTAAACTTTCATTTAGTGACCACATGCTTTCCATTTATTTAGATAATCCATTCAACCATATCTAGTTCTCCACAATGAACAAATGTTAGGAAAACTACACATGGAAGTCACATAGTATCATGGTGATAAACACACAAACATAGTATAACACTCAAGCTCATGATTGTAATATAATAAGGCATACTTGATTGGAAATCATTGATGAATAATAATATAGGTTAGATATTAGAATCATATAACGAAAACTGTATTATAAACTTTATTTTAATGACTACATATTTTCTAGTTATTAAGATAATCCATTCAACCGCATCAAGCTCTCCACAATGAAAAAGTGTCATGGTAGCAGACACACATAATGTGATACCACACAAATCAAAATAGGTTGGGATACATCGAATGGGATTTTATCTAGGGATATCACACCCACCACACATTGAATGCATCAATGGGGCTTGTACAGGGATAAATCATCAACCACACCTTAAATGACTCCACCACGAAGGCTACATTAGTTGGGATACCACACCCACCTAAGCAATGGAGATTACAAAGTTCTACGGGGCTTGTACCAAGACACCTCATCCACTCAAACTAGACACCAATGCCATGTCGGCCTACCATAGTATAGCCATATAAGTTAAATACATGTGCATACCCCTATCAATGGAAACCCTATAGCCTTATACATAAGGAAATAGCAACTGAGTGAAAATATCAAAACATAGGGAGACCCGTCCACTAACTCCACGCTAGTTACCCCGAGAGTTAGAAAAAAAGATTCAAACAAAATCTTAACCTATTATTAATAATTACCAAGTGACATTACAAATCATAATTTAATTCCTTTAATAACCAATTAGGTGTTTACAAGTGATGACAAAAAACACAACATAAGTTATATAAGCTACCAATTGAATGTTTAGAAGTGACCCCAAATTAAACCACTCAACACACCATACTATTATCATTTTTATCAATATTAAATTTAGGTTAAGCATGGTTGAAATCATGATTAAATTGTTGTAATTACATGAAAAACATTAAAATAGATGTCCCAAAGAAATAGCGTTAAGTACCAAGGAAAGATGGTGAATATAGGGGGACCATTCGATTGGTCGATAATATAAGCCAACTAGACTGGTCGCTCTACACTTGAGAAAGTAACACACAACAAACCCAGTTAGCTAGTTGGTTCAACCGATTGACTATTCATAAGAACTAGTTGATGGGTCTAAGTAGAGACCAAGCTACTCTGGTCATGAGGTAACCAATGAATAGGACTGACAACCAGATCAACTATTCAATCAACTACTCAAATGGTTATGGAAAATAGGTCGATGGTTCTTGGCTAAACAACACTTAGACACGAGGACCAAAAATGAATAAAACTACCAACCTTTTCTAAATTAATCCTATCATGCTTTTATATTATATAACATATAAAAAACATAATCCAAAAAAATCATGACAAGAATCATTGATCAAGAAGATCATTCTTTAATTTCACCAAACTTATGCATACTATCAAAAATACTCAAACATATATCATGAATTAAAAATGGTAACATGCTTGAGTCCAAGAACTCATCATAATACCTCGTAGTCAAAAAAAATATTGAGAATATAAAACCTTAACAAACAACACCATACTTTATCTATATTAAATACAACAACAACAACAACAACAAGAAATGGTAAAACACGACCTTTTCTTAAAATTAAAACCAGAGAGAAAACAAATATCATTTATTATTCTCAAAATCTTAATCTTTCCTTACTTGAGAGAAATAAGGAAGAGTTAAATATAAGACTAGAAAAAGGAAGAAGAGACATGAATTCAACCAAAGGATGAGGAAACAAGAGGCAACCTTAGGAATTTTTTAAGAAGAAAAAGGGATCGAATGAGCAAGTGCAAAAGGTAATTAGTGAAATATGTTAAGAATGGAGTATAAGAATGAGAAACCTAGTCAACATCTATAAGAGGAATAGAGGTAAGGCTAACATGGTTAATTGTGAGCAACCAAGTTTAAGAGAATACATGAAGAGGTGAGGGAGGTGGAGTTTAGTCAGGATGGAACATGATAGAGAGTTGGTAAGTTGGGAAAAAAGAGTATGAAGTTAAACACACATTTATGGCTATTAGAGGAGAGAGGAGAAAGAAGGAGAATAGAGAATGTGAGAAATGCCATAAAAACAAATTTTTAGGAAACTTTTGCTAAACAAAAGTCCTGTAATGATCTAAAAAACATAAAAATAATACCAAAGCACCAAAAAAAGCCTTATAAGAAGATATATATTTAATGAGAAGTTTTCATTAACAATAGATAAGGATGTAAATCAAAATCATAAACGTATTTTAAATTGTTGGAAATCTAGTCTATCAGTTTCAGTAAACTAGTTGATTAACTCATAGAAAAATAAAATTATCAGTTCTTGAGCACACTAATCAATCATTTAGGAAACCAGTCAATTCTTGGGCTTGATATTCATGTCTTTATTCAAATTTAAAGCCCTTCCATAACAAAAACTAATTTATTTAGTATTAAAATAATTTCTAAAATATTTTGAAAGATTTTAGGATGGGGTATTATAATATTACCCTCTTAAAAGATATTTTATCCCTCAAGTATGAAAAAGAAAATATTGTTGTAAGCTCAGAAACATGAAAAAACCCTAAGTATCAAGAAAGAATAACATAACAACAAAGAGATAGTAAATGAGAAAATACCACTACCTCAAAAAGCTAGACCAATCAGTAAGCAACCTTTCCAACCTTATCCAAAATCTCATACAATCAAACACGCCTCGGCCCAATCTTAACCTTCTGACCAAATGACATTACTCCCTTAGTGGGGGAGATCTTCAAAAGGACTCGATTACCCACCTCATACCCATCAGCCCTCCTTCGTAGATTGACATAAATCTTATACCTATCTTGGGAAACCTTCATCCAATCTTGACTAAGCATGATCTGCTTGGTATTGTCCTCCACCATCTCTAGTCCCAACATAAATGTATTGCTTGAGTCACTCCAATACACGGGACTACGGTAATTCCATCCATAGAGCTCCTCAAAAGGTATCATCCCTATGCTGCCATTATTGCTATTGTTATAGGAGAATTCTATCAAGTCCATATAAACCTTCTAACTAGCCTAAAACATGAGCACACAAGCCCAAAGCATATCCTCCAAAGTCTAAATAGTGTGCTTAATCTAACCATCTGCAGACGAATAAGAAGTGATGTTTATCTTTAGTTGTTTCCCAAAAGCTACTAAAAGCTTCTACCAAAAATGTGACAAGAATTTGAAATCTTGGATACCCTATGGTACCGTACCATATGCTTCTTGTAAGCACTAGGCACCTACTCCATACTCCATACCTACTTCATATGTGTGAATACTACTAAATTGGTAAACCAGTCAACTATAGCTCAGATAAAATCTAAACCAGTATACATCCTTTATAACGCAACCACAAAATCAATTGATATGCTATCCCACTTCCACTTAGGAACCCCCAATTATGGAATTAACCCTGTTTAATGCCTGTGCTCAATCTTGACCTTCTGATAAGCTAAGCACCAAGCCATGAACTGTGGAACCTCCCACTTCATACGGAGCCATCAGTAGTCCCGCTTCAATTCTTGTTGCAACTTATCCCCTACAAGATAGAGACAATAAGGTACACAATGAATCTACTCTAGAATCTTCCTCTTAAGCTTTCCACAGCTTTGTGGGATGCATCATCTACCTCAAAATGGATTCCACCAACATCAAAATTTTGAAACCCCACTTCTTGGATCTATGCTATAGCCCGACTAATCTTTTTGAGCTTGACATCTCTTAGCTAACTAGCTTAGATCTCATCGAATATAATCAAGGTGATCGTGAGGGCCCTCATCCTTGTCTCAAAATCCCAAAACCCTATGATCTGAATTCCCATATCCTATTACTCTTACCAAATAAATTTTGAAACAACTAATAAACCTAGAGATTGAAGTCTTCCTACTGAGAGCATCTACTATAGCATTGGCCTTACCCTTGTGGTAGGCTAAATCAAAATCCTAGTCATTTAACAAAACTATCTACCTTTATTGTCTCATTCTCAACTCATGTTGAGTGAACATGTACTTGAGGCTTTTATAATCTATGAAGAACTTACACCGCACTCCATACAAATAATATCTTAAGATCTTCAAGGAAAAAACCACTATAACTAGCTCAAGATCATGAGCGGGATAGTTCAACTCATGCTTCTTCAATTAATGTAAAGCATAGGTTATTACCCTCCTATGATGCATTAACACACATCATATACCATGCTTGGATGAATCACTATACACCTTAAATCTTTCCGCACCTAACGGTAAATTAAGCACTAAAGCTGAAGGCAATCTTCTTTTGAGCATCTCAAAAGCTTTATCATCCCAATGAAAGTGCATCATGTTCTTCAACAAGGTAGTCAAAGTACAAAACTTAGAAAAATATCCTTAACAGCCATCCAAACAAAGAAAACTATGTATCTCTTAGACATTCACCGATGGTGACCACTCCGATACTACTTAGATAATCAAAAGATCCACTAATACACCATCCTTCGAGATGACATGTCAAAGGAAAGCTATCTTATTTAGCCAAAAGTCACACTTTGAGAGCTTAGTGTACAACTAATGAGTTCAAAACAATTCCAATGTATGTCTTAGATGTTTCTCATGCTCTTCTTAAGTCTTTGAGTAAATGAGGAAATCACGGTGAACTCATAATGAACATACCTCATTTTAAAAGCTTTATTTGATATGTCCCTCTCAGTAACCCTCAACTAATGATACCCTATTATAAGTTCTATCTTTGAAAACACTATAGCCCCATGCATTTAATCAAATAAGTCATCAATCCAAGGTAGAAAATAATGATTCTTCACTATA
The DNA here is from genome assembly GCA_030549775.1 of Tamarix chinensis. NCBI lineage: Eukaryota > Viridiplantae > Streptophyta > Magnoliopsida > Caryophyllales > Tamaricaceae > Tamarix > Tamarix chinensis. The sequence continues at coordinate 88,486,785 of CM060179.1, forward strand.
ACCTAGCTAAATGCTTGGTAATAAATGTACAGTCTCAACCCACCATCCTTCTTCCTCACAGAATGGACTATTGCTCCCTAAGACTATACACTCAGTTAAATTTACCCTTTCTCCAATAAATCTCTTAACTAAGTGTGTAAATCTCCCATCTCAATTATCGCCAAGTGATAGGTACCTTTGACATAGGTTCTATCCTTAGTAGAAGGTATATGTAAAGCCTATCTCTTGCATTGACAACATATCCGAGATCTCATCAAAAAACATGACTAGAAACTCTTGTATCACAAGAATATCCTCAATTGATGAATCCTTACTCCTTAGATCCTAAATAATTCATAAGTAGAGTAGGAACCCTTTATATACCAACATACCAAACACAACAACTGACACTATCTTTACTGCATTTCTAGGTTTGCCTCCTTAATAAGAAACCCTATCACCCTTCGGCCTATAAGAACCATACGCTCTTGTTCTCAATCAATCAAAACCCAATATCTCAAGAGAATATCCATCCTAAGAACTATATCAAAGTAACAAAGTTCAAGCTCTACAAGGTTTACCAAAAATCCAACTCGACTAATGGCTAAGACCACATCTCTATACGACATAGTACATGGAATTTTATCCCTAGACGGGAGCATACATGAGTCTCTATCCTATGGGAAATCATCATAGTGGCCCTAGATATAATCCTAGTAAATATAAAAGAATGTTAATCACTTGAGTGGAATAATATATATGTAGGAAAGAAAGACATCATAAATGTACACATGACGACATCTGCCTTCCTGTCACCCTAAGACTGACTCATCATATTTATACAACTTCTTGGAGGTGGCTCTGTAACACTACCTAAACCCTACCCAGAATGAAAAGCACGGGGTCTCGAAACCCTCTACTATGGAGTAGTCCTACCAACCTCACAATTTATCTACTAAGCACTCTAAACTAGCTGCATTATAGCCATGTGAATGTGCTAGGCCTTTTAGGACACTACCTTCAATGACACGACACTTGAATCAATGATGCCCTATTCTACCATAGCCATATATTTGAACTAGTTGTCTAGCATAATGTGTTCCTAGGTGATTCCTATCACACTGTTGCCATATAAAGAACCTTCCTACCAGTTCAATCACTTGTCCTCCATAAGGAGGAATAAAATTTGATTAGTGACTATCTATGACCTAGAATCACTTCTCTTCTCCTTGGTGCCAAGCACCCTCAAACCTCTTCTTTTCCTGTGACTAGGCACTATGACCCTACATAATCAATTATGCCTCTAAGACATAGTCACACATGGCTTCCTAGTCCTATAAATGAGTCCCCACTTTCATTTTTTAAAGTCTCAAGCCTAATCACCTCTCAAATTGGTGAACCTTTATTATCTTGTTGGTATCAACCTCTCAAGAGAAATGAATTAGATTTAAGTATCAATTTTAGTACTCCTCCACCATATACATACCTTGTCTCAAGGCCATAAATTCATAGTATTTTGCTATTCTCAGGCGAGTAGGGTAAAAATGCACCCTATGAATTTTCACAAAAGCTTCCTAGTAATCCCCTCAACTAATGACCTCTCCACCACTCATCAACATGACCTCACAAGTGGAACATAGCAATAATCGCTCACTTACCCTCATGGTAGCCACTAACAAAAAAAATCTTCATGAAATCCCGTATCAAATGTTCAAACACATCCAGGTCATCTAGATGCTCAAAGATCAATGGGTGATGATGATCAATTTTGCTAAGCTAGTCTCCTATGATTGCATTGGAAAAAGGAGGTGGTGGTGGTGATGGAGCCTCCTTGTGCTAAATCTTCCACTCCAAGTAGGCCCAACCTGTCTCCATGAAATGCTTGAGTTTCCATTTCACTGCCATTAATATCCTAAAAATACTAAAACACATTTGAAAATGTTCAACTAATAGCTATGGAGGTAGTTCACCTAAAGTTAGCACATTATAGACAAGGATAGAAGTTAGTTCAACAAAGAAATTTTAAGGCCAACTCCCAACCATAACCAATTCTAGCTTACAAATTAAATCGGAATCTATATGCCCAAACATGATTAAAGAAGTTAAATTTTCACAAAGAAACATATGGACTTAAAACCATAGGCTCTGTTACCAACATGTAACACCCTCAAATTTTACATTAAAAAAATTCTTTTTTAAAGATAGTGTGGATGCATTCATAAAAGCATAACTAGTGGATACTACAGCCACGCTAACCATAAGAGGGGTTTGATCATCACCTAATTGATGACTAATGCAAGGTAAAATGGAACGACGAACTCAAATATGAATGAACCAATAATACAATAATGATAATAAAAATTTGAGAAAAATATAGATAATAAAAGGTTACAAGATCCAAATACATAAACCAAAGCTAAAAGTTTAAATAATCATAAAGAACCATTGACATCCTATAAAGTAGGCAAAATACATCTAACTAATTACCCTAACTTTTAACTAGACATATATGTAACTCACAAACTCCAAGCAATGGCTAGCTATTAATATACAATATCATCCTCAATGTACTCTAGGCATGAAAACTAACCCAATAAATCATCCTCTACTCACTAGATAAGAGGTTTTATCATCACAGTGCCCACACAAATCTAGTATTAGTGTGGTGAAATGGTAGTAAAGAAAATAACCTTAAATATGGTAAAGGATCATGCTACACATTGAAGTTACATAGTAGCAAGGTGATAAGAAAACTAACATAGTATAACAATCAAGTTCATGATATTAATATAATATGGCACTCTTTCTTGGAAATCATGGAAAAATATTAATATATGTCACTCATTAGAATCACATAACGAAAACCATATTATAAACCTTCCTTTAGTGACCACATACTTTCTAGTTATTAAGATTATCCATTTAACCACACCAGTTCTCAACCATGAAACAAAATTCATGGCATCATACATAAACAATGGGATCCCAAACCTACCACACAACAATACACTTAGCATAAGGGCTAACACATATCGAGATGTCAAACCCACCTCAGGTGCATTTAGAGTACATCAAGGGGGATTATACATAGATTGCTCACCCACTACACCTTGAATGCCTCCACTATGAGGGCTAAACAAGTTGAGATACCAAATCTACTTAAGTAATGGACCATTCTAAACCTCAAAGATATGCATATTCCCCCTATTAACCACAACATGGTGGAGAAGGAAATAAATACTGAGTGAAGAGAAAAAAGAATAAGGCAACATCCCTATTAAATCCCTCCTAGTCCTAGCTACCCTAAGAGTCAGAGAAAATGCTCAAATAAAAACTTAATCTGTTATTATTAATTATGAAGTGATATAAGAAATCAAAATTTAATTCTATTAATAAATAATTGGTTGTTTCTAAGAGATAACACCAAACATAACACATGGCATATAAGCTACTAATTAGGTGTTTAAAGCTGACACAAATCTTAACCACTCAAGGCATCATAATTTTCTCATTTTTATAAATATAATATTCAGGTTAAGTATGGTTGAAATCATGATTAAAGTGTTGTAGTTACATGGAAAAGATCAACATAGCAGTTCCATAGAAAGAACATTATATAACAAACAAACAGAGAAAATTCAAGCAAACTCGCTCACTAATCTCGTTGCTCCAAAAATGAGAAATAACACAAACAAAAACCAGTTAATTGATTTGACTAACTGATTGACTATTTCTAATAACTACTTGATGGGTTTAATCAAACCAATCAATGGGTATAAGTAGATACAAAAAAAATCTGGTCAAATGGAAACCAGTTGATGGTATCTATCAACTATTCAAGGAACCAATAGATTGGTTATGGCAAACTGGTATACAAATTATAGAGAACACAGACACGTGAACCAAATAGGAAAAACTTTGAAAACCATATACAAATTAATCTTATAATAATTCTCTTTTGTAGAACATATAAAATTCCTACGCCATATAAATCATGGTAGGAATCATTACTCAACAACATCATGCTTGGGTTTCACTAAAATTATGAATAATATCATAAATACTCAAACATGCTTCAAAAACTTCATAAATAAAAATATGGCAACGTGCCCAAATCCAAGTGCTCAACATAATACCTACACTTAACATATGAAGAACATAAAACCTCAATAAACAATACAAAATATAATTCATATTAGAGATAAAGATGCCTCTCCTCTAAGAAATTATTCTAGATGAAAATACTCCTAAAATAATGGTCTATGCCAAGATCTTATTTTCCTAAAAGAGTCAAGAATAAAAACCATATAAACTCCTTTTTCAAACTGAATAAAAATGAATTCAATGGAAGAATGAGAAAAATAGCTTAGAACAACCTTTTCTCAAAACTCAAATCAAATAGAGAAAACCAAGATATTCAACCTTTTTCAAAATCTTATTCCTTCCTTGCTTGAGATAAATAAGGAAGCACAAAAGCTAAGAATAGTATAAGAAATAAGAGACAAGAATTTGACATAAGGATGAGGAAATAAGTGACAACCTCTATTTTCTTGGCAAAGAAGAAAATGGAAGAAAACTAGAATGCCCAACATTTAGGACTCTTTTTTCATAAAGAAAAAGGGAGAGAATGAGTAAGTGTGTACTACAAAGAGTAAAATGATTAAGGAATGGATTTTAAGGAAAAGTGAGTTAGTCAACACCCATAAGAGGGAGGGAGACAAGACTAACTTAGTTGAGTCTAAGTAACCAAGTGTAAGAGAATGTATGATAAGGTGAGGGTGGTGGAGTGTAGTCACGAGAGATCATGGCAAAGGGTTAGTAAATTTGGGAAAGAGTGTAGGAATTCAAACATGTATGTATGGAAGCAATAAGAGAGAGGAAAATAAAGGATAAGTGAGATGTACCTCAATTAAAAAGTACTTTTAGGAAAATTTTAGCTAAATAAAAATCAATTAATGATCTAAATAATATAAAAATAAATATAAAACATCAACATATGATTATTATAACAAATGTACTCTAATTATAAGTTTATTTAAAAAAATATAAAGATATGAAAATCAAATTTAGGAAATAATATGAAATAGATGCATAACTAGTTAGTCATTTTGAGCAAACTAGTTAACTAGTTCATCAGAGAATCAAATTATAAGTTCCTGAGGAACCAGTCAATAATTTAGGAAATCCTATTGATTAGTGCATGTGAAATTTAGATATTTATTAGAATTTAAAAACATTTCCAAAGCCAAAACTAACTTATTTATTACCAACATAATTTTAAATAAATTTTAAAAGATTTTAGGATGGGGTATTACACTTATTGCTTAACACATGACTTATCAATAAGCATTTTACTCTACAAAAATTAGAATTATGACCAAGTATAAGTTTAAATAAACTACGAATGAAATTACCTTATCCACCTTTCCTTCTAGGCTCTAATACTAGATACAACGTATGATTTGAGGGAACTATGTTAATATAGAGAAAGATAAAGGAAGAAAAATAATTTATTGGGAAAAGAACTAGAGTTGATTTTTATTTGAGTTTGAGTATTACAAGAGGATTTTTGAAATGTATATATTCCTCAACACACGAGCTTTACACTAATATAGAGAAGAGAGTTATATGAAAAACTTGTGAAGAAAATATGATGCCTCCCATTGGTCTTCAAGTCCTCCTTATATTGGTTGGAGGCTTTAAGACTTTGAGACATATCAATTGAATATTTTGACATTTTTAGAGGAATAATATTGTTTGGAATCCACTAAATGTTATATCTTTGAAATCAACTTAAAATTGTGTCTGCCACATGACTTTCCACTGAAATTAGAGTTGGTGCAAAGTTTGTAGTCTATTTTTTTTTACTAACATTTTGAAAGATATTTTATACTTTTATCTTTTTCCTTTTGTCTATTAAAATCAATGCTATATTTACCATTTATATAATAATTGTTATAGTAACCCTTTTGCATGTTATGATTTTTATAAGGAATAATATCATAATGTTCATATTTAATCATATCACCATAGTCGATGAAGGGTTCTAAAGATGATTATGTTAAGGAGGATTTTATTTTTGAAACCAAATTTTGATTTAAGATGGGAGAATATTCATTATTAGTTTATGTTGTTGCAAGTCACATAGCGGTATGAGAATTTTTTGGAAGCAAATGGACACGGGATATATTGGTTTGAACAGATACCTGGTAGTTTGGTTCAATTTTTTATGTGTTTTCCAAAGCTTGGACATGCGATTCAAAAATTTTATCAAATTCTCAAAATTAATTCCACTATTTAACTTTCAAACATCAAATAATGGTAGGACTATCATTAATTGCTTGATTTTCTACTTCCTAGGAGAAAACATATGGGAAAAGGAACCTGAAACCAAAATGTAATAGAGGTTAGAAGTGTTTTTCTTTTGGGGTTATGTTAAAAAGTATTTGAAGGAATCAAATACCTATCTCATTTGTGGAGATATGATTTAAGGTATATTACTAAAGTCTTTCCACCATTTGATGAACTAAATAAGAGAGTTTTATGGCACATAATATTGGTAGAAGTAAACCCAAGAATGGATTCTTTAGTTATTTTGAGAGAAGAAGGTTTTGTGCCATGCGTGTTGGTAATCCTATTAATTAAAAGAATGAGAGCAATTTTTAGAGGTTTTATATGACTAAAAGAGCCATTTAGGTTATTCAAGGGCTTTCCCCTAGTGTGAAGAGTTGATTTTTTGTTGATTTTTTAAGTTGATTAGGTTGGTTCATTCAAATCATTTTTTGTGAGACCATTATTTGAAGGAAACCAAGCTAGTGATTTCAAGAATTTTCATATAATAGTGATGAGATTTTATTAAATCCAATGGTTTGCAAAAATATCTAAAAAAGAGTGTTTGTGAAGTTTGAAAAGGGTTAGGATGAAAATAAATATCTTTAATGTTTTTTATTATTTGAAATTGATTTTTGCATAAATAGTAAAAATATCTTTGAAAATCTTGTATTTTGGAACATTTTGTTTTGAATAAGGGTTTTATATAATTGTGAGGTTTGAAAAAAGGGATTTTGAAATCAGATATTAAGAAGGAGTGTTTTGAGAGGATGAAGATCCCTTCTCTATTATAAAAATAGGGGAAGAATTTTTACTATCTTTAGAGATTTCACAATTTTTTCAAGTGTCATGAGTTCTTTTAGAGATTTAGAAAGAATAGTTATAACATTTTCCATATCCTTTTTTTTTAATAAAAGATGAAGTATTATATCAAAGATCAAATGGTACAAATGAAATTGTAGAAGTGATATACCCTTCCAATCAAACTTGCAAACTTTTCCCTCCTACTAGAATGAAGACAAAGAGATGACATAGTCAAAGCAATCCTATGAGCTACCCCTTTCAAATCCCAACTTCTATTGGAGAAGATACAATTATTTCTAGCTTTCCAAATTTCATAAAGAGCAACAGCATACAAAACTTGAATAAAAATGAGAGATGACAGCTTTCCTGTTTCTTCTTCTCGACAAAGAGGCAAAGACCCCTGCAATGGAGTTGTGCCTTACTCTGAAACCACCACCTTGACCTAAAGTAGACCATATTTTCTTCAACTCAGCACACTGACATAAAAGATGCAACAAAGTTTCATTCTGTGTGAAAAAACAACACTGCTGGTTGATGGAAGGCAGAAAGGTGCTAATATGATCTTTAGTAGGAAGCTTGGAATGTGCATCTAACCATAATATAAATTTATGTTTGGGAGCTGCAAAACTGGACCACACAATTCTCCACCACGCCACTTGAGGTGCAGCAAATCTGATAGAATCATAAACCTCAGCAATGGAGTAGACTTACTCCCTCTGCCAGTGCTGGAAAACAGGTAGGCGGACATCTCTGAAAGAAAAAAAAAATTTGCAGTAACCCTGAAGTAGTGCAGGGTAGGCTGCAAGAGTTCACATCCTTCCTTTTGATATAGTAAGCATGCACCCATTTTATTCAAAGAGCATCCTTATCCTGAGATAAATGCCACAACATCTTCCCCACGGCTGCAATATTCCATGAAGACAGATCTAATAAGCCCAAACCCCCTTATTTCTTTGGTAAACAAACCATTATCCAAGCCACTAAAGCTCTTTTAGTAGGAGAAACTTTTCCAGACCAAAGGAAGGCCCTGTGATCACTGGATTTTTATAAAGAGGTATTTTTGATGAGGATACCTATTCTTCATCTTTAATCGTGGCCTCGTATCATTATTTGATAAGAATTTGCATAGGGAGATTCTGTGAGGTATGTTGATTATCTTTCTACCTGGGAGGCATTTTCTTAGAAAAATTCGCTTCTTAGCAAATCTTAAGCCAATTTCTATATCAAAGTTAAAGATTGATAATATGGCCTTCCATCTTGAAAATCTTTATTTTGAGGAAATATTTTTGATACCCTTTTGAAGCACCTCTATTTTGGATTTAAAATCTATCATTAATAAGAAATGTTTTGTTTAGGAGGTCAGATTAAATCTTTTGAATACAAAGAAAAATGTAGAGGACATCTTTTTTTATGGAAGAATAGTTGTTTTATGTTTCACTCTAGTGTTTTGTGGTAAATGGGGTTATCTTTCTTACTAGTTGTGGACCTATTTGAGAATACCACTGTAACTAATATCAAAGGCATCATTTTCAACTACTTTTTGTAGTTTTGGGGCAATGAGGTGGAGTTAGGAGATATTTTGCACTTGGGGTTGGTTATGTTTGATGATTTTAGTGTGATCCCACATACAAGGAATGTAGTTTTTCTTCGATCAGAAATGGAGAGGTTTAGTGAATCAATTGACAATGAGATAGAAATCGAGGACATAGTTAAGATTACCTAAGAATCTTTGTAACTACTTTTTTTATCTCTATTCTATCTAGGAATTTAAATGCAAAGATTGGGGATTTATTAATTGGAGCGATTATCTTTTGAGAGATGCAATGACCTAGAAATCTTATATGAGTTTGAAACAAAGGGATTAATGATTTTTAGATGACAAGATAATTATTTTTAATAACCAAAATAAATGTCCAGTGATTTTTAAAATGTGGATTAATAGATTTTGAAAAAATATGGACATCATCAATGTAGAAATTCAATTCATATTAACTAAATGGAACTAATAAAATCCAATTTATATGGGTCTTTTGATGATATTTGAATTTTCTCGAAACCAAAATTTATATCAAAAGCTAAATAGATAAGAGTCAAATGAAGTCTTTAAAAGAGATCACCTTTGCTAGGAATGGGACACCAAATCCATTTGAGTGTTGTATTATGAGGTTTGTACTTGATACAAGCCAAGGTGTTCCTCATTTTATTTGATATTGTTTATTAACATATAATTCCACACAAGACCATGGGGAAATATATTTGGAGATGAGGCATTTATTCTCTAAATAAATTATCTTAGATTGAAAATGATTTTCTAGATCAACATACATTTGGATTGGTGTAGCCTTTATAGGGATAAATTGAAGGTAAATTTTCTTGCTTTGGACAATAATATTAAGTTGTCTATGATAAATGGAATTAGCTTTAAGAAGGTCTAGTTTTCTAGTTTTGGTAATTTCCAAGATGGATAGTGAATTCTTTGCACATTTTATATTCAAGGTAAAACCAGTAAGGTTAACCTGGTATGGGGTGATTAGGTTATTAAAAGGTGTGTCTAGAATAATATTATGGCTAATGTTGAGTGTTATAAGATAAATTGATCTGATATGGAGTTTATTATAGGAAATATTAGCTTCACTTTTACTTTTTATCTTGAGTTTGGAACTATTTTCTATACTAAGTCTCGCCATATCAGGGGAGAGAAATATTTTTGAATTAATACCATTCATATATTCATATATCTTGTAAGTTTGGAATTGATAAATCAAACTCGTAATTTTTTGTGATAATATGGGCGTATTGACTATCTTAAGGGTACTATGGATTAATATACGTAAAACATGAAATCTTTTATATTTTAACATGTTAATATATTCAAATTATACAAAATATATAATATGAGATAGTTGAAGTAATTATAAGTGGCCTAAGTCCAATAGAATAAGAAATCAACTTGAATTGGTAATAATAAATCTAGAGACGAGGTTATCATCCCATGTGTAAAATGTTAGCGTTATACCTTGATTTTTGGATATAATGTTATTAATGATTTTGAGGATTTTTTTTAATTTGGTTTTCATATGAATATTATGAAAAATTGATACCTAACTTGTGAAATTAGGGCTTCGTAAGTAATTAGGAATAGTAATCCTAGAGGAAGGTTGTTTTTGCACGTATAACACATTAAAGTTAGGAATTGGTTTTTTGATATCATGACAAAAAGTTAAAACAAATTTAAATTTTATGGATATAATGAAGTAAATAATAAGGTAAAGGAGAGTGAAATAAACAAACAATATTAAATCATAGGCATAATTTTGCAATGGTAGAATTTTTCACAATAAGGGCAAAGGAAATTGTAACAAGTGTCAAAGCCAAGGTAGGTAGCAATGACACTAGATTCCATTGATAGGGGTAGGGGAACAACAAGGGAAACCAATTATCAAGGAGGAGGAATGGAGGTGTAGGCTAAAGCTAAGGCCAAGGTTGGGTGATGGATAATAATGCAAAAAGGGTGGTTTTGGTGGTGAGGGATAAAGGTTTGGGGCGATTTTGATAGTTATGGACAAAGGTTGGCATCCTTTCAATGGTAATGGCCTGTGATAAAGGGGAAGGAACATCAATGAATTCTATTTCAACAAAGAAAGGAATGGTGAAGGGTGGTGTTGATGGGTATTTTTGGCATTTTTGTTTATGGCTAAAAGGAAGAAGGGAATAAAATAAGGGGCTTCTCAATTTGTGCTACTCGTTGACAAAAATTATAACACCCCCTAAATTTTGAACTAATTTTTTTTATAGAGTTAATTGTGAAAGCTAAAATAGAAAAATGTGGGTTGTTACTGCCACACTTTGTACAATTATGGTTTCCTCTTTCATTATTATACCAAATTCTAAGGCTAAAATAGTTATTCAACTTAAATTAATAACACGGTTATAAAATCACTATAGAGAATTTCAAAGAATATGAATGTCATTTCAAATAGGACCAACTGTCTATGGTTACAAAATTGAATAAAAGTGAATACATAAGAGTATGAAAGTATATCAAAAGACACTAGGCAAAACACCAAATAGCTCTACTCTTAACCTAAGTACAAGCCTTCACCTGATCTCACAAACTAACCTGCATAGGCCACTACCCATTAAATAACGAAGGGCCCAAGAAAAGGAACATTTTAGTAGAACGGTACTGAGTAACCCATTATACAAAACTAATATGAAATCTGTAACATATATAAGACATCATAACAATGCATTGTATAAACATTGAAATATTCATACGATAATTGAAATACAATAATCATATCATACAAAAAATAAACATCAAATCCACATAATGTTCATACTATTTCATCTATAACAAAATAAAATTAACCAACCTAGCATCCAACAGATTCTATATAAAGTAGTGAATAGAAACAATCCCCACATGATAATCATATTATTCACCATATATCTCATATCTCAATATCAAAGACATAACATTCATAAAAACCACAAGTAAGGCTCAAAAGCACAATACTAAACATAGGCACACACAAAGGTTGGGCTCAAAAGCTTAATGCCAAACACGGGTAATTATAAAGGCTACTATAGAACCACTGGTAAGCACAAAGGCTACTATAGAACCACAGGTAAGCACAAAGGCTACTATCGAACCACAAGTTAGAGCAAAGGCCACTACCAAACAATAAGTAGGCATAAAGGCTGCAACCAACCAACCTAATAATCCAATAATAATCATTTAAATGTTTATTTATATCAAACCCAAAAACACTAATCGTCCATTTGGATTGGAGTGAATCGGGATTAGGATAAATATTAAAAATTAATCTAGGTGAAGGGAATGGAGGTGAATTACGGTGAATGTTTTAAAATTTTATTTAGATGATATTAAATTAACCTAGGTGAAATGGAGTGAATGTTTGTAACTTTTCATTTGGCTTGATGTGAATAAAGATTAAAAAAATAAAACAACTAAAGGGCAAAGCACAGAACGGGAAAAAGTGGATAAGAAGAGGAGGGTGATTTTATTAATATAAATTTGGGACATTTTTTTTCTGGTCAAGTAAAAATATTACTGATATCTTAACCTTCACCTCCATTACCCCAAAATTAGAGGTTAAACAATGAGGTTAATCGGGATGAATGGAGGTTAAACTTTAACTCTAATTCACCTCATCAAGATTAATAAAATTGGTTCCTAAATAGGGTGAATCAATTGGTTCACCCCCTTTCTCACCCTTTCACCCCAAAACAAACATGCTATATGGTAATTTGGTCATACCGGCAAAATAAGGTAACATATTATTATACCAAATATAAACCCAAGGACAATAAGTTACTCTAGTCACACTAGCATATGAAGGTAGTAGAGTACCCTATTGATAAGGAAACCTAATCTATAAGTATGCATACCCTCTATAAGTTTGTAAAGATAAATAAAGTAAGATATAGGGCCAAGCTGGGGCTAAGGCACACCAACAATAATCATAATCAATCGTGGGCTAAACCATATCTTTAAGGTAGCCACCCCTAAAGAGTCACCACTCTGAATATCTTTATCTTTCACTTTAAATATTAGTATTTTAATTAAAGTGAGCATGAGACACTATATGAATAACATAAATATAATTTCCATAATTAACCATTTTATTTTTTTCCAAACATCCGAGACACCCATAATTAATGTCAATACCAAGGTTAATCACTAAGAATATAATGAGGTCATCCTAAACTTAATTATCCACACTCAGGCACTTTAGGCCAAAAATGACCAAAATAACCTTTAGCCTAAAATATCTGCATTATCATCTAGTTTGAACACTAATTCTGTTTTATTTATTAACTTATCAAGAAAGTGCTAAAATAAAATAATATAATTATTTGAAATGTAAATAAAAAACTAGATACGCTAGGTGATCATTTTGTCTTTATACATGATTTTACATGTAAGGCCGTAACATGTGTTTATAGAACATCAAATAACGTTTTCACATGCTCAATAATAAATAATATATATTAGGCATGCTTATAAAAATAATTATCATGATACACTAAAAATGACCAAAATATCCTTAAGACATATAATAATAACAATCATGTTTAAATAAAGGATGAGGTTGGTAGTTCTAGGGTGATGGTAGGGAGGTACATAAGAGAAGAAAAAGGTGGTTTGGCGATGGTGATTATGGTCGGTACAAAAGGAGGCAACAAGATAAAAGGAGAAAGTGGAAAAGGTTAGCTTAATGGTGGTGGTGATGGCATGCTTTGGTGGTGGTGTATGGGTTGTGACTCAGTTGCAGGGAAGAGTGGTGTGGTGGTGGTGATGGTTGCGTGGTGAACAAAGAAGAAAAAAGTGAGGTAGTTGAATTTGGTAGAAAGAAGAGGAAGAAGGGGGTGTCGACATGGGATGTGCAATGGTGGTGTGGTGGTTGATGGTAGTGGTCAACAAAAAATAGAGTAGAGCAAGGAGAATGAAGATTGGGAAAGAAGGGGGCAATGGAGGTTGGTTCTATTAGAAATTTAAAGAGGAAGTGGAGAAGGAGGAGGAAGAAAAATAAAGAAAAATGAGTAGGGAAGAGGGGTTGAGTTTGAGTAAAAGGAGGGGGAGAAGGTGCATGAAGGTGGGTAGGGGTGGGGAAAAAGCATCATAGAGGAGGTGCTATGAGGATGGCATTGGGCAGTAAGGTAGATGAAAATGGGGTCGAACAAAAAGGATGGGAGTGGGTGTATGTGCATGTATGTATATGTTAGTTGGAGAGGTGAGGGTTGGGGCAGTAAAAATGGTTTGATATAGAGAAGAGGGTAGGCTACCGATTAGTAGTTAATTTTAGAGCATTGGTTGGTGTGCAAAAAGAAAGTAAGAAGTAGGTGTATGAGAGTATAGGGTTGGCTTGTAAAGGAAACAAAAGGAGGATCTAGAGGGGTATAGTTGTGTGTTGGGATGTTTTTGGGCATTGGAGAGGGAGGGAAATAAATGTAGGTATCTAGTATGAAGAGAGAGGGAGGTCTAACATATGCAGGTAGATGTGTTCAAGCATTACAAGGTAGAAGTGATGATGATGTGGAAGATTAACCCCTAATCGCCTACAACACTTTAGGACCTTGTTTGAATCATTACAAAGATGCAAAGTAGAAACCAAACCCTCAACTTCAAGTGTTATGCTTCAGTTATCTACGAATGATTATCAAACTTGAGTAGATCTAATCTAAGATCTAACTCCTCTAATGAGAATTTTATATTTCTCACTAGATTACCCTTACTACTTATCAATACACACTTGATAAAGGAGAAGATAAGAAGAAGAAGAAGCGCATGCTCGTGCAACTCTCTCCAAGTTTGCATATAACATAATGTGTGTCGAATATTTTGAGTACAAGTATTTATAGGAATGGAACCTTGCATGCCTTATCATTAATAAGCCTATTAGTAGCCTCATTAATGATTTAACCTTCCTAATGCCCGATATATGGCTTACAAATAAAGTTGTAATGAAAATTTTGTAAGAATTACAAAGTAGATGACAAAAATAACAAAGCTACACAACTTAACAATGATATTCATAGATGTAATCATATGTGATAAAACTGTATAGTCTTATAGCCTTATTCTTCCTTAAAATTTGTTATCTTGTAATCCCTTGTCATTTCCTTGTACCTCAAAGATCTTCAATCACCGTGAACTTCATGAATTTCATGCAAACATACATAATACCAACAAGAAGAATAATTTGACAAAAATTTAGAAGTATATGAATTTTCAAGCAAAGATGGTTCTATCTCCATGTACGCTAAATCCTCTTAATCTCAATCTGCATCATTCTCCCCTTGTAAAGAATAATTTGCCCTCAAATTTTCATCACTATAATATAGAGACAATCACCAATTTTAAAAGTCCTAGATACTCCTCCATAATGTTCAAGCAATTCAAGTTTATAAGCATTA
Source organism: Tamarix chinensis (assembly GCA_030549775.1). Lineage (NCBI taxonomy): Eukaryota > Viridiplantae > Streptophyta > Magnoliopsida > Caryophyllales > Tamaricaceae > Tamarix > Tamarix chinensis. Next base: position 88,501,842 of record CM060179.1, read on the forward strand.
TTTCCAAATTTTCTTAAGATTTTGAATGGACCATAAGCTCTTGGCATTATTTTATTCTTTCTTAATTTTGTAAATATCTCTTTTCTTAAATGCAAGCATACCAAATCTGCTAGTTTAAATATTGGTTGAATTATGTTTTTATTCGCTTGAGCTTGGTATTTAGAATTTGATTTTTCAATGTTGTCTTTAATTTGTTGATGAAGCTTTCTAAATAATTTGATTATTTTTTAACATCATAATTCGTTATATTCCCTCTCTTCAATGACAACATGTTAATGGGTAAATATAGATTAACCCTATATACAATCTCAAAAGGACTTGTTTTAGTTATACTGGAAGGACTTTTATTATATGCAAACTCAGCATGCAGAAGCTTTATATCCCAACCCTTGGTACTCTTATTTACCAACCCTTGTAGCAAAGTACCTAGAGTTTTATTAGTCACTTTGGTTTGGTCATCCATTTATGGATGATAAGTACTGAACAATAACTTAGTACCTAACATAAGCTAACATGTATTCCAAAAGTAGATTAAGAATTTTACATCCTTATCCGATGCTATACTTTTGGAAACCCCATGTAACCTCACTATTTCTTAGAAATATAAGTCTACTACATATGTGGCATTATCAATCTTGTTACAAGGTATAAAATATGCCATTTTTGAAAATCTATCCAGTACCACAAGAATAAAATCTTTATCCCTTTGTGTCCTTAGTAATCCTAATATAAAATCCATGCTAACACTTTCCATAGGTTGATCAGGTACTAGTAAAGGAGTATACAAACCCTTATGGAAGAAATTTCAACTTTTATAACAAACCACGCATCTTTATATAATTTTTGGTACTAGTTTTATCATTCATGGCCAGTAGAAGATTTCTTGTATTATTTCTATGGTCTTATGAAATCCAAAATGACCAGCAATACCTCCCTCATGTACTTCTTTTACTAGTAAATCACGTACACTTAAGTAAGGTATACACAACTTATTAAGTTTAAAGAGATATTCATCTTATAGCTAATAATTACCAAAACTACCACTCTTTTAGCACATATTATATATTTCAACAAAATCTTTATCCATGTCAAACAACTCTTTCAACATATCAAATCCCAATAACTTAACATCCAACATTACTAATGTAATATCCTAAATTTAAAACCTAAAATTTAATAAATAACCCTCATTTGGGATAATTAAAATTTTAAATTTATTTCATTTAATTATTTTGTGGATTTTTGGGTGTATAAAACTGGATATGAATATTTAATAAATTAAAATAAATATTTTGTTATTTATCCTACCTATTTTATTTAAATAATTTTCAAAAGCAATATTTTACTAAAACTTCCCTCTTCAACTATTATCTTAAATTTTGAATAAATTAAATTATTAAATTAATTTATCTATCAAAGATATTAAATACCATTATTCCAAAAAATTATTTTAAATTTATTTTTCCCCTTTTTTCTTTTTCTTCTTTACTTCTCTCATGGGTCGCCTGGCCTGTCGCCTCCTCGCTGGGTTGCAGACCTTCCTTCTCTTCTCTCCTCCTAACCCCAAATTACCGCCCCAGCCCACTTCCCTTCCTCTTTTATTTCTTTCCTTTCTCCACCATAGTTGGGCCATCCCATCCTCTCCCTCGTGCACACAAGGCCAGTCTGCTCTCCCTTATTTCCTTTCCTCGCCTGATCAGCCTATAGCCCCCCTTTTCCTTTCTTCTTCCCTTCTCCTTCCTTCTTCGACGACGAGGCCATGCCTTTATATAACTCACCGCCTGCAACCACTTGCCTCCCATAGAGCCTTGCTCTCTTTCCCCTATCCCTTTCCTTCCATTTCTGGTCCATACACACCCCTATACCCTTCCCTCATGTGCCCTCTTCTTTCTATTTCTTCTTCCTTCTCCTTGCCACCTTTCACCCGTCAACTTGTAGCCTTCCCTTACCACTACCTAACCTAGCGCCCATGCTTCCCTTACTCTCCCTCTTATTTTTCTTCTTCTCCCCTACCCATTTTCTTCTCTAAGCCTCTTATTTCCCTCCTTGTAGAGCCCTCATTTTTCTCCCCTTCCTTCTCCTCTTGTCTCCCCTATTTTGTGTCGCAACCCAACAACCACCACTACTGCCACCCAACCAACCACCACAACTACCCCTTGGCACCCCTTCAACCTCCCTATACCACCCCATCACCCTCGCTCACCACTAAAAACCCCTTCCCCTCCTTCCTTTTTCTTTCCCCCCTTCTCGACAACCTCCCTACACCACTGCCATGCATTACCATTCTCTCTCTTCTATCACCTCCATAACACCTACCAAATCCCTAGAATCTCCTCACCGCCCCCTTCCTCCCCTTGGCTGAAATTCCCCTGCAGCTCTCCCTTTTTCCCTTCTTTTCCCTTCCTTCTTCTTTTTCACCCATCCTTCGCCCCATTTTCCCAGCCTTGTAGTCACTATCTCTGCCGCCCTAAGCCACCGATCATCGAAAACCAACCACCACCTACACCCTTACTCCCTCCCTGCATCTAGACACCGCCCTCACTCCGCTCCACAAGCCCTCAACCAAACCCCCAAAATCCTTACCCAAGCCCACCTCCTCCCTTCTCCCAACTCCCTATGTCGACCCACTATTCCCTTCACTTCTTATATGTAGCATGAGTTTACCGCATCCCTCTGAGCCAAATCTTGGTTAGTTTTGAGGTATAAAAATAGTTAGTGCTAGTGTGTATTAAATAAGCTTTTGGTAAAAATTATTCTTTTGATTTTATAATTCTATTATGCTAATATTTTATATTATTTTTAGGTTTTTATTTTTACTAATCAAAGCACAAACCTTTAACTAGGGTACAGAAAAGGTTTAATTATTGCTAGAAATAAGGTAACCATTATATCCTACTAAATTGTGTGGATATACATATGCTAGCACATTAGGGTTTTTAATATGCTTATGTGCATGATGTATGATGTTAAGTATAATATATTTTGTGTCATATGTTGTTGAAAAGAAAAGCATGTTAATTTATGCGTCATGTGTAGAAATAATGTTTAAGGAAGGAGCCTTATTATTAATGATAATGTTAAATACATATGTATGATATGATAAGCTAATATGGTCATTTGTTGCATAGATAATGTTAATATGAGCCCTAGGGTTATTTTGGTAATTTTTCTTGTGCAAAAGGTGTGGCCTAAGCAATTATGTGTGGTAGGTGCTACTAAGTATTAATGATAAATAATAATAGTTTGTAGTGTTAGATGATGTACATGGACCATGGATATTAATATCTTATATGGTAAGGGTATTTTAGTAAATTTGGTATAATAAGGGCAAAATTGTGATTTATAAGAATAAAAGGGGTAAAATGATAACTGAATAAGTAAGGAGGGCATTTTAGTAAATTTTCATAAAAAAAAAGGGGATAACTTGGTAAATTATGAATAAAAAGAGTATGTTGATAAATTAATTAAATGAGAAGGGAAATTTGGTATTTTTGGCATAAAAAGGGATGACTTGGTAATTTTATAAAAATAAGGGGGTAAAATGGTAAAATAATAATTAAGAAGGGTATTTTAGTAATTTGGCATAAAGGAAGTGTAACTTGGTAATTTGTAAAGTAAAAGGGGTAAAATGATAATTTAGTAAACAAGAAGGGTATTTTGGTAATTGTAATAAGTAAGAGGATCGATTTGGTAATTATCATAAGTAAGAAGGGAAATTTGGTAATTGTAATAAGTAAGATAGGGGATCTGGTAATTTTAATAAGTAAGAGGGGTGATTTGGTAATTTTAATAAGTAAGAAGGGCAATTTGATAATTTTAATAAGCAAGAGGGGCAATTTGGTAATTTTAATAAGTGAGTAGGGCGATTTGGTAATTTTAATAAGTAAGAGGGGTAATTTGTTGATTTTAATAAATAGTAAGGGCAATTTGGTAAATTTAATAAGTTTAAAGGGCACTTTGGTAATCTAGCAAATATAAGGAGTATTGTGGTAATTATGCAAGCAGGAAGGGTAATATGATAATTTGACAAGTAAAAATGGGTAACTTGATAAACAAGAGAGGTATTTCAATAATTTTGTATGAATGGGTAAATTGGTAAATTGCAAATAACATGTTAATGGATCAAATAAGCCTCCATAATAAGACATAAGTATATTAAATAATAAAATGAGGGTATTCCGGTAAATCGATGAGTATCACAAGAACAGGTCATAACAAAGGCTTGAATGAATAATTAAGTGTGAGATATGGTGTTTATCTCATATTCATACAATAGGTGCCTTAATAGTTAATTATGCATGGTAATGTGTGTTGGATATGTTAAGAGTAGATGTTAAGGTTTTATGTGTGTCATGACCCTTGATATAGAATAGTTGATTTTATGGCTAGTATATCTTTGTGTCTTTACATTTGTAACCCCCCTCGAATTAAATAAATGGACATGTTGAATAAGACCTAAATAAAATACTAATTACGTAAAGTGAAAGATTATTGAGCTAGGTCTAAATAGGTCCACCAGCGAATAATAGTGGTCAGGTGCATTCTGCATTAAAGTATTTTTTGGTCCACCAACTATAATAGTAGGAGATCTCGAGCTCAATAAACCAAACATTATATGGTAATAAATTATGGGAAGACACTAACTAATTATAGTGGAACACCATGAGAGTCAAGGCCAGACCTATCCACCAGCTAGAATAGAGGCTAAGTGTAGGGTGCCCTGGAGACCAATCCATTGGTGAATAATAGTAGTCAGGTGCATTCTACCCTGAAGTGTATTCTGGTCCACCAACTATAATAGTGGGATTCCCACACTGATATGGATATAATTTGAGAGATGATGTTAAATAATGTTTATCTAATGGCTTATGACAAAAATTATTTTATTCACGTGTATGATCTATTGATATGGTATAAGTTTGGCTTGGGTGCTTGTTCCTGTTTTGGTATGTGACGAAGTGCTAAGTGCATGGACTTTGTGTTATGCATTTCCTATGGTATGTGGTGTTTGCAGTTTAGTGTTTAGGGTTTACGTTTTATGGTTTAGGGTTATGGTTTGCAGTTTTGGGTTTATGGTTTAGGATTAAAGGTTTAGGATTTGTAGTTTAGGCTTGGATATAGGTTTGGAATATAATTTAGATTAGATATTTATTAACTCTTGACCATTGAATAAATATTAATCTAATGGTTAAGTTTGACTTTTATATTTTTATATTAGGAAAGGTTTGTATGTAACCCTCACCCTATATATATTAATTAGAATTAATATATGCAAATTTCACATTCATCTTCCCTAAAATAGTTAAAATAATCCTATCATGCATATTCTTACCCTAACATGCTTAGTAATATGCCAAGATATAGATTACTTAGACATCATGCTCAAGATTCATATTTTCATGCTTCCATTTCAAAAAAATTAAACTCATGAACAATATAAAATATTATACAAGGCATATTGAATGCTTGACATACCAACTCATGTGAATCATATGGGAATTGAATTATGTTTTTCTCTACAAATAGCAAGGGTTAAAAAAATATCCTTTTTACTATTTGTTAAAATGTTGATTATAAGTCTAATAATTACCACACCCAATAAATAGGTAATCCTCAAAAGTTGATAAAGATTGAATATTTGTTAGTGGATCATGTGTTGTATGTCAAATATCACTTCCTACCAAACTTTTATTTTCATAAAATATTAATATATATTATCGGTATATTTTTATCCTATTTTTTTGGTGAGGAAATAATATATATTAGTAATATTAACACCATATGATAAAATTAAAAATAATAATATTATATGAGCCCCCTAAATTTTTGAGAATTACAATGTTATGGAAAAAACTATAATTTATGAAAACTACTCTAAAACCAAAAAAATAAGTGAGTAGGGCGTTGTTCCTGTTATGATTTTCCCTAAGCTTGCATATGTTATCATTTAACTATGATGTGTTATATGTGGGCCTTAACTTTCAGTTTGATATAAAAGGGTTACTCGGTACCATAGTATTGAAGGGCTCTGTTTATGGACCCCTACCTATTCAATGGGTAGTATCCCTTGCAGAATTGTTGTAGGTTCTATTCAAGCTGGTATCGGGTACTAGCGTAAGGATTATCCAGAAAACTTATAGGGATTCTCTTTTAACCTTTTATTTCCTTCTTTAAAATGATTTTATTCTTGTAACCACTAATAGTGGATTTTATTCTTGTAATAAATTTAATTCACTACTCTGATTTAAATAAAAGTAATAATTTGTGTAAATTATGTTATGTTCCTTTTGGTATTGCAATAGTAGGAGGAAACCGGTCTAGTACTAAGTATGGCGGTAACATCTTTGAAATTTACAGTTTTTGCTTCTGCTAATTTTTAAATAAAATGATGTTTTTTTAGAGTAAATTTTGGGGTATTACAACTAAGATCATGGATCTACGAGACAAAGCATTTGCTAAGATATTTTCTTTACCATCGAAATGCTTGACAGAAAACACGAAGGATTGTAAGAAACTAACCCATTTTGCATACCTCAAACTAATTTTTTACCATGAAAATATTTCAAACTCTCATGGTGAGAATGAAAACAAAAAATGGTTTGGGCATTAGGTAACGACTCCATATTTCTAGACTTCATATGATGGCATAAAACTCTTTGCCATATGTGGAATAATTCAACCTCACTCCATTCAATTTCTCATTCAAAAATGCAATATCTTGTTTCTCCTTTGAGAGTAAACCTCCTATACCTAACCTAATTACATCACAAGTAACATCAAATAATTTCTCAAAGTCGGGTAAAGCTAGTACTGGTGCATTGCATAGCATATTCTTCAATTTTAGGAAAGCCTTAGTTGTATCCTCACTCCAATTAAACTCGCCCTTTTTCATGAGTTGAGTTATATGTGTGGTAATAGTAGAAAAAGCCTTAATGAATCTTCTATAAAAACTTGCCAAACAATGAAAACTCCTTACTCCATGAACATCCTTAGGTGTAGGCCAACTATTTAATAGCCTCAATTTTGGTGGAATCAACTTTGATACCTTTTCTACTCACTATATACCCAGGGAAAACTATACTCAAAATCATAAAGTCACAGTTTTCCATTTTTGCATATAGTTTAGTCTCCCTCAGTTTATCAAAAAATTTCCTAAGATGAGTTAGATGATCATGTTTGTCTCAGTTGTACACAAATATATCATCTATGTATACTATCATGAAAACTCTGAGAAAGGACTAAGCACTTCATTCATTAGTCTCATGAATGATAATAGTGCATTATATAAACCAAAAGGCATCAACAACCACTCATAATGACCATACTTAGTCTTGAATATGGTTTTCCACTCATCCCCTTCTCTAATCCTCATCTAATGATTACTCCTTCTCAGATCAATCTTAGTGAATACCCGTGCCCCACATAACTCATCCAGCATAACATTTAGCCTTGGCATCAAAAATCAATATTTAAAAGTGATATTGTTAATAGCTCTTGAGTCAATACACATGCATCATGTACCAGCCTTTTTAGAGACTAGTAATGTTGGCACATGACATAGAGTCATGCTTTCCCTCACATAGCCTTTCTTTATAAGCTCTTGGATTTATTTTTCTAACTCCTTAGCCTCCTTTGGATTACATATATATATAAGCCTATTAGGTAAGGACACACAAGGAAGTAAATATATGGCATGTGTTATCCCTCTCTTAGGTGGTAATTCATTAGGAAAAACATCATGATACTCTTCAAGAAGTTTATCTAATTGAAAATTATCCTTATCACTCTCCCCTTGTAGCGATTCTTTCATGACTACATTATAACAACACCCTTCTTCTTGAATGCACTTGACCATAACCTTTGCATGTAAGAACAAACTCTTGTTATTGTCAACTATACACTCATTATCATTCTTAGAAGGTTTAAGTTTATGCTTCTTTTTATCCTTATCAACTAGATACCTATTAGTAATACCATTATGAATAGTATTTCTATCATACTGCTATGGTCTACGAAGTAAGATTCCACTGGTATCCATAGGTAACACATCACATGGCACCTCATCATGGTAGTTGCCAATTTTAAATGATACTAAGGTTTGTTTTATCACCTTGACTCCCTTGTCTTTATTCAACCATTGAAGAGAATAAGGTTTTGGATGTGGTGTATTTTCAACCCCAAATCCTTAACCATCTTTTCATTAGCTACGTTTGTACAAGAGCCACTATCAATGATAATACAACAAATATTATCTCCTACTCTACCTTTTTGTTTTAAATATCTTCTCCCTTTGAATAGGTTCTTCGGTAGCTTTTGCTTGAAGTACTCTCTCTAAGACATAACAATCACTTTCTTATTCCTCATATTCACTAGAATACATTAAGTACACTACCTTTGTTATTGAATTGTTATTTTGGTAGGAAGCATTTTGTGCACTACTCTTGCATGTTGATGTTTTAGTAGAAGCATTATGTGTACTACCTTTGTATGTTGAGATGATTCGTAGTATTACATGATGGTACATGTATTATCTTGGATTAATGCACAAGTTGTCTATGTTGTATTGTGTGATCATTGTATTATTTGAGCATGATAAGATTTAAGCATATTGAGATACCTTTGAAAGCATGAGTTTCATGATAACATATTTTGAGGATTATGACCTATTATTGTGGTTATGTGCCTTACTAGTATATCATGTTAGGCTTTATCATGTTAATGCATATAAATATGATTTGGTGATCATGTTGTTTGCTTTGTATTAGGTGTGTTTGCTCAATGCTTCCTACTAAATGGTTTGATTTTATTTGCAGGTGATCTACATACTGTTGAATCTTAGATTGGAATTAGAGAGTACATGTAGGAATTTTCTATTTTTGATTCTAGTCAGTTTGATTTGGCTTGTAACCTTTTATTAAATTTATTTAATGTGAAGAATTTTATCTTGTAATGTAAATAATTTTATCTTGTAACCTTGTATTAAATATAGAGATCATCTTAGTGCCCATGATTATGGTCACATATTACAAGTAAACTTACATGTGATATCATAATCATAAAATGCATTAGGATTTCATGTCATGAAAACTTAGACAAACCATAAGTCATCATGCTTGTCATCACAAAGTAGATATCATGGATAGTAATATATAATCAAGTAGGAACAAGTTATCTATTCAACTTATTAGATAGTTCCAAGAGTCATTTACCTAATTCACCCATTAGATCTACATTCTAGGTTTACATAATCCATAAGGTTATTTATTTATAAATCATTATTCCTTTTTAAACAATGGGATTGATTACCTCTCCACGATCTCTCAATACCATAGAATTCACACCAAACTAGAGGACTTGAAGTCCATCTAGAGTCAAGTAACTAATAATGGAAACAAAATATGGTTGAAGCCAAGTGACCACCGATGGACATAAAGTCTAGCTGAAACTAAGTAACCACCACTGGATATAAAGCCTTGGCCCAAGCCAAATAAACCACCTAAGCGACAAGACCCGTTATTACATCATTAGTGTCTAAAGTAAGTACCATAATCTACTAGAATCCTTCCTTAAGGAGCCACTCAAAGGCAAACTAACCTTTAATAGCTAATTGAGAATTAGATAATCTAGGTCCATGTATTACATGATCATCTTTCACTTTAAGTGATTGGTATTTTATTTGTCTATGTCATGTCATTAGGTAAGGCCCACATGACAATCAAGCAACACATCCACATAATTATTTCATCTTAACCACCATTACCATCCAAAACATAGGATGGAAATTCCACTAGTACTTAGTCAAGTTTAACTCAACTGTTATCTTGATCCACTTATGACAAGAATTTGGATTATATCAACATAGCATATTTATTCTAATTTACCTATTAAAATCTTCCAAAAGAACTTATTAAAAATACCATGAATTAGAATCCAACTAATTCATATTCTATGTTAGTTAATTCATGCCAATATATGTATTCTCATTATTAAAGAATCATGTTATAGTATAATACCAAATATCCAATCATACCAAAGTTAAAGAAGCAAGAATAACACTATTTCATCAAAGTGGTTGATCGGTATAGGCAAATCAATCAATCAGTTTGGCTCAGCCAACCTTTAGAGTTTCCTGTCAAAACTGGTCGATTGGTTTGGTCAAATTAGTCAACTACTCTAAGACCAATTGATCAATTTTGACAAACAAGCCAATGGCTTTAACCAAAGAACACCTAGAGTTATCGCTAGATAACCAATCAATTGGTTGGGTTAACAAGTCAACTATTCTAACAACTAGTTGATCTGTTGGGCACAAATATTCAATGGGTTTAAACAAAGAGCAACCAAAATTCATCAAATACAACCTAGTCGATTAGTAAGGCTAACCATTTAACTATTCTAGGAACCAATCGATCAGTTAGCTCACATACATCATATTCAAGAATTTATAAATGTGATTAAAGCTTAAAAAGTATAATTACATCAACCATAACATTACCATTATAGAAAACTAAGATTACACATGCCCACATACTAAATCATGCTACATTTACAGAGAATCAACCACATATTCTCAAAATCATACTTTTATCAAAATCCTTAAATATCATAGAATAATTCAACAAAATATTAAAATTATCTTATAATCATGCAAAGATAAATAAAAAAATTGAGACCTATGCTAGCTCACATGCTCATTTATACCACATTTTATAGGTAAGAATGACTTGCGAGCTTAGTAAAAATCCACTCCAAATAGTAACATCTTTAGCCAAAAAAATCCAAAACTCAAACACCTTAAAAAAAATCTTCTTAAAATCTCATAAATCATATTGTACAAATTTGAAAAATAAAAATTAGAGTTTACCACCTCTAAGAAAAATCAGCTAAAAACCTCAATTTTTTTCCAAATCTAACCCTATCTTTCTTAGGGACAAAACATAAAGGAGTTAGAGGAAACATTAGAAGAGGTGAACAAAAATAGAATGAAGACACAAAATGAAGAAGACTAGAGCATAAGTGGGGGAAACTCAGAGTATCTTGATGGTTGAAAAGAAGTGAAGGAGAAAGAGGATTATAGTTATTTATACACAAAGAATTGGTTAAGGAATGAAGGAGAGAGATGCAATAGATCAAAACCCTAATTTTCCAACTCAAAATCAATCCAAACAATGCGTATTTATCAAGAACATGGCTAACTTTATTTTCGGAGCCCAAATGATGTTATATAGGAAAAATGAAGATCAAGATTTCTCAAAAAAAAAAAAGTTGGACACAAGAAGGGAAACTGGCCAATTGACGTGAGAAATAAATCTCCCAAGTATGCAGTGACGAGCTAGAATGGATAGTCCATCCAGAGCTTCATAAAAAGGAGAAGAAGAAGATGAAGGGATGAGGTCATCCCCCATTTTCTACTAAGTCAAACCTTTGAATCCATTTGAGCCAAGAAAAAGGTTGGGATAAATGATCAAATGAGTCAAAAATTACTCAAGAACATATTGGAGTTGAAATATCAAAATTTTTAATTATTAGAAGAAGTTTTCCCGTAAAATTAAAATCACTTAACTTGACAAATTGGTCAATCAATTAAGTTAATCAGTTGACTGTTCTACAAACCAATTGGTTAGTTTTTTAGACCAGTCGACTAATTCCATCAAACTAAAGCTCAAGCTGAAAACGGCAGACCAGCTAATCGGTTCATAGAACCCATTGATAGGTACACTAAAAAACTCATTTTCTCTAAAAATTTATAAACTTTTTTAATTTATTTTTATGAAGACCCCAAAATATATTTCCAAATCAAGATAAAACATCACCCAATCTCTATTAAATATAAGAATTTTATACTTTATGAATCTCAAATTTCTAGGGTATTACATATCTATCAAGTAATTTAGGGCCCAAAAATATAATTAGAAAAAATCTTTTACAGGAATTGACCTAAGAGCTTACATTTATAAATAGTAAATAAGGGGGAAATAGTAAAGAGTATGTAACTCATCGCAAATATGAAAGTTTAATGTGGAAATTACTATGTATTATCTTAAAAACCATAATAATTAATATATATATAATGTTGGAAGTAAAAAATATTCATTTAATAAAATTATCAATATTTTTGTTAGTTAAAATGGGTTAAATAGTTTTACAGAACTAAAATTTCATATATAATTTTATAAAACTCAATAATGACTTTTAAAGCTTAGTGCTTTTATTTCAATGCAAATACCAATATTTTGACATATAAATATAATATATTTTAAGTTGAATATATTTAAAAAAATTCCATGGGCTAGTTTACATGGAATAATATACATTTTTATTTATATTAAACTAAATTGAGGTTTAAAAACAAAATTTTATATTTAGCAAGGATACTTTTACATTATTAAAGAAATTAATGTGACTATGAAATTTTTTGTTTATCAAATAATTAAAAAAATATTTTTCAATGACTAGAAATTTTCAAAAAAATTATATATTCATAATAACAATACATTTTTTGTAACAAAAATAATTATTTAAAATAATTTTATTATTCACTTATAAATATAACGAGCTATAATATCTCCTTATTAAAATAAAGTTTTGAGAGAAATGAGTGAACTATCGACAACCATTTACTTCATGATCTTTTAAATTGACAACTCCATTAAGGTTGTACTAGTGCTTTTTTTGTGGAGAGTGAGGTAGGTGATTTGAAAAATGTATTAAATTTGAATATTTATATTTATAACAATACATTTTTGGTAACAAAAATGATTATTTAAAATAATTTATTATTCGCTTATAAAGACAACAAGTTGTAATATCTCCTTATTAAAATAAAGTTTTGAGAGAAATGAGTGGACTATCAACAACCATTTGCTTCATGACCTTTTAAATTGGCAACTCCATTAAGGTTGTACTAGTACTTTTTTTGTGGAGAGTGAGGTAGGTGATTTGAAAAGTGTATTAAATTTGAATATTTGTATTTATAACAATATATTTTTGGTAACAAAAATGATTATTTAAAATAATTTATTATTCGCTTATAAAGACAACAAGTTGTAATATCTCCTTATTAAAATAAAGTTTTGAGAGAAATGAGTGGACTATCAACAACCATTTGCTTCATGACCTTTTAAATTGGCAACTCCATTAAGGTTGTACTAGTACTTTTTTTGTGGAGAGTGAGGTAGGTGATTTGAAAAGTATATTAAATTTGAATATTCGTATTTATAACAATATATTTTTGGTAACAAAAATAATTATTTAAAATAATTTTATTATTCGCTTACAAATACAACAAGTTGTAATATCTCCTTATTAAAATAAAGTTTTGAGAGAAATGAGTGGACTATCAACAACCATTTGCTTCATGATCTTTTAAATTGGCAACACCATTAAGGTTGTACCGGTGCTTTTTTGTGGAGAGTGAGATAGGTGATTTAAAAAGTGTATTAAATTTGAATATTCGTATTTATAACAATATATTTTTGGTAACAAAAATAATTATTTAAAATAATTTTATTATTCGCTTACAAATACAACAAATTGTAATATCTCCTTATTAAAATAAAGTTTTGAGAGAAATGAGTGGACTATCAACAACCATTTACTTCATGATCTTTTGATTTGACAACTCCATTAAGGTTGTACTAGTGTTTTGTGGAGAGTGGGGTATGAAAATTTAAATATTCATATTTATTTGATTTTTTTAAAATTATTTATTCTATACAATTTAGATTGGATATTTAAATTTTAAATATTTTAAAAAATATAAATTAAATAATGAGCATATTTGAATATATTCAATATCCATGTAAAAAAATTTATTAATTTAATAAAGTTTGCATAAAAGTATTTAAAAATAAATATAGTATATTATTTAATATACATATCTATATCCATATAAATATTTTATTTTATTTAGAATAAAGCTGTATTAAAATATTATTATAAAAGCTTAAATTATATATTAAAAAACTTAAAACTATACAATATAATATTATGATGTATTGATAAAATAATTAATAAAATATTAAATATTTCTTAGCTTAGATAATCTGGTTCAAAATTAAATATTCTAAATATCTAATATTCATTTAATTGAAATTAAATTGAATATCTGAAATATCAAATTAAAATGTTTGAATATTAAATAATTATTTAAAATTTTAATATTTTTTTACACGATCTTGTTTTAAAACATCGAAACTGGTTGCTCTATTTGACTCATAGTTCTTTTTTTTTTCTTGACATACTAGGAAGATTCAAACCACCGTAAATGTAAGCACGAGGACGTGATTTAGGTGACGTTTTCCATTCTCGGTATATTTAGGAATAGAACCATGGAAATTTTCAAAAAAAAAATTGATAGGAAAAAAATAAGGGTAGTTGTTATTAGTTTAAAGTATTTTAGATAATAGTTGTAAGGGTTTTTTTTCCTCTCATAATTATATTAGATTGAGTCTATTTGTGTAAAATTGTATATAATAAAATCTAAATAATATATATATATATATATATTAACTAAAAATCATTCATTTATTAAAATAAAATAAATAACTGAAATATATATATATATATATATATATATATATATCTTTTTTTCTCTCTTTATTTTTTCAATTTTGATAAAGTAATGCTTTTACATTTTCTTTCGTTTTCATTTTCGCAACTCCCGTCTCCGTATTATCATCATTTTTGGGTAAAAGACCGTGACCGTGAGCGGTGCCCCGCTTTCGTCGCTGTAGCGATAAAAGACTTTTGGGTCACGTGAAGGGGTGTGATGGGCCAACACCATGGTCCATGGGGTATGATTTGGACATTTTATTGGACTAAAATCAAGTGTCAATGTCGTATCTTTCGTCGGAGTATTAACGTTAGATCTGTGCGGCAGTGGTGCCACCCAGCGAGGAACACTTCGTTGTCTTCAGCCGAGCCACGCTCCTTCTCCGCTCGCAGAGGTCAAGGGCTTTACTGGTGTTTTGATGTGAGTGGTGCCTTTTTTGCTTTTCGTGTTGTTCGGGAGCCAAGCTAAATTCTGATGGTCTATAATTGTAATCTCGCGGGTCGCGGCCACCGACGAACGAGGACGATAATAAGGCTCACCTCTGTGGATGTCGTCCTCGACTCGAGCATCTTTCGGCAGTGATGCGTGGGACCGGCCTGCGTTCCTTACACGTCTCGAAAACGTTTTATATATATATATATATATATATATATATATATAGAAACTCGTTCATGTGCGCACCTATATGTCTGTACAAACGTAGGAACAATTACTGGCCGTTGGATCTAAATTAGATCCAACGGCCAGTAATATATGGAAGATAAAACACGGCCTTCTTCGCCGAGCCCCGCCCCATTCTGTTTCGACCTTGCCAGCTCGCCCCAACCCCCAGACCCCATCGCGCCTCTCTCTCTCTCCATCGCACCTCTCTCCCTCCATGGCACCTCGCTCCCTCCATCGCACCCTGCTCCCTCCATCGCACCTCTCTCCCTCTCCATCGCACCCGTTTCTCTAGCTCCCCCTCGCCATTTATGCTTCTGCATCTCTCCATCGACCTGCTCCTCCCATCCGTGACAGATCGAGCGAAGTACTCGACCTCCCTCCATTTCCACTCCTCTAATCCGACGAACTTCGTAGACCAACAAACAAGCTCGGTCGCTGTTCTCTTCGACCAGACCTTAGCTCCTCCATTCTTCAATCGCCACTACACTGCCAAACAGGAGACAAGGAGAAGCGCTCGGTTTGTCTCTCCCCGTGTGCTCGAGCTCCCTCCCATGGAGCAAGCGCACGATTGCTGACCAATAGCTTCATCGAGCACTTCCTGTGAACTCCCCCTCGTTTTCTTTTCCTTTATTGCTGTTTGTTCTTCCTCTTGTCTCTGTTGTGCGGACTGGTATGGTGTAATGGGAAAAAAAAATTCCCCCGAGGTCGAACGCAGGGGAAACCCCCTATCTGCGCACTTCCGAGCCCGATCAAAAGAGTAACCTCCAGTGATTCTTCACCGGATGCGTCGAGCTCTTCTAGTTCCAGCTTGTCTTCTTCAGAGTGCTCCCCGGATGTGGATTTTAAATCCAAAAATTCTGCCCTAATCGATCGGGACGATAATGAACAGTGCGCGATCCCCAAATCAACTCCGGAGCATATTCAAGTGTCTCTCCTGGAAAGGCAATGTCCGCCGATTATTGAGCATCCTGAGGACGGCCCTAATTTGCACACCTATATGAAAATTGCGACAACGAAGATCCAATTGCAGCATCCGATTTTGCCTTTGCCCTGCCAAGCTGCTCGAGACCCCATTTCTTCGATGCCTTCTCTTCTGTCTGACTCCGAAGTGGAATTAGAAACAGAGAATAATCAAATTCCTCCTGGGAATAATTCGAAGCCCAATTTGCTGATTCAGGGAATAATCGAAACCAAACTGATGAACCTCAGGTACCTCGCTCATCCAGCTCATTTCTTCAACATACCAAAGCTCACATCATCGATTTTATTTATTCTCCGCTACCAATCATCGCCGATACTCTTCTCCTTCGTTTGTCACCATTTTTCCCGAAAATTCTGCTATTGTTACTGTCAAAAATTTTCCATAACGACAGTATTATACTAGTTAATATCTTCATTGTGTTTATATTATTATGTAATCTAGTGTTTGTTAACCTGATTTTTTGTATTGATTTGGCTGATTTTCGTTTGTATGTGTTTTAGGTCTTACTGATTCAGCATTCAATCGAAGTAATATGCCTCAACTTTAGTTGATTTCGAACTTGCTGAATTGATTTAGTAAGTATTTTTTATTGTTTGCTGAGTAATGTTTGTTGTTTTTTGATTAAATTATGTTGCTGTTGTACTATGAATAATGTGATTAGGGTTAATTACAGTAATGTGGGCTGATATTCTATTGCTGTTGCTGTTGTATTTTCTGTTGCTGAATAATGTTGTTCTGTTGTTTTTATGCTAGTCTGATTAATAATCAGATTATTAATCAGCTATTGTTGTGTATTTTTGCATAATATATGCTGGTATGGTGTTGGTATTGCTAATTGATGGCTGTATAATGGTATCTTGTTTCATATTTACAATATTTGCAATATTTTATTTAATTTGTTACTTCAAATTGTAACTAATATCAATTTTTTTATATTTGGATGACAGATATTGGAATGAAATACCGGAGTTGGATGTAAATTTTAATTCAACTTCATGAAAGTATTGGTCATTTATGCTTTTCATTGTAGTTTAGATGATAGTGTAAGGTTTCTTTTCAAAATTGTATAAGGTTTAATTTAAGAAATTGTCAAATTTTGAATCATGGAAGATCGTTTTCCTTCTCATATTGTAAAACTAAATGAATATATATTTGATTAGTATGTTTATGGTTTACATGGTTTGGGGTTTAGGGTTTAGAGGGTTTAGGGTTTAGAGGGTTTAGAGGGTTTAGGGTTTAGAGGGTTTGGGGTTTAGGGTTTAGGGTTTAGAGGGTTTAGGGTTTAGGGTTTAGGGTTTAGGGTTTAGGGTTTAGAGGGTTTAGGGTTTAGGGTTTAGGGTTTAGGGTTTAGGGTTTAGGGTTTAGGGTTTAGGGTTTAGAGGGTTTAGGGTTTAGGGTTAGGGTTTAGAGGGTTTAGGGTTTAGGGTTTAGGGTTAGGGTTTATAGGGTTTAGGGTTTAGAGGGTTTAGGGTTTAGGGTTTAGGGTTTAGGGTTAGGGTTTAGGGTTTAGGGTTTAGGGTTTAGGGTTTAGGGTTTAGGGTTTAGGGTTTAGGGTTTAGGGTTTAGGGTTTAGGGTTTAGGGTTTAGGGTTTAGGGTTTAGGGTTTAGGGTTTAGGGTTTAGGGTTTAGGGTTTAGGGTTTAGGGTTTAGAGGGTTTAGGGTGTAGGGTTTAGGGTTTAGGGTTTAGGGTTTAGGGTTTAGAGGGTTTAGGGTTTAGGGTTTAGGGTTTAGGGTTTAGGGTTTAGGGTTTAGGGTTTAGGGTTTAGGGTTTAGGGTTTAGGGTTTAGGGTTTAGGGTTTAGGGTTTAGGGTTTAGGGTTTAGGGTTTAGGGTTTAGGGTTTAGGGTTTAGGGTTTAGGGTTTAGGGTTTAGGGTTTAGGGTTTAGGGTTTAGGGTTTAGAGGGTTTAGGGTTTAGGGTTTAGGGTTTAGAGGGTTTAGGGTTTAGGGTTTAGGGTTTAGGGTTTAGGGTTTAGGGTTTAGGGTTTAGGGTTTAGGGTTAGGGTTTAGGGTTTAGGGTTTAGGGTTTAGGGTTTAGGGTTTAGGGTTTAGGGTTTAGGGTTTAGGGTTTAGGGTTTAGGGTTTAGGGTTTAGGGTTTAGGGTTTAGGGTTTAGGGTTTAGAGGGTTTAGGGTTTAGGGTTTAGGGTTTAGAGGGTTTAGGGTTTAGGGTTTAGAGGGTTTAGGTTTAGGGGTTTAGGGTTTAGAGGGTTTAGGGTTTAGGGTTTAGAGGGTTTAGGGTTTAGGGTTTAGAGGGTTTAGGGTTTAGGGTTTAGAGGGTTTAGGGTTTAGGGTTTAGAGGGTTTAGGGTTTAGGGTTTAGAGGGTTTAGAGGTTTGGATATTTGGTTTGGATATTGGTTTGGATTAATTTTTTGGTTTGGTATTGGTAAAATCTTGATTGTGATTAAATTTTGATCCAATGGATGAGATTAGTTCCTATGTTTGTATATTAATTATAGTTTGTATGTGACCCCTCCCCTATATATATATATATATATATATATATATATATATATATATATCAGAATTTATAATTAAATTATTTAATTAATTTTTTATTAAAAAAATTAATTAATATAAGTAATAATTTTTTAAAAAAAATAATTTTTATCTTAATTTTAATAGATTTAATCTATTTTTTTAACATTTTTTTTTAATTTTTAAAAATTAATATTTTTTTTTATTTGTATTTTTGGTCCTCATCTCCGTAAAACGTGGCAGAGATGTCAACTTGTCACGGGCCCCAGCACTACAAGAATAGGTATAATATCTTTGATTTCTAGATTTCTATTTCCGTGACTTCTTTGATTTTTATTACGGAAACATTATTTTAAAATCTATTTAAATTAAATTATTTAAAGTTAAACAATTTATTTTATATTTAGTTTATTTTTTTTAGTATCAAATATAGATGTATATATAGAGAATATTATCTGTATATTTATATATAATTAGGTGTACATATTAATATAATTATATGCACATAATATTTTATACTTGGAACTAAATACTTTAAAATTATTTTAATTTTTATCTTATTAATTCTACTTAAATGGATTGTAAACTAATTTTTTCTTTTATTTATGCATATAACTTCATAGGATAATATACCGTATATTCAAGTGAAATAGTTCCCTTTAGTTATTGTGTATAATTCTTTAAATTTTTTTATTATAAGAATTATTTTTGTATTAAAAAATATTTTTTTAAATCAATTTTTAAAAATTAAAGCTTAATTTGCATTTTTATTCTTTTTTTAATTATATATGTATTAAATACTTTATTAATTTTCAATAAAGAATATAAGTATAATTTTAAAACTATTTTTATTATTTTCTTAAAAATGTGTAAATTAATAAAATGGATTTCTATTTTATACGGATAAAATATAACTTAGTAATAGTTATATTTTATCTAATTCTAGGAATTACATATTCAAAAAAAAATATCTAGATACCATGTATTATAATTTCTTAATTTACTTTAATATCACTTTATTAATATTTTTAGTTTTATATCATTCAAATGATAAAAAAAAAATTAATATTGAATATTGAAAAAAATAAGGAAATAATCTATATTCTTTTATGTTTTATATAATTTAAAGAAATAAAAGCAACATGAAAATATTAAAATTTTCAAAAATAATCTAGAAAATTCTAAAAATTTTGAAAAAAATAATAACCAAACATTTAGAAATTTTGAATTCATATTATATATGTGTGTGTCTGTGTGTGTGTGTGTGTGTCTTAAACATTATATAACTTAATTATTTTTGTTTATAATACTATAAACATTAATAAAGCATTTCTAAAGTGAAATTCATTTTTAAAACACGTGATACCTAAATAAAAATATTTAAATCATATAGTGTCTAATTGAAATTAGTTGAAATGTCATGGTACCTAATGAAATTTGTGTCCTTTTTGTGTTTTTGCTAAGTAATTAAGTATAGTCAATCTCAAAAATTTATTCTATGCCAACTCACACCAATGCTCCCCTAACTTGTTGCATATAAACCATTATTATCCAACAATGTGCATTGTGTAATTTTTATTTTATTCCACCAAAATAAATATATAAAAACATTCATATTGATATACTTAGGACGTAAAAAGAAATGTACATATGGATGTGAAGTGTATGTGTTTAGAGATAGATAGACATACACACACACATAGAGAGAGAGAGAGAGAGACTCTCAAAAATTACAGTTAAATTTTTTGTTTGTATAAGGAAAACCAAACACCAAATAAAGAGTGATATCATCGTGATCGGTACAAGTCTGGCCCTGGCCAACCTCATACTAACCATAAGACTAAAAGACTAACCCAATGTAATACCATAACATAAATAATTTAAAATGTACAGGAGTTAAACATTCATATATGGAAAATACGAGAATATAAAAAGGTCATGTGTCAATATAGAATAGTATTGATAATACATCATAGGGTCCCACCACTAGGAAAAACACGAAATGCAAAAAGGAAATAAGTTTGAGGTGTACTCTCTTTGGCCCCAACCCTAGAACACTAAGATATCACTCTACCCTGACCAGCTCATCGTAAGTAACAAAGTCCTCTAAGGCCTCCTCGCCTACCTACACAGACTCAGTAGGAGTCATTGCTCGTGAGAATGAGTAGCACCCATGATAAGGGCGATTAGTACACTACGTACTAAGTAAAGTAACAATATAGTAAAGAAAAGACACAATAATATAAAATACAAGTATTATGCATACAGTGGGTTTTATTAGATTAATTACCCTTATCAGAGTTTAAGCCATTAGTACTATCTTTATACATCTCTCGAATTATATCCACATGAGTACAAGGACCCCACTATTATGATTGGTGGATCGGGAATAACTACTCCAGGGCAAAATGCGCCTGACCACCATTATAACTAGTGGATCGGTAAACATGTACATCTCCAAGGCAAGATGCTCCTAGCCACTATTATGACCGATGGACTAGTAAATATCATATGCCTGGTCCCGACCCACATGGTGTTCCACTGTAAGTAATTAGTATCTTTTCTATAAATTATTACCATCCAAGGGTTTAACTTATTGAGTTTAGGATTGTAACACCCTTAGTCGATACGACCACACGAGGACTACCTTGGAGTGCTTTTGGATTGATCGGCTGACCCCACAGATCAACATGAGTCCTTTCAATGCACTTTATCCTCACTCACGCCCTTCCCAATAAATTATCAGAAAATTTCTAAAACTTCCCAGGAAGGTCACCCATCCTAAAATTACTCCACGACTAGCACGCTTAACTTTGAAGTTCTTTAGGACGGAATCACCAAAAGGATGGTATACCATGTTGATATAAGTTGTCAAATCAATCCTTATATCACTTCGCTCAATTTGAGGTATTACATTCACCCCCACTCAAAGAATGCATCTGTAACACCCCCAAATTTATTACTGAAAAATTTCGTTTAAATCAAAAGGTTTAGCAGAAGCGAGATAATTAAAACCGTAAACTTAGGGGTATTACCGCCACACTTAGTACCAGACCGGTTCATTCCTACCGTTCCAGTACTAAGTGCTAAGGCTAAATCCGATCATCAATAAGTACGAATTATCATAAAACGCAAGATGACATTTAGCATAAATCGTTAATAAGATATAAGTCAAACAAAAGTTTGAATACAATTTAGGATTACAACCCCATAATGCTTTTTCTTTAAAAACGGGAAACGTAATACAAAATATAGCTAACAAAACAATCCCCAAAAAGGATCAGAATCTGGACCGCCTACTCACTCAAGTCAAGCCTTCCACCCCGAATTAGTAACCGATCATAAACCTGCACAGGAAGTCTGCTCCCCACCATCGGTGGATCATCATAGGACCCATTCAATCAAGGTAGTATCAGTATGGGTCCAATACTGAGTAAGGGCGCAGGTGCGCTAAGGCCAAGCATACCATCATACAACATAACATGCATAGCACAAAAACATAAGCAACATGTAATATTATGGATGATGAGGATCGGTTATGGTCCAATCCAACTTCTTCTTTCATAACTCTGATAATTATAGTCGATTCACATCATAATCGTTATGAGTCCATGAGAGTGCGGGAACCCCACTATTATAGCTGGTGGATCGGTCACTTATAGGGCAGAACGCACCTAACCACTATTTTATGCCGGTGGATCGGTCTCCAGGGCAGAACGCTCCTGGCCACTATTATGCCGGTGGATCGGTCTGGCCCCGACTCTCATAGTGTTTCACTGTGATTATAACGTATCTTTCCATGATTTATTTGCAAATCATTTCACACCATAATCTTTGTTAATCCATGCGAGTACGGGAACCCCACTATTATAGCCGGTGGATCGGTCACTTATAGGGCAGAACGCACCTAACCACTATTATACGCCGGTGGATCGGTCTCCAGGGCACAACGCTCCTGGCCACTATTATGCCGGTGGATCGGTCTGGCCCCGACTCTCATGGTGTTCCACTGTAAGTATATAGTATCTTTCCCATGATTTAATTTCAACATACTGTTTGGTTTGTTGAGCTCGGGATCCCCCACTATTATAGCCGGTGGATCGGTCACGTATAGGGCATAACGCACCTAACCACTATTATATGCCGGTGGATCGGTCTCCAGGGCACCCCGGCACCTAGCCACTATTATGCCGGTGGATCGGTCTGGGCCCGGCTCAACAATCTTACTCTTTAAGTAGTTAATGTCTTATTCATGTATTATTAAATAAGGTTCCACCCTTGACATGCATGTCTACTACTCTCTATTCTATCCTTCGAGGAGGCCCGTCCCATATCTTGAGACTGTTCTCCCCTTCTCACACCCTGACATCCATTCCCTTTACACTTACCCTTAGATGAAAGAGTCAACCCCTACGGGTGTGGGTTAGGCCCTACTCTCATGACATCAACTCCACCTCACATCACCCCCTAGGGTTTTCCCTTAAAAACCCTAATTGGGCCGATGTGGCCCAACCTTCCCCCACTTACGCTACATTTACCTCATTCAACGCTCCACATCTTACCGCAATTAGATCCTCTCCCAAAACATATCACTTTACCTTTTGATTCAGCACATAACCATGAAAACCCTAGTTGATCACCTCAACCTTAGTATCTTTCTTCTCCCACAAGTAACCTCTCTCTTTTCATCCCAAAGTCTCTTCTTCCACATGGGAACCCATACTCACCTTTTATATAAATGAAATCTCACTCTAACCCATACTCCACCCTTCCTTAATCATTCCTACTTTTGTACTTCCCAAATTTCCATTTTCTCCCAAAAAACCCTAATCGGATTCCTTATACACCCTTACATCCGCCTACGTACTATTTTACATCAAAGTCTCCAATGGACCCATAACTTTGACATTATCTCATTTACGCCCTAAATCAACTTTCCTCAAGTAAGATTCATTCTCATGCTTAATTTAAACACTCCAACACCCGCTTACACACAAAACCCTAATAAGGTCTCTTATGCGCCAACTTACGTATTATTTTTCATGTTAAGTCTCCAATCATTCCAAGACTCTCCCATTCTCTTACTTACACCCAAATTCAACTTTTCTCACGTAAGACACACCCCCATGCAAGAGTTAGTCACCTCATGCAAACACCCCAAGTCATCATGCAAATTTTACGACTCCCATGCGTGGTTTCCCCAACTCTCATTTGTTTAGGTCATTCATCCCTTATTAAATCATTTCTCATAGATCATGAGGTACTTAGGTCAACCTCATATCCCCCTTAGTGAACTCACTTCCCATTTATTTCCTTTTTATCCTTTCATTCCCATATCATCATAACAATCACCCTAGCATGCATGTCCTAGAGGGTTATATCATATCACCTCATAAACATCATACATATACATGTCATGCTCATGTCATAGGAAACACATACAAACATACTCAATTTCCAAGCTGCGCTACGTAAGACAAGTTGCCCACAATCATATAATACACGACATAGCATGGCATATACAACATTCAAAACATAAAGGTCACACATCACACAAAGGCCATAGCTTCGTCCTTACCTAAGGCGACGCCGGGCTTGGAGCACGCTCCTCTAACTCCTTAGGGCTTTGGTCGAGATTACCTATAAAAGGGGGAAATGCTAAGTATTAGTTTCCCTTATAATCAATCCTCATTCTAGTTTAAGGTTAGGGTTTTTATTACTAAAAAGGGTTTTATACAAAACTAGGGTTTTTACCTTAGAATTAGTATACTAAATATTAGTAGTCAAAATATAGTTATTTATGATACTTATTATTACGCTTATTTTATTAAGCCCATTAGTTCCATTCTTATAATACTAGTGTTCACTAGTCATAGTAAAATAGTGATAATAATAATAATAATAATAATAATAATAATAATAATAATGATGATAATAATAATAATAATAAGACTACTAATAGTGATACTTATGTTTCAAGTAATAGAACTCTAGCGTTTTTAAGATTAAGTCTAACAATGGTGTTAGGTTTGAAATAATAATATTATAAGGTCACAATATTACAAGTAAACTATTCCTAAGGGTGATAATGATAATAGTAATAATACTAATAATGATGATAATAATAGTAATACTCCTAGTAGTAATGATAATAACAATAATACAACCAAGTAAGGTTTAGCAACCACAATAATAACCTTAGTAAGGATAATAGAAGTAATAATAGTAATATTATTAAAAATGTTAATACCAACAATTATAAAAATTAATATTAGAGTTAAGTATAATAAAAGTTAGGGTTCAAAAGGGATTTTAGTATTAGTAAGAAAATAAGACATTAATAATAGAGACCATAATAATGATAATAATGATAATAATAATAATAATAATAATAATAATAGTAATAGTAATGAAAGAAATAATAATAATAATAATAATAATAATAATAGTATTAATATTGGTAGAAATTAGTAGTAGTTATATAAAAGGGATATTAGGGTTTGGATGAGTGGAGAACCACCTAGGGTCGGTGGTGGTCCGGCGGCGGCGGTGGAGGAGGAAGGGAAGGGAAAAGATCAAGGTGGGGGCTGGATGGCAGGAGGAAAAGAGAAGTTTGAGGTGGGGGGGAGAAGCAGCAGGTGAAGGGGAGTGGAGTGAGGGTGGTGGCGTGGCAAGGGGCGGCGGCGCGCAGCGGCGACGGCGGCGGCCGAGGGTGGTGGAGGGAAGTGGAAGATGAGGGAGGAAGGAGGAGAGGGAGGCAGGGGGAGTTGAAGGTAGGGGAAGGTAGAGGAATCTTCCCTGGGTGTTTTGGAGGGCGAAGAAGGTGCTGGTGGCGGCTGGGTTGGCGGTGGAAGGCGGCGCAAGGGCGGCGAAGGCTGGGAGTGGTGGTTTTCGGGATAGGAACTTTGCACAGCGAGGGCGGCACGTGCAGGGCAAGGTGGAGGGTGGTGGTGGCTTGGTTTTGTCGAGGGAGATGCAGGGATGGTAACGGTGGCCAGAGGTGGCGGCGGTGGTCTGCGGTGACGGCGAAAAGCCCGTCTTTTTGAGGCAGCGGAGAGGCAGGGTTTCGGGGAAAAAAACAAAAAGGGAGCTGATCGGGGCTGCCAATGGGGGTATTTATAGGCAATTGGAAGGGGAAGACGACAAGGGGAGAAGGAGGCGTGCGAGGCAGGTGTGCAGGTGGTCGGCCGGTGGCAGGTGGTGCAGGTCCTGCCATGGTAGGCTGGGTCGGGGAAGGGGAGAGGAAAAGGAAAAGAGGTGGGCACGCGGGAAAGGAAGAGAGGGACTTGGTCGGGGTCGAAAAGAGAAAGAAAATGACAGGGAGAGAGGCAGGGAAAGACAGCCGGTACTGGGCTGGTGGCCGCCGGCAAAATTCGAGCTGCAGGTCGGCGGCTGTGCAGGGGGGGGAAGAAGAAGGAAGGGGAAAGGAGGAGGACCGACGATCCAGGGGAAAAAGAAAAAGAAGGGGGGACCGGCCGGTTCGGCTTTTATAAGGTTTTTTTAAAACTAAACTCGGCGTTTCAACGGTATGGGGGACAGAGCGCCGCGTCACGTTGCCCGTTTGGCAACGGCTATCTTTAGCGATCGGATGCAGCGTCTCAGCGGGAGGAGAGCCGAAACGCTGCGTTTGGGTGCACGGCCGGCTGGCTCGCTAGGCCGCGGGCGAGAAGAAGGAAGGAGAGGCGGGGAGGGGGGTCTGGGTTGCGTAGGCCGGCCAAGTCCGGGGGGAAAGAAAGAAAGAAAAAGAAAAAAAGTTAAGGAGGAGGAAGGAAAAAAAAGAGAAAAGAAAGAAGAAAAGGAAAAAGGAAAAAAAATGGAGAAATGATAAAATGGTTGGGTTGGAGGTATTTGGGTATTTATTTATTTATATAATTAATTTATATATTTAATTTTAATAATAATTATTTTAATTATAATAATTAAATCCATTTTTAAATTAGTTAGGCTATTTTGAATAAATTGTCCTTAACTTCCATTTTAATTAGTAAAATGTCCAAAATTTTCTAAATAACTTATTTATTATTTTCTCCTTATTTTTCCTCAATAAATTTCCTCTTTACTTAATAAATTCACCTATTTTCTTAATTTTTCTCTAATAAATTATTATTTGCCATAATTCCTAAAATAGGATTTTTTTGGGGTATTTCAGCAACGTCCTAGTTGTACCTCAACCATTAACTATATCAATACAATTTATCCCAAGAATCATCCCACTAGGTGGCTAATTGGCCCATCCAAGTTTAGCTCACAGTCGCAGTTTCGCTCTGATACCATTTGTAACACCCCGAGTCGATACGACCACGCGAGGGCTACCTTAGAGCTCTTTCGGATTGATCGACTGGCCCCACATATCAACACGAGTCCTTTTAACATGCTTTATCCTCACTTACACGCTTCCCGGTAAATTTTCAAAAATTTTCTAAAACTTCCCAA
This sequence comes from Tamarix chinensis, assembly GCA_030549775.1. Classification (NCBI taxonomy): domain Eukaryota; kingdom Viridiplantae; phylum Streptophyta; class Magnoliopsida; order Caryophyllales; family Tamaricaceae; genus Tamarix; species Tamarix chinensis. The sequence continues at coordinate 88,528,948 of CM060179.1, forward strand.
AAGGGTCACCCATCCTATAATTATTCCACAACCAGCACACTTAAATGTGGAGTTTTTTAGGACGTAATCACCAAAAGAATGGTATACCATGTTGATATAAGTAGCCAAATCAATCCATATAGCACTTCGCTCAATTTGGAGTATTACAGGGATCTCTACTATTATAACCGGTGGACCGAAAATAACTACACCAGGGTAAAACACACCTGGCTAATATTATAATTGGTGGATTGGTAACATATGCAAATCTAGGACAAAACGCTTGATGCACTGTCGTATGCACAACAAATTTAATAAATAAATCCTAATTTCCAAATACGTAGTATATGGCAAGAAGGAGTCGAACCCACAAGGAATGGAATATAATCAATAATTCTGTAATCGATGTTAAAACCCCGGTTATGCAATAACATATAATTCTATCATCAATATCTAAACTATGGATAAATAATAAAACATTGTACTCACTAATTAACTAATAAGGACAAGAAGGCATTGATTATGGAATTAGGATATCAAATAATCATGGAGAAACGAAAGATTCTAAATGATTTAACGTTGACCTGTAGAAACTCATAATAATTCATCTCTTTGCCTTCTCTTAATTCTAATAAATTGAATAAGCTCTCAATTTATCATCTAACCAATTAATAACCTAGGTTAAGAACACTAGATTCAATTAATGGAAGCATTACGAATGGAAAGCAGTCAACTACGACCATAATCACATAAGCTCGGATCATGCAATCGAACGAATTAATGGACAAGATTAATAATTAATCTTTTGCTACTTTGGAAACGTTAATTAACAATTACGTATTAATTCCGTTATCCTAGCGTAGATTAAGATCTAAACTAGATAGGTGATCAGTCTAATTAGTTTAAATTCTTAATCTATGATGCGAGATCATTCAATTCCGTCCATCAATTCAATTAAATTCCATCTAGAATCATGAATTCAAAATCCAAAACCCTAATTCCATCATCAAATCCTCCTACCTTATATTATCTACATAATTGCAGTAACACACAATTAAATGCAATAATCTATAATTAACATCAATGCTTATAAATAAATTAACAATGAAACACTAAACACAAGAAAAATAATAATGCAGCAAAGAGAATTGAATTGCATTCAATCAAAAATCAAAACTTGCAATTAAAAGAGGAATGGAGAAGAACTTATCGAATTGAATTGCAGATTGTTGATTGTTCAATTGAATACAATGGAGAGAAAAAGAATTGGAATTACAAATTACATGTGGTATCTAGAGAGGATAGAGAGAAAGAGAAAATCCCGTTCTCGAACTCCCCCGAGCCACCTTTTCGGATGTTCAAACTTTTGAAATATATCGGGGAAACATTGCGCGAACGGTTACAGAATTTAAGAAAAACACGGTCCGTGTTATAAAACACGGGACCCCCGTGTTTTTCCTTGAACTCTCGGCCAAATGCTGAATTTTTAAGTGCTGAAATTTGTGTGCTGATAGAAAAACACGGGGGGGCCGTGTTTCTTGTTCCTTCATTATTTCTTCATGAAATTTCAACACAATCTTCCCTTTGATATATATTCTTCATTTCTAGTCTTTTCTTCCATTGATTCCATATCTCTTGATGTGTTCTTTGCTTCCTTTTCTCTTTCCATTGTTTTCTCCTTTGAATTTCTTCATTTTTATCTTTTCCTGCAAAATCTATCCAAAAGAGAAAAGCTCAAGAAAAAATTAAATGTTATAAAAATAATGAGGAATAAATGACATTTTTACTTAGCAAAATAACATATAAATCTCATATATCAACGCTCCTAGCCACTATTATAACCAGTGGACCGATAAACATCCTATGTCTGGGCTCAGCTCAAGATCTTTCACTTTAAATTTTCAATATTTTATTCATGTCTTATTTACTAAGTAATACCCATCTAGACATGCACACCCTATTGGACATTCCCGACTTATTACCCCTCTACCAACCCAAACTTCTAAAAACCCTATCCTTTAACCTACAACATCTACATCCTCCAAGACTCTGGGGCCCCCAAACACTTTCCATCATCCTCCTAGTGAACTTAGAAACCTCATACACATGTGTAACACCCTTAAAATTTACATTTGAAAAATTTTCATTTGTTATGGAAAACCATGCACTAAAAATGGGGGTGTTACCACCATGATCAGTACAAGGTTGATTCCTGGCCAATCTCATACTAACTACAAGGCTAAAGGTACTAAATTATTAACATAGTTGATCAACAAAAACAGTAATAATTCAACATTCATAAATAAAGCCAGAGTAAACAATTATCAGTGTTAATACATAATGAAAATAAAGTATAATCAACGCCCACTCTAGGGAAATAAAACAATAAGAAATCTAAGAAATAAAAAGTTCGGAGAACACACTCTCAAACCCTGCACCAGGTACACCAAATCATCATGGGAATGAGCAGACTCAAAAGGGCAACATCGAAATCAGCAAGGGCAACATCGAAATTAGCAAGGGCAACATCTTCTACCTACACAGACTCAAAAGGGGCCACTACTCATGGGAATGAGCAGCACCCATGAAAGGAGTGATCAGTACGTTGCGTACTAAGGTAACGATATAGCTAAGATAAGGCATAACATATAAAAGGTAAATAATGCAAGTAGTAGGTCAATCAAATTCATCACCATTATTAGAATTTAGGCCATTAATTTCATCTTTTCACATCTCTCAAATTATATCCACATGAATAAAAGAACCCCACTGTTATAGATAGTGGATAAAAAATACACTCCAAGACATAGCACTCATGGCCACTATTATTTGCCAGTTAATCGATCTCTAGGAAAAAATTCTCCTGACCACTATTCTCATCGGTGAATCAGTCTCACCCCAATTCACATGGTGTTCCATTATAAGTGACTAGCATTTCCCCCATTATTTGTTATCCTCCAAGGTTTGGTTTATTGAGCTCGAGATCCCCCATTATTATAGTCGATGGATTGGAATATACTCTAGGGCAAAACGCACCTGGCCATTATTATTCACTGATGGATCAGTCTCTAAGGCAAAAATGTTCTTGGCCACTATTATTGCCAGTTGATCAGCTTGGGCCTGACTCAATAGTCTTCCGCTTTAAATGGTTAGTATATTATTCGTATCTTATTCAATAAGTAACTCCCAACCAAACATCCATGCCCCCAATAGACTTCCTAACTCATTATCACTCTTCCACCCTAGATGAAATGCCCCGAAAATTTCTAATTTTAAAAGTTCTATTTAAATGAGGTTTAATTATGAAAATTAATTAAATAAATTATTTTTATTAAAATAAAATGGAATTAACTATAGAAAATCAAGAAGAAATTTATAAGTATTTTAATTAGGAGAAATTTGGGTATTTTAGCCAATTAAGGATTTTATTTTAGAAATTAATTAAATAAATTGTTTTATTTAAATTAAGAAGGATAAAATAGTTCCAAATTAATATTAATTTTATAAATAATTTAATTGGAGAAAATTAGGGTGTTTTGCTAATTAATATGGAATTTAAGAAAAATCTTTCGAAAATCCTAATTTAGCCTAAAAAGGGATTTAAATATTATTTTATTTAAATATTATTATTTTTAAATATCCCAAATATCCTAATTAATTTAATTAACCCAATCCACTATTTTTCTTATTTTCCCTTTTTCCTTTCTCCTTTTCTTTCTTCCTTTTTTCTTTCTTTTTCTTTCTTCTCCTTTCCTTTTTCTTTTCCGCCGAATTGGGCCCGTCGCCACCGGCCCAAATCCCTCTTTCCTCCTTTAGCTCGGGTTGTTTCCTTCCCACGGCCCAAACCCTCTTATTTTAAATCCACGTCGTGTTTTATGTCTTCTACGCTCTAAACGACGCATTTAAATTAAATTTTCCCCCTCACCTCGTGTCGACCGATCGGTTCCTTCTTTTTCTCTTTTCTTGTCCTGGCCGCCTAGTCCAACCTCCCTTCCTCTTCCTCTCCCAGCCTTCGCAGCCTGCTAGCCCCACCGACCCACACCTGCACAGCCGCCCGCCCTAGTTTTTCGCAGCCGGTTACGCCCGATTTGATCGGATAACTTTTCCCTCTCTTTCCTCGCTAATCGGCCTATCATTTCGACCCAATCAATCCTTTATTATCGCACAATTTTCCCTCCCTATTTCTTGCACAACCCCTACCCCGAATTGAGTCCCACCAGCCAACCTCATCACCTGTGAAACCAAAACCCTACTTACCTAATCCCACGCCAACCCATAGAACCCTAGCCGCCCTTCTAACCCTATAAATATCCCTATAACCTTCCCTATATCGAACCTTTAACTGCTTACCTAGAAATTTTTCCCTTGTTCGCCACCACCCCTTTAGACACCAACTTTGCCCACCTACGCCTTCCTTGCACTACCCTCTAGCTAACCAAATCATCCACGCCCCTCGATTCTTCCTACACAAGCCACCCCGGCTATACGAAGTAGCCTTCTTGACCAACCTGTTTTCTGCCTCCGCCACCCTTAGCCACCTATTCCGCCATTTCCACCACTTCTTTCACCTCCAATTATGTTATGCAGACCATCCTCTACCTTTCACTACCTTTCTTTTCCTCTCCCTCCCTCTCCTCCTCTCTTTCTCTTCTCCTCCATTTGGCCACCGTCGCCGCCGTCGTGCGCCGCCACCTCCATTCTGCTCCTCCCCTTCAGGCATTCTTAAACAGTCCAACTTCCACCTCCATTCTCCCTATCTTTTTCCCAACATTCAACTTTTACCCTTTTCTTCTCTTTTTTCGGCCACCGCCGTCGCCGCCACCGTGAACCACCACCGGTGCCACCTATCCCCACCAGCCTAAGGTTGAACCCTAGATACTCTCAACCCTTTTCCCTATTTTTTTAAGCCTTAATTTATTTTATTTATTTATTTTAATATAAATACTATTTTTATTATTATTAATTTTTCTATTTTTAATATGTATTATTATTATTAGTATTAATGTTTTGATTATTATTTCTATTGAGGGTTAAAGCCCTATAGTATTTTTATTTCGATATTATTATTATTATTGTTGTTGTTGTTGTTGTTGTTGTTGTTTCTATTATTATTATTAATATGTCTTTATTATTAATATGTCTTTATTATTATAATTATTATTTTTATTATTACTATTTTGAATTAATATTATTATTATTTCATTATTAGTATTACAATTACTTTACTATTAGTTTTGCTATTATTTTTATTGTTGTTGTTGTTGTTGTTATTATTATTGTTGTTGTTGTTGTTTTTGTTGTTGTTATTAAATTTTGTTATTTATTCCACTAATTTTATTATTAGTATTATTTTAATAAAGGGGTTGAAGCCTTCATTTTACTTTGTTTTTTAATAATATCCTTATTATTATTATTATTGTCACTATTATTATTATTATCGTTATTTATATTCTCATTGCTATTATTTTTAGTATCTTTGCTATTATTATTATTATTATTTTAGTATCATTATTATTATTAGGGTAAAGTCTTTAACCCTATATTATCAACTTTTATAATATTTCTATTATTTTTGTATCTTTAGCAAAGTTAGAATTTTGTTAATGTTATTTTATTAGTATGTTATTATTTGGTCAAAGCCCTAAGGAGGCGTAGGAGCATGCTCCAAGACCAGTGTCATTTTAGGTAAGAGTGTTACTAAGGCCTTTTGTGTGTTTATATGCATTATGTGCTTCGCATGCTATGTATCATATGTTTATCATTATTAATTATATCGTATATGGTATGATATGGAGTTGAAATATGTTTTTGTGTATTTGCATGGCATGTGTATTATTTATATATGATGATATGTGTTGTGACCCTATAAAACATGCATGTGAGGGTATTGATGTGGTTTGTGTGGGAGAAAGGATGAAAAAGGAGGATAGGGAAAGAGGTTGACCAAGGTAGGTGAGTTGATCTAATTATTTTAATGATTCATTAGTGGAAGAATAAAATGGAGAATTTTAGGGTTTCGTGTGGGAGACTCTGATTTATGATTTTTATGGTGTTACATAGGAAAATATAATTTATAGTTTTATATGGGAGAATCTAATTTATAGTTTTGTGTGAGAGAATATAATTTATGGTTCTATTTGGGAGAATCTAATTTATGGTTTTGTGTGGGGGAACCTAATCGATGGTTTTGTATGAGATGATCCATTCTAGGTTGTGGTGTGTGTGGATTGAATTTAAGGTTTTATATGACGGAATCTTAGGTTTTGCATGGTGGTTATTAGGGTTTGTATGGTGGTATTAATGGTTGTGTGGTGGTATTAGGGTTGCATGGTGGAGTTAGGGTTTTGCATGGGAGTTAATGAGTGCATGGAATTTAGGGTTTGCATGAAAAGTGCGAATGGTCGCATGGGATGTGTAAAGTTTGCATGGGAGTAAAATTTACATATAAAAAGTTGATTTGGGATGTAAGGAAGGTAATGTAAGCATTGTTAGGGTGGTTAAACACTTTGGATGGAAAATAGTACGTGGAGCATTATCCAGGTACGTAGGAGATGGAGCTAGGGTTTGGAGTGGCTAATTGTGGTTTGTTGTGGCTAACTAAGGTTTGAATGGCTAATTATGGTTGTTATGGTTAAATAAGGTTTGGAGTGGTTAACTATGGGTTGTTGTGGTTCATTAGGGTTTGGTGTGGCTGCTTAGGGTTTTTGTTGTATCATGTATAATTGGTGATTAAAGTGTAATTATGATGGTAGAATTTATGATTTGTGATGTGTGATGATTCATGCATGTCCAAGATGAAAGCTTTTGAATAAGATACTTAAAACATTAATCACGTAAAGTGGAAGATGTTGAGTCGGGTCCAGACCGATCCATCAGTCAAAAATAGTGGTTAGGACATGATGTCCTATGTGTAACTGGTCCACCGGTATTAATAGTGGTGTGGACTTTGTCCTGCAAGTGACCGGCCCACCGGCAATAATAGTGGGATGACCTCAAGCTCAATAAACACAAACCAAAGTTTGATAAAGTACTTAAAAGATATTAATTACTTACAGTGGAACACCATGTGAGTAGGAATCAAACCGATCCACCGGTCAGGAATAGTGGTGTGGACTATTGTCCCGCAAGTGACCGGTCCACTAGCGAATAATAGTGGTGTGGACTTTGTTCAGCAAGTGAACGACCCACTGGCAATAATAGTGGGGTGTTCCTATACTTACATGGATTTGATAAAAAGCATGGTTTGTATCAATTTCCGATAAAAGATTAATTAAATAATTAATTTGGACTAATTTGGCCTTTATGTATGTACCCAAATGATTGGTCGATATTATGATATGAAGATGGTCCTTATGTTCTTTTATTCTTAAGCATGATTTTATGTGCTTATGAGTTGGCCTTAGTGTTCGGTTACCTTACTCAGTACGTAGCGTACGGATCACCCTTTTCATGGGTGCTGCTCATTGCCACAAGTAGCATGTCCTTCTGACTTTGTGCAGGTAGGCGAGACATCAGTCGGGGCTGTGAGTTGAGCTTGTTTTGGCTCAAAGTTCGAGAGTAGTGTCGCCAGATTCCCTCTTCTTGTTTTCTTATTTATTTCTATTATTTCTCATTATATCGAATTTATCTTGTTCGATTTATTACCTCGTATTAAATATTTCAAATGAACCTTTTATCAATTGTAATGTTATTTCCTTTGAGGAATTTTAATTTCACACTCTGATTTCCATTTGATTCGTGATTCTTTTACGCACAATCTGATTTTTTTATGTATGATCTTTCTAGTTCTTTTATGAACTATTGGTTTGAGTTTAATGTTAATAATTTTCTTAGCCTTAGTACTTGGTACTGAAACAGTCGGAGAGAACCAATTTAGTACTAAGTGTGGTCATAACATACCCAAAATTCATGGGTTTTGATTTAAGAGTTTCTATTTTAATTACTTCCGCTTTTAAAAAAAATAGTGAATTTTGGGGTGTTACAGACTCCTTAAATAACCATATCCCATAACTTAGGACCTCTATACTCCCTAAGACTCAAAGACCTCTTTTTCACCTTCCACCCTACTCACCATGAATCCAAAAGCCCTTACATATATGGGGCAAGGCCCACTTTCCCATTTCTCCACCTAGGCTCACCATTGCCTACTAGGGTTTTCCTTTAAAACCCTAATCTATCCTATGTGGCCCTAACCTCTCCTTTTCCTATACGACACATGCTCCCCTTAACTCCAACATCATTACTCTACTCAACCCACTCCAAACATCATAACCCTACTTTCCAACTTCCATATGTGATAATAAAGAACCCTAGTTGGTCACCCTAAAACCTTAATATTCCTCTTTTCTTTTACACCTTCCCTTCACACACAAACTCCACCCTCCTTTTTACTTGACTCTCACCCTTCATATGAATCACTCCTAATCACAATCCAAAATCCAACCAACCTCTATAAACTCTCTCATAACATCTCCTATACTTAGGATTTTCCCCCCAAAACCCTAGTTAGGCTCCCATGCATACTTCCACCAACCAACGTACTATCTTCTTCCTAAATACTCCAATCACCCAAAATACTCTTTCCTCCCCATGTTTAACTCTCAAACTAACTGTTCCCACGTGAGATTTTCTCCCAAATAAACACTCCATGCAAGCCTCACTTTTTTTGTGAGAGATTTTACCCTAACCCTTCATTTTATTACTTTCTTCCTTTATTTCATCACCCATATGTCATAATACACTTAGGCTTTTTCCCCACTTCTCCTTACTCACTCCACCATCTTTATTTCTTTTGGATCCCCAAAACCACTCAAATCCACCTAAGGCCTCTAAGCATGCATGTCATACCATAACATACATAAGAGCATGTTATACATAACAAGTCATATCACCCATATTACACATCTTATAAATCATACACCACATAACTTAACTCCTTGCAAGCTAATTTGCACTACACACATTTTTAGTCCATATTCATATATAAGTACAACACATATCATTACACCTATAAGCACATAAATCATAGCAAACCCAAGCCTTAACCGTATCCTTACCTAATAGGACACTGAGCTTAGAACACGAATCATACGCATCCTCACAAGAAGGGTTTGGTTCAAAACCTGTAAGAAATGGAGCACTAGTTATTTAACCTTCTTCCTACTCCTTTTTTCTTTTCTTTATTTACCTATATAATTATTAACAACAATAATAATAATAATAAATATTTAACATAAAATATACTAAATAAGTGCAAGTGATAAGGGCACAACCAGAAGGGGACACAAGGTAAGGGGTGGCGGCAGCGGCGGTGGTGGCGGTGATGGAAAAGAAGAGGTTTTGGGGTCATAAAAGAGGAGAGGATCTAGGTTTTCTTGGGTGGAAATTTTTATGGGTCAGAGGATGTGGTGGTGGTGGTGGTGGTGGTGTCGCGTGGCGATGGTGCTGTGCGAGTGACGATTGTGGTAGTGGTCGAGAGGAAAGATGAGAAAAGGAGGAGGAAGGAGGGTAAGGAAAGGGGAAATGGTAGTGAGGGAAGGTGGGGGAAAATTTTCTGTGTAGGAAGGGAGTCAGTGGGGCTGGTGGTTGCTATGGTGGTGGTGGTGCAAGGGGACATATGTGGAGGAGATGGGTGCAAAAGGGTAGCTCAAGCTACCCACTTTGCACAAGTGGGGAGAGAAGAGGAAGGGTGGTTAGGGGAAAGGGAAGGTCTCATTAGGCAGAGGGAGATGCAGGGAAGAGGAAGAGAAGGTGTGGCGATGTCGGTGGTGGCATCGGCTAAAGAGATGGTGCGAGTAAGGTTGAGGGAGTGGTTTTTGGATGGCTAAAAAGAGAGAATGGAGGGCGTAGGGGGTGTATTTATAGGGCAAAATGGTTGGGGAAGTGGACAAATGAGGGAATAAGATAAGGGAAGGGATGATTGGCTGTCGGTCGACGTGCAAGTAGATGCAGCTTGCATGATAAGGGATATGGAAGGGGATTTGTAGGGGTTGTAGGGGGTTGGGTGGAGGTTCTGGGGTCATAGGAGGGAGGGGCTAGTGTAGGGAAGTGCCAGCTACATGCCTTGTAGGTCAAGACAAGGAGAGACTGAGGGGAGAGAGAGGGATGGAGCTTCATAGCAGCCATGCCTATAGCTTTGATCAAGGGAAGGTTGAAGACAGGGGCAGAAAGGGAAGAAGGAAAGAAAAGAAGGGAGAAAGGGGGGAAAGAGGAGGATGGGCATAGGTTCTGGACTGCACGAAGGAAAAGAAAAAGAAGGGAAGAGTGGGTCGGGGAAGGAAAGGGAAGGAGAGCAGGGGGAGAGAGGGATTGGGCCCTCATTGGGCGTGGCCCAGTGTAACACCCCCAAAATTCGCTCACAAAAAAGTTTGTTTCAAAGAATAATACGGAAGCTAAAATAGGATTTGGGGAATATTACCGCCACACCTAGCATAAGATAAATATCCACCAACTATCGCATGCTAGATGCAAGGCTAAAACCTATCTAATAAGGAAGAAATATACAATTAAAGTCAATAAGCTACTAAAATACTATTTCTTAAAATGAAGTCTAATAAGAGAATAAGAAAAAAAATGTAACGTGAAGTTCAAATAGAATGGAGAGAATGTGTAACACCCTTAAATTTCATAGTTAAAATTTTTCGTTTGTGTAGAAACCATACACTAAGATAGGGGATGCTACCGTCGTGATCAGCACAAGTCTGACCCCCAATCAGTCTCGTACCAACCACAAGGCTAGAAAACTTAAAAGACAATAATTCATATAGGACATAAAACTACAAGGTTTCTAGTAATTCATAATTAAAAACAGAGTGCGCGAAGTACGAGTCATTATTGAAATAAAAAACTAATACAGTATCAATGCCCCTATAAGGAAAATAGAACGATCAATACATTACATACTGAGTAAGGTAGCCATGCAGCTAAGGTCATACACAAATGACAGAGAATACAAGTAGTAAATCAATCCGTTTAAACATAATTATAAGATCTCTTGCCATTATTTCCATTTTCACACAATACTCAATTTAGGTCTGTGCGAGTACGAGAACCCCACTATTATAGCCGATGGATCGGACATATATAGGGCAGTGCTCTCCTGGATATTATTATTTGTCGGTGAATCAGTCTCTAGGACAAAGTGCTTCTAACCACTATTATACCGGTGGATCGGTCTGACCCCAACTCTCATGGTGTTCCATTGTAACTAATTAGTATCATCCTCATGGCTTATTAGCTATTAAGGTTTGCTTTATTGAGCTTGGGATCCCCCGCTATTATAGACGGTGGATCGAAAAAATCCAGGGCAACATGCACATGACCACTATTATTCACCGGTGGATCAATCTCTAAGGCACCCTGCACCTAGCCTTAGCTATCTTGGTGGATCGATCTGGGCTCGGCTCAATAATCTTTCACTTTAGATGGTTAGTGTCTTATTCATGTCTTATTCAATAGGTACTTTCTTACTAGACATGCATGCCTACTGGACTTCCCATTCTCACCCCTTCTCTCCTAAAAAGTTTTGTCCCATATCTTAGGACTTCTACGCATCCTAGAACTCCTAGACATCTTTCATACCTTTCCCTTACTCACCATGAAACCCCAAACTCCTATGTATGTGGGTCGAGGCCCACTTTCTCATATCTTTAATTTAACTCACCATCGCCCTCTAGGGTTTTCCCTCAGAACCCTAATCTGGCCTATGTGGCCTAACCTCTCCCTATCATACATGGCTCTGCTCCCTTTGCTTCCAACCCATCACTCCACTCGATCCATACCCAACACCACAACCTTACTTCCCACCCTACATGTGTGGCCATGAAAACCCTAGTTGGCCACTCCAAATCCTAACACCTCTCCTTTCTTGTATATCATCCCCTCATCACCCACACACACCATTCCTCTTTCCACTTGACTCATTTCCTCCTCCATGTGGCACCCTTCCAATCTTATCCCACACTCTCCAACCACTTCCCACTAACTCTCCCTTCCACACGCTTCCCCTACTTAGAGTCTTCTCACCAACCCTATTCAAGTCCCCCATACACCCTTATACCAACCTACATACTATTTTTCACTCATGGACTCTAATCATCCAAACTCCTCTTCCCTCACCTTTCTTAGCCCTCAAGTCACCTTTTCCCACATAAAATTTATCCCCATACAAAGACTAACCACCATATGCAAGCCTTACACTTCCCATGCAAGATTCATTCCATCCTTCTATTATATTCATATTATCCTTTTACTTTTCCACCCATAAGTCATAAGGTACTTAGGCATTTCTCATTTTCCTCTTACCACTCCACTTTCTTTATTTCTTTTATCTCCCTACAACCTCATCATACTACTTAAGGACTCCAATCATGCATGTCATATAGGGCAACAATACATAAAGCACAACACAAATACAAGTCATATTACCATATTACACATGTCATAACACATATACAACTTACTTTAGCTCCACGCTTAGCAAGCTACGCTACAAGCATATGATCCATAACCACATAGGATACAAACATACAACCAAACACACAACACACAATTTGGCCTTAACCACATCCTTACCTAGATCGACATCGGGCTTGAAACACACCTCTTACGCCTCCTTAGGGGGTGGGTTTAGTTCATTTATAAGATGGAACACTAGTGTTAACTTTCCTCTTATTCCTTTCATTATCCTCTAATTAATTTTTATTAAGAAACTAATAATAATAATAATAATTAGGCTAAAAATAATAATTATACAATATAATTTATACTTAAGTGATAGCAAGGGTTAGGGTACAACTAGAAGTGGAGGTGGTAGCTGGGGTAGCGGGGGCGCACTATAACACCTTAAAATTCACTATTTTTTTAAACAGAAGCAATTAAAATAAAACCTATGAATTTCGAAAATGTTACCGCTGTGATTAGTATGAGCCCGCCTCACGATCGTTCTCGTACTAACCACAAGGCTAAAAGAATTTAATAATCATTATAAATTAATCCCAATCAAGACTTCAAATTAGAGTGTGGAGTCAAGGTATCATAAACCAGCGTACATAGTCAATGTTCCTTAAGAGGAAATAAGTTTATAAACGATAAAAGATAAATCTAGAAAACTTAAAATATAATTAGAAAATCCTATAAGGGAAATCCGGCCACACCACTCTTGATCTTCGTGTCGAGTCCGAACTCAGCACTCAACCCTGCCTGATGCCTCATGAACATCGAAGGCATCAAAATAAGTATCACCCACCTGCACAAAGTCAGAAGGGCTTTCTACTCGTGGGAATGAGCAGCACCCATAAAACGGGTGGTTAGTACGCTATGTACTAAGTAGGGTAACCATGCACTAAGGCCAATACACAAAAGCACACAATCCAAGCATGATAATACAATAGCATACAATCACTTCAGATAAATAAATAAATACCAAATTATAATCCAGATCCATTGATTATTTAATCTCTGATCAGTACTCATTTCACACCATGCTTTTTATTAAACCATGCGAGTATGGGAACCCCACTATTATAGTAAGTGGATCTATCACTTATAAGGCAACATGCACCTAACCACTATTATATGCCAGTTGATTGGTCTGGCCCCTACTTACATGGTGTTCTATTATAGGTACTTAGTTTCTTTTACATGTCTTAGCAAACTTAGGGTTTGGTTTATTGAGCTCGGGATCCCCCACTATTCTAACCGATGGAGTGGTCACTTATAGGGAAACATGCACCTAACCACTATTATAGCCGATGGATCGATCACTTATAGGGCAAAACACCCTAAACACTATTATATGTCGATGGATCGGTTTGGGCCCAGCTCAATAATCCTCCACTTTACATGATTAATTTCTTATAGTGTCTTATTTAGAAGTTTATCCTAGACATGCATGACTAACTCCCTCTACGCTTATCCTCCAAAAGGACCCATCCTATAACAAGAGACCCATGCACCTCCTAACTTGTCCCAACATCCTTTCCTACTTACCTTAACTCACACCAGAGACCCAACTCCTAAGTGTATGTGTAACACCCCCAAAATTCACTACTAAAAAATTTCATTTTACTTAGAAGGATTAGCAGAAATAAAATAACAAACTGTGAATTTCGGAAATATTACCACCACACTTAGTACCAAACCGATTCACTTATACCATTCCAATACCAAGTGCTAAGGCTAGAAATAAAATACCAATTGCTAGAAATTCAAACCATATTAAAAATTAGAGTAGTGCAATAAACCATTTACAAGGACAAAATCCACCAATGGTGGTTACAATAACGAAGATTACATTTAAACCAAAAGTTAAAAGGGAAATAATAAAACCCTATCAAATTTCGAATAATCCTTACGCTCTTTTCTATTGCCCACTTAATTAGCACCTGACAAGGGACCTGCAAGGTACACTACCCATTGAATAGGCAGAGGCCCCACGAATGGAACCCTTCAGTACTATGGTACTGAGTAACCCTTTAAAAGCACACTTAAAAGCATGTCTGCAATGTAACACATGATACAACACTATATTCATACATAATGACAGGTGTATGCATAATATCCACATCCATGCATTCACATACTTAACAAGTCAATCAGATATTAATAGATCATAATGTACAATAGATACTTTTAGGGCCAGTCCACCATTATTCAATCATTTTTGAGATTTTATATCCTTCTTAGTGCAGGAACCCCACTATTGTAGCCAGTGGACCGGTCATGCAAGGAAAAACGCTCATGGCCACTATTATTCGCTGGTGAACCGGTCATGCAAGGCAAAACACTCCTGGCCACTATTATTCGCCGGTGGATCGGTCTGGCCCCGGCTCACATGGTGTTCCACTATAAGTGATTAGTCTTTTTTCATAATTCATTCACATCCATAATTGGGTTTATTAAGCTCGGGACCCCCACTATTATAGCTGGTGGACCGGAATACATATATACATCATCCAGGGCAACACGCTCCTAAGCCACTATTATATCTGGTGGACCGGTACTCATAATCATCTGCCAAGGCAACATACTCCTGGGCCACTATTATAAACAGTGGATCGGTACTCAATGTCATAATTCAACTGGGCCCAGCTCATTAATCTTTTTCATTCATGATTAATGTTTTCCCTTTTTTAATCAGTACAATAATTCCATTTATTTGCCTCAGACGGGAGATCAAGAACTCGGGACTCAAAGGTATATCAATCGTACTAGTGCATTCAAGCTACTCAGTACCCTTCAACCATCAACCCAGGGACGCAAAGGTACCCTAGTCATACTAGTGCATAAAGCTACTCAGTACTCTACTGACAAGGACACCTAATCCATAAGTATGCATACCCTCTAAATAGGTCCGTAGAGCTAGATAGAGTAAGATATAGGGCCTGGATAGGGCATAAAGGCACACCAGCAAATATCAGAATAATCGTGGGCTAAACCAGGTCTTTAAGGTAGCGACCCCTAAAGAACCACCATTCCCGATCTCGAGATCTTTCGCTTTAAGTATCAGTGTCTTAATTAAGGTGATCACGAAAAGCACAACAATTAGATGCTTATTCACTTTCGATCATTCTGATATCATTAGGTATTTCTTATTCATATGGTTATCCAAGATAAAATAGAGGAATCATTAAGGCCATCATAATCTCATCCAATTCTTATTTAGTATTTTTTCTTGTGATACTTACTAATCGTCAAATACTCTTACCTTACTATTCAGTGTTACTTGAGTCTTATTACAAACCTCTAGTGTCCCATCAACATGTTAGATATGAATTACTGATATACCCCTTACTTGTATAGTTATTAAGCCATCCCTTCCTTACTTACCAATTTACCATATCACCCTTCAGGTTGCATAATTACCAAATTACCCCTTACTCGGTTTAGGTTACCAAGTTATCTCCTATGCTTTATAGATCACCATTCACCCTTCATAATTACTACACTTATCATATTTTCCATTTGGTTGGTTAGATTACCGAATTGCCTACTAAATTACCCTTAAGTTGGATAAATTACCAAATTAGCCTTCTTCATTATAATGATTACCAATTTGCCCCTTTAGTTGGTTAAATAATTACCAATTTACCCTTTAGTCGGTTAAATTACCAGATTGTCCTTCTCCATTATCATAATTACCCAATTGCCCCTTTAGTTGGGTAAATTACCAAATTGCCCTTCTTCATTATCGTAATTACCAATTTGCCCTTTAGTTGGTTAAATTACCAAATTACCCTTCCACAATCTCATAATTGCTAGATTGCCCTTATCCATTATTATAATTACCAAATTACCCTTATCCATTATCATAATTACCAAATTACCATTTTGTTGATTAAATTACCAAATTACCCTTCTCCATTATCATAATTACCATTTTACCCTTCTCAATTATTATAATTACCATTTTACCCTTCTCCATTATTTTAAATACCAAATTACCCTTCTCCATAATTACAATTGCCAATCTACCCTTCTCCATTATTATAAATACCAACTTACCCTTCTCCATTATTATAATTACCAATTTATCCTTCTCCATAATTATAATTACCAATTTACCCTTCTCCATAATTATAATTACCATAATACCCTTTTGTAGCAAATTACTATTTTACCCTTTTACATCCAAAGTTACCATGTTGCTCTTTTCTTACAAAATTACCATTTTACCCCCTTATTAAACCATTTTTATTAAATTATCATTACTTCATGAAATAGTTATATTAATACTCCATTCTCATTATCCAACTCTACCAACTATTGTAATTTAATATAATACCCATTAGCACCCACACATATTAGGTCACATTCTTGCACAAGACATATTACCAAAAAGCCCCTAGGCTAACAATAATATTATTCATGCATAATGGTCACAAAAACATAATACAACATGGATAAGTACTTAACATTTTCATTAATAACCAAACTCTTTCCTTAAGTAATATATACATAGCGCATAAACTAGCATACTTTCCTTTTCATTAATCAATGCAAGAAAATATATATATTATATTAACAAACATATAACAAGCATAATAACGTATTAAAAACCTTAACATGCTAATATACATTTATCTATATATTTAAGTGGGGTTTAACGATTACCTTAATTCCCGCAAAAATTGAATATTACCGATAACCCAGTTAAATATTCAAGCTTTGATTAGAAAAACCAATACCTAAAAATAATATCAATATTTAGTATATTAGAAATAAGAAAAACTAAAGCATAAGACTTCATAAAATTTACTTAATGAAATAATTAACTTAAATATTATTATGCATTAAAATTTATGAACTAAAATAACCAAGGCATGTAGCAGCTCATGTTGCTCATATTTATAAGGAATGATGGGCTATTTTTGGGTTAGGGTCTTTAGTCTAGGAAAGAAGGTAGATGGGGGAGGATTTAGGGCAAGAAAAGGGTGCAGGATTGAAGAGGGGGTGTAGGTGGTGGTCGGGGGTAGGCTGTTGGTGGCTAAGGGCGGCGGCAGCGAGGCTACAAAGTGGGCTGCAGGGGTGGATGGCGTTAATAAGGAAGGAAAAGAGAGGAGGAAAATGAAGGGGTGAAGGGGCTGGTTTCGGCAAAAGGAGGCATGGGGTGGTAGAGGAGGTTGCAAGGAGTGGATTGGTGGTTTGGTTGGGGGTAGAGGTGGCGGGAAAGCAGCGGAAGGAGGGGTTGTAGGGAGATTGCCGATAAGGGAGAGAAAATGGGAAAAGAAGAAGGGGGAGAAGGGACTACAGGGGCTCGAGGGGGGTATTGTGGTGGTTCAAGGCTGGGGTAGAGGGTGGCAAGGAGTGGTGCAGGGGGTTGATGAGGCGATGGAATCGGCGGAGGGCGGCGATGGTGCAAAATAGAGATGAAAATGGAAGGAGAAGAAAAGGAGAGAAGAGGGAGGTCGGGTAAGGGAAAGGCTCAAAAAAATAGGCAGGGAGAGGGCTTATAAGGAGAGGTAGCTAGCAGCTGATCGGTGGCAGTGTGTAGGGTGGTAGGGTGGCAGGGAGAGGGAAGGGAAGAAGGGGGAAAAGGGAGGCCATGCATGATGGAGGTGCATGGCCGATTGGTCTGAAATGGTGAAAAAGGGACAGGGAAGAGAGAGAGAGGGGGGAGGGTTGTAGTGGTGATAAGGTGGTGGCCGACATGCCCGAGGTGGCAGACCTAGTCGACGAAGACAGGTCGGGGGCGCTGGGTCGAGGTAGAAGAAGGAGGAAGAAAGGAAGGGGAGCAGCGGCTGGTCAAGGAAAAAAATTGGGCTAGCTCAATCTAAGGGGGAAAGGAAAGAAAGAAAAGCGGGGGAACTAGGTTGGGTCGTGATGCGTAGGAGAGGAGGGGAAAGGAAAGAGGGAGCGGCCCGTGCGGGAGAAGGAGAGAAGGGAAGGGAGTGGGTCGAAGGCCCAAGCGCGCAGGGGGAGGGGCTAGCCTAGTGGCCCAAAGAGGGGGAAAAGGAAAAAGGAAAAAAAAAGGAAGAAGAAAAAGGAGAAAGAAAAGAAAAAGGGAAAAGGAAAAGGAAAATAGGAAAAATTAAAATAATTAAATTTATAAAATAATAGAATGTAATATTTGTGGGAAATAAATTTATTTAATGATTTAATTCAATATAAATAAATATAAGGGTTTAAAAAGGTTAATTTTTGGAAAATATTGGTTTGAAAATTTATTTAAATAAAATAAGTATACTATAATAATAAAATATTTATTTTTAATTTATTAAATGTCCCTATCCAAATTTATATACTCAAAAATCCATAAAATAATTAAATTAAATAATTTTAAAAGTTAATTTATCCCAAATAAAAGCTATTTATTGCATTCTAGGTTTTGAAAATTTCAAGGGATTACGGTATGGGTCAAGGCCCACTACCATACACCTCCAAGTCCACTCACTACCTTACTCTAAGTTTTTCTCTAGAAACCCTAATTTGGGCCTATCTGGCCCATCCTTCTCTACCTCACACAACCCAAACTATTTTTGTAACACCTCCAAATTTACTACGAAAAAAAATTTCGTTTAATTAAAAGGGTTTAATGGAAGCGAAACGATAAAATCGTAAACTCAAGGGCATTACCGCCACACTTAATACCAGACCGGTTCACTCCTACCGTTCCACTACTAAGTGCTAAGGCTAAAAATGATTAACTTCAAACACAAATCGACAAATGAAATAAGCTTCACAAGGGAAATGATAGCGTTCACAGTACAGAAATCATAATGTGATTCGGAATTACAATCCAAAGGGTAAATGGCTAGAGTTTTTCAAAACATAAAATACCACATGACATAACATAATTAGACTAAAACGAAACATGGTAAAATAAGAGGGAAACATAGAGTCCGGCTGAGTCACTCTCAATTTCTGGGTCAGTTCTAGGCCCAACGCTCAGCCCCACCCGATGCCTCGTATGTGTCGTAGGCATTGAAAATGTCGTCCCCTACCACACAAACTCAGATGGGTCTTCTACTCGTGAGAATGAGCAGCACCCATGAAATGGGTGATCAGTATGCTACGTACTGAGTAAGGTAACAGATGCGCTAAGGCCAAACATACAAAAACATACAATAAGGGACACATAGCACAATCACATATGCAACATGCAGTAATACAGATGATGAAGGTCGGTTACGGTACAGATAGACTTATTCTTTAGATCTCTGCTAAATATAATTGATTCACATCACAGTCTTTATCATTCCATGTGAATGTGGGAACTCCACTATTATAGCCAGTGGACCGATCATGTAGGTTAAAATGCTCCTGGCCACTATTATTCGCCGGTCGACCGGTCTAGCCCCGACTCACATGGTGTTTCACTGTAAGTACTTCGTATCTTTCCCATATCTTATCATCATTATGTTTGGTTTGTTGAGAACAGAAACCCCCACTATTATAGCCGGCGAAATGGTTATGCAGGGCAAAATGCGCGTGGCCACTATTATTCGTCGATGGACCATTTGGGCCTAGCTCAACAATCTTTCTCTTTAAATGTATAATATCTTATTTGTGTCTTATTCAAGAAGTATTTCACCCTTGACATGCATGCCTCCAACATTCTACCTCTATCCTCTCAAGGGGACCCATCCCATATCTTAAGACTCTTGCGCCCTTTATCACGCCTCGACATCCATTCCCTCTTACGCTTACACATAATGAAAATTCCAACTTCTAAGGGTGTGGGTTAGGCTCATCACCTCATGACATCCACTCCACCTACTATCACCCTCTGGGGTTATCCCTTGAAAACCCTAATTAGACCTATATGGCCCAAATTTTTCTCACTTACACTATCGTTACTTCATTTATCATCCCACACCTTATCCCATTTAGATCCAATCCTAAATCATATTACTTTACCCCTCAATTCCATATGTGAGCAAAAAAAACCCTAGTTGGCCACTTCAACCCTAGTACCTTTCTTCTCCCACAAGTAACCTCTCTCTTTTCCACCCAATATCTCTTCTCTCTCATGGCACCCATAATCACCCCTTATATAATATATTCCCACTCTTTACCTGTACTCCACTCTCCCTTGATCATTTATACTTCCACATTTTCCAAATTACTGCTTCCTCCCAAAACCCTAATCGGGTCCCTTATACACCCTTACGCCAACCTACGTACTATTTTTCATCCCAAATCTCTAATCACTCTACAACTCTCCCCTTAGCTTATTTACACCCTAAACAACTTTTCTCACGTAAGGATCATCCCCATGCAAGTTTTATCCACCCCATACAAACACCCAAAGTCCCTATGCAAATTTGAAGATTTCCATGCGTGGTTCCCATCTCTCATTCATTTTTGTCATTCCTTCCTGGTTAATTTCCTCTCATGGATCATGAGGTATTTTGGCCAACCTCATATCCCCCTTAGTGAACTCACTTCCCATTTTCTTTCTTTTTGTCCTTTCATTCCTATATCATATTATCAATTGTCATATCATGCATGTCCTAGAGGGCCATAAAATATCACATCATAATCACCATATATACATATCATACACATGTCATAAGAAAACATATACAAACATACCTCAACTCCAAGCTGCACTACACATAAGACAAGTTAATGACAATCATGTGATACACGACGTAGCATGATATAAAGCATCCAAGGCATACAAGTCACACAACACATATGGACCTTAACTACATCCTTACCTAAAACGATGCCGAGCTTGGAGCATGCTCATACGCCTCCTTAGGGTTTTAGCTTGATTCACCTATAAGAGGAAAAACTAAGGATTAGTTTCCCTACTAAAAAAAGTATTATTATTCCTTATTTTAGTCTAAGATTAGGGTCATTATTATTAAAGGGATCATTACATATGAAAACTAGGGTTTTTATCTTCAAGTTAATGTACTAGATATTACTAGTCAAAATATGCTTATGTTAATATTTATTGCTATACTTATATTATTAAACCTAATAGCTTTATTCTTTTAATAATAGTACTAATACTAATTATAGTAAAATAGTGATAATAATAATAATAATAATAATAATAATAATGTTAATGCTTATAGTGATATAAACCCTAGAATTTTTAAGGTTAAGGCTAACAATAGTGATAGGGTTAAAATAATAATATAATAATTGCAATACCAACAAAGTATTAATAATCCTAAAGATAATAATGATAATAGTTATATTTTGAATAATAATAATATAAGGGTTCAAATGTTTTTATCACAATAATAGTAACAAAGTAATAACAATAATAATAGTAATAAATAATAATAATAATAATAATAATAATAATATAGTAATAATGCTGGTAATAAAAGCATTAGGAATAATATTAGTAATATTCGAATATTAAATAGTAAAAATACCAAGGCTTAAGTATTCTCCTTCTTTAACAACAAAATGATAATACGCCAACTTCGGTTTAAATAACATTAATAATAATAAAAATAGTAGTAGTAATAGTAATAATAATAATAATAATAATAATAATAATAATAATAAATATGATAAAAATGTTAAGTATAATAATAATAACAATAACAATGATAATAGTAACCGAAATGATAATAATAATAAGAATAATATAAGAGCCCAAATATTTATATTAATAAATAAAAGTAATAATGGATAAAGTTAGTATTAATAATATTAGCAAGGAAATAATGGTAATGATAATGGTAATAATAATAGTAATAATACCAATAATAATAATAATAATAAAGTTAGGTTAAGTAGTAGTAGTAGTAATAATAATAATGGCATTAATAATAATAATAATAATAATAATAATAACAATTAAGAATAATACTAATAGTAAAGATAATGGTAATACTAATAATAAGGGTTCAAATATTTACCATAATAGTAAAGATAATGATAATAGGCCATAGCTAGCATTAGTAATAATAGTAGGAATAATAGTGAGGGTAATAATAATAATAATAATGATGATGATGATGATGATAATAATAATAGTAACAATGAGGGACAATCCTAATCATAATAACACTAAAGTTGTAGGCCATTATTAATGGTAATATTATTATTACTGATTAGGAAAAATTATAAAGTTAGGTTAAGTAGTAGTAGTAGTAGTAGTAGTAGTAGTAGTAGTAGTAGTAATGTTAAGCATAATAGAGGATAACAATCGAAAAGGGTAATAGTAATATAAAAATCCCAACATTTACACTAATAATAAAAGTGATAATGGACAAGTTAGATTTAGTAATAAAATAATAATGATAATACTAGTAATGGTAGTAGTAATATTAATAATAATAAAGATCACATTATTAGTACTAGAGTTGTAACCCTTTTAAATAACATGCCATAGTTATAAATATTTCTAAAACTAGGTTAGCTAATAAAGGTGAGAGATACTAATAATATTAATATGGTAATAGTAATAGTAATAATAATAAAACACTAATAATAATAATAATAGTAATGTTAAGGATAATATTATTAATATTAAATAAAATTATTAACACTTATCGAAAATAGTTTAGGGGCTGGGGAAGTTGGAGTACCATCTAAGGTTGGTGGTGGAACCAGCGGCGGCGGCGACAGAGACGGCGGTGGAGGAGGAAGAGAGGTGGAAAGATGGGGTTGTAGGCTAGAGGAGAGGGAATGAGGGGTGTTTGAGGTGGTAGAAGGTGCAGTAGGTGGAGAGGGGTGGAATGGAGGTGGTGGTGCAACCGGGAGTGGCGGTGCACGACAATTGGTGCGGTGGTCGAAGGTGGTGGAAGGTGGCGGAAGTGGAGAAAATAGAAGAAGAGGGAGGCAGGGAGAGATAGAGGTATGGGGAGGTAGTGGAAGGTCCCATGGATGTTTTGGAGGGTGGAGGAGGTACTGGTTACGCCGGAGGAAGGCAGCGCGAGGGGCGGTGAGAGGTTAGAGTGGGTTGATAGGGTTGGCAACTTTGCATGGTCGGGGCTTCTTGTGTAGGGTAAGATAGGGGATGATGGTGCCTCAGTTTTGTAGAGGAATATGCGAGGAAGGTTTTGGTGGGTGGAGTTTGCGGCGGAGGTCGCCGATGGTGGCGGAATAAGGGTTTGTTTGGTCGGCGGCGAAAAATTGGGATTCCTAGGCTACGGGAAAGAATCTTGATTGTGGCTTCCCTTGGGGTGTATTTATAGGCTAATTGAGGGGTAAAACGACGAAGGGGAAGAGGATAAGCAGAGCAGGTGTGGCAGGACCACCAGGCGGCAGTGGCAGGAGGTGCAGTCCTGCCATGGCAAGTTAGGTCAGGTCAGAAGAAAAAAGGAAAGGAGATGGGCACGTGGGGAGGGGAGAGATGGGGTTGGTCGGGGTCGAAAAAGGAAAGAAAATGACGGGGAGGGGAATATAGGGGAGGTCGGACGGCATGCGCCTGTCGGCGGCAGGGTTGTAGGTTACAGGTCGAGATCGAGGGGGAGAGAAGGTGTAATATCCCAAAATCCTAAGTTCCGAAATTTTGGCCAAATAAGGAATTAGTAGGGAATTAAGCATATAAATTCATTCACTTAAAATATAGGGAATCAATTAAGGTAAGTTAGGAGGAAAATAATAAAGAATTTAATTGGAAAAAAATTAGGGTATTTTCCTAATTAACATGGAAGTTAAGAAAATTTATCTAAAATAACCTAAATTAAGCTAAAAAGGAATTAATTATTATTTTCTAAATATTTTTATTCAATAACCCAAAAATATTCTAAATAATTTATGCAAAATCCAAAACCCAAAAAAAAAACCATTTCCCTTTTTCTTCCTTTTCCTTTTCTTCCTTTTCTTTTTCCTTTCTTCTTACCCGTCGGTTGGGCCTCGCCCGGCCCAGCTTTCCTTTTTCCCTCCCTTCTCCTTCCCCCGTGGCCCAGCGCGCCTAGCCCGCATCGCCAGGCGCGACGCAAAGTTTTGTCCCGATATCCTCTTAAACTCCGCGTTTCAATTAGCAGGAAGTAACCGTTGCCAACCGACCGGTTCTCCCTCTCCTTTCTTCTTCCCTGGACCGCCGGTCCACCCCCTTTCCCTTTTATTCTTCCTCCTGCGTGACCGTACCCCGACCTGCAACCGCTGCACCTGCCGGCAGCCGCCTGCAACGGCCGGCCACGCTGACTTTCCCTCTCCCGTCGTTTTCTTACACCAATCCAACCCCAACCGGCCTTTTCCTCTCTCCCGAGCGACCTGCCCCTTTCCCTTTTCCTCTTCCCTCGACCCCGACGCCCCTGCCATGGCAGAACTACCTTAACTGCCGCCACCGGGCGGCATGCCTGGTACCTGCCACCGCTTGTCTTCTTCCCCTTGTCATTGCCCACCTCAATCGGCCTATAAATACCTAAAGAGCCTCCTTAATCTGGGTTTTGATTTCGAAACCCAGAAACCCTCTATTCTTGCCGCCGCCCATTAAACAAGCCGTCCACCGCCGCTGCCTAACGTCGACGATCCAAACCCCCCAGAACCAACCCTTGCACCACCCTCCACGCAACCAAACCGTCACTGCCTCCGTTCCTACCCCGCACGAGCCACCACAATCGTGCGAAGGTGCCACCCCAAAAAACGCCACCGCCACCTTGCGCCGCCCTCTGCCGCCACCTCCGCCGTAATTAACCCCCGCTCCACCTCCCAAAGTGACCAGCAGGTCCTCCCCTACCTGCCCATACCCTCCTTACCCCCTGCTTCCTTCTCCACCTGCCTCCACCATTTCCACCACCTTCCTCCTCCTTCGGCCGCCGCGTCCACCACCGCGCGCCGCCTCCCTACTCACGCCACCACCCTCACTCCACTCCCCTCCACCTGCTCTTTCTTTCCTCACCTCAAACTCCTCCTTTTTCCCTCCCATCTAACCGCCACCTCCATCTTCCCCCCTCTTCTCCTCCTCCACCGCCGCCGCCGTCGCCGCCACGCGCCGCCGCCGGACCACCACCGACCCTAGGTGGTTCTCCACCCATCCAAACCCTAACCCCCTTTTTATATAGCTACTACTATTTTCTACTAATATTAACACTAATATACTTATTATTATTATTATTATAATTATGATTATGATTATGATTATTATTATTATTATTATTATCATCATCATCATCATTATTACCATTATTATTGTCTTCATTATTAATGTTCTTATCTTCCAACTAATACTAACATCCCTTTTAAACCCTGACTTGTATTATACTTAACTTTGGTCTTATTTTTATAATTATTGGTATTAACATTATTAATAATATTACTATTATTACTTCTATTATCCTTACTACGGTTATTGTTGTGGTTGCTAAACCTTACTTGGTTGTATTATTGTTATTATCATTACTACTAGGAGTATTATTATTATTATCGTTATTACTAGTTTTATTATTATTATTATTATCACTATTTTTCTATAGTTAGCATGAACATTATTATTATAAGAATAGAGCTAACGGGTCTAATAATATAAGTGTAACAATAGGTATTAAAAATAAACATATTTTGACTACTAATATCTAGTGTACTAATTCTAAGGTAAAAACCCTAGTTTTTGTATAAAACCCTTTTTAGTAATAAAAACCCTAACCTTAAACTAGAATGAGGATTGATAGTAATTATAAGGGAAACTAATACTTAGCATTTTCTCCTTTTATAGGTAACCCCGACCAAAGCCCTAAGGAGTTAGAGGAGCGTGCTCCAAGCCCGGCGTCGCCTTAGGTAAGGACGAAGCTATGGCCTTACGTTATGGGTGTTGTAATGTGTTGATGAATGATGAGCATGTCATGTTGATGTGTATTATGCATGTGCTATGAATAACCTGTTTTGTGTAGCGCAGCGTGGATCATGAGGTATGTGGCGTGTGCCTTATGTTATACATGTATGCCATGTTCCATGTTTGTTGTTGATGTTGATTATGTGACTTGTTATGGCCCTCTAGGATATGCATGCTAGGGTTTTGGGTAGCATAAAATGATAACAAAAGAAAAATGGGGAAGTGGATGTTGGAAAGTTTGCATGGGGCCTTAGACCTTGCATGGGCGTAATCCTTACGTGGGAAAAGTTGATTTGGGTTGTAAGTAAGAGCTTGGGAGAGTCTTGGAAGGCTTGGAGACTTAGTGTGAACAATAGCACATAAGTTGGTGTATAAGAGGCCTTATTAGGGTTTTGTGTGTGAGTGGGTGTTGGAGAGTCTGCATGGAGTGTTTAAATTATGCATGGGAATGAATCTTACGTGAGGAAAGTTGATTTAGGAAGTAAGTAAGATAATGTCAAAGTTACGGGTCCATTGGGGACTCGGGTGCAAAATTTTACGTGGATCGATGTAAGGGTGTCTAAGGGACCCAATTAGGGTTTTTGGAGAAAATGAGGAAACTGAGGGGTACAAGGGTAAAAATGATCAAGGAAGGATGGAGTGTGGGGTTGAGAGTGAGAGTTCACTGATATAAAGGGGGAGTATGGGTTTTCTAAAGGAGAGGAGAGATTTGGGGTGAAAGAGGGAGATTACTTATTGAGGAAGTAAAGTGCTAGGGTTTGGGTGGCCAATTAGGGTTTTGTCAGTCACACGTGAACTTGGGAAATAAGGTAATACATTTGGGGAGTTTCATAATAAATATGAGGCGCGAGATAGAGAACAAAGTAACGTCTGGGTAAGTAAGAAAGAGTTGGGCCACATAAGTCCGACTAGGTTCTCCGAGGAGGAACCCTAGAGGGATGAGGACACACGGAGTCGATATCATATGTGTCGGGGTAGTCTATATTCTTGGAGATCGTGCCTTACTATATGTCACTATGCCCTAGTCTACGGGGGATGGATGTCGGGTGTGAGAAAAGGGTAAGTGTCTCAACATATGAGGCGGGCCCGCTTGAGAGGCAAATAGTAGTACGTTATTGGCATGCATGTCAAGGGTGATGTGTGATTCAATAAGACACGCATAAGACACTAATAACGTAAAGCGAAAGACTGTTGAGCCGAGCCTGTGCGTTTCGTTCCGGTCCACCGGCTATAATAGTGGTCAGAGGCGTTCTGCCCTGTGTGTTTCGTTTCGGTCCACCGGCTATAATAGTGGTCAGAGGCGTTCTGCCCTGTGCGTTTCGTTCCGGTCCACCGGCTATAATAGTGGTCAGAGGCGTTCTGCCCTGTGCGTTTCGTTCCGGTCCACCAGCTATAATAGTGGTCAGAGGCGTTCAGCCCTGTGTGTTTATTTCCGGTCCACCGGCTATAATAGTGGGGGCCTCAGCTCGATAGACCCAAAGTAAATAAGTTAAACCATGGGAAAAATACTAAGTACTTACAGTGGAACACCATGTTGAGGCGGGGCCAGTCCGGTCCACCGGTTAGAATAGTGGTCAGAGGCGTTCTGCCCTGTGTTTTTATTTCCGGTCCACCGGCTATAATAGTGGGGTCCCCGTGCTCACATGGGTTATTGAAGAATGCGTGAAATGGACTTATTTCATTAATGAGAATACAGAATAAGACATTAGAAAGTGATTAGACCTATTCATGCATGTCATCGCATGTTATTTATGTGTTGAATGTGGGTCTTGTGTGCTATGTGTTGGCCTTAGCTCGTCTGTTACCTTACTCAGTACGTAGCGTACTGATCATCCGTTTCATGGGTGCTGCTCATTCCCACGAGCAGAGAGCCCTTCGGACCTTGTGCAGGTAGGAGATTTGGTTTTCGATGCCTACGACACCTATGAGGCATCGGGTGGGGCTGAGTATTGAGTCTACTTTGGTTGGGGCCGAGAGGGAGCCGGTCGGACACCTTGTTATTTCTGTTGTCATTTATCATGTTCTGAGTCGTATTTATGTTACGCTCGTATTTTGGAATGGAATTCTTAAATTGTAATCCTAACGATATTTTAACTGATGTTGGCACCTTAACCTTCCTGGATATTTTATGTTGATTATGCACTTATGCTTTGTTGGTTTCACTTCACAAAATTTTGATCTAGCCTTAGCACTCGGTATCGGGACGGTAGAAGTGAACCGGTCCGGTACTGAGTGTGGCGGTAATACCCCTAAATTCATGGTTTTAAATTGTACGCTTCCGTTAAACCTTTCGTTTTAAACGAAATTTTTCAGTAGTGAATTTGGGGTGTTACAGAAGGTGATAGGGTGGACCGGTCGGTCCAGGGGAAAAGGAAAGAAGAAAAAAAAAGAGGGAGGCGGACCGGTTGGGGCGATGGGCAAAAGAGGGAAAAGGGTAGCCTCGCAGGCTTGGGCCGCGCCGAAGGAAGGAGAGGTTTGGGCTGCATAGGCCGACCCAGTCGAGGGAAATGGGGAAGGAATGAAGAAAGGAGAAGGAGGGAGAGAAAAAAAAAAGAAAAAGGAAAAAGGAAAAAGGAAAAATATAGGAGAAAATAGATAAAAATAACTTATGGGAAATAGGTTGTAGTATTTTTGGTAGATAAACAAATTTTAATAATTTAACTTAATATATTTTAATATATTAGTTTACAAGGTAAATTTTAGAAAATATTGGTTTGAAAATTTATTTAAATAAAATGAGTATGATAAAATAACTAATTATTTATTTTAATTTATTAAATATTCACATTTAATTTTATATACTAAAAAATCCACAAAATAATTAAATTAAGTAAATTTAAAAGGCAAAACCCTCAAAATAATTACATTAAATAAGTTTAAAAGCTAAGTTATCCCAAATAAAAGTGATTTATTAAATTATAGACTTTTAAAATTTTGGGGGATTACAATTTTAACACCCCACACATCACAACCCTTAGATTCGACCCTCATCATCTCACTTTACTCACCAAGTACACGTGTGACCTCAAAACCCTAGGTAGCCACACTAAACCCTAACTAACCACATCAAACCCTAGCATCCTCATTTCCACATGTCACCCCTCCATTTCTCACCTTCTATTTCTTATTTTTCCATGCTAATCATGCTCATCTCTCACATGATAACTTCCATCCTCATCTCGTACTCCACTCACCCTAATTTATTTCTTCTTTTTACCACCTTCTCAGATTAGGGTTTTCTCCCAAACCCTAATTCGGTCTCATGTATACCCTTATACTATCCCACATACTATTTTTTACCCAAAGCCTCCGAACACCCAAGTAACTCTTTCGTTACCTTCCTTACACCCCAAGTCAACTTTTCAAATGTAACTTTTACCCCTATACAGGCTTTATACATCCCATGCAACCCTTTGAACTTTTTCATGCAAAACCCTAAACTCCTATGCAAAACCCTAGATTCTCCCATGCAAACCCTAGATTCTTCCATATAAAACCCTAGATTCCTCCATGCATGGTCATGCAACATGTAGGTCAAATCCACATCCCTTAGTCAACTTATTCCCCTTTGGTCAACTTACTTCCCCATTTTCCTTTTTCATACTTTCACCCTATATCATCACATTATCCTAGCATGCATGTCCTAAAGGGCCTTAACACATCACATCATAATCACAGCTTATACATATTATACACATACCATAAAATAACACATGGGCATACCTCAACTCCAAGCCACACTACACATAAAATAGTTATAACGATAAGCATAAGATACATCACATATCATGACACATGGCATACAAGGCATACAAAACACATTACATGCATAAGGCCTCCTTAGGGTTTTGACTAGTCTCACCTATAAGAGGGAAAAACTAATGATTAGTTTTCCCCTACCAAAATACTATTATTTACTAATTTATTCTAAGGTTAGAGTTATAGATAAAATAATAATATAATAATAGTAACATTAACAACATACTAATACTATTAAGGATAAAAGTAATAATAGTAATATTGGAAAAGACGATAATATAAGGTTTAAATATTTTATCCTAATAATAATAATGATACTAATAATAATAACAACAACAACAACAATAATAATAATAATCATCAAAATAGTGACATAATAGGGCCTCGACCCTATATAGAAATAATAATAATAATAATAATAATAATAATAATAATAATAATAATCGAATAATATTAATATGATAAAATTAAATAAATAAAGCTTCCATAATTAGGGTTTAAGGTACCACCTTAGGTTGGTGGTGACTGGCAACACCGGTGGCGGTGCACGTTAGTGGCAGCAGTGGTAGGAAAAAGAGAAGAAAGAAGAGATAGTTGAGTGCTGGGAAAAGGAGAGGGAGAAATAGGGTGGAAGTTGGGATGTTGATGGTTGCCTAGGTGGAGAGGAATGGAATAAAGGTGGCGGCGCGGCCAAAGGTGGCGACGCACAACGGTAGTTGTGGTGGTCGAAAGTGGAGGAAATGGAGAAAGGGAGGAGGAGAGGGAGGAAGGGGAAAAGAAGGGTAGGGGAAGGTAGAGGAAAGTTTTCATAGTAGTTTGGGAGGTGTAGAAGGCGGTGGTTACGGCGGGAGTGGTGGCTAATGGTGGTGTGAAGGGTGGCAAAGGTGGAAGGAATGGCTGATCGAGAAGGTGACTTTACACGGCCAGGGATGCTCATGCAAGGCAAATCGAGGGTGGAGGGTGATGTAGGGAGTGCTTAGGTGGGCAGCATAGGCGTTGGCATTAGTCGATAGCAATAGAACTAGCATCTGATTGGGCGGTGGCGTAAAGGGGTGATTTTTCTAGGTTTGAAACAAAAACTCGATCAAGGATGGTTATGAGGTATTTATAGTGATAAAGGAGGGGATAAATTCAGAGGGGAGACGGGAGAATAGGGCATGTAGGGGAGGACACCGACCAACGACGGCAGGCCAGCTCAAATCAATCGTGGCAGGGGTGGTTGCCTAGGAAAAAAGGGGGTTATGCGCGAGAAGGAAGGGTTGGTTGGTTGGGTCGAACGGCAAGTGAGTCAGCAGGGGAGAGAGAGGAGAGATCAACCGGTCAGTAGGCGTGGCTAGTGGCGAGATTTTTGGGGTAGTTAGGGGAGAGTTGTAGGTCGACGAGGGAGGAAGAAGAAGGAAGAAGAAGGAGGGGCATAGACCAGCTGTCCGGGAAGAAAAGAAAAGAAAGAAAAGAAGGGGAAAAACCGACAGGGTGACAAAATATAAAAAATAAAAACCAAAATTTAGCATATCGAGGCAGGGCCACACCGAAGGAGAAAAGAAGAGGGGAATTAGACCGTAGGAAGATAGGCCCAATTTGGGGAAAAAGAAGAGAATAAGAGAAGAAGAAAGGAGAGGAAGAAAGAAAAAGGAAAAAGAAGAATAAAAGGGAAAGAAAAGAAAAAGGGAAAGGAAAATTAGGTTGGTTGGGGTATTTAGAATATTTTGGTATTTTGGGATATTTAAAACTAACAATATTTAAATAAAATAGTATTCATTTCCCTTTTTAGGCTAATTTAGGATTTTTGAAAGGTTTTTCCTAAATTCCATTTTAATTAGCAAAAAAACCAAAATTTTCCTAATTAAAATATTTATTATTTTCTTCTTGATTTACCCTAATTAATTCCCTTTTATTTTAATACAATAACTTATTTAATTAATTTCCCTAATAAATCCTTAATGAGCTAAAATTCTTCAAAATTAGGGTTTTGGGGTATTTCACGCACAACGACGACAACGGCGGTGGGAGTGGTGGTGACTTGAAAAAGTATAAGCTTTGGAGTTGGAAGAGGGAAAGGGAGATGGTGGTTGTGAGGTAGTAGGTTTCCTAGACCAGGAGGGTTGTACTGGTGGTGGTGGCGTGGTAGGGCGGCGGCACAAGTGGCAACAGTTGTGGTGGCCGAAGGTGAAGAAGAAGGAAGGAGGATGAAGGAGGGGAGAAAAGGGAAAGGAAGAGTATAGGTATGTAGGTGAAGGTCTTTTGGGTTGAGAGGGAGGTAGTGGGGTGGTGGTTGTGGAGGAGGAAGTAGCGCATGGCGGTGAAAGGGGCAGTGACAGGGTGCAAAGGGCAGCTCGAGTTGCCCACTTTACATGAGTAGGGCGAGCAGTGTAGGGAGAGTTAGGAGTAGGGAGTGGTCTTTTTTGGTGGAGGGTAATGTAGGGAAGAGATTGGGCGGTGGTTTGGATGACGGTGATGTGCGATGGCTGTTGGGGTAGCGTCTAATGGTGCAAAGGTTGTAACTTCAATATTTTCTGGGCAGAGCAAAAGGAAGAGGAAGAAGGGTGAGGGATAGGGTATTTATAGGTGTGGGTAGGAGAAGAAGACAAGGGAGGATGAGGACAGGGGAGTAGGAGGGGCAGGAGGTTGCCAATCGACGGTGGCAGGCTGGTATAAGCCTATATGTGTGTAGGTTTGTAGGGGGCATGGGCAGTTTTGGTAGGGTGTAGGGAGGGTAGGTAAGTGTGTCGGGGTTATAGAAGGGAGGGGACTAGTGCAGGGTAGTGCTAGCTACATGCTCTGCAGGTTAGGTTGAGGGGAAAGTGAGGGAGAAAAGGGAGTTATGGCTACGAATCAACCATGGGCATCAACGACCAGGGGACGAGGGTAGAAGGGAAAAACAGGAAAAGGGGCAAAGATAAAAGGGGAAGGACGGACGAGCGCTAGGCTACGTGAGGGGGAGAGAAGAAAAAAAATAGAAAGGTAGGTTAGGCTGCATAGGAGAAAGGAAGGAGAGAATGGGAGGGGAGAAGCAAGGCCACGCTGGTGAGACCCAAGCCGGTGGGAGGAGAGGAAAAGGAAGAAAAAAAAAGGAGAAAAAGGAAGAAGGGAAAAGAAAAGGAAGGAAATAGGGAAAAAGAAAAAAAAATGAGGCAGTTGACTGGTTAGGGGTATTTGAGTTTTTTTTTAAATTGAAAATAAAAAATTAGTAAAAATAATTAAATTTCTTTTTCATATTAATTTAGAAATTTTGGTTAAATCTTCCTAAATTCCATTTTAGTTAACAAATTACCCTAACCTCCACTAGT
Source organism: Tamarix chinensis (assembly GCA_030549775.1). Lineage (NCBI taxonomy): Eukaryota > Viridiplantae > Streptophyta > Magnoliopsida > Caryophyllales > Tamaricaceae > Tamarix > Tamarix chinensis. The sequence continues at coordinate 88,562,167 of CM060179.1, forward strand.
TTAATTCCCACATGATTTTATTAAAAATTTGATATTAAATTGATCTCACCTATTAATCCCTATTTTATTACTAATTATTAAATGAAAGTTTTTGGGGGTATTACATAACGAAGGTTCTACATATTACACAACTCTAACAACACAACCAATACATAATATGAGCATAAAACTTTATATAATGAGTTATTTTTATAGGATCACACATGAAAACGAGGCTAACACTTGGATCAACGACTCATAAAAGATCCCCACACGCGCCAACCATATACATCTAGGTCGAAGGAGATTTCTAAACCTAAAATACTTCACTAACAAGATCCCTAATCTACACTACACCATGATAGTCTAGACACTTCAATTCGCAAATGCTTCTACTACGATAACTATGACATTCAGAGCCCACCATTTTTCTTTGCTTCTTTTATTAATTTTTTTACTACCCACTAATAGTTCTCCTCATATAAGACAAAACTTAACACATTACCATTCACTAGCAAGTAGACAAGAAAATATGCATATATTACAAGGAAGAATCTTTATTCCTTATTGTTGAAACTACTAACACAAAATATAAAACCAAAGAAACATGTAATTGAATGCTAATCAACAGAAACTCAAATATAAACATGTAATGAAAGTCATACAACATCATTAAGATCAATAGGGTACATAAGGAACCCTACACACTACTTATGGCAAATAACGCCTCTATTTAAGCATCAACATTATCATTATTATAATTCTAGGTTTTTTTCCAATTAAAAAGGACACATCTATTTAAACATCACCATCAAGGTTACAAACATAAGTTTCTTACAATTCCAAAAAATGAAACTACTCAACAAAAATATATTACAATTTATATTACATTGTGCTACACCCAGCAAGGTACACCTTAAGGTTGTCAATCCACCAAACCTGAAAGACTAGGGTTAACAAGTGAAACCATAATAATCACAACACATAAAATATAGAGTTAATACAAGTCAAACATGTAAAATAACAAGTGACAATATATGAAGACATAATCACAATAGTATATCATAAGGCCACGTACACTACCCAATCACACTATCCTCACAAGCTAATCCAGATTTGAAAATCACTTGACCCTTTTATCAAAAATCAAATCGAACACTTAAAATGAAGTATAGATCAATGAAATTCAAATATTGAAACCATAAAATCCAATTTTTAAAACCAAAATCTTTGATACCAACTTGTAACACCCCCAAAATTCACTCTCGAAAATTTTTGTTTAAAAGAATATACAAAAGCTAAAATAAGATTTGGGAAATGTTACCGTCACACCTAACACACGATAAATGTCCACCATCTATCTCATGCTAGATGCAAGGCTAAAACCTATCCAACAAAAATTCAAACAATATATATGACGTGAGCAAAACCTCCCACAAGGAGATGTCTACAAGCAGATGACAAGTGAACAATTTCACTGAACAAAATGATCGCTAAATAAATTAGTGAAAACCTATGAAATAATCTTGGATTTTAAAAGCTTATCAAAGTAATGGAAAATTAAAATTCAATTAAAACTCCCTAGAAATTTTAATACAACACTTAAAAACTTCCAAAAATAAATATAGATAAATAAAGATAAATCCTGAGGGATCAAACTCTAGGTTGCCTACTCTCTCACGTCAAGCCTTCAACCCAACAATGACATCTGATCCCAAGCCTGCACAACAGGTATACTCCCCACCATCAGTGGATCATTGTAGGACCCATTCAATCAAGGTAGTATCAGTACGGGTCTAGTACTGAGTAAATCATGACTACCTAACTCATGAAAGGAAACAAGATACACACAAGACTTGGTAATCTTTAGCTTACAATACTCATGCTCAATTATACATGTGATACATATACCATTCCACTCATATAATAACTCATGCTTAATTACACATACGATACATATACCATTCTACTCATATAATAACTTACGCTTGATTATACATGTGATACATATACATAGGGTACAAGCGTACAAGAAATCACGATCGCATGCTAAGTAACACACATTATCCTAGAAGGTATCATTCTGCACACAAGGCCCACATGTGATGTAAATAATAGATCATGTGACAATTGGGTACGAACATACGTCATTTGGTTACACTATTGTAAAGGAGACAACCAAGAGGCATGAATAGGAAAAATAAATATAAAGTCCAATAGTCAACAAGAAATATTTATTATTATATTTCATTATCATGATCACAACAATTTAATTATATTATCTTGAGGACAGAGAGTCAAATAGATTGTAACAATTAATCTAGTACTCGAACGGTACAATCCCTAGCTGGCCCACCTAGAAACATAACCAGATCACCAATAAATATGACACCAAATCACTTAAGTATGCATACCCCCTTATAGGGTTGAAATATATCGAGATGCCTATAGAGTAAAGAGGGTCTCTCCAAACCTCGTAAGGCACCCGAGATCATAGAATAGGAAAAAAACAGGAATGGCACCAAGTGAATACCAAACCTAACTCAAATAGCTACCTCGAGTGGTATAAGTCCCAACTCAAGTTCTTTCACTTTAAGTGATTAATGTTTTTTAAATATTTAACTAATCATAAATCAATCCCACATAACAACACTTAGCTCACTTCCATGAGCACAATAAATTTCCATTATTATAGCAATTCCAAGTGGCATTAAAGCTGATTGATTTCAAGTGGCATTAAAGTCAATAAATTTCAAGTAGCATTAAAGTCGAACCAATCTAAGTGGCATTAAATCTAATCGATTCTAGGGGCATTAAAGTCGAGCCAATTCAAGTGGCACTAAGGCCGAATAATTTCAGGTGGCATTAGAGCCGAATAACTCCATGGCATAAAATATAGTATAAGGTATCATACAATTTTAATCCATACTCAACCACATATACAGTTTTCTAAATCGATTACAATTTAGGCACATTAAAACATACACCAAAAATCACCCAATGTTTCATAATTAGGTGGACATATTAACAACATAATCATACTCAACCTTTCACATACTCAAACAAATATAATATTCAAGAGTCATACTAACACGCATTTGCATTGATGCTATAAATTCATACATACATACATACATACAATTACCACTAGGAACACAACATACACTTGACATAATTAAATAATCAATAAGCATACTCATCACCTTCCACTCTAAGCAAACATCCATTCCAGATTATGCTATAAGTAAACGTAAGTAATGACTTATATAAATCCAAAGCTAACTAAGCAACTTTAGAAGAGAGAGAGCCATTGAGAGCTCGATAATCCATGAATTTTTTCCTAGATTGCAAATAGAAATCGAAAAACTAGGTTAGAGACTACCTTATCAATCAATAATTCAAATGTTATAATTAAATTAACATAAGGGGACACAAAAAATCTCTCTTTGGAAAATGTGTCCAAAACCTAAGACTCGCGAACATAGCTTTATTAAGATTTAAGATTAAATATTAATCAAATTAGTTTTAACACATATCACTTGGGGCATATCAAATAGATTTGAAAAGCCGAGGAAAGGATAATAGATTATAAGTTAAATTTGTCCAAAATAGCTTAGTCATTAGGTTTTACAACCAAAGAAACAAACCAACTATTTTTAGAGAACCAATCCAACCTAATAAAATAAGAATATAATTCAAATGATTTTAAATCAAAACTAGTAATCTACTAGGTGAGAGAGACATAAGCAAATAATTGTTTTATAAAATCATTTTAAAAAATTAGGATATTTAAGCCCATAATGAAAATTCGGTCAATTATTGCTAAAATAGATAAATTGATGGCTCAAAATTGTAATTAAGTGTATTCTAATGTAAATTATATAATCAATTGAATAAAATAACTTGATTATACTATTTAATTTAAATCCGCGAGAGTTTTTAAGCCCGAACTGCAACTCGACTGATTAATTTTGATTATCTCAAAATGATAGCTTAGGACTACAATTAAACTAATTTTAAATAAATCTAGATAATCAATTTTAATGAAATAATCTTCCAAGTAGCCAATTTAAGACAATTGCTTTCTAAAATTAGGGTTTTAAAGCCCAAGACACAAGCTTGGATAATCCAAAATAATTAATTTCAATTGAAGGTGTTAGAATGCAATTAAGGTCATTTCAACTATTTATATAAATTCAATTTTAAAAATATAACTATACAAATGACCAATTTCATAATTTCATTTGAAATCTAGGGTTTTAGGCCCAAAAATGCTACTTGATTAATTTTCATTAATTTATTTAAATTAAATGCTTAGAAATACAATTAAACATATTTTATAATATATTACATAATCAGTTGATCAAAACCAATAAAAGAAATACCTAATTTAGCATAATAAGGATTTTTTAAGCCTGAAATACAAATCCGGTCAATTCTTGCTAAAATATATAAATTTATGATTTGGAATTGTAATTAAATGTATTTTGCTGTAAATTATATAATTAATTGAATAAAATAACTCAATTAGACTATTTAATTTATATCCATAAGAGTTTTGACCTAAAAATCCAATTCAAATCAATTTTACCAAATCAACACTTCCAATATAAAATTAAATACATTATAAAAGGATATTGTAAAATCAATTCAGTGAAGCAACTTAATTATGCAATCCAATTTCATCACACATGAATTTTGACCTATGAATTCAATTCTGATTAATTCCACATAAATTTCTCAAATTGATAATCCTAATATGAAATTAGATACATTTTACAACTTATTGTATAATCAATTTATCAAAAATTGCTTAATCAAACGAATCTGCAAAATTCAAACATAATCGGGTAAAAATTTTGATTTTCGCAAATCAACCAAATACACTACAATTAACCACTCTAAATCAATCATACAACACACATACACACACATATACATAATTAAACAACCAATTTAGCTTATCATAAGCTAATTCATACCAAATTAATCAAAACAAAGGTTAGGATTTGGGGTAATTCATACCAAACTAGATATACAGTGAATTGGAGCAATTGGAGGTTGGTGGAACTTCATCAGAGGGAAAGGACCACTCGCCGGTGGTCGGGAGACGTCGGCGGTGACCGGATGGTGGCGTCATCGCTGCTATTCACTGTTGCTACTACGGTGGAGTGGCGGCATCATGTAGAGGGAGTTGCAACAGAGAAAGGCCAGTCGTGGCTGGTGGTTGGCCAGCCAATTGGTTGTTGATGGAGAAGCGGAGAGAAGGAGGTGAGGGCTAAAGGTTGGTTGTAGAAGAATATATATCGGGGAAAGAGGAAAAGAAAAGTGGTAGAGAAGAAGAGAGAAAAGGAAAAAGGAAAAAGGAATGGAGATGGGGGCCGATCAAGATTTTTTTTTTCAAATACAAATGTACAATGAAATATTAAATATCTAAAAATGTTATTGGAAGATTTTATCTAAAATTCGTTAAACGAAAATTATTTTATAAGGATATAAAAGTATAAAATTAATATAAGAGTTATATAAAGAATTTTAAAAAAATCGAAAGAAATTACCAACGAAATTAAATGTCTATATTATTTACAAAAATACATTATAAGACCTCAAAAAAAAATATTTAAAAGCATATAAGTAAGTCGAAACTAATTTAAATAATTTCTAAAATTGGTCTTCCACAAACCAAAAAAGGGTAAAACAGAAGAAAAATAATTTCAGAAAGAAATCCATAAAAAAACTCCAAAAATCTTTTTAATTTAAAATTTTCTGAAGATCTTAACAACCTTATAAACAAATAAATTCAAAGTCAAAATTATTTTCTATAGATAAAATCATTAAAATAATTTTGACTATTTTAAACAAAATTTTATAATTTAAATAATATATTTCATTAACAAAATATAACTTCAAAATAAATTCGTAAGCACATGACAAAGTTATAATAAAAAATGAGTCTAAATTATTAAAAATCAAAATATGATAAAGAATTAAAATACGTATTTTTAACCGAAATTTGAAGTCATATGAATATAATAAAATCATGGTCATAAACAAATTTATCTAAAATGATCTAAAACAACAATGATTAATTAAATTCAAATATGAAGTCCAGATTGTCGATAAATTCATAAACGATATCAAAATTAAAATAATTAAATGTTTACATCAAATTACTATAATTAAATAATTAAGCTTAATAAATTTAAATTTTAAAGATATGGGGTATTACACCTAGTTTGGCAAGGGAGGGGAAAGAAAGAAAAAAAAAAGAAAAGGAAGAAAAAGGGAAAAAGAAAAGTGAGGTGGTTAGGTGGTTTGGGATTTTTTTTTATTTTTTGAAATTTTAGGAAGAATCAAATTAGTAATAATAAATAAATATTTTTGTATTAATTTAAAAATTATTATTATTATTTAATTAAAATTTATTTTAGTTTAGTAAATAATTATAGCCTCAACTAATTACATCCCTACATTATTTTCCTCCTTTTATGGCCATTATTATTATTATTATTATACTATTATTTTATTAAAAATGGTATATTTAATTAAACCTTATCTAATAATTCCTATTTTATTTTTAATTCCTAAAATAGGGTTTTATGGTATTACAACATGGGTCAAGACCCACTCTTCCATTTCTCCACCTATACTCACCACCACCCACTAAGGTTTCCCTTTGAAACCCTAATCTAGCCTATGTAGCCCTAACCTCTCCTCTCCTTACCTAGCCCACATCTCCTTTGATTCCAACACCATCACCATATTCACCCCAACTCCAACCTCATAGCCCAACTCCTTAGTTCTCACATGTGATAATGAAACATTAGTTTGTCACCCCTGAAAATCCTAATATTTCCCCACCTTCTTCCATAACCTTTTATCGTATACAACTATACCCTCCATTTAGCCTGACTCAAACCCTCTATGTGGTATACCCCTCATCACAAACACCAATGTTCTACCAACCTCCTCAATCTTTTTCCCACAACACCCCCATCCTAGGGATTGTTTCCCCTAAATCCCTAGTTTATGCCCCCATGTACCTTCTCATCAATCCATGTACTAAAACTTCCCCAAGTATACCAACCACCCAAAACACTCTTTCCTCCCCATGGTTAATCTCTAAAAAAGACTTCCCCACCTAAATATTTCCCCCATGCAAAGTACATATGCCCTATGCAAGGCTCACACTTCCAATGCATTTTTTTACCCTAAGCCCTTATATTATTATTTCTCCTTTTATTTTTTCTACCATATTTCATAAGACGCCTAGGAAATTATCCACAAATCACCTCACTCACTCCACCCTCTTTAGTTTCTTTAATATCCCATAGCCACTCAAATCCTACCTAAGGCATGTAGGCATACATATATTATTATTTCAACCATACATAAGAAAATGTCCATCCATAGCAAGTTCTAACCACACATACAACACATAATCAAAGTCATGCTTACCATTCCTTATCTCCTTGCAAGCCAAGGTGCACCACACACATACTTTGTTCACATACACATATTTTTACACATCACATACCAATACACCCATACACAAAAGATTAATAACACAACCTGAATCTTAACTATATACTTACCTAGTTGGGTTCCAGGCTAGATTGTTAGTTGCACTTAATGCACATAAGGATAACTATAAGGTTAGTTAATTAATTTAGTCTCCACTAACTATGTCCTTACATCATTTTTCTTTCTTTATTACCATTACCATTGTTGTTGTTGTTGTTGTTATTATTATTATTATTATTTTGTTAAAAATGGTATATATAATCAAAATATTATTCAATAATTCCTTATTTTATTCTTTAATCGTAAAATAAAGGTTTGGGATATTACATAGAGAGAGAGAGAGAGAGAGAGTCGTTTGTTATGGATGTATTGGTTTGAATGAAACCAAATGCAAGGATAAAGGAGAAAAGGAAGAAGAAATACAAACACATACCAAAGACTTGGTTTTTGGATGGAAAATGAGGAATAAGGGGAGCTTAAATGGATGGTGGTGTGCGATGAATGAGCAAACATATTCAAGAAAACACATAGATGCGGAGAACATTGTTATAGCAAATGTAAAAGAGAAAAATGACATAAAGAGAAGGTTATGCTTGGGAAAAATGGGTAGCAGATGACAAAATCTTAATAGGCCAGCGGTGCTATTTGGAAAAGTTGAACGAGTGAAAAAACATATGGTTACCGATTCCTCGGTAAAATAGATACAGGTTAAAGTCCCATTTATGGTTAAAACTAATAACCCAAATTCTATCTACATTTTATCCTCATTAAATTTATATCTAATATACCATAATAATATACATACAAATAATACATTCTATAATAATTATTATAACTAATTAAACATAATTATTAGTTAATAATTAGGGTTTCTATAACTAAGGTATTACAACAATAATCATAATTGAATGATGAATCATATATGAAATTGAATAAAGATATAGATTAGGAAATGGAACTAATGTTAAAGATGATGAGGCATTGGTCACCTAATATAGATTATTACAAAATCAAAATTTAAAGTTAAATATATGCTAAATTGTGTTTTTGGATATAGGGTTTTGAGAGAAAAATAATGGAAGATGATCTCTAGAGCTACTGAACTCCCCAATATACTAGGCCTTGATCATTTCTATCTTTTATTCTTTAATTATTAAGCGTGTAATGGAATTTTAAAAACTTTTGTTACAGATGAAATGTGACCGTGGTTGGAAACATACCCTGAATGTATTTCTTGCACTCAAATATAAAAGTATGCTAGCCAAAGATACAAGGAACTTGTCATAGATCCTGATGGTAAATATGTTTGTGGTTTGAAACATTCCCTAGTTTTGTTTCATGTTTTCTTCATATTTTTGCTCTATTTTTACTTTACTTCTCCCAAAGTAGTGTTGCTAAAGACACCTAAGTCATGCTTAATGTTACGTTCTTTGTCCATCACATTTCAAGTTTTCACTTTGTCTTACATTGATCCATTTTGATGCCTTTACAATCTAAATTAATGTACCTACAAAAATAATCACAACTAAAGTAGTATCCAAATACAAAATCACTAAAACTAACATAAAAATATGTATAATCTAAGAATGTTACAATTTGATCTTTGAGCATTGTGAAATTATTTTGAAAATATGTTTTAAAAGTCTCTTTAAAATTCATCATTGAAATGGTTTAAAAAAGGTTTATTCCACAATCAATTGCTATGTTTATTCCACACAAAAATATAAATATTGAGCTATCCTTATGTGCATTAAGTGCAACTAACAATGACAGAGATATAAAAGGATTTTGTTATAGATTTTAAAATAACTTATTTATTGCTCATTTTATTTCCCCATCCACTCTCTTATTATTTCTCAAGAACTCAAATCTAACTTTTATATCTTGAATTCTCTTGAGAATATACTTGTGCTCAAAGATCAAACACATTAGCTAGAGCGATTAAAACTTTCATATATTATAATTTCTAGAAAAGATTATATCCTCTCAACATTCATCAACTTCATATCATGTAATTGAGAGGATTCCTTTGTAATCACCACAAGTATCCCTATAAGTGGTTATTGGGTTAGTAGACTTATAAACCTAGAAGAGGATAACTATACTAAGTTGTAAATCATCTTCTAGAGAGTTATTAGAATTAGAATTTCATAAACCAAGAGGTTTTGAAATTCAAAATGAAAGACCTTTGGGTAGTAGTTGTAGATAAAACTATTTTAGATTTGCGTGAACCACTATATATCTTATGTCCAAAATTTAAAATTGTCAATTTTAGTTCATTCCACCACATTCAACTCCTTTAGGGCGTTTTCAATATTATTTCTACTATATTTTCCCCCAAACTCTAAACATCAACCCCCATTGTTTTGTATAAGTTATATACTGAGCACCATTTGATTTGAATGAAGCTTAAGTGAAACATTAGTATGACAATGAAGCCAATTTCTTGGGAACAAAATTACTTATGAAAGAGGTCAAACTCTATATGTAGAGTAAAAGAAATATACTAAATTTTAGATGTTATTTGTTTATTAAATTCTATTGATTGATTCATAATTATCTACTATATTTTCTTATATGGAGCTATTAGCTTTTTTTTATTGTATGCATGCTCCTTATATCAACCCTTATATATATATATAATTTGTATTTTTTTTATAGCAGAAACAACTTAAATAGTAAACAAAAGAGTTAAGTTTTTAGTGCTTTATTTGTTTATTTCATTTATTAGATTTTGTAGCATACTTTTTATGATATTCATATGATCTTACAATATTGCAATCCAATTCCGATGACTTAAATTAATTTTAAGAAGAATCCTATTATTAGATAGAATCCATATTCTAATGATATTGGTTTCATGTTATAACATTTTATGTTAAAATTAAGTAGGTTTTCATAGCAATTATTATTTTTTAAATCGGGCCAAATTTTATTAATTCTATATATAAAAGAAGTAAAATAAATAATATATATTCCCACTCTATTACCTTTTTACCAACCGGACACTGAATATAATTTGTTTTTTAGGCTGGTCATGTAACTACCCAAGCGTTTTTCCACAAGAAAGTAAGAAACACGAACGGAAGCAGACCAGCGGTTCCTTCTTATTGGGCCATGACACCCAAAAATGGGCCGAAATGCATGCCTGGTCTCACCAATCGCAAGCCCTTGATTCGACCTATATAACTAACCTTAAGAACGATCTGTCAGGAACCCTAAAACTCCATTTGTAGCCGCGTAGTCGAAGAGCACCAAAAGGTACTACTCTCACCGCCTCTGCATCTCTACACCACGAAGAAAACATTTCCTTTCTTGTAGTCCAATTCTTATGCTATTATTCACCTCTCATCCCTTTCTGATCCAATTTTTGTTTGCTTCTTTCTTCTTTGGATAATTTGCTTCGTAAAACAGGTCTAAAACATAGAAAATGTCGGCCGGAGAACTCGCTTGCACCTACGCTTGCTTGATCCTCCACGATGATGGGATCCCCGTCACGGTAACTAATTTTCCCTCAAGTGTCATTTATTTTATTGAATTATCGACACCTATGCATATATATGTTTTTGTTGCCGCTGTTTCCCCCCCTTGAAGTGTCCTGGATTTATTGCTTATATGGTTGATTGCTGTTATATCTGAAATTTAGATTGAAATTGCAATCCACATTTTAAGCTTAAATGTTGTCTAAAGAGTAATGTTCTTCGTTTGTGTCGTCTGCGTTCTGTTATATGGCTCCAAGAATAGTTCATTAGTTTGTTTTATTAGGATATTGTTGATAGTGTACTACTGTATGCTATATAGGTTTGTTCGAGAATGGTGCACTGATTGCAGACAAGAAAGCAAGAATGCTTTGAAGGGCCCTAGTTTTTATGCAATTGTCTGTTTCTTGCAGAATAACTGTTAGTGTTTCCTGCGTGCTTACGATTTTTCTCTTGTACCTTGTCAGCTCTGTTGTGACGTGATTTTATTAACTACATTGAACATCGGATTGTGAATAATAATTGAACTTATGATTCTGGTTTCGAGCTATTGTGATTATATTTGAAAAATGCCTTCAGATTGGCCAATGTGGTTTGCTACTTTGGGCTAGGACACTCTTACTAGTGGTGTCTGTTGCTTTAAGCGAGCCCCATTGGGTGTATGATGTCTGCTAAAGTTTGATTTCATTGGACAGTCGGAGAAGATCTCAACTTTGGTGAAAGCCGCTGGTGTATCAGTTGAGTCCTACTGGCCGAGCCTATTTTCTAAGCTTGTTGAGAAGAAGAATATTGAGGACCTCATCATGAATGCTGGTGCTGGTGGTGCGGCTGCCCCAGTTGCTGCTGCTCCGGTTTCTGGTGGGGCAGCTCCTGCTGCTGAGGAGAAGAAGGTTGAAAAAGAAGAGGCCAAGGAAGAAAGTGACGACGATATGGGTTTCAGCTTGTTTGATTAGGAACTCCTTTCAGAATTAGAAGTATGTTGGGCCCTTTTGTTAGCTTTAGCATGAATTTAATCTTTTTATATAATCGCAATTTTGTCTAAAAGTTCCGTTTTTTGTACCCTGGATCCGTAACCTTTGATCAATACCAGTGTTTTGAACGATTCTTCATCCTTTGCTTAGTTATGAAACTTGGTCTCATCGAAGCAGTAATTTGGCTGAATTCTGTGGTGCCTCTCATGGATTATTGTGTTCTTGGTTCACTGTATCAGTTTACAGTTTTGTTCTTGGACTTATGAATCCTTAATTTGATCGTGTCTGGTTGAACCAGTGCTGTAAATGTGTTTGGTTTTGGCCCGGCTTATCTCGTTCATTTGGTTTAATGAGTCATATTCAAACATCACTTTTAGAATTATTTATCAACTAAGTGAGCCCTTGGCTGATATATGGTTCGTTTCATTAAAAATTATTCTGCTTTGCCTAAGTTTGTTAATTAAATGGGTTGAGTCTAAGGATGGGTTACCTGTTTTATCAACAGCTTATGCCGATTCTACTTTAATTCTAATTTGTGACTGAGGGAGGTAATCATTTGAGAAGAAGCAATCAGTGTTGCATGAATTTTATTGTTGCTGTTTGCGCTAAAATTTTAAGAAATTGCTACACTTAAGTGTTATCTAGCCACTTGGTAGGTACATGATACTAACAAATTGAAGCAGAGCAATCAGAATAGAAAACTAGATAAAACCCTACATATTGCTATATATGTGCACCAACAACAGCCAGCATGCCTGAATTGAAGTGTTTAATTGTACTGGAACTAGGGCGTGGCAACATTCTCTTTCGCCAGAGGAGCAATCTCCTCTCCATCGATTCCGGGTTGACTGCCTGCGACCCCTAAGTTCAGTAACACTTCCTCCCATTTTTTGGCAGGTCCCTGCACACAAGAAAACTCTTTTCAGTTTTTTGTTTTTTCTCATATCTATCAGGACCATACCGCAGCTAGCCAACTATAGTTGAAGTTATACCTTCCAAGAAAGATCTTGAGCCATGCAGTTCCTAATCATTTCTGCAAAAGCACGAGTGCCGTAGGCTTCAAGGGCCCTTTTCACTGTTGTGGAGACCTTGTTTACGTCAATAGGATCAACAGCATCACACTACAACAAAGATCTGAGGTCAAAATCTGGATTCTCTAGACCAGAGTCATAAACAAGGCAAAGTGGAAAGCATGCTATGATGATTTTCAATAATACAAGGGTAGTTACTTCAACGCTGAAGCATCCCATTTGAAAGCCCGTAAACCCTTCCTTCACAGTATCAACCAGCCCACCTGTTGATGCAACTATAGGCACCTGCAAAACCGAAACCAGGTTATGATACCTGTTCTAATACCGTACCACAACTCGAGGGATGGTTAATCTGAAGGTGTCTTCATAGTCCTTACTGTTCCATATCTCATGGCATGTAACTGGATAAGACCGCACGGTTCGAACCTGCTGGGAACCAACATGAAATCAGCTCCAGCAGTTATCATGTGAGCTAATGGTACGTTGAATTTTGCTACTCCTCGTGCCTTGGTTGGGTACTCTATCTCTAATTGCTCAAGCTGTTTCTCCATTGGTTTCTTCCCTGTTCCCTGACCAAAACAACACCATGAAGCGTATTTTATCACTTTCTGCAGTTGGCTGGATCAACGAAGCAACATATTTTTCACGTCTTGATCAAAGGACTCACAAGGACTACAATCTGAACATTCGCATCGATGAATTGAGGGATGGCTTCAACAAGAAGATCAGATCCTTTCTGTTCTTCAAGCCTACCGATGAAACCAATAAGAGGAATGTCCTTGTCTACTGGCAACCCCACCTCAGCTTGAAGAGCTTCTTTTAGGAGTGGTTTTGCATCCATTACCTGATCCAATCCATAAAACCTGACGCTTCATCAAGGTTGAAAAGACGGGGAAGAAAGAAGAAAGAAGAAAGGAAAAGAGGGGTGGCCATATTACAGTTGTTTCGTCAAATTTGATGCTGGTATATTTATCAGTCAATGGGTTCCATTCCTGAACATCCATGCCATTCACAATTCCAATGACACCAGTCTTCCGAAGTATGTTGTCGAGCTCGACTCCTCGTTCTACACCAGAAACGAGCTCTTGAGCATAGTATGGACTGACAGTAATTACACGGTCCGATTCCAAAATCCCTGCTTTCATCCAATTGATCTTCCTTCCCTTAACGGGCTTAACATACCCATCAATGAAATCAAAGGAGCTCCTGTATCTATCTGGAAGATTGAGAAGAGAGAAATCTCCAAACGCGTATCTTCCTTGGTACGCAATGTTATGAATGCATAAAGCAACCTGCAGAAACATCAGAAACAATCATCAATTCTGTAAGAATGGAGAGTTGCGACTGATTTTTTTTTTTTTTGTTGGTTGATTGATTTGTGGCAGGTATTACTGACTTTTGCAGTTCTGTATAAACCGCGGGACTGGTACATCGCTTTCAAGTAGCATGGGACGAGGGCAGTGTGCCAGTCATTGACAACGAACACAACATCCTCACCTGCACGCCGATTACTCCCCGGGTAAGAGTTATACAAGAAACTATGGAACTGTACAGTTATCTTTTTTTTTTTTTTTTCCTCTTTCGTCAAAAAAAAAGAAGAAAGAAACCCAAAAACGAAAACAGAAAACAAAGAAACCGGAAAAGTCTAAAGATAATGCCACACCATATGGACCCGAAAAGTAAGGGTTGCTGTTCAGATTTAGAATTCTTGGTGCTTCCAGAGCTGCCTGAAATGCGGATTTGAACTCCGGTATATCACGGCAACAACATAATCAAGCAACGGAAACTTGTACTAGGAATATTGAAACGTGGTGGAACTCATGATAACCTACCTGGCAAAGAATACTGAATCGAAGTTGATTGTCTTCAAAATCTTCACCAGCAATAGGTCCATAGAGTTTTGAACCAGTTTTCCCCCACACCTTTAAGGAAAATTTCAACAGACAGAACATATATATATATAGATCAGAGATGCTGCTGCCACTTCCTACCAGAATACATATCAAACACATTTTCAAGCTAAGAGTAATGTCTACGTATCCCAGACGACCAACCTTCTCAAGGAACATAGGGTGATCCACAAAGACACGGTCTACTCCTCGCTTGTAGCTGTGGAAGAACCGAACCTTTTCCACTCGATCACCGACTTTCACCTGAGAAGATCAGTAAGAACAACAACGTAAATCAGCGGAACGAAGATTTTGACTTATCGATCATGTACATTGCTCCATAAGCGTAAATCACCGAAACTTGTACCGTCGGTCTACGGGAAAACGACCGCGGACAAAAAATTTCCCTCGCCGCCGTCTAAGTTCCCTCTGTTCTTCGATTTTTATTTCTTCTCTTTTTGAGCACCGTCCCCGTATCATCAATTTTTGAGAACTTTATCCGTCGTTGTATTCTTCCTCCAATGGGAATTAAATAACCATAATCTCTTTTCTTCCTTTTGGTTTTTTTTTGTCTAAATAAGGGCCTAAAAGTCTTATGTTCAGGACGTTGGCTCAATAAAATGAACAAGTAACAAGCTCCCTAGGACACTAGTACAAAAAGCTAGCGTAGATGAATCTGCGTACACCTAGATCCCTAGATCCATGGCCGATTCACAGCATTACAGATGTTGTGGCGGTAACAGTACAGTAGTGACTTTGAATCATGTTTAAGTACATAAAGCATGAATACAGATACCAATTAAGTCATTTTTTTTTTTTAAAAAAACGAGATAAGCGTACCTCAGCTTGCACGCCGGTATCCCAAGCATCTTTATACTGGTCATAGCGAGGAGAGATGGTCATGACACGATGTCCGTTAGCCTACACGACGGTAGTTTTTATTATCAGAAGCCAACTCAAAACCAGAGCCACCCAGCACACGCATACTTGGCCAAAGCTGCTGAACGAAGGAGAGAATGCAGTAGTGTTATCATCTAAGGGACGAAAGCTTACAGCCATAGCTGGCGGCAGACCGCCAAGAACGTCGCCGAGTCCCCCGGTTTTACTCCACGGACCGACTTCGGCGCCCACAAACACTATGTTCATCCCCGTGCCGCATGTAATCACTCCGCGCTCGCTCGTACATTTCCTCTGGACTGCCTTCTTCCTTCCTAGCCTGGATGAGGAGAGCCTACAAGTTTTCTGGCCGTTGTACCAGTTGCTAACAGTGCCGTTCAGAGACCTTAATCCGCAGTGAGTTACATTCCAATTTCTGTGGCCAAGGATTGTCGTCCTTGGTTCATTGCTGTGTGATTGAGATTTTATCATCGGTGTTTCGCACACGTACTTGACTGCTGCCATTGATAGCTTGATTCCTTTCCTGTATATGATATTGGTTAGCCAAGCAGCCACTTTTAAGAGTGCAGTAGTTTATTTGGAGCTATTTATAATTAAAAATAAAGTTATTTAAGTTATTATTATTTATTTTAAAATTTTATAGTCTATTTTTTTTAATAATATAAATAATTATTAGAACTAATTTTTATGTAAGTAATTTCAAATATGAGGTAAATTGCTGTGTAACAATGTCAGATTAATGGGTGTTTTTGGTATGGGCAAATGGGAGGAGAAAATATAATTTATATTTAGCATCTCTTGTACGAGATATTTGGCACTGAGTAATACACATTGTAGATCATAGAAGAATAATGGAGTTATTACATTAAAAAAAAATTAAAAAAAAACTTATCTCTTCGTTCCTAATACAATATACAAGAGACGTAACTCTTTTCCGAATCTCGTGGTTAGCGCTTCTATTGGGGAACGATTTAAAATGGAAGGAGTGTTATTTACCAGAAGTAGGTCCGACAGACGGTTCGATTCGAATGAAACCAGCTGAAAAGATGATGAAGTCTCGTGTGGAGTTGATGACGAATGAGCTAGTTGGTGCGCGTTAAGCTGCCATTGTTATAGTGTCTGGATCAAGTATCCTTGTGGTTCTCCACGTGGCTTGCAGTTTATGGCTGAATTACTTCCGTCAGCCTCCTGCCACTATCCTGCATGCCACAGCTAGCCAGGAGGTTCGATCGGTGGAGCATAAGAATTTTTGAGGCTACAAATTCACCTCTCATGCGTGGGACCCGTTGTGATGGGGAACAATATTTTGGAATACATGCGCTTAAACTAATTGGTCACCTCTCACCGTTTCGCGAGGACCGGCAACTTGCTTCTCACTTGGATTTTCATGAACGGATTTTCGGGGGAGGATTCTTTTTGGTTAAATCTTTTTTGTAGAATACTAAGTCATCATTTCTAATATTTAGGTTATTACCAATCATTGGAAGATAAGTAAAAACACCAATACTTACAAAAGTTTTAAAAATTCAAAGAATTTAAGAAAGTATAGGTAAGAAGATGTCTCTTTATTGATGAGAAATAAGAGAGTTTACAACTTAGAAGATAGTGTGAATATATGGAATGATCCTCTATTTATAGTTGATGTCTCCCTCCTTTTTTTCCCTTTGATAGAAGGTTATAGATTTTACGCAACTTATAGATATTTTTAGGGATCCTTCTAGATTATAAGATAATTTAAAAGACTCTTTCAGATTTTTTCATAATCATTCTAGCAATTAGGATTTTAGAGAGTTTCTCACCATTCTAAGACATATTTAGATATTTACATAAGGATCCACACATTGCTAGACACATATCAAATCAAACATGATTCATCCTTTTTCCACTCAAGGTCCAAAGGAGTATTCTTTTTTTTTTTCTTTTTTTTCTTTCAAGTAGTCCTATCATAATTAACACCTACTAATGTGGTAACCAGACTTATGAGGGTGTATTGCAAGATACTCGGTGCGACAAACTTCAAATGTATTTATTTAGTAGAGTATTTATCTAGTAACTAGAGAGTAGTCTAAGTCATTAGAGAAGCCTAGGTACTAATTAGGTAGATTAGGTAGATAGCCATTATGTTACCCTTATAGTTTAGAATCAAAGTGAAAGAAAATAAAAACTCTCACAGATAACACATTTACCAACTAGACGTAGAACATAGATTCCTAGTTGAATCACAAACCAAGTAAACTCAGGTATGCATGTGGTTGTAGATGTCATAATTTTTATTTATGTATTTATTTATTGATGAAATAAATTGGAAAAAATTAAGATAGAAATAAATCAAATATTGCACAAATAAGGAAAATGAATCACACAAAGAGATAGAAAAAGAACATAAACCATGTGACATATTCCCCTATGCTTGGTTGACACACTGTCATCAATGTCTCTAAATGAGTAAAAGAAGGGAATGGAGAAGACATACCACTCACTATGGTAGTGGTGGAGGTGGTGGGTAGCCTTGAGCAAGATGCCAAGCATGTATATTTTGAAGCATTGTATGCATCTCGTAAGTTGTGTTGCACAACTCATCCAAGCATGATTGAATGTCATCAAAACAAACATCGTAATCATTTTATAAAGTGCAGATGGATTCATGGATTTGTTGTTGCCCTTATTCTAAGGTCTCAAACTGAAGGTTCCAATTAATGGGGATAATGGAGGAGGAGACACCGACAGAGAAAATGAGTTGGACATGTAGCGTGAGAGGGTCCGACGGGGGTTAAGGAAGCTATGTAGTAGATAAGTCACCTATTAGCAGTTACCAATTCATGAGGCAGTTAGTGGTGGTGTGGTTGTGGTTCGGGAGGGGTAATATGGTACGCTCTTTATAAGTCAATCAGCAAAACATTATCGATCTTAGTGATAAGACCAATAGTGTTACAATAAGCAATGTCAACCTGATCAATAGGTCGTTCAATTGAAAGATAAGTGAAGTTGAGGCTCATGCAATCAGCTAGGATAATGATCAATCCTCTTATTATAATTTCCTCAATACTAGCTTCATCTGCTTTTTAAAGTTGTTTAGCTAAAGAAAAACCCAACATCCACCTCAATGTGATTTACCACACAATGCAATATGAAAACCTCAGAATCACGACAAACACTAGATCTCTCTCCCCAACCAAAGATGGTGTTATCCATAAGCCTCCATAAATATTAAAGATGGGATTACAGATTTTAGAGGCTTTATTCTTAAATGGCTCATACATTGTAGGGGTACCTTCCTCATGGAAAATTTATCTTCGGAAAATTATAGGGTTCTAATTGTCAAGTGGTTGCTAAACTAAGTGCTTAGTTATTCGAAATAGAGAATTGAATTTAGGAATAGTTAGCGCAAAGTTCAAATTAAAGAATCAAAAGTAAATATCACCGCCTATCGAAAGTCATTGGCTATAACTGTAATAGAACTTAATAATTCTAATGTCAATTACCAATATGTAGTTCCATTCAATAATACAATGTCAGTCCACCAAGCCCCATTAAATAATTGATACACATTTTCTCTCATACCCATTTGATTGAGCGCATTATCATCAACAAATTTTGTGGCGACCATGCACCTAGCATCTAAGTTAGAATAGAAAGACTCTTGATCAGAGTTGGGTATAAAGAGAATACTGAAAGGATTATTGGGAGGGAGAGGTGGAGGATTATTTCATGTAGCATGGGTAGGGGTTGATCATGTGGGATTAGAAGTTGAGTCTTGCCATTCTTTTAGCGCCTAGAGTCTATGAATCCTTGGTCAAATAATTGCTTGGAATCTACACAACAACAAAAAAATAGAGAAATAAGAGGCTAAGGCCACACCAAAGTAGCAATGTTAAGTACTAACAATTTATTCCATAATGCAGTTGATAGGTATGGAATGATAAAAAGTATGGGATTAATTATTGGCCCTAAAATCTAGATCTAAAAATAATTGGCAATAAAAAAAAACTAAGGGGATAAATGACAATAAAAAATCAAATGAAATAATAGAGGTTGAGATTTAGGAATTGAGAACCACAAACTTGATTTGAATTGAATAGTGTGGCTCAATAGGTAAATGATCGGCATTAGCTAGGTAGGATAATGAGCGGTGTGGTGGTGTGATATGGTGTTGTATGATCGGCATCTCGATGGGAGGTGGTGTGATTGGTAGATGGTGATGCAAGTTAAGAAAGGAAGAGAGGCGTGGGATGATATGGGGTTGTCAAATAGGTGGTAAGGGATGGGGGTGCAACAATGCTGGCGGTTGAGCAACAGTATTGAGATGAAGGGATGGTAGGAGGCTAGGAGGTGGTTAGGGCTATGGAAGATGAAAGGTAGGAGGTTAGGTTTGAATGGTCAAAGGGGGTGGTTATTGTTCACATCTATGCTCAATTGTTTTTTTAAAGCCTGCAAGATGGCATGGACGTATCAACCCAAATAGTGATTTTTTTTTCTATTTTTTGACACTACCATGCAATATAACACTGTCATGTCATGTTAGACATAGATGGATCTATTTAGTTTTGATTTTGCAACATGGTTGTGTCTAATGACACACCCTAGCCGTATTAAATCCATAATTGCACAAATCTTCTAATTTTGATATTTTACTATCTGAAACACCGTGCCACTTGTTTCCTTTTTAGTTTATCCTACACATTAATGTATAATTGTGGTGTCACATGTCTACAAATAAAAATAAAAACAAGCCAAAACCCCAAACACTCAAAATAAAGAACTGATAAAAAAAAGAAGAAAATGCTTGTTTAATGGTCATGAGCTCAACCCTTTTTACACTCAAGATGATGATGAATTGGGAAGGGTAAGAATACCCATCTTCTCGATCGGGGAACTTGCTACATAATGCTTTAACCTCTACTCATTGACCTTGAATGTTCTCATGGACTCGCTCCAAATATCAACAACTCCAAATGGATAGACCTTACAAACATAGAACGACCCCAATAACCAAGAATAAGCTTAATTGAAAAGAGCTTAAGATGAGAGTTGAACAAAAGCATCAAATCTCCTTCGTGAAACTCTCTTCGAATAATATGCTTATCATGCCATCTCTTACCACTCTCCTTATATATCCATGCATTTTCATAGGTATCCAGTATCAACTCATTGATCTTGTTAAGTTGAATCTTTCTCCATTCTCTTACGGCTTTAAAGTCCTAATTGATTACCTTTATGGCTCAAAAGGTTGTGTGCTCAACTTCAACCGACGAATGAAAATTTTTTCCAACCTGAATGGTGATATGCCAAAAGGAGTCTTATAAGTTGTTTGATAAGTCTAAATAACATCATCTAGTTTCATAAACCAATAATTTTGACTAGGATACTATTTTGACTAGAATTCCTTTTATATTCTAGTTAGTGATCTCCACTTTGCTACTAGTTTGTGTAATCTCCCGAAATTTTAAAAGCTTATAGTTTAATAAATAAATTTTATTTGGGATAAATTAGCCTTTAAATCTATTTAATTTAATTATTTTATGAATTTCTGAGTATATAAAAACGGATAGGAATATTTAATAAATTAAAATAAATATTTTACTATTTTATCATACTCTTTTTTATTTAAATAATTTTCAACCCATTATTTTACTAAAATTATTCTTTTTAAACCCATATATTTAATTATATTAAATTAAATTATTAAATAAATTTATTACCCATAAATATTGCATTTTATTATTTTACATATTAAATTATTTTATTTTGTCCTATTTTCCCTTTCCTTTTTCCTTTTTCCTTTTCCTTCTCCTTTTTCTTCTTTTCTTTCTTTTTCCTTTTGTTCTTCCCTTGGGTCACCGACACCTTGACCTGCCTTCCCCCCTGCGCCTGGGCTGCAGGCCCTCTCCTTCTCATGCGTGCAACGCTCACCTGACCATCCTCCCTTCCTTTCTTTCCTTCCTTCTCCTCTGATCGGGCTGACCCACTCTCCTCTTCCCTTCACCGAGCCTACACGCACCAGCCTCCCCCTCCTTTCTTTCTTCTTCTCCCTTTCCCCGGCGCCAAAACCCGACCACCTCTGCCATCTCCGGCCGCCCCACTTGCAACCCTCCTCCCCCTACCGCTCCCCTATCTCTCTCTCTCTCCTCATTTTTCCTGCCTATCTCAGCCCCACCACCTCTCCCTCTCCTTGCCCATACCCCTCTTTTCCCCTCCCTCTCCCTGTCATTCCTATGCCCCTACCACCCTATCGTCGCCCTACTGAGCCCCTTATCCCCTCCTTTCTCTCCCTCTTCTTTTTCTTCTTCCCTCCCTGCCTCATTCTACCATTTTCGAGCCTCCCATGCCCTTCCCCGACCTTCTTTCTCTTCCTTTCTTCTCCTCCCATCTCCCTTCCTGTTTTGCTTTGTAGCCCCCATTCTGCCACTACTGCCACCACACTAGCCACCTGCACCACCCTCTACCTCACCCCTGAACCATCACATCACCTCTCGAGCCACCCTACAACCTCCTTCTTCCTCCCCTCTTCCTTTTCTCCCTTCTCGGCAGCCGCCCTGCATCGCCTCTTCCGCCTTCGTTCCGCCGCCCACTACCCCAAAAAGTAGTTTTAATAACGGTTATTTTACAGTTTTAATAACGGTTTTCAACCGTTATTAAAACGTCCGTTATTAAATCTTTAATAATGGTTCATAACCGTTATCAAAAATATATAAAAACCCGCCAATATGAGCATAAAATACATGTTTAATAACGGTTTTTGAGAAAAACCGTTGTTAAACAAGAGGGTTTTAATAACGGTTCTGATGAAAACCGTTATTAAAAGATAGGTTTTAATCACGGTTCTTATGAAAACCGTTATTAAAAACATGAGTTTTAATAACCGTTCTTATGAAAACCGTTATTAAAAACATGAGTTTTAATAACGGTTTTCATCAGAACCGTTATTAAAACCTATCTTTTAATAACGGTTTCCATAAGAACCGTTATTAAAACTCCAGTTTTTTTTTTATAGTTTTTGCAGTTTTGTTCCTGCCCACATACACAGTTGTATGTTCAAATAATTATTAAATATGCATTGTAAAACAACATCAATTGATAAAAAATCTGCAATCACACCATAATTTCAATCAATCCCGGCCTTGTTAATACACCAGACATATATACTCAAGAATCAAAATTAGTAGGCATACAACAACTTGGTAGCTCTACACGCCAAAGCAAAATGTTTATAAATCTAGCTTAGAAGACTTAAAGACATAGCTAGACAAAATACAAACCTGAACATGCATGTAGAATATATAGATCTCTACTTAATACCGAATGAATGAGTGCACATGCTTGGCCCATTGCTCTCTCACTTCATCAATTTCTTCAACATTGTATTGCTGGCCTTGTGCATAATCATCGGTGAAAAACTACAAATCCCAAGTTTTGATTAATATACAGTTAGCACTTACGTCAAGTATCAAACATATATGTCATGATTCATTAATGGAAAAATATCGAAAAGAAAACATACATGGCTTGGATCTATGTTGACCGATCTATTTTGGACTATCAGATCCATTGCTCTACATACATAGTATCCACAATCTTTGCCGTTTTGCTGTTGTGGACACTGTCATATAAATTCAGTTAGCTCTCTAACTATTAGATATTAATTTTAATTAAAATAAAATACGAAATAGTTGCCTTCCTACTTACTATGACAGGCTCGTATTGAACATTCTTTGGGTCTGGGACACCATTCCCACCTCTCATTTGATACGATGTCCGTAGTGCCCTAATAAATAGAGTTGGATACACAATATTGTAAGTACGCATATATACCTCAAATAATGAAAGCTAGCTAAGCGAATATATGTATAAATAAGCTAATGAAGTAAGAAGTGAAAAATATACTAACATGTCGATAAATTCCTTCCCATAACGATGAGCGACTTCAAAAGGCACATCATAGGTTCAAAGGGAATCAAACACATAGACTTTATTAAGATCAGGTCGAACGACGTACAAAACCCAATGTTCAGTTGCGAGGTAAGGAATGAGATAGAGCTTGTTGTGTCCCTCAATCAAAATGCGATCCGCTAAATAGTTTATGTGCCTACCCTCTCTTATTGTACTACCGTCAGCTATGTAGTATGGGCACACAAACACAATAGAGGACAACATTCCCTCCATCGCAGCTCGAGTAGCTACCAACCTATGGACAACAAAAACAATACATATTTGTTAATAAATAATAACTCATATAAAAGGTCATAAAAATTCCAATTGTATAAGTTAAGAGTACTAAAATCTCAAAATGAAATAATACTTACGTGACATAGACGGCGACACTTATGGTTGACATCCATTCTTGATTATAAATGTCGCTTATGTCAGCCGTCGATACCATGTAAGTAGCATCGTCCCTCCCAACATACTCAGGACGACAATCAATGAAAATATAATTGTCCCGGAGGTAGTTTTGGGCATAAAAATATAATATAGCTAATGCTGGTGGAGGTTGGCTTTGCTGATCTGAAGAAGGAATCTTTTGTGGGGCAACTGATTTTTCAGATTTAGCTCTCTTTTCTTTAGCAGCGCCCTATTTTGTGTTGCTCATTCTGCTAGTACCTCTCTTGGTTTTACTAGCAGAAGCAGTCTTCTTTTTTTATTCCTTTTTTGATTTCTTAATTGATAATATTAAACAAAATATATATTGAGCATATATATATATATATATATATATATATATATGAAAAAGGTATATATAGTGTAACTACTAAACAAGGTCTAATGAAGATGTCAAATGTCAGTACCTCTTCAGTAGTGAGACGTATTTGATCTGCAGGCCAAGCCACGAAGCTTCCATGAGCTTCTAGTACTGTGGTTGCCTCATCGCCCGTGGATTTATAACAAGACAAGTGTGCACTGCCAATGATTGGAGTGTCAATACTCACCGGCCTTGTATTTAGGGCTAAATTGTACCCGTGGATTGTCTGCGTTTCAATACTGTGACTGATGTAGACCCTTCCTTTCGCCAAAATTGTTGAAAGATCATTCGCTAATAAGTCACATTTATGCAAACCCTAAACAAAAATATTACACATTATTAATAATTTATAACACCGAATACATTTAATAATAATTCATAGTTTGTAATGCTTACCTCGGGAAGAGTAGAAAGAAATGCATCAGCTTCACAACTATCTCTAACGCTATTTACATTAGATATGTGAAGCTGATCATGGTCTACTGAATCGGATGGCTTATACCCTTGAGATTTAATAAATGACAACTCTTGCTCCATTGTTGCCATCCTTTCAAATATCACGTTCAATTTTTGGGTGAGGATGGCGACTTGCTCATTAGTGCTACGAGAACCACGAGATCGACCACATATGCTCGTTCTCGTAACACCCAATCCAATGCCCCTGTGTCTTCCAGGGTGTTCTACAATTCCTGTAGCCTAGGCCACAATGCTATATTGGTCCACCTCCTCACCTTCTGACGTTTCAAGTTTGTCCTGTAAATTTAACTTATAGGAATAAGTATAATATAATTGTTTTCTAAAAGAAAAGTAAGTATGGTTCTAGATATCTACAAACTTACAATTTTTTTGGCTGCAACATCAACATATTCATTAATATATCCATCTCTTGTTGTTCTAGCCTTCTTCCATAATGTACCAATATTGATGGACGAGGTACATGGGTCCAAGTCTTGGGCTAGAAGCTACAAATCAAAAAATATTCTTAATTAAGAATATTATTATAAAATTCAACATTTACATGTAAATAGATAATCACAAAATGCATACCAACTCCTCTTCAAGGCCCGCATAGCCTTTGCGAGCCATATTATGCCGGTATTTATTTTGCTTGACAATCTCTTTATTTTGGGTACTTTTTTCCTATGTGACAAGCCAAAACATAATGACATGGTTATTTCAATATTAAGCATAATACTGGGATTGATACAAAAAGTTTAATTGTTATCTAACAAGTACCTTAAAATCCAGCGTAAGACGATAAGCAATGAATTGGTTCCAACTTTCTTGATCGATGAAACCGTATCGTTTGGGTGGGTTCTGTCGTACAGAACCATCCTTCTTTCTATACATTTTTCTACGAACTAAATATGACCTAAAGGTTCTTAGACGCTCCCCACAATGTCTAAGAAGCCATTTCTTCCTACTCTCTGGGACATTTAACACTCTCTGCAAAATAAGACATGTAGATGTATACCGATGTTAACGTAATAAAATTAATAACATTTGACATACAAAAATGATTACATAAAATAGCATATTTACCGTGATTTCCTGCCAAATATACTCCTTATGACCCTGTGGAACCTGCTTCCAATTATTATAGGAGATAGGAACACGGTTATGGGTCACAAGTGAAATGTAGGTCAATAACATATCAGCGTAAGGACCGATGGGAAGATTGTAAGTATTCCATCCCAACTCGACTACTTCTCCTCTATTCCTCATGTCTATGATAATTCTCATAATCGTAGGTCCTCTCTTCCCTTCTTCATCACTGCTATCCCTATCAATGTTTTTGTTGGCCATATCTCTACAAAAAATAAATAAATAAATTATGTTAGAATGTTATGTATTGAGCATAATAATGTACTATTATATTATCGATACGAATCATGCTTAGAAAGAATTAATCTCAAATGTATCATGCTATTCTATATATATATATATACGAATCATGCTAACACGTTTCCAAAAAGATATTAATACTAACCCTAACCCTAACCCTAATTAACCATAATAAACGATAAACCCTAACCCTAGCTAATTAACCACAATTTATTATAATAAAACCTAACCCTAAACCACAAAAAAAAACCTAATCCCTAAACCTAGCTAAATGTAATTAAAGCATAATATATAAATCATATTATTAATTATTATTATTATTATTATTATTATTATTATTATTATTATCATACACAATTATTTCTCTCTATTTAATTATTCACTTTTATATATTCCTTATTCTCTATATCTATTTAATCCTCATCAAATAGCAATCATTAACATATGCATATGTAAAATATATTTGCATTTCATTATATGACATTTCCTATATCTTATTGCTAGTCTCCTATACTTATTAATGAAAATGTGTGTGTGTGTGTGTATATATATATATATATATAGTTTTTATGAGTGAAAATGTATATAATTCTACACTCACATTCATATTATATATATATATGTAAAGGTCTCGGCCAACACATGCATTTGTTAATATATAACAATAACGCAACAAATTCAACAACAAACAACAAAATTTTCAACCAATACATTCAACAACACATTTTCGAACGACAAACCACAATCTTTCAATAACAAACAAACGAAACCCTGTAGCAACATGCATGCATTTATATATATATATATATATATATATATATATATATATATACATATATAAGTAGATAAAAAGTTATGAGAGGAAGAGCAAACACATACATAAAGCGAGCTATTTACAAACACGACGGTGATCGAGAATGTTGAGAGAGGCAAGGGCTTCAAACACGACGGAGGATGAAGGTGCAAGTGCTAGCTAGCTTCGAAACA
The DNA here is from genome assembly GCA_030549775.1 of Tamarix chinensis. NCBI lineage: Eukaryota > Viridiplantae > Streptophyta > Magnoliopsida > Caryophyllales > Tamaricaceae > Tamarix > Tamarix chinensis. Next base: position 88,589,506 of record CM060179.1, read on the forward strand.
ATGATAGCACGCACATGCAGAGCCGGCAATGGCAGAGGCGTGGTGGAGAGTTGGCGGTGCGAGGGTTTCCTTTACTTGAGAGGAGCCGGTGTGGTGGTGCGAGGGTTTGCAAGGAGAAGGAGAGCAAGAGAACGAAGGTGCAGAGAGTTTGAAAATTTTGGCACGAAACAGAACTGAGCGAAATATAAGTTTGATTATGGGGTTTTAATAACGGTTCCTGAGAGAACCGTTATTAAAAAGAGGATTTAATAACGGCTCCTAAGACAACCGTTATTAAAACATCTTTTAATAATGATTCTTCCAGGAACCGTTATTAAAAGCTTCTGACTTTTGACAACGGTTCTAATATGAACCGTTATTAAATCCTCTTTTAATAACGGTTTATATAAAACCGTTATTAAAACATTCGTCCAAATTTTAACGTTGCCCTTTTAATAACGGTTTTTAACTAGAACCGTTATCAAAACTTCCCGCCGATTAATTTTTACACGTTTGACAACGGTTTTCGAACTATCGTTATTAATGTCCCGTTATTAATTCCCATTTTTGTAGTAGTGGCCTCTGCCGCCACCTAAGCCAGCAAACCAACCCCTGCAACCTCCTCTACCACCCCCGTACCTCGTTTGGCCGAAATAACCACCTGCAACCCTTCATTTTCTCCCTCCCTTTTCCTTTTTTCTCAGCCCCATCCACCTCGGCAGCCACCTTCGCAGCCTCGCTGCTGCCGCCGCCGCCGTCAACCCATCCCCGACCACTACCTACACCTCCTCTCCACCTCTACACCCTTCCTTTACCTTAAATCCTCCCCCACATGCCCTCTTTCCTAGCCCCAAAACCTTAACCCAAAAATAGACCATTTTTCCCTTCCTTTCACCCACCTTCAAGCCTTTCTCCTTTTGTTTTGCATGCAGCTCATCTTGCATGAGTAGGATGAGCTGCTACATGCCTTGGTCATTTTATTTAATAAATTTTAAGGTATAATAATATTTTAAGTTAAGTATTTCATTAATTAAGTATTAGAAAGTCCTATGCCTTTGGTTTTCTTATTTCTAATGTGATAAATATTTATATTATTTTTAGGTATTGGTTTTGCTAATCAAAGCTTGAACCTTTACCCAGAATACTGGTAAGGTTCATTTTTGCGGGAATTAAGGTAATCGTTAAACCCCACTTAAATGCATGGATAAACATATATTAGCACATTAGGCTTTTTAATATGTTATTATTCTTGATATATGTTGTTTAATATAATATATGTAGTTTCTTGTGTTGATTGATAAAAAGGAAGCATGTTAGATCATATGCTATGTATTGAAATATTGCTTAAGGTAAGAGTTTGATTATTAATGAAAATGTTAAGTATTTAACCATATTGTATTATGCTATTGTGATCTTTAATGTATGATTAATATTATTGTGATCCCTAGGGATATTTTAATTATATGTCTTGTGCAAGAATGTGGCCTATTATGTGTGGGTGCTAATGAGTATTATGTTAAATATAATAGTTGTGGAGTTGGATAATGAGAATGGGATATTAATATTAATATTTCTTGTAGTGATAATAATTTAATATAAGTGGTGTAATAAGGGGAAAAATGGTAATTTGTAAGTAAAAAGGGTAAAATGGTAATTTTGGAGGAAAAGGGGTAAAATGGTAATTTTGTAATTGAAGGAAAAATGGTAATTTTGTAATTAAAGGGCAAAATGGTAATTTCATAATTAAATGGCAAAATAGTAATTTTGTAATTAAAGGGTAAAATGGTAAAATGTAATTCATAAGTAAAAAGGGTAAAATGGTAAAATGCAATTCATAAGTAAAAAGGGTAAAATGGTAATTTTTTATGCAAAGGGCAAAACAGTAATTCTGTAAGTAAAATGATTATATGGTAATTTTGTGAGTAAAGGGTAGAATGGTAATTTTTAAGCAAATGGTAAAATGGTAATTTTGTAAGTAAAGGGGTAAAATGGTAATTTTGTAAGTAAATGGATAAAATGGTAATTTGTAAGTAAAGGGGTAAAATGGTAAATTTGGAAGAGAAGGGCAATTTGGTAATTTAACCATCTAAAGGATAATTTTGTAATTTTGATAATGGAGAAGGCAATGTGGTAATTTAACCAACTAAAGGAAAATTGGTAATTATGATAATGTAGAGGGGTAATTTGGTAATTTATTCAACTAAAGGGGCAATTTAGCAATTATAACAAAGGAGAAAGGCAATTCGGTAATCTAACCAACCAAATGGGAATTATGATAAGTGTAACAATTATAAAGGGTGAGTGGTGAACTAATAAGTGTGAGAGATAGCTTGGTAACCTAAACCAAGTAAGGGTGTGGCGAAGAACAACTATATGTGGGTTACATGCCTTGTGTGTCATGTGTTATGGCATATTGTGTACTTTATACTTAATGATTAATCATTTATAGTGCAACTTGGGGTGAATATATGCTTATGTGACTTCATTATGGCATGTGGATAATGATTATATTTGTTGTGCGTACGATGTTATGTGATGTGACCCTTAGGACATGCATGCTCGGATATTTTAATGTGGTAATATGGGATGGAAGGATGAAAAAGGAAAAATGGGAAAGTAAGATAACCAAGGGGAAGTAAGTTGGCTAACGTAGGTAGGAATGACCTAAATGACCCATGACCCATGAGTGGATGAAAAAAAAAGGGGGACTTAAATAAAATGAATGAATGATGCAACTCTTGCACGAGAGATTTCTAGGGTTTGCATGGGATGATCCTTACGTAGAAAGTTGTTAGGGTGTAAGCGGCCAACTAGGGTTTTACGGTCACATGTATAATTGGTGTGTAGAATGATGGGATTTGGGTCGAATCTAAATGAGATGAGGTGTAGGACGATAAAAGAAAGGTTGAGCCACAAAGGTCCAATTAGGGTTTCAAAGGAAAACCCTAGGGAGTGGTAGTGAGAGAATTTGAATGTCATAAGGTGATGGGTCTCAACCTACACCCTTAGGAGTTGGGTCTTTGTTATGGGTAGATGTAAGGAGGAATGGGTGTTGGAGTGTGATAAGAGGCGCAAAGGTCTCAAGATATGGGGTGAGCCCTCTCGGAAGGATAGGAGTAGAGGTCGGTGACATACATGTCTAGGGTGAAATACTTTTGAATAAGATACAAATAAGATACTAATCACTTAAAGAGGAAGATTGTTGAGCTTGACCCAGACCGATCCACCGGCGAATAATAGTGGGTAGGAGCATTTTGCCCTACATGATTTCCAGTCCACTGGCTATAATAGTGGGGGATTCTGTGCTCAACAAACCTAACCTAATAACGATAAGAAATGGGGAAGACACTAAGTACTTATATTGGAACAACATGTGAATCAGGGTGAGACCGGTCCACCAGCGAATAATAGTGGCCAAGAGCATTTTGCCCTGGAGACCGGTTCACCGGCAAATAATAGTGGTCAGAAGCTTTCTGCCCTGTATATATTCCGGTCCACTGGCTATAATTGTGGAGTTCCCGCACTTACATGGATATTCATAATCCGAGATGATTAATTAATGATGGACTAATGGCTTTAAGGCCCTAAAAGTCTCAACCGTTCACTATAACCTATTAATATTTGATTGACTTATTAAGCATGCAAATGTACGAAAGTGAATATTATATATGCACCATTAATATCTAATTGATTTGTCAAATATGTGAATGTATGGATGTGAACATTATGTTTAGACCTGTCGTTGTGTATGAATATAGTGGTGTATCATGTGTTACATTGTGGGCCTACTTTTAAGTGTGTTTTAAAGGGTTAATCAGTACCGTAGTACTGAAGGGTTCCATTTGTAGAGCCCCTGTCTATTCAATGGGTAGTGTCCCGTGCAAGTCGTTTTCAAGTGCTATTCAAATGGGCTCCTAAAATAGAGCATAGGGAACCATCCGAAAAGTCCTAGGGTTGTCCTCTTTCTCTTTTAAATTCTTGTTTCAATGTATTTATTGTTTTGTAACCACTACTCATGGATTTTATTCTCATAAATTGTTTACTATGCTACTTTGATTTAAATATGTTAGAGTTTCTCATAAATTGTAATTTTCCCTTTTAGCCTTAGCACTTGGTACTGAAACAGTAGGAATGAACCAGTTTGGTACTAAGTATGGAGGTAATATCCCCAGAATTCACAGTTTTGTTATTTTGCTTTTGCTGATTATTTAAAAAAAATAAAAAAAATTTAATAGTGAACTTTAGGGGTGTCACAATTTGAGGGTGATATGGTGTAGCCATTTTTTGAGTTACACCATACTTCATTAAGAGTGTGCTCAGAACCTAATTTTCAAAATGATATCCCCTTCACTGTTTACCATTCTCAAGACACCAAATTAAGGAAAGATTTATTTTTGAAATAACTTAGCCACTAGTTCACATCATTTGTTGAAGATGCCAATACATTTTAAGACGTAATCCACCACTAATAAGATACACTTATTGTGTGATAATGGAAATGATCCCATAAAGTCAATCCCTAAATGCCAAAAAGAGTTCAACCTCAAAAATGATATTTAGCGGCATCTCATTCCTTTTTGAGATGTTTCATGTACTTTGAATCCGGTTACAACTGAGCACATAAGTTCTTACATTCTTGAAGAGTGAAGGACAATAATTACCCATTTGCAACACCTTAACGACTATTTTAGAGGTACTCACATGGCCCCTATATGGTGAATAGTGGTAGTGGGATATGACTTATTAGAATTCCTCTTTAGGCAAGCACCTTCTAAAAATTTCATTTACACATCACTTGTAGAGACAAGGGTCATCCTAGTAGTATTGCTTAACATTCAAATGAAATTTCTTATGTTGTTGGTAAGACATATCTAGTGGCAACACCTAACATACTATGTAGTTTACAAAATATGCAAAATAGGGATCTTGAAGGCTTGTTATAACAAATAGATTGTCATCTGGAAATGAATCGCCAAATGGATTCTCATCACCTTCATCTTTATCCATCTCTTGTTTAAGCCTAAAGAGGTGGTTCGATACCATATTTTTAGTATCTATTTTGTCTTTCATTTATAAATCAAACTCTTACAACAAAAGGATCCACCTAATCACTCTTGGCTTTACATCCTTCTCGGCTAATAAATACTTTAGGGATGTGTGATTTGTTAAAAACTATAACCTCCGATCTAATAAGGTAGGATCATAACTTATCTAAGCTAAATACAACAACTAGAAGCTCCTTCCCAGTTGTGGAATAATTCATCCGAGCATCATCCATTTTTTAGTTGTCATAGTATATGGCATAGACCTTTCCTTCTTTCCTTTTCATAAGCACAACCCCAATTGCATAGTCACATGCATTATACCTTACCTTAAATGAAAGGTTTCAATTAGGTGGTCTCATTACCGAAGTAGCTGTCAAAGCTTCCTTCAACCTATCAAAAGAATCTAGACAAAGTTGATCAAAAGTAAAAGGAGCATCATTAACAAGTAATTGGGTTAAGAGTTTAGCAATTTTGGAAAAGTCTTTAATAAATCGCTTATTCAATCCAGCACGACCTAAGAAACTTTTAACTCTCCCAATGTTAATTGGGGGCAGCATCTTAGTAATGATATCAAGTTTTTCCCTTATTGACCTCAATTCATTGATTAGAGATTAAGTGACCCAAAACAATTCCTTCTTATACTATGAAATGACACTTCTCCGAATTAAGTACAATGTTCACTTCTTTGCATCACTTTAAGACCTTAGATAGGTTATGCAACCAATCATCAAACAAAGTCTTATACATAGAAAAGTCATCCATAAAATCCTCTATAAAGTTTTTAATAAAATAAAAAAAATACAACTAAAATGCCCCGAAAATTTCTAATTTTAAATGTTATATTTAAATGAGATTTTATTATAAAATTTAATTAAGTATATTACTTTATTTAAAATAAAAGGAAATTTATTAGGGAAAATTAAGAATAAAGTTATAAGTGTTTTAATAAGGTGGAATTTTGGTCTTTTAACTAATTAAGGATTTTATTTTGAAAATTAATTAAATAAATTATTTTATTTAATATAAGAATGAGAAAATAGTTTCAAATTAATATTAATTTTATAAATAATTTAATTAGAGAAATTTAGGGTGTTTTGCTAATTAAAATGGAATATATGAAAAATCTTTTAAAAATCTTAATTTAGCCTAAAAAGGGATTTAAATATTATTTTATTTAAATATTAATTTTAAATATCCCAAATATTTTAATTAATTTAAATACCAAAACTAATTATTTTTCCCTTTTTCCTTTTTCCTTTTTCCTTTTCTTTCTTTCTTTTTCTTTCTTTTTCTTTCTTCTTTTCTTTTTCTTTTTCCTCCCCTTTTCCCTGTTTGGGCTGCCTCTCCCGCAGCCCACTTCTCCTTTTTCCTTTCCTTCGGCATGGCCCAGCCCGCGCGACCCCTTCCTTTGACTCCGCCACGCTGCGTTTTATGTTTAATGGCACCAAAACTCGTCATTTCATTTAAACATTTCCCCTCGTCGATCCCGGTTCGCCCGTCGCCCTGCGTCTACCCCTCGACGCGCTGCGTTTCGTCCTCTTTCTTCCCAAAATGCGTCGTGTCATTTAAAACATTTCTCCCTCGCGCCGACCGCCCAATGCTCCCTCTTTTTCTTTTTTTTCCCTGGCCGACCGGTCCACCTCCTTTCCTTCTTCCTTCTTCCTCCTTTCTCCTTCGTTGACGCCGCAACTCAAGACACCAGCAATGGCTTCTCCGGCTACAACGGCTTTGACCGGCCATTTCTTGCCTCATTGAATTCCCCTTGACCCGAGGAATCAATTGGCGTAACTCTCGTCCGTTATCTCTCGCCCGTTTCCTCTCCCCAGCCTCGCGAACTGTCGAATCTAACCAAACGTTGGCCGAGCGTTTTTCGCCGCCGGCTGCCCAAATTCTTGCACCCCATAACTTCCTGCCGACCCCCAAAACCCTATTATACCATCTAAAATCTATAAATAGCCTGATTGAAGGAGTTTTTGGAGTTTTTCTTCCCCGAGACCCTGAGCCCGAGTTGCCGGCCACCGCAACTTCAGATGCGTATTCCACCGCCGTTAGCCAACCTCAACGCCACCGCCACATCCCAAATTCTTCCCTGAAACTCCCTCTAGTTAACCAAACCATTTTAAACCTTCGATTCTTCTTGCACGGGCCTCCATAACCGTGCAAAGTTTGTTCCTCATCTCGCCAGAATTTTACCCCGAAACCTTAAACCACCGTCCGCCGTCGTGCACCGCCACCTTTGGTTGCACCACCACCATCATTTTGTCCCTCTCCTCCTGGGAAACCATAAACACTTCTTATCTCACCTCAATTCTCCTTATCTTTTTCCTAACATCCATCTTTCCCTCTTTTCTTCTCTCTTTTCGGCCACCGCCGCCGCCTCCATGCACCACCGCCGGTGCCGCCTATCCCTACTAGCTTAAGGTTGAACCCTAGACCCTCTCAACCATTTTCCATATTATTATAAGCCTTGATTTAATTTATTTCAATTATTTGCATATAAATACCATTATTATTATTCTTAATATTTATATTCTTAATATGTTTTATTATTAATATTATTATTTTATTATTATTTATGTTGAGGGCTAAAGCCTTATTGTATTTTAATTCGATTTTATTATTATTCCCCTTATTATTTCTTTTATTACTATTATTAATATTAATAGGATATAAGTATAATTATTATTATTATTTTATATTTTGAATTTCCATTATTCTTATTCCATTATTATTAATGCAAATATTTTACCATTAGTATTGTTAATAATGTTATTATTATTATTATTATTATTATTATTATTATTATTATTATTATTATTGTTATTATTATTTATATTCTCATTGATATTAGTTTTATTATCTTTGATATTATTATATTAGTAGCATTATTATTATTAGGGTAAAGTCTTTAACCCTATATTATCAAGGTTTATAATATCTCTATTATTTTTATGTCTTTAGTAAAGTTATAATTTTGTTAAGGTTATTTTATTAGTATGTTATTATTTGGTTAAAGCCCTAAGGAGACGTAGGAACGTGCTCCAAGACCGGTGTCGTTTTAGGTAAGGGTTTACTAAGGCCATTGTGTGCTTATATGCATTATGTGCTTCATATGCTATGCATTCTATGTTTATGATTATTAATTATGTCGTATATGATATGACGTGGAGTTGAAGTATGTTTTGTATGGCATGTGTATTATTTATGTATGATAATATGTGTTGTGACCTTGTAAGACATGCATGTGAGGATGTTGATATGATTTGTGCGGGGGAAAAGGATGAAAAATGAGGATGGAGAAAGAAGTTGACCAAGAGATGTGAGTTGACCTAAGTATCTTAATGATTTGTGGGTGGAAAAAATAAAATGGGAAATGTAGGGTTTTGTGGGAGAGAATCTAATTTATGATTTGTTTGGAAAAATCTAATTTATGATGTTATTTGGGAGAATGTAATTTATGATATTATATGGGAGAATCTAATTTATGATTTGTTTGGGAAAATCTAATTTGTGGTTATGAATGGGAGAATCTAATCAATTGTAAGGTAAGGACAAATCTTTGGGTTTTATATGGTTTGAATTTAGGTTTGGTATGGGTGAATCTTTGGTTTTGTGTGGATTGAATTTAGAGTTTTGTATGACGGAATCATGGTTTGTATGTGGTAATTCTAGTTGTATGGTGGTATTAGGGTTTACATGGTGGCATTGATGGTTGTATGGTGGTATTAGGGTTTGCATGGTTGAATTTAGGGTTTCACGTGGAATTTTAGGGTTTGCATGAAAAAGGTTCGAAGGTTTGCATGGGGAGATTAATGTCTGCATGGGTATGAAATTTACGTGTGGAAAGTTGATTTGGGATGTAAGGAAGGTAATGTAAGTGTTGTTTGGGTGTTTGAACGCTTGGGATGAAAAATAGTACGTGGAGCATTATAAGGGTATGGAGGAGACTGAATTAAGGTTTGGAGCGATTAACTCTAGGTTGTTGTGATTAACTAAGGTTGGAGTGGTTAATGGTGATTTGTTGTGGTTAATTAAGGTTTGGAAGGGCTAATTATGGTTGTTATGGTTAAATAGGGTTTGGAGTGGTTAACTATGGTTTGTTGTGGTTAATTAGGGTTTGGTGTGGCTGCTTAAGGTTTTTGTTGTATCATGTGTTTTGGTGATTAAGGTGTAATTATGAGAATGGAATCGATGATTTGTGATGTGTGGAGTGTTAAAAGGATTTGGGTGATGTGAGGTGGAGTAAGAGGGGATGTTAAGGCTTAAATTAGGGTTTTGGGATAAAACCCTAGAGCGAGATGTGAAGTAGAATTGGAGGATAAGTGTAAAGGGAGTGATTCATGCATGTCTAGGGTTTGGTGGTAGCACATGTGTAATTGGTGATTAAAGTGTAATTGTGATTTATGATGTGTGATGATTTGTGCATGTCCATGGCGAAAGCTTTTGAATAAGATATTTAAGACGCTAATCTCTTAAAGTGGAAGATTATTGAGCCGGGTCCAGCCTGATCCACCGGTCAGGAATAGTGGTTAGGATTTTACCCTATGTGCGACCGATCCACCGGTTATAATAGTGGTTAGGACATGAGGTCCTATATGTGACCGACCCACCTATAATAATAGTGGGGGGACTCGAGCTCAATGAACACAAACCATAATCGTTAAAGCTCTTAAAAAACATTAATTATTTACAGTGGAACACCATGTGAGCAGGAGCCGAGCCGATCCACCGGTTGGGAATAGTGGTTAGGGTTTTTACCCTATATGCGATTGATCCACCAGTTATAATAGTGGTTAGGGTTTGACCCTATTTGTGACCAATCCACCGGTAATAATAGTGGTTAGAGCATGATTCTCTATGTGTGACCGGCCCACCGGTTATAATAGTGGGGTGCTCCTGTGCTCGCATGTAATCGATATAAAGGCATGGTATGACATGAGATCTAATCAGAGATTAACTAAGTAATTAATACGGACTATGAATGGGCCTTTGTACTTTTATCTGGTTGATCATATGCATTTATGATTATGCTCTGTTATGTTCTGCATGATTTATGCGTTTATGTGTTGGCCTTAGTGCTTGGTTACCTTACTCAGTACGTAGCGTACTGATCACCCTTTTTATGGGTGTTGCTCATTCCCACGAGTAGTATGCCCTTCTGAATTTGTGCAGGTGGGCAAGACATCAGTTGGGGCTGAGTGTCGAGCATGTTTTGGCTTAAAGTTCGAGAGTGTCGTGGCCGTAATTTTCTTCATGTGATTTCATTTCGTTATGATACTTCTTATGATTCGCATTTACTCCTTTTAATTTATTACCTTGTGCTAAGTGTTTAGACTTAACCATTTATAAATTGTAAGATTATTCCCTTCGAGGAATTTTGATTTCACACTTTGATTTCTATTTTATTATTAATTATGATTCTTTATGCGCACTCTGATTTTAATGTATGATCTTTCGAGATCTTTTATGAACTGTTAGCTTGAGTTTAATGTAAATATTCTCTTTAGTCTTAGCACTTGGTACTGAAACAGTCGGAGAAAACAATTTTGGTACTAAGTGTGGCGGTAACATTTCCAGGATTCACAGTTTAATTCTTCCGCTTTTTTTATAAAAAAAAAAAGTAGTGAATTTTGGGGTGTTACAATAGCCATTATGCATCATTAGAATATGGTCGAGGTATTAAACAAGCTAAATGGCATCCTTTGGTAGGAGAAGGTGTCATATGAGTATGCTAATTTTTCTTGATTAATAGGGTAGATTGAGATCCGAAAGAATCCTAAATACCCATCTAGATAACAAAAGTAAGAATGCCTAGCTAACCTCTCTAACATTTTATCGATAAATAATAGGGGAAATGATCCTTGTGGGTTGCCTTATTGAGTTTCCAATGATCAATACATATACACCTCTTAGTGACCGTTCTAGTGGGGATTATCTCATTCTTTTCATTTTTTACAATGTTCATGCCTCCCTTCTTAGGTAGTACTTTTACTGGGCTCAGCCACTCATTACTTGAGATAGGATAGATGATCTCCCCATCAACTAGTTTTAACACCTTTTTTTACAACTTCTTTCATATTCAGGCTCAACCTCCTTTGGTGTTCAATAGAGGATTTGTAGCATTATTCTAAAAGTATTTGATGTATTAAAATGGAAGGGTTGATGCCCTTAATGTCATCAATGGAATAACATATAGCACCCTTATGAATCTTAAAAACTTCAAGCAAATTTTCAACCTCTTTTCTGCTCAAGTTAGCATTCATAATGACAAGATATTCACCATTAGCATCTAAAACCTCATACATAAGTAAGGAAGGAAGTGGTTTTGGTTCTACATTAGGTGTTACTTTCTCTTCACAAATTACTCCATTTGTCTCCTTATTCATTCCATAAATTACTTTTCTTTCTTTAGTGTTGTTACATATTTCATCAATCATGGTATCATATGCAGCTACCTCCTTAACATTGTCATCATCTGCTCCATTTCTCACTAGACATTTCTCAAGTGGATCACTTGAGATATATCTAATAAATTTATCTCTAACTACCATATCAATCATGTCAATCTTGCAACAAGTATTATCAAGTAAAAGTAGTTTCATAGTAGAAGACAAGTCACAGTCCACTTTTTCATCCCCTATATTAAGAGATAGCTTTCCATTTTTCACATCAATTACTACTCCAGCAGTAGCATGGAAACATCTTCCCAATATGCGGGGATTTATAGTGGTTTAAGAAACTCTACAAAATTTCTCTACATCTACTACCAAAAAGTTTTGTTTTTTCGATTTGAATATCTCTTTATTTATTGTGGGTATTTGATGATGATCGCTCCTCTCTTGATTTATAAGCCTACAATCCCAATGATCCTATAGGATATGATTTATACTTTGCCTAGATATTCTCTCTAGGTTTAAGAGACTAAAATCTCAATGAACTCTCTTAGGACTGCTAGATAATACACCACTCTTTACTTGTGTTTGAGATGATGAGTTTGAATGAATACAATAAAAATATTCACTATATAGCATAAGAAAGTGAATAATCACTAGTGAAGATTTTTATCTAGTTAGAGAAATAATAATTACGAGTGTATGAGCCCTCTAGCTAAATATAAAGAGCAAATCAAGTACTAGTGAAGTTTGATTTGGATTTGAAAGTGTAAAATCAAAACTCTCTTTGATTTTTTGTAAGATGTGAAAATTATAATTTTAGAAGAGTTTTGCTAGTTTAATTGATGTTTATTGAAGTTTAACAAATGTTATTTATAGTGCTAAAATATGAGAAAATTTGGTACTAGCCTTTGTACTCTAGTGGGTAAAATTTTTCAGAAATGCCTAGACCGGTCGATTGATATTCAAACCAACTGACCAATTTTAAGAAACTAGATGATCTATGGAGACCATGTTCAGCACTGTGCACCTTTAACAAAAAAATACCATAACTTGAGATACAAAGCTAAAAATTGTATGCCGTATTTTATGATTTAAAGTACACATCTTAAGCTTTCCAAAGAAATATTATTCATCCAAAAATTATGTTTTTAGCAAATTTTTCAAGTCAAATCATATGAAAAACTACTTACAATAAAATTAATTTAAGATAACCTTTTGCATAATATACTTCAAAATATTTATTATGCTTGAAATCACTTTAAGATCTTTAAAATAATTTTTTAATAGGATTGAAAACATCAAATCATTTAAATATATAAGTGCTAAATATGTAAATCATATGTACATAAAACATAAGATTGTGATATACTCTTTGAAACTTGAGTTTTGGTATCTTAACCACACTTGCTTATCCCTTCATAGTTTATGTATTACATATATAAAATTAAGTCTTTGAAGCTAAAGTCTTATTTTGTCCTTCTTTTATCTTTGGCTTATGCTTGGGATATGATTTGTAAACTTAATCTCCTGGGCACTCCTTGACTTAGTTAAGTGTTGAATACTTCACTTTTTGCTATGATACACATGCACACTTAACAAGATAAGTCAAATTCATATTATGTTTGTTATCATCAAAACAAAAGTTGATTAACCTATGAGCTCAACAAACTAGAATATAGACCTTATCAATCTAGATTGATGCATCCTCTAATATTCCTACTGAACATTTTACTAATTGATCGACTAATTAGAGGGCAATGGTGGTGGCCTTCAAGTCTCTCATTTGCAACTTAATAGAAATTGACAAGAGTTTAAGACTGACACTTGCACTAAGATCGCAAAGAGCACAATTAATTAACATATCACATATAGTGTAAGGAATAGAAAATAATCGAGGATCCTTAAGGTTTAGTAGCAATTTGTTTTGTATAAAATTACTACATTCTTAAGTCAAGGCTATAGTCTCATATTCCTCTAACCATCTCTTATTTGTGGAGATATCTTTTAAGACTTTAAAATAGCATGGCATTTGGGAGATGACATCAACAAATGGGATATTAACATATAACATTTACAAAATTTCCAGAAATTTCCCAAACTATTTATCTAACTTAGCCTTATCTTGTCGTTGAGGAAAATGTAAGGGTGGATTATAAGGCATAGATGCAATATATTTTTCAATATTCTCATCTCTCACCAACATTTTATTTTTCTTTTCCCACCAAATTATTACCCTTATCATTTAAATTCACATAATTACTTTTCACTACATCTCCCTCTTACTCTTTTCCACTCTTTAGACTGATGGCATTAATGGGTCCTTTAGGGGTTGGTATTAGGTTGTCCAGGAAGCATTACTAAAGACCTAGAAGAGGAACTAGCTTATTAGGCAACTTGAGTGATCATGTTCTCTAGCATTTTGTTTTGACTAGTTAGAGGATCAACCTTAGAAGCTAGATTTTAAATAACATCACTCATGTTTCGGTTTTGGAGTTTAAACTCATCAGTCTACTTCTTAAACTCCTTTTTTTGTTTTGTTTGAGTCATCAAAAAACTCTTCATCAATTTTTCTAAATTAGACTTTTGGGTAGGAGGATAATGGGCATATAGCTTCGAAAGCTTGATGGAACATAATTAGATTGAGGCATAGGATTTTAGGGAGGATTTCTATAAGATAAATTCAAATGATTCCTCCACCTGGGGTTATAGGTGTTGGAAAAGGATCCCCTTTCTGATTGAAATTATTCACATAGTTTACATGTTTAGACATCGATGCATCAAGAAATGGGAGGTTTGTATCTGACATTCCAAAACAGAATGCCCTACAACACTACATATATCACAGTTAGAAGAAGTAGTTGATATTGATTTTACATTCAACTTATCAAAATTTTGAAATAAGCCATATACGTTGGAAGTAATGTGGTATAATGCAATAACATCATAACTACTACTCTTTTTGGGTAAATAGCTCTCATGCAACTGTTATAAGTGATTTTGTGCTAGATCTTCAATGAGTTTTCTTACCGCTTACATACTCTTGTTCATCAATGCCCCACCGGTTACTACATCAACAATCATCCTTATGCTGTAGAAAGTGTGGACAATCAACCAATCCTTCAATCCATGGTATGGACACATCATTAAGAGATTTTTATACCTTTCCCAAACATCAACAAGGATTCCCCTTCCTTCTAGTTAAATGATATTATTTGATTCCTTAATTGAGTCATCTTGCTATGAGGGAAGTACTTAGCAAGAAATACTTGTGAGAGTTGGCCCCGTGTAGTGATAAAGCTAGGTGGAAATGATTTTTAATAAAGGTCTTGCCTCATCCCATAGTAAGAAAGGGAACAACCTTATTGTGATGAAGTCGTCCAATACGCCATTTGTCTTTAAAGTATAACAGTATTCCAAGAGGAGCCAGATGTGTAAGTAAGGATCTTTTGTTGGAGTACTACCAAATTATATCTATTGGACCACGAAAAGAAGTGAAGGCTTAATCTCAACATCTTGGCAGCAACATTAGGTAAATGATGCTCGATTGTGTGCCATGAGATGTTAGTGAAGCAAACTTCTTTAGATATTGATCTTGGTGGCCTAGATTTTCTTGGTTGACCATAGTGATATTGCTATTCAACCTTTTCTTCGTCTCTTATACCCACTGCCTATTACCCCTCAAGGTCTTATTGATCTTGAGATTAGGGCATGCAATGGTGCCTACACAAGAAAAAAAAAGGAAAAAAATAAATGTAGAATATAATATAAAATAAAATAAAATGTTTAGCCAAGTAAAAAAAATAAAAAGAGTCAGTATTAACAATGTTGAAGTCTCCAACAACAATGCTAAAAACTTATTTTCTTAAATCCGCAAGTGTATAGATGTCGTAATAGCCAAACAAGGTTGTATCCTTAGGGAATTTAGTGCTAATTACTAGTTTCCATTGTTTTTAACTATCTCAATTGATTAATTAAGCAAGCCTAGGATCAAATTTCAACTACAATTCCAATGTAATATTATAAATCAATATTTCATATATCATATTTGTTGAATACATTAGGAAGAATTATCCAAAATTAACCATTAATATCTTTCGATAACTAAAAGTCATGTTCAGTAAATCTAACAACCTATTTTTATGGCTATAGATCTAATTAAACTCATTAAGTACAACTTAATTCAATTAATTCCTAAGAATCACTAATCTACTTTCGTGATTCGTCAATTCCTATTCAATTACTAAGTTCTAGTTCTAATTATAATCTTTCAATTCTAAATAAAAACCTATTTATATTAAACTAATAATAAATTATTCTAACCCTAATTAATTAAATGCTAACTATTGAAAAATTTAATTCAAACAATTTTGACAACAATTTAATCAATTCAACAAATTAACAGTGGAATCAAACCTAATTAGATGCCAGAACCAATAATTACTCAAGCATAATTTAAATCATAAAGCACAAAAGAAATAAGATACATAATAGTGGAAAAGAAAGAGAATAATTCAATAGATAAAATCATAGAGATGAAGTTCAATGCGGTACTTTAATTCTTTAAAATTGATGTTTATAAATTGAAAGCAAAGGATTAATCTCATATGTTTTGCATAAAATAAAGATGAATAAAAAAGATAAGAGAAAATAGAGGAAAAGAGAGCCCCCAAATATGCTTCAGGTCGTGCTAAATTAGGTCTAAAAAATATATATCACTCAATGTAACCGTTTGATCCTTTAAATCATGTTGAGAAAATAAATTTGAAACCCAACATGTCCATGTAGAGAAACACGACCAAGGCATGTTGAGGTTGGAGACTACATATCCACACTAAAAGCATACACGAACATGTTGACCAACAATGGTAAGCCATGTTGGGTCCATAAACTTTATTTTCACCACAATTTATTCTATAATTCAACACTTCCATGTTGTTAAACATTAAAAAACATGTTAATCAACTCTAGAAAGCCATGTTGGGCCCAGGAACTTCATTTTCACCATAATTTATACTATACTTCAATACTTCCATATTATTTGACATTAGAAGGTCATGTAGCTTCTTCCCATGCTTCTCTTGGCTCCTGGTTAGCTCCAATATTTCCTACATGACAAATCAAGAGAGTATTTATATAAACCAAGAAGCAAAACTAGGCTAAAATAAAAGGAAATCACACAAAAGAATGAGCAAATAAGGGTAATAAATTATTTAAATATTGAAAGTATTGGAATTTATCATGCACCCACTACATGTCCTTGGTAATCCACTCACAAAATCCATAGAGATGGAATCTATAATACTCAAAATTTTATCTAATATTAATCTCAAGTAATTAATAACTTAAGCTAATCCTAATTCTTTTTCCAAGTCATTAATATTTTTTTAACCTAAACCTAACCTCATATGGTTGATAATTAATTTTAGCCTAGTACCCTAATTCAAATTATTTTAACCTTATTCTAATTCTAAATCTAAACTTAAGTTCTTTCCCTTTTTTTCCTTTTTCCTTTTCTCCTTCTCCTTTTCTTTTCATTTTTCTTTCCCTCCTGCCCGACTTCTTTTTCCCTTCTTCTCTTTTGGCTTGTGTGAACCACTTCTTTCTCCGAACATATTCCCTCTACAGTGCCCTCTATCATACTTCCCTGACCAACACCTTACCCTCATCATCACCCATCAAGTTCCTCATGTTGTGTTTGTCGGTTTGGTTAAAATCTTTCATGATAACCATACTTCTCTCTCCCTCTCTACATGTGTGTGTGTACATACATACATATATCCAAAATTAGTACAAGTAATGCCCTTGAAAACTTCCTCCCCCCCCCACCAATTTCTATTATTGAATAACACCACTAACCAAAATCCCTTCCTTTTTCTTCCCTTCCTCCTTCTCGTTGTTGCCAAAAGAACCATGACAAAAAGGCAATAGCACCCTACTCCACTCCTCCCTTTTATGCACCGACCATCACTACCATACCCCTACCCCTAGCTTTGGCCAAAACCACTAAAGCTACCCTCACCAAGATTGACCAAAACAACCAAACCTCCCCATTTAGCCTTTCTCTCCATTCCTCCCTCCCTTTCATTAGCTGTTATTATTGTTCCAACCCCCAACCTTTAGCCAAAACCACTAATCCACACCCCTTTATACCATCCAAAACCACCATTCTCTCCCTAATGTAGGAGCATCTCCCTCATATGATGATAATGATCTATTCATAAATTTTTCTAAGTTAGGAGAATAAAAAACTCTCCTTACTTGGACTAAAATATGAGCTAGATTATATGGACCGATGCAAGCCATGCAACAACAAGTATAAGCCATCAACTCACCAAATTTTTTTGCTTCATTATGTCTTGAATATAGACAAAAAATATGGCTTGAAAATCAATGCAAGATTGATCCATCATCTAGCAAAAATCAACACATGGAACACACATATTATTTAAAAATCACAAGCATGCAACCACTTCACGTTTGCAACAGATTTTGGAGTTAAGTTTTGGTGTTTTCCAAGACCTTTATTAGAATTAATTAAGGGGGTTAATGTCCTAAAAGCCAAAGAGACATGCTAAATGGGGTTCGTGGGGAAAATTTATTTTTCCATCTTGTTAATGCATGAGTAATGTACTAGTTTTCCTTTTTATTATAATTTATATTTCCTAAGTCTTTATTATTAGCTTATAAACATAATGTAACATATAGTGCATATGAAATAGATGATGGGAGCCTTGAAACATCAGCTCCTATGCTAATTGTTTGAGTCCTACCATAGTTAGCATACATTAGAGTAGAGTTTGGTTAAGTTAAACCCTTATCGATACGACGATACCTAAGGGTTGGTTGTAATTTTCTCAACTTCTTACACTCTTATATAGGTGTAAAGAGGAATGAAAGAAGCAACCTTGGAGTAATATATAGACCCCAATTTATTTATTTTTATTTTTCAACCAACCTAGTGCAAGGTTTGTTGAGTTTTATAAAATCTTACAATCTTTATGTTAAGAGTTGTTACCTTAAGTGGTGATTGTAAGTATCTGATTTTAAGGGTTTTGAATATCAAATATTTTTCCCATTTCATCTTCTCTTCTATTTTCTATTTTTTTGGAGCTAAATCCAAGTTCCATCACCAACTCTTAGCAAGAACCAATTTGTTCAGCATTTTATGCATCACTTCCCTAACCTTCAACCATTTCCACTAAGCCACCCCTAACTCTTCAATATTATCAACTAGAACAACCACCCAACCAATGGCCATTTCCACCATCTCTCACCCATCACCTTTGGTACTTTTCACTATTCCACACCCCCTAGCAATGACAGTAGATGTCGTTGCTCTCCCCATTGCTTCAACACCTTCAATGGTCCTTCTCCCTTTGTTGCATAGGGTTTTACTAAGCCTTATCCATTTAAATTTTCCTCCATTTTTTCACTATTTGTTACCTTATGCTTTCCTTGTCTATATCCTAATTTATAATTATATTTTATTATTGGTTTTTAGGTGATTTTATGGAGATACTAGAAGAGGTGTGATAAGATATATGTGCTTAAAGGTCGGTATCCTTTTCGGTAAGGATACAAATCATAGTTAGAATTTTCATGCTAAATGTTAGGTATGATTGTGTGTAGTATCATTTTTTTAATATTATGTGGTAAATTTTTTTTTTTTTGTGATATGATACCATATGATGAAAAGCGTGTGAGAATAAGAAAGCATATACTTATACGATATCATCATGTTAATTCTTAAGTTGAAACCCTAGGTGAGTTGTTATTATATATGATAGTGTAATTTGGGTTTGATAAATTATGGTAAGTGGGAAAAGAGTATATTTAATGTGTATAGTAACGTAATAAATTAAGGATTTGGAAATAATGAAAGCAAACATATGAGGCTTTTATGAAATAAGGGTGTTTAGCTATCCTTAAGAGTATTTTAGTCAATATGAGTTTAATATGGAAATTTTGGTATTTTAACAGTTTTATTTGGTTAAAATATGCTAATTATATCATGTGAAATATTTGGAGTAATTATGAATGACCTAAGCCTAAATAAGATAAGACAATAACTTAAATTAGGAATAATAAACCTAGGAGAGAGATTATTATCACAGGTGTAAAATATTAAAGTTAAACCCTAAATATAGTATATGTTAATATTGATGTTTTAGGAATGTATATTGAATTTGTGATTATATGAGTCTTGTGGGAAAATTCATACCTAACTTATAAAATTAGGGCTTTATAAGAGCTGTAAATAGTATTTCTTGAGATATGGTTGTTATCGCATCTGTAATAAATTGGACTTAGACCTTGATTTTTGGGTATTTTGATGATGATGATAATTGAGGAATATATGCTAAATTTGGTGAATAAATGATCAATATGGAAGAAGCTATGCTTATAATGCGAGGGCTTCATAGGGAGATTATAGACCTATTCATTGAAGACGACCTTAATAAATTTGTCTTTGTACTTTACATGTTCCATTTATGTGTTTTGTATATCTACTTGAGTCCCGCATTATTATATAACCAATTATGAATAATATATTAATCATTTAAAATAAAAGATCAGGTGAGTCAGACTGAAGTGTCTTACGGGTCCATTCCATCAAATGATAATAATGACTCTGGTATTTTTTTTCTCTCTCAGAGGTGTATCAGTTTATTCCACTGGATTAAGAATATTGGGTCCCTAAACTTAAAGTGAATAAGAATATGATTTGAGATAAGAAATTAATGGATAAGACATTAATCACTTGAAGTGAAATATTATATGAATCAAAACTGAGGGGTTGTGTCTATTCTATCATATGATAATAGTGGCTTAAGTGTGTTATTCTCTGCGAGGTTCTTCAGACCATTCTACTGGTTTAATAATAGTGGATAGGGGTGTGTTGCTCTAGTATATATTAGGTTCATTCTACCAGATGATAATAGTAGCTTAGGTATATTATCCTTGAGAGGTGTTGTAGTATCCACAACAATAAAATGGTAATGATTGTATATCTTATGTTTGTAGATCAATGTATCTCATACTCAAGAACAAATGTAAGAAACATAGATCCAAGCCATATATGTTTGTTCTTCCATTTTTTTCAGTAATTAATCTATGGCATATTAATTACTAATTGAATGACCGAATTGTATCAATTTGTAATTTTTCATCGGTGAATATACACAAGTAGAGAAATACAAAAATGATGAAATTGATGAAGTTAGATAAGAATGTGCCAAGTTCATGCACTCACACAATCAATATTAAGGATCTACGTACATGCATGTTTTGGTTTGTATCTCATATGTATTATGTTATTCTATATAATTAGAGATGCACATGCATATATGCGTGCAAGTATTTATTAGTCGTTATATATAGTTAGCTAGGTTTTATGATCAATGAACTTTGACTTTGGAGTATAGAGCTATCAACTTGTGGTACGCCTACTAATTTTTATCTTCTTGGAAGAAATATATGCATTAATTGATGTTATTTTACACATTACATATTTGGTAAATATTGGAACATACATCTTTGTGAATGGGCTAGAACAAAACTACACAAGTAAAAAAAATAATTACATTTTAATAACAGTTATTTTATAAATCATTATTAAAACCTTAATTGAATATATATTTCAGCCATTTTTAATAACACTTATAATAAAAAAAACCAGTTATTAAAGCCACATTTTAATAACAATTATCAGGAAAAGAAATAGTTGACAAAAGGTTAATAAAATGCTCCTTACAATATGAATTAGGGTATAATTAATGCTTTATCAGGACTTAGTTAGTTTTTTAGGGGTTAAGTTTATTAAATGAATTATTTTAATAATGGTTATCCAAAAAATCATTAACAGAGGGTCAATTAAATGCTTGTTAAAATACATACTATCGAAAATTAGTTAGGATTTTTATTTATTAAACTTATTTTTTAATAATGGTTATCAAAAGAAAAAAATTGTTCACAAAGGGTTAATTAAATTCTTTTAAAAAATACTAATTAGGGTTTAAATAATACTTTATTAGAAATTAGTTAGGGCTTTTTTAGGGATTAGGATTGTTAAATTGATTATTTTAATAACTATTTTAGGGTGAACCGCTATTAAAACATGAATTTTTGCTTAAATTTTGTGGTTTTTTTTAGATTTTTTATGATGGTTTTGGAACTGTTATTAAAAATTTAATAACACACAATTTAATAATGATTTAAAAACTAGTATTAAAACTCTTTCAAAATCGTTATCAAAAACTATTTCTAGGGTAGTGATGGGGTCCCTGAACTCAATATAAATGAAATAATGGAATATGTTATATTTAATAATAATATTTGGAATTAGTATTTACCTTACATTGATTTATGTATCACGCATGTTTGCTTATTCTTTGATATGAACTTATGTAACTCTTTAGATCCTTCTCAACTATATTGTTACCTTACTCAATGTTTGTACTTTTCATGGGTGTTGCTCATTCCTATAAGCAAACTCGCTCTGTTTTGTTAGTGATTATTGTCTCATACTTTTAATCATAGTATTAAAAACCAGATCGAACAAGTCGGTTAAGCCAATCAACTAGTGAACCAGTTACCATACTAGTTGGATTAATCATTAGGACCAGTAACACAAAAGAACCAGTGTAAATCAAGTCCAACCAACCAATTTTGCTAAAAATTGAGACCCATACTATTAATTGGAAGACCGAACTAGTTCTTCCCTCCTCCTTATTTTCCAAAATCCTAATTCCTATTAAGTACTGACTAAGAGTGAAAGACTCAATTTGAGTCTGGAAGACTGGAAGTAGAACTAAGGAGTAATCGTCATCATCTAGCAGATCAGGAGTATAGTAGCATACTTTTAAGTGTCAACTCCATAGTTAAGCCTAAATTTGTTCAAGCTAGCCCTATTGAAACAACTTCTTCATCTGTTTGTTTGCCATCATTGAGCCTCGACCTATTCAATTTTAGTCTACTTGCCATATTTCTAGCTGAATTCGATTGTAGAGTGTCATCCACTCATCCTCGTCATTGCTCTTACCCTGTTGCGGCTTCTTCTTCATCTATTTGTCTGCCATTGCTGAAGGTTAGCCTTTGTAATCCCTCACACACAAGTTCCTTCAATTTCATTTTTCTATCTTCAAATTCATCTGCTATTTTTATGTCTAACCAATCGCCATTGTAGGACTGGAGCTTGGATGCCATTTTCACTAGATATTAAGCTTTAAGCCATTAATTTTGCTTGACCTCATACAGCTTTTACTCTTCCATTGTTAGAGCTAGAGTTGTATATGTAGCCAAAGGTTGATTTTAGTTCTAAGTGTGTCGAGTCTCACGTGCTGACTACAACAACCAGTAGTTTGGTAAATGCATATGTGTGTGCTTGGAGATAAACCTTAAATACTAAATATAATGATTTTGGTAGATTGTTGTAGTGTGTGTATTGTGCACTTATGCTGCTTGTGCACCAAAAGAATATTGAATAGGCAGTGCTTATGCTTATGGTGATTCTTGAATCTTGGTAGATTGTAACATATGCCGATTCTTGGTAAGTAGGCATTGCTTATGCCGATTCTAAATTGTAGGATGTTGTTCTAATTACTAAACTACTTAATCTTCAGTGCTTGTCATAGCCTATGGTCGATTCTTGGTAGAATCGTAGAAGTGCTTGTTTGTTTAGGAAAGAAGTTGTTGGTTATTATTATTTTTTTTACTATAATGTAAATTTTCAATGAGTATTAGACAATCAGCTTTACTTTTCATCAATTGTTAGCTTGAATGTTAGCTTTTGCTGTGATATCTTATTAAGTGATATCTCAAATCTATGATTCTCGATTGTATTATTATTTGTTTTTATTGTCTTACTATGAGTATATAATATATTTTTATTTTTATAAAGGGTGAAAATTTGATATAGAAAATGTCTACAGAGGCTAGTAATACTGGTTCTGGATCTACAAAAAACTCTACTCCAAAAAGTGCTACTGCTCCTAGAGCAATGAAAGATCCCGCTTAGAGTCATTGTAGGGAAGTTTTGGATAATAGAAAGAAGTTACAATGATTGTATTGTTCTAAATTACTTTCGGGAGGTGGTATCTAACGCTTCAAACAACATTTAGCCGATGTCAAATGTCAAGCAAAGAGATGCAAAAATGTTCCTCCCAAAGTTAGTTATAAGATGAATAATTTAATTGAAGATTTTACTAATAAAAAATGGAAGACACAAGATATGTTAGCTAAAGAAAATCCATATAGCCTAATAAGAATAGACACATTTTCTCAACATTTAATTGAATAACCACCATCTTCCATGTTTCCTCCTAGGGTTGCTAGTGGTTCTACTTTAGAAGCTAAGAAAAATAATCTAGATAAATGGAAAGGAAAGAAAACTACAATGGGACATCATTTTATGCCAATAACAACTCTCGATACACAACCAACAATTAAAAGTGTTTTATAAAGCAAAGAAGCCATTAAAAGGTTATATATTATCATTTTTAAGTGGATGATTGATGCTTGTATTCCATTTAATACTATGAATTCTATTTATTATTAGCATGTGATTGATGGTATTGCTCACTTGGGCACTGGCTATAAGGGTCCAAATGTCCATGCTCTTCGAGGTTATTTGTTGATAACAAATGTTGAAAGGTGAAGAATTATGTTGAGTGTTTTCATCTAACATGGGAACAAATAGGTTGTACAATTATGACAGATGGGTGGACTGATCAATATAATCGAACTTTGATTAATTTCTTGGTTTATTATCCAAAAAGGGGTTTTGAAGTTCGTTGATGTCTTTAAAGCTTCTAAAACCACTAAGTTGTTGCATAAGCTATTTAGAGAGACTGTTTTGAATGTTAGTGTTGAAAATGTTGTGCATATGGTAACAAATAATGTTGCTAATTATGTTGATGCTGGTAGATTGTCAGAGCATAAGTTTAAGATGCTTTATTGGTCACCTTGTGCTGCATATTGCATAAATTTGATGCTTAAAGATATAGGTAACCTAGATGAGGTTGAAGATATTGTAAAACATGCTTCTAAAATCACTAAGTACATTAAGAATCATTTTTATGCTTTATATTTGATGAGGAAGCATACACAAGGAAGGGAAATCATTTGTCCATCTCCAACTAGATTTGCAACTAATTTCATTATTTTGCAAAGTATAGTGTCACAAATGAATGTTCTTAGGACAATGGTTGTTTCTAGAGAATATACCTCCTGTGCTTATGGTAAAGAAAGGGAAGGAAAGAAATTTATAGAGAATATGTTGAGTTTTACCTTTTGGAAGGAGTGTTTTGTTATTGTATAATTTACAAAACCTCTTCTGCGTATTCTACATATGATGGATATGTAAGAGAAATGGTCTATGGGTTGTTTGCATCAAGCCTTTCATAAGTCTAAAGATGATATGGTTTCTAGATTTTAGAGAAGAAATGAAAGGGTAGTTTCTTACCTCCAAATCATTACTTCTCATTGGGATACTCAAATTTCAAAGAATTTATATGCAGATAGTTTTTAGTTTAATCCTTGCTTTCAGTATCATCTAATATTACAAACCATCAAAACATTGTGTCTGTTGTTATTGATGTCATGGAGAGGTATGCTAATAGAAATTTCTAATTTAGATAAAAATGGATAATTCAAATAAGTTCTTTTAGAAAAGTGGAGGGTGATTTTGGAAGATGGTCTGCTATGCAAGATTGCTCTATTCTTACAACTAATATTGCTTTTGAATAATTTTTAACCTTTATTACTTTCTTCCTATTACAATTGTTGTTTGATTGTTTTGTATATTAATATATCAATCTTCACATCTTGTAGACGAGTGGTGGATATTATATGGATGTGGGGCTCCAGATCTACAAAAAATTTCCATTCATGTTTTGAGCTAAACTACTCGTGTTTTAGGATGTGAACGAAATTGGAGTATATTTGAGCATATCCATTTGATGAAAAGAAATATAATAGAGCATTAAAGGCTCAATGATCTAGTCTTTGCTCATTCTAACTTGAGGTTGAACCAAAAGGTATTTTGTGAATCCATCTTTCAAAATTTATTTATAATCTTCGTGCCTAATCTTTAAATTTATTATTTCACATGACCATATTACTAAGTAGTGTAGTTGTGTTATCGTTTGTGTAACGACTGATTTAAAACAAGCTATGATCCAAATAATTTCAAAGAGTTTAATGTAAATGGCAGTTGGAATCTTATGGATGAGCCTTCTAGCTTAAATAATGAGGAGATAGAGTTGTTGAGAAATGGATTGGCTTCTTATACTATTCAAGATAATCAAATAAATGCAAATTAAGGTATAAACTATGAAGCTCATAACCTTTTATTGTTTATATAATATCATATGACATTTTTATCCTTTTACTTAACATTATAATAGTGGTGTATGTGTAATGACATTTTTATCCTTTTACTTAACATTATAATAGTTGTGTGTGTGTAGAAGTATTGGAAGTATTTTATGATAGAAAAGATGAGATAGAATACCAAGAGGATGAAGATAATTGTGCTCATAAAAATGTTACCCCCATATTTTCTAATGTAGATGATAATATTTATAATTCATATGGTTTTGATGAGTAGTTATATAAGAAGATTAATTACTTTCAATTTTGATTGTGTATTAATTGACTTTTACTATGTTCTATTATGTATTTCTTGAATATATATGGACTTGATGTTGAATTTTGTTATTTTGTGATTTGTATAAATTCTTTGAGAGGATTATATTTATGATGTTGTAAATTGTAATATGCTATTTTTAGGTTTATGATAGGTAATATTGAAGAACACATAATACCATCAAATAGATTTATAAAGGTTTTACATATTTTTAGTGAATCATTAGAACTACTATTTCAACCTATTCAAACCAGTGGTCTCACCAATAAACCATGAAACATGTATCAAGACCTGGTTGATGATCATTTTGGTTATATAAACTATTTTTTAATGTGCTTGCCTTCAATGAGCACCAATTGAAATGACTCAGGGTATGGTTATCCATATATCTATATCTCTCTGTGGAATCCTAGTTCTTTATTTTCATTATACACATTCCCTTATTTTTATTTTATATCTTATATCATAGTAGAATCTGGTGATTCCCACACTTGATTATTAGGTTTGAGGTTAATTTTTTTCTTGCACCCAACATAGGTTAGGCATAGGGAGTGCCTCTTCTATGTTAGATGTGGCGTGAAACCTCTATGTTTTGTATTTTGGCTTCAACAATAAAAGTTTTAAAATTAAAATTTTAAGCCCCTAAATTTAGGGGTGTTACAAAATCCCACTTCCATCTTGAAACATCCAAAGGCTAGGATAATCATGTAGGTTAACGATGCTCTATCTTATCCTTATTCTATATTAGACATCTTGATATAAACTCTACTCCTTCTCGCTTTATGCTAGGCCACTAGCAGACCCTCTTAAGGTTCTTATCCATCTTATTCCCTCTTAAGTGGAAAAAATATAGAATATAGTGATCCTCCTCCATAATTTGATGGTTTAACTTGACGCAACCCTATGGCGCACACCATCAACTCCTATAGCGGATGCTACCATCCTCACGAATCTAAAATTCCTTAGTTTTGCTGTGTTATATCTTCTATTGAATACATTCAATCTTGACATCCCTAGGTTACCCCACTCAAATCTCATTGAACGCAATATGTGTGATAGTCAAGGCACTCATTCACCTTGCTAAATCAGATCTATCCCCATTTCTCTAAGCTCCCCGAGTAATTGGTTAGCCACCACATAAAAACTCAAGGAATATGATGTCTTCCTACTCAAGGTATCTACAAAGATGTTGGTCTTACCCTTGTGGTAGTTTAACTCAATATCATAATCCTTCATTTACTCTAACCATATTTGTTGCCTCATATTCAACTCCTTATGAGTGAATATGTACCTGAGTCTTTTGTGGTTGGTGAAGAAATTGCATTATGTCCCATATAGATAGTGCCTCAAGATCTTCAACACGAAATCAATTGCGGCCAACTCTATATTATGGGTTAGGTAGTTTTGCTCATGCCACTTCAACTAAAGAAAAGCATACACTACCACCATATCATGCTACATAAAAACACAACCTAGTTCATGCTTTAATGCATCGTTGTCTAATCACAATGCTAAAGTAAACACTAGTGGTATAGTAAGAAATTGCTTCAACTCCTAGATTATGCCCTCAAAAGTGTCATCCAAATGAAACCTTGTGGTCTTCTTTATAATGTTCTTCAAGGGACAAGCACCTGTTGAGAATTCTTAGACAAGGAAATTTTAATATCCTATCAATCCCAGGAAACTACAAACCTTAAGAATGCTAGTTTGTACCTTTCCCTCTGTGACTACCACAATCTTCATTAGATCTATGGTGGCTTCTCTAGCTGACACCACATGACCTTAAAATGCAACCTTGAAGAGCCAAAACATGCACTTGGAGAGTTTGACATATAACATGTGCTCTCTGAGGAGTGATAAGGTGGCATAAAGATGTAGTTCATGCTCCTCTATACTCTAATCGTACACCAATATATCATATATATTAACCACCACAAAATGGTTAAGAAACAATTGAAAGATCCTCTTCATCAAATCCATAAATACAACAAGCTCATTAGTAATCCTAAAAGGCATCACTGTGAACTCATAGTGCCCTTATAGTGTCTTAAAAGGCATCTTCATGATGTCTATCTCTGCAATGCATAGTTGGTGATAACCCATGTAATACCCCGTATTAATTAACCCTTAATTTAGACATGTAAGACTTAATGTTTGATTAGTAGGTGAAGTAAACCATAAGATTTTTTTTTATCGATCGCCTTGTTGTCTCAAGTAGGTCCATAAACATTAAGTTATGAAAATAACCCAGATTAAATGTAAGAAAGAGTAGAGAAGGTAAAAAAAATTGAGGACGATAATAATACCGATAATAAGAAGAGGGTAATTAAAATAGAAGGGATGGTTATACCAATAATCTTTTTATAAATAATACTTTTAATAATAATACCCATAACAAGGATTGTAAGAATAATAATAATGTTAGTAATAATTACAAAAATAAAATAAAATAATGGAGGTGATAAAACAATGATAATAATATTGATCATAATAATACTAGTATCATGTTTTATTTTGAGAAAATTAAACCTTGCTTAGGTGGGAATACTTTTCCTAATAATCTCACTTGCAAGCTTAATATTTTGGGGAGGCTTTTGCTAATCAATCCCTAACCAAACCCCCCATCTTTTCCCCACATAAACCCAGCCAAAAAAATTCCCCCAACCTGTCGAAGCAACTTGCAGCCTATGCAGCCATACAGCCTGTCACATTTCCCTCTCCTCCCCATGCATATGTCTCTTCTTGTCTAGCAACCATCATCCTTTTTGCAGCTTTCCCTCTACCCCAAACACAGCCCATCTCCTCTCTACATCACCACCCTCTCACGCCACACCCCATCCCCTGCAATCGCAGCACAAACCCCAGCCACACTCCCTCACATCTCTCGGCCAACCTGCAGCCAAGGCCTTCGACACCCAGCATTCCTCCCCCAACTTGTAGCCTCACCTTTCCTTTCCCCAACCTACACCCCTACTCTATCTCCTCATCATCTACCCACCTGTTTTCCCTCCTTTCCCATGCCTCTCCACCTGCAAAACTGCAGCCCATAACCCCAGCCATCCTCCATCACATCATTCAGCAACTTGCAGCTAAGACTCATATAATCCCAGCCTTCCCTCAACTTGCAGCCCCTATCTTTACCTCCTCTCAACCTACACACCGACCCTGTCTTTCTAGCCATCTACCCCTCCATTCCCTTCCCTTCTCCATGCTCATACCTTCCCTTGCAGGCCTCCATCTCCATGCAAACTGTCGACACCATCACCCCCCCAAACAACCCACTGCAGCCCCTTAACTCTAACCCACGCATCCCCTTTTTCCCCCTACTTTCCCCTCCTTTTTATTAAGCCCCAATCTGCAGAAAAAACCCTCCTTTCCTCTCCCTTGAAGCCCCTCTAATTTTTCCCCTTGCATCCCTCTCCTTCCCTTCCCTAAATTCCAGCAACAAAAATATAGTTGCAGCCCCAAACTTCCCCTCCCCTCCACCGAATTTAGTCTAAAAAATAATCCAACTTTTGCCTTGTGTTCCACCTCCCCAAGTAGCCATTTTTCTTCCCCAAGTAAGTACTCTATCTTTCGGTGGGTTCGGTGCTTAAGTTCATGCGCCGACCGCCTCATTTATTTTCCTAATCATTTTTCAAGTATTAGCTTATATAAGTTATCTTTTGGTTATTTTAATTTTCATAAATATTAATGCTTGTAGTTTGGATGATGTATTCACTTCTAGGTAATCTCGACCCCGCCTAGGGTATTTGTGGAAGAAGCTCGTGATGTTATTATTTCTTAGCTCAAGGTAAACCTAACTTATCCGTAGACGGTAGAATTTCTATGTGAAAATGATAGGCTAGTTTTCTAGGATAAAATCATGATAGGATGAAGATATCAAATTATTGTATGTTTGTAGGAAATGGGAGCACGTTGTAGTTCTTTTCTACATGAATATCATGATGTGTAAATTAACATGTGTTATCATGCAATCTTTTTACATGCCTAATTAATATTCTAAAATTTGAAGAAGTGTATGTTAATGGTACGAACTTGGATTTATGCTAGTAAAAAGAGATGAGTATGTTTAAGTTAAAATGTAGTTTTATATGGGAGTATGTTATAGTCCATTCCTACATGAATATCATGATGTGTAAATTAATATGCGTTATCATGCAATCTTTTTATATACCTAAGTAATATTCTAAAATGTGAAGAAGTGTATGCTAATGGTAACGAACTTGGATTTATGCTAGTAAAATGAGACGAGTATGTTTAAGGTAAAATGTAGTTTTATATACCATGATTGTAATTGAGATTTATTTGTGGAAATTGTATGAGTCTATAGGATATTAGAAATGCATGCTAATAGTGTTTACGTGTACCTTGCATGGTGAATGGTTAGGGATAATATGGTCCTTTGTAGTACCGAGGAAATTATTGTATGTAAAGTATCATTAGCTATTTTATGCCAGCGTTTCATGACAAATAACTTATATAAGTAAACTTGATAATAAAAGTGAAGGAAAACGTGGTAGTTATAGGTTGAGGGGTATTTTGGTCATTAAGGCAAAAAGGTGTTCCAAAGTGGATAATTGGACTAGTTAAATTAAGTGTTGGCCTTCAAATAATATTGGGAATAATTGGACAATTGGTTTGAACACTGAATCGAATAATTATTCGAGCTATGACATAATGCCTAACCCTAGGCCATGTTGGCTTAGAATGGTTGCGACCTCGTGTTCTTTGGATGTGACGTTGTTTGTTGATGGTTGACTAAGTTGAACTTTGTGAATCTCGACATTATAAAAGAAAATAATAACCCAGAATTTCATAAGACAATAATTACTTAAAGAGAAAGACTCGAGTTGGAAAGGAATCTTGTGCCTCGGACTTGGCCGCCGAGTGCATAGTTTGGGTCTTCAGGTCAAGGGGCTCACTTCTGCTCTATAGGTATTCCATACACCCTATAGGGAGTACGCGTACTTAAGGTCTTGAGTTCTGAGGTTTAGTATAGGCGAATGTTATGTCGTGTGGTTTCCTTGGTAAGTTTTGCCCTGGAATTGAGTGATTTATTTTGGTACCACCCTCCTTGACGATCATTGTCATGGATATGGGATTGTATTCCACTTGAGAATTTTTATATAAATTATATAACCGGATTAGACACCCACCATAATACTTCTGTAATAATCGGATTAGGAATGACTTGACCTTGGTTAGATTGCTTGGAGTATCAATAATTCTTCCTATTATGCCATAATATATGGTCGTTGGTAAGTTAAATTGGTTGAGAAATTATAATCATGCTTTAAATGCCTTTGATAGGGATTTTGACCTAACTCGTAATGTTAATTGTGATGTAGATGTATGTTTTGAAATTGTGGCCTTACATGTGATCATATATTCTATTTGAATTCCGTATTTGCATAATGATTGCTACGTGGGTATGCTACCTCTCTGGAGGCGTTGTGGTTTACTTAGTACGAGGAAGTCGTACTGATACTATCACTTTTCAGAGGAGTACGTCCATGACATGCATTGGTTAAAGGATTACGAGGAGCGTCATCCCGGCGAATAGGTAGATTTAGGGAGCAAGTGGACCCCACCCCTTTTTCCCCTTTTCCTTGTAACATTGATGGACCGTAAGAGTGTAAGGCAAACCATTAATGACTTTTGTGTACTCTGTTATTATTTTCTAAATGGTTAGCTACTTAATTTCCTAAACAATCATTTGTCATGGATAATCTTTCTTTTGCAAAACTCTTGATTACGTATTGTACTTCTCTTATCTTTGGTTGGTTTGATTTATTTTAAGCCTTAGCACTTGACGTAAGGATGGTGAGGAAACCGGACTTATGTCAAGTGTGGCGGTAACAACCACCGTTCTTTAAAAATTTATAAATTTTACAAGTAAAAATATTAGATGTTTATTATATATTATATTTAATTGATTACTTTAAATATTTGATTACTTAAAAAAGGATAATTTATAAAATAAAGGTGAGCATAACAAGAATATACAATGTATAATTATCATTTATTACATTGTAAATATTAGATACAATCATAAGATTATTAGTAAAGATAAATGAAATAAGAATATTATATGTTTTTTATTTGTACAAAGGTAAATAATAAAGATATTTAAAAGTTTTAAGAGTATTATATTTGATTGCTTTAAATATTTATAAATTTTACAAGTAAAAATATTAGATGTTTATCATATATTATATTTAATCAATTATTTAAAATATTTGATTACTTAAAAATATAATTTTATAAAATAAAGGTGAGCATAACAAGAATATACAGTATATAATTATCATTTATTACATTGTATATATTAAATACAATTATAAAATTACTAGTAAAGATAAATGAAATAAGAATATTATATGTGTTTTATTTTTACAAAGGTAAATAATAAAGATATTTATAAGTTTTAACAATATTATATTTGATTGCTTAAAATATTTATAAATTTTACAAGTAAAAATATTAGATGTTTATCATATATTATATTTAATTGATTACTTAAAAAAAGATAATTTTATAAAATAAAGGTGAGCATAATAAGAATATAGAATGTATAATTATCATTTATTATATTGTATATATTACATATAATCATAAGATTACTAGTAACGAGAAATGAAATAAGAACATTATATGTGTTTTATTTTTACAAGGTAAATAAAATAATATATATATATATATATATATATATATATATATATATATATATAAGTTTTAATAGTATTATATTTGATTACTTTAAATATTTATAAATTTTACAAGTAAAAATATTAGTTGTTTATCATATATTACATTTATTTGATTACTTAAGAAAAGATAATTTTATAAAACAAATGTGATAATAAAAATAACTATATAATGTATTAATGTATAAATTATAATTATCATTTATTATATTTTAGATTTTTTTTAATTTACAAAAAAAAAATCAGTCTGGTCTAACTGGAACTGGTCCACTCGTTTTTTTTCTCTCTTCTCATTTTTTCTTCGTTTGTGTGAAACTCAACTAGAAAAACGAAGCCTATCGAGCTCGACCCTACCCTGCCCCTACTGTCTGTGACTGCGAGCTGTCATTGTTTGGTCCACCATCGTTGCCTTCTCTCGAGCCGTAACTTATATTTATTTTATTTATGTTATTATATGTATATTTTATTGTAATATTTTTATTAGTTATATTATATTTGTATTTTTATTGTAATATTTTTGTTAATTATTATTATTATAGTAAAAAAAACTATAATAAGTTATTTTAAACATAATTTAAATTAAATATTAATTTTATATATTTTCATAAATTATTAATTATTATATATAAATTGATATAAATTAAAAATTAAATAATGTAAAATATAAATAATTAATAAAAATAATTAGATATTGTAAATTTAAAATTGATGAATGTAGAATACTAAATTATATTTAAAGTAAATTAATAAAATTAAAAGAAAAAATATAACTAAAACTTTAAATTTAGGGTTGTAACGTGAGATATTCTTGATACGGGGTATAGTTATTGGCTTATTGCTTGTTGGATTTTGTGGGTGATAATTGATAAAGGACATTATTATGCTCTTCTATTAAGAGTTTCTTCAAATAGGTGAATCAGTGGATGTAATGGAATACTTTTTGAAAATTATTTTACGGGCTTACAACTAGATGTTTGCCTTTTTATTTTAGTTATTTATTTATTAATAATATATCTTATTAGGATATCATTAATAAGTAAGAATGTCTAGGGTAAAATTATAAAAAATTAGTATAATTTATAAAAGACTATATTTTTTAAAGTTTTAAATGAATAATAAAATATGTATAATTTATTATTATTATAATATATTTTAATGTCTGATCGGGTTAATGTTGGGTCAGATCGGGTGAATGTCGGGTCGGGTCGAAGCGGGTCGGATTAATATTGGGTCGGGTCGGTATCGGGTCGGGTCAATGACGGGTCATGGGTTGGGATCAGGTAGGGTTTATTTTTATCGGGTCAGTGCCAAGTTGGGTCAATGTCGGGTCGCTAAATTTTTTGAGTTATATTGGATCGGGTTTCGCTCGGGTCGGGTCAACTTTTGCTAGCTCTACCTATGACAGTTTTTTGTGTGTGGGAGGGGGGATAAAAAGTGATAGATGTTGTGTTATCTGGTGAGGTAGGTGTTTTTTTTTATGAGCATCCTAGAGTCAAGACCATGGCTGGCTCAACACTTCAGTCAACATTGTCATCTTTTAATAAACTTATGTATATGGCCGGCAACGAGTTGAGCAACATCCTTTAAAATAATATTTGGATTAGTTCGTTTAGTTAAACGAACGAATGAGACTGACTTTTTAACGATGGAGTCAAGTTGAGTTTATGAGCTAAAGTTATAAAATGAATCTAGTTTTATTTTTTTAAACATAGGTTTTGTTTATTTAACTAAACGAACGAGTCGAACTAAATTTTTAACGAATCGAACATCGAGTTGTCTTACTTTATTTACAATTTTATTTGTCCATGGTGTGCACCAGTGTAATATGGATTGGAATTTTTTTGAATTTAGAATTGGGATTGGAAAGGAATTATTGGTCAAACATTGGTTAGGATCAAAATTATTAAATTATATATTTTTTATATTAAAAAGATGTAAATTTTAAGATAAAAGATTGATGAGATTTCGGATTGGATAGGATAGTAATAGATTAAAGGTTAAATTTCTTTTTTTTATTTAGGAACCAAAATCCAAAGTAACTGGTCGTTTCGATATAAAATTTTAGTTTTTATAAATTTGTTAACACTCTTATGCATGATAGTTACATTTTTTTCCTTCCTCCAAATAATTAAGAATTTTTTCAATAATAGGAAAAACCTACCGACATCAAAGCAGGAGCCCAAAGAAAGTCCCGCAGTCCAAAACAAATACCATCCCCACAAAACAAGCCTGCAGCGAGCCAAGCTCACCGATAAGACGGAAGCAAATAACACTCCACTAACACATCCCACCTCGGCCTAGTTGTACATTGATATTTATAAGACTTTCATATTGATATTTCATACATGCCTGCATGTTAACTAGTAGCGACTCATTTAGAATGCCTATAAATAATAAAAATAGAATTATGTCTCAAACTTTATTAAAATTCTATTGTTTGATATATATCAAAGCAGGCATAAAATATAGTTATATATTTTAAAAAAATAGAAGATACATATCTTATAGAATTAGAAATAGATTTCCATTTCCCATAAATTTTATGCCTAGTAGTCCCTCAATAATATTTCTAGACCGTCTACCATGTCATCTGAGCACACTTGGGCCAATGCTCTTCATGGACCTTAGGTCGATAATTATGACAAACTGGGTTTTGTTTACTTTAGTAATGTGTGTGTTAAAATGAAAATGAAACAAATTGGTGTACATTGATACACTATATATTGTAATCATTTGTTGTCCATTGAAAACAAATTGTATTGGATTATGATTAAAGAGAATGATATTGTTTGAATTTCATAAAAAGTGATAGGTCACATCGATGAACTAAATGATTGAATTAAAAGTAGTATACTTATCAAACAGAAAGATTTATTTTTATCGGCAATTGAATTATCAAGAAATACCTCTGTTGACTAGTTAAAACTAAATAAATAAGTGAATGAATCCCACATAGATAATCAATCTAAATGAAGGTCAACCAAAATATAACTCTAAAGTTATTTTGATATATAGATTAAACTAAAACAATTTCATTAGCCAAATTGTGCCCATATTTGATTTAAATTAGGCCAAATGATTAATTGGGCATGATTTAATTAAATATAGTCTAATTTAATTTTACAATAGATCATGAGTCATGACTCCCAAGTTTATAGGTCCAAGTTCACTAGCCAAGATATCTCATCCTCTATAAATAGAGTGATCTTCTCTTCATGACACACTAAAGTCTAGTGATCAAAAGCTCTTAGAGATAATGCTTTCAAGCAATCTAAAGCCAAGGATCGAAGAATGAAGATCAAGAACCAAAGATCAAAGAATTAAATATCAGAGTTCACAACATAGGAGCTCTCACAAAGAAAGCTCCCAATCATTATAAAGCAAAATATTGAACATTTAAAGTGGACGAGCTCTTAGAGATAACACTTACAGGCACACTAAAGCCAAGGATCAAATAATAAAGATTGAATACTCAAATACCAGAGTTTGGAACATAGGAGTTCTCATATAGAAATATCCCAATCATTTAAAAGCATATGATTGAACATTCAAAGTCGATGATTTAAAGATTGAAGCTTTAAATATCAAAGGATGAAGATTTGAAGATGGATGAAGATTAAAGAATCAAATAATTAAACATTCAAGCATTAATTTGAATATGAAATCTTTCCATTGATGAGTAGAGCAAGCAACTTAGAAGATTCAAGTCTTTAAATGAATATCTAAGCCTTCAATTAAATATCAATATAAACAACTTTGAATGTTCAAATATCTAAGGAGTGAAGATCATAGAATCAATTGGAGGGAACAAGAATACGAGATTTGTGCTTTATTAACACATTCAACAAAATTTGAATATGATCAAAGGTATCAAGAACTACTAAATCGTGCCCCCTTCATTAGTAACTTTTAATTGATCAAAGGGATCAAACACTATAGAATCGTACCCTCTTTGCCAATAAAGTTAACACCAAATCTGATCGAAAGGATCAAGAACCACTAAATCACACCCTTTTCATTGGCAAATTCAAAGTCTTTAGTGACAACATCAAATCTTTATTAACAAGTTTGTATCAAGCTTGCCAAATTCAAGATGAGCCTCAAACTAGTTGAAAGATCAAATCAAATTCAAGTATAATGTCAAGCCAAATTATTAATTGAATCATAGAATTATACAAATCTTGTAATTGATTTATGCATAGAGATTGTAACCATAATTTGATCTAAAGATTAATAAAATATTATTTTATTCTTTATTTTTCTATTTGCATAACTTTATCATTAACCTCTTTTTCACTATGAATATTATGAGTTTATCGATGTTTGTACATATATGTTATGATTGTTATTTATTTATTTTGTGATTAAAAAATAAATTGATTGTAATAATACTAAAGTTATGTTTGGAACAACTAGTTGAAACACTAGCTATCGATACTTAAAATTGATAAGTTAGTTAATTTTCATAGAAGTGTTTGACATAACTAGTTGTCATATAACTAGTTGAAAGGTACATATCTATATTTAATTAATAAAAAAATAATTAAGGTAAAATATTGCAAGGTTAAAAATATGAAAAATCATAAAGAATCTAGATCAAGATAAACTCCTTGATCATATCCTCACATAAAAGCTAGACTTAAATGTTTTTTGCAATAACACCGACATCTTGATACTTGCAAGTGATGGCCTACAAAAGGTACGTACGTATATGGTTCATATATATATATATATATGTTGATGTTCAACTTGATGAATTTAACCTCAACGGAGCTAGTTATCTAATTGTATGAAATTAACTATATAGATAGTCTTAATTTAATTCTTTCATGCATGTGTGTATGTACATATATGTTTGGTTGAACACTGTGAAGTGTTTGCAACCCAAGAGGTAGTTGAGTGATATTGCCATAAGGATGAAAGATCCACAAAAGGTAGCAAAATAGTTAACATTGGAAGCATTAAGAAGAGGGAGTAAATATGTCATATATTGTGAGCTTTGAATGAGTATTAAATATACAACATAATAAGGTTTCAATTCGTGTAGGTTGTTGGAGAAGTGTATTGTTGGCATGTGCATTATGTGACAAACACGAGGGGTCCATATTTCCTAACATGGACCGAGTTTATATACAGAATGTTTTGGGTTGAATATTAGAAAAATACTGAGAGTAAGAAAATTAACACTGGAGGGGCATATTTTCTAACACAGATCGTGCTTTATGGTGACTCTAAAAAACACGTTGTTTTACCTTGTATGGTTTTATATTATATAAAAGAGATGTGATAAAACCCAAGCCAATAAGTCGTGTGTGTGAATCTTCTTCTCCTCTATTGTGTTCTCTTTATTTTAGATAATTACTAATTTGTTGATTGATTTGTTGAATCATTTCGTAATTATACAATTACACGAATAAATATTTTTCCTAATTGTTCCATCTTGTGATTGAATTATCAATTATTTCATTGTATTTTTTTATTTATTTATAATTATTCAGATCTAGTCAATCACAATAATTAAGTATCAGAGTTTTGGTTGCTGAAGAGATATGGAGTTGAGGATATCTATAAGATTTGATATTGAGAAGGTCACTTAGTCCGTTAATTTCAGATTGTGCAAATTGAAGATGCAGGCAATTTTGATTTAGAATATATTGGAGAAAGCTTTATCTTGTCATTTGAATAAGCTAGAATCGATGGCGGATGAGAGATTTGAGGAGGTAAATATGAAGGTCATATCTACCATACAACTATGTTTCTTAACGAAGTATTATGGAAAGTGGTAAAGTAATTAATGACATATACCTTGTGGTTGAAACTCAAATCTTTGTATATGACAAAGCCAATAGTAAATCTCTTACTGCTAAAGAGTCTGTTTCATGTCCTAAAAGTATGTGATGATCAATCTTTAAAATTTCATTTAGATAATGTTAATTCTATTGTGATGGATTTGTAAAATATAGAAGTCAAGCTTGATGATAAAAATTTGGCCATTATTCTTGTGTTATTTGCCTACAAACTTTAATCATTTTCATGAAACTATATTGTATGGGAAGGATGAGTTAGTCCTTAAGGATGTGAAATCCGCCTTGCTACAATGGTAGTTGTTTAATAATTAGTTGACTAGTAGTAGTACTTTCAGATATTCACATAGTGAGGGACTTGTAGCTAGGAGAAGAAATAGGAGTGAGGGTCTAGTGACAGTAAAAAATTCAGATCTAAGTTGAAGAGTTGGTAGAAGAATGTGATGTGCTATGGGTGTCACAAGAATGAGCATATTAGAAAGTTTTGTCTTAATAGGAAGCCTGATGGTAAGTCTAGTGAGTCATCCAATACGAATGATGATGTTAATATCGCCTAAGATAATAGTGATGGAGATATGTTGACAGTCAATGATAGACAAACCAAGATTAATGATAGATAGATCATGGATTTTTGGTGTTCTTACCATACATGTCCCATCCGAAGTTAGTTTTAGAATTTTGAGGTGACTTATGGTGGATTTGTCTTGATAGGCAACGATGTTACTTACAAAGTTGTTAGGATTGGGACGATGAAGGTGAGGATGCATGACGGTTTACTTAGGACACTGTCGAATGTGAGGAAATTCCCTAAGATGACAAAGAACCTCATCTCATTGAGTTCCTTAGATTATAATGGATACCGGTATGCTATTGAGCATGGTACCCTGAGAGTTACAAAAGATAATCTCGTAGCAATTGAGGTGAAATGGTTTGGGACATTTTATGAGTTGGTGGGTTCTACTATAGTAGGGGCAGTTGCTATGATATAGGCAAGGTTGATAAAATTAGATTAACTTTGACACATGAGATTGGAGCACATGAGTGTCAATATATTGACTGAGCTCTTTGATAGATGATTGTTGGATGGACATAGTACATGTACTATGAAATTCTGTGAGCATTGTGTGTTTGGCAAGAAGAAGTGGGTTAGATTTTCGATAACTAAGTGTAATACGACAGCACCTCTTGAGTGGTCCATGGAGAGTGGTCTCCAAAGGTGGTTTGTGGTAATTGCTCACATCTATTGATGACTTCTTTAGAAATTTATGGGTATATTTCTTAAAGTATAAGAATGATGTGTTTGTTATTTTCAAACACTATAAGATCTTGCTAGAAAAGCATACTAAGAATAAAGTTAAGTGTCATATGATAGATAATGGTATTGAGTTTGTTGTATACAGTTTCAATGAATCTGTCAAGATTATGGGATAGCAAGACATCACACTTGTGTTAGGAGACCATAGTATAATGAGGTTGTTGAGCGAATGAATAGAACCCTATTAGAGAAGGTTCATTTTATGTTATCACAATGAGGGCTAGGCAAAGAGTTTTGTGCTGATACAATTCATGTGGCAGTATGCATAGCGAACCAATCACCCAACTGATCTATTGTGTTGAAGATATCTAAGTAGTTGTGATCTGTAAAGCCAGCGGATTACTCTGATTTGCATGTATTTTTTTATCCTGCTTATGCTTATGTGAATGATGGTAAAATTAAGCTTAGAGCCAAGAAGGGTACATTTCTCAAATTTACATCAGAACTGAAGGGTTACAGGTTAGGGGACCCAGCTTCATTTAAGTTCTTGACTATCAAGTATGTTACCTTCAATGAGTATGTATTTCTATAGAAGACTGAGTCTTAAGATTGTTGGGTGTATAGTATATAAATATAATAGAATACCATAAATAATTTATCCGAGCCCACCGAATTCACGATGTGTCCTTGCTTGCCACATTCATAGCACTTTCCCTTGAATTTCTTAGAGACATTAGATCCTGTATTATAACTATCTCCATTGTGCTTCCTTTTCTTGCTCTTCTTTGATCCGTTTTCCACCACATTGGCTCTTTATGCCATTAGATTTGAGCCCTCGGACTTGTGATTGTCTTCCTCAATTCTTAGACGGACTATGAGATCCTCAAGTTTCATTTCCTTAAGCTTATGCATGAGGTAGTTCTTAAAATCTTTCCAATATGGTGGTAATTTTTCAATTACCGCTGCTACCTGAAAGGACTCACTCAGGGACATACCCTCGGCATGAATGTCATGAATAATAACCTGAATCTCTTCCACTTGGGATATTACCGACTTGTTATCCACCATTTTATAATCGAGAAAACGACCAACAATAAATTTCTTTATTCCGGCGTCCTCTGTCTTATACTTGGTATCTAAAGAATCCCATAGTTCCTTTGCCGTTTTAGTACCAGAATACACATTATATAATGTGTCATCCAAACCATTTAGAATATAATTCTTGCAAAGAAAGTCAAAATGATTCCATGCATCTATTGCAGCCACTTTGACTACATCAGTCTCTTTTTCATCAACCTTTGGAGGACTCTCATTGAGATACTTTGCCAAATTTAATGTAGTCAGATAGAAAAGCATCTTCTATTGCCAAAGCTTAAAATCCGACCCATTGAACTGTGGTGGCTTTTCACCAACACCCATAGGATTTGTGGAACTTGCAACAATGTTTGCAGATGAAGCCATTTTTGTTACAGAAACAGAAGTTTGACGAATAAAAAAGGAGTAGAAGAAAACTAGTAGAATTATTTATCAAATAAATACCACTTTCTATACTAATTTCTCAAGTCGTGATTTTGGGGTGTTACAACCCGACCCTAGGTCAATTTTCAAAAGCTAGTTAAAAAAATCAATGATTTATAGAAGCAAATATCAGTTCTTCATCGTCAACTTGTTTAGACCTTAATAATCATTACACGAATGAAGACTCCCGCCCTTCTTTTTCATGAAGAGAACTAGTGCTCCTCTTGGGGACAATCTGACAGATATGGCCACGCGCTAACTACTCCTCTAGTTTTAACTTCAACTCCCACAAATCTACTGGTACCATTTGGTAGAGTGATTTCAAAACTAGCTTGGCTCTCTATATTATCTCGATGGTGAAATATATCTCATGCACTAGTAGCATACCCAATATCTCCTCTAGAAACATATCAGGATTTTCCTCTATAGCAACACATTTATGTTCAACTCCTAAACACCACATAGATACATAGGGTAATCTCTTTGCACCAAAAAATACAAGGTATGGGTAGACATGAAATTCATTGTAAATCTAGGGTTGTATCTATTAAAGGAAATCCTATCACCTTGAGGTCCCCATAACACTACTCATTCCTATGCATAATTTATCATTACTCAGTATCTCCCTAACATATTAATCTCAAGTATCACATTAATGCCCTATAAGTCCATCGCAACCAAGTCCATAAAGAAGGTTACCCTACATATATCTAAGGTCACATTTGAGTAGGGTCTAGTGTAGTTCATTCTATCCTAGGAAGAAAAAATAACAAATATTGACACACTAGTAAATGGAGATAAAATAACTTTAGTGACAAAATTTCTAGGCACAAACAACAATAAAGCACTTGAATTAAGATATATGTGCACTGCTAACAAAAGGATGGATAATGTACCAGTGACTACATCCAGTTGTCAATCAACCTCTACCTAGTTGATGACATTCAGGCACCTACCTTACTATCCTCCCTAGTATCCTCCATGTGACTCTCCAAAACCATGAGCATGCCCTCCTTTACCATGAGGAAATGGGTGATACCCTTATTGCCTATCCATAGCCTCTCGAGGTTGCACATTGACTAGGGCAGGTGCCATCTGATGCATTTGTTGTAGTTGGAAGGCGTGTTTCCAGTAAGCCTGATGTTGAGGTACAAGTTATATTGCCTACTAAAATTAAACCCTCTACTACTAAAACTCAAAAGCTCAATGACTTCTCCCACTAAAAACTAGATAATGAGTGGGTCCACCATCACAATCTTATCCTGAATGATTTAGGCTACATCGGCGACAAACAAAGCATATCTATGAACCGTGATATATAAGAAGACCACTCGGACTGACCCCCTATGTTGGAAGCTTAGAGATCCACCTCCTCAAAACTGAATCCTTCCTCTAAAACCCTATGTCTCGAGCTTCCTTTTACCTATAATGGAAGTATGCTCCCAAACCATAGTGGCAGAAACACATGTTTGCTCATAAAATGTGGCCAGTTCATGGATGACCATGACACCCATTATTTTTTCAGATGTTAAATTAGAGCCCATGCTAAAATTGGAAGACTACTATCACCACACTGGTCATTATACCTTTTGCAAAAATTAGTAAGTATGAAAACTGCACATAGTACTCCCCTACTATCAAACCCCCCTAGGTGAGCTACATGAAATCTTTAAGTTTTTTAAGGCTCTAAGGATAGAGCTTTCCGAGGAGCACCATATTGAAGTCCTACCAAGACATTGAATATCCACTCTACACACAACAACCTACCCACTAGATGTTTGCTCATCTTCAAAGGAATTATGCTACTATGTTTTCCTTCCTCACTATTGGATATTCAACTACATAAAAAATATAGTCCAAGTCCTTAATCCAACCCTATGGGATGATCGAATCCTCCTCCCATCATAAGTCAGCAAGTGATGACTAGTAACTCTCTAAAGACATTCATCTCCAATGCCCCCTATGGGTGGTACTCAGGTGACGATGGCAGTTGAGGCCATCGTGATGGACTCTTGCTAAACTTAATGAAGGCCTCAAATGCCTCCTCCAAATAGCTAACATGACCCTTTAATGTTATGGTGAGCCATTTGAAAATAGGAAGTGTTTTAGAATATACAATTCCTACGCACTAGCATATAATACACATAAGCACATTTAAAGGCTACCTAAGATATCCATTCTTAATTCCTCACAAATTAATATGGGTTTTTTAAAGAACCAAGTTTTTCAAAATATGAAATATACTAGTAAAAATTAGATAATGGATTTTTTAAGAATTTATTTTTGAAAATGAAACATGTTAATCAAAATTAGAACAATGTTACCAACATGTAAAACCCCAAAATTTTACTAATAAAAAAAGTTCTTTTCGCAGAAGTTTAATATGAAAATAATTGGGTGTTTCTACCATACTCAACATGAATCTGGATTATCATATCATTTTTATATCGAATACAAGGCAAACCATTATAATTTTAAATAATATAAATAAGAGAACAAGAGAAATTTCCATAAATATTGGATTAAATCTTAGAGATTAAGCTCCAAGTACAGCATAAGCAAAAATATAACTAAAAGGGATCCAATAGAACTAAGAGTCCATAAAGTATTTAGATAAAAAGCTAGCTAATAAATAATATTGACTCTATATCCAAACCCTCAATAGGTAAATCACTCCTCTATAGGAAGTGTGTCCAGTAACCTACCCATTAAAACTTGGGTCATTTACTCGTGGGAAGGAGCAACACGCATGAAAGGATGGTCAATACTTGCGCATTAAATAACATAACAATATAGTCATAGAAGAGGACATGCATAACACATAAGGTTTTATGGAGGACTAATCATGCGCATTAATTAAATACATAAGAAAGTTCCTAAGAGGAATCAAAAGATTTCCAAAGTAGATGATTATACGTTGCCATTTACTTAACACTTGAGTTTAGGGACCCTATTATTCATAACTAGTGTAATGGTATCGTGTAATATACCAACCTTAGGATATAACACTACTGGCCACTATTTGTATATGGTAAACTGGACTGTAAAACCCCAATACATAATGCTCCATACTACTATTCTCATCCATTGAAAAGGAGTGGTACAACCTCTAAGCATATTACTTCTGGCCACTATTCTTATCTAGTGAAACAAAAAGGTACTACCAATCTTGACTCACATAATTTTTTATTGTAAATATCAATATCTTATAATACTTTTGGTTATCTCGTTAATGTTATGAAAACTTTAGCATAGTACGCCTCCTAACCGTGTGTTTTTCTTTTGGCTTTAGGTGATCCCTTTACAACCTTGAAGG
The DNA here is from genome assembly GCA_030549775.1 of Tamarix chinensis. Taxonomy (NCBI): domain Eukaryota; kingdom Viridiplantae; phylum Streptophyta; class Magnoliopsida; order Caryophyllales; family Tamaricaceae; genus Tamarix; species Tamarix chinensis. Next base: position 88,634,175 of record CM060179.1, read on the forward strand.
AGGAGACTTGAGATCTTTCTGCTTGCTTCGAGGGCGATTCCATTTATGCAAGAATACATGTCTTGAATATGGTTTTGATGATATGTGTAATTTATGTATAATATCATATTACTATATCTTTGTTTGTTAAATCATATTGTGGGACTTAATTAATTACCTTACAGTATCATAATATGAGAGTATGATTGTGTTGTAAATTATAATCTTATGTGATATTGTTTGTTGCTGAAAGGTAAAAGGGAAAAAGGGTTGGAGATAAAAAAAATCAAGGGGGATGGTGGAGATGAACCATGCAATTGGTAAGACACACACATACTCAGTAAGGCGTACACACACTTGTAGGGAATAGTGCACGCTTGGCAAGGCACATAATAAATAGTATCACATAAGCTCATAATTTACAGAATAATCATGCTATCATATTATGATGCCAAAAGAAATTAATTACCCTAATAATACAATTTAAGAAATAGAGATATACTAAAATGATATTATACATAAATTACACATATCATCAAATCCCTATTCTGAGACATGTATTCTTATATAAATGGCTCTAGCCTCTTAAAAAGTAGAAAGGTCATTGCGGGATTACCTAAAGCTAAGAGAAAAACACATGGTTAGGATAATAGGATGGAAAACTCTGAAGGCAAAAGGGAAAATGGCAAGAGATAAAAATAAGGGGGCTAGCAAAGATGAACAATGCTCTTGACAAGACACACACATGCTTGATAAGAAATTGTGTGCACTCAATAAAGGACACTCATGCTTGGAAGGAAAAGTGCATGTTTGGTAAGACACACACATTCACTCACACACAAAAGGAATAATACATATTCAACATGCCACCCACACACACTCAAAAGGAGTGGTGCACGCTAGATAAGGCATATACACGCTTAAAAGGAATAGTGCATTCTCAACAATGGAATGATAATATCAAGGCAGAGTAAGCAGGTTTGATTGAGATTGAGGAAGAACAATCTCAACCAAGAAAAAGGAAGAAAAACTTACTTATCAAGACAACCAAGACCAAGGGAGAATAAACCGGATCAACAAAACAACTTGCTAAAAAAGACCAACCAGGATAGAGGGAGAACATGCTTGATTGAGAAAGAGGAAAGTAACACAACAAGTTTAGAGATGCTAGGCTAGTTTACTAAATCAAAAATGTTGGTGGTTGCTACAATGGATGAATGACGAATAAAGGGGTGGAAATGGAGGAGCTTGGGTGGTGTTTTGTTTGGTGATCTACAAAATACAATGGAAATGGAAAAGATGATGATATTGACTTGTAGAAAAAAAATAACTAGGGAAAAGAGGAAGAAAATGGTTTCTAATGGCATGATAAATGCCTGACCATTTGAGGGAGAGGGGTTATAAAGAGTTGTGTAAGGGTGATAAATGGTATCAAGGAGTTGAGGTTGTGTTGTAGCAACATGCTAGGATGTAAAAAAATAGGGGGAGCGTGTAACAAGAGAGTAAAGAGAGATAGATTGAGTGTGGTTTTGGGCATAATTAAGTTCTAGTTTGCTTAACCAAACCAAATTTGGTTAAGTAGGGAAAAAGGTTGTGCTGGAGAGAGAATAAAAGAGAAAGAAAAAGGAAGAAGGGGGAAAGGTGTTGAGGAATAGAGTTAGAGATGGAACTAGGATTTAAAGGATTATATAGAATATTAGGATATTAATCACTCGGGATTAAGGTTAGATTAAAAAAATTAGGATATTACAGTGGTATTAAATGGCTTTAATCCATTGATTGGTCTGATCAAACTAATCAACTAGTCACTAGAACAGTCGATCAGTTAGGCCAACTTATTGACTAGTTTCAGCAAGGGTGTTAGGGTTTGGTAGTACCAAACCAATCAACTAATTTATTGAACCAATCAACTAATTTATTGAACCAATCCACCAAATTTTGGTTAAAATACTTTCTTTGATACTTTTTGACCTCGTAAGAGTTTGGAACTTGATATTATGTTATGATATTATTCTTGGATGATGTAAATCTACTTTTTGGCATGAATTAATTAACTTAATTGATTGATCAAATTTGTAAAGTATTGATGATATCACTACTAAATGCCCTCAATAGGTCGTGATGAATAACTTGGAATAAATATGTGCTCATAGTTGACTTGATATGTTATATAGGACTTTTTGGTATATGAATCACTATATGGGACCAGATTATCCGATCATTGATTATCTATCGGGGGTTAGCCTACCTTTAGGCACTTTTACTGCTCTCGGGCAGTATCCTAGTTAATCATGGTGCTTTTCTTTCTCTAGATACTAATAATGTATTAGGGGGTATCAATACTAAAAGGTTTGGTCACCTAGGTAGTTTATTCGGCTTCTATTGAACTTTAGGTCCATTGATGGATTCCTTGACTTTGGTCAAACTTATGTCCTCTAATTATTAGTTTGACTTTCATAGATATTGAGAGACCATGGGGGATGATTTAACCCATTACTTAAAGAAAAATAAATAAATGAATATATAACATTGTGATAATAATGAATGATTAAGTGGAATGGACCTTAGAGTTTACTTAAGTAGCTCACATCCTTAGTGTGTCACTTCACATGTTCCTATGTTGTTATCTATATTCCCCAAATTTTATAGTAGGCATGATGAATTATGAATTTCCTATACTTAGTGTGAAGTATGATATTTCCATGATTTCTATGTCTATCATTGAGAATGATGTCATCTACTTATATACGCATGTGTAAGGTGCTATGTTGAGAATATTATGATAGTAAAGCATGTGATTTAGCATGTTACTACCTAAGCATGCAAATGTACACTATCATGTCTTGTATGTCTATTATGACCTCACTTGCATCACAAACTCTCATGTGTAGGTAACTTATCTAACTCAATTTGTAGCATACTAATGTACCAATTTAATTGGCTACCTACTCAATTCCACGAGTAGAGGACTTTGTGTAGGTAGTTGAGGGTGGCCAGTAGTAGAACAATTTATATGTTTGGATTGGGGAAATTGAGCATGGATATTTTGATGGATGATTTTTTATTAGTCTATGAGGGACTTAGACTTTTATCTATTTTTTCCCATTTTAGTGAATGTTCTCTTTACATATTTTAGTTAGTTTGTATTTGATATGGTATTAGTTTTATAAACCCTACCTCTTATCATATTTTATAATATATGTTTTATACGCTCAATTTTTGTGTTTGGTTGGTTGATGCTTATCCTTGTATCTAACATGAGATAGACAATAGGATGTCTATTTAATATTATATATGGCAATAATGTTAAATTTTTCTTAGGAAAATTTTCATAACTCTTCTTGTATAAAAATTTTAAAAATAGAATTTTATAGTATTAAAAAAGGAGATGTTACACTTATTCACTTGGGGATATGTTTAGTAATAACATACAAAACACAATTGTTTCACATTTACATAAAATGTTAGGGGCTATGAGCTATATAGTAACTTGGTACCTATTTTACTCTATATTATCATTAACCTCTATATGAGATGTGCACACTTAGCGATTATGATACATTTTGTGGTATTACCTTGACCAGATTCTTTTGGTAGTGAATGAAATATCTAACCTACGGTAAAATTTACAATTTCGGGCTAGGCAAATGTTATAGTAATTATACAAAACCCTTAGTGCATATTCTCATTTGCCATTAAGTGGGATGCTTTTATGAATTTTGCCCTCATATTTTGTCCATTTGTGCTAGGACATTGAAGCCCCTATATGATTTTGGTTCTTATGGTTTATTGTTACATTTGTGCCCTATGGGTTATGTCTTTTGGTGGTGGGACATGATTTTTAGGCTTGTGCCTTAAAGTTCATCTCTATATACCTATGGCTTATATGACATACCCCAATTGTGGCTTTTTGGCCTATATGTCCTCATTTGATTGAGATGTATGCTAGAGATGTTTTTTAGGCTTTACATGCTTCATCTCCATATTTGTTGATTCCTTTTTTATTCCCTATTTTTACTTGGTATACCCTTGTGGTATAACAAATTACATATTATTTATGGTCCTAGGTTTCTAGCTTTGAAGTTACCTTAATCAAAATTGATTTCCTAGAGTTACCTTTAGGCTTTGCTCTTTTTACTTATGTATGATCAAATATTATATGCCATTATGATGTTTTATGATGCTATATGTGTTTTGCATATAGAATGCTTATGTATAATAATTAGATTTTACTCAGTAATCATTTATTAATGCTAACATTTATTATCATTATCTATTCAATAGATAGATTACATGCATTATAGGATGTTGATATTCTAGGTGATGCTTTTTTTGGAGGGAGTGCTCATAGCCTTGGGTTAGGTTGGTCCATTATTTAAATTTTTTACCCCTATTTATGTTTCCTTGTGTGATTTTTCACTGTGTTTTACTCTTTGCTTCTCTCTTACTCTTAGAGCCCTTTGTTTGTACAGTTTTAACTTTGGCATATAGAATATAGCTCTTTTACACTTTCTTTGATCATGTGTATGGCTTCGTTAACATTTAAGCCTAGCATTAAGTATGCGTTAGGTGAATAGTTACACCTCTTTAATGTTCATTACAACGATAACATTCTCAAATTTTATTTTTATAAGCTTTCACATTATCTTAAAGTGATAATTTTAAGTTGGGAAATTGGGGATGTTATAACTAAAGTGTCTTGTGGTTGTTTTCTTTTCACAGTAAAAGGATTTTCCACAAAAATCATGTGCTGTCAAATGTATTGCTTTGATTTTTGTGTTTATACCATCTTTATTTCCCTATCACTTTATTCATATTATTTGGAAATATTATATCTTGTTTATTTTTTTATGAAAGAGAAATGGAAGGTTCGTGGCAAGATGTGCTAATCATAATTTATAATTCATAGTTGGAGTGAAAAGTATCAAGAACATGCTTTAAAAGAGCATACTTTACAAGTTAGGGCTCTAGGCCATGTTAAGTACTATATAACAAATGTCTTCATAACTTATTAACTCCTAAATTCTTTCCATAACTCTCTTATACCCAAAAGAAGAAGAAGAAGAACATCAAGTCCACAAGGTTCTAGGATGGCTTTTGGGATGTTGATGTGGAAGATCATCAATTAATAATCATCTATAAAACCAAGATCTTTCTATAGCCTCAAGTATTACAAAAGCCTTCAAAGTTTCGATTGATTTGAATGTTGATGAAGGTAATTTCGAAATGCTCTTGGAGGGTGGGAAAGATCTAATCTAAAAGCTTTAACTTTCTAAAGAAAAATCTTTTATTTCTCAATAGAATTCACTCCACTATTCTTCAAAGATCTCAATTTAACAAGAATAAGAGAAGAAGAAGAAACACATGGCCTTGGTGTATTCTTTCTATTCAAATGCTTTCTTATTATGCATATGGTTCTCTCAAGATCAAGGTGTACAAGGGATACATATACATATACATATGCAGACCATTTCATTAATAATCCCATACATTTGACCTTATTAATGAAATTGACCCTAAGGCACGTCACAAGCATATATAAAAGAGTTACAATGATATTTTACAAGCATTACAAAGTATATAATAAAATAACAAGGATACACAGGCTTTAATTATGTAATGCATAGATTTAACATATGTAATCCAACTTTGTGTCATGTAGCTTTGTTATTCCATGCATTTTGTAATTCTTGTAATGTCATTGTCTTGTACATCAAAGATCATCAATAGCTTGAACTTTTTGCAAACATATACAATACCTGCAAGAATTATTTAGCAAAACATTAAGAATTTTCAAGCATAATGAGTTCTGTCTTCAATTATGCTAATTCTTCTTCTTATTATTCATCCCTTGAAGAATTTGATTGAGAGTGATCTAGAGATGCTCCTACATCACATGATCCACAGAGAGCTTTTATTTATTGAAGGTTAAACTAATTAGAGAGATTATGAAGATACTTAAGAACATGATGTTTGGGTGCATTTTCAGTTGACTAGCTAACATTGAAATTTTGATAATATTTGATATATCATTGGGAAGTTTTTTCATCATGATGTCTATAATGCTAGATTTAATGATGTTGAGGTGAATAATTCTATTAAAAGTAGATGTAATGATTTTCCCCCACCTAAACAAAGCTACTTACATGGTTCTTTTTGACAAAAGGGATCCTTAACTGTTATATACCTATATGTATATATACACTTTGTTATCTTGTGGTAGTATGGAAGAAATGTTGTGTTGTATATTTTTTTTTACACAAAGTGTTATTATTCTTAGAGAGTAAGGGGAGAATGTTGTTAGTTTGGGGGGGGGGTGGTGTTCCTATTATACCATGCGAGTTATTTTGAAGCACGAATGATAATGCTCACAAAGGGGCTTGAGGTAATACTTTGAATGAATTTGTTCAGTGTCATCGGTCCATCTAGCTCAAACAAAATCAAGTTGTTTATGAGAACCAGGAAGTAGAGTGGTTGCACTTGTCCTTCCCATACAATAAAGACTTGGTTTTAAGATTAAGAGCATGTGAAAAGTCTCATATTATCCATATAAGATCATCAACCTTTATTTAATATGTAAGCGGAGAAAATGATCACAAATAGATTATTAAAATTTAAAAGATGGGATCTAATGCTTTGAAATATGAGGAGATAATATATGAATTTTGTATTACTCACAACTCTTTGTGTGTATACTTTCATAATATCTTAATAAAAGTGCTTTAGAACAAAAAAATAAAAAATAAACTCAAACAAAGGTTGTTTGTTCAAATTAGCATATCTTCTAGCTAGCATAAGATATATGTTTTTGACATTGAAAGTGGTTTGTACTAGTGAGATTAAATTGATAATTTTAAATCCTTGAATATGTTATTCATCTATTATTTTCAAAAGTATTTTTTGTACCTTTTAAAGATTATTAAATCTTTACTCATGGAAAGATGGGTCTTGATATATATATAATAACCATTTTGTATCATTACTATTTCATATCAATCGTAAATATATCAAAATTATTTTGTTATATTTATCTAATTAATAAACAAGCTATAGTAGTCATATATATAAAAAATAAAAATAAAAATGCTAGGTAATGACGATGGCTATTTTTTCTCTTTCTTTTTGGTTCGCCTTATTTTCTGGAAAATATTTATTTATCGTGTTTGCCCACATTTTTGCAATACTTTCACTGCATTTTAGTTTATGTTTTCATAATTAGAACGTCACATCCATACGGGGATGTAGCTCAGATGGTAGAGCGCTCGCTTAGCATGCGAGAGGTACGGGGATCGATACCCCGCATCTCCATCTTTTGGAAACTGTCAACTCGACCCTCCCTCGTTCTTAGTGCCTACTGCTTCTCTTCAACGAGCTATGGAGATCAGAAAATTCCTGTGTCTTACTAACGATCATTGAAGGCGATCTTTTTCATGAGTTCATTTTTGTATTCATTTTTTGTCCTAAGATGACGAATAATTTTTCCTCGTCTACATCAACAAAGCCATTAATGGAGCAGCTCGATCTAGATTCCTTCCTCAACTCCATCTCCGACAGCGACACAGATAATTCCGATGGCACTAGCCCTCCCATCCCTCATCGTACTGTTGATGACATTCTCAACGATTCAGACTCTTCTTCTTCAGCCTCCCCACCCCATACTCCATATTTTCACGACAAATCAGAAGCCGTTGACGGCAACGACCACGAAGACACTGTTACGGTGCGCAGCTTGTACACTATTCGACCTTCACCAACAATTTCTCGAGCCGATTATAGAACCCTAAATTCACACGACAAGGTATCGGAGCCAAATAAGTCTGTGTTATCCAAGTATAATTTAATTCAACGGTTTAAATCCGATGATTTTTCTGCTTTTACTAGTAGACGCCCCCCGTCATCTTCCTCGTCGTTATTTGGCGGGGGGGTCAGGGTTAATGCAAAGCCTGGTGCAGCGTTGGCTGCTGCGGTGGCTGCGTCGCGCTCAATTCCGTCGCCCCATGCGGCTGCGCTTAAGTCTAGGAGAGCAAGTAGTGTGAGCTTGGACCATAAGGTGTCGGATACTGATGATTTGTTGGGGGTTGGTGGGTTGCATGGGGTTGGTGATAGTACTAGTCAGGTTGATTTCAGGTCGGTTGATGGTGATGACCACATGGGGGAATTTCAATCTGCTTTTGATGGTGTCAAGTTGAGTTCTGGTGTTGTTGATGCTGTATCATTGGATGTAGACGCTGTTGAAAAGAGTGAAATTGCTGGTGCTTTAGTGGAATCATCATTGAAGGATGAATTACAGATTGATGAAACACATATATCAGCTTCCAATCTGGAAATCGTGGAAGATGTGCTCGAAACAGCATGTTCTCATGGGCGGGAGCATGATCTGGATAAAAAGAGTACAGTGTCTTCTACTGAAGTGCAGAATGAGCAGCGTGTTGACAGTCATTATGCAGAGTGGGATATTGTGGAGCCTGTGGACTTTAATATTTCCACTGCTGAACACTCCGCTGAGATGTTTTTACCAGAAAATGATGATAGGAAGGAACAGGATTCAAGGACTACCACATCTGTGGCCCCAGATTCAGAAAAGGTCGGGTCTGAATCTGAAAATAAAGAGGTAGTTCCTGACAGTTCCATAATTGATGAAGTTGCCAAGCTTGTAGAGGATAGGCTTGCACAGTTAGAGAGTGAGAGAGCTAGTAAGATGACAGAACAAAATTCGCTTCCCCATAAGAAGCCACTAGAAGTTGCAGAAGAGCTCGAGAAGAAACATGCTTCCACTGGATTGCATTGGGCAGAGGGAGCTGTTGCTCAACCAATGAGACTTGAGGGTGTTAGGAGGGGCTCTACTGTCCTAGGTTACTTTGATATTGATGCTGAGAATACTGTCACCCGGACTATCTCAACCCAGGCCTTCAGACGGGATCATGGCTCAGCACAGGTCGTGGCTGTTCATCAGAATTGTATTGCGATTGGAATGTCTAGAGGGGTTGTGCTTGTTGTGCCCAGCAAGTATTCAGTTTATCACCCGGACAACTTGGATGCAAAGGTTTCTCTCTCTTTCTCTTAATATTGCTTTTGCTTTTTGGTTTTCTGCAGTAATACCTCAATACCCAGCCAGATTTACAGTTCTGTTCCTGGAGATATACTTTATTCTTTCTGATTCTGTTTATTGCAATCTAAATAGTTTATCTCACTTCCTATTGTGTAGTTGGCAGTTGCTGCACTGGCTCATTGTAAATTAAAGGAAGTGGAATTGTTGGTTTGGCATAAGAAATTAAAGTATTTGGCATTCCCCTGTGACGTGAGGTCTCTGAACATCAACTAATGAAACTGACAGTCTCTAATATCTGAGTTTTATGATTTTAATTTTTGTAATTTTGTTAGGGGTTAATTGGTTGCTTGAACACTCAGCTGTTAAAATTTAGGCTTTGTTTGGCAAGTGGTGGTGTATGAAGGTAAACATTAGTCTCTGAGTTTATTAGTGAAGTTATCCCTAGTTTGAGTATGAATAATAAATGATGATAAGGAAGTGCATTATGAGTAAGGTAAATCATCGGTCATTTCCATTTTTGTTTTCCTAAATGAGGCACTAAATTAATGATGGCCTTTTGCAGCTTCATAACCATAGTGTTAGTGTAGCAATTTGCCCGGATGGTTTTAATCTGATAGTTCATGCTAGCTGATGCTAACTACTTTTCCAGATGTCGATGCTTGGTCTGCTTGAAGAAAAATCCTCAGTGACATCTTTGTGCTTCAATCAGCATGGAGATTTGCTTTTAGCAGGATATGGAGATGGTCATGTAACTCTCTGGGATGTGGCAAGGGCAACACCTGTTAAAGTTATCACTGGAGAGCACTCAACATCTGTGGTTCATGCATTATTTCTGGGACAACAGTTTAGGGCAGTTACAGGTGATTGTAAAGGCCTGGTTTTGTTGCATACATTTTCAGTCGGTTTGCTTGGCAGGTATACCGTTGAAACTCAGGTAAGAACATGCTGCATGCACCATTTAAATATCTTTATACTCTTGAAATAGTAAAATTTGTGGGATTAATCTATCAACTATGAAGGACACATAACATCTTCAACTTATTTCGTATTCTTCAATTTTATCATGCTATGCAATTGAGTCCTTTCTGTGAAACAGTGCCTTCTTGATGGACAAAAAACTGGCAAAGTGCTATGTGCATCACCGCTTCTTCCTGACGGATCTGGAAGTACCAGTTTGGCAACTTCCCAGAGCAATCCTGGAGTTTCTACGAGTGGTATTGGTGGCAAGATGGGTGGTGTGGTAGGGGGATATTCTGGATGGAAACTCTTCAGTGAGGGATCCTCCTTACCTGAAGAAGGTGTGGTCATCTTTGTCACTTATCAAACTGCTCTGGTGGTATGAAGTCCTCAGATAACTGCATGGTTTCCAAGTACATTTTTTTTGCAGTAGATTGATATCAACTTTTTCTATTTTTGTCCTTGTGATAGTGAAGCTACCACTCCCTGTGTTGTAGGTGAGACTTACTCCCTCTTTGGAGATCTATGCTCAACTTTCCAGGCCAGATGGGGTGAGAGAAGGCTCTATGCCTTACACTGCTTGGAAATGCACATCACAATCATGCAGTTCGTCCACAGGTATGTGCTCATGTTGGCTTTAAAATTTTATCCTCTTGTTTACTGAGTTGTTTTTTGTTCCCAGAAAATATGCATGCTGAATCATCAGATAAGATGTCACTGCTTGCTATAGCATGGGATCGGAAGGTTCAGGTTGCTAAGCTGGTGAAATCAGATTTGAAAGTATGTGGCAAGTGGACACTTGATAGTGCAGCTATAGGCTTGACATGGCTGGATGATCAGGTGCATTTTGTGGCTGCATGATTAATAATGCCGACTTTTTTATTTTACATCTAAGGCTGCAATATGCTGATAATTTAATATTTGCAGATGTTGGTCATTCTCACATTGACTGGGCAGCTTTGTCTGTTTGCGAGGGATGGGACTTTGATTCACCAGACCAGTTATGCTGTTGATGGATCTCGCGGAGATGATCTCATTGCTTATCATACACACTTCACTAATATTTTTGGAAACCCTGAGAAAGCATATCACAATTGTGTGGCAGTGAGAGGAGCTTCTGTCTATATTCTTGGACCTACGCATCTTGTCGTCTCCCGTCTCCTTCCATGGAAGGAACGGATTCAGGTGCTGCGGAAAGCAGGTGACTGGATGGGTTCCTTGAACATGGCAATGACATTGTATGACGGCCATGCTCACGGTGTGATTGATCTCCCCAGAAGCATCAATGCTGTGCAAGAGGCTATAATGCCCTACCTGGTGGAGTTACTTTTGTCTTACGTAGATGAAGTGTTTTCTTATATTTCAGTGGCATGTTTCAACCAAATTGAAAAGATAGAACAGTTGGATGGTTCAAATAGTGCAAACAGTTCCCTATACTCTGATATAAAAGAGCAATTTACTCGTGTTGGTGGAGTTGCAGTGGAATTCTGTGTGCACATCAAACGCACTGATATTCTTTTTGATGAAATTTTTTCAAAATTTGTGGCATCTCAACATAGAGGTATGTTAGACTTCATAATTGTCAAATCTGTTCAGATCTTGTTTATATTAATATGCAAATCTTATATTGGGCTCTGGACTCACAATGACAATTGTTGGACGGAAATATTGTCTATTGAGGGAACTATTACTGGTTCTATGATTATGGGGATGTAGATTGATTCAACGCCCATCGCCATAAACGACTATGTTGTCCTTAGTGATGGTTCCTCTCCCCCAACCATACAAAAGAAAAAAGGGGGGGGGGTATTGATTTATTTATGTGGTGTAGAATGTGGAACTGAAGATTATGTGGTTGTAAAGGCTCCAATTGGTTAGGAAATGGGGATGGTGCTTTTGGGACCCTGGGAAAGGGGTACTATTTAGTGGTAGGCAAAGGAAAGGATTTAAAATCTTCATGTTGATTTATTGGTGATGACTAGTAGGGCCAATTGTCTTTTAGGCAATATTATAGCTTATGGTGATCAAATAGGCCAGTCTGCTCCTTCCATATTCAAAAACTGTCTTTAATATTTTGAGAGTAAAATTTTGATAAAAAACTGTCATTAAAATCTTCATGCAATATTTTGTGAGTAAAATTTGATTATTAATATCTTTTAATATATATTACTAGAAAATAAAAAAATAATATTTTAAAAACATTTTTTAATATGAGTATAAAAATTGCATTTTTATATCATACTATACTTTGAAAGAAATTAATGGTCAAAATTATCTCCAAATATGCAGCGATAGTTTTTTGAATACGGAGGGAGTGCATTTAAAAAGAGATTGGTGAAGTTCCGAAACATGATGTAATACATGGTCACCTTTTGTGTAGTCTATGGTAAATTGGAGGTACACATCTATTTTTGAGGTTGACGATGGCCCTTGCTTTTCTGAGCTTCTGTCCCTTCCATTGGATGTGCAGTTTCTGTTTTACTGGAGTATTATCATTTTGTTTACTGGTGTTTGCACCATCCTCCTTCCTAGATATATTTTTATATCATAATATACTTTGAAAGAAATTAATGGTCAAAGATTATCCTCGAAATATGCAGCGATAGTCTTTTGAATTTGGAGGGAGTACATTAAAAGAGAGATTGGTGCAGTTCTGAAAAATGATGTAATAAATGGTCACCTTTTGTGTATTTTATGGTAAATTGGTGGTATGCATCTATTTTTGAGGTTGACGAAGAACCTTGCTTTTCTGAGCTGCTGTTCCTTCCAATGGATATGCAGTTTCTGTTTTACTAGAGTATTATTCATTTTGCTTACTGGTGTTTGCACCATCCTCCTTCCTAGATACCTTTTTGGAGCTTTTGGAGCCATACATTTTGAAAGACATGCTTGGATCATTGCCTCCTGAGGTAACTCTTGATCCAGAGTATTTGATCTATTTCAGTGTAAATACAAATGTGAAACTTTTTTTTTTGTTAAAAAAAAAATTATATGAAGATCATGCAAGCACTGGTAGAGCATTATAACAGCAAAGGTTGGTTACAGCGAGTGGAACAATGTGTTCTTCACATGGATATTTCTTCTTTAGACTTTAATCAGGTTATCCTCTGCCCTGCAAATTATGCAATGATGTCAGTTATTAATAAGTATCATCTTCGGCCGGTCAACATAATGATTCTGTGAATTCCTTTTGTAGGTTGTCAGGTTATGCCAAGAGCATGGTCTGTATGGTGCACTGATATACCTGTTCAACAAAGGTTTAGATGATTTCAGGTCACCACTTGAAGAACTCTTGGCTGTACTGCGAAATAATGAGAGAGATTCTGTTACTTCATTAGGGTAGGTTTCCTTTGCTCGTTATTCTGTTTGCTTCTTTTAGTAGGCAATTCGACTCCCCAAGTTTCCCTCTTGTATCGACTACTTCTGTATACAGGTATCGGCTGCTGGTCTACCTGAAACATTGCTTCTTGGGTCTTGCCTTCCCCCCAGGTAATAATAGCTATTCTCCAAGGTATTTGATGAAGTGGGTTTCATATAAGTTTTCTATAGCAGTGTGGTATTACTATTGTTATCAGTAAGTGGCTGATGACATACTCAATTTAGGGATTTTGATTGCCTGGTGTGCCTATTAATTAATTTATGGGAGTGATTATGAAATCTGGGTTCACTTTTCTTCTGATTTTGGCAGACTTTATGACCATACATTTTATTATGGTTTGCATTTTCTTGTACAATAATTCAACGTTATTGTCTAGTCTCACCTTCATGAAATAAAATATTGGCTGTTATGGCAATATATGACTGATATATAAAAATCACGCTGCAGCAACCATTATATAATATATTCATCTTTTGTGACAATACTGAGGCACCATTGCAGCAATTTCCCCCCCTCATTTGCTTGCTACTTCTTTGTTCCTCTGCTTAAATGTTATGATTTTGCATCTTCCCCTATTGTCTATGTCAAACTTTCCTCGGTAAAATGTAAGAGCTCTTTGTTTTCACCTATTAGGGCTTGAGGTTCCATCCCAAAAATTTTAAGTAGTAGGAGAATCTATTATAATTATAGATCCATATAAATCCAAATGTTTAGCTGATGCTTGACTTTGTTTGCATAGCCAATGAATCCCCTTGGTCGAAGTACATATCATCATCTCCTATTTGCCTTGGCCTATGCCAACCGCTGAGTGATAATGTCCACCATCCATTGGCGTCACAAGATCTATCTTCATGACTCGAGCATTTATCCTTATGAACAAATTGTTAGGACTTGAGGTTCTATTGGAAGAGATTAACTCAATGAGAGTGGTCTGAAACCCTTATAAACCCAAGGCAAATCTCATATTAGCCGATTTGGGACTTTCTTTACATATCCCCTCACTTATGTGTGATTCTAAATTATTTTGCTTCACTCATTTGTCATGATCTAAATCATATATTGCCTACTTAGGTGAATTCCTTTCCATATTTGGAGCCATTTTGCTATTCTTGTGTTATTTGGCTTCATCTAGTCACCTCTTTGTATCTTGACACAAAAGATTAACTATTCAACTTCAAATCATTTCAAACGTATTGAGCAATCAACTATAAACTATGGATTAATGAGAGCTACATAGTAGTAGCTAAACACACACACACACTAGTGCTTGGTTGAATGCTATGCATGCTTTGGTTACAAAAAATTGTGTAAATAAATATATGCAAATGAATTTTTGAAAGAAGTAGGAAGGAAAAAAGGCATACCGACTTCTGTTATATGATTGTAATTAAAGGTATAATGATGAGATTAATATGCAGCTTATATATTTCCACGTAATTACTACTCTAGCCAAGGAAAAAAATAAATATTTAAGAATGATGTGTTAAATAATTAGAAGTTTGTTATCTTTTATGGTGCGGATAGATTGAGTAAAATGATTCAAAAAATAAAACAAGAGAAAAATTTGTGCTCGACAATTGTTGAACCTGCTAGATAGTAGTACATAATTTTTGTGTGGTGCATTTTAAATGAACACATTTCGTTTAGCTTCAAATTATTGTAGTTACATAATATGACAGATTATATGCTATTGTAGTTAGGTAATAAAACAGCAATTATAGTTGTGATCCGGTGTTGTGGTATTGGGTTATGAGAATGATATTTTGTATGTCGTGGTTCTCGTAAGGTGATTTTTTTGGACAACAAATATTGCCATGTATTGTTAAATATCAACAAATATGCATAAAATACTAGTAAAAATTGCAAAATGTTAGCTGAAATACATCATATTAATTGATATGCATGTGTTATCATTTCTACATCTCATATCAACATATTAATAAGTCAAAAATCCAATATATACCAAGGATATTTTGCGTTTTGCTAGATGATATTTTATTCCATAGCTGTAGATGTATAATAAAAGCTAACTCAATCCAGCCTCATTCAAAAACTAAGTTGATAAAACCTAAAAACTCACCAACCTGATCCATTATTAATACGACCTGATACAAACTGACAATAATTAACCCAACTCGAATCCTACCTGACCCAAACTAGACATGTGACCTCGGCTAGCTTGAAATCCAAACTTGACCCAAGTCAATATCAACACATAATTAAATATCGGTGTTGATTCATAATATCAATAGATGTTTATTCGGTTTTGGATCAGTCGATATGTAAAATTGGCGGTACATGACCATTTTAGAGTTTCATATATTTATACACGATATATTGGCTATTGACCAATATTTATCGATATTGAAAGGAAAAAAAATCATGCCACGACAACTACAATATATAAAGTTAGCGATACACGACACCTCGATACCGCGACAGCAATCTTGATCGTGACCGCGGTTTTATTGACCGTATATCAACCCAACCTAATCATTGTAACAGTAATTTTATGGTTAACTTTAATATTTAGGGTGCTATATGGTTACCTTTATTTTTTAAAATTATATTCTTTTCAGTAATTAAATATATACCACATGCTTTTATATATTTAAAAATAATCGTCCACCCTACAAGCCTCTACACTAAATTTGCATTAAAAAAAATTATTTTAAGTCTGTAAATCCAAAAATTGAGATAATATAAATGTCATATTTACACATTACAATATATAAATGATATATGTTGCTTTTTAATATGTCAAAAATGTAAAAATAGCGAAGAGAAATTGATCGGGTTGGGTTAGATTTGGACTGTGTTTAATTCAACTTGACTAAAAGTTTGAAACTAATATGAGTATTATGAAATGACCATTAGGCCATTGGCCCATAATGTGAAGTTGTCCAAAGTGACACAAGTCACACAACACAATCAGAGTTAACCAGAAACTCAAGCAAATATAAATCCAAAGTAACGTGGCCGAACTCGACTTATGTTGATGAATTGATCTGAGTTCAAATCATTCTAAAATGGACCAAAAACTTGAGCAAACCTAAACACAAAGTAATCCAACTTGAGTTGCTAAATTGACCCAAACCTGAAGTGACTCAAACTTAAAGTAACACAAATCTGAAGTAATCCTAGCCAAACTGATAAATTGGTTTGATACTGAAATGACCCAGCTTAAATCTAAACCAATAAATTAATCTAAATTGATCTAAAACCGAAATGATCAAAACCAAAGCAACCTGCCTTAGTACCTCGACTCACACTAATAAATTGGCCCAAATTGATTTGAATCCGACCTAATTTTGTAAATCATCTTGACATGACCCAAACTAGACTTGAGCACCCAAATAAGCCGACATAATTTGCCCCTACCCAAACCTAACTAAAAAAGAAAATGATGTGAGAACAACTCAAATATTTTGTATGACCCGACCCAAATTTGGCCCAGTCGATTGCCACCTCTGTAGTTGCATTATGATAATAGTTATAGTTACATATAGTTTCAGATATTAGTATGTATTGAAGTAAGCACCCTTTCAATTCCATGTCAAAATTAACAAATGTATTAGAAATTTTTATTAGAGTAAAAGTGTTGGGGAACGAAGTTCAAATGAACTTGGATGTCATTGAACTTAAACATACCTTTTGGTGGAGTTATTTTTATTCTATCAACTTTCTAACCGTAAAGGAAAAGATGGAAGGAAACTTAACATATTCAAAAGATCATAAATGGATATTGTGGTATGGTCTTGATTATTCTACTCTTGAATCAAATCTCTCTTTTTCACGGCTGAGGCAATGCCCATACAATTAGATAGCGGTCCTGCTATAGCGTAGTGGCCGCTATTTAGCGGTTTTTGGGTTAGCCGCGACGCGAAATTACCGATATGCTACGGTTTTAAAATTTCACATGTACCGGTTGATAAATCGTTGGTAAATCGGCCAATAAATCGGTATCGCTGATAAATCGGAAAATATCCCTGATAAATCGGGATAAATCACCGATAAATCGTCCATTTATTGAGAATTCTTAAATCTACTGAAAAAAGCATGCATGATAAAATTTATTTATTTATTTACTATATAAATCTTAGATCAAGTTACTATTAAATTATAATAAAGTATTACTATTTATTATCTTCACATTTCCTATTATATAACATGTCTTTTTTCATTCTAAGGTAAATTTAGGGTTATTAGAAAATTTTAGCATCTAATGACTCACTTGAATACTTCTTATATGATATGAAATACTAGTTTATTGAATATTTATATTCAAATGATCAATAAATAATAATTAGAGTATCTGGTGAAATAAAAATAAAAATTCACGCCATGATGACCGCGGCACATAATTTATCGTTCACGACGCTCCGATACCGTGACACTGCAACCGCGACCGCAACCGCGATTTAATTGCCTGGCAATACCTTAGAGTTTTGGGTTGAGTTCAACCTTGGGATCGATTCTTGTTCTTGATATATAATGATTACCTTCGACCCTTATTCAATTCAATGAGTTGAGGAGTTAATTAGGAGGATTTGAAAGGGATCAGAGGAATATTTGAATGTAGAAGTGAGGGGGAGGAGGCGTGCGTCCTCAAGATCATCGAGGAATTAACTAATTTGTTAATTCTTATGATTGCTGATTTTCTTATCAAGAATAGGTCCCTATTTATACTAATCACAAACTATGGGGCCTTAGCCCTTTTTATAAGATACTAAACTAAAAGTTTCTAATCTTTTAAGATATTAAATCAAACAAAATCAGCTAATATGTAGTTAAATAATAAAAGATACTCAAATAATATGGATGTCTGCTAGATATCAATATCTCGCTAGCCAATTAAAGAAATATAAATTATAATAAATAGCGGCTGGACTTTCTAGCCTGTTTATGTATGTGTGTGATATTACTCCTCTACTTCAAACCAATATTTCCCTCAAGCTTGAAGCTGGAGTATCTTGTCTCAAATTCGGCACACTTGACCCATTGAGCAAATTGTGGGAGTCCTTGGAACTGAACAAGTAATTCCATCTTGCCATACTGGATATGCTTGCGTAGTGGAGTGATATGCTCGTCTTCCAATTTTGATAATAATGGGACCCAATAGATTCTAGCCATGGCCCATGGGTGGCCCAGAGCCACTACAAGCTCGATGTGGAAGATCATGGATGAATAATCTTCTACAATGCAGGACCTTTATTTGGATGTCATATGTTGCAAAAAAATTCCAAAAAGTAGATGTTTCGACTTGTATAGGTTGATTTCGGCGACTTTGGTAACTTGATATTGATCTAATCCAAGATCAAATCAATTCAATAGAGAAATCTCTTATTTCTCTAGAGAATAATCTGCAACTCCTCAAGAAACTCACACTTGAAGAAGAGAAGAAGAAGAGGCTCAAAGTTGCTCTCTAATTGTTGATTTCATTCATTCAGTAACTTTGTCAATATATAATACCCTATATATATATATATATGTATGTATGTATGTATCTACACACACACACACACATGCAGGCCTTAGTTTACTCCTCATTAATCAAGCCCATATAACTGGCCTAATTAACAAGGGTTAACTAGATGCATATTTATATTATATATATAGTGATTAGAATGACAAATTACAAACATTATAATGTATACCATAAAATAACAAAGCTACACAGAATTGTAAGTATGTAAAACATAACTTTGTCTTCATGCAACTTTTTAATCCTCGTAATGACATTGTCTTGTACATCAAATATCTTCAATGGATTGATCTTCTTGCAAACATATATAATACCTGCAACAGTTACTTAACAAAGCACTAGAGGTATTAGGATCTTCAAGAACAATTGGTACCATCTCTAAGCATGCTAATTTTTGTTCTTCATTATTAGAAGAGTAAGATTGAGATGCTTTTGCATCATTCTCCCCTTGTAAAGAAGAATTTGTCCTCAAATTAATATCACTATGGTAAGGAGACAAATCACTAATATTTAAAGTCTTAGAAACTCCTCCATAGTGTTCAGGTAATTCTAATTCATATTTATTATTTCCAAATATTTTTAAGATTTGAAATGGTCCATGAGCTCTTGGCATAAGTTTGTTTTTTCTTAAGTTTGGAAATATTTCTTTTCTTAAGTGTAACTAAACCAAATCTCCTGGTGAAAACAATTGTTGAATTCGATTTTTGTTTGCTTGAGTTTGGTATTTGGCATTAGATTTATCTATGTTGTTTTCAATTTGGTTATGAAGCTTTTTAAAGAATTCAATTCTTTCTTTGGCATCATAATTCTTAATATTACTTTTCCTTAATGACAACATATCAATAGGTAAATAAGGATTAACCCCAAAGATAACTTTAAAGGGACTCGAATGAGTTGAACTAGGACTCCTATTGTAAGCAAATTCAGCATGTGCCAATTTTATATCCTCCTTAGTACTTTTATTAACTAATCCTCGTAGTAAAGTTTCTAAAGTTCTATTAATCACTTCGGTTTGTCCATACGTTTGTGGATGATGAGAAGTACTAAATATCAACTCAATACCTAACATATGCTAAAGTATCTTCCAAAAGTAGCTCAAAAATTTCACATCTCTATCTGACATTATACTTTTGGGAATTCAATGTAACCTTACTATCTCTTTGAAATATAAATCCGTTACATGAGTTGCATCATCTATTTTATTACAAGGTATGAAATGTGTCATTTTAGAAAACCTATTTACTACAATTAGAATAGAATCCTTTCTCTTTTTTGTCCTTGGGAAACCCTAGATAAAATCCATACTAACACTCTTCCTCGGTTGATTAGGAATTGGTAAAGTATACAAACCTTTATAAAAAAGCTTTTACTCTTTTGACAAATCGCACATCTTCCAATAATAGCTTGTACTAATTTTATCATTTGTGGCTAGTAGAAATTTTCTTGTAATATTTCCATGGTTTTATGAATACCAAAATGACCAGCTATAGCCTCTCATGTACTTCATTAACTAGTAAATCAAGTATACTAGAACGAGGTATATACAACTTATATAGTTTGAAAAAAAAGTCATCTTGTAGCACATAATTGCCACAACTATTATTCTTTTTACATGCATTATAAATTTTAACAAAATCTTCATCTTTTGTATATAATTTCTTCAACATTTCAAAACCTAATAATTTAGCATCCAACATAACAAGTATCATAGATCTTCTAGATAAAGCATTTGCCATGACATTTTCCTTACCATCGAAATGTTTGACAGAAAACATGAAGGATTGTAAGAAACTAACGCATTTGGCATGTATAGGACTAATCTTCTTTTGCCCATGCAAATATTTTAAACTTTCATAGTCTGAATGCAAAACAAATTTCTTAGGTCTCAAATAATGGCTCCATGTTTCTAGAGTTCTTATGATGGCATAGAATTCTTTATCATATGTTGAATAATTCAATTTTGCACCATTTAATTTCTTGCTAAAGAATGTAATGATCCGTTTTTCTTATGAGAGTACACCTCCTATCCCTGCCCCACTAGCATCACATGTAACTTCCAACAATTTATCAAAGTTAGGTAAAGATAATATCAGTGCATTACATAGCTTATATTTCAAAGTCTTGAAGGCTTTAGTTGTATCTTCACTCCAATTGAATTTGCCTTTCTTCATGAGTTGTGCTATTGGTGCGATAATAGTTGACACATCCTTGGTGAATCTTCTATAAAAACTTGCCAAACCATGAAAACTCCCCACCTCCTGAATATCTTTGGGTATTAGCCAATCTTGAATAGCTTGAATCTTTGTGGGATCCACTTGAATACCTTCACTGCTTACAATATATCTAAGGAAAACAATACTTGAAAGCATAAAATCCATTTTGTTCCCCTCAATAGAGTTTAGCTTCCCATAACTTATCAAATAACCTCCTTAAATAAATAAGATGATCATACTCATTTTTACTGCATACAAGTATATTATCTAAGTATACCACAATAAAATTTCTAAGAAAAGGTTGAAGAACTTCATTCATTAGTCTTATAAATGAACTAGGTGCATTACGTAAACCAAAAGGCATTACAACCCATTCATAAAGACCATATTTTGTTTTGAATGTAATTTTCCATTCATCCCCTTCTCTTATTCTCATTTGATGATATCCACTCCTTAGATAAATTTTAGAGAATACGTGCGCTCCACATAATTCATCTAAGATGTCATCTAATCTCAGCATAGGAAGTCTATTTTTGATAGTTATATTGTTCACAGCTCTAGAGTCAATACACATGCGTAGGAACAAGTAATGCCGGCACACAACATGGACCCATGCTTTCTCTCACATACCCTTTTCCTATGAGTTATTTTATTTGTTTCTCTAATTTCTTAGCCTCTTTTGGATTACATCGATATGTAGGTCAATTTGGTAAAGACACACTAGGCATTAAGTTTATAGTATGCTCTATTCCTCTTTTATGTGGTAATTTAGGTGGTAAATCATTAGGAAACACATCATGATATTCATTAATAAGTTTGTTTAATTGAGGATTATTGTTATTTTTCTCCCCTCGTAGGGATTCCTTAATAATCATAGCATAACAACTACCTTTTTCTTTCATACATTTTACTATGGCCTTCTCATGTAAAAATAAACTCTTTTTATTCTCAACTATGTTCTTATTATCACACTTTGAAGGTTTAAGTTTATGTTTTTTTCTTATCCTTCTTAACTAGATATTCATTAGTAATACCATTATGAATAACATTTCTATTATATTGCCATGGTTTACTTGATAAGATTCTACATGTATCCATAGGCAAAACATTACATACCAAATCATCATGATAATAACCAATTTGAAATGAGATTAGGGTTTGTTTGGTTACCTTAACTCTTCTGTCCCTGTTTAACCATTGAAGAGAATAAGGTTTTAGATGTGTAGTCTTCAATCCCAAATCCTTCACCATTTTCTCGTTAGTTATATTCGTACAAGATCCACTATCAATCATAATGCGACAAACTGTATCTCACACCCTTCTTTTAGTTTTGAATATTTTTTCTCGTTGATTAGGTTGCTCACTAGCTTGAACTTGAAGCACTATTTCTAATACATAACAAGCATTTTCCTCCTTCTTTGACTCACTAGAAATTTCTTCAATAGGATTGAATTTAGTGTTTTCTTCACAAGTCTCCATAGCATCAATTTCTTGTATGGACAACACTCTTTGGTTGGGACATTCACGAGCAAAGTGTCAAAATCCTCAGCATTTAAAACATTACCTTGTAGAGACTTCATTAATCTTATTATTGCCTTTATCTTCTCGAGTAGATCCTTGCTTCTTATCAACACTTGTAGAGTTTGAAGTGCCCGTTCCATACTTTGTAGCTTGAGTACTTAGTACTTTGTAGATGAAGTACTTTGTTTGGCATGAGGCTTAGTGGACTTAATTTGCTTTTCAAATCTCAAGGATAGCTTAATCATAACATCAAGTGAATCATATAGACAAGTTTCAACTTTATTTCAAATCATCATATTAAGGTTACCTAGATATCTAGCACATGTTTGTTCAATTTTCTCATGGATATCACATATAAGTGCTAATCTTTCAAACTCCCTAACATATTCTTCAATACTTAGAAGTCATTGTCTAAGAGTAGTTAATCTAATATAATTATCTTGCTCATATTCTTTAGGTATGAATTTCTTCTTTAGATACTTCTTAAGTTTATCTTAAGATTTGATTTTTGATTTTCCTTCTCTTTCTCTAGTCCTTTTCAAATTATCATACCATATCCTAGCAACCTTCTTAAACTTAAGAGTAGCTAGTTTACATTTTTGTTCATCATGATAATCTTTGAAGTTAAATTTAGCCTCTACCTCATGTAACCACTCAAGAAATAAATCAACATCAAGTTTACCATCAAAATTAGGAAGATCAAGTTTAATACCTTTATCTTCTTTTTAGTGATGCCTTGGTTGGTGGTCATAGAACTTTCGGTTGCTTCCACTCCCTATTGACCCTTCATCATGGTCTACACGTGAGTTTAAATATCTTCCTCTTGTTGGATTAGTTGGGTTTACTGCACTCACTATTCGGTCTCCATAGAACTCCCTTTGATCTTGGATATTTCGGACTAATTCTTGTTCGACAAATCTAGATTCTAATCTTTGTAATTGTGTTTGCATTGTAGGAATTTGTCTAAGGTGAGCATTGTTTGCATCTAGATTGGTTGAGAGTTTTTTGATGGCCTCAAACATGGCTTGAAAATTTGGTTTCCCTTCCATGATTTCAACTCACTAGCACACTTAATCACAAGTTAGAACAACACTTAGGGTTTCAGTTAGGAAACCCGAATCAACACAATGTCACCCTCTAGTCTTTGGTTGGTTCTTGCAGAAAATTTTGATTCTAATGAATCAAACACACAACAAGCAATCACATATACTACATACACTACTAAATGAACACACTTGACACCTATCTTGCTAAGTTCTTGATGTAGAATTCAGCAAGTTGACAATCATTCGATTCGAAAACCCTTACCAAATACCATGCATGTTTCGATGGTTTTATATGTAATTTGATTAAAGTAAAGACAACACACTAATCTAAACTTATTCTACTCAATTATTCTACACATACATTCGACCAAACCATTTAAAACACACAAACCAATGTTAAGGAAAAACACAAACATTCGACAATATCCTGCATCAACTAAGTAATATCACAAAATAAATTCTACTCGGTCAATTCTACACATATATTTTGATCTCGACATGTGATCATCTAGCACAAAATCCACAATACACACATAATACTTCATGCAAAATGAGGATCATCAATTCTAGAAGAATACACACAGCATGCACACACACGATTTCTCTTTGATTTCGGCAAAGAACTTCCTGCAAGGCTGTGTCAATACTTTATATGTGTTTTCTCAAGATTTTTTTCAAGATTCATGCAACTTCTCTAGACCATGCATATACTACTTAAGAGCATTTGAATGATATCAAGATTCAAAAAACATTCATCAAGATTTAAAGAATTCAATCAAGAAGAATCAAGAACCTTACTAAGACTTTTGATGGTGACATTATGTCGAAACTTGGTGATGACTTTGCACCTATGATGTTGACTCCAAAACAAGCTCTGATACCAAATTTGATGTGGAAGATCATGGATGAATAATTTTCTACAATGCAAGGCCTTTATTTGGATGTCATAAGTTGCAAAATAATTCCAAAAAGAAGTAGATGTTAACGACTTGTGTAGGTTGATTTCATCGTCTTTGGTAACTTGAAATTGATCTAATCCAAGATCAAATCAATTCAATAGAGAAATATCCTATTTCTCTTGAGAATAATCTACCAATCCTCAAGAAACTCACATTTGAAGAAGAAGAGAAGAAGAAGAGGCTCAAAGTTGCTCTCTAATTGTCGATTTCTTTCATTCATTCATTATCTCTCTCAATGTACAATACTCTATGTATATACACTCACACATGCAGGCCTTAGTTTACTCCTCATTAATCAAGCCCATATAATTAGCCTAATTAACAAAGGTTAACTACATGCACATTTATCTGACAAAAAGAAGTAGATGTTAATGACTTGTGTAGGTTGATTTCAGTGACTTTGGTAACTTGATATTGATCTGATCCAAGATCAAATCAATTCTATAGAGAAATCTATTATTTCTCTAGAGAATAATCTACCACTCCTCAAGAAACTCACACTTGAAGAAGAAGAGAAGAAGAAGAGGCTCAAAGTTGCTCTTTAATTGTCGATTTCTTTCATTTATTCATTATCTCTCTCAATGTACAATACTCTATATATATACACTCACACATGCAGGCCTTAGTTTACTCCTCATTAATCAAGCCCATATAATCAACCTAATTAACAAAGGTTAACTACATGCACGTTTATCTGATATATATATAGTGATTAAAATGACAAATTACAAACATTACAATGTATACAATAAAATAACAAAGCTACACAAAACTGTAAGTATGTAATACATTGAATAATCACATGTAATCAAGCTTTGTGTCTTGTAGCTTTGTCTTCCATGTAATTTTGTAATCCTTGTAATGCGATTGTCTTGTACATCAAATATCTTCAATGGATTATCTTCTTTCAAACGTATATAATACCTACAAGAGTTACTTAATAAAGCATTAGAATTATTAGGATCTTCAAGAATAATCGGTATCATCTCTAAGTATGCTAATTTTTGTTCTTCATTATTAGAAGAGTTTGTTCTTCATTATTAGAAGAGTAAGTTTGAGATGCTTCTGTATCAAAGCTTGTCCCAATAGAGAATGTATAGGTTTGCAGGAGAAATATTATTGTGAATCTGAATTGAGACTCCTAGTGGTGGTGGAGCCCGTCACCATATAATAATAATATTTTATTATTTTTTTACCTAAAATTATGTGCCTCAACAATATTTTTGTTTTGATTTATGGGATTTCTACTTAATGATATTAAGTTATATTTATTTAAATATCTCACTAGAACATCATTCATATTAGACTCAATATTTGCATTCATAAACTTAAACTTTACGTATCTTATGAAACAGTTATAGAAATCAATAACATAAAATATTTAGATCTATCAATTTAACATATAAATATAAAAGGGTTTTAGTTTTAGTTTTCCAAACAATAATTGAATACGACAGAGATAAAACACTGCATTTAATTTGGCAAAACAAAACTATAATTAGGATTTGACTATAGCAAAAATAGACCAAGGTTGCTACAAAATATAAAATATGAGGGCTTTGAACTCTTTATACTTAAATAGGGGTAAAAGAATCAATTGAAAAAGTAACAATCACCTAACACATCCTAATGGTGGCATGACAATCTAGCTTCTTGATTGATGAGAGCACTTGTTTTTGTGATATAATCAACGTTGACACAAATGCAACGGTATCCTAACACTAAGTGATAATCAAGCTTACAAAACTTTTTTCAATATGGTTATCATGGTGTCACGTGACACCATGCCACATCCTAGCTCCGCCACCAACTCAAACACAAACTCCGAGATAGTCATAAGTATTTGTCCTATCAATTGTGAACTCTAGGTATTTGTCTTGTCAATTGTGAACTCTAGACGATCCATTAGAGTCACTTGAAGGTGAAATTGGAAGCATGTGTCTCTCTACCTTGGCAAAAACAGTTAGTTTGCAGTGGTGGCCAGGCGGTCAATATAGAACTGTGATACGAAGAACTGGGAAGTGTGCCCAAGGGATCATCCTCCTAGGGACGCTTATAATAGGTTGATACTATAGGGCCGTGATATGAAAAACTAGGAAGTGTCCCCAAGGAATCATCCTCTTAGGGACTCTCAGGATAAGAAGACTTAATATGGGTGCATGAGTTTAAAGAAGCGTCATACTTTGAGTCATTGGTTGCATTGGGGAGACCGCTCTAGGGAGGTCCACAACGTTCATCAACAAACCCAAATGCTTAGAGGGGTCCTCTTCTTTCTTTGAGGAACTCTTTGAGACTGCTAGAATTGATGTGAATTGGGATGTGAGGTGGAATTAGCCATCCTAAGTGAGCATCTCACACCTAATATATACATAAAATAACTCTTGACCTTGGATGTTGTGTCCACTAGCCCATAATGATTCCTCAATCTCCTAGACATCAAGTGGGGTGTGGGTCTCCATGCCATGAACTCATAAGGAGTAGCGCTTGGAGCCGAATAGTAGAGCCTTCTAATCTTGGAGTGTTGGTGCTACTATGAGAAGATACCCAGAATAGGATGTGTTGTAGTATCAGATTGTCGCGAACAATAAATTATGTATTACAGTCGTCGTGGTATGAATTTTTATATTTGTTTCATCTTATGGTCTAACTATTATTTATCGATCATTTAAATATTAGAATTAAATAAATTAATGTTTTATATTATATTAGAAGCATTTAAATGAATTATTATATTTTAAATTGTCCCAATAATCCTAAGTTTATCTTGGAATGAAAAAAAGACATGTTCTTTAGTGCAAATGAGAAGGTAATAAATAACAATATCTTATTGTAATTTAATAGTAATTTGGTCTAAGATATATATAGTAAATCAATAAGAAGAAATTATTATGTATGTTTTTTTCCAACAGATTTAGGAATTTTAAATAAATTAGTCATATTTTTGGTATATTTTCCAATTTATCGGCAAAGGTGTGAAATTTTAAAACCGTAGCATGTCGGTAATTATGTATCACGGTTGACCCAAAAACTAATAATTAGTGGCTGCTACGTTATAGCGTCACTACTATTTAATTGTATGGGTAGAGCCCCACATACCAACCTGTGAGTTAGATGGATGTTTCTCAGCGAGTAGGTGGGATCAAAGCCAGCAAAGTTTGTAGCATGGGTACAAGCGGTAATGTTGTAGTATGGTGAGGGAGGGGTGGTATAGTTGTATTTGGGGTGACTAGGATGGGGGCAGGGTAGGGGCGGTGAGCATGCAATAAAATTGAGGTCGTGATTGAGGTTGTGGTCGCAGTATTGGAGCGTCGCGAACGATATTTTATATTTCGTGGCGTGATTTTTTTATTTTTTTTCACAATAAATATTAGCAAATATCAATAAATATCAACAAATATTGGAAAATCTGGGCAAATGTTGGTCGATAATTGATATATCGCTGATAAATACGTAAAATTCTAAATCCGTGATGTATCACCAATTTCATGTATTGGCTGACCCAAAATCCGATAAATATCGGCCGATATTGCGTATCAGGACCAATATTTAATTGTATGGCTGTGAGGCCTTGGGTGGTGTGTTGGTCAGAGAAAGGGAGGAGGCTTGCAGTTCAAGAGAACTGGGCAATTAACTGATTTGTTAATTCTCTGGAGAAATCAGTTAATTCCTCAATTGCAGAATTTGTCATTAATAATAGGTCCCTATATATGCAGCCGTGGTCCTTTCCACAAGCTACTAATCAAATTCTTTTATTATCTTTTAAGATATTAAATCCAAAAAAAAAGCTAATATTTAAATAATATCTAGTTAAATAATAAGATACTCAAATAACAAAGATTCCCACTAAATATTAGTATCTAGCTTGCTAATTATGGGATCTAGCCCATCTATATGGGCATGTGACATATTGCATATGCTTAATTATGACTTAGTGAAATGGTTATAAAATTTACAAAAGTTGCATTTCATTGATCTTGAAATGTGAAACTTTTAAAGTTAATGTGTATCCTGTTGCTGCTCTTCCTGGTAGTCTTGATAAAACGAAATGTGGAAATTTTTAAGGAAAAAAGGGGAAAATGTGGAGAGAGGTAGAGTATGATGGTTTAGGAAATTTGAATCTAAATAATTAATTGAATCAGGAATGAAAGAGGGATTGGGGTATTGGGATATAAGTGGCAACTTGGAATAGAGTTAGAAGAACAGTTACAGTAATCTGTAAATAAGTGTTTTATGTTTATATTGTATTTATATTACTATTAGAACTTTAGAAGGGTGATTACACAGCGCTGCCCCATTTAATAAGTAATATATATATGTATTCGAGTTTTGTAATTTATAAACCTAATCTAATTTTCCAAACTGTAACCAAACTGTTCTTTAAAATGGTAAGCCAAACTTTAAACTTGCAAAATATGGTTCTGTCCAGTTTGGTTTATTGTTTTGATCCATATTATGTTTATGTTTGATGTGTATTGCTTCATGGAAAGATGGGTTCACTAACCTAGCTATTGAGTTTGTTGACCATATGTGCTTATGTGTAATACGAGTGTGGAATGTGGTGCACCGTGACTATTTCCATGCCCACTTAATTTTCAGATCATTGCATTGTTCACTGTTCTAAGAGATAAATTATCATTTTTTGCAGGGCATGGAACCCTCCCGTCTGAGCGGTTGCCTTCATTGAGGACAGAACTCCTTCAGTTTTTGCTGCAGGATTCTGGTGCCCCAAAGTCACGTGCAGTTTCAAGTTTAACTTTAAGTGGGGCATATCTGAATTTGTATTTTTTGTTGGAATTGGATACTGAAGCTACATTAGATGTTTTGAGGTTTGCATTTGAGGAGCATCAAATTTGTAAATCAGAAAACATGGAAGTAGCTAATGGGACTACAGATGAGAATATGTCCCACATTGAAAGTCAGAATTTATTGCTTCAGAAGACTGTTGATGCTCTTGTTCTCATTCTCGATGTAGATATATCCCAAACAGTCCGATCTTCTGGCAATGATGAAAGTGAATCTCATTCATGGCCTTCCAAGAACGACATAGGGTATCTCATTGAGTTTATTGCAAGCTATGTGGCAGATGAAAGGGCCATGGTGTCGAAGAGTGTATTAAGTCAGTTACTGGAATACTTGACATCTGAAAACAATCTCTTACCAGATGATACTGAGCATAAGAATGGCTCCATGAGAAAGAGGGAAAAACAAGTGCTTGCTTTGTTGAATGTAGTTCCTGAGACTGAGTGGAATGCATCATATGTCTTGCATTTATGTGAGAATGCAAAGTTCTACCAGGTATATCCCTTGTTTTCTTTCCTTGGTTGCATACACTGGCTAGAATGGTATGCTCTGCAACATCTTTAAAATCCTATTTCTCTTTTGCTTGTTTATGTGCTGTGGTCAGGTTTGTGGGCTAATCCACAGTGTCAGACGTCAATCTGTTGCTGCTTTGGATAGCTATATGAAAGATGTTGATGAACCAGTTCAGGCATTCTCTTTTATCGAATATACATTATCTTTGCTAAGTGGAGCTGAATCAGCTTCCTTCTTGTCAGCAGTCAGAACACGTATTCCAGAGCTAGCAATCCTGAGCAGGTGGTAATTAGAAATAAACATTCTGTTAGCATTCTCAAATTATGCTGCTACTTTTCTCTATTTTTTGGCAGGCAGGCATTCTAAGATACTATTGCTAATATATATTTTCTTATTTAACTTTGGCTCATTGACTTTACCATTTTTATATTTGTTAGGGAATGCACATTTGTTTTGGTCATTGATCACTTCAATAAAGAAAGTGGACATATTCTCTCTGAGCTCCAGTCTCATCCAAAAAGCCTCTTCCTTTATCTGAAGACGGTCATTGAGGTTCATTTATCCGGCACTCTCAATTTTTCATGTTTAAGGACATATGGCACTGTTGACGATTTAGCCAAGAGAAGAGTTGATGATCAGCGAACTGGTCTTCAGGCTTTTTTAGACAGGTGTTCTGATTTTCCCAAGTATATGCGTCAGAATCCAGTTGAAGTGACTGATGGGATGGTTGAACTTTACCTTGAGGTGAAGATGTTAAGCTTGTCTCTTTAAGTTTATGATAGATAATTGAAGATAAATTCTATTTAGATATTTTGGTATTTGACCTAATATTTTAGGTGCCCTGTATTTTTAATAATTCTACTTAAATACTTTCACATTTCAATTTAGTTCCACTTGGATACCTAAATGAGTACTTAAATAAAACTAAAAATATAGTTTATTTTCACCATTTAGATAGTCAAATAAAACTAAATTGAAATATAAAAACACTTAAGTAGAATTATTGAAAACACATGGTACCCAAAGAATATTTGGTCAAATGTCAATATATTTATTACTTTTATCACTATTTTACTGAGGTGGTTTGCAAGTATTGTTGCCTATGCATGGCTTCTTTGGGCATGTGTCTGGTTATAAAACCATTTACTCTAGTAGTGAAGGAATTTGGGTTTTCATTTTGATCTTTTCTCTTAAGCCTTGCATGGGGAATACTTATGGCCTGCTCTTTTACTATCGTTTTTGTTGGTTGGAATGTATAGAAGGATTATTGGATGTGGAAAATGGTTCTATCAATCTTTTATGCCCCGTCTGCCCTAAATATCTTTGTAATGTAAATGGCATCATACTTTTCAGACTCCCATTTTAAACTCTACTGTCATATTTGAAAGTGATTTTCTCGGCAATTGTTGCAACATAGTAGTACTTTGTTGAAATGTCTACAATCAATGGACTTATTTTCTCAGTAGCACTTCAAATAACCTAGGACGGGGCTCTCACTGCAAGCCAGGCTCTAGGGGCTGTGCACCTCTGGTTGTGCCCAGGGAATTTGGGGAAGCATTCCGAAAGTTTATGGTTTGCATCTGTATTGGGTTTTATATTGTGTCGTCTTTTTGGGCCTAGTTTGTTACCTAAATTCGTTTAGGTTTTCTAGGAGTATTGATGTATTCTATGATATGGCTTACTCAATAATGAAATCAACCTCCTTGTTCAGTAATTCTATGTTCCAAAAGCTAACTTTGTTCTTTATTTCTCTTCGTTCGATAAAAATATAATGTCACTTTTTTCCCTTAACAAGTAAGGTGAATTTGTCGCACATTTATACTTTTATCATATTCTATGTTCCAACCATGCATGCTGATATTAATCTGATATAAAGTTCTCCTAACCATTTTGCCTATTTTAATTTTGCAGCTGTTATGTAAATTTGAACCTGATTCTGTGCTCAAGTTCCTTGAGACTTTTGAAAGTTATAGGGTTGAACATTGCCTGCGCTTGTGTCAAGAATATGGCATAATTGATGGAGCTGCATTCTTATTAGAAAGGGTCGGTGATGTTGGGAATGCCCTTGCTCTTACCCTCACTGGCATTGATGACAAGTTTGTGATGCTTGAGGCAGCTGTGGATAATATAGTTTTAGATGGGGCTGTCAATATTCATACTTCTGTGTACTTTGATGCTGCTTTAGAGTCAAAAGAGGTAGCTCACCTGTCTCTCTTCGGTTTAAACATTGTTGTTTTGCTTTTTTCTTTTTGTCATTTAACACCCCTGCCATATTATTTTCTCCTTCTTAGGTTGAACTTGTAAGGAAAATATTGCATGCATGTGTTGGACTTTGCCAAAGGAACACCCCACGTTTGGATCCAGAGGAGTCGGAATCTCTTTGGTTTCTGTTGCTGGACTCGTAAGTCAAGGCTATTCTTGTGATTCATTTTAAAGTTGCTGGCCCCCCTTCATCATCTTCACCCTCTCTCTCCCTCTCTTCTTGACAAGTATGTTTGCTGCTATTTTGTTTGGCTAAATTTAAGTGACACTTTAACTCCTTAAGCTTGTTGATGAATTGCACGCAATGTGAGATATATTGTTATTTTGTTTGGCTAAACTTAAGTAAACATGAATACATATGGAGTTATATTGTGTGATTTGCCTATTACTTGAATTTTATTTCTATGATATCTTTATTGCAACTGCAAATATAGCTTATATATAGAGTTGAACACGGTTTGGTTTGGTTTGGTTTGGTTTTGGCCTCAGACCAAACCAAATCATATTTTTTGATTTGAAAAAATCTCAAATCAAACTAAACCATTTTTTTGATGATTCAAACAAAACCATGTTAGCGGTTTACGGTTTAGTCCGGTTTACCATTTTTGCATCTTAAATATCAAAAATTAATTACTCAACTTAAAATCACATTAATATTCTTATAAAAATCAAAATGAATGAGCAATCAATACTAAGTTGTACTTTAAAATGTTATTTTTATAGTAATATCTCATGTACTATAAACTTGTATAGATTAGTTGTATATATAAATATTGTTCATATATAGAAAAATAGAACAGAAACACAATTTAAATAATGCGCACATCACACAATATTTTTTTTTTTAGTAAATCTAAATCCTTTTAAGTTTGTAAATAAAAAAAATAAACATGAATACATTTAGAGATATAATGACGAGAAAAATCTCGTTATAACAAATAATTTAGGATGTATACATATGGTTTGAATCACATTATGCACACCTGTAATTGCGCTAGTGAAAGATCTTGTGTCAAAACAAGTGGAAAAGACGATATTGCTGAGTTTCTAAGTATATTACATGCTGTGGAATAGTAGGATCATGATGCGTGTTGCCCTTTTTTTTTTCTTTTTTTCCCCCCCAATTTAATTGCTAGAGTAGACTCCTTTGTAGATTGACAAAATTGTGGTCGTATAATACTTAAGATTACAACTGTTTTCAACATATGGAGGACGGCATTATCACCGTGTTATCTACTGTATGCAATTGTCACTTTTGTCTTTTGGTGATTGCCATCAATTACATTCAGGTTTTGCAAACCGCTGATGATTTCCAAAAGAAATTGTGAGGCTGTGATAGATGATGAAAAGACAGGCACTGCTTGGAGAATACGGGAAACCCAAAAAGGTGCTCCTATCTTGAAAAGATTGTTTGCACAGTTCATAAAAGAGATTGTTGAAGGAATGATAGGATATGTTCGCCTTCCATCCATTATGTCCAAGCTGCTCGCTGATAATGGTTGCCAGGAATTTGGTGATTTCAAGCTTACAATATTGGGAATGCTGGGAACATATGGTTTTGAGAGAAGGATTCTGGTAATTTTTTTTTTCCTTCCAATTTTGAAATTATTCTTGCTGGTCAGGCTATTTCGACTCATCTATCCATGTTGGTCACACTACCATACTTATGTTTATCTGCCCTTTCTGTGTGTGCTAACTTCAATATGCTCAACTAACCTCAGTCAAGTAATGAACTAATGATATACCCTCAACCATAATGGGAACAATATGTGAAGACTAGCGTACACAGATTGCGTTTGTGTTGAATTTCCCGACACAAGTACCTGTGCATCTACTACTTGGTTTGTTTTGCGTATGGACATGAGGAATTGTTTCATATGATGTGATAATGCTCTGACCCTTTGGTATTCATGGCTTAACTAGAAGTGCGGTCTTTAGCATTCACATCTGGATTGTGTTTATCGATTTCAATTTGTGTGAAAATCTTTTCAAACCATTTTTTGGGTCATTACTTTATCATTGGTTTTGTTCTTCGAATCCTTATTGTCGTGCAACTGATCTCTTTGGTTTCTTTGTTAGGAAACTGCCAAATCCTTGATAGAGGATGATACGTTCTATACCATGAGCATGTTGAAGAAGGGGGCCTCTCATGGGTATGGCCCCCGTAGTTTACGCTGTGGTTTATGCAATTGCCCTTTCAACAAGGCCTCTTCTAGTTCTGGCATTCGAGTATACAGTTGTGGTCATGCAACGCACTTGCAATGTGAACAGGAAAATGATGCTTCTAGTAGAACCTTCCCTGCTTGGTGCCCGATCTGTGTATCTACAAAGAAGGTCCAGAGCGCTAAAATCAAAACCGTTGAACAGAGTTTGGTCTGTAGATATCCATCAAGACTGCGGCGGACATTAGGTGCCTCTGTTCAAAACCTTCATGAAAATGACGCCTTTGATAACTCCCGTGGTCTACATCAGATTTCACGCGTAAATTTATTTCTCGTGACCCCATTTCTTATTATTTTTTTAACAACAGTTGCATAGAATAGAGATGGCTAATGAACTTAAAATGATTGAATTTTTGCAGTTTGAGATTTTGACTAATCTTCAAATGGACCAGAGATCGATCCAGATTGAGAGTATACCTCAGTTAAGGCTTGCACCACCGGCTGTTTATCATGAGAAAGTAAACAAGGGAACCTACCTGTCTGTAGGAGAAAGTAGAGGTAGCGATTTGTTGGACACAGAAAAGCCTAATAAGAGCAGGCAAGCCAGCAACATCAAAGTAAAGGAATCCTCTTCATCTCTTCGGTTCCCATTAAAATCCAAAATATTTGGTTAGTCCTGCTTCCCAAATTAACTTCCCAATTAAAATTGAGCTGGGTCAATGTCTAATGAGTGTGATGGCGTCCCTACATTGTAGGCAAGGATAAGATCCGTGTTCGGTGACATGGCAGGTATAAACCTCACAATTGAAGCAATCCAGGATGCATGACACAGGACACCGACCGATAATAGGCAATTCTAGTCGGTGCTCACTGAAATTGAGAGCTCGCAATCAATAATACCATCTCTAACCGTTGTTTTATCTTTTTGTAGAGTTTATTGCAGCAGCTGTAAGTTGATTGTACATGTAGTACATAATAGACGGGTAGGTAAACTCGTTAGACTTACCTTGTAATTTGGGTTATACGGAGTACGTATCTTATGGGGATTCGCCGGAAAAGTTGGTGGAAACAGATTCTACTTAGTGGATAGAGGGGGAAAAATTACCCTTATATTTTATATATTTTGTATAATCTAGTTAAAATTAAATATTCTTATTCTAATAAATATTTATTTTAGATTTTAATTTGATTTAAAATGGATATTTCATTAAAAATTTATTTATTATTATTAAATACTTAATATAAAAGATATAAAATAGGAGGA
Source organism: Tamarix chinensis (assembly GCA_030549775.1). Classification (NCBI taxonomy): domain Eukaryota; kingdom Viridiplantae; phylum Streptophyta; class Magnoliopsida; order Caryophyllales; family Tamaricaceae; genus Tamarix; species Tamarix chinensis. Next base: position 88,669,764 of record CM060179.1, read on the forward strand.
AATTTTTTCCACTCCTATTATTTCTATATCAAACAAGTCCTTACTCTTCTTTACCATGTAATTCCTTGGCCTTATGATAAGTGATCGAGGAATTTTAGTTAGAGTTTTGACAAAGTATTAATTAATGTAATAGGAGTTGTTAAAATCACACTATTTTTTATAACTTTACACCCATAAAACTAATTTATAACTTTTTATCCCTCTATTTTTTTTTACACTTTTCTATCATCTAATTTCATACTTTATTTTAATTCTTTCTAATTTAGGTGCATTAGTAAAAAAAAATTATGGATTATCATTTTACTGGAATCGAAATTGAAGAAATTATAGTAGTTATTTTTTTTAGCGAAATTAAAACCAACGGATGAATTTTCATTTATTGATAGTATCGTATGACAGGTGATTCATTTAAAATCTACGTTTGTTGATGGGTGAACCATATGTCTTTATCTGTCTGTCAACGAGCAATCTATCTATTATATAGCGGATGATTTATTTATAGGTTTGTGCTAAGTAATTGATAGTTTCTTTATAGACCGATTGGTCTGTTTTTTTTTTTAAAATTTTTTTATAATATTTTAATAATTAAATATTTATTAGGAGTGAGAACATAGAAAGAGAGTATGGGATGATTTGAAAATTGTGAAAAAAAAAGGTATAGAAATGTGAGAAAAGAAATATAGAGGTATAATGAGAGGGAGTGGGGTTGTATATATGAATTTTTTTGTTATCGTAGATGTCAAATCACTTTCGTCTGTTACGTATTGGTATATGGCGCATGGATTGGGCATCCAGCATTTAAAGTTCATTCATCCTACAACGTAAGCAGCATCAGGGCACCATATGTAAAAATGATGATTAGAAAATTAGAACCACTTGGACCCAATAAAGGGCAAACTTGGATAGATCTTAATCTGTTGTCGACTACTCTGCAACCGAGTTGTGGATCCATATCGTTGTAAGATGAGAAGAAAATTCCTACTTTCTTTTTTGTTCTCTACTGATGACATTGCACTGTGATCCAAATCCAATCTTGAGTGGATAAATAATTAAAAGGGTCATATCTTTACAAATATGCCCTTGAAGAGCAGGAGCTCTGAACTGTGATCGTTATTTGTGACCAATTGAGGGTTAAAACTTTGATACCTCCTTTCTAACAAAAAATATCAGGTGGGACATTTGGTATAGGATAATAATTTATCAATGCGATGAAAGTGAATAAGTATACGTGACTTAGTATGGTTCCGTCCCATCCAATATTTTTCTCTCCCTATAACCTTCCTTTTGATATGCAAGTTAGCCTCCCAGGCTCCCATACCTACAATATCTAGTGATGAGTTAGCCTCCCAGGCTCCCATACCTACAATATCTAGTGATGAGTTTTCCTTATATTATTCCACTCATTCCGTGTTTCTACGTATCAAAATTAACAAAAGGTCTTGTAAATTCTTAAGGAAGGTAATGCCTAAGACGTCTTTCAAATTATTAAGGTGACATTATTAATTAGAGAAAGATCATTCAATATGAATTCATGATCAAAAGATTTTGAAAGGTCAAATTATATGTTATATCATCTCCACTAGTTAGTAGACTAGTGGAGATGAAATAAAATTATTAAGGTAATTAGTTACTAGAAATAGTTAGTAGCCAACTTTTTTCTAAAATACCCACATAAAATAAAATATGAGGGTGTAGAATCAAATTTTAAATTTGTTAGGTATCGATGTTATTAAATTTTGGTATTTAAACTATTACTTCTTAAATAAAAGTAATTACATGACTCAATATATAAATATCATTTCAATGAGGTATTGGATAGTTAACTATATAAACTCTTTCTTTTACTACTTAAAAGGACTAATAAACAACATTACATGAGTAGAGAGATATATGCACGAGACCTTTAGATATTTGATCTATTAGCTTTAATCACTAACCTCTTTGTATGGAGCTACTTACCAGAAGTAATTATTCATAATAAGTAATTATCTTAAATAATTACTTTTTATAAGTAGCTCCAATCCTTTTGGTTTCTAAATCATTAAAGAAACGTGCTAATAAAATCTATAACTTTTTCATAAAACGTAAATGGTCTCCTTTAGAGATAACAAATATGTTAAATTGTTCGTCATTTAAGTCTTTAGCAAAAACAAAAAATAAATAAATGCTATATAGTTATGAAAAATGTGACAAAAGGTAAATGTGTCCTCAAGTATTATATATTTTCAGTAGATTATTGGAATAAAATATTAGTATATACATATCACACATTTTATATAAAAAGTTTGGTTTGTTGATGTGTGACACTAGAATAAAATCATTCATTTTTTTTTCATATCCATTGATATTTCTTGACACACTAATAGAATAGTTGTGGGAAAAAAATTGATTTATGCCATAATAATTCTAACATATTCCTTATCATTTATGAAACTCCAATGCCATCATAATAAAATTATAACCATAATTGTGACCCCAACCACAAATATGACCAGAAATTTCTTACATGAGGTATGTAATGTTAATGTAATAATATATAAATGTAAATAAAGCATTTTATCTTTACATTCCAATAAATATGTGTAATCATTTTGGTGGTTTTTTTTGCCTAAGTATGTTAAATTTGTATTGATAAAAATAAAATTAATTACAATCACCATAGTCTGAACCTATACCATCCACCATACTTATCTATCTCTCATATTTTACCTTAAAACTAGGGAAATTCACCCTTCTAGCAATGGTAACTCCAATATTTTTTTAAGACAACTCTAGCATCTTAGTTATAATGCTGGAAAACCCTCATGTTCCTCCCATACCAGATACTAGAAATAAAAGTACAAAAATAAGCACCTAATAGCTACTTTTTGATCTTTATTTGTCATGATCTTGCACATAAATCATGAACTTCCTACGACCAACTTTATGATCGGGTCTCTTCTACCTACTGAGGTCCTGAGGTGATGTTAAATGGAGTGATTATAAGGGTAATGGATGAAGAGATGATGTCGAGTTTCCAGTCGCTCCTCACAAAAAAGTATGAACTGGGTTATGGTCAACTAAGGATCCCAATATCAAACAATAATACTTATTTCCAAACTCTCTTAGCAATGATGATGCCACAATAATCACCTAGTCGTGAAATTTTATGGTTAGGCAATATGCCATAATCTTCACTATATAAAAAAAAACTCATTTTACAACATATGCCTTTAATTTCAATTATATAAAGTCAGCCTGTAGTCAACTAACATTTCTCTAAAGCGAGTCTAGGAACATTTTATTTGTCACATAAGCAAATTTAATTCCCCAAAACATATCACAACATAACATATTCTAAAAACTTACCACCATAAAATAACATTTCATACCAAAATAAAAATTGAAAGCAAACAAGTCATTAAGCATAAATCAAAACCAAACCATTAAAAACCATGGCCTCAAGACAAATCAAAATAGTAAAAAAAAAAAAGGCATACTAGCCAAAGCAAGATCAAGGAATTGTTAACCAATTAAAACTATTTTGATCCACGATCATGAAAATACTTTAAATACATTTGAGGACATAAAATACCAAAGTAATGGTAGAAAATAGTTCATAGCTCTAAAATAAGACAAATGAGAAAATTTTCTAAAAAATACTATTTATATTCAATAGGACATGTTGTTTTATACCAAAAAACTTAAATCCAAAATTTTTTTAAAAATTTATTCCCAAGAATTATTATTTATAAAAAAACTATTAAATTTCTATTCCTAAAATATGCTTTACATGATAAGACCAAAGTTTTCAAAATATCTCAAAATGTCCTTCCATCTTAACAACTAAATTTCTCATTAAAGTTAAATCCCACTAATCACTTTCATTAGGCAATTAATTGCCAATCCAATTTCATGTCATGGTCATGGTCATGGTTATGCTTTGATACTTCTATGTTACACCCTGACCCTAACCGATTGATGGTAGTTAGTGTGAAGTGCTTTTGAGATTGATGATTGGCCCCATTAATCAACATGGGCCATTTCCATCATTTTTTATCATCACTTACACCCTTTATGATACAATTTTAAAAATGTGAACTATCCTTAAATATCTCTAAGTCAAATACTTTTAACCATAGAATTCTTTTATGATGAATGTTTAAAAATGAATGTGCATCTTCCTAATAAAAGTAATCATATTAATTCTTTTAAGCCTTAATCATATACCACTTAACCCTAGGGGTAATACAGTGCTCTTCGTCTACTATATAACCCATCCCTTTAGAGAGAGCAATTATGTGGTTCATAGGCAACCCCATTTGGGTCGTGGTCATCCCTTTGGTTTATAAACCTATAATACCCTTCCTAGGAAATGTGTCATGATTTGTCTATCAATAAAGTAGGTGATGAAGTTTAGAAGATGTGTATTGAGCCTTGTATGTTGGTGCAATTGAATGTCTATCATCTTTTCATATATAAGAAAAATTATGTAGTTAGACATGGTTTTTCCCTACACTTTCTTATTTTATTATAGAATATGATTTACTTACAAAAAATGTACTTTTGAGGGCTAGAAAAGTTTCATATTCATGCATACCCATTTAAAATTAGTGTAGGAATTAAATGGTGCAGATGATATGATAAAAATCTTATTTATAACTTAGTATAAAAATATAATTAATTACTTAACTAGCCTATTGTAATTTTAGTTAATAAAACCTTAAGTTTTTAATTGATATGATAAAAGTATGTTTATTGCGTAAAAATTAATAATATTATAGGTTTGGAATTTTAATAATAATTGAAATATTAGAATGGATATGGCATTATGGTATTGAATTATAATTTATGGTTTATTCCATAAGTATGATCTTGTATGAAATCTAAGGTGATAAGCTAAATATTATAAAAAAGATATAAATGAATGGTTAGTTTAGGCTCCATATTAATAATGATATACAATGTCAAGAGACATAGAATTCAAATTCAAGACCTCATATACATACAACCATAGCAAAAACTAATAGCTTATGGCCTCTTAGGTTAAAACATGGATAATTTATTCTCTCTCCACTTCTATCAAAGTTTCTTATAGTTTGTTTGGGAATAATTAAAAAAAAGTGATTATAGTTGATAATCACCTTTGTTAACTAGCTCTCAGTAAGAGCTTATTATAAAGTGGTGTAATTTTTTTTACTAATTAATAAGAAAGATATTTTCATATAATAATTCAAATAAAAATTACAATTGCACATAGATAACATCAGTCAATTATATTATAAATTTACATAAGAAGATATAATGATTCTAGAACTCTACAAACGTCTCCTAGCAACAAAGAGTATAATACTCTTAAGGATAACTTATGAGTTAATACTACTATCAAGAAATCCTTCGATTCTTCTCATATGAAAAAAGGGCACATATCATTCTCTTTTCCTTCTAATAACTATTACTTGACACTAATGATTTAAGATATGGTGTCTAACCACCAATAGCATCTCTCCAATCCATACCTACAATATCCTAAGTTTCTCTAACCCTATCATCTATGTGTTTAGTCTCTTAATTTATCCCTAACCTTTTATCCCGCATTGATTATCATATATTAACTTCCAAATATTTTTTTCTTAATATTTTGGTTCCTAGATTAATTACACAACTTTTATTAATATTTCATAATTTTAAGGAATTATATGTTTTTTTTATATTTTTTTAACATTTATTGAACTTTCAACCTTTCCTAAATTGTTTTTAATTATTTTTTAATTTATTTGGGTGGTTTATTGTAAGAATATGATTCTCTCAAACCTCATGATCAAATATTGCCTTTTAGTTACTCATAAACCATTTTTTATCCATAATCAACTACTTACACCTTCTAACTATTTTCTTACACTGCTTCATCCATTTAAATCACTCTCATCAGCCTCTAGGTTGTAAGAAACCTTCCCATCATATCTCTCCCCATTGCCTTTGTTAATGTCTATAAGGTATTTATAATGCTTTAGCTACTCACTTTAATACTTAGCTAATTCTAACTCTCTCTTTTGGTCTATCCTCTCCCTTCCACCTTATTCTTGTTGTTCATTTTGTTTTTGTGTTGTTATTTCCATACCTATAGGGTTCCAACTTTCCCATATTATATTTTCCTCATTTTTCTTTCATTTCTCACATATAAAGTCCTAAAATTTAGTTAAGTAGTGTTTGCTATGAAGAAAAAATAGATTAAAGTTATGGGTTATGAAGTCTTCTTCCTCTTTTTACTCAATCCTATTTTCAACTTTAAGAGGATTTCCCGTTCTCATTTCAAATCATATTTTTCAAATTTAAATCCTTTACTTTTGTTTTGATATCTAACCTATATTATTTTATTTATATGGTTCTAAGGTGTTGAAAGGTTGTGATTATGAGTATTCTTATTAAGAGACTAGTGTGACCTTGATAATGATACATAATTCTATGTTAGGGCTTTTTGATGAAATGTATTTATTTTCATGTATATCACCATAACAGAATGATTAGTTATAAAATCATGTTTTAGATTTTATAAGCATATGATTATGTATCTGCGTAATTTTGTGAAAGCATATTACTAAATGCTTCTATGTAAAATATCATATCAAGGCCATTCTATGCTTATTCTTACATTTTCAAGATTATAATATGTTATTTTCATAGAGCATGTTTCTAAGTGTTATCCAACATGAGATTAAGTGTTTTTGAGGATTTATGTGTTGAGGCTTACATTTAGTGCATTTTGGGTCGATGTTAGTCACAAACTTATAAATTTTTGTGACCTTTTGGGTTGATCAAAAATAATTTAATTGCATAGTTGGATAGTTAATATTATATGAGAGAATATATGTAAAAATGGTGAAGTTTGGAGTGTGTTGGTTTTTGTGAGAATATATGAGAGGCATTGTGGTCACATTATTTTATATTTTTGAATTTAAGTGTACCTTTTCATTTTTTGAGGTTTTTACATAAGTTTATACACATAATATGTTTGGGTTTGACATTATTTAGGTTAAGTTATATTTATATGAAGTTTTTAGGTGTTTAGGTTACATAAAGGCAAAATAGTCATTTTAGGTGACTTGCACAAGTGCTATTTGGGTTAAAATATAATAAATGTGATGTATGAAATATTTGGGTCAATAGTTAGTGTCAAAAGTGTTAACATGAAAATGGCTCAAAAAGGGTATTAGTAACTTATAGGGTATGATTAGTATTTGATATGTAAAATGTTGGAGTTTAGTATTGATTTTTAGGTATGGTATTTAATATGTTATGCTGGAGTGTTTCATGAAATTTGAAGAGTTAGTGAGTCCTATGAGTGAAGTTATGGTGTAATTGTGAATTAAGGTTCCATAAAGATATTTTACTCATTTCATTATCAGAATGCCCTTATTTTTCCCATGGCTGTGTTATATGTGCCATATTTAATTATATTATTTTTTGTGACATAATATCATTATTAAACCTAGGCATGATAGTAAGTGTTTTAAATGATTACAATTATGGTATAAATTTACCGATGAATTGTATTTCATGTAATATTTGATAAGTGGTATCCCATGTGATAAGCCAATGGTAATGAGTGGAAGTGTTGTGATAAGAAGTAAATCAAGTGGTGTATTGTTATGTGTTAAATATTTGGCTAAGGATATAATAAGATATTAATACTTAAAGTAAAAGATGATGCAAATAAGGACTAAAGTGCTTTAAATGTTGCAATAAAAATGGCTTGGATCTATTAGAACTAGATGACCCTATATCTACTCTATACCATTTCAGCCCATCGACATATAAGGATATAAATAATTAAGGATTATAGTTTAAATAGTGGTTAGTATTTTTTTTTACCCTTGTTTCACTATCATTTCTCATATGTTGGGGAAAGAGGAGTGGAAGTAAGTACCTAGGTTGCATGTTTCTAAGTAACTAAATCACTGAGATAATGTGATCAAATAAATTTGGACTTTAATAAATAAAAAACTCTTAGGTAATCTTGTATCGTCATTAGTATGTGCATTTTCATTACTCATCTTATGAAGTAAGTATATGTGCTATGGATACCTTATTCTATTGATTTACTTTGTTACCTTAATCAATTCATAATAAACATACCAACATTTTTATGGATATTGGTCATTCATATGAGCGAGTGACCTATTTGTTGATGTGTATGTCTTTGATGACTCAATTGATATTTTTGATATGGGTATTTCCCTACACAAAGTTTTGGTCTTAAAATAAGGCAATATAATGAAGGAAAGATATCCCAAAAATCGTTGGATCCACTCATCCCTTAGGACATCCTTGTGGTCTGATACAGGCCATTTTGTAATATCCAAAAAATTAGCTTAATCTAATCTTGCATCATTAGTTCCCTAATTTGATTCTAATATCAATAAATCCTATTTTAGCCTTAACCTAACTCTTTAATCCCAAAACTTTAATCAAATCCAAAACCTTGACTTAGATAAACCGTAATTCGTAAACCAAACCCAAAACCCGCCAAAAATTTCCACTAATCCTAATTACCTTTGGATAATCTAAAATCATCTTAAACTAATCCCCCAACCCTTATCTTTTTCCTTTTCTTCTCCTTTTATTTTCTTTCTTTATTCTCCTCCTTCCATCAACCTTGAGCTGCAACATTTGAATTGGTTGCAACTTGTACCATCACCTTTCTATATCTATCACCGATTACCTTACTTCCTTTCTTCCTTTTCTTCTTCTCCTCCTACTCTCTTATCCCTTCCCGACTGCACACCCCTTATGCACACTCCACACACACTCAATTTCCTCTACCATTTACCCTTCTCATGCAACACATCTATCAACCATCACCACCCTCACCCTACAGCTACTACCCTACCGCTAACCATCCTCTACAACCATCACCATCATCATCACCTTACAACTGTGCCATCACCATCATCACCATTGCACACCACCCCCCATTATTATCGTCCTTCCCAACTCACACCACTCATGCACACATGTATGTATACACACACACACACACACACACACACTTCACACTCTCCATCTTTTTCTTTGGTTTTGCCTCATTCTACCCATATGTGTGTCAAAGAGCCATTACCGAGCTCCCTCTTCCTTCTCATTTCCTCCTTCTTTCTTTCTTTCCCTATTTTTGGCTTGGCACCACCATTTCTACTACTATGCACCACCTTGGCCATCACCAAGGTCACCCCAACCTTTCCCCCTCGCTGTCATTGGCCATCACCACCGATCATAGCCTCTTTTTCATTCTTTTTTCTCCTTGTTTGTTATAGTGTTGCAGAGTGTACGACTTGTGCATTGCCTATTGCATGGACGTGCAACACTTAAAATCACCTTCTGCACAGTCGTGCAACACTTGTATTTCCTGGTCGTGCATGATTTTTTCTCTCAACCTATTGCTGCACAATAATGTAACTTTCACACTACCTAGCCGTACAATATATCTTCTCTCAACCAAGAGCTGCATCGCCTACTGTATAGCTGTGCAACTTCATTTTTAGGCTGTATACCACTATTTTACCCCAAACCTTGTCCAAACACCACCAAAATTTAACCATAACTCCACCACACATTCCTATACATCTCAAGCTCCCATTTGACTATAGTTATATCTATTTTTACCCTCTTTACCTTGATTTCTCCTTTTGATTTAACTCTTCGAGACTAATTGTGAATTTTATTGCTTTTTGTAGGTGTTATTTCACTAGCTTTCGAGGAGGAAGTCTAGAATTTGTGTGCCTAGAGCCTGATGTCCTAGTTGGTAAGGATACTATTTGATGTTTAGGGGTTTAGATATTATTTGCTGGTTATATATGTTTTTCTTGATATTTTTTATACATGATGTAACATGTTTTAATCTTGATATTTTGTGATGATATGAATGTTATGTTGAAAGAAAGTAATAATTAGTGAGAAGTACCATTATGTTATGATTTTGTTGTGATAATATCATATTTGGGGAATTATATCCTATGGTATGAAAGATGGGTTTAAGGTTATTATGTTATTGGAAGAAAGTAAGAATGGGTAAGAGGTACCATTAATATTTTGTTGTGATAATGTCATAATTGTGAAAATATATCCTATGGCATGAAATATGGACATAAGGATATTATATTATTAAAATAAAGTAAGAATGGGCAAGAGGCATGGTTATTAATTTGTTGTGATAATGTCATATTTGTGAAAATATATGTATCATGATATGAAACATGGGCTAAGTGAGTTTTTGATAAACACGGTTATCATGATATATATAGATTAATTGTGGACTTGGAAAATAACATGTGTCGAAAAAAAAGGTTTTTATTTGTGCTTAAGGGTAACTTGGTCATTATGGTATAATAAGAAAATTTTGGTATTTATGTGTTAAGAGGTTTGAAATATGATAATAATAGCATGAGGAATTCATGGAAGTATTAATGTTATTGGGATTCTTAAATGATTTAATGGATAATTTGGGGCAAACTATCTTATAATGACAATACCATTATTCCATGTTTAAGATTTAGAAGTTATCTATTGGGATTGGTAATCATAAAAATTTCATGGGAGGTGTTATGACAATTTTATAGAATTTGGGTCTTAGATATTTCTGTGATTTACACATCGGGATGAGATTATTAAAGCATACTTATGGGAATTAGGTTGTTCATATTGGTTATGATAAAAATGAGGGGATTTGGAGATGATATAATATACGTTGTGTGGAATAATCAATATGGGAGAATGAATACTAAAGGGTATGTAATTAAGGTTTGATAGGACTTCAAGACTTGGACCTATGCTTTTATGTATATCTATTTTGAATGTGTCTTATGCTTAAGAATCATCTCAAATAAGATACTAATCACTTAAAGTGAAAGAACACATGAGTAGGGTCAAGGTGATCTATTTTTCTATATATATATATGTATATGAATGCATGTATCCCATTTCACCGAAGAGAATATTGTCTCGGGAGAGTTTTACCTCGAGAGCTTTTTACCCTAAGAGGATATTTTTACTGTCCATTCCACCAAAAAGAATAGTGGCTCGGGAGCATTTTACCTCGAGAAGGTGCTTAAGTCCATTCCACCTAATTAAGAATAGTGGAGTCCCTACTCATCATGAAATGAAAATGTACCATATTAACTTATGGAAGAGATACTAATGATTTAAAGTGGAAGAATACGTGAGTCAGGACCAATGTGATCTGTATATATATGTATCCCATTCCATTGGAGAGAATAGTGGATTGGGAGCATTTTGCTTTGAGAGGATGTTTTTAATCTCTTTTCTAGCGGAAAGAATAGTGGCTCAGGTGTGTTGTCCTCGAGAAGAGTTTTAGAACATTCCATCTATTTAAGAATAGTGAGGTTCCTACACTCAACGTATATAAATGAATGAAAATGGATTATACTTAATAAAGGAATGTGGATCATATTCTGTCTTGAGATGTTTCTTTTATTTGGTTATTCCCTTATTATCTAATGTGAAAGCATGTGCTATTTGTATCCCTATTTCAATAGTGTTGTTCCCTTAACCAGTACGTATTGTAATGACCACCCGTTTTATGGGTGCTACTCATTCCCACGAGTATAAGGCCCTGAATCTTATGTGCAGGTCTCATAAGATCAATTAGATGATTATGCTACCTATGACACCTTATGTGGGGATGAGTGACTTCATCTATGTTAGGGTTGGGTGAAGATTAATTGTTATCCAATTTATGTATTTAGCTGGATACCCTTTTTGGAATCTTGATCTATGGTATCCCCTCTTTTGTATTTTGTATTATTAAACTAGTTGTTAGGTTCCAAACTCAATATTGTACTATGAATGTTCTTATGTTTCTAAATTCCTTGTGTTACTTTAAATGTTTTAGCCCTGTGATTGATATAAGGATAGTTACATAAGCTAGAATTATGTCGATCACGGCGGTAACCCCTACTATTTTACAAAATTACTTTCGCTGCAAAAAAGAAAATTTTCAGTAGTAAAATTTGGGGTATTACAAATTTCATCTAGCTACCTGGGGATAGTTAGTTGTTCCAGAACATATAGTTTTCCCCTCTTTCTTGGTTCTACCGCTATGGATAAGGAGTCTCATATTTATTTTGGGGATTCAAAATCACTAATATAACTTCTCACTTTTTATAATACCTAATTTTTATAAACCCTAATTATAAACCAATTATGTGTAATTAGTTGTAATAATTATTTTAGGGTGTTTCATATTAAATATGTTATTAATATGTGTACTATTATGACATATAAGATATAAGTTTATTTAGGTAAAAATTTGGCAGAAATTGGAGTCATTAAATTTAATCCTAGTTTAGACTCTAACCAATATCAAGTAACCTTAATCTTGATAACTAGATATTTTTACCCCAGTTCATCTTCTTAAATTAGTACCTCTAACCTATACTATAGTTTTGACCTTATCCTACTCCCTCTACCCCCCCCCCCCATAATCTTCTCTATGCCATACCCCCTACATGTCTGCCTCACCCCTTGTTCCCATGCATATTTCCCTCTCCCATTTCTTTCTCGAATCTCCCATTCACGCCCTTACCCATTTAATTTGTTCCTCCTCTCATTTGTGACATGCATTACCCCCCAAATGATGCCTTGGTTTGTGTTTTTGTAACCTTCTTTCACACTCCCTTAAGCAAGCAAGAAAAAAACCCCCTTCATTTCTCCATCATTCTCTACATCGCCCACTTCATCTTTTCCATTTTTATCTAGCAACAAACACCGCCACCACTCCCTCTCTCCTAGAAACACCTACCACCACTAGTCTCCATCCCCTATATTTAGCTAAAAGCAACAAATCCACCCCCACCAACTACCATCACCATTAAATCCCTTCCCCTTAGCTACGCACTAATCCATTGAAGCCCCAAGTTCCCCTTTGGTCATTTATGTTGAACACCACCACCTTTTCTGCACCCAAAACCATCATTCCCTTGTCCTTGACTTTGGCCAAAAGCACCAAAAACTCCCCTAAAAAAGGGTAAAGGTGGCGTTGCTCACCCACCTTCTTTGACACCTTTAACCGTTTCCTCCATGTTTGGGTGATTAGTTATTTTTTGAGTGGTATTAAATAAATATGGGATCTTGTTGTGTTAAATTAAATGCAAATTTATGTATTATAGGGTGTTAATTTCTTAAGTACTCCTTAAGGATCTTGGAGAAGGTGGTCTTTTGTACTTTTTGTGTAAGTTAGGATTTAGGTAAGTAAGATCTAATTATCACACATAAACATGATTCATTTAGAAGTGTGACATAACAAACATCTTTCAAAGGTAACATGATTTCATATGTAAAACTTCCATAAAAAAGATCAAGATATGCTATACATGAAACCATCTTCATTGATAATCATGATCTCATAGAAAACATCATATGCATAAAACCTAACATACTCATCACACACCATACTTACAAAATACAACCTAATAAAACTCATGCGTATAATCAAGATAATACATGTGCCAATATGAAAACAAGGGTAGTACACATAATGCAACTATTGATCACAACTCAACAATAGTAGTACATAGTGGTAACTATCGAGCATCCACAACTTGGGTAGTGTACAAAATGCAACTACCAAACAAATCACACTGATAATAGTAGTGCACATGATGCAACTACCAACCCAAAAATTTGACAATCAAATGGGTAGTGCACATAAGGCAACCGCTAAAACAATTACACACATACATATCCCTTCTTTATTAATCAAGAGGGATATTAACCTGGTAATTCGACGATACTAAGGTACCATGGTCATATTAATGTAACCCAAAGATGCTAAGATACACTGGTCCTAAAGCCACATAATACTAGTACCTTGCCAACCATGTAGCTTGAAGACACATGATTTTCTACGAATATAGTGAGCCACATAATGCAACACAATACCTTTTCCCTACATAGATAGTACACATAATGTAGCTACTAAACCAATAACACACAATTATTTCCTTTTTATTACTGAGGGGATGCACTGACAACCCAAGGATGTACATAATGTGCCATGGTCATACCAGCACATATAATGCAGCATAGTACCCTTTCCACCATGTAACCTGAGGACACTGTTATATATCGGTCATACTAGAGCTAACCAAGCAATACAATATCCACCCAACCTTGGTCACCCGATCCTGAGTTATGTATACCTCCTATAGGATTCGGAGGTTACTTATAGAGTAGACTACGTCATTGTTGAGGCTCTGAGGCACACTAGCAAAACCAAACCAAATCGAGGGCTCTTACCTCATCTCTAGGGTATCTAACCCTAACGAGTATCCCATTTCCAAGTTAAGATGTTCCACTTTAATAATTAGAATTTTATTAAGAATATCTCATTAATCATCAAAAGATCACAAAGGTCTACCCATAATAGCCAAACAAATCTTCCACCAATTTTGACCATTTAGGGTTACAAATAACTAGCCATAAAAGGCTAAGGTTGGCAACTAACCACAACCATATAAGATGAATCACATCTCATTAGATATCAAAACTAAGGTAAAAGGCCCAAAATAAATTAATAAACCAAAGGAAATAAATCATCACAAAACTTAAAAGCCAAACCCGTAAAACCATTTACAAGGCATACATGCCAAAATGATCTTAATAATACTTTAAACCACAAGAATCCCCCTTGAGGACATAAACTACCAAAATACACTTTACATATATTAAACTTGATCTATAGGTTTAGATAACCTCAAATGAGGGTAAAAACAATAACATCCACTTTTTATCATTAGAACCAAAATTAGCAAAAACCAAAAATAAATTTAGCTTAACCAAGTTAAAACAAGGTCTCACATCAGTTTTAGAAAAAAACTATTCATAAAAAAAACTATTTATTGTTCGAAAAAATATCATTTTGTACTGAGATGCTTAAAAACAAATGCATGAAAATATCTTATTATAGAGGATTACTATTCATGAAAATTTTCTATGCATTGAAAATTTACCATTCACTAGTATTTACTATTTATTGAGGGTAAAGTAGTCAGAGGTTAAAGATTGAGGTCAACCTTAGACTCTAATAGTCCACTAAAGCCTTTTAGCAGTATTTTAATCATATTTTTGTTAATTATCTTCAAAAGCACAATTATTAAAAAAATTAAACCCTACATAGGGTAATTAGGGTATCATTAGCAAAGAACAATTTCAACGTTGCAAAAAACATTCTATAAATTTCAATTATTTAACCAAAATTAAAGTCATGAAAACTTGGTTTTTACTAAACATAATATATTCTAAATTTGGTCTAAAAATTTCAAGGATCAACATGGTATGATCAGATCTTAGATCCCACCCCAAAACCATGCTTAAAGCTACAAAATCTTATTTTTTCTAAAAATCATATCAAATGAAGTTGAATTTAAACAAGTAAAACATCAAAGTTTATCTAAATCACCCGATCTATGACATGGTATAATTGATTTCATGAAACACTAAAAGAATTAAAAATACCTAAACCATCTAAATCCCTAATCGAAAATAAAACATGCTTATAAACATCCAATCATAACAAGGTATATATCAAAGTTACTCTACACATTATCATTTTCAACATAATATCATCAATTTAACAAAATCACCACAATATCAAAAAGCCCTAAATTTGACCAAGTTTCTACAATCCACCATAACATAAGTCAAGCCATAAAACATGCAAATTCATAGTTATAGGTAGTAAAATAATGCTCTTACCTTCACTTTAACATCAAAGAGCAATAAAGATCAAGATTCAAGTCCAACTTAGGTCTTCCAAATACTCATAAAATATCTAAAAAAAACTTAGAGGAAAATACATAGAAGCATTAAAGAATAGAAGAAGAAGGAACCATAAAGGATGAATTTGGAAGCTTGAAAATGGAAAAATGGTGGAGGATGAACAAGGTGGTGGTTCACAAAATGGAAGGAAGAAAATAGAGGGGTTTCAATGGTGAGGATGGAATAAATGAAAGGAGAATTTTTTCCAAGTGTAAAAGAGATAGGAGCAATAGGGTATTTAATTGGAAACTAAATTCTTAAGTTTCCATGATATTTTGGTGCAAAAATATCAAGCGAACGGGAGGGGAAGTTACCAAGAAAATTGAGGGAAAAATGAAGGTCTCTCATGTGTTATTATAAAAAAATGAAAGGCCTATATTAATTTTTATAAATTTTGGATAAGAATTATAGAATTGAAGTTGAATTTAACAACGCAGACACGACCAATAATATCTATTTTGACCAAACAATTATAAAATTGGTTGTGCATCACTTTTAAGCTATGAAAATATCAAAAAATAAAAATAAAAAGATGATCCCCAAATTTTAGCAAATTCCAACAATTATAAAGGGCTTAATTAGGCTCAAAACACTAAAACATCCCCCAGTTTAAGCATAAATAATATATTTTTGTTAACAACTTGGTCTGACATTCTGAAAAGTCTTTAAAACAAAGAAAAATATGAGCATTTCAAATATTCATATTAGACAAAAGTCTCAAAAAATTTTGAGGACCAAAAGTGGATTAGAAGTCTCAAGAAGCATAAAATTTTAAGAAAGGACAAGGAGTCGCTAACAAAATGTTCTAAAAATACAACTAGGGTTTTAAAACTATACAAAGGTGTGATAAATGACAAGAGTAAGAATATTTAATATTCATCAATACCAATCCTAAATAAGATAGGTTTCTCAAGAATATGTCATATTACAAATACCAACTTCAATAGTTGTAGTTCCCTGACATATGAAAGAAGCTTATTAGAGTACACCCATAATCTCAAAGTCAACTGTAACACCCTTATTTTAGCACTTAAAATTTCATATAAAAGAGTTGTAGAAGCTAAAACCTTAAACATATAGGGTGTTGCCACCCACACTTAGTATAAGTTTGGTTTCTTCTACCATTATTATACTAAGTGCTAAGACGAAAACACCAATCCACTTAAATTAAGAACAACAATCATAAGAATCATATAAAAAATTATAATATACATTAGCATTGCTCTAATATAACAAGACTAGACAATGATTACATAAGAAATATAAAAAAGACACCAAAATCCAGGGATATCCGGAGCAAAATATGCCCAAGTAGACACTAAATATTCCTAACTTTCAAACCCCAAAGTACTAGCCATCAACATGAGCTCACAATCGATCTTGTAAAGTCATAACTGCCCATTAACAAGGTAGGAGACCATAAAAGATAACCCATTAGTACAACATTATTGAGCAAACCATTGCACATTACTAAGTATAAAAAGGTCACATGGAGCGCATAGAAGATATCACAAGAGAAACATAGCATAAACACATTGAATCATACATGTGATAATAAGATACAATAAACTTGCCATAGTGTATGCATCACCAAATATCATTCTCATCTTATCATTATACTTAATCAAATCACAACTCAATGAAGTAAATCATATCAAAGGTATTTCATGAAGGGAGACACCACTCCATACTTAAGCATTTTCATAACAACACCTCCTATCTCATAAATCTCAACTAACTAGACCAGCAAACTCTAAAACACTACAATTAGATAAGACAACCCGGAGACATATAAAGTACTCCAGCTGTACTAGTGCATCATGGCAACATAGTTTCCTCCAACCAGCCCACTAAATTAAGTCTAATTAAATCCAAGAAAGCAACGATAACCTAGAGATTTATATAGTACTCAGGTTATACTAGTGCATATGGGAAACACAATACCTTCCCAACTATACTACCCTAATCAATCTACATAAGCCACAAGTAGGGAACAAAGACAAATACTGAACCAATATTTAAATACATTACTGATAATTACATAATATTTTTTTTTCCATTTTTATTACTCGAAGGAACATAAGAGATAACTAAAAGATGTATAAAGTACTCTAACCATACTATTGCAAAAAGGCAACATAATAATTTCATAACCATATAACATGGTGTTGTATAAAGGACATTGGTCATATTAGAGCACTAAAATCACACACAATACACTCCAACCTAGGTTACCTTATCCTTAATTATTGATACTCCCTACAGACATCTGATGAAACTACCAAACCAAATCAATAGCTCCTACATCATCTCTATGGCAGCTAACCCTAGAGAATAACTATTTCTAAATCTTGAGGTCTTTCACTTTAAATATTAATATCTTAATAATGTGATCATAAAAATATCACACAATACACAATGATTCAAACTCCATACATAATCATTTTCCTTTATTTTCCTAAGGTCAATGATCCAAACCAAAGTTAAAGTCAATACTAAGATCAATTTATGAATCCATTAAGACCATCATAGTATAATTGTTCACATTTTAGGCATAATAATTCATAAATGTCTAAAATGCCATTGAACCCAAATTACCATGATATTATCCATTTTAATGCTAAACTTTATTTTAATTAACAATTTCTCATAAAAAGACTAAAATGAGATAAGATGAAATATTTTAGTGTGTAGGTAAATTCTAAGACATGACAAATGACTATTTTATCCATATTCATGAATAAGCATATCAAACCCTTATACCTAATCTACCTTATCATAAATCTCATGCTTTCATACTTAACCTTATATAACAAATGCTAGGTATATATGTTAGAAAAATAGACACATAGTGTATTTGAAAGATAAATTTACCCCTAAGGCATATAAATATTAATCATGTGGATATAAACCTAAATATTGTAACACCCCCAAAATTCACTACTGAAAAATTTTGTTAATTAAAAGGAAATTAGCGGAAGCAAATTAAATAACCGTGAACTTTAGGGGTATTACCGCCATACTTAGTACCAGATCGATTTACTCATACCGTTCCAGTACCAAGTGCTAAGGCTAAAAGAGTAAAATACAATTTTACAAGAAACTTCAGTATGTATAAATTAGAGAAGCACAATGAATAATTTACAAGAATAAAATCCACCGACTGTGGTTACAAAATAACAAATACATATAATTTAGAAGAGACAAATTAAAACCCTAGAATTTACCGGACAATACCTTACACTCTTTCCCAAAATCCCTCTTGAATAGCACCTGAATACAACCTGCAAGGGGTACTGCCCATTGAATAGGCAGGGCCCACACGAAGGGAACCCTTCAGTACTACGGTACTGAGTAACCCTTTAAAAACGCACTTAAAAACAGGCACGTTATGCCACACATGATACTACATAAGTATACAATGAAAGGTAAATACTTAAGATCCACAGTCGTATAACCACATACTTAACGAATCAATAATTATTAGTAGGCCATAGCAAACGATCGATACATCTCGGCCTTAAGCCCTTATTCCATCATTATCAATCATCTCAATGATTAGTATTTTCCATAATTTATTCACATCCGAAACAAATTTTATTGAGCTCGGGACCCCCACTATTCTGGCCGGTGGATCGAAATACAATTATATATCATCCAGGGTAAAACATCCTGGGCCACCCTTATATCTGGTGGATCGATACTCAAGAATATCATCCAGGGCAAAACATCTTGGGCCACTATTATTTCTGGTGGATCGGTACTCATCAAAGAAATTAACTAGTCCCGGCTCATTAATCTTTTACTTTAACAATTAGTATTTTCCCTTTTTATTCAGCACAACAATTCCATTTATTTGCCTCGATAGGGAGATCAAGAACTCAGGACACAAAGGTACACCAGTCGCACTAGTGCATAAAATCTACTCAGTACCCTTCAACTAGTAACCCAGGGACACAAAGGTACCCTGGTCGTATTGGTGCATAAAGCTAACTCAGTACCCTACCGACAAGGACACCTAATCCTTAAGTATGCATACCCCCTAACTAGGTTCGTAGAGCTAGATAGAGTAGATATAGGGTCTGGCTGGGGCACAAAGGCACACCAGCAAATACCAGATAAT
The DNA here is from genome assembly GCA_030549775.1 of Tamarix chinensis. NCBI lineage: Eukaryota > Viridiplantae > Streptophyta > Magnoliopsida > Caryophyllales > Tamaricaceae > Tamarix > Tamarix chinensis. Next base: position 88,689,697 of record CM060179.1, read on the forward strand.
CGTGGGCTAAATCACGTCTTTAGGGTAGCGACCCCTAAAGAGCCACCATTTCCGATCTCGAGGTCTTTCACTTTAAGTATTAGTGTCTTAATTAATGGTGATCACAAAAGCATAACAATCAGATAATTATCCACTTTTAATCGTTCAGGTATCATCAGAAATTTCTTATCCAAATGTTGTCCAAGGTAACATAGAGGAATTATTAAGGCCATCCTAACTCATCTAATTCTGAATTAGAATTCGTTCTCATGATACTTACTAATCATCAAATACTCCTACCTCGTTAATCAACATTATTAGAGTCATATTACGAATTCCACAATCACAATGATATATTAGGTACAAACTACTCATTTACCCCTTACTTATAAAATCACTAAGTAATCCCTTCCTTATTTGATAAATTACCATATTACCCTCCTTATTGCAAAATCACCAAGTTACCCTTACTCGATTTAGGTTACTAAATTATTTCTCATACTTATTAGATCACTAATCCCCTTAATAATTATTACACTTAATATGCTTTCCATTTAGTGGGTTAGATTACCACTTTGCTTTTTTTCCTTTATTAACAATTTATCCTTGAGTTGGTCAAATTACCAATTTACCCTTCCTCCTTATCCTAATTTTCAAATTAACCCTTTATTCAGTTAATTACCAAATTACCGTCCTTTATTATCAATTACCAAACTTCCCTTCCTCATTATCAAAATTACCAAATTACCATTTGGTTGGTTAAATTACCAAATTACCCTTTTATATGATCATAATTACAATTTTACCCTTCTTCGGTATTAAATTTACCAAATTACCCTTTTGTTATTTAAGTTACCAAATTGCCCTTATTAATTGTCATAATTACCAAACTACCCTACTCCATTATCAAAATTATGAAAATACCCTCTAGTCGGTTAAGTTACCAATTTACCCCTCATATTTATCATATTTACCATTTTACCCTTCTCCATTATTAACTTATGAAATTACCCTTTAGTTATTTAAATTATCATTTTACCTTTCTCAATTATTATAATTACCAATTCACTCCTTTCCAATTTCCACTTTTACCCCTTTGATGTACAAAATTACCATTTTACCCTTTACTTTCAAATTTACCATTTTGCCTCCTTAACTCCCAAAAATTAACATATCACCCTTTTACTCATAACATTTCCATTTATCCTGGATTACGAAATTACTATCTTACCTCTTCTAATTTCCAAATTACCATTCTGTCCATTAATCACAAAATTACTATTTTACCCTTTAATTACAAAATTATAATTTTACCCTTTAATTACAAAATTATAATTTTACCCTTTTATTATAAAATTACCAAATTTCCCCTTTTATTACAAAATTACAAAATTGCCCTTTTATTTACGAAAATTACCATTTTAACCCCCTTACTTCTGAAATTACCATTTTATCCTTTTATTAATAAATTTACCATTTTACCCTTGCCTCCAAAATTATCATAATCCCCTAAGGCTCACAAAATATTAAAAATGTATTAATATTACAATAGCATAAACAGTATGGATAATACTTAACATTTTTCTTAACAACCAAATTATTACCTTAGATATTATTTCCATACATATCATATAACCTATCATGCTTCCTTTTTATCAACCAACACAATAACCACATATAATATGCTAAGCAACATATATCAAGCATAATACACATTAAAAATGCCTAATGTGCTAACATGCGTTAATCCATGCATTTAAGCGGGATTTAACGATTACCTCAGTTTTTACAAAAATGAATCTTACCGGTATTCCGGTTTAAGGTTCAAGATTTGATTACCAAAACCAACACCTAAAAATAATATCAAGGTTTATTATGTTAGAAATCATAAAAATCAAGACATAAGGCTTTATAACACTTAATAAATCAAATACTTAAATTAAATATTATTATACCTTAAAAATTAATATTCAAATCAATAAAAGAAGGCAGTAGCTCATCCTGCTCATGCAGCATGAGCTGCATGCAAAGAAAGAATAAAAAGAGGGGCTCAAAGGTGGTGGAAGTAGGGAAAATGGGTATTTTCGGGTTGGTGGTTTGGGGCTAAGAAAAGAGGCATGTGGGGGTGGATTTAAGGTAAGGGAAGGATGCAGAGGTGGAGAGGGGGTGTAAGTGGTGATCGGGGATGCGTTGGAGGCGGCTAAAGGTGGTGGAGGCGGCGGCAACAAGGCTACGAAGGTGGCGGCCAAGGAGGGAGGTCGAGATGGAGGCTGGAGAGGAAGGAAAATGAGGAGGGAAAAAGAGGGCCTGTGGAGGACGGTTTCATCCAAAGGAGGATTGGGGATGGTAGAGGGGGTTGTAGGGAGTAATTAGGTGGCTTAGGTGGCAGGAGAAGCGGCAGGACGACGGCAGATAGGAGCTGCACAGGGTGGTTGCCGAGAAGGGGTGAAAGGGAGAGAAAAAGAAGAGAGGAGGAAGAATGGGGCTGCGGGGTGGCTCGATGGGGAATGTGATGGTTCAAGGATGAGGTAGAGGGTGGCAAGAGGTGGTGTAGGTGGTGGTTGAGGCGGAGGAAGCAGCGGAGCGATGGTGGCAAAACAAAAACAGGGGAGAGAAGGGAGGAGAAGAAAAGGGGAAAAGGAGAGGCTCGGGGGCATGTGAGGCTCGAAAAAAATGCAGAGTGAGCCTGGGAGGAGGTATAAATAGGAGAGGAAGAGAAGGGATGGGATAGGGGCTTGAGGGGTGGCTGTAGGTGGTAGGGAAATGGAGGTTGCAGGGAGGGGCAAAAGGGGTATGGCAATGACAGGGAGAGGGAGAGGGAGACAGGAATGGGCAGAGAAAACGATGCGAGGGAGAGAGAGATAGAGAGAGAGAGAGGTAGGAGAGGTCAACGGGGGAGAGGGATTTGTAGGTCGGGCGGCGAAAATGGTGGAGGAAGGCCGGGATTATCGCCGGTGATGGGGGAAGAAGAAAGAAAGAAGAAGAAGAAAGGGTCAAGGTGTGTTGGGCGTGCGGGACGGGCGGACCGGCCGAAGGAAAGAAGGAGCTGGCCCGATCGAGGAAGAAAGAAAGGAAAAGGAGGAGGCGGTCGGGCTCATGCGCAGGAGAAGGTAGGGGGACGGGCCGGCGGCCCAATGCACAAGAGGGCAAGGATCAGGCCAGCCAACGACGACCCAAAGAAGAAAAAGAAAGAGAAAGAAAGAGAAAAAGAGAAAAGAAGGAAAAAGGAGGAATAGGAAAAAGAAAGGGAAAAAGGAACAAAATAATTTAATTGATAAATAATAAAATAAAATAATTTTGGGTAATAAACTTATTTAATATTTTAATTTAAGTTAATTAAAATATAAGTGTTAAAAATGATAGTTTTTTGTAAAATAAGGGTTTAAAAATTTATTTTAATAATAAGAGTATAATAAAATAACAAAATACTTATTTTAATTTATTAAATATTTACACTTAATTTTAGTTACTCAAAAATCCATAGAATAATTAAATTAAATGAATTTAAAGGCTAATTTATTCCAAATAAAATTTATTTATTAAAATATAAGCTTTTAAAATATTAGGGGATTACAAATATGCTTAACCTATCATGTTATACATATACATCATGTATAATTAATTGTTATAGCATGCTTTCATACACTTAATATTATAAATAATTTACATGCTTATGACACATAATTTCATGCTAGCATACTTAGAAAAATAAGTACAACATAATATAATGAAATCTTAGTATGCTGTCATGGGATTTTCACATTTTAGTAGAGCATATGTGTCACTTCTTAATTTTAGTAAAATAAAAAAATACAAAAAACTAACATGCCTAAAAACAAAATCCAATAGATCATATGTTAGCAACCAAACAACTAATAACATATAAATAGACTCAACAAAACCAAGAACACAACCAATCAAGGCTATTGTTGGATAAAAAATGTGAGAACTTATGCCACGAGCCAAGCTCAGTGTGAGTTTCTCACACAAGGAGGCATGGCCAAATGACAAGGGTTTGCATTGCAGCAACCGAGTTACATGAGGTGCCCATGTTGCATGAATGATTCACACTAGTGTAACACTCTCATTTTTCTCAAATTCAAAATATTATTTTCAAAGTACTATGCATAAGTGAAAATAAAAAATGAGGGATGTTTCTGCCATATTAATCATGAGGAGAAGTGTATGCGTTCACCTAGCTTATGGTAGATGCAAGGCTAGGTATGAGAAATATTAAACAACAAGAACACAGTTACAAGGTAAAACTCTTTGCATATAAAAATCATACTCTAAGGTTACAAACTGAATTAAACCAACTAAAACCAAAAGAAGAAAATCCAACTCAGAAGCCCAACAATTTGATTTCAAATCAAGATCTAAAAATATCCAAATCACCTGTGTTACAACTACTAAAAAATAATATGTTTAATACAAAACATACTTACATGATATAATAACATGGTAATAACCCAACATGGTACACCACTACGGCACACAACCACGATAATATATAATCATATACATAAACCCTAACATACTTCAAAGCACACCATGCTCACACAATATAACATAACATGCTCACATGTAAACTTAAGATGATACATGTACGAACATGCAATTCAAGTGTAGTGCACATAAGGTAACTACCAACACAATAATAATAGTAGTGTACATCAGTAACTACTAACACCTCCATAACATAGGTAGTGCACATAATACAATTACAAATAAAATAGCAATGATAGTATACAATGATAACTACCAACATCTCCCTAACATAGGCAGTGTGCATAATGCAGCTACCAACACAATTAACACACATGCATTTCCATTATTTATTATTCGAGATACACCCTTTATTACCTGGGAATACTAAGATGTCTTGGTTATACTAGTCCCCACCCTTTCAAAGAAGATGAAAAACAGAGATAGGGCACATAAAGAAAACCAAACCACACACCCATATTTACTTTATTTATTACTTAAGAGGGATCTAGACCATGTAACTTGAGAATATTAAGACACCCTAGTCATATTGGTGTAACCTAGATATGCTAAGATATAGTGGTTATAAAGCTATGTAATACTAGTACTCTCCCAATCATTTACCCTAAGGACACATATGATGTGTCATATCAAACACACATAATGTAATACAATACCCTTTCCACTGCCTGGGTATTGCATATAAGGTAGCTGACAAACTAATAACATACAATCATTTCTTTTTTAGGGATACAATAATAACTTGAGGACACACATGATATAACATGGTCAAACTGGCACACATAATGTAATACAATACCCTTTTCTATCATGTAACCCTATGACACTGTGATCCACTGGTTATACTAGCACTCACTAGGCAATGCAATACCTTCCCATCCATAATCACCTAATCATTCGGTATCAATACCCTCTAAGAAGTCCAAAAGACTAAATAAAGTAGACTAGAGTATTATTGGGGCACTAAGGCACAATAGTAAATCACCAACCAAATTGAGGGCTTTTATTTTATCTCTATGGTACCAAACCCTAAAGAGCATCCCATTCCTTACTCAATATTTTCTACTTTAATAATTATTGTTTTATTCAAGAATAATTAATTATTTACTAAAGACATAGAGATCCACACATAACAAGTCAACAAGTACTTATGCAATTATGTGGAAATCAACTACCAGTTGACCAAGGCTAATATATTCCCATTTATCTAATACTTAGAGAACTTACTTCACTCAATATACCACAAGTGTACATCCCACACATAACCAAGTGTTTTTAGCCAACATTAGCCATTTTCATTTCTAAAATACCATTTTTTTAGTTGAGAGACGTCAAAAGAGCCAACAAAAAAAAATATTAGATATATTATGCTTAATTACCATAAAATAGGTTGCACGCCAATTTTTTTAAAAAATTATATTTATAAAAATTACTATTCATAAGTGAAGGAAAATATCATTTTATACAGTGAAACTTAATTTCAAAAATTACAAATGTATTTTATTACTAAAAATTACTTCTCACTAAAATTTACTATTCACTCTTAGTTACTATTTATAATCTTAAAGTCAATGGTCAATGATCAAAGGTTGACCATTGATCCCCAATTATGCCAAAAAATTTCATTTTGATTTAATTACCCACTTAGTAAAAAAATACTTATCATAAATATGACGCATAAGGGTGATTTGGGTGTTATTAGGCAGGAACATTTCTAATATTACAAAATAATATGCTTATGAACATCTAAAACTTACAAAATTTCAACCATAAATTAGTGCATGAAAGCTTACTCAAATCAAAACATTTAATATATGAAAATTCATCAACAAATTACAACTTAAAACATGGTATAATTAATTTAGCAAAACCACCAAAAGATCAAAATCATACCTATAACATTCATACTTTCTTGTAACCAAATATCACTCCAACACATGCTCAGATTTAAAAAAGTTAAACATTAAATATCATATATTATTTATGATCTAACATAAGGTATCATCAATGTAATCAAAACAATAACATCCTCAAAGCCTCCAATTTCACTAAAATCCACCAAAAGCATACTTTCATACCGAACTTGAAACAAATGCATATCACACCATCAAATCTACTTATGTTTTTGGAGGTTTAACTTTAAATCCCAAGCTTTAACATAAAGAATATTAACAAAGCACAACCTAGAGATACCATAGAAACTATTAGAGAAAGATACTCCTTAGAGCTAAATCAAAGGAGAAGAACTAAAGGAGATTAGATATAAGAAATTATCCTCAAGTTTTGGAATGATTTAAGCCTTCTACTATAGTGGTTAATGGCCATAAAGGAAAAGAAATAGAAATGAGAAGAAGAGGATAAGTTTTTCGTGGCTAAGGAGAAAGGAGAATAAAGATTACCTAAAAATATGTTAAGTAAAAGACTTAAGTATTAAGTAAAATAGAGTCTTAATAACTAAGGTTTCTTATGTTATTTTTTAAAAAAAATATGAAGGAGGAGAAAAAAGGGATTTGAGACACTAAGTTGGCTTCCAAACGAGAAGGAAAGAAGAAAATATAGATTAAAAATAGATAATAATCAAAGGCTTAGGTGCTAAGTGCTTTTAGAAGACCTAATGATTAATTTTGTAGGAGATATTTTGTAAAAATACCAAACCACATGTATTTTGGAGGGTGGAGACACCTAGAGGACAAAACATTTGACTCACAAATGTTCTTATCATGTATGAGTAGATAGAAATTAATCTCACCAAAATTAATTATGAACAAAGAAAGAGTAATTGGATTTAATGACATATATATGCCTAATAATATCTAAAATTTTACAAAAATAATATGAATGATTATGGAATATTCTTAGATCATGATTAACTCAATAATACTAAATTAAGATGATCCCAATAGTTGTGTGAAATTTTGATAATAAGAAAAGGCTTAATGAGGCTCAAAATGCTATAATAAGGCTCATTAGGGAATACATAGTATCTTTTTACAAACAATTTGGTTTGAAATTATTTTTTTAAAAATCCTAGAAAAATAAGAAAAATATGAGGATCTTAAATATCCATAAAAATAATTTGGAGGCTAAAAGTAGCTCGCAAGTCTTATGGAACACAAATCCATAAGAAATGACAATTTGTTCTAAAAGAAATGTTAATGATGGGAAAAATAAAATGAAAGGGAAAGGAAGGAGTTATAGGGCCTATTGTATGCATAAGAGAGGAAAAGAGAGGTAGTTAGTGCACGGAAATGGATAAGGCATATGACAAAGAGCAGAGGGAGGGGGTTGCTTGAAAAATAAATAGGTAGGGGTTGAGTGGTGGGTTAGGATTTAGTTTGGTTAGGTTAGAGTTTTTTGGTTAGCATAACTAAACTGGAAGATGACCGATTATTAGGGTGAAGGATAAAGAAGAAGTAAGAAGAAAAGAAATGGGGAAGGTAAAATAGTTATGAAATGGTTAGGGTTAAGAACAAGGGTGATGGTTTAAGGGTTAAAAGAGATGACTACACTAATATTTAGGGTTAAGTCTTAGAAAAAAGGCTACATTCGAAAATAAAGGTTCATAAAATTTCGGGGTGTTACACCAACTTATCAATAAGCTTACACACACTAGCATTCTTGATATGTGTAAATGGTAAAGCGAGGCAAAAGTAAATAATAAGAATTCGGCTTCCTCGAAGCTAAAACATTCCATGATCTACTCCTATATTTCAATTATTTGTGTTGCAACTCAACTGTTTTTCTTCTTCTAATAATAAATCACCTGTTACGTATAATTCACAGAAAATTACTATGATTTTAAAAAGTCATCAACTAAACTAAATATATGTACAAAAATTACAGTTGAAAATGATTAATTATTTTCTTACAATGTTTTCTTTCAAGATTTGAGCTATTAAGGGATATGGAAATCTATATGGGCAGATTAGCCTCAACCAATTGACGTGGGTAGAAGTGTACATGATTTGATTAATAATAGTCAATCTCTTTAACCAAAACAAATCATATTTTATTTTTTCTGGACCAAAGTATATATTAAAATTATTTCAACCAAACCAAACCATAATTTTGTGATTTGGTTTAGTGTGATTAATGATTAGCCAAACAATTAAAATGAACAAAAAATTATTGCTATATGTTGATACCCATAAATCCTTATTGTTCACCCCAAAAAAAAGGAGAGAAAATATTGGACATATTCGGCTATCAATTATTGTGGTTTTAAATTATTCATAAAACTATAAGGTTCACAATAATATAATATAAATAATTTTTTATATATCCAACAAATATATAACAGTATATTTTGTAAAATAACTAAAAACATCACAATAACAACAATATAAACCAAGTATATATGTGTATAATTAATAATAATAATAATATGGTTAAATAATTAATAGATAATTAACTAAATTTCAGTTCCCCAACTATTGACCAAACCATTTTTTAACCAAACTATATTTTATTGAAGTGTTAACCAAATTAAAAGGTAAAATAACAGTTTGCTATAATTCAATCAAGAATTTAGCCTTACTCTTTGCACATTTAGTCGGTAATCGTTGTCGTTGATACTTATATACTTCATGTTTCTCTTACTTGCACACGTTTTTGTTCTCTTTTTCGTGTGGGAGTTCGTGGGGTTGATTTGGGTTGTTTACTTGCCCCCCTACTTCCATCATCAATGCAATTGGCCCCAGGCTCCCGGCCTCCAAAACTCCCAACGTCCCTGGACGGTTATTTCCTCACCTCTTTCTCCCTGGAACTCCCTCTCCTTCTCGTATTCTCCGCCTAGCCTTTCTTCTTCTCACGTTTTCCCCTCTTCTCTCTTCTCGTTCCTCCTTTCTGAAACTGCGCCAAGTCCATCCCCATTTCCACTGAAAATTTTGGGGAAGAAATTTGAAAGCTGAATTGTTGTTTTTTAATCACTATTAGTACAATGCCCTCTGCTTTTGCTGCGGCGAAAATCTTTCAGCCTTTGAACTTCACAGCCCCGATTAGATCAAATGACAAGCCTCTGTTTGATCCCTTCACATCAAACTCTAGTGCTTCTTCCTTCCTTGGATCTACCTTGAGGCTCCGACTCCTTAGTGGCTCTAATTCTTCGTCGAGGAACCGGCGATCTGTGGCTGCTGGCGTCGTTGCCGTTTCCGATGTCTTCAAGGAGAAGAAGTCCGAATCCGCTGTTTCAAATCTGGTACAATCTTTCGTGAAATGATGAAATTCGATCCAATTCGTGAATAATTTTGCGAGTTTATGCATTTTGTGTATGATTGCGCAAAAGGGTTTACGTAGTTAATTATTAGCTTTTGATTACACTTAGCGATTAAGGTCTGATTACATGCATACTTAATTAGCAATAATAAATTGCTTTGATTACATGCAGTTTTGGCCAACAGACCAGGTAACAATTTTGATCAATCGTTGCTCTTGTACTACTGTTTGTGATACAGCTAGAGTTATCAGGGATATTTTATCTTTTATTTGTCAGAGATTTTGCCTATTTTCCAGTAGATTTAGGTATGATAAAAATATTTTTGGAAGAAAAATTATTCTTCTTTATTATTTAGCTAATAAATTATTAAATACTTTGAAGTATTATCTTTTATCCTAGATTTACTCTCTGGATTTGCTATCATTCTTAAGATTTAGAGTTGGTATTTAAGCACGAGTCTTGGAGTATTGTAATCAGAGTTGGATGATTATTTGAATTGAATACACACGTTGCCCCTTTCTACGACTTCGTTTCCTCTGCTCTCTTTTGTTCCCGTCCTCCTCTTGTCTCTCATCTCCCTAATCTTCTGTCCTATAAGTTTGTGTATGATTACTCACCCTGTGCCCCTATTAATCTTGCTCCTCGTCCACCCTCTGCTTAGGCTTCTCAATCTGTTAACACCTTTGCAACGTATACGAGATTTACATGCTGAGGTTAGGCAGAATATTGTCTTATGAAATATAGAGTATAAATTATCTGCCTGGTGCTTAACTAAACACCATGAAACATACTTCATGCCCCTACCATTTGCCCTTTTTTATCAAGCAGAAACTTGGACCTAATGCATATTTTCTTGACTTACCTAATCACTTGAGTATGTGTTCAATTTTTAATGTGGAGGCTTTATCACTTGATGGAGGCTATTTTGAGCCTTCACTGGCACTTCTAGCTCTTTTATAGGTGGTCATGTGCCCTAATTTCCACAGCTGCAGCAAAAGCGACCAAATATTGTGGATGTTATGAGTGATGAAGTTGTTACTTCCCCTATTGGTGGATTTCGGCACTATCTTTTTCAGTGGCGGGGTCATCCAAAGATTTAATCAACTTGGATAAGTGAAGATGAGTTTAACTACCAAGGGAGGAATATCAACTCTCTGGAGTGAATTCCTTTTCAACTAGGGGAATATAACATTGGTTCTAAGGCTAAAGATAAATATCACGAGAAATAATTTAGGAGAAATTGATCATCTTTATTTACTATTTAAATAGTACCTTTTAGCTTTAACTTTTACCCTATATTTATTTCTCCATAATAGGATTAGCTATTATCTTTAAGGTTAAGAATTGGTATTTAAAAATGAGTCGTAGAGTATTGTGATTAGACTCAGACGATTAGTTGAATTGAATAAACATGTTGCCCCCTTCTAATAAGTGTCCTTTGCTCTCTTCTTTTCTTGTCATCTTCATCTTCCTCTTCTCTCTAATCTTCTTTTCCTAATATTGTTCTACATCAAATTAGTATCAAAGCCCCAAAATCCACATTCTGTTAGCTGCAGCAAATAATCTACTCCTCGTCCTAATTCAATGGCCAAGTCAAATTTGGAGAAATCCCTAATTCAAAACCCTAATCTAAATCAAAGAATATTTCTCAATGAGCTAGAATTCGACATGAATTCATCCAAATTGACCTCAAAATTCCTCTATTTGACATTCCATTAGCTCAAAACCGACCATTTTGCATCCTAATTGAATCATTTTCCTTCATAATTAAAATCCACTGGCCCAAAACCGTAACTGCCACACCCTTTCTCTCAAATTTGCCAATTCTAGTCAATTCAAGCCTTTAAACCTGAATTTGACTCACATTAGCCTAAATCACAATCCAATCAAAGTGTAATGGAGTTGACTAAGCCCCACTTGAATCAAAACCCTAATCTTAAAAATCAGAAATTAATCAAACATCATCCAATATGCTATTCTTTGGTCATTGCTTGTACCTATCGGCGGTTGCCACGCTGGTTCGCTGGTGGTTGATTGTAGGAACAAAGGTAGCGCTGAATATCCTGTTTCTATTTGCATACTTTTGTTTTTTGAGCTGCTATAAACTGTTTGTTTATCCTTTGAGAATTTTTAATGAATGCTAGGGATTTGGATTCTTGTTATTAGATATTAAATAATAGGAAGAAAACCTAGTAAATAACAATGGGGAATAAGAAAGGAAAAATACTTCATTGTTTCATTATTTTTCTATGTAGACTCTTAGAATGTATTGCAAGTCAGACCATAAACCTCTATTGGTCAATATCACAAGAAGTATTATTTGCGCTCGTTTAGAAATTTGATTCCTATGATTGCTCTACTTGTGCTACAAGGCAAAGACATTTATGAGAGTCGTCATTGACTAGAAATTTGATTCACTTGTGAGGAAGCGGATATGTCCTGCCTCCCTTTTCTCATCCTAGATTTATTCCTCTATCTTAGGATTGTCTATTATCTTTAAGGTTTAGAATTGGAATTTAAGCACGTGTCTTGGAGTATTGTTATTAGACTCGGATGGTTAGTTGTTGAATAAATGCATTGTCCCTTTCTATGACATTGTTTCCTTTGCGCTCTTCTCTTCCCACCATCCTTGTCCCCCTTCTTTCTAATCTTCTTTCCTAAGTTTGTTACATTAGTTTGTTAGCATGGAACAATAATTTCAGGAAGAGGAGGTATGAATATTTAAAAATTATAAAATGAAGAAGAATTTACCTCCCTTTGAACTAAAATATTAATAAATCTTTGTAATAAAAATGACAAACTAAAATAGCATAACTATATGTGTATGAGATGAGCAATCACAAAGTATGATTGAAATACATAAACATTTGGAAGAATTTCTTTTAGCTGCCTTGCTATTCTTTGTTACCTTAGCTTTAATTTATTTTCAATTGAGCAAAGGTAATTTGTTTTCACCATATGTGACGGCATAACATAGGAATGTAATTTAGCCTAAACATTACTACGTGCATATAAGATGAATGATCAAAGAATATAATTGAAATACATATATTATATATTGTTAATATTAATATCTTTTCACTACTAACACTGTTTGTGACTTTCTCTAAATTACACTTATTACGCCCATGTATCTAACCTTAGATCATGATCAAGCAATAAATTTGCAGTCGCGGTTGCGGTGTTGTAGTATTAGATTGTTGCAAATGATAAATTATGTGTCGCGGTCGTTGCAGCGTGAATTTTTAATTTTATTTTACTATATACTTTAATTATTATTTATTGATCATTTGAATATATATATTCAATAAACTAGTGTTTTATATTATTTTAGAAGTATTTAAGTGAGTCATTATATGCTAAATTGCCCTAATAATCCTAAATTTGCCTTAGAATGAAAAAAGACATGTTATTTAGTAGGATATGTAAAGGAAACAAATAACAATACTTTATTATTGTTCAATATTAACTTGGTTCAAGATATATATATATAGTAAATTAATAAGAAAAAATTATTATGCATGATTTTTCCAATAGATTTAAAAATTTTCAATTAATTGTTGATTTATTGGCAATTTATCGTGATTTATCCCAATTTATCGGTGATATTGATTTATCAATGATTCACCGGCAATTTATGACCGATAAATGTAAAATTTTAAAACCATAGTGTATTAGTAATTTTGCGTCATAGTTGACCTAAAAATTGCTAATTAGCAGCTCCTACACTATAGTGGAACTGCTATTTAATTGAATGATCATGAATCCCCTTGGATCTTCCACCAAGTTATCCATATGTTTCACCTATAGTAGTGTAAAATAAAGATGCATGAGTAGGAAATATGTGAATGGTTCATCTTATTATGGATATTCATCTTTAGGTTTAATTAAAAGGTGTTTCATTTTGAAGACCTCTACTGAATATCTTTTGAAAGTTAAAAATAAAAACACAAGGTGTTGTAGCGCATCCAACACAAAAAAGATACTCTTTATACCTAATCAATGTCGAATGCACGGCTAAAAAGTAACTCGTACCTAAAGATAAGGTGTGGAAAATATTTGAGTTCATAACAATGTAAGATTACGAAAAAAGAGAGATAAGACATGAGGAAAAAATAGAGGACTAAAAGTCTAGAGACGAGAGATTTGCATAACTATACACTAGACCAATCTAGATTCATTCACTATAGGCATCACATAAAAAAATTAAATCAACAATTACTTGTAAAACAAGGCAACATTTGTTTGTGGTAATGAACATGTGTCTATAAAGTGGACACATTAGTATTTACATATAGAATTAGATAACAATCATATTAATATCTTAAGACATGCATGACACATAAGGTCACATTGATGACACACAAGGTCACATGATGAGGGAAATACTAGATGTGTATATACTATTCATTATATGGGATAACACAAGAAAAACCATATTATACTTTATATTTAAGTGATCACATAATTTCATTTATTTAGTCACATTGATAATAAGGACCCGACTATTTATAATGGATGGAATGGTATCACAATATCAAACTCCTTACAGGGTATAATATACTTAGGAACTACTATTAATGTCTGGTGGAACGGAGGTTGATATATAGCTCTTTCCAGAGCCTAATGTACCTGTGGACCACTATTAATATCCAGTGAAATGGAGTATGACATATAGCTCATTCTAGAGTAATACACTTGGGGACAACCAAATTAGACACCTTATCCTTAATATATACTCTCATAAGCTGATGGAACAAACATTATAAGAGTAGATATCACAACAATTAAGATATCATGGGTACCACAACAACCCAGTAACAACTATAAACTGCATTGATTATTGTAACAATTAAGCCATTTTGGGTATCGTAGCAATCTATAACGACATTGATGAATTATGGTCCTAATTCTTGTGATATTTCATTTCAATTATTAATGCCTTATTATCCACTTAATCAACACTTAACAAGGCATCACTCAAATCACTTTCTTTAAGATACCACATCACTTATTTTACTAATTATTACTTGGATAGCCACTTATCACTACCACATAAAATACTGATTATTGCTTATACCAAATTCATTCCAACAAATTTTTATTAGATAAACACTTGGGATTAAACTATGGCTAGTTAGTCTAAACGTGTCACAAACACATCGAATATTTATAAAGTATAAGGAAAGCCAAACAAAAATAGTAGGTGACATTTCACTATTGAGAAGACCATAATGCCTTTATGAAACTCTAATTCCCAAATAACTCATAACACCACCCATAAGACTCCACAACTCAACAATTTATCATATGTAAACTCCTCATATTTAACATAACCAATCCAAAAATATTGTTAAACTCTAATATTTGGCACATGAAATATGTTTCTTATCTCATTTCAAGCCATATTGACATAAAATCAACACTTGTGGTATACATAATTAACCCAAATTAATCACACCTCACAAAATAATACCTATACGACATTATTTTTTAAAAGTTTACCCAAAAATAATCATTTTACCTGTATTTTACCTAAATATCTCAAAGCTTGTTATAATTATAACTTAACCCAAATATTGCCAAATCCTACATACCAATCTTTAATTATAAACCTTAGCATACTTAAATTTCACAATAACTCAATACACTGACCATAATACCCACTAATTTTAGCACAAAATCATCTAAATTTCGACATTCACTATTTTCACATATTATCTCCTACATAATATTAAACTCCCAAAAATATAACTAACTTAAATTAAATCAGCCATAAAGGCTCTCAAAAGCCCAAAACCGAGACACCCATAAGCCCAAATTCCAACAAAACCAAGCCTTAACATATAACTCACCAAAATACTTAAATAAAAGATAAATTACTAAACAATATGCTCATAAAAAATAACAAAATATACTATCATGTTTGAAAATTTAGAAAAAAGCCTAACATGGACTAAATCATGGCATATTCAAATGAAATAAGAAAATCACATGCTTGTTATGAAATCATAATTAATAAATGAATACAAACTTAAATAATATAGATCAGGGTTTTACAATATAAAACATACTAACATGGTAAACAAATTTAAAAAACATAGCATAAAAAATGCCTTATCTAATAAGGTGTAGCATTACCTTGCTACATCGGTCTCTTAGCTTTGACACCATAGGATCATCTAAATAAAAATAAACATAGAATTAGGCATTAAGAATGACAAGGGTTAGAATAGGAACAAAAAATTAAGGGAAGAAGAGAAACCCTTAAGCTTGTGAAGGGGGGCTTGAACAAGCTTGAGAGAACTTCACTAATCGACAAATTTAACCATATTTTTCTTAAAACAAGTACGAAAGGGATATAATCTGAAACTTTAGAATTAAAGAAGTGAAAAGGATGGAGTAGAAGAGAAGAGGAAGGCTCGGCACAAGCATAAGTAACAACAACCAAGAAGAACTCAAGAACAAGGAGGAAGGACTCAAGGAGAGAGGAGGGAGCAAAAGTGAAATAAAGGAAATTTGACTATGTGTAGAATGAAAGCCAAGAGGGCATAAGGCCCCTATGGAGGTTGACAAAGGAGATAGAGGGAGGAGTGTGATCAAATTATGGGGTGGCTTGTAAGGTATAGGGTAATGGGAGTGATTAGAATGAAGTAAGAGGATGTAAGAGAGTAGGTAGAAAATGTAAGAGCTTATCCATTTTAGTTGAATGAGTAAGGACAAAAAATAAAATAAAAAAATGAGGGAGGCTTGAGGGTCTGAATCTCATGTTAAACAAGGCTAATAAGGTTAACAAAAATTTAAAATGATTTAGGTAAGGTAGAAAATCCAATAAATAGACAAAAATTAAAAAAATAATTGAATAATTCCTAAAAATTAGAAAAATTATGGAGCAGTATGGAATTAATTGAGAAAACCATATATATATATGTATATATATATATTGGGCAGAGGGATTGATTTGGGGTCAAAAGGAATTAAAACAAGCAAGTTTGGTCAAAATCGCTAGCTCTAGTTGGCCGTCGGACTTTTGGGAAAATGGTCTCTTTGTGTCGACTACTGGACAATGCTCGGTTGACTGGTAGTCAATAAGGGATATGATTTAAGTTAAGATGATTAAACAATAATAAGAGGTTTGATAAAGATCAAGAAGCTAATTACTCACAAATTGGGTAACAGAAATTCAGGGTATTAAAGCTATCCTAAAGCAACATAGCAAATCATAGTATTAATGGAATGCAACATTTATTTTTTTCAATCAATACAAATAATCAAATTATCAAATTTGATCACAACTTTTACCCAACAATTGGTGTTCATTGCCTCTATATTCTTATGAATATTGAAGCAATATATCCTAAACTACAAAAGGGGAAGTAACACATTGGAGTGAGTACACCAATTGACTTGATGCTGCCCGAATGCTCATAATATTATGTTTGATTTAGGCTCATAACATTTTTTTTCCGTCTCTAGTATTCGTTTGAAGATGACTTATAAGTTAATGAAATAAATGGTAGCATTAGGACTAGTGGATACTATTTGCCAATTTTATATAATTTTAAGAATTCCATTTAGGAATACTTATCCTGGTGTTTGCTGCTGGTGATTGATGAACTTCTCTTTCTTGTTTATCTTGCTGCTCCAATATGCTTCGTATTTGCCAAATTCCTACAATTTCCACTCCTATTTGCTCCATGTTTGCCGAATACTTACAATTTTGAAGAACTCCTTGGGTGACAGATGAGGAACATGCATATATGACAGGAGAGGGAGGGGTGGATGGGATTGAGTTTTCTGTAGGGGGAGCGAGTGAGAGAGGGAGGGGAGTGGGAGAGGGCTCATGGGGAACAGGTAGTGGAGGGATAAGAATTCTTAGTTAACCACAACTAAAATAGAGGAGATAGAAGGGATATTGGGGATGGGTTCTATCCATTCTGTTGCAAGGGCTATGATACACAGAAGATATGTCAGACTATTCAGGATCATTTACACTGGAAATGGGTTGAATTCTGGTGGCCATTTTATCCTAATGCTTTCATATAAATTTCTGTGCTTAATAAACTCTTCTAAAAGAGTGGACAGGTTCATAAGGCCATTGATGGATGTTCAGGAAGGTCGGTTACGTAACACATGTTCACTTTAAAAAGTAGTATAGGTGAAATTGGCGATAACAAGCAGTGATTTGATAAGCTTTGCTCGTTCTGGCTCTGTTTTTGTTGTTTTGATATGCATGTAAAGCATCGTTCCAATCTTTAGTATAATTTTTTCTTTTGCATACCCCCCTTTATGGTGCAGTTGCTCACCAAACAGGAAGGGCTTGAGCTTTATGAAGACATGGTCTTGGGGCGAGCATTTGAGGATATGTGTGCCCAGATGTATTATAGGGGTAAAATGTTTGGCTTTGTCCATTTGTATAATGGCCAAGAGGCTGTCTCAACTGGTTTCATTAAGCTCTTAAAAAAAGAGGATTGTGTGGTTAGCACTTACCGTGATCATGTCCATGCCCTTAGCAAGGGTGTCCCAGCTCGTGCTGTGATGAGTGAGCTTTTTGGCAAAAAAACTGGATGTTGCCGTGGCCAAGGAGGATCTATGCATATGTTCTCTAAAGAGCATAATGTCCTTGGTGGTTTTGCCTTTATTGGTGAAGGTATTCCTGTGGCAACCGGATCTGCATTTACTATGAAATATAAGAGGGAAGTGCTGAAGGAGAAGTGCAAGGATGTGACCGTGGCGTTCTTTGGTGATGGAACATGTAATAATGGGCAGTTCTTTGAGTGTTTGAACATGGCTTCATTATGGAAGCTTCCGATTATCTTTGTGGTGGAGAATAATCTATGGGCTATTGGGATGTCACATTTAAGAGCAACGTCTGATCCTGAGATCTGGAAGAAGGGGCCAGCTTTTGGGGTTCCAGGTGTTCACGTGGATGGTATGGATGTTTTGAAAGTAAGAGAAGTGGCTAAGGAGGCAATTGGTAGGGCTAGGAGAGGTGAAGGCCCCACCTTGGTTGAATGTGAAACTTACAGGTTCAGAGGACACTCTTTGGCAGACCCTGATGAACTTCGTGACCCAGGTAATATGATCTTGTATGAGTAATTATGTTTCTGCAGTTGATTGATGTTACTTTTCCATTTCTTTATCAACGTGATATCTTTTCCATTTGTTTTGTGGTTATGTTGGAAAGAATGAATGTTCACCAATACAACGTTAGTAAGAAAGAGTTGTCACGACAAATTATCTGTAGGGTGATGGTTCCAATTGGCTCTTGGACATACTCTCATATTGTAGGTTTTGTAGTTCCCACTTTATCATGGCCTGAACCATTGCTGACTTGTTTTAGATCTCAATATAGAGGCTTTTATTATATTTTGCCAGTCACTAACTAATTTAGTATTATTTCTAATGTAGTGACCACTCTTTTCCTATGCCCTATATGCCGGTATTTATCCATTGCCGAGATGCTAGGTGCCTGCATATGCGTTTGAGTTTCATTTGTATACAAAAGCTTTTTACATTAATATGGTTGCCAAATGGCCGCATGTAAGCATTTGGAGGGCTGAAAAACTGGACCATGAGATGGCACTGACTTTCTCCCTGTTGTCGGAGAAAGTGATGTAATGACCTCAAATCTTTTGCTATCCATAAAGTGTGTTAACAAATGGTGATAAACTTAACTTTTTGTTCCGAGTACTTTTTAGTCTGCAGTTAGATCTTTATAAGGTTTAGCATATGAAGCTACCGAGCTGCAACAGTGTTTTTGACTAATATTTGTGCCAATTAAAGAGAGGAGAGAAAGGAGGGGGGGCGTTGATTGTTGTGTTCAAATTACACAGCACGACCACACCCGAGCTTAGGAAAGGTCAAGGATCATTCCTGTCAATAAATTTGTCATGTTCTATGGATCATTCTTTGGTCAGGCCTATCTACAGTGTGGGACCCATACTGCCTTGGTGGTCTCAGATTGGCTTTGGTCCCAAGTTTAAGGGGTTTCTCTTAAAGTGAACTGAAACCCTTTGTTACACATCACTTTTCTGGGTGCCAATTTGTTTGATTAATATCTGTCCTTGCTACTTACTGTGATTATATACAACACATTGAAAGCCTGAATTTTACTGCAAGGATTGTGGGACAAAATGCCAAAGTGGTCTCTACCAACTATTTGGATGAGTGAGTGTGTCGCACTACATCAGTTTATCAGCCCATGATATATCGTTCATTGCTTACAGACTTGTGTTTAGTTCAAGTAATTTATAGGCACAGCACTGTTACTCTTCATCGCAAAACCTGCAATGTTGTGGTGGTCACTTGATTTCATAGCTTGCTGCTTTTTAATCGAGCTGCATACTGTGTTAGTTTGTCTGTGCCTCATGCAGTGGTTTTTTATTGCAGCTGAGAAGGCTCATTATTCTGCTAGAGATCCCATTGTAGCTTTGAAGAAATACCTAACTGAAAATAACCTTGCCAATGAATCCGAGCTGAAGGCCATTGAGAAGAAGCTAGATGAAGTTATTGAAGATGCAGTAGATTTTGCAGATCAAAGCCTAGAACCATCTCGTACTCAGCTTCTTGAAAATGTTTTTGCTGATCCCAAAGGGTTTGGAATAGGACCTGATGGAAGATATAGATGTGAAGATCCGAAATTCACAGAAGGCACTGCTCAAGTCTGATCCTTTGATTGTCTGACGATTTTATGTCCCTGAAGCCAATTAAGTAGGCTTCTTGAAAATGTTTTTGCTGATCCCAAAGGGTTTGGAATAGGACCTGATGGAAGATATAGATGTTAAGATCCGAAATTCACAGAAGGCACTGCTCAAGTCTTATCCTTTGATTGTCTGACGATTTTATGTCCCTGAAGCCAATTAAGTAGGCTTCTGCTAGGTTCTTAGAATTGTTTGCTCTTTTTAGTGTATTGGGTCATATATTTATAAGCACACTCGGGTTCATAGTATTATTATTATTTTTTGTTTTGATTGGCAAAATTAATCAAGTTTGAATTGGATTACTATCATGCTTCCAACGCTCGTTGCTGGATCAATTTCTACTACTTTTAGTATTTTCCCAGGTTCAAAATGATCGACTCCTATACTTGAAAGGATGAGCTAATCAGTAATTTGTCCCATTTTTTCATTCATTCTATTACGAATGAGATCATTGACAAGAGTAATGTGAGCTGAATGAGATCTTGTGAATATCATAACATCTCTAGAGTGCTATCGTTTTATTGGAATTTCAATTGAGAATGCCATATTTTTATGGAATTTCAAGTCAAAAATCAATTTTAATTGAATGATATTCAAAGAGTTGCAAAGAAGATTATTTATGGTTAGTAGGACTATAAATGAGGTGAGTCAATTTATTATTTGGTTTGGCTTAGTAAAAAATTGATTCGGCTCGT
Organism: Tamarix chinensis; assembly: GCA_030549775.1. Lineage (NCBI taxonomy): Eukaryota > Viridiplantae > Streptophyta > Magnoliopsida > Caryophyllales > Tamaricaceae > Tamarix > Tamarix chinensis. The sequence continues at coordinate 88,710,795 of CM060179.1, forward strand.
TTGGTTAGTTAAATGAACTGAATCCGAGTTTTATTTTTGAACTCCTCCATTAAATGAACCAAGTTCGAAAAAGTAATATTTGGTTTATCTTATGGTTTTAACTCGTGAGTTTGACTCAGCTTATTAAAAGTTTAGCTTGATCCGTTTGTTTAATTAAACGAATTGAGCATTATTTTAGATTCATTTAGTTAAACAAGTTGAGTTCAAAGCTAGAGATATTCGGCTCAACTTGGTTTATTTATATCCCTAAAGGTTAGTATGGAATGATAAATTTAAGTACTTTAAAATCAAGTCTTTTTATAAAAAAATATATATATTTTTTATTTGGGTCAGTATATTTATTTTATGACAATTTCTATAATTTCTTTTGGATAAGAATATGATAATAATAATAATAATAAAAATAAATTAAAATTGTCGGCTTGTATTATAATTGATGAGTAGCAAATCCATGCAACCTTAGCGTTTCTTAAAAGATTGTATGGTATAAATAACGACTCCTCACTGCTTGCCATTACTCTTCCCTTGCTACCAAACAGATGCGAGTTGTTTTGTATCCACCTGGCTATTTTTCCAACCACCAAAACAAAAACCTTGGACATCAACCTGAGTCAAGATTCGAACAATGTCGTCATCCCTCCTCCCTCTTCCACACACCGCACAATGCACATGTACGTAACAAATAGATCTCAAACAGATGACGTGGCGTAATGGAGAAGCAAGAAAAATATCCTCCCTCAACCATGAATGACTTCTCGACACTTGTCTCCATAAAGACCACGAGGGATGCATGCTAGCCGCAAAATCTGCTTTTATGAGGCCAAAACAAGTGCACCATAACTCGCCAAGTAAGCTCTAGCCAACCAGTGAAAGACTCCTATTGGATTCACTACGAGGGAAGAATTGTGGATATTTAAAGTTTTGGCGCAGAATAGACGGTGGAGGACCAGAAGGCAATCGATTCGAGAAGAGTTGGCTGCCCCAAAACGTAGTATAAAGATATTTTATGCGGATTCGCGTCTTAGAATATAAGTTTTATTTCCTCCTATTTCTTCTGTAGCTATATATCAATTTGAGATTCACAAGTTCTGAAACCCTCTCCAGCAGCCTTTACCTGGTTTTTTAGTTTAATCATCTAATTTGTTCTTTGAAAACACCTGAGTGGCTGAGATCATTGTAATATACTTATTATTGTCGCTAAGATATTTGTTTGGTTTTGGATTTAAGAACCTCCCCTTCTTCTCCAAACCAAAGTAAAAGAAAGAAAAATGCTATATGCACAGTTCAGTTTTGATGGGTATGTATAAGGTTTGAATGATCGCAAGTAGTCTAGAGGAGTATGGATAGTGAGATTGGTGAACTTTGCGGGTACTTTTTAGCGTGTAAAGATTGTGGGTGATTGAGATCCGGAAATTGAAAACGAAGAAGGGAAAGAAAATGGGTGATTTGACAGTAATTGGGGAAGAGGAAGAGAGGATGACGATGGAGGAAGTGAGAGGAGAAGAATTAGAGAAAATGTTCGTGGGAGAAAATGGTTCGACCAAATGGGAAAAGTTTTTACCAATTACAGGGATTAGAGTTTTATTGGTGGAAGCTGATGATTCTACTCGTCAGATTATTAGCGCCCTTCTTCGAAACTGTAATTATAAAGGTAAGTCCTTTTTCTTATTTTCCTGTGTTCAATTCTGACCTCTTCTTGCGTCTCAATTTCTAAGTTCGACTGAGATATTTCTTAGATTTTTGTGGTGTGATTGATTTGACCCTATCATTTGTTTCTGAGTGTTTCTTTGGTCTTGCTTTGTGTTTACTTTCATTTCATTGGATTGTATCGAATGCGTTCATTTAATTTACTTATGTTCTGTATTCCAGTTTCAGAATCTGATTCATTGCTTCTTTTACTCTTTAATCAATGGATGTCTGTAATTTGTTGTATGTGTGTGTGTGTGCTGAATTTGCTCGTGTGTTCAAATGGTATGGAATCATGGGATCTCAGAGATGAAAATAGTGAAATCCGGTACCTGGGCTTCTGGTATCTACGACCTTAGCGTCAACCACTTGCTCATCCAATTGACCTTACCGGTGATTTTAGGTAATTTCTTGTTGGAAAGAGTATTGATAGAATAGAAGAACAACTTAAACAATAAACTCATGAAAAAAAAAACCGATAAACTGGGCAAGGAAGTAGATAGTAGAGGGGAAAAAACGTGGTTTGGTAAGATGCCTACGTCCGTCGGGCAAAGCTTCCCCTATCGAAGGGTACAAGAGATATATGACTTCAAGAACACTAATCGAAGGAAACTCTCACTCACACTATTGCTACTCAAAGACTAGACTCTCAAATTGGAGAGAAAACTATTTTTCTCTGCTTGGATAAAAGAGCTCTTTTCTTGTATGGACGATGGAATAAGCAAATTGCCCCTTCTAATACAGGATAAGAAGGAACCATTTATATCACCTGTTTATGTCCCTAATAAATGGTGCGACACAACTCTACCACATTCACGTTGGTTTATGTACTCTCGTAAGTGCTTTCCCTTGAATCTTCCATTCTCATGTCACCTTTCTACTTACCACGATTAATAACAATAACTCTACATTGAAATGTGTTAGAGTCCACACATCTATACCCTTCGTTAAACTGAATTTTATGCACAAATCAAGAGTCATGAATGAATCTCCATTATGGCTTATGGGAAAAACCAAAGGATTGAAGATTCCCCCGAAAATGGAGGATACTCTCAAGTTTGCTTATCTTTACTAACCAGAATTGATGTTGTGTATGTAGTCAAAAACCCTGTATCTATGACCTGCTTATAGTTTTGTTATTAACGAACTGGGATTTTTGCATTTGTATTTACTTGGTCATAATCCAAAAGTTCTTATCATCTTCATATTCTGCCTAGCTTTTTTGGGATTATCAAACGTTGGGTTTCTTTCCTCCACTTACATTGATAATGGAATTGAACCTAGAAGTTATGGATATTGTTTCGCATTTGTGAATCTTTTAATGAGGGTCTTGATGGTACTGTTGTGGTTGCAAATGCACATGAACATGCTATATCTGATCTGATCTTTCTGCTTAATTAATGCATTTGATGTTCTTCTCATCCTTAGTAGGATGATTAATATTAAATCATTAGCTCCTTGAAGATATCCAAACCTTGTTATGTTTATTTTACCTTATTTTTGTTACACAGTGACTGCCGTTTCTGATGGTTTGGAGGCATGGAAAATCCTGAAGAGGAAACACAGTACTATAGATCTTATATTAATGGAAGTTCATTTGCCATCAATATCTGGACATGCGCTTCTCAGTTTGATTATGGAGCATAATGGTTGCAAACACATTCCTGTTGTCAGTAAGTATCTTCAGCAAGGATTTTCAGTCCTGCCATGTTATTTATCTTGTTCTCGTCTCCACCTCCCAACCTCTCCTAATTAACTTCTTTTCTGTTACTATCCTTGTCCTCGAAAATAGGTTCCTAAGATGAACATTTATTTTTTGTTAAAATCTTGCAGTGATGTCTTCTCGTGATTCAATCGACACAGTGTTTAAATGCATGTCGAATGGTGCAGCTGACTTTCTTACAAAGCCACTGAGGAAAAACGAGCTCAAGAACCTTTGGCAACATGTTTGGAGAAAGCTTACCGTATGCTCCTTCCATAACATCCCTGCTTACCCCCTCCTTCCCAGATCCCTTTCTGATTATGGGTTTTTTCATGCCTGCCACTTTGCTAATCTTTCCTTCCCTAACAGGTCAATAATGGTAAGGAACCTCGTGATAGAAATAGTGTGCGACATAAAGCGCATGACGCATCTGGAAACAATGGGACAAATATTCCATGTAGCGAGTCTAGTGACAACGCATATGCCAACAAGAAGAGACAGTCCAATGAAAAAGTTACTGATGTTCAAGTATGTAATCCTTTCTCGTTGACCTGCTATAGATTTCTTTATTTATTAATTTTCTTACACTCGTACAAGTTTTGTTCCAAAGGCTACGTAATGTTGGCTTTAAATTTTCAAAAAATTTGGTAGAATGCAGTAACTAATTTGATGAGAATCCTTACAACTGATGGTTCTTGCACATTTTCTCCAGGATTTTTACTATGCCACCAGTTCTGATATAGCTCTTGCGATTACTTTTTTCCAGATTCAAAGCAGTCATTTTCATGTTCTTTCAAAGAAATTGCTTGATTTGCCGCCTTTCTTGCATAGCTTTTACGCCATGCATTTGCTTGAAAGCTGCGATTGAGTGCATGGAAATTTTTTGCAGGGTCTTTCCCGACAAAGGCACAAGGAGGCAACTGATATAGAGGTACGAGCCTATAGAACAGATCCTGTTCAAGTATCGCACAAGGAGGCAACTGATATGAGTCATAACAAAATGAAGCAGCAGCATGAAATGAACGTGGAACAGAAGGAATTCTCTGGAGCAGGAGCTTGCAGAAAACCCAACGCTTCGGCATCACTAAGACTGAAAAGAGGTGAATCCTGCGTTGGGAGAATGACCATGGTTGATAACAAGGCTCCAGAAGGGTGTATTGCTGCTATGGCTGGAGTGGCACTGCCAGAACCTTCTAGAGTAGCAATTGATTTGATAGGAAGAATTGATAATCAACAAATGGGCATCTCCACGGAATCAAGTTCCGACCATGAGATGAGTGGGCTCACTTTTGAACCGCAACTGAACCTTTCTTTAAGAGGATTCGAGGACAAAGAGAACCAAGGCATGGAGGAAATGGCCAAACTGAACCATTTTAATGCCTCTGCATTTTCACAGTGAGTTGTTGTCCGATTTCATTTTGTTGGTTCCTATGAATTTTGGGCTTACCACCATGAAGCAAGGATGAATAGATGTTGTGTGGAGAAAAAAAAGTGAAGAACGATTGCAAATTTTTCTTTCGAGCTGATTTGCAAATATCTGTAGCATAAACTTTGAATGCAGCTGTTTTCTTCTTTTCAGTTTATGTAACTTTTTGGTATTTACTTGGTGCAGGTACGGTAATAAGAAGCTGGGTTCCGGTTTTCCATCATCACCCAGCATTTGTATTGACGAAACCAATGGAGAAGAATATGAAATCGGTATTGAACTTGCATCTTCAGAGAATATACCTTTTAATGAAGGCTTCAGAAGCAACGCTACAGCCCTTGTTGGCCAGTCATCTTATTCAAGAACAGAAGCATTCGCAAGCTCTCAGCAAGGCTTTGTTCCTACATTTGGCGGTATATGTGGTGGCTATGATGCTCTATTCCCACTCACGTACGGTTCAGTAGTGGTGCCAGAAGCTAGTAATCCAGCTTTATCCTTGCAAAAGGATTCTTCTACCTTAAGTGCAAGTTCCTCTTTGCAGTCTGACCCAGGCACTCTAAATTCAACTCCAGGATGCGGCCAATACCATCAAAAGACTACAAATCTCTTTTCTGGTCAGCAATCCCTGCAAGAGAATAAAGCTTTTGTATCTCTGGATCAAAACCAGTCCACTAGTTCCTCTGTATGCAATGGTTTAACTGGTAATCATCCTAACAGCAATAGTGGGAACAGAACGATGTCAGACGTTACCAAGGAAAGTGAAACTCCAACCACTACTATGGAAAAGGTAGTGATTGAAGAGGGTATCAAGGATGATGATATTGATAGCGATGTGTTAAAGCATGATCAAGTGGAAAGGGAGGATTCCCATCACAGAGCTCGAAGGGAAGCAGCCTTAGCCAAGTTTAGATTAAAGAGGAAAGATCGATGCTACGAAAAAAAGGTATGCATATATAAGCTAGTTGATTTTGATTATTGTGGTGTGTCAATCTTGGATCTTCGTGTGCACTGAATTTCTTTATTGATCTCGATGCGTTTCTCATACGATTTGCAAATGTGTGTATCCAGGTTCGATATCAAAGCAGGAAAAAACTTGCAGAACAGCGGCCTCGCGTGAAAGGACAGTTTGTTCGCCAGACATAGTCCTGATATGCCTCGAAATGTGGATAGCTGCCATATATCTGTAGTTCATATTTTTTTAATTGCTCTTCTTCCATCTGGTAGGTCAGAAAACCAGACAAAGTGCAGATTTTTGCTGCGGGGATGCTAACTAAGATGTATACAATAGGTTTTTGCCTTTTGGTGTATAATCTTAGGGTAATTTAGATTCAGGAAACAAGTTATGGGGGTTAGTTCACAACTTGCATCTTTTGGTTGGTTTTGACGGCGGCGTCTTAAACTTCTTAATTCTTGTTTCTTTCTCTTCGCTGCCAGCCAATCTGGGCATGCAGAAAGTAGCAGTCGTGAGCTGTGTGCTTCTATTTAAAACGTAAGTTATGGGAATGGATTTGAAACGGGCAAGAGCGGGACATTTTCCAGCATGCCATTGTATAGAGATTGTTATGCCTGTTTTTATGGTCAACGTTGGCACTCTATGTAACTTCAACTGAACGCTACATCTTTGTTTGCCCTGTAGCGATGGAATACTTTTCATCGGTAGAAATCTGTATAAGAATGAAAGATAAGGGAAAAAGAAATGAAGTGACTTGAATTTAGGATAAGATGATTCAAGCAGAAGGGGATTTTTCAGACTAGACAATGCCGCCAAATCATTATCAAATGACGAGTTTGGTATGAGTACTGAAAACCTACGTCTGAGAAGGTGCGATTAGCGATTAGATCTCTTTTTCCAAACCAAGCAAAGGGTGAAAGTCAAGCATCGAAAGAGGAATTAAATGTGCGAAAGATGAATAAGTATTCACTATCAAACACAGAAAAAAGGCAGTTAAAGGAACATTATATATTGTTGGGATTATAATATATATTTTGTTATATTTTGTTGATATACTTATCATATATTTTGGGTAGTTACCTAGTTTATAGGAGAGATTTATGGGATGAGTTTTGATCGGAGGGAGAATTTGTACGATAAAGAGAATAATGAAAGAAAATAGGGTAGAACTTCCAGCCCTTCGCTGATTGTTTATATGGTATCAAAGCTTTAAGATCAACTGCCGCCATTAAAACCATGACCATGGTTGGCGATCAACTGCTGCCATTAAACCCACTGTCAAACCCCCCTCCAAAAATCGAACCAACCTCCCCTTCCTACCTTGGGCCTCAAGATTATCCTGGGGATTTCATCACTCCCACTCGTCTCAAAGGAGACAACTATGTTGAATGGGCAGACGATATCCAACTTGCTTTGGAGGCACGTCGGAAATTCGGCTTCCTCGATGGCTCCATCACAGCTCCGGTTCCTCCTTGCACTCAATCGGATTGGAATACAATCCAAGCCATGCTCATATCGTGGATCATGAATACCATAGATCCCGAAATCAAAAGTACCTTGTCCAATTACAGAGATGTGAAGAAACTGTGGGATACTCTTAAAACTCGATTTACGTTGGTTAACGGCCCTCGTATTCAGCAAATTAAAACTTCGATCGCCAAGTGTGAACAAAGCAAAACCATGACCGTGGCTCAATATTTTGGACAGCTCTCTGCGTTATGGGAGGAACTCAACCATCATGAACCTTTGATTACTTGCGACTGTTGTTCCGCTTGTACAGCAGGCCAACAACATGAACAACGCAGAGCAAACACACGACTTCATGAGTTTTTGATAGGTCTTTACTCCGAGTATTATGCCACACTGCGCACGAATATTTTGTCGCAGGATCCTTTACCAACTCTTGATCGTGCATATCAATTGGTTATTCAAGATGAGCGAGTTCGTCTCACTAAATTCACCCCTGATGCTCAACCTCCCGATGCGGTGGGCTTCATGGTGCGGACCAGTGTAGGCAAAAGCAAGAGTAACTTGCAGGCCAAACCCGCTAAAGAAGACAAGTCTCACTTAACTTGCACTCACTGCAAGAAAACCGGCCATATTGCTTCTTCTTGCTTCGAACTCATTGGCTACCCGAAGTGGTGGCCAAATCAATCCAAAGTTAATAATGGAGGTACAGGCCGCGGAAAAACATCACCATCCAATAGCCGTGGTAGAGGTTCTACACGAGCAAATGCCACTGTCACTGCTGCCGGCCGAGAGATAGGACCTTCAGGCACCAATAATGGTGATTCGTCTCAACTATTCTCAGCTGATCAATGGAGAGCACTTGCGGGTCTCATTGGTAACACACATATTTCTAGTGACCGATTAAACAGTGAGTTTGATACCAAGTTGTGGATAGTTGACACTGGAGCGTCTAGACATGTTACTTGTCATGCTTCGTGGTTGTTTGATGCTCATGACGCAAGTTATTGTCCCGTTGGCCTTCCGAATGGTAAAACAGTGATGGCAACCAAGGAGGGTTCAGTTCGTTTATCCACAAAAATAATTCTCAAAAATGTTCTTTTAGTTCCCGAACTACGTTGTAATTTAATTTCGGTATCACAATTGATTGATGATATGCAATGCACTGTCCAATTTAATTCTTCTATATGTTCCATATTGGACCGATTGAGGAAGCTGAATGGAACGAGTGTTAGGCGTGATGGACTATATTATTTTGATGGTGTGACCTCGGTGCACCATGTTGTGACCCATGAACCTTCTTCTTCTTTGGAACTGTGGCACAAGAGAATGGGTCATCCATCAGAAAAAGTAGTAAAGCTTCTTCCTCCTGTTCGAGATTGTTCGGGTAGTTTAAATAAAGCCTGCAAAATTTGTTTTCGTGCTAAACAACCTAGAGACAAATTTCCTCTCAGTGAAAATAAGGCATATGGAATCTTTGAGAAAATACATTGTGACTTATGGGGTTCTTATAAGCATCATTCTTCTTGTGGTGCTAGATATTTTTTGACTATTATGGATGATTTTTCTCGTGCCGTTTGGATTTACTTGCTTGTTGATAAAACTGAGGTGTTCCGAATGTTCATGTCATTTGTTGCCATAGTCGATAGACAATTCTCTCAAACAATTAAAATAGTCCAAAGTGATAATGGCACTGAATTCAATTGTTTGCATGATTTTTTTTCTACTTCGGGAATACTGTTTCAAACCTCTTGTGTGGGAACTCCGCAACAAAATGGGAGGGTTGAGAGAAAACACAGACACATCTTAAATGTGGGGAGAGCTTTGCAATTTCAAGCAAATTTACCAATTTATTTTTGGGGAGAGAGTGTTCTTGCAGCCACTCATTTAATTAATCCAACCCCCACTCCTTTGTTACAAAATAAAACCCCATATGAAATCCTCTTTGGCATATCTCCCACATATCATGCCATTCGCACATTTGGTTGTCTTTGTTTTGCACATAATCAGAAAGCAAAAGGGGATAAGTTTGCAAGTAGAAGTAGAAAATGTATCTTTGTTGGGTATCCTTTTGGAAAGAAAGGATGGAAATTGTTTGATCTAGATACAAAAGAGTTCTTTGTCTCTCGTGACGTTAAGTTCTTTGAGGATTTGTTCCCTTTTGTTAATCCAGACTCTGCGAATATTGTTCCTTCTAGCATCGTCCCTATTAATGTTGAAGTAGATGCCGATTTTGATGCACATAATCCTAAACCTATCGACACACAACGCGAGCTTGTTGGTGATGATGAAGGTATGAGAGTTGACGAGGATGTTGCTCAGCCCACTATGCCAATGCATGAGGAGGAAGTGGAAACTGTAGGCACACCACAGTTCATGGTTGCAGGCCACGGTGAGGGTGCAGTACCTACTGCCGCAGAGCCTACAGAGGCAGTAGCAACCGCGGTCAGTCCGCAGCACATGGGCGCTGGACACAGGGGGGCGCGGTGCTTGCTGTCACGCAGGGACAACCCTTAGTTGAGCCACCTAATGACCATAAGCCGCAAGAAGAGCTAGGCCGAGGTATGCGAGAAAAGTTTCCTTCGGTTTTGTTACGAGACTACGTCACTCACACCATTTTCACAAATAGTCCATCTCAACCTCCTAACACATCGTCTCCACAGCATTCCTTAGGTACTCCGTATCCAATAGCACATTACATTAATTGTGACAGTTTTTCTACAAATTATCGAAATTTTCTTGCAGCACTTATCTCGGGACAAGAAACGAGGTCTTTTAAGGAGGCCATGAAAGATGAAAGATCGTGAAAATTGATGAAAAATGAAATACAAGCACTTGAAAACAATGGTACTTGGACCATGGAAACTCTTCCCCCCGGGAAGCGTGCTCTCGGCAGTCAATGGGTATATCGGATCAAGTAAAATTTTGATGGAAGTATTGAAAGATTGAAATCTAGATTGGTTATTTTTGGTAATCATCAAAAACAAGGCATTGACTATTCAGAAACCTTTGCTCCAGTGGCCAAGATGGTAACAGTACGAGCCTTCCTGGCTATAGCGGCTTCTAAAAATTGGGAACTCCATCAAATGGACATTCACAATGCTTTCTTACATGGTGATCTCGATGAGGAGGTGTACATGAAGCTCCCTCTAGGCTTTGCATCTTCAGCTTCAAACAAGGTGTGTCGTCTTCGTAAGTCTCTCTATGGTCTAAAACAGGCACCACGATGCTGGTTTGCTAAACTTGTGTCTGCCTTGAAACGGTATGGATTTTTACAGTCCTACTCTGACTATTCCTTGTTCACTTACACCAAAGGCAAAATTCAGATCAATGTTCTTGTATATGTTGATGATCTAATTATCTCTGGGAATGATTCTGCTGCTTTAAAGGCTTTCAAGGCTTATTTGAGTGATTGTTTCCACATGAAAGACCTGGGTTCACTAAAATATTTTTTGGGGATTGAGGTGGCTAGGAGTTCGTCAGGCTTGTTTCTTTGTCAAAGAAAATATACTCTAGAAATAATCTCAGAAGCAGGATTATTGGGAGCAAAACCAGTAGAATTTCCCATTGAGCAAAACCACAAACTCGGCTTGGCAAATGGAAAGTTTCTCTCTAATTGTGAAGCTTATCGACGGCTTGTAGGTAGACTTATTTATCTAGCTGTGACACGCCCCGATCTAGCCTATTCGGTTCATATTCTGTCACAATTTATGCAAGAGCCAAGAATTGAACATTGGGAAGCGGCTTTAAGGGTTGTGCGTTATTTAAAAGGTACGCCTAACCAAGGCATACTATTACGTGCTGATAGTGATTTAACTTTGCAGGGTTGGTGTGACTCTGATTGGGCTGCGTGTCCCATCACACTTAGATCATTGACAGGCTGGTTAGTGTTTCTTGGTCACTCTCCTATATTCTGGAAAACTAAGAAACAAAACACTGTTTCTCGTTCTTCAGCTGAGGCAAAGTACCGTTCTATGGCTGCTATTACTTGTGAGCTAAATTGGTTGAAAGGTCTTTTGTTGAGCTTGGGTGTGCAACACCCCAAGGCAATCAAACTCTTTTGCGACAGCCAATCAGCTCTTCACATTGCCAGAAACCTAGTCTTCCATGAGCGTACAAAGCACATAGAAGTGGATTGTCACTTTGTTCGAGATGCAGTCAAAGATGGTCTAATCGCCCCTTCCTACGTCCATACCAACACACAATTGGCAGATGTTTTCACCAAGGCGCTTGGCAAATCGCAGTTTGAATTCTTGATTGGCAAGTTGGGCATTTTTACTCCACGTGCACCAACTTGAGGGGGGGTGTTGGGATTATAAGATATATTTTGTTATATTTTGTTGATATGCTTATCACATATTTTGGGTAGTTACCTAGTTTATAGGAGAGATTTATGGGATGAGTTTTGATCAGAGGGAGGATTTGTACGATAAAGAGAATAATGAAAGAAAAGAGGGCAGAACTTCCAGCCCTTCGCTGATTGTTTACATATATACAACGACATCATTTTTTAAGGATATTTTAGATTAAATTATCTTTAATGAATTAAAAATAACAAATTCTACCATAATGTTTTTGAAAATTTTCTTTATAAATAGACACTACTATCAATATACTTATAACTTACAAAATAATATATATATATATAGGATTAGGATCATGTACAAACTATAAACTAAAATACAAACGTAGGAACTAATTATATCCATTAGATTATTTATATTAATGATCTATATCTACTTTATCTTTTTCATTTAAAGTAATCTAATGGATATAATTAGTTCCTACGTTTGTATTTTAAGTTAGAGTTTGTACATGATCCTAATCCTATATATATATATATATATATATATAGGATTAGGATCATGTACAAACTCTAAACTAAAATACAAACGTAGGAACTTATTATATCTATTAGATTATTTATATTAACTAACAGAAAGTAGATATAGATCATTAATATAAATAATCTAATGGATATGATTAGTGCCTAGATTATATATATATATATATATATATATATATATTATAGTTGATGTACATATTTTGTTGTTATTATTGTACCAAATACCCTACCAAGCTAATAACTTGATTTATGTGACGATCATTTTTTATTACGAGAGATGATCTTTTACCAACAATGTAATAATCTCTTACTAGTTGTGTAAAGATCTTTAACATTATGTGTGATCAGTATTCACCGTTAGGGCATCTCTAATACTTCTCTTAAATTTACATCTCCAATTGTACTATTCAATCATTTTCTCTCTCATCTCTCTTATTTTTATCAATTTACTTTAAATTTAATTATCTACTCTACATCTCATTACCTTAAATATACACTACCCAATTACTTTTGTCAATCACATCACTAATTATTTATACTTTATAATTTTTAAATTTAAATTTATATTAATCTATAAATATTAATTAATAATCTTATATAATCAAATTTCATTAAATATAATTTTACAAATAATTTAATTAATAATGACTAATTTTAAAAATAAAAAAATATTAAAAAATACCTCATATATGTTCTAACAGTAAACATCAGTCTAAAATGTATACCGAATGTGCATTGGTTTCTAAACTTTGGGCACCTCAAATATTTGGGGTAACCTCAAATTTGAGGTATTTTTTTTACAATTGCAACCCTTTTCTCAATTTTGAGATTGGGAGTCCCCATTGTGAATGCTCTTATATGTGATAATTTTTACCGTCTAATTATCTTTCACCATTATGTGCGATGAAATTTCATCATTGTATAAGATAATTTTTACCATCTAATGATATTGCACCCCTATGTGTAATAATTTTCACCATTTGATGATTTTTCACCAATTGTATATAATGATATTAAATTATACTTATGTTTAACTATTGTTATACTTATTTTTCATGTTAATTTTTTCATTGAAATTATATTAATATGGATATCTATTAATAGGGAAAAAATCAAAGAAACATTATAATATATATTTTTGAATAACTAATATCAAAGATAAATTAAATTAAAAAAATAAAAATGATAAAAAATGTTAATATAGCAACTACTTGTACAATGCTCATTATGCAATTGGTTACATGGTATGAATATTCATCAATAAATAGATGGACTATTTCTATAAGTATAGATATAATATCCTAAAATTTACTACTAGAAAACTTTATTCCAAGATTAGATTAGCAAAAGCATAGGAATAAAATAGTAGATGTTACCACCATACTTAGTACTCTTCCGCACCTTTCTTGAGCTTTATACAAGTTTAAGACATTTGCACAAATTGAGGGAAAAATCATGAATGAAACTCATATATATAAAATACCCAAAAGAGAAATATAACTCTCAAGATAGTGAAAAATTGATATAAGAAATACATAAATGGGGACACGGACACAAGAGCCCAAAAATATACGAGGAAACAAAAGAAGGCATTAGGGGTGTGACTATTGAATAGTTATGGCTCTAAGTCCCACCCCAACAAGATCATTTCATGAAATCCTCTTTAGCCCTGATGTTATAAAACTCCTGCATACAATCATCTAAAAGCAGTTGGTGTGAGTTCTTCCTCAAAGTTTTGAAGATTAAATGATTAGAAGATAGGTAGGATTTGTGGTTGAAGATTAAGAAGAAGGATGTGAAACTTCATTCAAGGAAGAATTCAACAAGAAGTTCAACTATGAATATTTCTCCAAGAAGACATTCAAAGTATTCTATCTAATATTACACCAAATAGTCTTAATTATTATTATTCACTCACAAAAGAAAGAAATAACCAAGTATGTTACTTGTATTAGATTTCAATAATGCTCAATATTTGTTACATGAATCATCTTATATAGGAAACTGGAACTTTGTTACAGCCTTGCTAATTATTACACTAAGGTAGCTAAAGTAATATATATATGGCTAACTAGAACACTAATGTAACACCCCCAAAATTCACTACTGAAAATTTTCGTTTTATTTAAAACAAATAGCGGAAGCAAAATTTTGGGGATATTATCGCCACACTTAGTACTAGACCGTTGCACTCATACCGTTCCAGTACCAAGTGCTAAGGCTAAAGAACAAAATACCTATTGCTAGAAATTCAAACCATTATTAAATCAGAGTAGCGCAAGTAAACATTTTATAAGAATAGATTCCACCAATGGTGGTTACAAGAATAAAATTACATTTAAACCATACATTAGAAGAGGAAGAATGAAATCCTAAAAGCCGGATAATCCTTACGCTCTTTCCCGTTTCCCACTTGAGTGGCACCTGAAATTAGACCTGCAAGGGATACTGCCCATTGAATAGGCAGGGGCCCCACAAAGGGAACCCTTCAGTACTACGGTACTGAGTAATCATTTAAAATCACACTTAAAAGCAGGCCTGCAATGTAACACATGAAACAAAGCTACATACATATATAACAAGATGTGTATATATAACATTCACACAATTAACATTCACATCGGATATCAATAGGCCATAATGAACAATCTATACTTTCGGGCCTTAAGCCATGTCATAGTGCAAAATCAACACATTCGGTCCTTAAGCCATTAGTCCATCATTATTCAATCAATCTCATATTTTATATCCATGTGAGTGTGGGAACCCCACTATTATAGCCGGTGGATCGGTCACTTATAGGGCAGAACGCACCTAACTACTATTATATGTCGGTGGATCGGTCTCTACGGCAAAATGCTCCTGGCCACAATTATTCGCCGGTGGACCAGTCTAGCCCCAACTCACATGGTGTTCCACTATAAGTGATTAGTATTTTTCCATAACTTTATTCACATCCATGACTGATTTTATTGAGCTCGGGACCCCCACTATTATTACCGGTAGATCAGAATACATATCAACATCATCTAGGGCAACACGCTTCTGGGCCACTAATATATCCGGTGGATCGGTACTCATAATCATTTGCCAGGGCATCACGCTCCTGGGCCACTATTATATCCGGTCTATTATATCTGGTGGATCGGTACTCATAATCACTTGCTAGGGCAACATACTCTTGGGCCACTATTATATCCGGTGGATTGGTACTCAATATCATAAGTCAATTGGGCCCGACTCGTTAATCTTTCACTTTCATTATTAATATTTTTCCTTTCTTTAATCAGCAAAACACTTCCATTTATTTGCCTTGGATGGGAGATCAAGAACCCGGGAGATAAAGGTACACCGGTCGTACCGGTGCATACAAGCCACTCAGTACCCTTCAACCACGAACCTAGGGACGCAAAGGTACCCTGGTCGTACTGGTGCATAAAGCTACTCAGTACCCTACCGACAAGGACACCTAATCCATAAGTATGCATACCCTCTAAATATGTCCATAGAGCTAGATAGAGTAAGATATAGGGCCTAGCTAGGATACAAAGGCACACCCACAAATACTAGAATAATCGTGGGCTAAACCACGTCTTTAGGGTAGCGACCCCTAAAGAGCCACCATTCCCGATCTCGAGGTCTTTCACTTTAAGTATTAGTGTCTTAATTAAAGTGATCACGAAAAGCACAATAATTAGATACTTATTCACTTTCAATCGTTCTAATATCATTAGTCGTTTCTTATTCAAGCGGTTATCCAAGATAACACAGAGAAATCATTAAGGCCATCATAATCTCATATAATTCTGAATTAGGATTCGTTCTCGTAATACTTACTAATTATCAAATAATCTTACCTTGCTAATCAGCGTTATTTGAGTCATATTATAAATTCCACAATCACAACGACATGTTAGGTACAAATTACTCATTTACCCCTTACTTATATAATTGCTAAGTCATCCCTTCCTTACTTGACAAATTACTATATTACCCTTAAGGTTGTATAATTATCAAATTACCCCTCGCTCGGTTTATGTTACTAAGTTATCTCCTACGCTTTTTAGATCACCATTCACCCTTCATAATTGTTAACCTTAACATATTTCCCTTTATGGATAGTTAGATTACCAAATCGCCCTTCTCCTTTATCATAATTACCATTTTACCCCTCTCAATTATTATAATTGCCATTTTACCCTTTTCAATTATTATAAATCCCAAATTACCCTTATAATTATAATTATTAATTTACCCTTCTTCATAATTATAATTACCAATTTACCCTTCTCCATATTTATAATTATTAATTTACCCTTCTCCATATTTATAATTGTTAATTTACCCTTCTCCATTCTTATAATTACTATATTGCCCTTATCCATTATTAAAATTACCATAATGCCCTTTTATTGGTTAATTTACCAAATTACCCTTCTCGATTATCATAATTATCCAATTACCCTTTTATAATCATAATTTAATTACCAATTTATCCTTCGTTGTTATCATTATTACCAAGTTACCCTTTACTCCCAAGTGCGCCATAAATATCATTTTAATTTATAAAATTACCCTTCTACCCCTTACTTCCAAATTACCATGATATCCTTTTATTTACAAAATTACCACAATACCCTTTTACTTATAAAATTACCATAACACCCCTTTTACTTTACAAATTACTATTTTACTCTTTTACATCCAAAATTACCATTTTTATCTTTCCATACAAAATTACCATTTTGTCCTTCTTTTCCAAAATTACCATATTACCCTTTACTCCCAAAATTACCATAATACCCCTTTACTCATAAAATTTCATTTTCCCCTTTACTTCAAAACTTACCATAATACCCCTAACTTCCAAAATTACCACAATACCCCTTTTTACTTGTAAAATTACCATATTGCCCTTTTGCTTTCAAAATTACTACTTTACCCCCTTTATTACACCACTTTTATTAAATAAACATTACCACATGGAATAATAATATTAATACTCCATTAACAATATCCAACTCCACCAACCATTATATTTTAATATAATACTTATAATCACCCACACATATTAGGCCATAATCTAGCACAAGGAATATTACTAAAATGCCCCTAGGCTCACAATAATATTGTTCATGCATAAATAGTCACAATAACATAAAATAATATGGATAAGTACTTAACACTTTCATTAATAATCAAATTCTTCCCTTAAGAAACATTTCCACACATGGCATATAAACTAACATACTCTTTTTTTTTTCAATCAATACAAGCAAATATATATATATATATATATATTATATTATAAAACCACAAATATCAAGCATAATAACATATTAAAAATCCTAATGTGCTAACATATCAGTTCCTCATATTATCAAATCTATACTACGCATAGTTGACCCAGCATTCTCATATATCAAACATGTAATATTTACAACCTAAAAACATTTATACAACCTTAAAATCCATAATTTTCCTAATATGTCCATATTACCCATAATCCATCCAAACAACTCAAGACTTCTTGTCATATAAGTTATGCCTCACTCAACCAAACCTTATCATATTATATAAGAAATTTAATATACAAACCTCTAGGATTAAAATGATGTATCTATTTCCTCCGAAACTCATACGTTTACGAAACACCCTTAGTGTTGAGAATAGTCCAAAACTCACCAAAAACCCTACACATTATCAACATTACCAACACTTCCAACCACAACATAAATCATAAAAAATTATTCATATGCATCTTCACTCCGCTATGAACTTAGTGAATCAACAAATTATACCAATATGCTAAGTATTTCATGAAAAGATTGAGTATGGCCTAAACACAATAACATCACATAAGCTCATAATTACAGATAAAAATCATGCTTTCATAATGTGATATAATAATATAAACTAAATAACACTAGCAACATAATTTCAAGAAATAGAAATATGGTAACATAATATTACATATAGGTAACAAATAACCTCAAGACCCTAGCCTAAGATATGTATCCTTACCCATTATTCCCCGCCTCTACTTAAGGTACTTTTAATCACCACTTTACCACACCTTAGGATCACCTAACACAAAAACAATAGGTTAGGAAGTAGGTAAGAATTTGCAAGGATATAAACATGCGTAAGAACAAAGGTAAAGTATGTAAAGTTCAAAGGGTGTAGCTTAGTTTGCCATAAAAAAAATTTCAACCGCCAAAATAGCTCAAAACCACCCACAACTTACTACCACTAGGTAACAAAAAGAGGGAGAAAGTGGACATTGTATGGGGTGGTTGTAAACTGCAAGCAGGATGTAATACCCCTATTTTGAAAACCCTTTTTTGTTCAGGATCTTCTACATTTAAAAATAAAATTATATTATTTTAAATATTTTATTACATCCTTTATAAATTTATAAATCCTTGTTTCATTTTTAAAACATTTTATTTTTGCTTCGTAAATCTTTCTCACAATTTTGATTCTATGAAATCTTCTGATGCCACTTTAGGTTATCATAATCCATCTAGATCATTCTTATTCTATTCATTTTGGAACCTTTTTTTTATGTCTCCTAATTTGTTTCAAAATTCTAATTGGATATCTCTAACAAAAGTATTACTCATATTCTACTTAGCCTAATTTTAGAATTATAAGTCTCAAAATGACACTTTTAATTATCTAAAATTTATAAAAAATCAGGATCACTATATTTTAGTCTAATTGAGATTAAAATTATTTAAAAGCTCTACATAATTATTTTTATAGTTTTAAAATTTATTCAAAAATTTTTGGACATAATAAGTTATTAAATGCGAATTTTCTTCCTTCAATCTTGATCTAACATTGCAAGGATCAATTCTAACATTTCGTTATTGATTATTATGGATAAGAACCACTCATTTATGCCCCCCAAAAAATTTGTGGCCCTTTCATTATATCAAACTTGATTTTTTCCACTTTTATGCTTAAATTACCCTTTTACCATTTATCAAATTTTCCTCCTCTTAGCCTTTCCTTTTCAATGAGGCATGAAAAACACTTATTTTGTGTAGTTTGGTCTATTCCACCCCTCTCCTCATCATGGGTATGCACTAACACATGCATAACCCTTTAGATGATTGAACAAACTCAATTCCCCAAAAGTACTTAAGATGACCTTGATCTTTTATTTTAAAATGCGAATCCAAATATTTGAACCGAGAATAATCAACAGAATTATTCCTGGCTAACATCATATCATCCACATACATAAGGAGAGATAATAAAATACCATTATGTCGATAGGTAAATAGCGTGTGATCTAACTAAGCTTGAGCAAAAATATACTTGTACAATGCATAGAAAATTTTAGCAAACTAGTTATAAGGCAATTGTTGTAACCCATACAAAGATTTTTGTAGTAGACATACCTTCCAAAATTAGAAGTAGAAACTCTAGAAGTAAGTCTTATATATAACTCCTCATACAAATATCCACATAGAAAAATATTATTCACATCAATCTGATGTAATTTCTAAAGTTTTGTCACTATCATAAGAAGAAATGTACGAATGCAAACTAATTTAGCCACATATGTAAATGTTTCGTTGTAATCCACTACTTAAATTTGCTTATAACCATGGGCCACAAGACATGCCTTTTAACACTCAATGATTCCATATAATTGATGTTTTATGTTGTATACCTACTAACATCTGATTGACTTCTTTCCTAGTGGGTGCTCTATGATGTCCCAGGTAGGATTATACTAAAGTACAATAATCTTGTTTTTCATTACATCTCTCCAACAAACTTCATGTACAAATTATTGAAAATTTTTGGGATATACCCCAACCGATACATCATAAATTAATTTTTTATTGTCTTCAAAAAAATAATTACATGCCACATAATTATTGATAGGATACCACATACCTGAGAAGACTATTAGATGAGTTGAAGATCAAATAGGTGTATGAGCTTGTGTAGAATGGCGTATATGATCTTACAGATTCATAAGAGCAAGATGTGTTTGACAACCACAATCAAGAGCATCTCTAGTGCTCCCCCTATCTTTTGAATTCTCTTTAACATTCCCATTGGTTGGTATATCTAAAGCACATGCTTTTTTTAGTGACAGAGCTATTGCGTCATTTGTTGAATTGCTAGGAGAAACACTAATAGTAGGTGTGAAAGTGTTCAATGCCATTCATCATCATCAGTATATAGATTCATGTCACAATTAATATAAATAGGTGGTGATGGTAACATTGCAAAAGGAAACACATTTTCCTTAAATTTGACATCCCTTGATATTTACATCTATTTTATCTCTAAATCATACATTTTCTACGCCTTTTTCCTTTATGGATATGCAACAAAGACACACTTTCAACTTTAATTGTCAAATTTATATATAGTAGATGACTTATTGTGAACATAACACAAAGATCCATATACTCATAACTGAGAATATAAAGGGGTTCATTTGAAAAGTAACTCATATGATGTATTGCCATCAAGTAAAGGTGTGGGCATCTTATTAAGAAGATAGGTGGTTGATAATGCACACTCCCCCCCCCAAATTCAATACGTAAATGAACTTGAAAACAAAGATACCTAGCAACTTCAAGAGTATGCCTAAGTTTTCTCTCAACATGCTCATTCTATTATGTTAACTAGTTTTCAGCTGAATCTCATTATCATTATAAAGTTGATGCATTGTCCAACCCAAAATTTTCAATCCATTATCACATCAAATTATATTAATGGACTTTATGAGTTGAGTATTAACAATTTTGTAATACCAAAAAAAATTTCTCTAGCTTTACTCTTTCGATCATTAAATATACCCACACAACATAGGAATGATCATCAATAATAGTGAGAAAATATTGTGTGGTTGGTAAAGAATTCTTTGGGTAAGGACCCCATAAATCACAATGGATCAAATAAAAAATCTCAGTGGCTTTATTATCACTAGTAGAAAAGGGTTTATGTGTCTGTTTAGCCTGAAAACAAACATCACATCTTTGAATTATTTTGTTAATATGGTTATCATTCCTAATACGAAGAATCAAATACATATATTGGCCAAAAGGGTGAACAAGATGTTGATGCCATAAAATTATCAAGTCTGCAATAGTTGTATTAGAGAAAGTAGTCATCATCATTATCTTGTAGTAGTACACCCCATTATTTAGCTCACCCACTCCAATCAGTGTCCTTATAGTGCAATCATGAATAACACACTAATAATAAATAAATGTTACAAAATATTGTGTATTATGAATAAGTTTTCTAATAGAAATTAAATTGCATTTGAGATTTTGAATAAATAATTATTATCCTACCTTAAATGACAAAAAATCTCATCCTTCCTTAATTTCATATATTTGAATGCCATTGTGAAAACTCACATGAGAAGGTGGTACATCAACAAGGTTATGCATATGTTGTATATTTTCGATCATGTGGTGTGACACACCACTATCAAGAAGCCAATGAAAACTAGTATCAGGAAGCTTACTAGAAAACTTCTATGTGGAAAAAGTATCGATCAAGCTTAAGAGATTCTCCACATGGTTTGTAGTTAAATTGAGCATCATGAAAGAGTTGGTGGAAGATGTGACCATATTTTTGCTCCCATCTCCATATTTGTGAGGCTTAACATCCATGACATGTGCCATAACTCCTACTAGAGTATTACATGTTCTCTTACCATGACCTCATCCTTTGTCTCTATGACATCTAAGACTTTGTGGATATTCTATTTGTTGATAATAATGATCATAATAATGTCTAACTTTTCAACAATGACTGCATATAAGTCTCTCTAAATTTTGTTGTTATTATAAAGCTCCATGATATGTTCTCCCTTAAACTACAAAACTCACAATCTCATTTCCATAATAATGTTTGTGAACCATGTTACGATGTTGTTCTTCTTATGTCACAAGATAATAAGCTTTGTTAAGAGTAGGTAGGGGGTTCATGTTGAGAATTTGAGACCATAAAGTCCTATATGTTGCATCTTCAAGCCCCATCAAGAATTGATGAGTTTTCTCATTTTCAAAGGAAGCCATCAACTTATTAGTGACTTAGGTACACCTACATGTCACGTGCTCATAACCATGAAGATAATCCCATAATGCATTTAACTTTGTGAAATATGAAGATATGACCATGCCATGTTATTTTAAAAAAGCTAAATTAGATTTAAGTTGATTAACTTGTGGACCATAATTTATTGTATAGCACTCTTTCATATCTATCCACATATCCTTAGAAACTTTGTGGCATACGACACTAAGTTGAATTGACCCATCAATGATAAAAAAAATAACAAGGAATAGATCATGGAATTATTACCTTTCAACGTCTTCCCTGCCAAACACTCATCATCCACAAGCTTAGGATACTCCCATTTGATAAACCCATATTTATTCTTAGCCTTAAAACCATTAACTACTACCTTTTCCCATATATCATAATTTCCTCCTACAAGAACATATTTGGTTAGCAACATACAATAACCCTTTGATGATAAAAAGTAGTAAATAGATGACATATCATGAATTTATTAAGGTTTCATGATCTTCCCATTGTTGGTTTTTATGCTCCCATCCTTTGTCATCATAAATCAAAAAAACAAGGGCTTAACAAATTAAAAGAAGTCATGAAGTAGAGAAGAACCTTGAGGGAAAGTTATAGATGATGGCCTTTAGGTTTCAATGGGAGGTGTTGATACCATGGGAGAATTTTGAAGTGGAAAGCATATATTATTTTGAGATTTTCCCTCTATTTATAGGGGAAATTACCAGTGATTCTTACGTAATTACAATATTATATATACAACTAATCAATACTAGTTATGATTATATAAGAAAATATAATATTTATATATCAATTCTCACGTAATTATGATCTAATATCTAGAACTGTAATTGTATTTGAGGTAAAGAAGGATTTAAAAAAAGTTTAGGAAATTGAATAAAATAAGTTTTTGGGTTAGATCAATTGACCGATTCTATGAACTGATCGACTGATTCATCATTTTGGGTAAGGGTTTTTGTTTGACCAAATTGATTGACTTATTGGTCAGGCTAAGTATTTTTTTAAGCTCAAATTTTCTAGTAAATTTATTATATCAAAATGAAACTTCGATAATCCAACTCTAAACTATTCTTTAGTGATTTTTAACCCCTTTTTTCATTTATTTGACTTTAGTTGCTACCTCAAACAAATTCGAGGGCTCAAGTTTGACAATTGGGAAACAAGATGACCTTATTCTTCTTTTATTCTAACTTTCTCATCTACGAACTTCTAGAAGCTTGCTTCTATTTCTAAATATCCTGCTCAGATGGGAGATTCCTTCCCATGTTTATCTTCCATTACCCTTCTTGTGTTTGATATTTTCTAGACGAACTCGACCTACATTCTCTAAAAAATTACCATTGAGCTAAGATAGAATTCATTCTATTTTTGATGAATCCACCTGTTTAGCTCAAATTTGAATGGTAAAATATGGGTTTTTGATTTATTTCATAATCCTACTCATCCCTTGACTGATTTTTTAGCTATGAATAACCCTAATAACCTCTTCTTCTTACTTTTCTTTTAACCTTTCAAATATCTCATCTCTCAATCACTTCTATTCTCTTGCCTCCACTTTGGGCATACATTAGAATTCTTTTCACTCTTTTTATCCTTTCTCTAGCTCCCTCTTGTTTTAGCTTTAAGCAAAAAAGAGTTAGATTTAGGATGAAGTTGTGTTGTTCTCAGCTGAATCTTCCTCTGTTTTTTCTCTTGGGTGTGGTAAGATCATTTTCCTTTATAATTCAATTTCTGATTTAAAAAAAATTATTCAATGATTTATGATTTGTAACTTGTTGTTTTAAGGGTTTTGGAAGTTAAGAATCATCCATTTTGATTTTTCCTCCTTCGTGAAAGTTTTTTCTAAGCATCAAGTAAGACATTCTTACCCCTGAAATGTGGCATAAATAAGTATGAGATGAGATGTATTCTATAAAATATTAAATTTATATGCCCACATAAGAGTTTAGCTTCTAATTGTTGCATATTGAATTAATTGTGAATCCTAAGGAAAATGCATGATTTGAGAGAAAATAAGGTTGATTTTCTTGAATGTGAAGCACGAGTCAGCTTATGAGCTAGTAAAATATTGGTATTTTTCTATGATATGTTATGGGTTAGATGTGGTAAGATTTTAGAATGTGCTTTGCCTGAAAAATGTTTGTTATATGCTATCTAGGAGCAAATTGATTAAGTGATTTAGCAAAACCAATAGACCAATCCTTAAAACAATTGATTTTTTAGCCTAAACCGATCAATTGGTTGGTCTGTGGTGACCTTGGTTGCTCTCTACTTAAATCCATCACTAGTTTGATAGAATTAATTAACTAGTCTCAGAATAATTGACTGGTTTGACAGAACTGATTATTGGTCTCTAAATAGTATATTTGTTTGGCCAAACTGATTGACTAGTTCAAGGGAACCCTAATTCTAGTAGAGCCAAACCAATTGGCTAGTTAGCCCAAACCCATTGACTGGTTAGTCAAACTAATCGACTGGCTAGCCTACATTGATCTACTAGTTTGGCTAGAGTTTGTGATTTTGATCTTTTGGACCTAATATGTTTTAGGACTATGCTCAATGTTGCTATATGATCATTTAATGATGGAAATACACTTTTGGGCATGGATTAAATAACCTAATGGATGGACTAAAAGGATCATTATTCATAGCATATTTAATAAATTCTTGGAAAGGCTTTAGTGGAAAAACTTGAATAAGTGTGTTATGAATTCAAAAGGGTAATGTAACTAGGCTTATTGGCCTAAAATGGATTATCATGATGATTGATTAAGCACTAATGGAAATCCCACCACATGTTTTGATGGTAAAAAATGGATAAGATGGAATAAGTATGTGGATGCATTACTTCGATGTTGTATGGACCTTACGTGATCACATATACTTAGACAAAAACACTAATCACTTAACGTGGAAGATAATTGAGTTGTGTATGGGTATGGTTTACCCAATCCTCAATAAACTACTAGGAGTTAGTCTGCCTTTGGGGGTTTATTGGTGCCTTTGGGCGAGATCCTATTAGATCTTGATGCCTTACCTACTCTACATACTGATGATATAATAAGGGGTATGGATACTGTGAGTTTTGAATGGGTATTTAAGCACATCATAATATTATGTTGGTTCACACATGTGTTGGAGAAGTTTAGTATAGTATGGAGTTTTATGCGAGAAACACTGGGGTACTGTGTTAATAAACACAGTTCTATGTTTTCTAAACACTAAAAATTTTCCCCCTTATTCTAAAATATATTGTTTTACCCCATAGTATTTTTCCTATTATATAAGGAGACATGTTAAAACCATATCCATTGAGTGTCATATGTCCCAACTTATTCTTCTTCTCCATAGAATTCTCTATTCAAAGAGAATGGTAGATTTGTGTAATTGATCAAATGACTAGTTTAATCATTGTGTAATCACACAGGATCATGAATAAAGATCTCTACTTTTTTCCTCAATTGTTCTGTTTTGTGATTGAATCCTCAATTATGCATAATCTTGTTAATTTTATTTTGGTTTGGATCTCTCTAAATCCACGTTAATTCCACAACAATTTGGTATCAAAGCTGCATTGTTAAAGAGATCTGGTTATTAGGATGGGTAAAAGATTTAATTTTGATAAGTTTAATTGATCATTTAATTTTGGATTATAAAAATTGAAGATACGTACGATTATAATTTAGAACGGATTGGAGAAAGCATTATCCAGCCATTCAAAGAAGCTAGAAATGATGATGAATGAGATATTTGAAGAATTATATCTATAGGCAATCTCTATCATACAATTGTGTTTATCGAATGAGGTACTGCACTAAGTGGAAAAAGAATCATTAGCAGCTGCCTTGTGGTTGAAGCTTGAGTATTGTATATAACAAAATCAATAGCAATCGACTACCATGCAAGAGTCAACTTCATGACTTGAAATTAGCTGATGGTCAATCTTTAAGAAGTAACTTGGATTAATTTGACTCTATAGTTATGGATTTTCATAATATAAATCTTAGATTAGATAATGAAGAATTGGCTATTATGTTGTTATGTTATTTTCCCCAAGTTTTAAATATTTTCATGAGACTTTTTTGTATGGGAAGGATAAGTTAGTCCTTGAGGATGTGAAGTCCACCCTACTACAACTATTGTTGATTGATAGTTAATTGATTGGTAGCATTACTTATATGGACTCAAATAGTGAGGAATTGGTAAGCAAGGGGACATAAAAGCTGGGGTTTGGTGATCGTAAGAAGTCCATATCTAAGTCAAAGAGTTGGTAGAAGAATGTCACATGTTATGGGTGTCACAAGAAGGGATATGTTAGGAAGTTTTATCCCAACAGGAAGCCTAGTGCTACATCTAGTGAGTCATTCGGTACAAAGGATAATGGTGTAGTTTTCCATAGTGATAGTGATGGATGTGTTACCGGCCATTGATATACAAAACAAGATCAGTAATATATGGATCTTGGATTCTGGGTGTTGTTACCATATTATCCCAAATAGAGTTGGTTTCAGACGTTATAGGTGACTTAGGGTGGAGTGGTCTTGATGGGCAATAATGTTGCTTGCAAAGTTGTTGGGATTGGGAAGGTGAAGATGAGGATGCATGATTGTGTGGTCGAGACATTTTCCAACATGAGACATGTCCCAGATATGACTAATAACATCATCTCTTTGCATTCCTATGGGTATTGGTGTGTTATTGAGGATGGTACTTTGAGTTATAAAAAGGGCTCTGGTGGCTATGAAGGGTAAGTAGATTGGGACATTGTATGAGTTGGTGGGTTCCATTATTATAGGAACTTCTACATCAATGAGGTTGTCACACTTAGATATTACAAGACTTTGGCACATGAGACTAGGACATATGTGTAACACCCCCAAAATTCACTACTGAAAAATTTCATTTTATTTGAAAGAGTTAGCGGAAGCAAATTATAAAATCGTGAATTCTGGGGATGTTACCGCCACACTTAGTACCAGATCGGTTCACTCCTACCGTTCCAGTACTAAGTGCTAAGGCTAAAAGTGTAAAACATAATTTACAATCCATTTTCAAATCAGAGTAGCGCATCAAATCATTTACAATAATAAATCCACCAATGATGGCTACTTTAACAACATTAACATTACAAGCAAGAATTTAAAAGAGAAAGAGAAAAACCCTAACGGTACCGGATAATTCCTTACTCTCTTTCCGTTGCCCACTTGAGTAGCACCTGAAAAGACCTGCAAGGGGCACTGCCCATTGAATAGGCAGGGGTCCCACGAAGGGAACCCTTCAATACTATGGTACTGAGTAACCCTTTAATACCACACTTAAAAATAGGCTCGCAATGCAACACATAATGCAAGCTATAGACATATGTAATGAGAGGTGCATACATAACAATCACATATATAACAAGGCTGCCACATATCAACAAGTTTTACGGTACGATCGATACTTTTGGGCCTTAAGCCATTAGTCCATCATTATTCAATAATCTCTTTGGTTATATCCAAGTGAGTGTGGGAACCCCACTATTATAGCCGGTGGACCGGAATACATATAGGGCAGAACGCTCCTGACCACTATTATTGTCGGTGGATCGGTCTCCAGGGCAAAGCGCTCCTGGCCACTATTATTCGCCGGTGGACCGGTCTGGCCCCGACTCACAAGGTGTTCCACTATAAGTGATTAATATATTTCCATAATTTATTCACATCTAGTGCTTGTTTTATTAAGCTCGGGACCCCCACTGTTTTAGCTGGTGGACCGGAATACATATAATCATCATCCAAGGCAAACGCTCCTGGGCCACTATTATATCCGGTGGATCGGTACTCATAATCACTTGCCAGGGCAACACGCTCCTGGGCCACTATCCGATGGATCGGTACTCATAATCACTTGCTAGGGCAACACGCTCCTGGGCCACTATTATAACCGGTGGATCGGTACTCATTATCATAAGTCAACTGGGCCCGGCTCATTAATCTTTTACTTTCATAATTAGTGTTTTTCCTTTCTTTAATCAGCACAACAATCCCATTTATTTTACCTAAGACGGGAGATCAAGAACCCGGGACACAAAGGTACACTGGTCGTACCGGTGCATACAAGCTACTCAGTACCCTTCAACCACGAACCCAGGGACGCAAAGGTACCCTGGTCGTACTGGTGTATAAAGCTACTCAGTACCCTACTGACAAGGACACCTAATCCATAAGTATGCATACCTCCTAATTAGGTCCGTAGAGCTAGATAGAGTAAGATATAGGGCCTGGCTGGGGCACAAAGCACACCATCAAATACTAGAATAATCGTGGGCTAAACCACGTCTTTAGGGTAGCGACCCCTAAAGAGCCACCATTCCCGATCTCGAGGTCTTTCACTTTAAGTATTAGTGTCTTAATTAAAGTGATCACAAAATGCACAATAATCAGATACTTATTCACTTTCAATTGTTCTGATATCATTAGTCGATTCTTATTCAGGCGGTTATCCAAGATAACACAGATAAATCATCAAGGCCATCATAATCTCATTTAATTCCGAATTAGGACTTGGTCTCTTGATACTTACCAATCATTAAATACTCTTACCTTGCTTATCAGCATTATTTGAATCATATTATGAAATTCCACAATCACAACGACATGTTAGAGGTAGATTACTTATTTACCCCTTACTTATATGATTACTAAGAATCCCTTCCTTACTTGACAAATTACCATATTACCCTTAGGTTGCATAATTACCAAATTACCCCTTACTCGATTTAGGTTACTAAGTTATCTTCTACGCTTTTTAGATCACCATTCACCCCTCATAATTACTACACTTAACATGTTTCCCATTTGGTTGGTTAGATTACCAATATGCCCTTTTCTTTTATTACAATCAACAACTTGCCCTTTAGTTGGATACATTACCAAAGTACCCATCTTTGCTATCATGATTACCAATTTGCCCCTTTAGTAGGTAAAATAATTACTAACTCACCCTTTAGTCGATTAAATTACCAATTTTCCCTTCTCCATCATCATAATTAGCGAATTGCCTTTAGTTGGTTAAATTACCAAATTACCCTTTTCCATTGTCATAATTACCATTCTACCCTTCTCAATTATTATAATTACCATTTTACCCTTCTCCATTATTATAAACATCAATTTACTCTTCTCCATTTTTATAAATATTATGTTGCCCTTCTATAATCATAATTTAATTACCAAATTACCCTTCGTCGTTTTTATAATTACCAAGTTACCCCTTACTCCCAAGTTTGCCATAAACATCCTTTTATTTACAAAATTACCCTTCTACCCCTTACTTCCAAATTACCATAATATCCTTTTATTTATAAAAAGTACCATTTTACCCCCTTTAATCCAATTTTTCCATATTACCCTTTTGCTCGCAAATTACCATAATACCCTTTTACATCCAAAATTACTATTTTACCCCTTACTTCCAAAATTACCATTCTTACCACTTAATTATAAAATTACTATATTGCCCTTGAATCCAAAATTAAAACTTTACTCTTTTCTCCATATATTACCATAATACACCTGTACTTATAAAATTATCATTTTGCCATTTAATCATAAAATTACCATATTGCCCTTTTGCCTCAAAAATTACCATAATACCCCATTTTTCTTACAACTTACAATTTTATCCTTTTACTTATAAAATTATCATTTCACCCCTTTCTTTTGAAATTACCAAAATATCCTTTTGCTTACAAAATCACCGTTTTACCCTTTTCTTTCAAAATTACCAAAATACCCCTTTACTACAAAATTTTCAAAATACCCCTTTCACTTATAAAATTACCACTTAACCCCTTTATTACACCACTTTTATGAATTTACCACCACTATATAAAATACTAATATTAACACTTCATTCTTATCATCTAACTCCACCAACTTGTCATTATTCAACATAATACTCGTTAGCACTTATATATATTAGATCATATACTTACATAGGCATATTACTATAATAATATTATTCATGCATTAGCAACATAATACATCATAGACAAGCATTTAACATTTCCATCAGTTATCAAACTCCTTCCTTAAGTATCATCTGTCTACACATGGCACAAAATCTAGCATGCTCTTCTTTTTGTCAATCAATATAAGCAACCACATTTATCATATTAGGCAACACATAACATGCACAAAATCATACGAAAATCCCTAACGTGCTAGCATACGTTTTTCCATGTGTTTAAGTAGGGTTTAACGATTACCTTAATTCCGCAAAAATCGAACCTTACCGGTATCTCGGTTAAAGGTTCAAGCTTTAATTAGCAACTCAACACCTAAAAATAATATCAATAATTACTATATTAAAAGTAGGAAATTAAAAAGGATAAAACTTTATAAAAATTTATTTAATAATAAAACACTTTAATTAACTATTAATATACCTCCAAATTTAGATAAATAAATTCCAAATCAATGTGGAGCTCACGCTGCATGAACAGTGTGAGCCACATGTAGATTAAGGGGGGAAGAAAAGGTTCGAAGGTAATGAGATAGAAGGGAGGAGAGATGGCTCGGTTTAGGGACTTTAGGCTAGAAAAGAAGATAGATGGGGGAGGATTGGAGGCAAGGGAAGGGTGCAGAAGTGAATAGAGGGTGTAGGTGGAGGCTAGGGATGGTTAGGGATAGCAATTTTCCCCACGGGTTCGGGGCCCCGTCGGGGATTCCCCGTTCGGGTTCGGGTTCGAGGATGTATTTCGGGGATCGGGTTCGGGGTCGGGGATTTTTTTCGGGGATTAATTCGGGGACGGGTCGGGTATGGGTTTGGGGTCCCCGTCCCCGAACCCGCCCCGAATTAAAATTTTTTAATTTTTATATTTTGCCAAATTGAGATTTGGGCGGGCCGGCCGAATCTCAATTTCGCAACACGCCAACACAAGTGACACTGACAAGTCTGGTCTGAGTGGTCTCCCGTCTGCCATCTCCATCCAAATTTTTCTTGCAACTTGTGAGTGTGAGACTGTGAGTCTGTGTGAGTCTTCGATCTTCTTCCTCGGACCCCAGTTCCCCGTCGTCCCCGTCTCCGATCTTCGATCTTCTTCCCCGTCTTCATCTTCGATCTCAATTCCCCGTCTTCGATCTTCTTCCCCGTCGTCCCCGACTCCCTGACCCTGTTTTGCTTTGGCAGTTGGCACCCCGCACCCGCAGTCCCGCCGCACGCTGCACGCAGGCCGCCGGCCGCCGCTCTCGAGTCTCGCCTGAGTCGCCTCTCCACTGAGTCTGTGAGACTGTGACGCTGCGAGTCACAACCTCACCTCAACTCAGCACCTGTAAGTCCTTAACCTAATTTTTCCCCGTCGGCCGTCGCCCACTCGCGGTCTCGCCCTGACTCCCAGCCCCTGAAACCGTTTGAATTTGATATACCTCATTAGTCATTATTTGCTCATTCTTTAATCATAATATATACCATTTGAAAGTTGTTTTGTTTTGTTTGATTGTTTCTTTGAAATTCTCTGTGGCAGAAACAACAGCGAGCAGCAGACTTCCAGCACTCTGCACTCACACATTGGATCGGGTATCGGGGATCGGGGATCTTATCGGGGATCGGGGATCGGGGATCGGGTATCGGGGATCGGGGATGTGGGATCGGGGACGGGTATGGGGATTGCATCCCCGCGGGGATCGGGTCGGGGATTCCCCGTTAAGAAATAAACGGGGATCGGGTCGGGTTCGGGGATAAATTTCCTTATTGGGTTCGGGGATGGGGATGGGGTCCCCGTCCCCGACCCGCCCCGTTGCCATCCCTAGGGATGGTTTCACGACAGCATAGGGCGGCGGAGGAGGCGGCAGCAAGGCGACAAAGATGGCTGTCGATCGGGCGTCGCTGAGAAGGAAGGAAAAGAGAGGGGAAAGTGGAGGGGTGACGGGGCAGGTTTCGGAAAAATAAGGTGTGGGGGTGGTAGAGGAGGTTGCAGGGGTGTGGATTGGTGGTTTTGGTGGCGCCAGAGGTGGCTGGACGGCGGAGAACGGGGCGGTTGTAGATGGCTTGGTGATAAGGGAGAAAAGTGGGGAGAAAAAGAAGAGATGGAGAAGGGAGGAGCTGTAGGGGCTCGAGGGTGGCTTGGGTGGTCTCGTGGTGGTGCAGGGCTGAGGTATAGGGTGGCAATGGGCGACGCAGGGGCTTGGTGCGGTGGTTGGAGCGGCGGTTGGCGGTGGCGTGCAAAAACCAGGGAAGAATGGGAAGGAGGAGAAAATGAGAGAAAAAATCGGGGAAGGGAAAGAGGGCTCAAAATTATGAGTAGGATGAGGCAAGGAGGGATGAAGAAAAATAAGAGGAGGTAGAGGGGAGTAGGAGGCCGGTCAGGGCATGTTGTAGGGTGGCAGGTGGTGGTCGGGTGACAAGGAGAGGGAAGGGGAGAAGAGGGAAAGGAAGAGGGTCACATGGGCTTTGGTACAGGGATGGTTTGGGTCTGAAAAGGGAAGAAAGGGATGGGAGAGAGAGAGAGATAGAGAGAGAGAGAGAGAGCTGTAGGTGGCAGCAGGTCGATGTGGCAGTTGCAGGGCGTGGTTCGTGCATGGACGATGGGAGCAGATCAGGGCAGAAGGTAGAAGAAGAAGAGGAAAGAAGAAGGGGTCGGGCGAGTGGACCGGTGCAGGAAAAGGAAAAAAGGAAGTTGGGTCGGCCTGGTCCAAGGGAGAAAGGAAAGAAGAAAAGGGTGTTGGGCTGGGCGACGCTGCACAGGAGAGGAAGAGGAGGGAAAGGGAGGAGGGAGAGATGGGCCGAGGCCCAGTGCGCAGGGGAGAGGAAGCATGCCGAGTGCGGCGGTCCAAAGGAGGAGAAAAAAAAGAAAAGAAGAAAGGAAGAAAAAGGAGAAAAAGGAGAAAAAGGAGAAGGGAAGAAAAAAAAGGAAAATAATAAAAGAAATGGGAGAAATTAAAATAATTTAATTTATAAAATAATAGGATTTAATATTTTTAATAATAAATTTATTTAATAATTTAATTTAATATAATTAAATATATGGGCTTAAAAAGGATAATTTTAGTAAAATATTGGTTTGAAAAAAATTATTTAAATAAAATGAGTACGATAAATTAATAAAATATTTATTTTAATTTATTAAGTATTCCTATCTAATTTTATATAATGAAAATCCATATAATAATTAAACTATATAATTTTAAAAGCTAATTTATATTAAATAAAAGCTATTTATTGAATTATAGATTTTCTAATTTTTTGGGGGATTACAATATGAGTGTCAAGAGTCTGACTGAGCTTTCTAAGAGGGGGTTGTTGAATGGACATAGTACATGTATTATGGAATTTTGTGAGCATTGTGTGTTTGGCAAGCAAGAAAGGCTTAGCTTATTAATATCTAAGCATAGTACGAGAGGATCTCTTGAGTATATCCATTTAGAATTGTGGGGTCCAATGAGAGTAATTTCCAAAGGTTCAGAGTACTTGCTTATATTCATTGATGACTTATCTAGAAATGTATGAGTTTATTTCTTAAATCAAAAGAATGATGTGTTTGGTATTTTCAAATGTTGGAAGACCTTGATAGAGAAGTAGACTAGGAAGTAAGTTAAGGGTCTCAAGAGAGATAATGGTATTGAGTTTGTTGAGTAGAGTTTCTCATATTTCTACCAATACCATGGGATAGTGAGAAAATGCATATATCTTGGAAGACTATAACAAAATGTGGTTGCTGAGTGGATGAATAGAACTCTATTAGAGAAGTCTTAATGCATGTTATCCTAGAGAGGGATAGGTAAACAATTTTAGGCTGAAGCGATTCACATGATAGCATATTTGGTGAACCGGTCACCAAATCATTCCATTGATTTGAAGATACCTAAGGATTTATGGTCTGACAAGCCAATTAATTTTTTTGATTTGCATGTTTTTAGTTTTGCCACTTATACTTAGGTGAATGATGGTAAACTTGATCCTAGAGCCAAGAATTGTATCTTTCTTGGCATTACATCTAGAGTGAAGGGGTACGGGGTATGGGACCTAGTTATGATGCGGAATATTGTCTCCAAATCATATACAAGACTTCAAGACCTTTTTTGAAGGATCACAAGAATGCAAAATTATCGCCCAAACTTGACTTCACTTGCATATACTTCAGTTGTTTGAATGTTGATGGATTTTGGGTAGATCTAATCCAATGTACAACTCTTCTAATGAGAACCTTTTATTTCTCATTAGATTACTCTTACTAAATCTCAATGTACACAGTTGAGGAAGGAGAAGAGAAGAAGAAGAAACACCACTCGTGTAATCCTCTCTCTAAAGTCATGATTTAACTTTCATAA
This sequence comes from Tamarix chinensis, assembly GCA_030549775.1. Classification (NCBI taxonomy): domain Eukaryota; kingdom Viridiplantae; phylum Streptophyta; class Magnoliopsida; order Caryophyllales; family Tamaricaceae; genus Tamarix; species Tamarix chinensis. The sequence continues at coordinate 88,745,283 of CM060179.1, forward strand.
AATTTTCAAGTTATGTGTCGACATCTTTAAGTACAAGTGTTTATATAGGCATGGAACCATGAAATACTTTTCCATTAAGAAGCCCATTAGCAGCCTCATTAATGAATTAACCCTCCTAAGGCAAGGCTCATGTCTTACAATAAAATTTACAATGATAATTTTACAAGAATTACAAAGTATACAACAAAAATAATAAAGCTACATAAATTAATAATGCGATACATAGATATAATCATATGTGATAAAACTTTATAATCTTATAGCCTTATTCTTCCTTAAAATTTGTAATCTTGTAATCCATTTTGATTTCCTTTTAACTGAAAGAACTTCGACATCATGAATTTCTTACAAACTTGTACAATACCAGCAAGAATGACTTGACAAAACATGAGAAACATTAAAATTTTCAAGCGTAATTGGTTTTATATCCAAGTATTTTAATTCCTCTTAATCTCCATCGTTAGAAGAAGAAGATTGAGATTTTTTAAGAGATTATCCTACATCATTCTCCCCTTGTAGAGAAGAAGTTGCCCTCAAATTAACATCACTGTAATATAGAGATAAGTCACCAATGTTAAAAGTCCTAGATACTCCTCCATAATTTTCAGGCAATTGAAGTTCATTTGCATGATTTCCACATTTTATTAAGATTTTGAATGGACCATCATCTCTTGGCATTAGTTTATTCTTTCTTAAGTTTGGAAATCTATTGTTTGTTAAATGCAACCATACCTAATATGAAAGTGTTAGGAGTATGAAATCTAAATTTACAAGCCCTAATATGGATTTCAAATGCAATAAGGTTTAACCATATATGCAGTCATCCTAATATAATATTTACCCCTCTACGTCCTTAGCAATCCTAATATGAAATCCATATTAATACTTTTCCAAAGGTGCTCAAGTACTGGTAAAGGATTATACAAACTCTTATGGAAGAAACTTTTACTTTTTTGATGAATTAAGCATGTTTCTATACGCATGGTTTCCAAATTTTCTTAATATTTTGAATGGACTATCATCACTTGGCATTAGTTTATTATTTATTAAGTTTGGAAATCTCTTATTTCTCAAATTCAACCATACCTTAATTCTCAAATCCTAATATGAAATCCATATTAACACTTTTCTAAGGTTGCTCACGTACTGGTAAAGGAGTATACAAACCCTTATGGAAGAAACTTTTATTTTTCTGATAAATTAATCACATTTCTATAAATTTTTTTACTAGTCTTATCATTTGTGGAAAGGAGTATACAAACCCTTATCGAAGAAACTTTTACTTTTTTGACAAATTAAGCATGTTCTTATAATTTTTTATACTAGTCTTATCATTTGTGGCCGGTAGAAGTTTCCTTGTATTATTTTCATGGTCTTATGAACTCCAAAATGACCAGCTATACCTCCCTCTTAAAAATTAAATCATGTACATTTGAACGAGGTATACAAAACTTATCATCTTTAAAGAGATAGTCATCTTGTTGTAAATAATTACCAAAACTACCATTCTTTTTGCACATATTATATATGTCAACAAAATCTTTGTCCTTATCATACAACTTCTTCAGCATCTCAAATCCCAATAACTCAACATCTAATATGACTAATATCGTGGATCTACAAGACAAAGCATATGCTGCAACATTTTCTTTACTATCAAAATGCTTGACAGAAAATAAGAAGGACTATAAGAAATAACCCATTTTGCATACCTCAGACCAATTTTCTTTTGCCCATGAAAATATTTTAAACTCTCATAGTCTGAATGAAAAACAAATGGTTTAGGCATTAGGTAATGACTCCATGTTTCTAGACTTCGTATGATAGCATAGAACTCTTTATTTTATGTGGAATAATTTAGCCTTGCTCCATTCAATTTCTCACTAAAAAAATGTAATAGCTCATTTTTCCCATGAGAGTACACCTCTTATCCCTACCACACTTGTATAATACATAAATTTAAATAATTTCTTAAAATCAGGTAAAGCTAGTACTGGTGTATTGTATAGCTTATTCTTCAAATTTTGGAAAGCCTTAGTTGCATCCTCACTCTAATTAAACTTACCCTTTTTCATTAGTTGAGTTATCGATGCAAAAATAGTAGAAAAATCCTTAATGAATCTCCTATAGAAACTTGAGAAACCATGAAAACTCCTCACTTCATGAATATCCTTATGTGTCGACCACCTCTTAATAGCCTCAATTTTAGTAGGATCAACTTTAATACCTTCTCTACTCATTATGTACCCAAGGAAAACTATACTCGAAAGAAAAAAATCACACTTCTCCATTTTTCCATATAGTTTAGTCTCCTTTAGTTTATGAAAGAATTTCTTGAGATGAATTAGATGGTCATATGTACTTCGATTGTACATGAGTATATCATCTAAGTACACAATGATAAGAAAATCCAAGAAAAGGTCTAAGCACTTCATTCATTAGTCTCATGAATGAGCTTTGTGCATTATATAAGCCAAAGGCATCACTAACCACTCGTAAAGACCATACTTAGTCTTGAATGTAGTTTTTCACTCATCCCCTTCTATTATGTTCATATAATGATAACTGCTTATCAGATTAATCTTAGATAATACCCATGCCCCATATAACTCATCCAACCTATCATCTAGTCTTGGCATCAGAAATCGATAGTTAGTAGTAATATTGTTAACAACTCTTGAGTCAATGCACATACACCATGCACCATCCTTTTTAGGTACTACAAATGCAGGCACACAACATGGACTCATGCTTCCCCTCACATATCCTTTCATTACAAGCTCTTTGATTTGTTTTTCTAAATCCTTAGCCTCCTCTGGATTATATATATATGTGGGTTTATTAGGTAAGGACACACTAGGAAGTAAATATATGACATGTTCTATCTCTCTCTTAGGTGGTAATCTAGGTGGTAATTTATTAGCAAAAACATCATGATACTCATCAAGAAGTTTATCTAATTGAGGATTTTCATTATCTTTCTCCCCTTGTAACGGTTCTTTCATGACTACAACATAACAACCCCCTTCTTCTTGAATACATTTTACCATAGCCTTTTTATGTAAGAACAAACTCTTGGTATTCTTGACTATACTCTCCTTATCATTCTTAGAAGGTTTAAGATCATGATTTCTTTTATCCTTCTTAATTAGATCTTCATTAGTAATACCATTATGAATAGCATTTATATCATAGTACCATGGTCTACCTAATAAGATTCCATAGATATCCATAGGTAAAACATTGCATAACACCTCATCATAGTAATTACCAATTTCGAATGATACTAGGGTTTGTTTTATTACCTTGATTCCCTTTTCTTTATTTAACCATTGAAGAGAATAATGTTTTGGATGTGGTGTAGTTTTCAACCCCAAATCCTTAACCATCTTTTCATTGGCTACATTTGTACAAGAGCCACTATTAATGATAATATGACAAACCATATCTCCTACTCTTCCTTTAAAAAAATATATATTCTCTCTCTAAATTGGTTGTTTAGTAGCTTGTGCTTGAAGCACTCTCTCTAAGACATAACAAGCACTTTTTCTTCTTCAGATTCACTAGAAGCTTCCTCAGAAGGTTCAATTTCATAATTTTCCTCACATGTGTCTATGGCTTCAATCTCTTGGATTGACAATACCCTTTGATTAGGGCAATCACGAGCAAAATGTCCAATCCCTTAGCATTTGAAACATTACCTATTAGAGACTTTATTCAATTTATTTTTGCCTTTCTCCTCTCTAGTAATTCCTTGTTTCTTTTCAAGATTGGTGAAGTTGAAGTAGTCGCTCCAAATTTGGTTGTTTGGTTAGTACTTAGTGGCAAGATTAATTTTTTTGTATGAGGTTTAGTGGAATTAATTTATTTTTTAAATCTTTAGGAAAAGTTTAATCATGTCATCTAAATAATCATAAAGACAAGTTTCTACCTTATCTCAAATCATCATGTTAAGTCCTCCTAAGAATCTAGCACAAGCTTGTTCCTTCCTTTCATAGATATCAGTTATTAGTGCCAACCTCTCGAATTCCCTAACATACTCCTCTACTCTTACTAATCATTGCCTAAGAGTAGTTAATTTGATATAATTATATTCTTCATACTCTTTAGGAATTAATTTTCTTCTTAGATGTTTCTTAAGTTTCTCCCAAGATTTAATTATTGATTTGCCTTCTTGTTCCCTAGTCCTCTTTATATTATCATACTAAATTCTAGAAAAATTTTTAAACTTAAGAATTTATACTTTTGTTAATCTTGATAATCTTTAAACTCATATATAGCCTCCACTTCATGCAACCACTTAAGAAATGAATCTACATCAAGCTTACCATCAAAGTTTAGGAGATCAAGCTTAATACCCTTATCCTCCTTTTACTGATACTTAGGTTGTTGGTCATGGAGCTTCCTATTACTTCCACTCCTTATAGAATTTTCTTTATGGTCTACTATTGAATTCAATTAATTTCTTTCAATTGTATTATTTGACCCTATAGTACTCCCAGACCTATCCTCATATAATTCTCTATTTTCCTTGACATTTTGGACCAAATCTTGTTCGACTAACCTAAACTCTAACCTTTGAATTCGTGTTTGTATAGCCGATAATTATCTAAGTTGTGCATTAGTGGCATCTAAGTTATTAGAAAGTTTTTGAATGGCTTCAAATATGGCTTGTAAATTTTTCCCCCTTCATGATTGATGTTTCCTATCACAAGCACTCGAGTTCCCACTTAGGTTTTAATGATTTAAAATCAAATTCCCTCACCTTCACTTTAGGTTTCTTAGTGGGTTCTTATGTAAAAATTTAGAGTTCAATGACTCACAAAACACAGCCATTAAATGAACCATAAATCACTACATACAAAAAAGAACATACACATTAGAACAAAGGTAAAAAAATTCTTATCACAAAACTACATAAGTTGTTTGAAAACCCTACTCCATCATTTGAAATATCAACATATATATTCGAATGGTTTAAGCCACATTTTATGCAGAAACAAATAATGATTCAATATGAATTAATATCACTTGGTAATATCACTTAATTCTAGAATATATTTGCACAAATACACACGTTTCAACTTCAAAACACACGCACACAAACTCGGTTCTACTTTGCACAAAACCCACACCCATCTTATGTTGTTTATATTTAGAAACTTTTTCCACAAGATAGGATCATCACTAATGACCCAACCTCAGTAAAAATGACTTAAGAATGCATGATTATAAACAAAAGAAATTGAAACTCACATGTTAAAACTCATGCTCATTACACACAGAAAATCCTGCACACAAAATCAACAAAAAAAAATCTCACATTCAATGTCAAACTTATCACGAGATCATGCTCAAGAGTCATACAAGAACCATGCAATATTCTACAAGAACTACGTGAAACATACACGTTTTCACAAGACTCAATAAGAACTCATCAAGATTTACAAGACTATACCAAGATTATTCAAGAAACTTACTTGAACTCCAAGAATGGTGATGAATATGGTTGAATCTTGGATGTTTTTTTTAGCACTCCTTGAAACTTCGACTTCAAAGGGGCTTTGATACCACTTTTGATGCAGAATATTGTCTCCAAATCTTCTACAAATCTTCATGACCTTTTTTGAAGGATCACAAGAATGTAAAATTATATCCTAATGTGAAACTTCAACTTATCACTAGATTCCTCTTACTACTTCTCAATGTACACAAGTTGAGTACTTATATAGGCATGTAACCATGCAAGCCTTTTTCATTAAGAAGCCCATTAGTAGCCTCATTTATAAATTAACCCTCCTAAGGAACAACTTATGTCTTATCATAAAATTTACAATGATAATTTTACAAGAATTAAAAAGTATACAACAAAAACAATAAAGCCACATAACTGAATAATGCAATAAATAGATATAATTATATATATGGCTATTAATGAGCCGAGCCGAACCAGGGTAGGCTTGGGCTCAACTCCTTTACTAAATGAGCCTAAAAATAAAGCTTAAGCTTGGCTTGTTTATAAATGAGCCAAGCTTTTAATGAGTCAAGACGAGATTTTAACGAGCCGACTTGCAAGCTTTAGTGGTAAACAAGCCAAGCTCATGAGCTTTTGCACTATAAATGAGCTCGAGGCCAACTTTATTATACTTAAGCTTGGCTCGTTTAATAATCAAGTTGAGCTTGAGCCTAATTTTTAAGCTCGTTTAGCTAAATAAGCAAGTCGAGCCTAAAAAGCTCATGAGCCGGCTTTGTTTGTCAATAGCCCTAATTATATATGATTAAACTTTATAATCTTGTAGGCTTTTTCTTCCTTTTACTTTATAATATTGTAATCTATTGTCATTTTCTTGTAAGTCAAATAACTTCAACCATAATGAATTTCATGAATTTCTTGCAAACATGTACAATACCTGCAAGAATGGCTTGAAAAGACATTAGAAGCATAATAATTTTCAAGCATAATTGGTTATATCTCCACGTATGCTAATCTCTCTTGATCTCCATCATTAGAAGAAGAAGATTGAGAGTTTTCAAGAATTTTTCTTACATCAAGTTGCACCCAAGTTCTTAACTAACAGAGATGTTACCTTCAAAGAGTCCATGTTTCTCCGGAACACTGAATCTTGTGATGCTGTCACTAAGGAGGTAGAGTAGGAGAGTGATTGAGGGCAGGTAGAGGTAGAGGTTGTGTTGGATTGCAGAGACCCTTTTGATAGACCCTCTATTCCTAAAGTGGGTAGATCCAAGCAGTAGGTGGAGCAAAGAGGCATTACTTTAGGTAGAGGACAGAGGGTTGTTAAGCCTCTAGTCAAGTATAGTTATAACAAATTGGTTGGTTATGTTTTATCTAATTTAAAGACTATTGTTGATGTGCATGAGCTAACATAATTCTCATAAGCTATTGAGAGTACTAATTTTTTTGAGAGGTGTGCTACTATGGAGGAAGAAATGGAGTCCTTATTGAAGAATCAGACATGAAAACTTGTAAAGATGTCAAGAAAGAAAAAGATTATTGATTGCAAGTGGGTGTATAAGTTCAAACAAGGTGCTCTAGGGGTCTAAATACCAAGGTACAAGTCTCGTTAGTTGCACGTGGATTCAGTTAGATTCCAAGTGTAGACTATAATAAGGTATTTTTTCCTATAGTTAGACATACTTCTATTTATACCTTGCTTGCGCTTGTGGCTATGCATGATTATGAGTTGGAGTAGTTGGATGTTAAACTTTATTTTTACATAGTGAGTTTGAGGAGGAGATTTACGTGCGATAGCCTGATGGGTCCATGGTTGAGGGGATGCATGATCATATGTGCATGTTGAAGAGGTCCCTTAATGGTTTAAAGTAGTCTCCTAGACATTGGTATAAATAATTTGATTTGTTTATGCTTGAACACGGTTTCTCTAAAAGTGAGTATGATGGATGTGTGTACTTGAAGGAGATAAAGGGTGGATCTTTTGTGTATCTTTTACTACATGTTGATGGCATGATTGTGGCAGCAAAAGATATGCCTAATGTTGATAAGGTGAAGGCAATGCTGAAGAGTGATTTTGATATGAAGGATATTAGAGCTACAAAGAGGATCCTTGGTATGGAGATCATTAGAAACCATGAGCAGAAGCTTTTGTACTTGTCATAGGAGTCCTATGTGCACAAGGTGTTGGAGGGATTTCATATGATGGATGCCCAAACGGTGAACACTCCATTGGCTATTCACTTTAGATTATTTACTTTGGATTGTCATAAATATAAAGAGGAAGAGGAGTTCATGTTGACTATTCTATATTCGAATATTTTTGGTTGTATCATATATACTATGGTGTGTACCCAGCTTGTTGTTAGTGTTGTGGGTCGATATGTAGTAAATCTGGGAAAGGCTCACTACAAGCAGTGAAGTGGATCCTTAAGTACTTGAAGGGAATGACATCATATTATATTGAATATAGGAAATCATCTGATTCACTCGTTAGGTTTGTGGACTCTGATTATGGTTTATACCTTGATAAAAGAATATCCACAAGTGGATATGTTTTTTGTGTTTGTGGTTCAACTATTAGTTGGAGGTCTTCCTTTTAAGATGTAATGGCCTTATCCACTACTAAGGCAGAGTATATGTATATGAAAAAGGATTTTCAAGAAGCCTTATGGCTTGGTGGTTTAGTACGAGAGTTGGGGTTTGGTCATGGTGCTCTAGTTATTCGTGGTGATAGCCATAGTGCTATGTATTTAGCAAAGAATTCAAACTCTTTTCATCATCAAATAAAGCTCACTTACATTAGGTGTTGCTTTATTTGTGGTAATGTTGTTGCAAGTAAAGTTTTGTTGGAGAAAGTGGGTACTTTGGATAATCTTACTGATATGCTAATGAATCCACTAACCATGGGTAAGTTCGAGTGTTTGTCGGACATTATTGATGTTCATAAGCCATGAGGTCTTTACATATCATGTGTCACAAATACTAGGCCAAGATTGATACTTTGAGTTTTGAATAGGTATTTGAGCACAAGATAACATTATGTTGGTTCATGCAGCTGTTAGAGAAGTTTAGTGTAGTATATAGTTTTATGTGAGAAACACGAGGGTACCATGTTAATAAACACTATCCGTGTTTTTGAGAGAAACTTTTGATATATTTTGGGAAAACGTGCAAAGTAAGAAAATAAATATGAGGGTCCCATATTTTCTAAACACATACCATTTTTTTCTTCTTTCTGAAACACGTTGTTTTGCCCTATAGGGTTTTTTCTTCTATAAAAAGAGACATGTTGAAATACTAGCCATTGAAAGTCGTGCATCCCAACTTCTTCTTTTTCTCCATATAATTCTCCATTCAAAGAGAATTGTAGATTTGTGGAATTGATTGATTGATTAGTTTAATTATCTTGTAATTACATAAGAGCATGAATACAGTTCTCTACTTTTCCCTCAATTATTATGTTTTGTGATTGAACCCTCAATTGTTCATAGTCTTGTTAGTTTATATTTGGTTTGGATCTCTCTATATCTATGCTAATTTCATAATAGATACTTAAATGTCTGGTCACCTAGGCGGTTTTTAGTGTAATACCCCACTTTTTGGGGTTTATAATGCATATTAATCTATGCATTTGATGGTGATATAAGTATTTTTGACCTTATTGTGGAGGTGTGTTTAAGATTGGTATAGTTTAGGTTGAGCTTGATTTGAATTTTGGAAGATAATTAGTTTTATAAAAAAAAACCAGCTAATTGGTTGGAGGTAATTATCCAGTGGTTTGTTCATTAAATTTGAGTTTTGAAACCCGATGAACCGATCGACTGGTTTGGGATACCAATCAACTGGTTAAACTAAACTGGTTATTCTTCTAACTTGATTTTCATTGTGAATCATTCCCCCAAACTTTTTTAGCATCATAACTATATTTTGAGTAGTTTGTTTACAATTTTTACAAAGTTTTTGGGCATGCCTAACCTATTCTATCAATTCTAAACAAATTCACGAGGAAGAAACTCACGAGAAGTCACTTTCATGACTTCACCTCATTTCTCTTCTTCTTCCTTGTTTTTTCTCTCTCTATCAGATTCCTGAGTAGATTATTTACTCTTGCAACGTCTATATATTTCTAAAATTCACATCCCTGCCCTTAATGATATTATTCCTTTCTTATGTTCGAAAATTTTAAGGCACATTACCTAGAACACTATAGTTTCACCAATTTAGCTCAAAGAAAGAAATGTCAGCTTTGAACCTTCAAAACCTGCAATTTAAAGCTTGGATTTGGGATAAGGTTTGGGGCCTTCATTTACACACCCCTTACTCTTCTTCTTTTAGCTGAAACCCTTTGAAATTCAAACCTACACGCTTTATGTTCTCCCTTCTTCCTAACCTCTAAACCTTTCTATTTTCTTTCATAATTGCTTTACCAAAATTTCTCTCCTTGATTTTCATTTCTAATATTCCTTTCCTCTTCTAAGCCTTTCTCTAGCTCCTTCTTATTTTGATCTTAAGTAAGACAGGGTTAAATTTAGGAAAGGAGTGAGGGTTTAGCTTTCGTCTCTAGTGTTCACTATTTTCTCAACCTTACACTGGACTAAGTGATAGGTACTGAAGGAAGCGGTGCAGATAAATGACTGATCAAGACGGTGCAATTGATTCCAATAGAAGATCCCCTAGAATACAGATTGGGATCTGTGTCCGTACACGGACTCCTGAAAGACAGAGATCGAGGGAGAAGCAAGAGGCAATGGGAACAATTCTAAGAAGAAAGGATTGGATTGAATATTTCATTATATAATATAAAGTTATATAAAGAAAGATAAAGATTGAGAAAGCTTCGTCCAAAGTGCATCGGTCATATATATATATATAAGGTGAGTTTTGTATGATTTTAATAGATATTCTTTGCATGATTTTCAAAATTTTTAATAAGTTTTAATATGTCTTTCTTGAAAGGTGTTGCAGTGTTGGAAAGGGGTTTGAATTTTTCAAAGACTTGGTGTGTTGCTCAACTCTTTTGAGGTAAACCATTATCTTCCCTATTAATTTGGAAAATGATATGGGGGTGTATAGTGCATGTTCTATAAGTATGTGATATCCTGAGTGTTAGAGATGATAATGTGCCTGCACTAGCTAGTATGGTATGAATGAAAGAATTGGTAGGAAGCTTAGCTTAAAGTCTTGGTTACATAAGCCTCATAAATATGATTTTAAATTCACAATTACCTTTGATATTGTGGGTGTCTTAAGTGACAATATTTTGTGGGATATGATGGATAGATTGTTGATGGCTTACCAAGAAGAGAATATGATGTATGTTTTTCTAATTCCTATTTAGTTCATAAAGTGCAATCTTGATTTTATTGAGATTTCTAGCATGATTTTTGTATTTTACATGTCGATGTATGAATATTAATTGTTAAGAACCTTGAATGACCTAAGATTTATGTTCAAATTGAAAGAATGGAGATTATGAAATTTAATTGTGTGTAAGTGTGTTTTTTTGGGGTTATTTTTACCCTAATTGATTGACTAGTCCCCAAGATAAATCAATTGGTCTAGTAGAGCCATCAACTGGTTGGCTTATGACTTTAGTGGTCTTCGTCTCCGGTTAAACCCATTGGCTAGTTTGATTAAATACATCGACTAGTTCTTAGAATAATTTACTGATTGGTTTGATTGATTGGTTAGTCTGCGACCTTAGTAGTCTTAGCCTCAGGTTAAATACATCAACCGATTTAGACAAACTAATCGAATGGTTCTTAGAACATTCTACCGGTGAGGTTGACCAATCGACTAGTTCACCACCACTAGGAAGGTTGGTAATGCCCCGATCGATCGACTGGTCTATGAAACCGATCAACTAGTTTTGGAAATCCATAAACTAATCTTAGCTAGTTTTGCTTTCTTGCCTATTTTTGCCCAAATGTGATGTTTTGAGTCTTCTCAGGTTTCCATAATGACTTAAGATTCTAGTAGCTGTAAATTCACCATATTTAATGAAGTTTAAATAATGGATTAAAGTTATCAAAGAGAAATTTTATACTAGTTGACCAATGTTGACCTTAATTTTACATTTGGGCCTTTCTCTTGACCATAACATGAGTAGATGATTTGATGGATAAAAACAGACTAATCCTATGGTTAGTATTTATGTAATGAATAAAAATTATGGATGATAGACCTCTAATGACTTATATCATCGCCTTAAAGTTTAAAACCTTGTAAGTTAAATGATTTAGCAGGAATTGAATAAAATAACATGGAAATATATGTTTGCCTTAAGTTGACCTAATCTATAAACAATGACTTTCACTTAGCTATCCAAGTGAATGGATAAATAATCATAACCTTAGGGTTGGACTCTTGTTGACCTCTACTTGGACCTTCATCTTTGGCCTTAGGGATTAAATTGGAACATCCTTTAATGAATGATAAGATTATGGTTAAGAAATGAACTATGGCTTTTACCTTAGCTGTAATCTTGAACTAGATTTAAATTGTGAATAAAAGGGATTAAATGGAAATCAAATGTTGGATTAGACATTTGTAGATGATGTTAACATTATGTAATTCCTCTTCTTGGTATAATTGATCACGTAATGGGACGCTTACTTGAAGATACCTTAAATGAGAACACTGGATGATGTGAGAATATTATACGGGCACATTGAATTGAAATGGCTTTTAAGTTGGTGTGATATTTTTTATGGGGATTTACGTGATATATGACATCCCAATCCAATAAGATATTACTCACTTAAAGTGGAATGAGTATCATGATAGGTCTAGATTATTCGATCTCTAATTATCTAGTAGGGGCTAGTCTTCCTTTGGGCATTTTACCTTTGGGTGCCTTTGGGAGGGATCCTAGTTCATTCCAAGATCCTCATTGATCATGGTGTCTTTCCTACTCTAGACATTGATGATGTATTAGGGGTATCAATACTAAAGGGTATGGCCACCACATGATGCTTATTTGGCATGAGCCAAGACTTATGTCCACTAGGTTACTTTGGGATGAGCCAGAACTTATGTCCACCAGGTTACTTCGGCATGAGCCAGGACTATATGTCCATTTATTTGGTTTGAATTCCATGGTATTGAGAGACCATGGGAATAATACCACATATTAATCAATTACTTGGGGTAAATAATTCGATAATCACCTATTGCATAATAACTTAGGGTAAATAATTATATGATCACCTATTTCTCAATAACTTAAGGTAAATAATTCTATGATCACCTATTACTTAAAAAATTAGGGTAAATAATTTTATGATTACCTATTTCTCAATATCTTGGGGTAAAATAATTTTATGATCACCTATTGCTCAATAATTTTGTAAAGGAGTTATATATTCACCAAAAACAAAATAATAACTGGAATGAAACTGAAAGAGATATGAATTGGCCTTATCTTATTCTATCTTTATCTTGATATGATTAAGCTGCTGATTTGATATTTTCTTTGCACTATGAGTACTTAAAGAGCTCATTTCCACTTAAGTTTGAATATTTTGTGTAACTCACATTTACCTTTCTCAAATTTGATATCAATCTTACATTTCTCTTGAATGCCTCGTTGTGGTACATTTTTGTATTTCTAGCATATTTTCATGAATCATTGATGACCTATTGCTATTGTAATCATGATCCACCTACTGTAAAACCTACAGTTAGAAAGTCATATAGGTAATTCAGATTTCATATTACCCTTCAAGCTATACTATAAACACTGATGTGTAGATAGTATAATTAATCCATGTTCCTTAAGAAGGCAGTATGTATGTTATAATCTATATACCCTTGTATGCAGGTATGATTATAATTAAGCATATGTTAGCGGATCCAAATATGTCTTGTATGACTTGTGTGATTATACATGAATGACATAGTAGGTCAATCACATGCACATTTTGGTAGGTCCTACCATGAGAATGTTGTGTGAGTCTTGCTTGTACTAGGAGCTACATGATAGTGGTAGATTGGTTTGCCCAATATGTATGCATATTGATGGGGTTGTTGTTGCAATCCTCTACTCAATCCTACAAGTAGGAGGTTTGATGTAGGCTTTTTTAGGATGGTCAATGAGTGGTCCATCCACCTCTTAGCATAGTTAGGTTCATGAACATAGGTATTCCCAAAGACTCTCTCTTGTGTCCTTGAGTGACTAAGGCACTTATCATTTGAAGTTGCTTTATTTTAGTTAGTGTTTTCTTCTAATATATTTTTATATGGATTTTGGGCTTATATAGACCTAGGTTGTAAACCTTGATTTTCTTATCACCAAATGTTTTCATACACAATATAGTTTTTCCTTACGTTTGATTGGTTGGATACGTAGCATTGTGTCTAATGTGAAGTAGGTGGTGAAGTACCTCTCTTGTGTTAAATGTGGCAGTCACACCCCAGTTTTCACAAACTAGACTTGCATTTCCTCTTCTACAATATTTTAAAATAAATTTTTTTATAATGAAAAATTGAGGTGTTACATTTGGCTTTAGGATAACTTTATGTCCATTGGTGGTTACTTGGCTTCGGCTAAACTTTATATCCATTTGTGGTTACTTGCCTTCAACTAGACTTTATATCCTTTGGTTTGGATAGACTTCTAAGGTATGTGAGACTATGGGGTAGTACATAGTTCATCGATCGATGAGAATAAGAATAATGATGTGGATAAAGAGAAAAATAAAAGGAAAAGAATGAGAAAGAGAAATAATGGCTTATAAATAAACAACCTAATAAATTATGTAAGATGGAAAATTATGTGAATGTATTGTAGAATCCCTAAGAGTTATTTAAATAACCTACTTAGTAAATTGTATGTTTCTATCTATGATGTTTGTGTTATATTGATACCCATGATGAGTCTTGAATTATCTGAAGCATGTCTAGTATGAAGTTCTGATGCATTATATGACCATGATAGATCATGTATATCTAATTATATGGCATAAGCATGATATATGTTAGTATGATCTCCACATTATTTTAGGACTTTGTATGCTTATGACTTCTGTTGACGAGGTAACTTGGCTTAGCCAGTACAAAGCATATGGATGTGTCTATTTGTTTAGTCACCTACTTATTCCTACTAGCAGAGGATCATGTGTAAATTTTAGGGGATTGCCGATAGTGGGCATACTTTATTTTGGGTTTGAGAGCGTGAACATTTGGAGAATGTTATTAAATCCCTAATGGATTGGAGTTGGGGCTACGCCCTACCTTTATTTTCTACTATTGTAGTTTTGTATTTTAGTTCAACCTACTTTTATGTATTTGAGTATTTCAGGGACCATTGAATTCCTCTTTTGTAAGCGTTTTCCTTAAGTATCTATATATCATGTTTCTTACGCACTCTATTTTTTTTGTTTCATTTGGTTTCCCAGCCTTGTATTTAACATGGGATGGGCAACTAAAACCTATCCTATATTAGGTGTGGCGATATCACCCCATTTTTTCTAGGTTTGTTAGTATTTTTCTTCCACAATATTTTAAAATAAAATTTTTCAGTAGTGAAAAATAAGGATATTATAATTCACTTTGAAAGAGCTTGAGCATATCCCTATTCATTAGGATAAACTGTTGATGAACATTATAGGGATATGCAAATGTGTCTTAACAATTTAGTTATAGGGGAATCATACTTTCCTCCCTTCTCGAACCATGTAAATTTTATAAACTTACCTATGCTTATTAGTACTTTTACCTTTTCTTATAAATGTATCCTTTTGTTGTAGGATTTGATCCTTAAAATGTTTGATTCAAGTCTTCCATTTATATTTTATCCGATTAGAATTTCTTTGTTCTCTTATATGTACGACCTTACTTTACCCCTACTACATGATACCAACAATTAGAACAAGAATTTGGGTGGATTAAACTAGATTCATGTGTTACGATAATTAAATCATTTTAATTTCAGAAAAATTTGAGTCATTTTATGAAATCAAATTTGATTTGGATAGCTTCAAAGTCAGATAATCTTAGGTTATTATATTATAGTGGATTAAGTTAGGTTGAGAATGGATAGACTTGGATTTGATTTATATCATTTTGGATGTAGATCATATTTGTATCATTTTTTTTTCATTTCAATATGTATTACGTCTAATTATTTCAAGCTTGGTCATTTTTGTTTGTTTTGGACCATTAAAAAAAATTCATTAATTTATATTTGGAGATGTTGTGAATTTGTTGTAAACATTTCAAATTTAAAGTTCTTTTCAATTGAATTCTTTACTTTTTTTATTTTAAATTATAATTTGTAATTCAACTCTAATATAAGTTGAATTATATTGAGTTTGAGTTTTATTCTAATTCTATGTTATATTCATATCTCGTGTAATCCTTACATAATATAAACTTATGTTGACCGTTGATAATTGATCGAGCACATCATATCAATATAATAATCATATTAATAATAATAATAATAATAATAATAATAATAGTACAAAATTCATGATAAAACTATAATAATGATAACAATAATAATAATTAAATTCATGGTAATAGTAATGCCATAACAACAACGACATTATTTTTTAATCATGATTATATCATATCAAATCATATCTGATTTGATAGTGATTTTATAGGATGTTCTCTGATGCAAAAGATGTATATTGCTTCAACATGGGTTGGTGAATATTTTGTTGCTATTGAATGAAAAAAAAATTATGGTTAATCTGTATTAATTCATCTTAGTCTATTAATGCTTTATTGAGGGTAGGACACCATATGCTACTTGTTGATTTTTTTTATTGAGTACATTGCTCCGTGAGCCTTCTTTGAAATAATATTGATATAGCCGAAATCTGCTCTTGATACATAAGTTTGCTTAGGACCTATTTCTAAAATTTATATGAATAGTAATAATACTAATAGAAACATATTAAATATGACATTAATTATAACAAATTAGTAATAATAACTTATTAAAAAAACTCATTTAATTTTATATTACATCACATTAGTAAAAATAAATTGACAAGATGAAGTCTTTATGCTTTTTATTTATTTATTATGTTTTGTCTCTTTGATTATAAAGTAGCCAACTTAAGTTAACAATATGTGGCAAACATAATATTTTAAATCATTTAGGTATATGTAATGAGTTGTACATGTATTTTTATATTTTACTTATAAATGGAATAAGTGAGGATTATAAAAAAAATATTAAAAATTTAAGAAGTAATTACAGATATCTAGTTAGATATTTTTATATTTATATCGGATTTTAAATAAGCATCGGATCAAATTAGATTTATAATTTTATAGATCATATTATATATTCGTTGGATGTGATATTATATTAGATAAGTTTTGAATTTATAATTACTTGAATGATATTGAGTGTCGGCCAAATTTACATAAATCGAATCAATTTCTGCCGGTCATTTTAAATTAGATTAACGAATACACGACGCTTGCAGTATGAAGAGCAGCGAATTCAAAACCAAAAGAACATGGATGAAAAGAAAAGTAAACGGAAAGAAACATTGCGAAAAGAAGGGAAAATCCACTCTTTTTGATATCCAAGAAAATAAAAGAAAATGAAATACCAAAAGTAGCCCTCCAATCACCAAAAGGAATATTTTTTTTTTAAAAAAAGTTCTAATAGTAGGCACACCGCCACAGCACCACTACTACTCCGGGTAGTATTAGTATTTAGTAGTAGCAGGAATCATAGTCTTAATTCCCAAACTCTAGCCAAACCATCGATTAATTTAGAGCCCAACTAAGAAACAAAGTTTAGGAAACTAACACAAATTTGTTCAGTTGCTAGAGCTCCTCTCTTCTCCAATTTTTAAGCTTTTATTTTTCATCATCCTTTGTCCATTGTTTCCCTCCCATTAACTTTGGCTCTTCACTGTGAATTCCTTCATAATTCATCAATGGCATGCGAATGCCCCCAACACAGACTACCACGAGGAGAGGAAGAAGACCCTCAAATGGTCCTGTTCCATGGACAGCCCGAGCGGATGCCCTCCACCAAGGGACAGCCCCCACGGCGACTTCTACAAGGAGTGGAAGAAGAGGGAAATGGAGAACTAGAAAACCAAGTCCACCGCGAACCTCAAATGGCCCAGTTCCCCCAACAACCCAAGCGAATGCCCTCCGCCACCGGACAGCCCCCACGCCGACTACCTCAAGGAGAGGAAGAAGAGGATGAGGAGGACGAAGAAGGGGAAACCCAAGTCCACCACAGGCCTAAAATGACCCAATTCCACGAACGCCCCAAGCGGATGCCTTCCTCCAGGACGTCCACCGACACATCCTACAAGAGAAAACCCCCAAAGAAAAAGAAGGCCAAGGCCTGCATCTGTGTAATAATTACAATCATACTCGTCTTAATCGGCCTAACCTCCATCATACTCTGGCTCATCTACTACCCCAAGAAACCGCACTTCACAGTCGTCGCCGCCGCAATCTACACCCTCAACAGTACAATAGGTACGTTACCACCACCCTTCATCACAACCTCCATGCAATTCACTATCGTGACACGAAACCCAAACCGACGTACCTCAATCTACTACGACCACCTCTCTGCCACTGTCTATTACCATAACCAAGCTATAACTCTGCCCCTTCCGCTGCCACCGCTTCACCATGAAACGAAGTGCACGGTGGTGATGTCCCCTGTTTTAGGTGGAGTGGCGGTTCCTGTGGCGATGGATGTGGCGACTGGATTGATGGGGGATATGGAGTGCGGAATTATTGGACTGAGGTTAATGTTTGTGGGCAGGGTGAGGTATAAAGCTGGTGTTTTCAGGAGTGTGCATTACGGGGCTATTATTAAATGTGATGTGTTGATCGGGACTAAGAAACGTCGGTTTGGTCAAGTTCCTTTGATCGGCAATCCTAGCTGCAAAGTTGATATTTGATAGCTCTTATTTACGTGGCTTGTTATTACTGTTTGCGTTTTAGAGAAATAATAGAAGTTTTTATTTCTCGTTCTCTTTCTTTTCCCGTCGTCTTTGTTTGAATAGTATATATGGGCATGCTGAGCAATGTGCTTAGTAGTAAAATATGTACCGCAGATGTTGGTTTTAATATAATTTATCATATATTTTCAAAGAGTAAATATAATTTTCCTTGTTCTCATCTAAATTTGTATTTTTTTTTATCCAACGGAAACATCCAAAGCAAGTGACATGTCTCTCACCATGAAAGGCAAAAGATAATGTTGTTGGAGAAAAGTTATTTTTAGTATGTTGTTACATGGTAAAGTAAATAAGCCAAGTAGAAATATATTTTTTTAAGCTCAGATTTTTTGGTTCATTTTACTAGATGAATCTAACTATTGTCATTTAAGTTCGAGTACTATTTCATATCGGTGCGTGTGCACTTAAACAAATACACTTACTTGTGTGCGCGTATATAAATATACACAGGATATGTTTAGAAAGAATTCATTATTATCATAAGAGTGAAAAAATCACAATTAATTTCTTGAAATACTTACCATAGTTTTTTCTACCCACAAAAAGTAGTTTCATAAAAAACAACTATGGTAAAAAAAAATTAAGTGGATTATGAGTCTAATTATATAGTAATTAAGGTTAGAAAAATTCATAATATCACACCTACAGAGTACTCTATTAGCAACTCAAGTCGTATAAGGTTGACAAGAAGTCTTAGGGGCATTGCAAGCTATACAATATATGTGCCCCGAAAGAGGTAAAAAAGGATGAAGATAAGAGTGATATTAAGGAAACCTTGGAGGGGTTGTGGGCTATGATATAGGTAGTTTTGGTAGTGGAGTAGTTGGTTGACAAAATAGCTTTGGCTAAATTATCCTTACGCTTTGAGGGAGATGAATAAGACAAACATGATATTTGTGTTGAAAGAGAAGGGGACAAATATTAACTTGATGTTGAAGTTAAATGCATCTATACACTATAGAAGTCAGAGTATCTCTTAGAAGGAAATGAATAGCTCTATGAAGGTCAGACCTAGATGAATATTTAGTGTGTGGTTAAGAATTGATTTACCTCCTAGGGTGGGGTATGGTATGGATGGGCATCATAGTGAAGTAAAGTCTATAATTTTGTTAGGTAGCATTGTTAGGGTTCCTCGATAAGAGGATTGATGCCCAGATAGAAGGCTAGGGTAAAGTTCATCAGAAAAACTAAAATAGGTAAGTTCATTGGATGACCAGGGATAAATTTATGGTTGTCAACTAAAGGTTGTTAGCTAAGGACATCAAATATGGGCATTAGCCAAGAGTTTCATCTAAGGGAGATAGCTAAAGACCATTAGATGTCATCAGTTGGTAGATCAGATCTAAGAAGGGTTCAACTAAGTCTAGGCTAAGATAAAACTTCCCGTCTAGGATGACTTATTGGCCGAGACCAAAGGAGAAGAGGTGGACACTAGACAATTGAAGATAAAATGTACGGGAGTGCTTAGGAAATCCCTTTATATAAGGGATTTTGTACTCATCCACACAAGAGTCTATAATAGTGTTCAACTCATCATGTCAATCATTAGGTAATGATTTGTACACTTCCAACTTTGACAGATTTTAGGTAGAAAGTTGTATTAAGTATGTCAACAAATGATGAATGAGTATTTGGTTGATGATAAGGGAGGGTATAAAATGCCCTCTATTGACCATTTGTAAAATTATGTTGCAAGATTTGAACTTTTCTCCCATATTTCATACTCAATAAAATTCTACAATTTCTTCCTCCTATAAATACTCATTCTTATACTTATATTCTTCAATTACATTTCCTTATAATTGTGCCATTTAACAAAGGATTAAACTCTTTAGTTTTTCAACAATCCTATCTTCCTTCAATAGGATGGTGGTAGACCGAAGGGGGTAATTATCTGCAACAAGAATAACTCCTCTAGTGCATATTAGATTGTCTATAAGGAAATTTGATAAGGAAAATATTTTTAACCAACTTGTGAGGGGATTTCACACTTCTTTGGAGGGTATTATGGATGGATCTCAAGTGACATAAGATTGGAAAGAGGTCTTGAGGATATAGCAAACTACGTTTTAGAAGAGGTAAAAGTGATAGAGACATGGAAGAAACTATGGAGGGGGCAGTGTTGAGGGTCAACCTAGTGGTAATTCTAGCAGTAGATTAATGGAGAATAAAACTATGATTGATCTTGGTGATATGGTGGAAATGTTGTTATAGGTTGACATGAAATTCATGATGGGTAGTGGAGATGTACATTTGGTGGCCATATAGCTAGGACTAAATCTTAATACCATACAAGTTGCTCAAATAAGGATATACCTAAAGGGAGGTTTGAACCATGATCTAATTCGATTCACCAATTAAGTTGAGACACACTATGGATAAGCATCGTAGTGAAGTAAAGTCTCTAGTTTTGAAGGTAAGTCCAACTCCTCACATGTTGAGTGGATCCTACATAAGGGAAAACATTTTGTAGAAGAATAAGGAAAAATAAATTGAGTTTACTTATGAAGGGTTTACGCTCTCTTTTATAGGATGCTCTTCATAGACCATGAGTAATATAGTTAGGAATAGAATCTTAGGGGTAATTTTGAGTGCTTAGATAGGAGAAACATTAAAAAAAAAACTTGGAGGGACTAGTGTCATTGGCTAACCTCGGGGCAATATTGGTAGTGAAGTAGTGGGGTATTATAACAACTATGACTAAGCAATATGCTTTGGTGGAAGTGGTGGTTGAGACTACATTAGTAATTATGATTAAAGAGTCAGAGATAAATACTAATTTGATTTCAAATAAAAGAGTATTTATCTATAATTAAGGAGCTCTCAAAATGGAACAAGATGTGGGATGAGTTTTTGGATGTTAAGGCTATGCTACATATGTTAGAATCAAACCTCATGTATATAGGTTAAAGATGATCTAGAATGATTGATAAAGGAAGAGAAAAAGAAGTCTTCATAGGGTAAATTATTTGATAGTGTTAGGGAATACATCCATGCCAAAGATAATTGAAGGACAAAAAATAATTGGAGAAGCTGAGGAGTGGATATGCCATGTTGAATTGCATGACCATGTAGTTTATATATATATATATATATAGATAAGGAGATTCTTTTGTAACCCATTAGAAGAAGTAGTGAGTATATGGAAGCATTAAATATTATGACAGAGTATTCTTAACTATAGATATAAGTGAGAGATTGAATCTCTTGTTTTGGTAGAGTGTTTTAGAGAGGAAATCTTGAGTGAAAGTGGGAAGATCTTGATTGAGAGAGAAAACCAAGAATGAGATTCTTTAGTTTTCTTGGATGGAAAAACTACAAAGATAAGTATTCTTGAAATCTAATATTGCTTGATATTAGTAATAAATAAATTCAATTTTTTAATTATTGGCATTTCTTGATTGGTTTATACTTTGCATATTTATTGTTTTTCGCTCAATCTTGTTATCAATAGTTTTCTAGATATTACCTTGTAACTGATTGGAAAGTATTGCTCTTGTATATAAATAACACCCCAAAAATTTACCCTAATTTTTTTCATTAAAAGTAATAGAATCATGAAGGAAAAAACTAAAATGAGGGTATTACCGCTAATCTTAACATGAGTCCAATCACCGTACCATCCTCATACTAAGAGAAAAGCTAAAATAATTTACAAGAAAGTCACAAAATGGAGAAAAAAAGTAGAAGTAATATATATAAATGTTAGTGGAGATCAAATTCCAAAAAAACAACAAAAAGGGATAAGGGAAATAAGAGTCCAAATATTCATAATAGAAAAGATCATAAAAGCACCGTTAGATAGCTCCTACTCTATGTTCCTACCCATATACAAAATATCAATTCTATCCAAGAACATCATCATATAAAGCATCATCATTCTCATCTAGTACCTAGAGTACAGAACTAATACTAAGTAAACAAGGCATCTTCCATAGGGACAACATACAAGACATAGAGAATTGTACAAAAGAAATAAGATATGTGATAATATAAGCATGTTGCCACATATCACACAAAATGAACTCATAGAATAACCTCATTCATATTCATGTTTTCCATCATTCATACTCATGTTTTCCATAATCCATACTCATCACACACTAATTCCATTCCCCCATCATTCTCATACCCAAATAAGTGAAATGTCTACCACTATCAAATCCAATATAGATAATTAGCACAACATAGATAATTTACACAAGTGGGTAGTCTACCATTATATTATCTAATATAGTTAGTCAACACAACTAAAATAAGGGTGGATTGTATATCACTAACGAACTCAATATAGATAATTAACACATCTCAATCAAAATTAGGTTAAAACCACCATATAACCAACATGACTTAAATAATGTGGATTATCTAACACCAACTAACCTAATATATATAGTTAGTATAACTCACATAATTTATATAGATGGATAAAAACCACTAGTTAATCCAATATAGATTGTCGGAATAACTCAAATAAAGGTAAACTAAAACTACAAGCTAATCCATGAGGAAAGTCAACATATAACTCTGATATCTTCCACTTTAATCATGAATATCTTATTCAAATCTAACACTTAAACTCATACCACATAGTCATACTTAAACCATTTATTTAAATTTTAAATCATTAGTCATGAAGATCAAGTAAAAGGTCAACCCTATTAAAGTACACTAAAAGTTCCTGGAACACTAGTTTAATGGTTTTATAAACTAGGATTAGGTTGGAAAATAAACTTGGAGAAAATAATCCAAAATACACAACCAAGTAGACTAGTATGGGAAAACCACTTGATTGGTGCCACCATTTGACTAACCATAAACTTGACAAGTTGACTAGCACCTCACTAAAAGAAAACTTTAAATTCTAGTAAACTAAATTATTAGTGAGCCAAAATAAGTCGAGTGGTAAAATCATGGACTAGTTTCCCCCTAACTATCAATTGTTTCTACTAGGATAAACACATTAAAAATCTCATGTTTCCCAAAATAACCAACACAAGCTCAAAACTTCACGCACCCATATAAATTCCCCTCACAATATATATACTTCATAATTCAACACCTATATAACAAGTTTATGCATAAATCATTATACATCAAGCTCCATGAATCCTCATTCAAAACACCTAACCTATAATGCTTTTATGGCCAAATCCATTATTTTAACTAATTAAAACATGCATTTAACACAATTTAGTCACGTAATCATGTTGAAAAACACAAAACACCTAACACATAACACATCATTATGATTCTACAAGGTTTAGCTAAGTTTACCTATTGCAAGATCTTCAAGCAAATAAGACCACTTCTTTAAGCTGCTCCAACATGTAGGATTCTTTCTCACCTAAATAAGAATTAGAGAAGATATTTAGCAAAACTACATTAAAGCTCAAATATAGAATTAAAATAGAGAGAAGGAGAAGAATCTAAGGAAAAGTGGAGCAAAGGTGATACGTAGAAGATGATCACACAACCAAAATAGAGCAATTGAGAATAATTCTTACATAAAAATATTAAAATAAGTGAAGAAATTAATGACAAACACTAATTAGGGTTAGTATTTTGGGGATTTATGGGTTCTATTTTGTGTGGATGATTGGGAACTATCCTATGGGGTTTTAATTAATGATTTTAATGATTAATTAAAGGATATTCTTTTGTGCTTAATAATGGGGTTAATTGAAATTACAAGATGTTAGGGTTAAGGTTTTAATCAACAGTTGAAGATGATGGCTATGTTATGAGTTTGTATATATATATATATATATATATATATATATATATATGTATGTGTGTGTGTGTGTGTGTGTATGTATGTATGTATGTATGTATATAACACTCCAAAAATTTACTTACCCAAAATTTAACCGAATCCGAAACCCTAACTTTGATAAATCATAATTCGTAAACCAAAATAAAAAACTACTAAAATTATCGCTAATCCTTATTACTTTTAGCTAATCTAAAATTACCTAAACTAATCCCCTAACCCTTTATCTTTTCCTTTTCTTTCTCGTTTTTTTCTTTCTTCTCCTTTCTCTCATCAAACCCAAGCCGCAATATTTGAAAAATTTTACAACTAGCACCATCACCTCCTGGAAACGTCCATCACTCATCACCCTGCTTTCTTTCTTCTTTTCCTTCTTCTCATTCTACTTCTTTTATCACTATTGGTTTGCACACCATGCACACTCCTTGCCACTCTCCTTCTTCTTATTCCTCTATCCTTACACAACCTACACACTCACCATCACCATCACCTTCATTTTCACCCCAACACTCCACCATCCCTCATTGACTTCCTTATCTACTCTTCTCTGCCACCCCTAGTGCCTTCCCCTACAACCCCCTACATTTTCTTTCCCTGGTTCACTCCACACCCACACATGACCATATAAATAAATACACACACTCACTGACACACACACACACACACACACATATATGCTACACACTCTTCTTTCCTTCTCTTTGCTTTGCCTCCATTCTGCCAATTTTGTGTCCAAAACACTACCTGAGCACCCCCCTTCTTTCTCCTTTCTTCCTCCTTATTTTATTCTCCTTCTTCCTCATTTCCCCATATTTTTAGCCTACGCACCACCATCTCCACCATTGTGACCCACCTCACCACCACTTGCCACCCATTGGATGGGGGATTGACCACCAAGGTAACCCCAACCTTCACCAAAATTGTCTCCCGCCATCGCCACCGACCACCGCATCTTTCCCTTCTTCTTCCTCTCGTCCATTGCTTTTTTACAAAGTGTACGGCCTAAAAAAAGGCCATGTAATACTGAAATTTCCTATCACACACCTGTGCAACCCAGTATAATTTGCCCGTGCACCCTCTCACACTCGCACATAATCCAAATGCACACTTGTGCACATCTGTTCAACTTGCGACCTATTTGCCCAGTGATCAAGCACAATTGTACCACTTTACACCACCTAGCCGTGTACAATCCTTTCTCTCGATTGGTATTTTTACCCCCAAAACCTTATCCAAACACCGCCAAATTTTTACCATAACTCCACCACACATTTTACTACACATCCACACATCCCAAGCTTCCATTTGATTATGATTATTTTCATTTTTACCATCTATACCTTAATTTCTCCTTCGATTAAACCCTTTGAGCCTAACCATGAATTTTATTATTTTTCATAGGTGGTATTCTGGCAGCTTCAGAGGTGGAAGTACAGGATTTGTGCTTAGAGCTTAGTGTCTTAGTTGGTAAGGATATTATTTAATGTTTAGGATTTTGTGTTATTTGCTTGTATGTTTATGTGTGTTTTTCATGATATTGTTGATATATGATGTAACATGTGTTTATTATGATATTTTGTGGTGATATGAATATTATGATTAAAAGGAAGGAATGGGTAAGAGCTACCATTATTATTTTGTTATGATAATGCCATATTTGTGGAAATATATCTTATGGTGTGAAATATGGGCTAAATGAGTTTTGATAAGTGGACATAAAAATTTTCATGAGGTATGATGATAATTTATGGACTTAGAAAATAATATATGTGGAAGGTACAAGATCTTATAAAATAAAGATTATTATTTATCCTTAAGGGTAATTTGGTCATTAAGGGATAATAAGGAAAATTTGGTGTTTTATGTGCAAGGTGGATTAAAATATGATAATGATATCATGAGGAATGCTTGGAAGTACTATGGTTGTTTTGGGGCCCTTAAATGAATTAATGGTTAATTTGGGCATAATGTCTTATAATGATAATATCATTATTCCATGTGTAAAATCTAGAAGTTAAACGAATTCTAAATTCATTGTTAATGTTTGACCTTATGAGGTTATCTATTGGAATTGGTAATCATCTAAATTTCATGGGAGGTGTTATGACGAATTTGTGAAATTAACGTTTTGGAGATTTCTTTCAGTAATACATCGAGATAAGATTATTAATGTATGTGTGTAGGAACTAGACTGTACATTATGGGTACGATAATAATGATGATATTCAAGAGCGAATTATTGTAAAAAATGGATGAATGATCAAAATGGGAGAATGATTGCCAAAGGAAGCGTAATTAGCCAAAGGGAGCGTAATTAGGGTTTGAAAAGGGCTTAAGGACTTGGACATATGCTATATGTATATCTGTTTCAATGTGTTCGTTGCCTAAGAATTAATCTTGAATAAGACATTAATCACTTAAAGTGAAAGAGTACGTGAGTAAGGCTAGGGTGATCTATTTTTCTTTATATATATATATATATATATAGTATGTATGTATGTATGTATGTATGTATGTATTCCCGTTCCACCGGATGATAATAGTAGCTCAAGTGTGTTGTCCCTAAGAAGGTGCTTCAGACCATTCTACTGGTTTAAGAATAGTGGGGTTCCTATACTCAACATATATAAAAGAATGAAAATGGATTATACTTAATAAAGATATCTAGATCATTTTCTATCTTAAGAGATGTTTTATTTATTTGTTTATCCACTTATTATCTAATGTGGAAGCATGTGCTAATTGTATCCATGATCATTAGTAATGCTCCCTTTCTCAATACATACCGTACTAACCACCCGTTTTATGGGTGTTGCTCATTCCCAGAAGCAGGAGACCCTAATTCTTGTATGTAGGTCTGAGAAGATTAGCAAGATGATTATGCTACTTATGATGCCTTATGTGGAGATGAATGACTTCATATGTATTAGGAGTTGGATGAAGAGTCATTATAATCTGGTAGACGTATTTAACAGGATACCTTTTTGGACTCCTTATTCATGGTATCACTTCTTTTGTATTTTGTATTATAACTCGGAGTTAAGCTCCAAAATCTTTATTGTATTATAAAATTTTCTTTTGTTTCTAGTCCATTTATTTGCTTTAAATGTTTTAGCCTTGTGACTGATGTAATAATGGTTGCATAGGCCAAACTTATGTCAATTACGGTAGTAAACCCCAATAATTTACTTATTTAGTTCCGCTATAAAATTAAAATGTTTAGTAGTAAAATCGGGTGTTACAATGTATGTGTAATACCCCAAAATTGAGTGGAATGTTATAAAGATTGATATAGTTACTTAGATAAACATGATATACCATATTTTTGATAATTTTGTACTAAAAACTCCATGGTTAAATGTGTTTGTCATGGATCAATTTTTAGAATGAACGACCCTTCGGAAATTTTTTATAAATTTTATAAAACTTTCTACCCTTTTTTTACAAAATTACCAATTTACCCTTTTATTAAAAAATTACCAAATTGCCCTTTTATTACCAAATTGCCATATTATTACAAAATTACCAATTTACCCTTCTATTACAAAATTACTAATTTGCCCTTTTATTACAAAATTACCAGTTTATCCTTCTATTTGCAAATTTACCATCTCACCCCTTATTACTCCACTTATATTAATATATTATTATTACTACATAAATTATTAATATTAACACCTTATCTACAACTCTTATAATTAATACAATACTTATTAGCACCCATATCTATTTTAGGCCATATTCTTTTACAAGGTACATTAATAAAATCCCCTAAGGCTCACAAAACATTAATCATGCATTAACATCACAATAGCATAATACAACATGGATAATACTAACATTTTCATTAATAATCAACTTCTACCTTAAACAATATCTCCAAACATAGCACATAATCTATCATACATCCTTTTCATCATCCAACACAAGAAAACATATATAATATATTAACAACATATATCAAGCATAATACACATACGTTAATCCATCAGTTTAAGTGGGATTTAACGATTACCTCGATTCCCGCAAAAACAAACCTTACCGATATTCCAGTTTAAGGTTCAAGATTTGATTATCAAAACCAACACCTAAAAATAATATCAAGGTTTATTATGTTAGAAATCATAAAAATCAAGACATAATGCTTTATAACACTTAATTAATAAAATACTTAAATTAAATATTATTATACCTTAAAAATTAATATTCAAACCAATCAAAGAAGGCAGCAGCTCATACTGCTCATGCAGCATGAGCTGCATGCAAAGAAAGAAAAAGGAGGGGCTCGAAGGTGGTGGAAATAGGGAAAAATGGGCAATTTCGGGTGAGAGGTTTGGGGCTAAGAAAAAGACATGGTGGGGAAGGATTTGGGGCAAGGGAATGGTGCAGAAGTGTAGAGGGGGTGTAAGTGGTGGTCGGGGATGAGTTGACGGCAGCTGAAGGTGGCGGAGGCGGGGGCAGAGAGGCTGCGAAGGTGGCGGTCGAGGAGGGGTCGAAATGGAAGGCTGGTGAGGAAGGAAAATGGGGAGGGAAAATGAAAGCCTCTAGGTGGTGTTTTTGGGCAAGATAGGATTGGGGGTAGTAGAGGGGGCTGTAGGGAGTAATGTGGTGGCTTAGGTGGCAGTAGAAGCGGCGGGACGGTGGCAAAATATGGTGGTGCAGGGTGGCTGCCGAGAAGGGAGGGAGAGAAGAGAAAAAGAGGAGAGGAGGAAGAAGGGGCCTACGGGGTGGCTTGATGGGGACTATGATGGCTCGAGGGTGAGGTAGAGGGTGGCAGGAGGTGGTGCAGGTGGCATTTAAGGTGGCGGCAACGACAGATATTGGCGGTGAAACAAAAATAGGGGGAGAGAGGGGAGGAGAAGAAAGGAAAGAAGAGAGGGTCGGGGAGCATGGGGGTTCGGGAAAAAGACGCAGAATGGGTAGGGAAGGAGTAATAAATAGAAGAGGAAAAGAAGGTAGGAGACAGGGATCTCGAGGGGTGACGGTAGGGGGTAGGGAAATGGGAGTTGCAGGGAGAGAGAGAAGGGATGGCGACGGCAGGGAGACGGAGAGGGAGACAGGGATGGTGGGACCCGGATGGTAGGAAAACGACGAGAAAGAGAGGGAGGGAGATAGGGGAGGTCAACGGGGGAGAGGGGGATGCAGGTTGGGCTGCGAAAATGGTGGAGGATGACCGGGATTATCGCCAGGGAAAGAGGAAGAAGAAGAAGGGAAGAAGAAAGAAGGGTCGGGGGGCTGGGGTGCTGGGCGTGCTACGGGCGGCTGAAGGAAATTCACGCGGGCCTGCCCGATTGAAGAAGGAAGGAAGAAAGAAAGAGGGGGCGGCCGGTTCACGCGGGAGAAGGCAGGGGAGACTGGGCATGCGGCCCAGCGAGCCAGGGAGAAGGGGTAGGCCGGCGGCGGCCCAAAGAAAAGAAAAAGAAAGAAAAGAGAAAAAGAAGAAAAAGGAGAAGGAAAAGAGGAAAAAGGAAAAAGAAAAGGGGAAAATGGAATCAATAATTTAATTGATAAAATAATAAAATAGAATAATTTTGGGTAATAAATTGATTTAATAATTTAATTTAAGATAATTAAAATATAAGTGTTAAAAAGGATAATTTTAGTAAAATAAGGGTTTGAAAATTTATTTAAATAATAAGAGTATAATAAAATAACAAAATATTTATTTTAATTTATTAAATATTTATAAGAAATTTTATATGCTCACAAATCCATAAAATAATTAAATTAAATAGATTTAAAGGCTAATTTATTCCAAATAAAATTTATTTATTAAAATATAGGCTTTTTAAAAATTCGGGGGATTACACTATGTCCAATGAATATCTACAACCAACCATACTTCATGTTTTAGTTGGACTAAAGAGATCCATATGCAATAACTCTAGTGGTGGAGATGTTCTTACATCATTATTTTTTTATTTTGAAAGAAAACCTATTTTATTTTCCTAGTTGGCATACATCACATAAATTTTCCTTTATAAATTTCAACTTAGGAAAACCATGCACAAGTCCATGTTTGGCAAGTTTGTTTAGCAAATCTATACTACCATGAGCTATACTTTTATGCCATAACCATGAATAAATATCTGGTGCACTTAAACATTCATTGTGAAATTTAAAAGACTTATAATATAACATGTACCCATTATTTATCCATAGACAAACAAATAAGATTAATTTAGCTTTCCCATTTGAGATCATGCAACATGAGTTACTGAAATCTATAACATAACCCTTGTCACACAATTAACTTATGCTAATAAGGATATGTTTGAGTCCAGTAACTAATTACACATTTTCAATGATATTTTTAGCATTACTAATACTATGCTTCCAATTCCAATGATCTTGCTCTTGTAATTATCTCCAAAATTGACACTTCCTCCATCATAGGGTGCCAACTTCAAGAACATCGTTTGGTTACCCGTTATGTGCCTTAAGCACCCACTGTCTAGGAACTATTTGTGGCTTCTTATTTTTACTTTGAGTTAAGCTTATAAACAAAAATGACCTAGCCTATATATCATTTCATTGGGTCCTTGAGGGGTTAGTTACCAATCCTTGAAGGATGGTTCATATAGGAACCCACACCTTCTTAGATCTTGAGACATTTTTAGAATTTTTACTAAGTGCATCAGAAAAATAAGCCTTCCCATTTCTACCATATGCATCACATGTAATCATCTTTTTATGTATAGAAGTATATTTTCCATTCCTAGTATGTCTATACATAGAAGAGACATGTCCATTTTTTCCATAAACATCACAAGAAAAAACTAAGGGAGAAATATATGATTGATGAGCCTTAATGGCTTTCATAAAGAATTTTTTAAGGGTTTGGCATTTCATGACCCTCTTTTCACTATAACCTTAACCTTCACGGTTCTTACAATACAGTTGAGCACTTGACAACAATTTCAAGCCATATTTATCTTTTGTGAATGTATAGACTATTTTCACAAATTTTCATACTTGACTTGTAGATTAAGTAATTTAGTTTGAATTTGATCCATTTTCACCTTTTTATTATCAACAACAAGCTTCTTATGTGCATTAAATTTGATTTCCTTTTCATATAGCTCAATCTTATCATGAAACATACGAGATATCATTTTGGTGGCCATAGAGATTTTTGGTGAGTTTAATTCCATAAGAAACATACGAGATATCAAAAATAGCAATGTCATTTAGTGAGTTTGTATATTGTTCATTTTGGTGGCCAAAGAGATTTTTCATGTTATCATGTTTTTATCAATTTACTCATTATCATTTAGAGCATCATACCAAACATATAATAAATCATCATATGAATAAGGGCCTTAATATTGTACCTCATCATTGTCATCATCATTGAAACTAGAATATGGGGTAGAAATGAAGAACTCATCTTCAACTGCCATGAAGTAAAGATTTGCTACTTCTTCTTTACCTTCTAATGGATCTCCTTCATTCTCTCCAAATTCATCCATATCATCCCTAGGATATTGTTTTTCTTGATTTGTGTTTTCCTTTTTCCTTGCCATTTGTTGGACCATTTCATTTTTGAACTCAAAATAACCTCAAATGACATGTTTGTACTTATCATAACTATGGCAATTGATCTTTTCATCCTTTGATGAATCCTTTTGCCTTCTTGAAGTGTTGGAGAACTATCTTCCTACTTTTCCACTTCTTCCTTCTTCTAGCTTGAAGAAATATCTTAAATAGTGTAATTATTAGAGTCATTTCTTCTCCATCTATTAGAGCCTCATTGCTGCCTTATTCTTCTTCAATCTTTTATTCAACAATAATTTTTCTTTTCCTTGATGAATAGAATGAGGCTTTTAGTGCTAAAGGCTTCATATTCCTCTCATCACCAACATCTTCCATATATGGTTGATGGACCATAAAGTTTCCAAAGAGTTCATCCGTAATCATTGATGTAAGATCTCTTAATTCTTTAATTACAGTGGATTTTAGAATCTACTCTTTGGTGTGATCTTTCAAGAATTTCCTCACATGTTCTTATTTAGTGATAACTTTATCTAATGACTTGAGATAGTTCATAGTGGAAGTGAATTGGTTGCTCAATTCACTTATTAATTTGCCTTGTTTCATGGAGTAAAGCTGGTATTCCCTATCATAAAGAGCTATTCTCTAATTCTTCACTTGAGTTGTTCCCTCATGCACTAGGATGAACTTATCCCAAATTTATTCAGAGATGATGAATGATCGCATGTTATGGTACTCCTTCTCACCAAGAGTGCACTACAATATCATGACGACTTTTGTCATTTAGAGTGATCTTTTTCTTTTTCACATCCATGAGTTTGTCATGCATTTTTCTCAATAGTTGTGCCATCAAATTCTTTTGTAATCTTGATTGGGCCCTCGATTATAGTGGACCACATATCATAATCTTAAGCCTTGATGAAGAAAATCATCATATTCTTCCAAAATACAAAAGTTTCCCTATTGAACATTGGTGGCTTTGTAGTGGAGATACCTTCATCCAATCCTATTAAATCCATTTATGAAGATGACCTTTTCAACTTAAAATGTTAGATCCATAGTGATTTATCGATATCTTATACCAATTAAAAGAACCCTAAAGTGGGTGAATAAGTTTATTAAGAATGGTAATTATAAATTGAAAATTTGACATAGAATTTATACTAGTTGAAGAATTAAATGTCTCTACATCCACTACCAAAATGTTTAGCTTATAGATTTTGTACCTCCCATGTTTTTATTAATGATCACTCATATTTTTGTTTATAAGCCTAAAATCTTAATGAATTATAGGAGATTATTTGAAATTTAAACTAATTATCTTCAATAGTTTTTTGGATCTACAAATCCAATTAAGTCTTCTAGGAATTCTAGGTAGCACACAACCTCAAATAATGAGTTTTAAAGAGTTTTATAGTTGATTAAAAAGTATATGTTTTATTAGATAGGTTTCCAGTCTTGTACTTATCATGAGATAGATGAGGAACATCAACCTTATGTTAGATGTAGTAATAACACTTATTGTTTTTTTTGTTCTGGCTTCATCCTTATTCTTTTGAATGAAATTTTATGAGATTAAAAATTTGGGTGTACAAGAGGTCATCCTAATAATCCACTAAGATAATCATAGTCCAAAATTTCACACTTTTAGGCATAATAAATAATCAAAATGTCCTTAAATTCTTATTATCTCAATTTTAAATACTTTAATACTAAAATTAATATCAGTTAACCATTCTCATAAAAAGGATAAAATACATTACTAATAATATCATATAATCATGGTGGAAATATTTCTGAGATTTCTAACAATGGCAAAAGTTTATTTTTCCCTTACATATGAATTAGGCATATAAACACATAATTATAAAACATGCATACATAGCATACCACAAATCATATTCTTATTATACTTAACATAATATCACATAGTGTAGGCATACATGTTGCAAAATTCATATTTCATGCAAAAAGATAAAAATATCCCTAAAGCATACAAAACTTAAACCATTCAAAACCACACCTATAAGTGCTCAAATCTCAACATATCATATATCAAACTCTAAGTAAAATATGTGAGGAATCTAATGAAAATATCAAAAATACAAAGAGGAGGTTTGGAGATGACCAAAGTTCCCTTAGCTGAATTCTACATGTAATTCATGTAATATTTTCATACCACATCCAACTCTATTCTAGCATGCTAGTGTATATATATATAAATACATAAATCTAGCATACTCTTATATAAAATTTCATGGTCACAAATATAAGAAAAATAATAACAATACATGGTGCATGTATATTTTTTATAGGATTATAAGGAAGCATAAATTACATTCATGCATAACATAGAAAGCCCTAATTATGCTATCACATGATTTTTATATATTTAGTACAAGCATATGGATTACCTCATTTCCAAGAAAAATAGCAAAATAAAAGAGAAAGAGCCACCAAAAGCTCTAGCTACCAAGCTAATATTCCTTCTCCTTAAAATGCAAAACCCCAAAATTAAAATTACAACACAAAAATAGCAAGATAACAACAACATAGCAAAAATCAAAACAAAAGAAGATCATACCTAACTAGAAGTTGGCCCGCCACAAGAAGAAAATGTAGAAGGTATCTCTTCAATTTTCTTCAAAATCTAACACTCTTTTATATATATATATATATATATATATATATATATAACAAAGCTAGATAAGAAATTAAGAGAAGATAAACCAACAAAGAAAGTAAAGACAATAGAATGGAAGGGTACCAGTTTCTGTAGCTTGAAGAATAAGATGGTAGCTCTCAACCCTTGGGTAAAATTTAAGAAAAATGGAGGAGAAAGGAGAGAGCTCAAGAACCAAAGTGAAATGAAATAAAAATGCAAGGCACAAAACAACATATGGAAGGCTGATAGGATCAACAATCATCATGGAAGAGAGAGGGAAGAGCTTATCTAATGTTGATTCATTAAGACTTGAATGAAAAAGGTGATGGGAGATGGTATGGTGTGCAACAAAGTGGTTGGGAAGCAAGGTGAGGTGACACAAGGTAAGATTTTTGCATAAAGTGGGGAGTATAAGCAATTATCTATCCAAGGTAAATGAAGGTTTGGGAAAGGTTCACAAGGTAAAAAAGGTTGACCAAAAAATTCAAAATAGAATAAGATACGAATGAAAAATCTCCTCACACAACGCCTGAACAACCTCTGGTCGATTGCCGGTCATTTGCCCAACATCTCTTGATAGTACCTTTTTGCTCTAACACCTAGTCACTGAAAATTCTAAGGTTTCATTTTGAATCAATTTAACCTTCCACTCTAACCCAAACACGTGTAATTAACACATCCATCACATATTATATACCTATAGTTTCTATGATAAATTCACATAACATATCAATTTTCTGTTATGATCTTAATTACAATTTATAGAAAATAGAGTATTACATTTAGCATTGCTCTTAGTATGAGAATGGTATGAAAACCAGACTCATGCTAGAAACAGTAATAACATTCATATTTTTATTTTTACTTTTTAACCTCTTTATCTTAAATGAGTTTTTTAGTCCAAAAATGTAGGATGTTATAATTGGAGCCTTCTGCTTTTATTTTTTTTTTCTTTTGAAGCAACAATTGATCATAGGAATTTTTTAATTTATAAACTAGTTTTTGATAAATTATAAAAAAAAATTGAATGTTATTTCATTTTAACACTATAATGAAGTTTACTCTATCAATTTCTCAATATAAGACATATCAAGCTTATAATTTGATTTCATGATATAAATTGTTTTACGAAAATTATCAACAATTAAATACTTTATTCTCACTTCTAACCTTACTTTATTCTCTTTTTATTTAAACAAGTAATGATGTTAAATCTACTATGATAGTGTAATAATAAAAGTAGATAATTTTTTTATCTAGAATTTTAATGATCCTTATTATGTACATAAGAATCTAATATGTTTTATACTTATAAAACATATGGAATAGTTTATATTTGATTGATATAAATTTATTAGCCAGTACCATGTAACAGAGTTCCGCTAGTTGAACAATTAGTTTTACCGCAATGAGTTAGTTTTGTCCGAGTCTCGACTATTCGTTATATGGCTTTAGTTAATAACTAGCTTTTTTGGACAAGCATAATCCAAGACTTTTCAAGTAACAAACGAGTACATTTTACGAGCACTACTTCAAACAAGCTTATTTTTTAAGACACAATCTCTTAGGGGACAAAAAAAAATGCTGTAAATTAGAAATTAGCTGGAGGTATAAAAACTATAAATTATTTGAAATAACTATCATAATAGAATTTTCTTATATATATATATATAAAGATAGTTTATTCATCATGTTAATAGGTTGAAATTAGCTTATAAATTACTTCTTCATCATTCAGCACACATCAAATAATGTGTAAACGAGTATCCAAATATATACTAAAAGTCCATCCTAAAGTCGTTATACACCATCAAAAAAAAAAAAATTAAATTGTAAACAGAATATGGAAAAGATTATTCATCGATGCCAAAGAGGAAAAATGTGTAAAGCTAAAGATGAAAAGATCTTATCTTCTGGCGGCCGTAGTTAGGTCAGTGGACCAGTAGGGACGGAGACTCAGGCCAGCTTTCACCTACTCCTCCTTCATAGGTTACGGTAGTCCTCCTGCCTGGCTCTGTATTCTGAGTATCCATCCTTCATCTTTTTCTTTCTTTTTGTTTATAAATAGCCTCTAATTGCCTTTATTCCGTCTAACTTGATTTTATTCAGATATTTGTGTTGAAGTGGGCATCGAATTTGTGAACAAATCAAAGTTCCCAGCACATTTAAAGCTCGGACCTCAGTGCCTGGTAGAGCAATTTGACCTAAAAAAGGAGCATAATTAGATTCATCGACACATGGGTCTGCACCAGTCATTCAAATCCGATCCTCCTTCCCCCCATCTTCTTATTTTATATTTTATACTTGTATTTCAAAAGCTATTATGCTTCGGTAGAGAACAAAATACATGATCTTTACAGGGAAAAATACATAATAGGAACCAGCGTTCTTCAAAAGAAATTAATTCTAACTTTTACTATACGATAATAAATGAAAGAATATGATTTTTTTAATAAAAGAAAATGAATTTTTACTATAACTTTTACTATGTTTCCATTCTAGTAAACACAAGTCAATGGGTTCTAGTAGACTTCCAAATTTCTTTCGACCTACTAAAGCATCCACTCTACTTGAATTAACCATAATTTTTAGCCTCTAATTAAGCCAGTAATATTGTCATTAAGCCCAAATTAAAACCCCCATACCAGTCATCATTCATTCTAGTCGTCAAAACCAAACACAATCCCTAAAAACTCTCACTTATATTCACATTTTCATCACTTTCTTTCTCTTTTTTGGTTTTATTTTCTTGTAGCTTATTCTAACTTGATCTACTTGGGTGTGGGTGTTTCTCCTATGTATCAACTCTAATTCTTTTTTACATGTCTATGAGACTTTATAATTATTATCTTTTGTACTGATAAGTATATTTTGGTGTTGTGAGATTATTTTCTTATTATTAGGTACATTAAAGAACTTTATTTCACTAACAATCTTCTAAAGCACTTTTACAGTACTTACCCTCCTTTCTCCTTAGCACTCTCCATTATCGACCTACAATAGATGCTAGTATCCTTGGTCTGATATAGGCAAGAGTTGATTCCATGCTCCCTCACCTCATTAGAAAATTACCTTACCCCTCTTTTCTTTGCACTTCACCATCCCTTCACCATAGTCAACTTTTTTCCCCTCTCTTCTCTTATGTGTTGGTTAAGGGTCTTAGAGAAGGCTTGTTACATGATTTTAATTGCAAACCACACACTTTTATGCTTCTTCTCTCTAATTAAAATATACTAAGTGTTACTTTTGTACTTGTTGTTGTTGCAACTAGGACTACTTTCTCCTTCATCCTCTAATGTTGAAGTTTCATTTCTCTTCCTTTAATCATCAATCTAACTCCATTTTGTTTTCCTTAAGCAAAGGAGTGTCAAATTTTGAAAGGATTAAAGAGAATTTTCATTCCTCTACTTTGCCATTTGAAATTTTAAAAGGAAGTTCAAATATTACTCCTCTTCTTTTAATATGTCTTTATAATGCTTTTGTGTAGTTTATAAAGGATTTTTTATTATTAATCTTAAAACCTTGGTTGTTGAAGTTAATCAAGAGATCTTAGTAGTGAAGACACCAAGCTAGGTTCCCCCCCTTTTTTCTTAAGGAAAATCAAAGTTTTTTTAACATATGGATTGGCGCTTGGATGAGAATATGTTATCTTTCATTTTCTATATATGATTGTCTTAAAGTTCAAACATGATAAGAGTTATCTATGTTCATTGCCATGTTTATCATGATATTTATTTATTCTGTGAAGAGCATGTTTGATTATTTTAACCTTTTTGATGAATTTTGTTAAAATAGCATGCAATATTGTTTTAATTTAATTTAAAGCATGGTTTTATGTGTTTCATATGTTGAGATTAATTTTATATATCTCCTAATAGTATGGATGCACGTTAGGCATTGATTCAAATAAGTTAGAATTTATATGAGTTTTTAGTAGATGTAATCTATTGATAGTGTGCAAAACTAGTCAAATGGTTCACTAAGAACCGAGTTTTGGCCAATCAATCAACTAGGTAGTAGGGTAATTATTTATTTAGTTTTGACCTTGCGTCGTTTAACTAGTTGAGGGCTCAATCAATTAATTGGTTACCCTTAAACTAGTGATTTGGTTTGTTTGATATATATATATATATATATATATATATATATGATATGTTTAATGTGATTATTCCCAAACTAGTCCAATGGTTTGTGAGACTAGCTAACTAGTCCCTTGGGATGACTTTGTATAATGCCCTTATTTTTTTTAAACATTGATTTAATGAGGATTTGTATTATTTAGAAATAAATGTATCTTATTTTAATGATTTATTACCTCCTATTGGGATATAAAGGTCATGTGGTATGTAATCTAAAATTGTTAAGTGAATTTTATTATTCTAATATGCTAATTATTTTTTAGGGATGCTTAATATTTAATTTCATCATTTTAGGAGTTTGTTTCCTATTTTATTCATATTTTATGAAATAATGGCATATAAGGGTTAAGTTGATAACTTAATATCTAAAAGCCTTAATTAGATATTTTAGGATAAAAACTTGACTCTTGAAATAGTGCATTAATGTGAATAGTATATTGATATAAATAGTGAATCTCAATAATAAATAATTTTTTTTAAATAAAAGCTTCTTGGCATATGTATGCAAATCACATGATACATGGATAATGTTCTGATGAATAATAACTTTTAACAAAATTGATGTGTAGGCCTATTTTAGGGCGGTGAAAAATAATATATCAAAATTTGTTAATAGTTTAAATGTAAGACTAAAAAAGGCGAGTAGCCTCATGATAACCTTCGAGGTAGGGTCGGTAGTGGATGCCTTCCCTATTATTTATATGGATTAAACCATCTTTGTGAGGTAGTGTATTTTGTGTTTGTTATTGGTCTATATGCCTTATCAAGACCCCTATTTCTACTTTATAGATGAATAGGGTTGCAAATGAGTTGAACCAGCTCTGAACTGTTAGGCTTGGCTCATTTAGTTAAACATGGAAAGCTAGAGCTCGAAAAAGTTTAGCTTTACTCAATTATAGCTTAGGCTCGTGAGCTCGGTTTGGCTTAAATCATTAAAAGCTCAACTCGGCTAGTTCATTTAATTAAACAAGTAGAGACTGAGTCAGGGGTATTTGAGTCAGCTCATCTCATTTATATCCTTATAGGTGACTAATGAGCCTTAGAAATTAGTTTCTTGAAAGGGTTTTGTGGTAATCTTGAGTCCTTGTGCTTTTTACAATTTATTTTGTAGTAGTCTTGAGTCTTTGTGCTCTTGACGTTTGTTTAGAAATTTCATAAATGAATCTATATTATAATCTATTTTAATGGGTTTTATTAAATATCATTAATGTTAGATAACATAAGGAATAATTGAGATAATCAAACTATGACATTATTTATATAAGAAAATGAGTAAGTATAAAAATGAGTTGTGTGATAATATAAATAAAGAATATAATAATCAATGGATCTTGCATGTGTGTGAATTTTAGTATTTTTTATGCTCGATGTCATATTTGTAGTGTTTATATTATTTTAATTGTTTTATTGGAATTCTAGGGTTTGATGAATAGTGTGAATAATCATGAATAAAAGTTAATAGTATTGAATAGTTATAAATAGCATGAATAGTGTGAAATGTATAATGCGTTATAAATTCATGTAATCACATGTTTATACTCTTTCAAACATGTTCCTCTAATTTTTATAGTAGGTTTATATGAATTATAAGTTATAAAGGTATAAGCATGATATTAAGGTGAATTATATGATACTAGAGAATTATTATAAAATCTAAATCCATGATAATGTGAGTTGTTTCATATATATATACCATATAGGGCATATTTTAAGTGTTTATTATGCAACTTGCTTTAGCGTGATTTATTTTTTCCTAGTATATACCTAATGTTTTGTGTAAGCATGCTATAACTTTTATTAAGCTATGTTCACTCAGTACATATATCATATTAATATTTGACTTTTCAGATGTTTCGTGTTATAGCACTCCACTTCTCAAAAACCTAATTTTTATAAAATATCAATGTTGATTTATGAGTTTTGACCTTTAATTTAATTTTAATTATTTTTTTAAGTTGTGATTCTCACAAATGTTTGATAAGTTTCGATTTGTTTTATGGTTCTATTGATGGTTTCAAATTCATATTGAGATTTATTTAATTGTCAGTTGTTGCGGATAGTTCTATATAAATTCGTTCATAACTATAATTTTACTAAATTCACATAATTTATTTTTTGATTCTGTTGGAGTTATATTTCATTAACGAAAATAAATTAGTTTAAATTTTCAAATCCCTTTATAATAGTAAAATTATTTTAATTACATTTATCTATAGGAAATATTTTTTTTATTTAAATTTATTTTTTTACTAGGTTGATAAGATCTTAAAGAAATAAAAAGATTTTTATAACCTATTTATGATTTTCCTTTCGAAAATATTTTTTTCTATTATAGTTTGTGGATGACTTTTTAATAAACATTTTAAATTAATTAAAGTGGATCAAAGTTTTTTTTTAAATATTTTTTGTTCTATTTTTGTATATTATTTTGTTATTGAAATTGTATTTTGGAGAAGGGCTACGATTTAGTTTAATAAAGATAATTTTTTTAGATAAGTCTTTTTTTTATTTAAAAAGTTATTTGTACTTTTTATAGGATTATTTTTGTTAAATTTCATCCTAATTGAAATGTCTTTTAACTATCATACTTTTAGATGTTTAATTTAGGGTAATGTTATTAGAAAATGGGTAATTTATATTTAGAAAACAAAATATGTAACTTTGACTAACTTACCCTTCACACTTTACAATTTGAGCTCCCATTTTCTACCTCTCTTGTGTTGCCCTTCTTTCACATTCACTTTCTTTTATCCTTCACATGTCCATTTTCTCATTCTACCCTTCACTTTTCTTTTCCCTTCCTTGATGCAACCCTCATTATCTTAGCTTTCCTTTCTCCTCAATAGAGCCCATTCTCCCTTCTCTTCTCCCTTCCCTTCCCTTTGTTTCTTATTCTTTCCCATTATGCCTTATTTTTCTCCTTGTACCAGCAAACCTTAATTTCACAACACCTAAACAAATTACAAGGTCAAAGCTACAAAGAAGGATAAGATTCTTGTATCTATGGACGACTTGACAAGGCAGATAGCATATGCATTTGCTTGAATATTGCTTCAAACTACACTACAATGTAGCACAACATTCATGGAAATGTAAGATGCTCACACAGGTGATGAATCTCAACATGGATAATCATGCAACCTAGGTTTTCCAATGTAAAGAGCTCTAGCGGCCTTAGTTTTCAAGCATGAAGAGCTCAGTCATCCCAAGGAGGCTAGTGTGAGAACATCATGCTTCCCATGGCCTTAAACGTGGGTCTCCCACTCTTCTTGGTAGAGGCTACATGAAGGGATTACAATCACCATGCTTGTTTGGAATACACACACATTCTAAATGTATTTATGTTGTTTATGTGCACCTCATCCAAGATTTGTTAGTTTTCTTTTTACATGACACAAAACCATTTATAAGCTATAACTATAAGAGATATTTCATGACATATCAAATATTTGATAATTATGAAGATCTTATAGAATGGACTCGTGATTTTGGTAGAAGTTGTATGTTGGTTTTAGTCATAAAAGGTTTGAAGAAATAAAATGGTAAGGGATTTGGTTGGGTATCACTTAGATGCAAAAAAGGAAGCACATACATACGTACTAAGTCTATGGAAGGTGATAATGTGAAAAATACATCTTCGAAGAAAAATGATTATCCTTTCAAGATTACTAGAACCAAAAGTATTGATGGAGGATTGGAAGTAGTTGTTAATAATGGAGCACATAATCATAATTTGGAAAATACTCTTGAATAGTGTAATTTTGTAGGAAAGCTAAAATAAGAAGAAATAAAGTTTGTTTATGAACTTAAATAAAAAAGGCATTCAATCGATAACACATCTATTTGCTTCTTTAGAAAGAGTTTGTGGGAAAAGTGATCATGAAAAGTCATATTTAAAATGGATAATAGAAGATTAAATTGGATAAAATGGATGAGACCTAAGGATGTAAGAGAGAAAAGTGTGTCAGTCTTTTTGTTGGGGATGTGCCCAACCCTATTTATATGCTTAATGATCTCTTTTTGAGGAGCTTCCACATCTTACCTTTAGAGCTCATACATGATAAAGATGGATGGAGAACCCATCATGGAGTTGAGCCTAACAATTTTAGGTTTTTTCCTAAGGATTTTGCTAATTTTATTTATGTAGAGGATGATAATAGCTACCCAAGTGTTGAGGGCGGTGAAGATGAGGAGGAGGCAACATCATAATGTTTTTGGTTGGGTTATAATTATTGTGTCCAGATCATTTTCCTTTAGTGGATATTACAAAAGGTGTTATAGGATAGGTGCATGGTTCTAGGTAGGAAGTGGCCTTAAGAATGTATTTTGGGGAAACAATCTTTTGGGTAGTGTAGTCGTAGAAAGCCAATGGATATATTTGGACTCCTCCATCGAGGGTAGGTAAGAACTATGATCAGGTGTCATGATTTGTGTAGTGGTTTTAGTTGGTATCAGTGGTGTAAGGTTTAGTATGGATATAACATGTTTATATTATGTATGTGTTGTTGTTGCACTTAGACATTCCGCTCCTTTTTTGTTTTACTCCTAGTATCCTTCTTCTCTTGAGTTTCTAGTAATAAGATCTTTTAACTACCTATTTCATTTCTTTTTCCTTTTGAGTATCACTTGGTTTGATCAAACTTTAGGGATATGATTCCTTTTTAAGGGGGTGATAGTGTAATATCTCATTTCTTAAAAACCTAATTTATTAAAGATTTATTTTAATTAAAATACAAAATAAATTTTATATATTTATTAAACCCTTAGTTGGATAAAAAATCCTTGTTTTATTTCTATTTTTTAACCCTTTACCACAAGCTCATTTCTATGAGATCTTCTAATCAACTCTTGGCTATCAAGATTTTTTCCAAATCATTATAGGCTTTTTTTTTTTGGGTTTCCTGGGTTGTTTCAAAATTATAATTAGATAAATCTATGAAAAAGCATTATTTATGCTTTGTTTAGACATCTTATTGTACTTGAAAGGTCCAAAACAACCCTTTGAGCTATCTAAAATTTACTAAAATTAAGTGATAATTATATTTTATCATTAATGATCTAGAAATGTCTTAGAAATATTAAGTTATAAATTTTATGATTTTGGGAACTTATTTCATCCCTTTAGGGCATAATTCTCTACAAAAGGTCATGTTTAAGCACATGTAACTATTCTAAATTTTTTGAAACTTAATTCTAGCTTTTCATTTATTGAAAACCAATCAAAACAAAGGGCCATGATTAGCTATGGATGTCGACATTCCCCACCACCACACAAAATATCCCACCTTTATATTCTTTTACCATAATACCCTTATACACTTAAATTGAGAACTAATATATATAACCTTTACTCATTTGATCTTATCCACCCCAAAACCTCATCATCTTCCACCTTATAACTCTCTATTATTCCTACTTAGGCTGAACCACCTTACTCCACCCATAGCCATCATCTTCACCACCAAAAACCTCCATTTTCTCCATTTTCTTCTTTTTTGAACTAAGAATTAGTCCCTTAGTGTTTTTAACTAAACAAAAGGGGAGTAATCCTTGAGGATCTAGAGGAAAATGTTCTCATATTCAAACTTGTACTTATTTCTTACTTTTGGATCATTAAGCTTAGGTAAATACAATATTACTATAACTAGACATTAACTTTAATGTTTAGTATGTTTAATTACATTTGATTTGGTTTGTGTCATTTTTCAGATTATTAGTCTTTTAGGTGCGATTTTGCTCCTTTGGTTTTTTTTACTTGATAATGCCTTATTATAGGTTGTATGTTGTAGATTAATTTTCATAAAAAGCGTGATTCAATTCGAGTTTGTTATCATGCTCTAGTTTTTGGTTGAAAGTTATGAAAGCTTAGTTGTTCTTCATGACATTCTTTGAGTTATTGATATTATTCATCATGTTCTTGAGTAATTACCTTCTAATTACTCTAAATAGTATTTAATTTGTGATTAATCATGTTTCTATGATAATTAGTCAAAGTATGACATATTTATTCCTAAAAAGATTTTAGTGTAATCTTAGGGTCCAACCTTCGACCTTTGAGTTTTTGGTCCTCATGGATAGCAAATGAAAGTGAATAGTAAATCTTGGTAAATAGTAATTTTAGATAACAAAATATTTTTATTTTTGGATCTAAGTTTTTTAATATAAAATAAAAACTTCTATTGACCAATAAATAACATTTTCATAAATAGTATTTTTTTTTAATTTGGTGTGTGGCCTTGTTTTCACTTAGTTAAATTATTTATATTTTCATTTTTCACTAATTTT
This sequence comes from Tamarix chinensis, assembly GCA_030549775.1. Classification (NCBI taxonomy): domain Eukaryota; kingdom Viridiplantae; phylum Streptophyta; class Magnoliopsida; order Caryophyllales; family Tamaricaceae; genus Tamarix; species Tamarix chinensis. The sequence goes on from CM060179.1 coordinate 88,790,074, forward strand.
GGCCCCAACAAGAAAAGGCAGTTTTGGGCATTTTACCTTTTTATTTATGACATCTGATCCTTAGTATTGGGTTCCAAGTACCAAAAAGTGTATTTTTGGTCATTGATTGACTAACTAGGTGAATATTGAGTTAAGTTAGATTTTAGGGCCTTGTTGACCTATGCTTGACTTTTGGTTTTGAAAAACTCTTACTTGGTAAGAGGTGCATCACTTTTACTTGCTTAAAAGTATTTCTCCTGGCCTTTAGCTTTTGATTTTGGATTGTTCCTAAGGCTTAACTTTAGCCTTTCATTTTAGATTTTTGTTAAAAAATTTGTAGGGATTTTTTGATCCATAATGATCTTTTATATCATCAATTTTATTGATTTGGGTGATCTCTAATCATTCTTATGGTTTTATTTTAACCATAGACAATTATATGATATGTTAATGCAACGTCCCTCCTCAAATTTACTACTTAAAAATTTTATTTTATGGAAGTTTTAATTACAAAATAATGAATATTACAGCCATACTTAGCATAATGTTGTTTCCTTACCTTCGTTATACCAGGTGTTAAGGCTCAAAACAAGTTAGATTTAAAACAAAATAGCTAAAAGTAGAGACAATATCATAATAAATGTTACAAATAAACATCATCCTTACAACAATGATAATTAAAATACAGTAAGGGACATAATATTCCAAAAGAAAATTAAGTACAATGGAGGTTAGCCCCTAAAGGTACGACATCGTTTTGCACTAACTCTTTGACTCAAAATCTTATTCTGACAACGAAATCTCCTCCCGATGACCCCATTGATCCTCACCACACTTATACATCTCACATCGCTTAATGGCTTGCACATAATCATTTGCAAACATAGTATCAATATGAATTTATCATATTAAGTAAATCACAATATCTGGCAAGTGGTAACACACTCACATTGTACATAATCATACAATAATAAAAAAATATTCTTAAAGTGCAAAAATCACATGCGATGGCAAGAATATGATAACCATGTGATAATATGTACAACATCAAAGCCTCATGCTCATAAACCAATATACTTAACCATTTGACATCCAACTCAAAGCACACAGAATCATACCATAATCCAAGAATAGTGTACTAAGGCTCTACTGACTAGCCAACCAAATCAATTCACTTACCAAAGGTAAGGCACAAAGGTAACTACCAAACCAACAATCCAATACATATAAAGACCTTCAAAAAAATACTTGTTATTTATTTTACATAAGGGGAGAAAATCAATCCCATGACACTAACGTACAATCCTTCATATTGGTGCATAGAGGCAACATAATACCCTTAGACCATAGAACTTAGGGAAACTAACATAAACCTAGTCATATTAGTGCACCAAGGTAACACAGTATCCTTAGTCCTACTTGGTCATATAATCCTTAAGTATTGATATTCCTAATAAGTCTAAAGAACTAATTAGAGTAGATGTAGGGCCTTGATAGGACACTAAGGCACATCAACAAAACAAAAACAATGGCTAAAACTTGTCTTTAAGGTAACTAGCCCTAAGGATCCACCATTCTAAAACTTTATGGATTCCACTTTAAGTATTAATGTTTTATCAGGTGATCACAATTATCACATACTACACAATAGTTCAAATCCAATACTTAAGAATTTTTCCTTTATTTTTCAATTATTCAAGTCAAGTCTAAGGTCAACAGTCTAAGCTAAAGTTAAGGTCAATACTAAGGTCAACCTAAAAATATACTAAGGATATCCTATGTTTAATTATTCACATTAGACGCATTATGTCAAAAATGATCAAAATGCCCTTAAAATATTAATTACACAATTATTATTCAATTTAGTACCAAACTTTATTACAATGATAATTTGTCATGAAAAGGCAAAAAGATATTGATTTAAAACACTTTAGCATGTAGGAAATTTTTAAGGGTTAGTTATTGACTATATTTCCGTTTATGCATGTATTTAACATTTTACGCATGCCAAAACCTAAGAATGAATTTCTAGAGGATCATATATTCCATGCAAAATATGCATACAAATTTAAAGCATACACCAACATTTAATATACAATTAATATCATGGTGCATGCAAGAAGGCATTTCTATCTCTAAAGCATGAGAATAGCAATGAACACAAAACTAACCATAATCATGCTATATATATCAACCTTAGCTACAACTTGTGAAAATAAATTATGGAACACTTAAAATGGAAGAAGATAACTTGACAAGGCCATATACCCTAACGAAATCCTAATCATGTATGTGTAAACCTTGTACAAATTTCACATGCATATACCCCATATTTAATAACAAGTGTGACATACAATCTAATTATTTAAAATCATGTTTTCATCTTATCACATACTTTTATAACACTTACACAGAATAAAACCATACCTGGATTCTAGTTCTAAATAATCTATCATAGTCACACAAATTCTACCATCTCATGAGTAATTAGATTTATTTAAATCCAAGCTACATAAAAGCACAAAAGTTGACCTTCTCCATGAAACCTCAAGTATTACCTAAGAAAGAAAACACCCAACAACATATATTATCATATAACACAATACAAACCAAAACCAAATCCACAAAGTAATAAAAGATAACTGAGGGAAAGGAAACCTACACAAGACGACAATGTAGCAGGGGCGCAACAACTAAGTAAAGCTCATGACGCAAGCTCTTAAGAGCATGAGGTTTTCACAAAGAGGAGTAAGTAGTGCTAAAGGCTCATCCAAAAGAGGGGGGAAATGTGCAAGGCTTAAGCACCAAGAGAGGCTTAACCTTCAAGGATCACACAGTAAGGAAGTGATGAGACTCAAGGCACACACATGAGTAGTCCACACAATAAATATTGAATAGCATGAGGCTTGGACACAAGGGGATGGGAAATAATATGAGTTACTCACATTACCAAGGTAGTGCAATGTGAGCTGCCCATGAAAAGGATGAGGAGAATCATGAGGTTTTAGTGTTTCAACATATGTGACTTTGACAAAGAACACAAAATATTAAAGGAGAAAGATGGGAAGGCTATAAATGGGAGCATGTGAGAAAGGATAGAAGAGCATTGATGAAAGGGCTCTAATTTAGGTTGGAAGAAACACAAAAATAAGGGAAAAAGAAGGTCTTATATGGACAAGGTAATGTGTTAATGGCTAAGGTAATAATTATTGTAATTAATAACACATAATTATAAATTTTATAATTAGGTTTTCCACAAATGGGGTAGTATAATCAATTATGTGTTCTTTAATTTATTCACTTGTGCATACATTTGGTGTGAACATAGAAAATACACAATCCTCTAGACTTATCATTTCACAAAATGCTAGAGGCTATTAGTCATGTAATAACTTGGTACATTTTCTTCTCTATATGATCATTAACTTCTATATGGGAGTAGAGACTTAAGGATTGGTATAAATTTGGTGCAATATGCCCAAAGTCCTTTTGAATTTTATAGGATGTTCAACCTGCAATGCCATCTTATGATTTATAATTAGTACCCTTGGCCTTTTGTATATTTGTGTTAAGATTATAGAGTCCCTATATGATTTTGGCTTTTATACCCTATTGGTATAATTGTGCCCTATAGGTGTTGTCCATTGGTGGAAGGGTTGATGATGCACATGAGAATACAAAATGAAGATGGTGGATTAGGGTAATCACCATCATAATTGAAAATAGAAATGGAAGTTAAAGAAAAGGAAAATATAAACTTAATGACCCCTTAAATTTATATACCCACAATAACTATATGAAGTATAAAGAACGTATGATTTTGAAGATATAATTCAATGAAACTCTTCATTCAAGTTTGAAGTTGCGTCTCATTAAGAGGGAGGAAAATATGAACCTCCTAGATAATATATAAGGGTTGGGGGATATTTTAGGTTAAGTTGATAGGCCATGAAACTCATTGGTTGATTATTTTTTTGTTAGATTTGAACTAGCTTTATTCTTCTCTTTAGATAATTAGCTAGTTTGATTATTAACAAAATTAGCCTCTTTTACGTTTATTGAGTTAGTTTGTAATTATATGAGACAAATAAAATTGATATAATTATTTGGCTCACACATGAATAAAATCATATTTGGGAGGTTCCTTACAAGTAACCATGCTAAGAAAGTACTTTAACCCATCATTGATTGGTAGAAAGCAAAAACTAAGCCTACTAGTGTCTTATGGTAGGTTTGTAAGGCCTTGATGGTGTCTTATGGCTAATATTTTTTCCATGGCATGTTGATGACGTTACTCCATGCTCCCAACCTAACATGGTAGTGTCTTAGAAGTTAAAGAGATAAACTAATAGCTAAGCATCATTAGCTTAGCAATAAGAAACCTTATCCTTTAGTAGTTGTTGTAAGGAATGATCTTCTAAGTACAACCATCATCTAATGGTTTCGTAAAATATCATAAGCCCCTACCAACAAGTCTTCCATGTTTCTACTTCTTCCCTTGAATATCAGTGCCAAAATTTGTCCTAAAGCTACCCAAAAACCGTGGTTGAGTGGTTGTTGATTCTTGGATTCTTTTTTATCCTTAGGGTTGGAAAATGATCCATTCTTGAGCTAAAAAAATTTCACTGAAAACCCTCCCCCTTGATTTTTTTTACTTGATATTGCTTGAAATTTAGGTCCTAATCTCACTAGTAATGTATAAGGGATGATTTCTAGTTTAACAATCAATATCGAAGTTATAAAAGTTCCTGTAAAAATCCCTCACACAAAATAGACCCATTGTTATTGATTTTCCTCCATTTTTGTAACAAAAAATTACTCACATCATGGCAATTTATTTTTTCTACTATCGTAGTTGGGAAATGTTGGTTGTGTGCCATCCATATTCGTCCAAATCTATCTCAAAAATTAAGGTAAAAAGGGTAGTTGTGGTTGCTGTTTGGTGGCTTGTTCTTATCCTTCATGGTTGAATTATGAAGCAATTTATGAGTCTCTTTTAAGATACCTAAAATTTGACTAAAAAAAGTGGTTGGTTACATGGCTTGCATGGCTAACCTTTAGCTAGTTTAATTCTTCCATGTAAGATGATACTTATGGCCTTCAAACTTAGAAGAATTAAAATCTAGCATGATCACACAATGGCCTTTCAATGGACTTAATTAAAATTTAACCTTTTAATGTGAAATTAAGGCCAAACCAAAATGATCAAATATTTTATTAGCAAAACCAAAATTATTGTGGATGCTCCCACATCAAACTTCCAGGGTTGCTGATGATTCAACTTGTTGAATCGGACATTAGTGTGACATTAAAAATAAAATTCCTTCAAAATCTTTAGGCCATAAGGATTAAAGTAATTCTTGTCCCAATAAAAAAAAATCAATTATTTTGAACAAAAAAAAAAGAATCTTGAACTGTAGTGCACATTAGAAGTGAGTGGTAGTGGTGAAGCTAAAAAATCATGAGTACTAATCCATGTGTATGGGTTGTTATCAAAGGTGTGGAATTTAAGTTTAGAGACACTTAAATTTTTACCAAAGCTCATATCCTCATGGTTCAAAGATTTTTTTTTATGGAATAAAAAGAGTAAGATACTCACATAGTTAATCTTCTCAACAAAGGGTAAGAAATGGCTAGATATCATGTTTACTTCAAGGGCATATGACTTGGATTCAACATAAAAACTCACGGTTTCATAGGGCAAGAATTTTTTTGTGCACAAGTGAGCATGGCCAAATCACCTTAGTATTTGTGTGGTTAAGATTTTCAACAAAGGGTGAGTGATGGGTAATGTTTTCTAAAGGTAGTTATATGATGATGGAATTTTGGATGTATAAAGTGTATTGTCAGCCATTTTTGTTTATGAAACCTAAAACACATGATGGTAACCTAGGAGGAATAACAAGCATATCTGGACAAAATATATGAAGAGCATTATTAAAACGAGTACTTTTTATAGATAAAAAAGTAAAAGTTTTAATATTTACCTCATCCATGGGTTCAAAATATTTTTGTTGAGGGTTAAGTAGGTCAGAAGGTGCTATTGCAAGATGACCAATATCCTTCAAAATTGAGGGGCTAGGCTCATGTGGTGTAACTAGATCTTTCATGTTGTATAGGGTCTCGTGAACCCTCATAGCTTCTTTCAATATTTCCTCCCAAAAAACAACATCGAGATTCTCCTTTTCCTCCTTTTTCTTCACTTGTTGATTGATCACTTCAAATTTCATAGGTGTCACTTGGGACATATGACTTTAGAGTGACCAATGACTTGACACTTTGAGCACCTACCAATTATTTGTTTACCTTCTTCAAGTTTGAACTTCTCTCTTTGCTCTAATACTTAAATGAAGGCATTAAGTTCTGTATTGATTTCCTCTTTGTTAGAACACAATTATTTTCAATGGTAAGTTCAAGACATTTTTTGTGTAACACCCCAAATTTTATTATTGAAAATTTTTATTTTACGGTGGAAGCTTATAGCCAAAATATTGGGTGTTACCATTGTAACTGATGTAATTCTGGTTTACCATACCATTCTCACGTCAATAACGAGCTAAAACCATTAAAAGTCAAAAATAGAGTAACTTGAAATAAGAGAAACTTTATAAATGTAAATATAAGTTTGGAGATTAACTCCGGAATACAATAATAAAATACAACAAAAATGATACTATAGATCAAAGAGTCCCAAAAGGTATCTGGGTAGAAATATCATCAGGATAGCATAACTCTTTGCCCAAACACCTAGTACAAGAAAAGTCACTCCTCCTCATACAATGCATCAAAGGTAGCAAAATCGTCTGTCTAGTTCTCAAAGACCTACACAAAAGCAACTGAGTTATCTACTTGTGGGAATGAGCAGCACTCATGAAAAGGATGGTCAATATACTATGTATTGAAAAAGGTAAAAATACTTTCGAGTTAGGGATAAAGATAAAAAAATACATTCATAGTTGATGATAAGTACACATAAAAATTATGTAAAGTCTCATAAGGTAAATACTTATCCAGGCATCTTGATTAGCTATAAGCATTTTCATTCTTATACTTATGTTGAGTTTAGGGACCCTACTATTATTAAACTGGTGGAACAGTCTAAAGTACCTCTCAAAGATAACACATCTAAGCCACTATTATCATCCGGTGGAACAGATCCAACACCTCTCAAGGAAGAACGCTCCTGAACAACTATTTTTAAACTGCTAGAATGGTCTGAAACACCTCTCATGGACAATGGATCCAACACCTTCATCATGACTCACATAATCTTCCACTTTAAATCGTTAATATCTTATCCATTAGGTTAATTATCTCAATGCATATTCTTGTTCACGATGAGTATAGGGCGCTACTATTAGTAATCAGGTAGAATTGACTAAAGCACCTCTCAAGGACAACACACCTGAGCCACTATTATCAATAGGTGGAATTGATCTAACACCTCTTAAGGTAGAACACTCCTGATCAACTATTCTTAAACTAGTGGAATGGTCTGAAGCACCTATTAGGGACAATACACCTAAGCCACTATTATCATTTGGTGGAACAGATCTAATACCTTAGCCCGACTCACATGATTCTTCACTTTAAATGATTAATGGTTATTCATGATTGATTTAGAGGTACATAAGACGTTTGAGGTAGGTAAGTACATCACAAAGATCATATGGCCGTTCTCTAGAGTTAAGATCCTTATATTTCCTTAAAACCCTAATTTCACACTTTTATCATAACTCTTCTTCTATTACTCTTTTAATCACTAAACTCATTACCTCTTCCTCAAATATTATAATTATCAAAATACTCAAATTTCAAGGCCTAAATATAAGGTCTTTCACATGTGATATAAACCATATCCCAAAATTTACTATTCCTAGGGCATATAAACTCTAATTTAACAAATCAATCATAACTCATTCTGTAGAGCTCAAACAAATACCAGATTCAACACAAATTCTCATAACACTACTATTAACAAAAATACTCAAATTTCATGGTTTAACTCTACCATTTCACACATGTAATAATAGCCTACTCATTTTAAGGTTACTATTCTCAAATAAAACCATTTTCATATTTATTAAAATTAGGTCATTCTATAACAACCCTAATTTTTGAACCAAAAAAATTCAATTTTAGGACAACGTGGAAGCATTTGAAAAAAAAAATCAAGGAATGTTACCACCACATCAACCATGAGAGAGTTGTGATAATCACACAACTTGTAACACTCCCAAAATTTTACTCATTTTTCTTAAACAAGACTTATAAATTAAAAACCGTAAAATCTAGGGATGCTACCGCCACACTTAGTACTAGACCGGTTCACTCCTACCGTTCTAATACTAAGTGTTAAGGCTAAGAAAAACTACACATAACATCATTAAATAATCCGAATTCATAAATACGGAAATCAGAGTACGGATAAGTCTTTACATAATTGAAATACTAGCTATTGTTTTTTAGAGAGGAAAAATAGCAACAATAATAAAATTGTTTCTGAAGAATCAAACATAATTAATAGGTAACAAGGATAATAATCTCAATGGAAAAACGACCACACAACTCCAGGTCCTGATCCAGCCTAAAGTTATCACTCGACCCCACCTGATGTCCCATAGACATCAATGGCATCAAAGAACATATCGCTTGCCTGCAACACGTCAGACGGGCCTTCTACCCATGAAAGGGGTGATCAATATGCTATGTACTGAACAAGGTAACCGAACACTAAGGCTAGCACATAAACACATAAAATCACGCAGGGAATATTCAACTTATGCATTCAAACCAACACATGTAGTACATAAGGTCATGAAGAAAATTATACAACTTATAAATGATCAAGCCCATACATAAAGGCCCAATTAGTCCGGATCAATTTATTTAATTAATCTTTTATCGGAAGACGAATCACACCATGCCTTTTATCAAATCCATGTAAGCAAAGGAATGCCCCACTATTATTGTCGGTGAGCTGATCACTTGTGGGACAAAGTCCACACCACTATTATTCGCCAGTGGATAGGTCACTTGTGGGATAATAGTCCACACCACTATTCCTAACCGGTGGATCGGCTGGTTATTGCTCACCTGGTATTCCACTATAAGTAATTAATATCTTTTAAATGCCTTAACAACTCTGGTTTGTGTTTATTGAGCTCGAGTTACCCCACTATTATTGCCGGTGGGACAATCACTTGCGAGACAAAGTCCACACCACTATTATTCACTGGTGGATCGGTCACTTGTAGGACAGTAGTCCACACCACTATTCCTAACCGGCAGATCGGTTGGACCCGACTCAATAAACTTTCACTTTAAGTGATTAATGTTTTAAGTATTTTATTCAAAACTTTTGCCCAGACATGCATGACTAACTCCCACTATTCTTATCCACCAAACCCTATTTGACCACACCATACTATGGAAACCATCACCAACCCTAACTTCCATGTAAACCCTAACTCCCATACAACCATTAACTCCCATGCAACCCTAGCTCCACGTAAACCCTACTCCCATCACTACAAGAAAAGCTATTTTTGGCAACGGGTTTTAGCCACGACTTAAAATTTTCGTTGCGAAAAAATAATTTTTTGCAACAATATATAACTTTCGTGGCAAAAGCTTGTTGCCGTAAATGCCCAATTTTTTTGCAACAATAACATGTCGTTGCTATAAAAAATACTTTTACTGCCACAATAATTATTCGTTGCTATATAACTTTTGCAACGATAATTTTGTTGCGAAAAAATAATTTTTTTGCAACAATATATAACTTTCGTGGCAAAAGCTTATTGCCGTAAATGCGCCATTTTTTTCCAACAATAACATGTCATTGCTATAAAAAATACTTTTACTGCCACAATAATAATTCGTTGCAAAAAAATAGATAACTTTTGCAACGATAATTTTGTTGAAAAAAATTGTATTTTGTAACAACCTATCAGGTCGTGACTAAAATTATTACGAGGGTAGAGGGTGTTTCAGATAGCTTATTTATCGTGACGAGATATTGTTGTTGGTAAAAAAAATAGTTTATTACTATTATAGCTTTATTTAAGAAAAATAATATTAGCCAAAAAAATAAATTTATAAGAATCATGTAAAATATTACACTATTTTTTATCCAATTAAAATGAATTAAGAAATGAATAAAATGATTTGAAAAGATTATAATAAAATTAACTTTGTTATATAGCAAAGAATTTTACTAATTGTTGGGAAAAAATATTTTTAGAAATGTTAATATAACTTTAGCAACGTATGAATTAAATTGTGGCAGAAAATAATTTGACAATTTTCAAACTTTACTAACTTTCGCAACGGAACCGATAAAATGTGGCTAAAAATAATTTTCTAAATTTCAAATTAACTTTTGCAACGGATAAAATCGTTACGAAATATTGAGGGAAAAAATAATTTCACCGAATGCAAAGTAATTTTAGCAACGAATTTATTAATTGTGGCAGAAGGATTAAGGTTATAAATTTTAATATATGTTTAGCAACGGATTTATTATACTATGGTCGAAAATAGTTTTATAAAGTTAAAACTGTGCAATTTTTGGCAACGATTGTGATTAGTTGTGACGAAAAAAAATTACCTAAAATTTTCGTTATTTTTTGCAACGGTCAAAACCGTTACCATACATGTTTATTATACTAAAACACATTAAGCGGGACTTTTCGGCGGTAAGAAACGGCCACAAATTTTTCTTAATTGCCCGTCCACATGTTCGAAACAACTTTTGGCTGTTTCCATATATGTTCGAAATACTCCCATGTTCGAAACAACTTTTGGCTCCACCACCTAAAATTTTCCATACGTTGCTTCCTTCCGACATTGCAACGCACACAACCTTGCTTCCTTCCGACATTGCAACGGACGACGATTGGTGGTGTCCGGCCGGTGGTGATTCCGACGACGGGCGCTGGGCTTCGAATAACATTGACTGCTGCAAACTCTGTCAGGTAAGATGGCGGAAAAGGGTATTTTTTTGCTGCAAAACTGAAGATAATAACCGTAATTAAGCCTCATTGAAAGCATAATTCATTGTTTGATATGTTTGTTTGATTTATTTGTCCAATTTCGAATTTAGGTTTAGATTGAATATGCATAAGGACCTGTGGGTTTAGATATACTTCAGATATAGTTGGGAAATTGTGGTTTAATAATAGTTTTGTGAATAAGATATAGTTCGTACAAAGAATATTAATGATGTTTAAGATGGGTAGTTACCATATTAGATTGTAGGAGTTACAATTGTATAATGAGATAGACATATAATGAAAGAATTTGTAAGTTTGGGATTGAATATGCATCAAGTAAAATGTGGTTGTATTTTTCTTTCTCTGTTGTGTTTTGGCCTCTAAATCTTCAATTCTTTAATCAGCCTATTCTACTACATTATCATCATGCACATTATAAGGAAAAATCCAGAATTGGGGCTGTATTATCAAAGTCAGTAAATTTGTTTGATCTAGCATATTATGTGTATGGTGGGGATGTATTTAGTATTTGAGGGGATATTTTTCTCTTCCTGGGTTCTTATGTTTGAGGATAGAACCTGCTTGTATTTAGTATTTGAGGGGATATTTTTCTCTTTATACTCAAGGGCTTGTATGACATAATGACTTAATGTGGTCTACAATGTGGACTTCCATTCAATTCTAAGCTCCAATTGTTTCCAACTTTGATAGATCATTCCTACTTGGTTAAGCTGCTTGGCAATAAAAGGAGACTTGATTGAAGCTAAAGTAGTCCACCAATAGCTCTGTTGCATGGTTGAAAGGTAAGAACCTGCTAGTTAGTACATTTTTTAGCAATTGGTATATACTTGCCTGCTTGTGTGTAGGAAGGGAAAAATATTCTGAATGCTATACATTGAGAATATGTAGGTCTGAGAGAGAAATATTGGGTCCAAACAATCAGTAACTACCTAAAATTATCCTTGTGGTTGTGAGGTCAGTTTATTATTTTCAATTATTGTACTCTTGGTGATTGAATTTATAATTTCTTTTTGTGGAACTTGCTGTGGAGTTCAGTAGTGTACTATTTTCATACAATAATATTGGCATTATAATACTGATGATGTTTTTAATTTTCAGCATTCTTATAGGCGTCTCTTATCAAAGAAGGCGAAGTAGATATATCTATTTTGACAACTACAGGTATTTTTTTCTTTTAGTCCATCTTCTTTTTCACTCATATGATTACTCTATAGTTTTCCATTTGGTTTTGTATAGTTTACATGAAGAAAGTATATATGGAAATTTTTTAAGTTATGATAATTTTTCTATTAATTACTATTCTTTATATCATCCAAAATTGTTTAACTTTTTATGGAAATAAAAATTAGGTAATGCAAATGGATAAAGAATGGATGAAATTGAATCGAGCATCGCCTCAATATTTGGAAGGGATTGATTGTTTTCTAGATTTTGCTTTTAGCATGTCACATTCAGATGAACAGTTAGAATCTGAAAGAATGATTAGTTGCCCATGTAATAAGTGTGCAAACGTGCATTTCAAAAATAGAACTGAAGTTCGCTTTCATTTGTTGAAGAATGGAATTCTACAAAGCTATGTAGTGTGGGATAACCATGGTGAGGTGTTTAATGTCTCTTCATCTGACCATGAGACTTCTATTGATCATGATGACATGCTAGAGATGTTAGAAGTTGGTTGTGGTGTGACTGGGATGGATTTTTTAGAGAATGATGGTAGAAATGAACATAACTTCACCTCGGAAGAACCTACTGGCAAAGCAGCTCGATTCTATCGCCTCTTGAAGGAGTATAAAGAGCATTTGACTTTGGATGGCTCTAGAGTTTCAAAGTTAGGGTATCTTATGAAGTTGCTACATCTTAAATGTATGAACCATTGGAGTGATACCTCCTTTACTGAAATGTTGAAGCTTCAAAATGGGACATTAGGCTGTAATCTTCCGAATTCCTATGACGAGTGTCGTAGGATCATCCGTGATTTAGGCCTAGATTGTATAAAAATTCATGCATGTCCAAATGATTGCATCATCTATTGGCGTGAACATGTCGATGCACAAGAATGTCCGCAATGCCATACCTCAAGGTGGAAGATAGATGGCAAAAGGGTTCCCCGTAAAATTTTACGATATTTTCCTATAAAGCGTAGATTGCAAAGGTTATTTATGGCAGCTGTGACAGCAAAGGATATGCGTTGGCATAAAGAAGATAGGGTTGATGATGGGATAATGTGACATCCAGCGGACTCTCAAGCATGGAAGTCTTTTGATGAGGAGTTTCCATCATTTGCAAAAGATCCTCGTAGTGTGAGACTTGGGTTAGCTACAGATGGTTTCCAACCATTTAATAATTTTGGGGGATCATCTCATAGCATTTGGCCGGTCATTTTGGTTCCTTATAATTTACCACCATGGATGTGTATGAAATCTCCTTATCTTATGTTATCTTTGTTGATTGATGGTCCTAATTCACCGGGAATGGATCTTGATGTCTATTTGCAACCCTTGGTAGAAGAGTTGAAAGAATTATGGGAAGTTGGTGCTGACACATATGATGCCCATGCTAAACAAACTTTGTTATGCGTGCATCAGTACTATGGACTATTAGTGATTTTCCAGCTTATGCAGACCTGTCTGGTTGGAGTACTAGTGGATTTTATGCTTGTCCATGTTGTCATATGGAAGCTGGATCACGTTCAATAACAGATAAGATATGTTACATGAGGCATAGACGTTGGTTGCCAATGGATCATAGATGGAGACAATTACCTAATGCCTTTGACAAAACAAAGGAAAAGGGTACAGTTCCTATCCCATTATCTGGTGATGATGTTTTGATTCAGTGTAGTCAGTTTATCCAAGTACCATTTGGAAAGACAGGTACAAAGAGGAAGTGGGATGATACAAATAGCTTATATGGTTGGAGGAAGAAGAGCATATTTTTTGAGTTACCTTATTGGCACAAGCTAAAATTACGTCATAACTTAGATGTGATGCACATTGAAAAAAATATTTCTGAGAATATTATAGGGACATTGATGGATATCAAAGATAAGACTAAGGATAACTTGAAGGCTCGATTAGATTTAGTGTCCATCGGTATAAGGGAAGATCTTCATCTAATTATTGAAGAGGATAGAGTAAGAGTGCCTATAGCATGCTATACATTGAGGGGTGATGAAAAAACAGCATTTTGCGAGATGTTTCAAAAGTTGAAGACTCCTGATGGCTATTGTTCAAATATCTCCCGTTGTGTGAAAGATAATGGCCGGAAGATCTCCTGTATGAAGAGTCATGATCACCACATCTTTATTGAGCAACTTCTTCCTATTGCTATTCGTGGGCTCCTTCCAAAACATGTTTACGAACCATTAATTGAATTGAGTTCCTTCTTCAGGAAATTGTGCTAAAAGAACTTGAGCATGAAGGATTTGGATGCTCTTGAAAGTCAAATCCCTTACACATTGTGTAAATTAGAAATGGTCTTTCCACCATCCTTCTTCACTTGTATGGTGCACTTAGTCATTCATTTGGTAGAAGAGGCGAAGATTGCTGGGCCAATGAGATATCGTTGGATGTATCCAATAGAGAGATACTTTTTAAATTACAAGTTTTACATTCATTTACTTTTATATTTAAATAACCTAGTTCTGCATTTAACTTTGTATCAAAATTTATGTTATTAGGTATATGCGTACCTTGAAATCCAATGTTCGAAACAAGGCATGCCCCGAAGGATCAATTGCAATGGGTTATTTAGCAAATGAATGCCTTACATTTTGTTCTAGGTATATAGATGACATGACTACTATGTTTAATCGTAGAAGTCGAAATGATGAATTTGGGAATGATGACAAAAGAAATCAAATAGACATTTTTAAACGTATTGGGCGTCCATTGGGAAAGCCTATCCTTCAAGAACTTCGGTTCGAGGAGTTTGATCAAGCTCACTTATATGTCCTCCATAATTGTGATGAGCTTCAAAAATTTGTAAAGTAAGTCAATTGTTATTCTAAAATTCATAAGTGTATTTATCATATATGTAGATTAAGGTTATATATGTAAATTCATAAAACTTTCAATTTTATCTTCCATGCTAGGATGCACAAAGAAGAACTAGTGATTGAAAATCCAAATCCTAGGAATGTAGAGAGGAGACATAAGACTCAATTTGCAGATTGGGTTTATAAATGTGTATGTCATCTCTCCTTAATTTCTATGATGTGATAAAATCTTACCTATGATGTGTAAATGTATTCATATTTTCTTCATTGATTAATAGGTGGAGAAACTATATAATGAAGGATCAGTTGATGAAAGTTTGTATCACTTGGCGTGTCGTCCGTTACGTACCGCAAGGCGCTATAGTGGGCTTATCGCTAATGGGTTTAGATTTCATACACTTGATCGAGAAGTAGATAAGAAATGCCAAAATAGCGGTGTTATGGTGCAAGGAGATGGTCATTCAAATGACTTATATTATGGTGTAATAAAAGATGTTTATGAGTTGCAATATCCCGGTGAAAATCATGTTGTTGTTTTAAAGTGTAATTGGTATGACATGCAACATGAAGGTAGAGGATATAAAGTAGATGAATATGACATAACTAGCATACATAGAGGCTTTTCATTAAAAACAGATGAGCCTTTTGTATTAGAATCTCAAGTGGAGCAGGTCTTTTATGTTCAAGATCCAAGACGTGATGATTGGAATGTTGTGATTAAGATAGAGCCTCGAGACTTGTATAGCATGCCGGAAGAAGAGCGAGTACTAGATCAAAGTGATGGTGAAGTTGTGCAAGAAGGAGAGATTCAGGGTTTTAATTATGTTTTGCAATCCATAAGACATATGGAAAATGTTTCTTTAGCAACTAATCATTTCAAAGTAGAACGAGGAGAAAAAGTCATCAAATGGGTAACAAGTAAAATGAAGAGCATAAGTCAACGAAGGGAAGGATGTCAGGGGAAGCGAAAGAAGAGAAAGAAGAAAAACTCAGATTTGGATGATTTTATTGTTGCTAATGATGTTGAGGACTAAGATGTGACTATTTTGTAACTTTTTTCTAAGTATTTATTTGTGTGTAGACATTGAATATATAAAATCTTCTCTTTTCCACGTCGTAGATCTCGAAAAAATACCCAAAATAGCCTCGTAGATCATCTAAATCCGAGGTCCCATGAAAAAGTTATGACCCTCCAAAGTTTACAGTAATAATATCTTCTCTTTTGTTTATTACTTACTAATATGCTGAATGGTGTATATAATTTGTTTCCAAAAATAACCAAAAATGGTTATTAGAAGGCCATAATTACCTGAAACTTGAAACCTAATCAACCCAACTTAACTATAAACCAAATAACCCAAATATGCTGGACAGAACCATAATAATACAAATTGATCCTGATAAACAGTGACCTGTACACTTTAACTAAATTTCAGACTGGACTTTGAGCAGAAATTTTCCTTGCCAAACTTATAAAAAATGTAATTGATGATATGGTGCCTTAACATCTAGCCTCGGGCCTTATAGTTGATATATTACCTCCTTAAAACTTGAACTACATCATTATTGCTTGTCATAACTTTGTTGCATTATTTTTAAGCAATGGAATGACCAGATGTACAGGAGGTTGAACCAGGAGGTTGCATTATTCCTTTTTAATAGCCTCCAACCATACTTATCACATTCTAACCGATGGTCAACACTTGAAGGTTTACTTTAACCGAGTCAGCCACAGGTTGATCCGGTGAGGGTACAAGCATAAAGATCAACCTTACTGTAAATTAAGTAATAAAGACGTAGCAAAATATTAAAACAGGGTAACCATAGCTGGCCTACATTGCTGCCATTTTTAGAAAAATTTTTGGGCTTTCAGCAAAGTTAAATAAAAGAATCTAATCATATAATCCTCAATTGGAGATTGAGCATCATTAAAATAAGGCTAAAGTTGTTAACCTGTAGGTCACAACTAATTTCTTGTGCTATTCGACGATCCTTCACATTTTTCCCAAGAGAGAGATCTCTAAAAGCCGTATCAAGAATACCCCTCACATTTTTCCCTGATGAAGCCAGTTATTAAGCTTGGTAAATTAGCAAAGAAATAGAGAATCAAATGCATAACAAAGAAAACCAGAACTTGACATTGTTGGAAGAATAAAAACTTGAAACTTCAGGCAAGGGCTGGAACCTTGAAACATCTTCCACACTTTACAGGAGCACATTTACAGGAGCAAAAATAAGTGCAGATTGCCACTTAACAAACTCCTGGCACCAATTGTGCAGCACATTTACAGGAGCAAAAATAAGTGCTGATTTTAGTCCTAGATCCACACTTTTCATAGCAGTGTAGAAGAAAGCTATGACCTGCAGACAGTAAAGATATCAACAAAACTGCAGGGTGCAGAGATAAGCCAATTGGAGAAAAGGCAATCATAATTATTGTAACCTATACTTATATTACCACAGAAGTATCAGAATAAGAAGTTTAAGATGTGTTTGGGCTGGCTGTAATAAGCTCATAATTATTGATTTTACAAAATATACCTGCAGCATTTTCCCCAGACCCATTGTATGAGCTAAAATGCAACCAAGACCTTTATCTCCTGCCTTCACCTTACTAACAGATTCAATGACATTTTCCAGGATATTTTACAAATATGTAGATTTTTTCAACCAACAACCTGGTTGAAGATCATTTTTACCAGGATATTTTACAAAAGCAGACCTTGAAACTTTCAGTTGTGAATCATTATCCCTTTTTTGAAGGATGTGAGCAACGAGTCACTTCATTGCCCAGGAATATGGGCTCACAATGGCAGGAAATAATTTTATTTACAAATTAGACTTGGCAGGTAATTTGTATTAAACAAGGAACATACAGCAAACATTAGCTAAATATTAGAATTAGTTGGAATCTTTAAGTACTTGGTAACTTTATTAAGTTAGAATATTACTTGCATAAAATTAGGAAGTTTATTATTTTAAAAAGGACTGATCCCGTTGGCTTGTGCTCAGTTAATAATCAGCCATTGGAGGATTGACAAATTGTTCATTCCCAGCCTTCTCTATTTTGAATAGGAGATAGGCAGAAAAACCTTTATATTGTATCAGGAGGAACCAGATCTATTTTTCTTTGAAATCTCAATGCTCAGCACTCTCTTCCTCCTATTTTTCTGATCTATTTTATTGTTTTAGCTTTGAGTGCATTTGTGTTGTAATTCCCATCATCAGTTTAATTGCTTAATATGACCACCAAAGCAAGTTATGACCTTGTAAATTTTGGCTGATATAACAAATAGAACATACAAGATAATAATTGAAGTTATCAATGCAATTAATTTCTTCACAATCCTTGTTACAAATTTAAAATTTACAGCCCAAATTCAAGTTTTCAAACCCTTTTGAATTGTAACTTGTGAAACCGCAAAATATAATTGGTCATGACTGAAACAAATTTGTTTAAGAGAAATTATATTGAGCAAACTTAAAAGGTAGCCTATATATTTTCACTAGATGGCCTTGGTTATTTTCACTGATTCTTATGCTAAAATTAAAGTTCCACTGCAGTCCCATAAACAAAACATAATGATAGAAGCTAGACTCAGTAATAAGAGTTATGGGTTGTTATTGGTTCAGTAAAATATGAAGAAAGTTCACAGCAAAATATAAACTACCCTGTTCTCTAATTCTTATCTGGAATTTTCTAGTTCATAAAGTGGGGCACTATATATTTGTATTTGGATATGGAAGAGCTAATTTTAGATGGGTCTTGTTTATGCTTGGTCCTACTTATTATATGGTTCACTTCTACCCATTTGATTATTTTTTAACTCTACTACTACCTATGGTGAAATTAAATGTACCTTTTTTTTTTATCAATGAATTTGTTCATAATGAAGGTAAGTGCATGGGAGCTAGAAAAAATGGCAGCGCGAGAAGTAAGCAGAAGTTAAACTTTGTTTCCAATGGATCCCAACAGAGTAGACCTCAACGCAATGAAGTGGAAGAAGTTAATTGTCTTGAAGGTGAACTTAATATGGATGTTGTGGACGCTGTTGGTTCTAATAATCATAGTACTGGTCAAGAAGAAAATCAAAATATTGATTTAACTATTATGCCTTCGAATGAGCCAGGTAAATTCTCAATACATACTTAAAATCACAAATGTTTGTGTTTATTTGAGAATATTTGAAATTTAAACATCAATCTTGTTATGGCCTATCAATTTGCTTGTAACTCTATTTTCTTGGTTCTATGATATGTTTACATGACTAATAAGGTGGAAGCAAAAGGAATGCAACAAGGAAGTTTGTTGATAGAGTTGAGATGACGTTGATTGTGCATGAGGTTGCTGATCCAATTCCAAGAGAAACAAATGAATCTAACAATACTCTACCTCGAATTAGAACTCAATATATGCATGAAAATATATCTACAAGAAATGTGACCCCGGAAAATGATGGCAATAGTAGTCAAGGTACAGTAATTTTTATTAATCATGTTTGTATATATATTTTTGCTAAGCCTTGTTTATTCTTTTAAACTCCTATGATGTATAGATTTGCTAAGCCTTGATTTTATTATCTTATTTTTATTTTTGTAATAGCATCAACTTCTAATGCTAAAAGGAAAAGGGGGCAGAGAGGAAAATATAAATCTTATGTGATCGAGAAGAAGACATTAGGTGGTACTGCAAAGCTTGTCGTTGATATACCTGACTATGTTCTCCAAGACTTTAGAGAAAATGCCAGAAATTTAGTAAATTTTTGTGGCCATATTGTGCGGACCAAAGTCCTCATGGATGCATCACCTTGGATTCAGGTAGCAGCTAAACACGGTGATGCAATGTGGTTGCTTGTCAAGGTATATATATATATATATATATGCATTATTTTCCTTTTATAAATCCTAATCTATGATCCTTAACCAACTAATTATTTTGTTGTGACATTATAGAACAAGTTCAGCATAATGGATAATAATCAACTACCCAGATTAAAAGCGTTTGTGTTGTTTGCAATGCAACGCTTATATCGGTATTGGAAAGCTCGCTTGCATTCTTACTACAAAGAATGTGGAGATACACATGAGGAACGTTTGGAAAATCCACCTACTGATTTCGATCCAGAAAATTGGATAAAATGTTGTGAAACTTTTAATTCTGATAAATTTAAGGTAATTATTTCCTTTATTGATAAGTTTTATGCCTTACATGTTTGTGTATTAGGTATGAATTATTTATCTTCATTTCTTTTATTCTTAAATTGTAGAAAATGAGTGAACAAAACAGCAAGAATCGAAAGTCAGATAAATGGTGCCAACACACCACAGGAAACTTATATTTTCCAGAAGTGGAAACTATCATGGTAAGAATATCAAATAGTTATATTCGATATATTTATTCATCTTCATGGATAAAATGACTAAGTAATGTGTCCTCACAGACAAAGAAGAATGGTGATGTCAAGCCGAGTGCTGATGTGATTTGGCTTGCTGAACACACGCGAACAAATGATCAAGGAGTATTAGAGTGGGTTAATGATGGACGCTCTAAGAAAATTCATGTAAATTATTATTATATTTGTATTAGTATATATATTAGTATATGTTAGTTCGTACAAAGAATTGATTATAACAACTATGAATCTATACATATGTAAAATGTTGTTGTGTTTATTGTAGGGAGACCTTCACCATCTTGTGACTAACAAGGATAAAGAAGGAGCCCCTCAAACACAGGAAGAGATGTTACTTCAAGTTTTGGGCCCAAAGTCTGGATACACAAGGGGGAAAGGTAGTGGCTATGGCGGCTCCCTCAAATCAAGGATTCAAGAAGAACAACAACAGAAAATCATACAACAACAAAGTAAGATAGATGAGCAACAAGTCAAGATAGATGAGCAACAAAATAAGATATGTAGTCTACAAAGTCAAATAGACGAGCTTAAAGAGAAACAAGATCAATCTATGGCCGCTTTTGAGAAGAGGATGTTAGAAATGAGTCAAATGATGGCTACCAATATTATCAGGTAAATTATAATTTCTAGAGTAATCCAACTTTGTATTTATTTCATGATATGAGCTACTTTGCATTATAGTATTACTTATATCAATGCAACACATATACCGGTATACTTTCGAAAAACCCTTTCATTTATCCACATATAGTTGGCATATGTAATCACCAAAATCAATCGGAAAAAATGATTATCAAACATGACTATCTATCTATATTTTTGTCTCTTATAGTGATATATATATATACACACGCACACACACACATATACATACGTATATATATTTGTATCTACATGTGTATATATATACGTATACATAAATAGACGTGCGTAGATATACATATACATATATAGACGGACCCATATATACGTCTACATATATAGATGTACACATATTTACGTCTACATATATAGACGTACACATATTTACGTCTATATATATGTATGTATGTACGCACGAGACATGTATTAATCTTGTTATTTATTCAGGTCCAGGAATACACTTGAGGATGATGGTGATGCTTTTCATGGTGGTGTTGACGATGATTATTGATTTATTTGTGGATAGATGACTTTTGTTATTAGTTGATGCGTAGATCTGATCAAGATTGCATTCTTAGATTCCGACGTATTTTTTGTTGTCCTTTTTACCAAAAAACACTTTACAAGAGTGTTTTGTCGAAAACTCTTGGTGTTATTATGGTGATGTCATATTGGATGTTTAGTTTCTGTTTTTGACAATTGTATCAAATAATTATACAATTAATGTATGATGCATTTCATATTAATGATGAAATGAATTTATTATATATTGACAATTATATTTGATTAATATATGTATGTGAATGTGACATGCTAGAAAGTGATAATTTATTTAATTTATAGCATTGCAGGAATTTCTTTATTTGGAAACAAAGAAATTGTTGCCAAAAATAATAGTGGATGAAATTATTTCATTAGCAACAGAAATGTTGTTACAAAAATTAAAGTACATTATTGGCAACAGAAATGTTGTTGCAAAAAATATCTTACATTATTGGAAAAAAAATAACCGCACAAATATAGCATATTATTCGCAACAGAAATGTTATTGCAAAAAATATATCATACATTATTGGCAACAAAACAACCGTTGCAAAAAATGTCTTATATTATTGGCAACAAAACAACCGTTGCAAAAGATATCTTACATTATTGGCAAAAAAACAACCGCAAAAATATAGCACATTATTTGCAACAGAAATGTTGTTACAAAAATATCTTAGATTATTGGCAACAAAACAAGCGTTGCAAAAAATAGCATATTATTCGCAACAGGAACGTTGTTGCTAAAAATATCGTACATTATTGGCAACGATCAATGTGTTGAAAAATATAACATATTATTCGCAACAACAATCTCGTTGCAAAAAATATATCTTATTCGCAACAAGGAAATCGTTGCGAAATATAATTATGCTCCAATATTTGTTAATTATTTAAGACAACAAAATACTATTTTTAGCCACAAGTTTATCGTTGCGAAAATAACCTTTTTTGGCAACGGAAAAAAGTCGTTGCAAAAACCTTTAGTTACGCTATCATATGCAACGACAATTTGTCGTTACCAAAATTATTATATCGTTGCCAAATACATATTTGGCAACGACATATTCCGTTGCCAAAAATAGCTTTTCTTGTAGTGCATGCAAAACCCTAGCTCCACCATGCAACCCTAATACCACCATGCCACCATGCAATCATTAATACCACTATGCAACCCTAATACCACCATGCAAACCCTAACACCTCTATACAAAACCCTAATACTGCCATGCAAACCCTAATACAACCATGCAAACTCTAATACCGCTATGCATGAAAACATTAACTCCATGCGAACATTAACTCCGTGCCAACCCCCAATTCCAAGCAAATATTATGACACTCCCCATCATATTTATACAAACCCTATCATGCATGTCGTATGGGTCACACCATACAATAATATCACAACTCCAACATTTAATACACATGCCACAAATTAATGTACGATATTACCTTAACTCCATATCATGTTGCACAAATGATAGATATACAAATACACATAAAATACATTATAGTTCACATCACATGGCATATAAAACACATAATTACACAAACGGCCTTAGTACTCCCTTACCTAAAATGTCACCGGTCTTGGAGCACGCTCCTATACCTCTTGGGGGCTTTGATTGGGCTCACCTATTATGAGGGAAAAACTAGAATTAGGTTCCCCTCCTAAAAATACTATTATTTACTAACTAATCCTAAGACTTGGTTTTTAGTTAAAACACTACTATACTAATAGTATTATACAAAATACTACTAAAAATACTAATAATGATATTAATGTAATTTAAAACGAATGGTGATATAAAGGTTTCTACCGTACAGCAAAATAATGCTACTAAAGATAATAATGATAATAATAAAAATTTTAATAATAATAAAATATTAGTAATAATAATAATTATAAAAATATTTATAAATTCCTTATTAATTAGCAAAAAGCCTAATTTTTCCTTTATAAAAATATAAATAAATTCTTTATTAATTTTCCCTAAATAAATCCTTCCCACATCAAATGAAATAATTAAATAAATTAATTCCCTAATAAATCCTTATTTAATTATATTTCTTAAAATAAATATTTTTGGGGCATTTCATTACTATCCCCTTAAAAACAAACTGTGTCCCCGAAGTCTCCTGCAGCTCTCTAGGGTTAGGGCTAGGGCATTTTAAGCATCTAGAATAACACATTACTAACTATACTTAAATCAACTACCCCCTTAAGGACAAACTAGATAAAAAGAATCTAACCTGCCGTGAAAAGCTCCGAGTATGCTTCTCGCATATCTTTCTCGGTCTCCTAAGTAGCTTCCTCAGTTCTATGTCGACTCCATAATATCTTAACAAGAGGCACCAAACTCATACGAGTCTTCCTTAGCTTAGTGTCGAGAATCCGCACCGGTCGATCCTCATAGATTAATGAATCATCCAACTCGACCTCATTTGGCTGAATTACATGTGACGGATTAGCAACATACTTTCGCAGCTGGGAAATGTGGAACACATTATGCACTCGGGCCAACTCTGGAGGAAGAGCCAATCGGTAAGCAACTTCACCCACTCGCTCCAATATCTCATAAGGAACTATATACCTGGGGCTCAACTTGCCTTTCCTTCCGAACCTTTGCACCCCTTTAGTAGGCGAAACCCTTAGCAACAGCTTGTCTCCAGGCTCAAAATCTCCATCCCTACGCCTCTCATCGTCATAACTCTTTTGTCGACTCTGAGCAGCTTCCATTCGATCATGGATCTGTCGGACCTCACGGATCATATCTTCGATCATTTCTGGTCCCAACACGATCGTCTCGCTGATTTCGCTCCAACACATAGGAGTCCTGCACTTCCGTCCATACAACGCTTCGAAGGGAGCCATCCTAATACTGGCATGATAGCTGTTATTCTATGAAAACTCTATCACATGCAAGTGCTCCTCCCAACATCCCTGGAAATCCGGTACGCAGGCCATCAACATATCCTCCAAGGTCTGAATAGTTCGCTCTGTCTGTTCGTCCGTGGCAGGGTGAAAAGCTATACTCATCTTCAATTTGGTCCCCAAAACTTTTTGCAGATTTCCCCAAAAGTGAGAGAGGAACCTCGAATCTTGATCTGAAACAATATCCTTCGGAACCCCATGACGGCTAAACATGAACTTCATATAAGAGCTCGCCAACTATTCCATACTCCATGTGGACTTCATAGGAATAAACACGGCTGACTTGGTCAATCTATCAACAATAACCCAGATAGTATCACAGCCACTTTGGGTCCTCGGTAAACCACTCACAAAGTCCATAGAAATGGAGTCCCATTTCCATCTCGGCACCTCCAAAGACTGAAGTAACCCCGCTGGTCTCCAATGTTTAATCTTGACCTTCTGACACATAAGACACCGGGATACAAACTCAGCTACTTCCCGCTTCATATGTGGTCACCAATACACTTTCTTTAGGTCCTTATATAACTTAGATCCTTTTGGGTGAACCGAATAGGGAGTCTGATGTTCGTCCTCCATAATATGATGCTTAAGCTCTGAACAACTCTGTGGCACACACCAACGACCCCTAAATCGAATACTACCATCCTCATGGATTCTGAACCCCTCTGCTTTGCCTTCCCGCATCTTCTGTCTGATTCTTTCCAACTTAACATCTCTAACCTGTCTAGCTCGAATCTCTTCAAATATAGTCGGAGTGATTGTCAAGGCGTTCATACGGGCTTCAAGGTCTCCCTACTGAATCATCTCGATCTACAGATCTGATAACTCCCTTATCATCTGATCAGCAACCACACAACACAGCATAGAATGTGTAGTCTTCCTACTCAGAGCATCGGCAACCACGTTGGCCTTAACCTCATGGTAGGTCAACTCAATGTCATAATCCTTCACCAGCTCCAACCATCTTCTCTACCTCAAGTTGAGTTCCTTCTGAGTGAAAAATATACTTAAGACTCTTGTGATCTGTAAAGAATTTACACTTTTCCCCATACAAATAATGTCTCCAGATCTTCAAGGCGAATACAACAGCAGCTAACTCCAGACCATGTGTGGGATAGTTCTACTCATGTTTCTTCAATTATCGTGAGGCATATGCTACTACCTTACCCTTCTGCATCAACGCGCATCCCAACCCATGCTTGGATGCATCGCTATAAACCTCAAAATCCTCGGTCCCCTCGGGTAAAGTCAACACTGGTGTAGTGGTCAACCTTTTCTTCAGCTCTCGAAAAGCCTCTTCACAAGCTTCATCCCACTAGAACTTCGTAGTCTTCTTCAGGAGATTAGTCAACAGTCTTGTGATCTTGGAAAATTTATGCACAAATCATCTATAATAACCAGCCAAATCTAGAAAACTCCGAATCTCTGATATGTTTGTAGGGGGCTTCCACTCTGTGATGGCCACAATCTTAGCTGGGTCCACAACCACTCCCTTAGCCGATACAATGTGACCCAAGAAGGCTACCTCCTGGAGCCAAAACCTGCACTTCAACAGCTTCACATAAAGGTGATGTTCTCTCAATGTACCCAAAATAGTGTGTAGATGTTGTTCGTGCTCCTCATTTCCCCGGGAATACACCAGAATATCATCAATAAATACCACCACAAACTAGTCGAGGAAAGGTCTGAATATCCTCGTCATCAAATCCATGAACACTGCAGAGGCATTTGTAAGTCCAAAGGGCATCACTGTAAATTCATAATGCCCAAACCAGATTCGAAATGCAGTCTTCATAATATCGGCATCAGCGATCCTCAACTGATGGTACCCAGATCTCAGGTTAATCTTGGAAAACTCCGTAGCACCCTTCAACAGATCAAACAGATCATTAATTCTCGGAAGCGGGTACTGGTTTTTCACAGTCAACTGATTCAAACCCCGATAGTTAATGCACACACATAGACTACCATCCTTCTTCTTCATAAACAAAACCGGTGCTCCCTACGGCGATACACTCGGCCAGATGTACCCATGCTCTAATAATTCCTCCAGTTGAGCCTTCAACTCTTTCAATTCAACAGGTGTCATTCTGTATGGTGCTTTGGAAACAGGCTCGGCTCCCGGCACTAACTCGATCTTGAAGTTAATTTCCCGAACCGGAGGCATGCCTGGTATTTCTTCTGGAAATACGTCTGGAAATTCTTTAACCACTAGGGTACTGTCCACTGTAGTCAGATCTTTATTGAGCTCCTGCACACTGCATAAATACAGAGGATACCCCTTCTGGATCAAAGCGTGCAATGTAACCGCTGACACTACCTTAGTGGTTGGCTCGGGCTGAGTCTTCCGGTACAAAACCCTAGTCCCCTTTGGGCCTCGCAGAATCACCCGCTCCTGGGCACCATCAATAACCACTTTGTACCTCCCCAACATATCCATGCTCAGAATCACATCAAAATCTTTCAGATCCATCCCAACCAGATCTACTAGGAAGTCTACCCCTCCTATATGTAAGGCCATGTCGGAAAACATCCGACTACACTCCATCCTGTCACCTGATGGAAGCATAACAGATAGCTCTACTCTAGCAGATGGTGACAATCCAGCCTTAGCAGCAAATGTAGAGGAAATGAAAGACAATGTGGCACCTAAATCAAATAGAACATATGCTGGCAATGAATAAATGGTGAACATACCAGTAGCGACGTCCAGCTGTCGGTCTGCCTCAGCCTTATTGATAACGTTCAGGCGCCCTCCTGACTGGCCTCCCTTCTGAGGATGAGGCTTAGATCCCTGTAGTCTTCCCCTTGTCTCTTGAGCTGGGGCACCAGATGGAGCAGGTTCTCTCTGATAATACTATTGGGATGACTTATGGTGGTATTGCTGATACGCCTGCTGCTAGGGCATCAACGCTCCTCCCTGCTGATATGATCGGTTCTAACTCTACCGAAATCTAGGTGGCCTCCAACACTCCACCGCTCAGTGACCTACCTTCCCACAATTTAGGCAAGTGACCACCTTACCTTCACAGTTCCTCCCTAGATGGACTCGACTACATCTCCTACAAATTGGGCCTCTCGGGGGCCCTTGGCTCCCACTATGACCTCTCGGTGGTGGCCTCCTAGACTCTCCAAACCTAGGTTGAGTCCTGCTACCGGAACTCTAAACCTCAGGCTTCCTCTTCCTAAGGATAGCGGCCTTCTTATGAACCAGCGTGTCTGCTATTCAAGCACGCTCATACAGGGACGCTAAATCTATGAAGGGCACCGCACCCATCATCCAACAGATGCTAAAATTCAGTCCCTGCTCAAATTGAAAGACTACCGTGGACTCGTTGGTGGCGATCCTTGGAGCAAACCGAAGCAACTCAATAAACCGGGCGTGATACAGACAGACTATCATCGGCCCCCTGCATGAACTCCCAGAGCTTGTCCCTCCTAAGGCTCTGGGGATAGAATCTGGTGCAGAGGGTAGTCTTAAATGCCTCCCAGGTAGCTGGAGTACCTTCTCTGGCGCGAAACTCCTCCCAGCAGGCGTTTGCTACGCCCCGGAGGAAGAATGCTGCAATGTTGGGCGGTCAGTCTGGTGGGCAATCCACGACCTCAAAGGTGCGATCCAGATCGCAGATCCGACCCTCTAGGACCACTAGGTTCTCCTCCCCAGAATATGTCGGAGGGTGATGTCCAGTAACCCTCCAAAGCCAGTCTTCCCTAACGTTTTGACAGCGCTGGGTGAACTCCAAGAAGGTTGTGACAGCCTCCTCCAATCGATTAATCCTCCCGTTATTTGCTATCTAACTGCAAAAAAAGAAACATTTTAGAAATGAACCCACTGGTCTGAAATTATTAGCAAGGATACCTACTGCCAGGGAAAAACACTAATCTACCCTTGAACTCCTCATTATGGCCGGGCTCCAAAATTTTTTTAAAACAGAAGGATTTTCAGTTAATGCGGGAAATCCTTTCGAAATTCAATAGAAACTTCCAAAATTAACTTTATTTCCAAAAACAAGCGTGGTCAACAAGATCAACCGCTCTGATGCCAACTTGTAACACCCCCCATAATGTTACACATTTTTTTAAACAAGACTTATAAATTAAAAACCGTAAAATATGGGGATGCTACCGCCACACTTAGTACCAGACTGGTTCACTCCTACTGTTCCAGTACCAAGTGCTAAGGCTAAGAAAAACTACACATAACATCATTAAATAATCCGAATTCATAAATACGAAAAATCAGAGTACGCATAAATCTTTACATAATTCGAAATACTAGCTATTGTTTTTCAGAGAGGAAAATAGCAATAATAATAAAATTATTTCTGAAGACTCAAACATAATTAATAGATAACAAGGATAATAATCTCAATGGAAAAACGGCCACGCCACTCCAGGTCCCGATCCAGCCCAAAGTTATCACTTGGCCCCACCTGATGTCCCATAGACATCAATGGCATCAAAGAACGTATCGCCTATCTGCAACACATCAAATGGGCCTTCCACTCATGGGAATGAGCAGCACCCATGAAAGGGGTGATCAGTACGCTACGTAATAAGAAAGGTAACCGAACACTAAGGCCAGCACATAAACACATAAAATCATGTAGGGAATATTCAACTTATGCATTCAAAACCACACATGTAGTACATAAGGTCATGAAGAAAATTATACAACTTATAAATGATCAAGCCCACACATAAAGGCCCAACTAGTCCGGATCAATTTATTTAATTAATCTTTTATCAGAAGTCGAATCACACCATGCCTTTTTATCAAATCCATGTAAGCACAGGAATACCCCACTATTATTGCTGATGGGCTGGTCACTTGTGCGACAAAGTCCACACCACTATTATTCGCCGATGGATCAATCACTTGCGGGACAATAGTCCACACCACTATTCCTAACTGGTAGATCGACTGGTTATTTCATACCTGGTGTTCTGCTGTAAGTAATTAATAT
This sequence comes from Tamarix chinensis, assembly GCA_030549775.1. Taxonomy (NCBI): domain Eukaryota; kingdom Viridiplantae; phylum Streptophyta; class Magnoliopsida; order Caryophyllales; family Tamaricaceae; genus Tamarix; species Tamarix chinensis. Next base: position 88,819,575 of record CM060179.1, read on the forward strand.
CTTTTAAGTGCCATAGCAACTTTGGTTTGTGTTTATTCAGCTCGAGTCACCCTACTATTATTGTTGTTAGGCCGGCCACTTGCGGGACAAATTCCACACCACCATTATTCGCCGGTAGATCGGTCACTTGTAGGACAATAGTCCACACCACTATTCCTCACCGGTGGATCGGCTGGACCTGGCTCAATAATCTTTCACTTTAAGTGATTAATGTTTTAAGTATTTTATTAAAAACTTTCGCCTAGACATGCATCTAACTCCCACTATTCTTATCCTCCAAACCCTAGTTGACCACACCATACCATGGAAACCATCGCCAACCCTAACATCCATGTAAACCCTAACTCCCATGCAACCATTAACTCCCATGCAACCCTAGCTCCATGTAAACCCTACTCCCACGCAAACCCTAACTCCCATATAAAACCTTAATACCACCATGCAACCATTAATGCCATAATGCGACCATAAATACCACCATGCAAACCCTAACACCTCTATACAAAACCCTAATACCGCCATGCCAACCCTAATACCACCATGCAAACCCTAATACCATCATGCAAACCCTAACACCACCATGAAAACCCTAATACCACCATGCATGCAAACATTAACTCCATGCAAACATTAACTCTGTGCCAACCCCCAATTCCATGCAAACATTATGACACTCCCCAACATATTTATACAAACCCTATCATGCATGTCTTATGGGCCACACCATACAATAATATCACAACTCCAACATTTAATACAGATGCCACAAATTAATGTACGATCTTACCTTAACTCCATATCATGCTGCACATATGATAGATATATAAATAAACATAAAATACATTATAATTCACATCACATGGCATATAAAACACATAACTACACAAATGACCTTAGTACTCCCTTACCTAAAATGTCACCGGTCTTGGAGCACGCTCCTATACCTCTTGGGGGCTTTGACTGGGCTCACCTATTATGAGGGAAAAACTAGAATTAGGTTCCCATCCTAAAAATATTATTATTTACTAACTAATCCTAAGACTTGGTTTTTAGTTAAAACAATACTATACTAATAATACTATACAAAATACTACTAAAAATACTAATAATGATATCAATGTAATTTAAAATGAATGGTGATATAAAGGTTTCTACCGTACACCAAAATAATGCTACTAAAGATAATAATGATAATAATAAAAAATTTAATAATAATAAAATATTAGTAATAATAATATTATAAATAGAAATCATAATAATAATAATATAAGCCTAAAATTATAAGGTGGGGTTTTTGACCCTACCTCCAAATAATAAAAGTACTATTCAATAATAGTAATCATAATATTAATAATATATATTACTTATAATAATATTAAAAATAATAAAGATAATAATCATAATAATATTAATAATAGTAAAAATAGTAATAATAGTAATAAAAATACACGGTGTGAATCCTAATTAAAATTTAGGTCTTCAGCCCTCCCTGGATAAATAATAATAATCATAACATAATAATACTAATAATAATAATAATAAATAATAATAATAATACTTATAATAGTACAATTAAATACTTATAATTCAAAACTAACCACCTAATTAACTCACGACTACTCTTGACCATACCAATAAAATTTTGCATTACTATTACATCCAATTATAATAATAATAATAATAATAATAATATTAATCGAATGAATGTTAAATATTGAAATAAAAATAGAATAAATTTAAATAAATAAGGGAGAAGGGCTGAGAGGGTCTAGGGTTTCACCTTAAGTCGGCATAGATGGGTGGCACCGGCGGTGGTGCACGGCGGCGGCGGTAGTGGCCGGAGAAGAGGGTAAAAAGGGGAAAAGTTGGGGTTGAGAAGAATAGATGGAGAACAAAGGTGGTGGTTGAGGTGCTGGTGGTAGCAAGGGTGAGAGGAGCAAAGTGAGGGTGGTGGCGCGGCAAGGGGCGGCGACGCACGGCGGCAAAGGTGGCAACCAAATGGAAGAGGTGAAGAAAAATAGGGGAGGAGAAGGAGAAAAGAGAAACGAAGGTTGTGGCTAGGTAGACGAAGATTAGTAGCAACTTCTGGATGGTGCAGAAGGTGACAGAAGTGGCGGATGGTGGCTCGAGTGTTGCGGGGGTTAAAATTTTAGTTTGATGGGCAGGGGACTTTGCACGGCTGTGGTGGTTCGTGCGAGAAGAATCGAGGGAGATGGGTGGCTCAATTAGCTAGAGGGTGGTGCAGGGAAGATTTTGGTAGGCAGAGGTGGCAGCAAAGTTGGCTAACGGCAGTAGACGGCTCGTCTGAAATCATGGTGGCGCACAGGTTAGCTCTTAGGGTTTTGGGGAGAAGAAATTTTGAAAACACACAAACTAGGGGTATTTATAGAGTTTAGAGGGAATGGTAGGGTTTTGGGGGTTGGCAGGAGGGTATTTTATGTAGGTTTGGGGTGGCCGCCGGCGTTAATTGGCCAGCACAATTTTCAGTTGGGTCGAACCTTCGCGAAGGAATAGGGAGAAATAGAGCGAGAGACGAAGAAAACTGATTATACCAAGTTGATCTGCGAGTCAAGGGGAAGATAAAGAGGGGAGAAACGGCCGGTAAAATCACGTGCCATTTTCGGACCTTCAAAGGTGCAGGTTGACGGCGGAGGAGGAAGGAGGAAGAAGGAGGTGAACTGGCAGCCGGGGAAAAAGAAAAGAAAAAGAAGAAGAATCGGCTGGCTGGCGACGGTTATAAGCCTCTTAAATGATAAGCGGCGTTTCATAGGAAGAAGGCACAAAACATGGCGTTGGTTGCCGCAGGAAGGAAGGAAAGAAACGGCGCTGGGCACGGGGAGAAAAGAAGAAAGGAAAAGGGATTGGGCCGCGCCTCAGGCCTAATCGGAAGAAGAGAAAAAGAAAAAAGAAGAACAGAAAGAAAAAGAAAGAAAATAAAGAAAAAGGAGGGAAGAAGAAGAAAAAGGAAAAAGGAAAATTTAAGTGGTTTGGGGTTAAATAAATTAATTAGAATATTTTGGGTATTTAAAATAAAAATATTTAAATAAAATAATATTAAATTTTTTTAGGCTAATTTAGGGTTTTTAAAAGACTTTTCTTAAATTACTTTTTAATTAGTAAAAAGCCCAATTTTTCCTTTATAAAAATATTTATAAATTCCTTATTAATTTGCCCTAAATAAATCCATCCTATATCAAATGAAATAATTAATTAAATTAATTTCCTAATAAATCCTTATTTAATTATATTTCTTAAAATAAATATTTTTGGGGCATTTCACAACTCATGTATGATGCAAGTCAAAATGGAACAATGAAAAAAAAGATGCATGCTTATAATATTAATGCAATAGTACAAGATAATAAGGTCGAGAACAATATTATAGATAGAATGAGTATGATATTTTACAAAATCAAATATAGGGAATCAAGTCAAGAGTTTAAATAATTAGAAATACATAAACTTTCCAATGTAGTGGGCAATATGCCTCTAATCAGTTAGCCTAACTCTTAGGCATTCACGTAACTCCGACCCTAAGCAATGGCCCACTAATAGCCCATGTCATCACCCTCAGCATACTCTAACTATGAGTCATAACCCTACAAATCATCCTCTACTCCCCTGACTAGAAGTCAGATCATCACAATGACCACACAAGTGTAGTATCGGTATGGTGAAGTACTAGTAAAACATAAAACCTAAAACTTGGTAAGGATTATGTAGCACATTGAAGTCATATAATAGCATGGAAATAACATACTGATACAATTCAACACTTAGTCTCAAAGTAGTAGTACAACAAAACATGCTTGCATAGAAATCATGGAAGGATAACAACACGGTAAATGTGTCATAACCATATAATACAAAACTATATTAAAAGTCTCCCTTTAGTAACCACATAGTTTTTGTTAATAAGATAGTTCATTCAAACATGCTTAAATCTCTACTATGAATGAAAGTTATGGCAGCACAAAAAATCACAGTGGGATACCACACCCACCATATAGGGTTAAGATATATCGAAGGGGATTCTTTGAGGATACCAAAACCACCACACATCAAGTGCACCTACCATGATGGATCATAGATAGGGATGTAAACGGGGCGGGCTTTACCCGAAACCCGACCGATTTTATCCGACGGATACTTAAACGGGTACGGATAAATGGGTATGGATACAGATAAATGGGTATGGATACGGATATGGATGATGGATTAAAATATCCGTTGGGTTCGGGTACGGATACGGGTATGGCATATCCATACCCGTACCCGTAACTATACCCGTATCCATATCCGTATCCGTTTACCCAATATATAATTACTCTTTTACCCTTAATTTTAAAATAAATATAGTATAAATTAAGGTTAAAATTATCATTTGACTTAACTATAAATGAGTTTATCCATCGGATAATGGATTTATCCGTTGGATAATATCCATTAACAGGTAAACGGATAATCCGTCGGGTAATGGACATCCAACGGATACGGATATGGATGTGCTAGCGGATATCCGTTCGGGTTCGGGTACGGATATGGGTATAGTATACCCGACCCGAACCCGCCCCGTTTACATCCCTAATCATAGAAATCAGGATACCACACCCACCACACGTGTTTGAATTACATCAAGGGGGCTTGTATAGGGATACTTCACCCACCACACCTTGAATGTCTCCACTAGGAGGGATAAAAAGTTGGGATACGACACCCGCATAAGTAATAGACAATACGAAGTATCAGGAGACTTGTACTGGGATACCTTACCCACTCATATTGGATACTAATGTCATGCCGACCTACCATAGTATAATCCTATACCTCAAATATATGCGCATACCCCTTACCGACCATAAACTGATAGAGAAGGAAATAGGTACCAAGTGAAAATATAACTACAGGGTGACCCGTCCACTAACTTCCAATCAACTACCCCAAAAGTCGGAGAAAAAGGCCCGAACAAAATCATATTCCATTAATATATTTTTAAGTGATATCACAAATCATTAATAAAATCCCAAAATAACCAAATGGGTGTTTCCTAGTGATAACACCAAACACAATAAAATTCCAATGTTAACCAAATTGAGTATTTTTAAGTGATAACACTAAACACATCATAAGACATAAAAACCACCAATTGGGTATTTAGAGATGACACCAAAATTAACCAATTCAAGTCCAAAATACCATAATTAGGATTCTTATTAAATTCAAGGAAATCATAGCTGAAATCATAATTTAAATGTTGTAATTATATGGAGGTATCAACACAAAAAGTCCAAGAGAATAACAATAATCAATAACCGAAACAGGAAGCATTTAACTGGACCATTTGATCAGTCCCTGTAACTAGTCAACTGGTTTGGTTGTACCAGAACTCAACCAAAACAACACTAGAGGATCAGTCGATTGGTTGGCCTCACCAATTGACTGCTCATAGGAACTAGTCGATGGGTTTGGTCTAATCAGTCGATTGGTATAAGTAGATACCAACCCATTTTGGTATGTAGAGAAATCAGTCTATGGGTTTGACCAACCGATCAACTGGTCATAGAAATTAGTCGACTGGTTTGCTCTAATCAGTTGATAGGTCTAAGTAAACACCAAACCATTTTGGTCTATAAAGATAACAGTCAATGGGTTTGACAAACCGAGTGGTTATTCATTGAAACCAGTTAATTGGCTTATCAAAATAATTGAATTATCTCACACAACTGATCCAAATCTCCAAACCATTTGAGTGCTCGCACAATCAGTTGATAGGTTCAAGGAACTGATCGATTGGTCTAGGTAAAATACTACCCAGACTTGCGATATATACCGAATTTTACTATTTTAATCCTAGCATACTTCTATGTCATAAAACACATAAAAATACATTATTTCACACATATAATCACATGGATACATAGTAATGCAAATACTTGAATAAATTATACCCAATTGGCCAACTTATGCATAAAATTAGAGAAACCCAACAATGATAACATAGGAAGAATTATACCATATGCTCAGATTGTAGAATATATATTAGATCATGATCATATAAACACACCAAACACATGGAAACCTAATAAGCCACAGAACCCCATTTATGTCAAAGATAATAATGTCTTACCTTGAAGCAATTCTCCTAGCATAAAAGCTCCTACTTTATGGCTATCTAGCATAATCTCAATTATTAAGAGAATCAATGTTAAAACCATTAATAATCACCTTTCATAAATTCATTAAGATCAAGGAAATTTTAGAAGAAGAATAAGAACACAAAACACAACCTTTCTCAAAAATAGGGTGCCAAAGGAAAGAACTAAAATATTCATCCTTTCTCAAACCTTAATTATTCCTTGATTAAAGAAAATGAGGGAGAACTAAAGCCACTATTAAAATAAGAAAAATAAATATAATGCTCGGCCAAAGAAGGGATAAAATCAGACCAGGTCTTTATTTTTCTCAATAGAGAGGAGAAAGGGAAAAAATGTAGGAATACTAAACACTTAGAAAATTTTCTAGCAAGAAAAGGGAGAAGAGAGCAAGAATAATAGGTGCGGAATGAAAATGGATAAAAAAAAGGTATAGAGGTGATGCTTTTTCAACATTCATATGAGAGAGGGAGATGAGACCGGTAAGGTTGAGTATGGGCAACCAAGAAGTGAGAGCTAATTTGATGGAGTGGCGGGGGTTAAGTGTAGTTAGGAAGGAGCATGGTAGTGGGTTGGTGAGTCAAGATATTGTGCATAAATTCAATCACACGCTCTAAGATCTAGAAGAGAGAAGGATAAGTGAAGAAGAAAAGAGAAAAAGAGGCTTGCCTCAAAAGTACTTTTCAGAAGAAAAAAATATGGCTAATTAAAACCATGTAATGGTCTAAATAATATGAAAATAATCCCAGAGTATTAAAATATGCTTATTAGCATAATTAGACTCTAACTAGAATTTTTCATAAACATTAAAAAGGCATTCAAATCAAATTAAAAAATAGATCTAAAATTACGGGATAACTAGTGAATTGATTTGGACAAACCAGTTGATTGGTGTGTTAAAAACAAAACTGTCATTTTCTGAGTACACCAGTTGATTAGTTAGGCAAATCAGTCGATCTGTATACCTTAAATTCACATTTTTATTAGAATTTCAATCCCATGCTAAAACCAAAACTAATTTATTTTATATCGATATAATATGAAACACATTTTGAAGGATTTTGGGATGGTATTACATATTCCCATCTACTCCAAACACTTCATATAAATCTCTTCATATATTTGTATGGTATAACACCTTAAAAATACTATGATCATCATATTTAACCCATGTTTACCAAAATGCCCTTATCGATATAAAAAGCCCTTATGTCATGCAAATCTTATGTGTTTAATAACATTATTTCCAAATCCACATTTTTCTCCATAGAACCTATCATACTTATTTCACATTCATCATACCATTAATAAACTCCTGATACATCCATATTTCACATCGAGGGCTTTTTCCTATAAAATAACAATACCACATGATCTTTACTTACAAATTTTCTATCATGTATTATCAACTGCATACTATAGTATCAAATATCATATATTAATTCACACAATAACAATAATATGGTATAACACAAAGTCATGCATAACACTTAACAATCAAAAACCCTGGACTACGATAAGTATCCTTACAAAAACTGCTCCAATCTCTAAGAAAGCAAATTTTATTCTTCCTCTTCCTAGACCACGTGAAAATCACCTAAGAAGATCATAATAAATACCATTAGGATTAAACCACATAAGTAAGTTAATGCTTAAGGAAATATAAGGGTGAAAGAAGGAAGAAACTGAACAAAGAAGGGTATTATTTGAGAAAACATTCATAACCAAGCAAAGAGAGAAATAGTGGGATATCATGGGAATGGTGGGTGAGAAATGACACAACCTGCCATTGCTAGGAGAGGTGCAATGAGAGTGGAGGCTGATCAAGGGGTTAGTGTTTAGTGGTGGGAGTTGAAGAGGGTGGTGTGGTGTGGTTGGAGGTGCCAAAGGATGGATGGAGGGTTTTGGTTGTCGCTGTTGAAAGGTGGAAGGAGTGATGCGGTCAAGGCTGTTGAAGAGGAGGGGTTAGCTTTGTTCAAGGTTGCTGAAGTGTTGTGCTAGGCTATGGTGAGAGCTGCTACAACAAGAAAGTGAAAGGGGAAGGTGGCTATAGTAGAGGCTACTAAAGAAGGAAAGGAGGGCTTTGGCTATTTTTCCTATTGGTTAGGGTGATGTTTGGCAAGGATGGCTTAAGGTGGTAGGGAGAAATGGCAAAGGTTTCCGATAGTGGTGTGGTTATATCAATTTTACTAGCTAGTGGTGGTTTTTTTGGATATTTTTGAGATGGCAAGGAGGTAGTGAAAGAGGGAAAATGATGGTGTGTTGGTTACAGAAACAAAACGGAGAGAAGAGAGGTGGTAGGGGGAATTTAATGGTGGTCGAGTATGTGTGTGTGTGTATCCCCATGCACCCACAAAGAAGGGTTAGTAGTGTAATGGAAAGTTTCAACCCCAACCCTTATGCGTATGAGGTAGGAGTTAATAGAAGTAGGGGATGGCTTGGCTGGTTTGTAGGAGTGATAGGCGTATAAGCAATATCTATAGACAATGTTTCACATAGGGAGAAGTGGGAAAGGAGAAGGAGAGGGATGATCAGTCAAAAGGGGGTTTAATATTTTTAGTTTTTGATTAGAATAAGATCAATATAATTTAGGTTAGGATAATATAATAGATTAATTATTGATAAATCAAGATTAGGTTAAATTCTAGGGTTAGAGAATTAGGATAAGGTAGAGATATTTATTTCCTGATATTAGAATTAGGTTATAAGGTAAATTAGTTAGGTTTAGCTAAAATTCAGGGTATTACATTTTGCATCCAATATAGTAGCTAACATCAAATTTTATCACCTCTATATTTCTTTTGAATTTTAATATGTAAGGTGGGTGGTGAGTAAAAATGGAGTTAATGAAGATTAGGAGTTGATGTTCTAGTAGAGGGATGAAAAAAATAGTAATGAAAGGATAAAAATTATGATGATAATGTAGAGGGATGGATGGGGTGAAAATTTTGTGAGAAGAAAAGATAACACCTAATTTATTAAACTTGAGCTTTGATACCAATTTGATACATATGGGAATACAATTGGGTCATGATAAGGAAAATGGTTGATTAGGGAAATCACCACCAAAATTAGAAACATAAATGGAGGTTGAAGAAGATAAAAATATGAACTTAAGTACCCCTTAAATTCATATACTCACAATCACCATCCAAGGTATTAACTCTTAGAATAAAGAATATAATATTTTGAGGATAAAATTCAATCAAACTCTTCACTCAAGTTTCAACCTACATCTCACCAAAAGGGTGGAAAATATGAACCTCTCAAAGTAGATTTAAGGGTATGGGGGCAGTTTTAGGTTGAGTTGACAAGTCATATAAGTCATTAGCTAATTCTTGTTTTGTTAGATTTGAACTAGTTGAGTTATTCCCTTTAGATAATTAGCTAGTATTATTAGAAACAAAATAAACCTCTTTTACTTTGGTTGAGTTAGTTTGTAAATATATGATACCAACATACTCTATATAAATTTTTGGCTCATACATGAATAAAATCATATTTGAGAGGTTCCTTACAAGATACCATGCTAAATGAGTAATTTAACCCATCATTGGTTAGTAGAAAGCAAAAACTAAGCCTAGTAGTATCTTGTAGCAGGTTTGTAAGGTGTTGATGGTGTCTTATGGATAAAATTTTGTCCATGGCATGTTAATGACGTTCCTACATGCTCCCTACCTAGCATGGTAATGTCTTACTAGTTCAAGGGCTAAGCTAATAGCTAGGCATCATTAACTTAACAAAAAAAAATCCTATCCTTTAGTAATTGTTATTAGGTATGATCTTCCAAGTGCGACTAGCATCTAAAAGATATCATAAAATGTCATTAACCCTACCAACAAGCCTTTCATGTTGCTGCTTCTTCCCTTAAATTTCAGTGCCAAAATAAGTCCCAAAGATACCCAAAAATTGTATTTGTTGATTCTTAGAGTACTTTTAATCCCTGAGGTTGGAAAATAAACCATTCTTGAGCAAAAAAAAAAACATGTACTTACAACCCTCCCCCGTGCCTTTTTTTTTACTTGAGATCGCTTATAAGTTAGGTCCTAATTTCATTAGAAATTTACAATGGCTAATTTCTAGTACAACAATTAGCATAGAAGTTACAAAATTTGCTACAAAAATCCCTCACACAACCCATACCTATTATTTTTGCTTTTCCTCCATTTTTTTTCCAAAAAGTACACTAATTCTGCCCATTGATTTTTTCTACTACAATAGCTATGAAATGTTGGTTGTTTATCATCCATATCCATGCCAAATCTATCCTAAAAATTAAGGAAAAAATGGTTAGCTACGGTTTCTATGTTGGTGGCTTGTTATTATCCTTCATGGTTGACTTATGAAGCCATTTATGAGCCTCTTTTAAATTACTAAAATTTAACTAAAAAAATGGTTGGTGGTATGGCTTACATGGCTAACTTTTAGCTAGTTTAATTATTCCATGTAAGAGGATATTTATGGCTTCCAAACTTAGAATAATTAAAAGCTAACATGATCACACAACAGCCTTTAAATGAAATTAAAGAAAAATTAACCTTTTAATGTGAACTTAAGGCTAAAAAAAATCATCATAATTTTTATTAGCTAAATAAATATTATAGTGGATGCTCCCGTATCAGTTGGATCTCTAGAATTGTGCCTCGGCATTTTTTTCCATACAACTATGGCTTTTGTGACCATTTTTTATTATTATTCTCTTAGCCAATGTGTCTATTATAGTGGGACATATGTCCTTATGTAATTGAATGCACGATAGAGATGTCTAAAGATTTTGCATGATTCCTCTCTATGGTTGTTGAATCCTTTGTGATTCCTTATTTTTACTTGGTATACCCTTGGGGTATAATATATTACATAATATCATTGTCTAGATATCTATACCTGAAGATGTTGTATGTGGCTATCTTTTTTTTTTTAAGTAAATTTTATAACATCATGCAAAATTATAAACCAGCCTATAGAATTGATCTATTTGACCCAACAAACCACTAAACTTATTACTCTTACTATAGTTATTACATATAGAAGACATAAACAAGGAAATTTGAAAAGCTATCCTTTTCAAATCCCAAACAACATTTGAGCATGCATTCCTAGCTTTCCAAATCTCATAAAAAGCTACTGCATAAAAACCCCATTTAAACTGAGCCTTAGTTACACCTCTACCTCTTACTCTGGATATAGATCTTAATAAATCCTGCCATGATCTATGCCTCCTCCTTTCCCTATAAGTCTTGCTAATTGATACCCACAAATGTTTCAGCACAAGGTAGTGACAGAACAAATGATTAATACTCTCCTCTTGCAAACAGAAACTGCACTGAAGGTTAATGGAAGGAACAAATTTGGCTAGATAATCCTTTGTAGGGAGTCTTGAATGAGCAGCCAGCTAAAAGATGAACTTGTGCTTTGGGGCAGCTGGGCTGCACCAAACAGATTTCCACCAAAACACTTTAGGAGCTGAATATCTAATGGTGTCATACACATCAGAAATTTTATAGTGATAATCAAGCTGCCAATTCTAGAAAACTGGGATCAAACGAGATCTTAAGGAAAAAATACTCTTTAATAACCAAGAGGCTGTACTGGGGAGCTGACATGATTCCACAGTCTGCTATTTAATGAAATAGGAATGAACCCATTTTATCCATAAGGCGTCCTTTTCCTAACACAAATGCCATAGGTGTTTCCCCACAACAGCAACATTCCAAGCAAATAAATCCATAATTCCCAGTCCACCCTCCTTCTTAGGCAGACAAGCCACCCTCCAGGCCAATAGAGTTCTTTTACTTGGGGAAGCCATCCTTTTCCATAGAAAAGCCCTATATAATCCAACCACCTGGTGCAAGATATTTTTTGGAAGCAGAAACAATTGACTCCAGTAATTGGTTATACTAAAAATAACTGATTTCAACAATTGAAGACGACCAACATAGGATAACAACTTGTTGGCCTAGTGATGAAGCCTACCAGTAATTTTCTGGATCAATGAGAGCATATCAGCAACTTTTAACTTAGAAGCATCCAAAGGCACCCCTAAATATCGGAAAGGAAGCCTCCCCTCCTAGAACTGTAACCGAGAAAGGATAGACCTCTTCAACTCTTGAGAAATACCTCAAAAATAAATAGAACTCTTCTCTGGACTGATATGAAGCCCTGAAACAGCAACAAACTCCTTAAAAATGCCTTTGATAGCAAGCACTAAGGTCAATTCAGCTTTACAGAACACCAATAGATCATCTGCAAAAGCTAGGTTAATAATTTTCAACCTCTTGCATTTAGGATGCCCTTGGAAATCATCCTTGAACCATAAAGTCTGAAACATCCTGCTTAGGTATTCCATAACAATGACAAACAAATAAGGGGATAGGGGGTCTCCTTGTCTTAGACCATTTTTCCCCTGAAAAGGAGCCTACATATCATTAATAATGCATAATGAGTAGGAAACTGATGATACACAAGCCATTAGTAGTTTTACCATATGAGGAGGGAAATGCAGTCCAAGCAAAACATTCTCTAAAAACTTCCAATTAATTGAATCATAGGCCTTCCTCATATCCACCTTGAGCATACATCTTGGTGATGCATGCTTTCTATTATACAAATGAATTAACTCATGAGCTAATAACACATTATCGCCAATATTTCTTCCTTTAACAAAATTAGCCTGGGAAGCATGAATAATAGATGGCAAAGCATTTTGCAATCTACCAGCTAAAATTTTAGCAAAAACCTTATACAACACATTGCAACAAGCAATTAGTATGAAATCTGCAACTCCTTGTGCACCATCACATTTAGGAATAAGCACCAACTTTGTTTGCCCTAGAAAAGAAGGAACTGAAGCAGTTTGAAAAGACTTTCTCAACAAAACCCATAAGTCTTCTCCCAGCACAGGCCAAGAAGCCTTAAAAAATCCAATAGTGAAACCATCAGGTCTTGGGGCTTTATATTGCCCTATAAACCAGAGAGCTTCTTTAACCTCCTGCAAAGAAACAGGCCTTAGCAAGAGCTGTTGATGAGCCACAGATAAGGTTGGACCCTACAGAACTAATTCCTCAGAAGTAGCTCTAGAAGCAAAGTTCCCTTTGCCCAACAAATCTTTATAGAAAGACACAAAAGCCTTATTAATCCCATCTAAATCAGAACACCACTAGCCTTCACTGTTCTTAACTCTTCTAACCACATTCTGCCTCAATCTAGCCTGCATTATAGAGAAAAAGTAGTGAGAGTTTGAGTCTCCCAAATTCAGCCACTTAATACTTGATTTATGTTTTAGAAAACTCTCTTCACAATTTTCATAGTGCTCATACAACTTTAGACACCTTCTTTCCTCTTCATGCAAAGATAGATTATGGGGCTGCTGAGCTAGCAGGTCTTGACTCCTACTAAGCCTAGATATGGCCTCCTGCACTCTGGAAGAGATACCCCCAAAATTTATCCTTGTTAAATAAGATAAGACGAGATCTAAGTTCCCAGAGCTTACTTTTACTATCTTATCAGCACAATTCCTTTATATTCCCATATTTGAGCATGTGTCATGAGTATTTCTTCATTTATTATGTAATGCATGTATTACATGGGTATGCTACTATTTGTAGAAGTTTTTGTTTACTTAGTACAATAGTTATACTGATACCACACCCTTTTAGATCTTGTATAAGTTATTATGTTTTTCTCTTGTGGGGTTGAGAGTGTCTAGTCCTTAGTCAACTTGATAAACATTAGGATTTGGATCCTTAGGATCCCATATTCTATTTCTTTTGATCTTGTTGAGTTATGTTATATTTTTTTGATATTTTATTTTATTTTGTATAGTTTTGTAAGTTTTGTATCAGACTTGGGTTAGATTACAATTACACTTGACTCTTGGAACATAAGTTTACTTTATAGACTTGTACCTGGCATGGGTTAGCTAATGAGTGTATAATCCTATATTGGATGTAGTGATAGTACCCTGTATTTATTTTTATTTTTTTAGCTTTCACAAAATGTCTTATTAAACAATTATTTTTATCATAAAAATTGGGGTATTAAATCTTCAATCTCTAATTTTTAGATTTTAGGTATTCAAGGTTAGAGTTTGAATAAAATTGATTAATTAGGGATTTTTACTTATTGAAATGCTAATCTTTTTTCAATTGAGTTGATCTTCATAGGTGGAAAAGATTAGGGTTCATGGAACTAAGAATTTGATATCAGTATTCAAGGTGGAAAAAGAACAAATTGATGGTTTCTAAACATTGTTTTTAGTTGATTGGATGCTTTGAATGTCTTTTAAGATTTTGGATCAAAATACAATGTTAATGGGTAATCAGCTTCTCAAACACTCTAAGGTTTAAAAACTAAATAAAATATCAATCCTATATTAATAAGTTAATTATCCGAATCAATTACATTTCACAAATTAAAAGAAAAAGTAATCAAATATATGCTATTCAATCCAAAAATTAAGATGTGCTTGTTAAGGCCATTAGACATCTATATTTTATCTACTAGACATTTTTTTATAAAACTCAAGCATCTTTAATAAATATATGAGATTCATTTTAATCACACAAAAAATATTTATTAATTATTATTGAAACTAAATAGAATATACTTTGTAGATATATTTTGAAATAATGTTATGCTATTTTATTGATTTCAAGATGTTTTTAAAAAAATTAATAGTTATGATTATAACTTTGAAATCATCAATCCATAATTTTTTGTTATAGTGGTTGACATTTGTCCATCACTATGGACTCTTCTAGTTTTTCGATGCTAAGTTTTCTTGAATGAAAACAAACACATGGAAAGTGTTGAGAGGATATTATTTCTTATTTTTTTTATTATTATCTTTATTTGTTGTATGATTAGAAGTCTTAGAGAGAACAAGGGTAAACTTTCAAATTATATAGATATTGTTATGATTTGTCTAATAGGTGTTCTTAGGCATTTATGAAGACTTAAATTCTATACCTAAATAGTGTAATTATGTATAAAAATCATATTTACTATAATAATAATAATAATAATAATAATAATAATAATAATAATAATAATAATGTATATTAGAATAATTGTATAGTTTCCACGTAATAATGTCCCTATTAGCTTATCAATAAAGTAAAAAAAATAATGAAAGAAAAAAAAATGCGGTAGCTAAAGACTTCTTTGGTACCAAAAAAATATAATTAAAAACATGGCAAAATAAAAAAAAAAGTATCAATGATTCCAATATATGAGAGAGTAAAATTAAATCTTTTGATACAATACACAATATGGGCCTAAAATCACGCTAAATATTAGATATAGGAAAAATATTCTCATACATGTGAGAAGAGTAAATTGAGGAACTCCAACAACAAATGCTTTTATGCTAAATATAAAGGTACTCTAAAAATGAAGTTTATGATACCCGAGGAATACAATCTAAGACCACTGTTTCTACTTTCACAAAGAAAATAAGGCGTTATATTCGATCCTACATTCAAACTCCACCTTCGTCGTCTTAAACTCTAGAGAATGCTTGGTCTAAAAAAATTAGGTAGAGACATAATGCTCTTCTTCATCTCCTTCACTTTAGTGATGAAGAGTATGAGATTCTGAAGTTAACATCATTAATAGTTGACAAAGAATTAGGTGACATAAAACTGGAAGCCACTAGTGACACAAATGGAAAAGATGAAGAAAATACTATTAGAAACAATGTATAATGGGACGTATTTGCACATATGAAATTATTCTCTCTTTTACCTTATGGTTACTTCTACTTCAATAGCTTAACAACTTGAATAATCAGTGACTTTGAAGGCTCAATCCGACCATAATCAGGCTCCATAACCTCAATTTAAGCAAGAATAGTCATCAAAACATTGTAATGATAAATTTGCAAGTTTGATTTATTAAATTAGTTTTGAGTGGGCATCTTGTTAGAGGAGTTGAAAGATGGAGACCAATTCTAGATGGTCTCATTCTACCTTTTTTGGTTGGTTTTGTGCTTCCATGGTCTAATGGATATGTTGCTTTCATGATATTGACAATGAAGTTTTAAGTTGTCTTTTTTCCTTTGGGTGTTTAGTTGTGTTCACTTGGACCTTCTTTGGAGCTAAAAGTTTGATAATGAACCTCTGTTTCTAGTTACAAAATGCTTCTAATGCTTCTATATAATGCTTTAATTGGGTCATTTTTTCTCTAATGGGATGCATATGCCTCTCTTCTTTAAATGTAGAGTTGATGGGGTGTGATTTTGTGGTTTTTGTTTACATCATTGTGTGGATGTAGCTGTAAGTATGTAATACACCGAGTCAATATAACCATGTAGGGGCTACCCTAGAGTGATTTTGGATTGATTGGTTGGCCTCATAGATCAACACGAGTCCATTTAGCATGCTTTGTCTTCACTCACATACTTCTAAAGAAATTTTTAAAAACTTCGTAAGAAGGTCACCCATCCTAAAATTACTCCATAGCCAGCACACTTAACTATAAAATTCTTAGGGTGGAATTACTAAAAGGATAGTATACCATGTTAATAGAAGTAGCCATATAAGTCCTTATAATACTCCACTCAATTTTACAAAGCATATGGTTGGTATTCATATTGCCTAAGAAAATGCTTGGTGACTCTTAATATGAGGTGGTATTTTAGAGGTGAGTCTTTAATGTGCTTCTCTTCCATAAAAAATGATTGAACTATAAAAATAAAAGTTTCTTAGTGTTCTTGTATCAAAAAACTCAGGAATTTCTATATTGGCTTCATTTTATCTTTTTTAGATTTTTTTGTATAATATATTCTTTTTTCCTCTAATTCTTACTTTTTTTATAGCTTCTAGTCAATTCAAATTCCATTTTATTTACTTTATACATGTATTTTTTTTTTCTAAATTATGATTTTGTATGCATTGATAATGATATATATATATATATATGTATGTATACGTGCGCGCACATCGAGTCATATTATTAGAAACTATTTTGTCTTCACTTTGTATGCCCATTTGCAAAGAACTTGATAAGTATATTCAACCAAACATCTATTTTTAAATGTCACCATATTAATGCTTTGTAAAAAATTATATGACTTTTAAGTTTATAGGCTTATGCTTCTCTTGTTCGGCCAACTTAGCTTCCACACTTTGGAGTTGATGTTGCAGTGTTTTTGAGTTTGTAATTGGGCATCTATGCATGTGGTGAGGCTTTTGATGGACTCTACTGGGGCACGCACCTCTTCACTAGCCATGGTGAAAGTTAACACACAACCCTACTTGTTGCACACAATATATATCCAAAAGTGTAGGTGCCACTACCCCAAAAAGTAGTTTTAATAACGGTTATTTTACAGTTTTAATAACGGTTTTCAACCGTTATTAAAACGCCCGTTATTAAATCTTTAATAACGGTTCATAACCGTTATCAAAAATATAAAAAAAAACCCGCCAATATGAGCATAAAATGCATTTTTAATAACGGTTTTTGAGAAAAACCGTTGTTAAAAAAGAGGGTTTTAATAACGGTTCTGAAGAAAACCGTTATTAAAATACCAGAGTTTTAATAACGGTTCTTATGAAAACCGTTATTAAAATACCAGAGTTTTAATAACGGTTTTAGAAGAACCGTTATTAAAACATATTTTAATAACGGTTTTCATCAGAACCGTTATTAAAACCTACCTTTTAATAACGGTTTTCATAAGAACCGTTATTAAAACTTCAGTTTTTTTTTTAGTTCTTGCAGTTTTGTTCCTGCCCACATACATAGTTGTATGTTCAAATAATTACCAAATCTGCATTGTAAAACAACATCAATTGATAACATATCTGCAATCACACCATAATTTCATTCAATCCCTTGTTAATACACCGGACATATATACTCAAGAATCAAAATTAGTAGGCATACCACAACTTGGTAGCTCTACACACCAAAGCAAAATGTTTATAAATCTAGCTTAATTACAAGACTTAAAGACATAGACAAAATACAAGCCTGCAGAACATATATGCATGTAGAATATATAGATCTCTACCTAATACCGAATGAATGAATGCACATGCTTGGCCCATTGCTCTCTCACTTCATCAATTTCTTCAACACTGTATTGCTGGCCTTGTGCATAATCATCGGTGAAAAACTACAAATCCCAAGTTTTGATTAATATACAGTTAGCACTTACGTCAAGTATCAAACATATATGTCATGATTCATTAATAGAAAAATATCGAAAAGAAAACATACATGGCTTGGATCTATGTTGACCGATCTATTTTGGACTATCAGATCCATTGATCTACATACATAGTATCCACAATCTTTGTCGTTTTGCTGTTGTGGACACTGTCATATAAATTCAGTTAGCTCTCTAACTATTAGATATTAATTTTAATTAAAATAAAATACGAAATAGTTGCCTTCCTACTTACTATGACAGGCTCGTATTGAACATTCTTTGGGTCTGGGACACCATTCCCACCTCTCCTTTGATACGTTGTCCGTATTGCCCTAATAAATAGAGTTGGATACACAATATTGTAAGTACGCATATATACCTCAAATAATGAAAGCTAGCTAGACAAATATATGTATAAATAAGCTAATGAAGTAAGAAGTGAAAAGTATACTAACATGTCGATAAATTCCTTCCCACCATGACGAGCGAATTCAAAAGGCACGTCATAGGTTCGAAGGGAATCAAACACATAGACTTTATTAAGATCAGGTCGGACGGCGTACAAAACCCAATGTTCACTTGCGAGGTGAGGAATGAGATAGAGCTTGTTGTGTCCCTCAATCAAAATGCGATCCGCTAAATAGTTTATGTGCCTACCCTCTCTTATTGTACTACCGTCAGCTATGTAGTATGGGCACACAAACACAATAGAGGACAGCATTCCCTCCATCGCAGCTCGAGTAGCTACCAACCTATGGACAACAAAAACAATGCATATTTGTTAATAAATAATAACTCATATAAGTGGTCATAAAAATTCCAATTGTATAAGTTAAGAGTACTAAAATCTCAAAATGAAATTATACTTACGTGACATAGACGACGACACTTATGGTTGACATCCATTCTTGATTATAAATGTCGCTTATGTCAGCCATCGATACCATGTAAGTAGCATCGTCCCTCCCAACATACTCAGGACGACAATCAATGAAAATATAATTGTCCCTGAGGTAGTTTTGGGCATAAAAATATAATATAGCTAATGTTGGTGGAGGTTGGCTTTGCTGATCTGAAGAAGGAATCTTTTGTGGGGCAACTGATTTTTCAGATTTAGCTCTCTTTCCTTTAGCAGCGCCCTTTTTTGTGTTGCTCGTTCTGCTAGTACCTCTCTTGGTTTTACTAGCAGAAGCAGTCTTCTTTTTTGATTCCTTAATTGATAATATTAAACAAAATATATATTGAGCATATAAATATATATATATGAAAAAGATATATATAGTGTAACTACTAAACAAGGTCTAATGAACATGTCAAATGTCAATACCTCTTCAGTAGTGAGACGTATTTGATCCGCAGGCCAAGCCACAAAGCTTCCATGAGCTTCTAGTACTGTGGTTGCCTCATCGCCCTCATTATAACAAGGCAAGTGTGCACTGCCAATGATTGGAGTGTCAATACTCACCGGCCTTGTATTTAGGGCTAAATTGTACCCGTGGATTGTCTGCGTTTCAATACTGTGACTAATGCGGACCCTTCCTTTCGCCAAAATTGTTGAAAGGTCATTCGCTAATAAGTCACATTTATGCAAACCCTAAACAAAAATATTACACATTATTAATAATTTATTACACCGAATACATTTAATAACAATTCATAGTTTGTAATGCTTACCTCGGGAAGAGTAGAAAGAAATGCATCAGCTTCACAACTATCTCTGACGCTATTTACATTAGGTATGTGAAGCTGATCATGGTCTACTGAATCGGATGACTTATACCCTTGAGATTTAATAAATGACAACTCTTGCTCCATTGTTGCCATCCGTTCAAATGCCACGTTCAATTTTTGGGTGAGGATGGCGACTTGCTCATTAGTGCTACGAGAACCACGAGATCGACCACATATGCTCGTTCTCGTAACACCCAATCCAATGCCCCTGTGTCTTCCAGGGTGTTCTACAATTCCTGTAGCCTGGGCCACAATGCTATATTGGTCCACCTCATCACCTTCTGACGTTTCAAGTTCGTCCTGTAAATTTAACTTATAGGAATAAGCATAATATAATAGTTTTCTATAAGAAAACTAAGTAGGGTTCTAGATATCTACAAACTTACAATTTTTTTGGCTGCAACATCAACATATTCATTAATATATCCATCTCTTGTTGCTCTAGCCTTCTTCCATAATGTACCAATATTGATGGACGAGGTACATGGGTCCAAGTCTTGGGCTAGGAGCTACAAATAAAAAAATATTCTTAATTAAGAATATTATTATAAAATTCAACATTTACATGTAAATAGATAATGACAAAATGCATACCAACTCCTCTTCAAGGCCCGCATAGCCTTTGCGAACCATATTATGCCGATATTTATTTTGCTTGGCAATCTCTTTATTTTGGGTACTTTTTTCCTATGTGACAAGCCAAAACATAATGACATGGTTATTTCAATATTAAGCATAATACTGGGATTGATACAAAAAGTTTAATTGTTATCTAACAAGTACCTTAAAATCCACCGTAAGACGATAAGCAATGAATTGGTTCCAACTTTCTTGATCGATGAAACCGTATCGTTTGGGTGGGCTCTGTCGTACAGAACCATCCTTTTTTCTATACATTTTTCTACGAGCTAAATATGACCTAAATGTTCTTAGACGCTCCCCACAATGTCTAAGAAGCCATTTCTTCCTACTCTCTAGGACATTGAACACTTTCTGCAAAATAAGACATGTAGATGTATACCGATGATAATGTAATAAAATTAATAACATTTGACATACAAAAATGATTACATAAAATAGCATATTTACCGTGATTTCCTGCCAAATATGCTTCTTATGACCCTGTGGAACCTGCTTCCAATTATTATAGGAGATAGGAACACGGTTACGGGTCACAAGGGAAATGTAGGTCAAGAACATATCTGCGTAAGGGCCGATGGGAAGATTGTAAGTATTCCATCCCAAATCGACTACTTCTCCTCTATTCCTCATGTCTACGATAATTCTCATAATCGTAGGTCCCCTCTTCCCTTATTCATCACTGCTATCCCTATCAATGTTTTTGTTGGTCATATCTCCACAAAAAATAAATAAATAAATTATGTTAGAATGTTATGTATTGAGCATAATAATGTACCATTATATTATCGATACGAATCATGCTTAGAAAGAATTAATCTCAAATGTATCATGCTATTCTATATATATATATACGAATCATGTTAACACGTTTCCAAAAAGATATTAATACTAACCCTAACCCTAATTAACCCTAATTAACCATAATAAACGATAAACCCTAACCCTAACCCTAACTAATTAACCATAATTTATTATAATAAAACCTAACCCTAAACCACAAAAAAAACCTAATCCCTAAACCTAGCTAAATGTAATTAAAGCATAATATATAAATCATATTATTAATTATTATTATTATTATTATTATTCTTATCATACACAATTATTTCTCTCTATTTAATTAATCTCAAATGTATCATGCTATTCTATATATATATATATATACGAATCATGTTAACACGTTTCCAAAAAGATATTAATACTAACCCTAACCCTAATTAACCCTAATTAACCATAATAAACGATAAACCCCTAATTAACCCTAATTAACCATAATAAACGATAAACCCTAACCCTAACCCTAGCTAATTAACCATAATTTATTATAATAAAACCTAACCCTAAACCACAAAAAAACCTAATCCCTAAACCTAGCTAAATGTAATTAAAGCATAATATATAAATCATATTATTAATTATTATTATTATTATTATTATTTATTATTATTATTATTATTATTATTATTATTATTATTATTATTATCGATCATACACAATTATTTCTCTCTATTTAATTATTCACTTTTATATATTCCTTATTATCTATATCTATTTAATCCTCATCAAATAGCAATCATTAACATATGCATATATAAAATATATTTGCATTTCATTATATGACATTTCCTATATCTTATTGCTAGTGATCTCCTATACTTATTAATGAAAATATGTGTGTGTGTGTGTGTGTGTGTATATATAGTTTTTATGAGTGAAAATGTATATAATTCTACACTCACATTCATATTATATATATATATATATATATATATATATATATATATATATATATATATATATATATATATATATATGTAAAGGTCTCGGCCAACACATGCATTTGTTAATATATAACAATAACGCAACAAATTCAACAAAAAACAGCAAAATTTTCAGCCAATACATTAAACAACCCATTTTCGAACGACAAACCACAATCTTTCAATAACAAACAAACGAAACCCTGTACCAACATGCATGCATTTATATATATATACATATATAAGTAGATAAAATGTTACGAGAAGAAGAACAAACACATACATAAAGTGAGCTAGCTACAAACACGACGGTGAAAATGTTGAGAGAGGCAAGGGGCTTCAAACACGACAGAGGATGGTGCAAGTGCTAGCTAGCTTCGGAACAATGAGAGCACGCACATGCAGAGCCAGCAATGGCAGAGGCGTGGTGGAGAGTTGGCGGTGCGAGGGTTTCCTTTACTTGAGAGGAGCCGGCCGGTGTGGTCGTGCGAGGGTTTGCAAGGAGAAGGAGAGCAAGAGAACGAAGGTGCAGAGAGTCTGAAAATTTTGGCACGAAACAGAACTGAACGAAATATAAGTTTGATTTTGGGGTTTTAATAACGGTTCCTGAGAGAACCGTTATTAAAAAGATGATTTAATAACGGTTCTCTAAGGAACCGTTATCAAAACATCTTTTAATAACGGTTTCTGGAAGAACCGTTATTAAAAGATTCTGACTTTTGACAACGGTTCTAATATAAACCGTTATTAAATATACTTTTAATAACGGTTTACCTGAAACCGTTATTAAAACATCCGTCCAAATTTTAACGTTGCCCTTTTAATAACGGTTTTTAAATAGAACCGTTATCAAAACTTCCCGCCGATTAATTTCCACGCGTTTGACAACGGTTTTCGAACTACCGTTATTAATGTCCCGTTATTATAACCCGTTTTCGTAGTAGTGTGCGGGATTTGTTTTCCCTGCAACCAAATAAGGCACAAACTAATGACTAAATCACAAACAAATTATAATCAGTACCTCCAGTCCTTGGTTAGGCACAAAGGAGATCTTGTAGCCCCAAGAATAGCTACTGCACGCAGGTACACACAAAAATGAGAGGATCTTCTACAAAGAATGTGAAATTCAATCACATAAAATCATAGAACATCAATTTTGTATCTTCAACAAATGCACGTCTTCCAATGGGAGATTTGTGTTGGTTTCTTCATAGAAGATGTAGAGGAGATCCAGAGGTAGAGGATGGAGTGATTCCTTAAGAGAAGAAATGATTCAAATAGAAGCCCTGCAACTTCCAGGTCTATTTGGTCGACTAAGATGGTGTCCAAGACTTCGACACTTTTGTTGTCTTCTCTATTTGATGCACAAAGGAAACTTGAAATGGGTTGATTCACACTTGATCACGCACCAATAGAGATTAGAATGAAGGAGGAATGAATTTCTGGGGAGGCACAAAATCGTGGCACACAGGCGACACACAAACTGCTGCACTTCTGGAAACCTGGTCGGTATTTTATGTGGAAATGGTGGGGAAAATGCAACAAGATCATTGCAAGATTGCAAGAACTTCGAGAAAGAACTTCAAAAACAATCCAAGAAGTTCATAAAGAATCAAGAATTCGAAAAAATGGTTGAGTATTCGTGGAGTTCTTGATGCAAGAACACACACGCGATTGTCTAGGTCTGTAGGTTGCTGGTTTTGCGACAGCTTCAACAATCGAAGCTTTGATACCAAAAATGATTTGGTTTTATCAAAGTAGCTGGAAGGTTGGATCAAAGATTGTTAATAGAAGATGTCACCTATAAATTTATGCAAAAGAAACGAAGGATTAAGAAGGATTAAAGGTGAAGAAATCAAGTAACAAAGATGAAGGTGCTCGACAGATTTGAGTTGGTCTTCAAATGTGTCGAGTTTGAATGTTAATTGAGGAAGGTAATATCTCAGATTTTCCTTGCCCAATGTTGAACCAAATGGGAGAGATAGAATTCAGCTAGCTATGCTCAGAGTTTGATCAAAAATCATATTTATTATTCTTTCAAAATCTCTCTTACAAATGATGCGTACAAGAGTATATATAGGGAGAAGTTCTAGCTTGAAGTTTTGAAGCTTCCAGCCGGCTCTTTCCTTAATTCAGCCCATTAGTTATAGTTGATTAAGCCCATATAACACTTAATCCTAAGTATAATATCATTGGTTAAATGATACTAAGGATTAATATTACAAATCTATACAATTAACTAAGATACATACATGAAATTATATCAAACCCTAACTTACATAAAATGCACTTAGGGTTAGGGTTTACAACAAGTTAATACAACTAATGAATATCATCACTATATCTTCTTGTTGTAAAGTATCATCCCATGTATGACATAGTCTTACATGCTTTGAATACTTGTACACATTAAAGTGTATTAACATCTTCTTCTTACAAATATGTGACATATCTACAAGAACAACTTGAATGTTTTTCAATATCAAACATATAAGAATTATCAAGAATATTTAACATGATAGGCTCCAACATTAAGAAAGCTAAATCTTCCTTACCTTAAGGATTAATATGAACATCATTAGGTTCATTGGATGCTCCTGCATCACTAACCATAAGGCTAAAGAAAAGTTTTACGAGGCATTAGACAAACTTAAACAAGATTCATAGGAATCAAAGTGTTCATAACATGAAAATTAGAGTGCGCAATAAAAGTTATTACACCCAAAAACACGTTACATAGTTAAGTTCCTGAAAGGGATAACAAGTACAATACAATAGAACAAAATAGAAATACAATGAAAACATAAGTACAAAGCGACATAAGAGTCTGATCTACATCACTCTCGGCCCCCATACCAAGTCCAACAATCAACACATGTCCCCGCCTAACACATCCAATACGTTATAGGCATCGAACACAATACCTTCTACCTACACAAACTCAAAAGGTCCATCTGCTCGTGGGAATGAGCAGCACCCATGAAACGGGTGGTAAGTACGCTACGTACTAATCAAGGTAACTATATGGGTAAGGTCAGTAAGAAACAACAAGTAAGTCCAGGTAAGAAACAACACGTACGACATACTAAGCATGATTTAGGTTCATATCATCAGGCCAGATTTAGGCTAATATTTTATCCTACACATTTCTTATATTAATTCATGTGAATACGGGAACCCCACTATTATAGCTGATGGATCAAAAACACTCCATAGGACAGAACGCACCTGACCACTATTATAGCCGGTGGACCAAAATCACTCAGTAGGGCAAAACGCACATGACCACTATTATAGCCGGTGGACCGAAAAATCAACCTCATTGGCCTCGACTAACATGGTGTTCCACTATAATAATTAGTGTCTTTCCATGCCTTATATTTATGGTTCACACATTTCTCATATTAATTCCGCGTGAGTATGGGAACCTCACTATTATAGCCAGTGGATCGAAAATACTCCGTAGGGCAGAACACGCCTGACCACTATTATAGTTGGTGGACCAAAAAATATATCATCACCGGCCCCGACTCACGAGTTTTTCTACTGTAAGTAATTAGTATCTTTCCATGACATATTACCATATAAAGTTTGTTTTATCGAGTTTGGAATCCCCCACTATTATAGTCGGTGGACCAAAAACACTCAATATGACAGCATGCACCTGACCACTATTATATATAGTGGACCGAAATCACTCAGCAGGGCAAAACACACCTAACTACTATTATAGCTGATGGACTGAAAAAATATATAACCTCATTAGGCCTTGGCTCAATAATCTTTCACTTTAAGTGTTTAGTGTTTTATTATATCTTATTCCACAATCCCAACTAGACATGCACGACGCACTAGATTTCCCATGCTGACCCTTTTATTCTTAACTTCCCAAAAACCCTATCCCATATCTGGGGCCTTCTACACCCTCTAGTACATCCAAACACTTCTTCCCATCTTTCCTCTTTACCATGAATACTCAACTTCGAGGCCCACTTTCTGTATCTCTGAATCAACTTAATATCACTCTCTAGGATTTTCCACCGGAAAACCCTAATTTGGCCTATATGGCCCAACCTTCTTCTATTATAACTCATGCTCCTCCAATTCATCCTCACTCGATTCATCCTCAATCACCCCACTTTACTTCCCATTTTACACATGTGGCCATAAAACCCTAGTTGGCCATCCCAAAAACCCTAGCACCTCTCTTTCCTCAAATGATATTATCCTTTCATCTCTCTTACTTACCATCCCCTCTTTTACATGACACATGTCCAACACCGCCTAGGACCCTGAGACTTCCTTCCCATCTTTTTTCCATTCACCAAGAGCACCCAAAACTCTTCTTTGTCATCAAAACCATCACTTCCCTCGAATCACATCCAACATCATGACCTCACCATCCAACTCCCACACGTGATCACAAAAATCTTAGTTCACTCCCCGAAACCTTAGTACTCTTTCTTTCTTTTCTGTCACCCCCTCAACACCCAAATATCTTTTCTCACTTGGCTCACTTTTCCTCCATGCGACACCTCTCTCATCTTTTATTCCCCACTCTAACCATTTCCATTAGTTTTCCCTCCTTACATACTTCTCTCACTTAGGGTTTCTTCCCAAAACCCTAGTCAAGTCTCCCATGCATTCTTACACCAACCCACATACTATTTTTTTTATATATGGACTCTAATTACTCTAACAAGTCTTCCCTTACCTTACTTAATTCTTAAGTCAAATTTTTCCATGTAAAAGTCATCCCTATGCAAAGGCTAACCATCCCATATATATATATATACTAACGTATTCTTTTTTAATCATTTGATTTTGTCAATTCATTATTCACATAAATTCTTTTACCAAATACATTAACAACACCAGAAAAAATTTATTGTACTAAAATTATATGGGTGTAAAACTAAGTAGTAATTATAGCAATCATTTTCTACTCTCTTTGATTATTGTTATGTTTTTTTTTTTGTGACATGTTGTATGGGACTTAATTTTTGGAATTTCCCTAGAATTAAAATTCTGGAAACATTTATTTACGTGTCGAGAGCACCAGCGGGACTAGGAACAGAACAAGGCTCTGGACCTCTGGTACATCAACCCCTACAACTTTTCAAAGCTCGTCTGAAATGGTCAAACGGCTGCGGGTTCGAGCTTGGAACGCAAGCCAAAAGGCGGCTAAGTTATTATTATTATTATTATTATTTAAATCTCTTGCTTTACTAGCTAGGTTCTCTTCACTCACATGCCTCGTACCTCTCACTCATTCAAAGGTACCTTTCAGTAATCAAACTTATTCACTCTACTTCTTGTGCAATCACAATCGAATCGAATTGAATTGAGTAAGATTATTATATCGATTGTCTACCTGCGCGTGAATCGTCGTAGTGTTTTTTGAATATTTTGCGGGGTACAATGCGGTGTAGATCGGGAGGGAACCTAAACAGGGGGAGGGAAACCCTGTGGCCGAAGGGGTTTCAATTTGGGACGTGCAACATATCACGCCATCATGGCCAGAACCCCTTCTGAATTTTTTAAATGATTTCCGTGTAAACGTCGTATCGGCATCTGATCATGACTAAGTTGTTTGACGTGTCGGAGCATTAATTTTCGTATCATAATGGACTGTGAATTCACACTCGATACTAGATGCTACCCGAAGTAATTAAGATACATTACAATTTGCGTCACTATCAATACTTTCCAAATATGTTGTTTGATTTGGCTTTTTAGTCCAGTTCTATATAGATTGTCTTTCCGTATCTAATTGTGTTTGATAGAGAGCTTCGACTCCCCTTGTTGATAATGATTCCTGAGGATTTTAATTGTTGGAAGTTTTTATGGAGTTAGTTGTTGATTGGTATTTGTTGTGCAGGAACATTCACCGGTTGTGAAATTTGCTGATTAAAAATATCAATCTTCGTTCCTTTTGTTGTGGGGAGCCATGGCGGCAGCGATCTCGTCGACTATCCACGCAGTTTCCTCAAACCCCAAATTCACCTTGTCCCGGAGAGTTTCTTGTATTTCCCCCGAGTCATTCTTCTTAAATGTCTCCACCAACTATTTGACGAAACGCCCGATTGAAGCTCTTACCACGAGTTCTCCGCCTCAACGCCACGCTCTGCGTTTATCCATGGTTGCTGCAAACCATTCTTCTTCCTCATCCACAGAATCGGCCCCCTCAACTACTGCTTTTCAC
Organism: Tamarix chinensis; assembly: GCA_030549775.1. Lineage (NCBI taxonomy): Eukaryota > Viridiplantae > Streptophyta > Magnoliopsida > Caryophyllales > Tamaricaceae > Tamarix > Tamarix chinensis. The sequence continues at coordinate 88,848,222 of CM060179.1, forward strand.
GGTCTTTGCTATGTAGTTGGTGACAACATTGACACTGACCAAATCATCCCTACCGAGTACCTCACTTTAGTCCCCTCTGTCCCAGAAGAATATAAGAAACTTGGCTCTTATGCCCTCTGTGGCCTGCCCGGTTCCTACTCCACTCGATTTGTGGAAAAGAATGAATACAAATCCAAGTATTCAATAGTCATTGCTGGTGCTAACTTTGGATGTGGGTCGTCCAGGGAACATGCCCCGGCGGCTTTAGGGGCAGCGGGTGCAGCAGTTGTGGTGGCAGAGTCGTATGCTCGGATATTTTTTAGGAACTCGGTAGCTACTGGGGAGGTTTATCCATTGGAATCAGAAGTGAGGATATGCGAGGAGTGTAAAACTGGGGATTTAGTTACCATTGCGCTTCCTGAGAATAAGTTGATCAACTATACAACGGGAAAGGAGTACCAATTGAAGTCGGTTGGGGATGTTGGACCTGTTATTAAATCTGGTGGGATTTTCGCTTTTGCCAGGGAGACAGGGATGCTACCTTCTCAATCTCCTGCTTAAAGTAAGGTATTGATGTCTGGAATTATGTGCTCGTCTCATAATATGCAATGCTGGCTTGATTTAAGTGGTACGGTTGTGATATAGATGAATTGTGTTGGATTAGTTGTGTGATTCTGGCTGCTACTTACTAATATTGTACTTGCGTCCCTTTTAGAACTCCATGGTGTCACTCACTGTATAGTCCTCACAGTTGCATCACACCATATAGATTTTAAGGAGTTCGGCCCGGAGGAGGGTCCGAAGTGTGCCTGATACAGGGTTATTGATTGTTGGATTTTTCATAAATGATGGAAGTTTCGGTTTGTTATTATAGGAGCAAGTGTTCAGTTGGTCTCATATTATGTGTAGTAAATACAATTCCTCGAATAATTCCCCAATCCCCCCTCCCCCCTCCCGCCCCGCCTCAATCGTTTAAACTTTGAAACTTAAAGAGGGTCAGAAGCAAAAAAACTAGGACCTTAAAGAACTCAAAATAAATTTGCGAGAAGCACCCTGATCATTTTTCATTATGGAATTACTAAGGAGATTTATCTTGTAATCTTACTCCACTTGTATTTTCTCGGTTAGAGTTTAGGCTATTCAGAAGGAGTTTTTCATTTTCGTAATTGAAGATGACCGGATAATTTGTTTGCGTAAGTAGATTTATTGGGTGGTTTCAAATATTTCATTACTCTTTATGCTAAAATGCAATTGGAAGTTATGTTTTGATAATCGGTGAACTAGGAATTTGTAACAAGTCTTAGTGATGCTTCTTCTAATTAAGGGAATCATAGTTGTCTTCTAGAATTGGAAGCACCGGGCTTCCTTGCCTTGGATGAGGAAAGAGAAAAAAAGAGAGAGAGAGAAGGACGACGAAGAAAATAATTGCTTCCTGACACCATCTTGCCATTTCTAGTGTAAAAAAGACAATACCCTTGATTTAGGCGCACCATCTTTCCATTTCTCCTTCATGGCATTGATGGGACTGTATGTAACCTCTGTTCTTCTCTATCATTGAAGACTTTGCTCACCTCGTTATCGCTCCCAGTGCCATCTATTTTGACTGGTAGTTTTTGGTTGAGGGGATTCAACTGCGAAACTATCTTTTGTTGGCATAGCGTTATATTTTGTTTTCAAATCGTTAATGTTATGCCATGAAGCAATTTTCTTTCCTGTTATTCCGCACTCATTGCAGTATTCCTTGCAGGTCATCGGCGGCGTAATTCTGGCAGACTATGTCTTCTGTGCTATCAGATTTCCACGTTTTGAGTTGTGTTATTGGGACAAAAGAGATTTCCGTGTTGTTGTATACAGTGATGCACGGAAACGGGGACCGGGACGGGGAAACGGGGACGGGACGAAATGCGGAAACGCCGTTTCTTAAAATTTTAGAAAACGGGGACGGCAAGAAACGTTAAAAAAATTATATATTTTTTTTTTAAAAATAGGTTAAATTTATTAAAATTTAGAGAGAAAAATAAAATTAATTTTTATATTAGTTAATTTTAACTATTAATAATAATTTTTTAATAAAAAATTAATTAAATAATATATTTTTAATAAAAATATTAATTAAATAATTTTAATATAAATTTTAATTCGAAGAAGTTTCCGAGAAGTTTTCGGGACGGAAAACGTTTCCGTGCATCACAGGTTGTATATAGCGAACTGTTTACTGGTTTGCTTGTGTCTTGTACTTGTATTTCGCTTGAAGTTGTTGTGACGTTATTTGACCTGCTATCTTGCATGACCTCTAACCTCTAGATGCTATGCTTTTGGGACTTCCTCTTAGATGCTTCGATATGAATCGACTAGAAGTGAGAACCGTTTGCCTTTTAGCATGGGCTCTAGAAAAAAAAAATTTGAGATAAACAACAGTGTTATAAAGGAACTAATCCAACTAAGGATTTCAATAAGCCAATAAAATTTGTGGTCAACATTTAAATAACACATAACCAAAAGAGCTATAAAATTTGTGGTCGAAATGTTTCATGAACATGAATTGGAGACGAGGTCTCTGATTCTTTAATTTAATAATTCTCTATGGTAATTGTTTGGACTTACTTTGTCATACACATAGGGTTAGGCTGTGGACTTGGAGTGTGTGGAAACATAATAAGAAGGTTAGTCGATAAGCTAAATTTTATAAAGTGAAACGAACATACTCGTTTTGCTACGGATGGATTCATAAATACTTTTATGAAGCTCAAAAGTTAGAGAAGTCTTTTTCTTTTAAATGATTTTTATTTTCAAATATATTAATCTCATACATATGAAATACCTTCTCCTTTGCAACTATGAAATCCTATGTTTCATCTCCTAAGTTTAGGCTATGATAATACATAGTATTAAAGGGTGGTATAAAATCCTATGAGCTAAATTTCAACTATGAAATAAATAAAATAAAATTTCAGTATTAGGCTAGGGGATATTCAAAATAATATAATTGCCTATGGTTTTAAAAACATAATTGTCGTTATTTTTCTACCCTAATTGTATTAGCATCCTGGAAGTTGTCTAGTTTGTTGTATAGGCTCCAAATTGACAATACATCATCATTCTCCCCTTGGTAGAAGAAAAAAAAACACCCACCCTCGTGTTTTATTAACCCGTAGAAGTGACTCAAGGAAAAAAGAAAAAAAGAGAATTTGAAGTGAAAATGGTGGCATAATGACTCATGTTGTTGTCTTGTTGAGGTCGTGATGCGGGAGGGATGGATCAATGATGACTTCGGTGGATCGAAATGACATGATATCAATTGATGCGTACTAACAACAACGAGTACTTATGAAAGTACTCTTCTATCATCAACATGGTGCTTGATGTCAAAGTACGTTGGATCGAAATTCTTTGATACCAACTGATGCATGCTCGCATCAACATGCATGTACATTGAGGTACTCTTCCGTCTTTGACATGATGCTTGATAATATCAAGGATGGATCTTTGGACATGAAGAATGTATGAAGGGTTAAGAAAAAAGGATATGAGCTCGCTCCTAACAATGGCAAATACACCAATTGACGTGTACCCGCAAGCTCTTTCGTCTCCGGTGTTTATGCTTGGTCTCTTTCCTGCATCGAATCTATGGTGGATGAACGATGACTTTGCATCCGGAGCTCTAATACCATATGAAATGAACTACCAGAGCAATACAAACTCAGTTTGCTAAGTCCTACCTTGGGAATGTACTCGTTTCCCTCCAACCTAGAAGTGCTATATACATACATACATACATACATACATACATATATTCATCTCATTCTCACCCACCTAAATTACATTATCCTTTAAACAGGAGTTTTATCTCTTAATTTTAGGATAGGATAATACATAATATTAAAATTTGGTATAGAATCCCTATGTCCTAAAACTTGACTATATAATAATTTTTTTAAGATATCTGGTCCAAAAAAAATTATTCAATATTTTTTTATTATTTTAACAATATATTATAGTGTTATGCTTTGGTAGTTTTAAATTTTATTTAATTTTGTAATTTAAAATTTTATAATAATATTTTAATACCTTTTTTAGATAAAAATAAGTCACTTATATAGGCATAAATATAACTATTGAATAATTTAAGATATTTATTTTTAAAAATCTTCTTGCAAAACTTATTAAAATTAATAAAATAATACTCCTTCCATATTAAAAAAGAAGGCATTTTATTATTAAATTTTTATATTAAAAAGAAAGTCACTTAAAAAAATTCAAAGCCTACTTTTTATTTTTAATCTTACTTTTTTTCCTTAATTATATATGTATAAAATATTTTATTATTTTTTATTAAAGGGTGTAGGTGTAATTTTAATACTACTCTTAATTATTTTCTAAAATGTGTACAAATTATTAGAATGATTTTTTTAATACGAAATAAGTATTTTTATATAGATATTGAACATATTTGAATATAATCAACATTTAGTCTACATTTTTTAGATATTGAAGGATTGAATATCTTATTTAAATGACTTTGAGTAAATATCTGAAATATATATATATATATATATATATATATATATATATATATATATATATACAGATATAAACATCTAATTTTACGCACTTTGGTCGGGAGGATGGGAAAAATGGGATTCAAATCATGAGTGTCGCAAGTGAGATAAGACAAAATTAGGAAAGAGAAATGGAAGGATAGAATTGATAGTGGATTTTGCAGGGGGCTCTGTTGTGGTAGCACGAGCTCTCAAAATTGGGCTTTTAATAATGTGTTTTTGGGATGTGGTCCAAATTAGATGAGAGTAGGTTATAGGTTTCTATATGACTAAGGTGTCTAAAGTTGGCAATTGAGCGAACCAGCTACCAACACTCATGTTAGAGCATCTAGAATGGTGGAAAAAAAATCTTCATTTTAAATTTGAAGAATTTAAATTTGAATATGAGATTGTAGGCAAAGGAAAATTATCTTAAATTTAAAGTGATCTCAAATTTTTTAGGTTCTCGGAGTGGTAAAGCCCTACGTACAACCCTATACGCTTCAATTTTACTTTTTTTAATATATTTTTAGGCTAAATTTTACTGATAAAGTTGCATGAATAATCTTTTTTTTTTAAATAGTCATTATTAATAATAGAAAGAAAAAAATGCCTATAAATATATCGTATTTTATCCAATAATTTTCACTTTATCTTTTCTACCTTCTTAGCATAAAATTATTGTACTCTATATAAATATATTTATCTTCTTTATTTTTCTTCATTAATTCAATTTTAAAAAAATGGATCCTACTCAATTAATTTTTTTTTAATCTTTTGGATAATCCAAATGATTCAAATTTAAGAGAGCTTCCAAATTAAAATATCTAAAATTCACAAAATTCTAATTTTGAGAATATCACAAATGATGATTATCCTCAGAATAAAAATTCTTCAAATGTTATTTTAAAAATAATTCAAATTATAAATATTTTTTTAACAATTTTTATTGTTAATTGTTATATTAATTGGAAAAAAATTGATTATAATTTTTAATTGTTAAAATTAATTGGACATTGTAATTTTAATTAAAATTGATTTATAAATGTCGAATTGATTATATAAAATTGTTAATTGCTAAAATTAATTGGACATTGTAATTTTAATTTTATTGAATGTCAGGTATTAAATTAAATTTAAGATAAATTAATAAAGTAGAAGAGATGAAAGAAAAAATATTGAATAGTATAATTCATGATTTAAATTTAAAGATATCATGTCCGTATAAAAAATAATTATTGAATACCATAAGTTATAAGCGGAGTAACCATTCACGCACAAGTCACAACCCAAAATTTTTAGCTATCATGGCTTCCTCTCACCTCTTTGCCTATCAATTGATTGTTTCTAGTCGATGGAGACAACCCCATAATACAAAAACTTTACTCAATTGAACTAGAATGCCCCAACACCCAAACCAAACTAACCCCGACCCTCAAAGTTGAAGCCCAACTAAATGTGATACGAACCCCACCTCTTTAATCGCTACTCCTTATTCTAATATTAAATATCCAAATTTAATTGCTAGTCGTCTTAACGATTTTATATTTTTTGTGTTTAGGGCTGAATGGGACAAGGAGTTGGATCTGGAATGATGGACAAAAAGACCAAATATTGAGGAATGAGCAAGAATATCAGATCATATTATATTGTTTTAGGTAGCTTAGGTAGCCGAACCAATAACTAACCATCCTTTGTAATCGATTATTATTAGGAGTAATCGTGGGTGGTCGATGATGATAATGTATTTTTTTTTTTAAAACCCTGTTGATATTAGACTTAGGACAACCAACTTTTAACTCATCCTATCGTCTCAAGAGCTAGTAGAGGTAGAGTCTAAAATGCATCCCTAAGCCTAAGTGGATTCGAGCGACCACATCTATTTTTTTTATGATTTGGGTTGAATCGGATCGGGGTTCAGCCCCACAAACCTGCCCAACCCAACCTCATGTGCGCCCGTGTTCTTATTGTTTGAGACTTACCCCCTATGTTGCACACTACCCCTCTCTCTAGCAGCATTGTTTTCTATGGCGCTCCTTCATCTTCTCCATCTATTCCTCGTCATTTCCTCCTTCTTCCTCTTTTGTTTTCAATGGAGTTCTCTCCACTCATATGTAAATTTGAGGCCGTTAATACCCAAATATTACCGTTAATTTTCCCCTTCCCCTTATTTTTTTTTCTTTTATGTCGGAGCTCACCTCCGTCGAGCTATGCCATATATATATGCATGTAAGAGGGGATTGGGATGGAGGTTTTTGATTCTCAAATGTATAATATTTCGGGCTAAGGCCATTTGTTTTCTTCTACTTTAAACTGTCGATTATGACGATGGATCTCGGAGGTTACTCTGGTGATTTGGTGGGAAATGAATACGTTTCTGATACCCTATTTTTGCTAGCCGATTACAGTTGTAGTTAGGCAGGTTGGGTTCGTGTGGTATCAGAGCCAAACCTCAACGACAGAATGCGTGTGGGCACATTAAAGCCTCAGGCGATTACGTCTGTACTCGATTACGAGTAGTTTAAAGGGGACGGGAATGATGTGTCCCACATCGGTTTCTGAGGGGATATTTGGATAGTTTATATGGAGGAGTCAACCCTCCACTATTGAGCTGGCTTTTGGGTGGAATTAGGGCTTTTCTCAAGGGATTACCCCTGTAGCCTACTAGAGGATTACCCCTTTGGGGTCCATATTAGTTGGCCCCGGGCGATTAAACTTTAGGGTTTTAGGTAGGACCCATTTGACGTGACACTATCTAATCGTTGGGAGGGGCCTATATTAGAATGGCTACCAAACAACCCCTGTAATCTTCAACTTTCTTCCTTCACCCATCCCTATGTACTGACCTTGGCATTCCTTTACCAAACACGTCCCTATCCACCCCTACCATTTCCACCTTACTTCACCCAACAACACATGCCTTCTACCCCCTGCACTGCATTGTACCATCGCCATCTGCTGGCCTCGTTCGTTCGACTACACGAAACTAGCACTTACTCACCTAAACTTAGCTCTACACCCAACCTTGCTTGCATATATGCACACAACCATCCAGCCTGTACCCCTGTAATGCATTTGTAAAATTACTTGCCCCTACACTGAGCTAGCCATCTTAACCCGAGTAGTCCCTTGCTTGGCATTATCCTTCTCACATCACCAAACCCAGACCTTTAGCCTTGCTGCCTTTTTTTTCCCGCACATTATTGTTCCCCATTAAACATCCCTTCACGCTTGTATTTGTCTTCTACCTCCCTAACAAGAAAACTCTCCCGTTCTTTCCTACCTACGATTTGTTATCATCACCCCTCCGCTCTGCATCTATCTCACTAATGTTTTGGCCACACCATCGGGTTCCCTTATGGTGCGACCGTAGCCGGCACGCAATTTAAACCCTCTTGTTGTCAAATGTAGCACTGGTGAATAAGGGTATCGTTCTAAACCGGAGATTGAGAGGGCTCACCTCTATCTAACTAGCTTAAACTATAAATAAAATAAAAACACTAAATAACCTAAAATAAATAAATAAGAAAAATACTAATTGGGGTTTATCAAAATAATAATAAAATAATAAAAGGATTAAATAGAATAAAGTAAACTAATAATGAAAATAATGGGAAATAATGGGAAACTCGCAGATATGAGAAATATGTTAGGGAAATAAAAATCCACCACTAGATTAGGTTGAAAATATAATATTTATTTCTAAGTCATCTTTTAATCGTGAGAAAGAGATCGACCAAGTTGCAAACCAAAAGCAGGTCTATACACCTTATATTACTTCCCTTAATTAAATTAATACGACAAAGCGCCAATATTAACCCTATTAAATACTAGCAGTATAGCAGCAACAAGCGGCTCCTATATTTAACTAGATTTAATGCATTAAGTGTAAGTGGAAGGCTGTCAATCTAAGTACCCAAACTAGTACAAAAAGCATGTCTAGCTGTATTTCCTTTCCTTGACCCACACGTATCGAAACGTTTTACCACTTCGGTTAGAATCACAAAACGATTAGGTGAATTGTTATCTAACCTAGCTGCAATTTATACATATAAATTCTAGTATATTTAGATGGCCACCTAGCAAGCAATTAATCCTACATACTATCACTTATGAGGTACCAGAACAAGGCATGCACCAAATAAACTATACTTGACAGAATCATACATATAAACGATAGCAATTAACATAGAGTCAAGAAACAATCTCACGAAACAAAGAAAATAAAATTATAAGTCAAACCATAGTCTAGGGTTTCAATTCATTCCCTAACAATAAATAATCAGCCACTCATAATTAAAGAATTAATTACACAGAAATATATATCTAAAATATAAATTAAAAATAAGAGAAATAAATAACCGGAATTAATTTTGGATAAAAGATCAAGAATTTATTCAGATAAAAATTAATTTTATCTGAAATAAATTCTACCGGTATTAATTCTTCTCTAATTTTCTCTCTCGGTGCCTTGATTTCCGTGCGGTAATTCTTTTCTTTTTTTCTTTTTCCGGCTGGCGGCTGACGCTGAAGGTTGCACCTTCTTTGGCCTCGGTTTTCGTGCCGCCCTCCTGGCTGTTCTACGTGCGTGTCCCTGTGTCATCCATAAGCTCCTGAGCCTGTAAAAACTCTGCCGCCTGCCACTCCTTTTTGCCGAGCCTGTAAAGGCTCTCTCTGCGTCGTCTAGTTGTCTGTCCTTCGAGGTTAGCCCGAGCCGTGAAGGCTGTAGCCTCTCGCTCTGTTGCGCACCTCGAGCCTGTTGAGGCTCTTCTTCTCTGCCTTTGCCTCGTTCCCGCACTCGTGACGCGCCCTACCTCTGCCGTTCCATAGAGCCTCGGAAGGCTCTGCCTTCTTCCCTGTCCCAGACGCGCCCTCCTTTTCTCTCTACGGCTCGTCTCCTCTCTCACGACCGCACGTCCCTTATTTATTGTCGTGCGGTGCTTACCTTTCCACGTCAGCCCTTGCTGCGGCTGACTTTTCTTCTCATGCGGCCTGTTTGGTTTGCTTCGTTTCCTGGCCTTTGGGCCTTCGGCCTTTAGCCGTTAGTCCAAAGGTCAAGTTTCTTTTTTTTTTTAATTTCTTTTTAAAATAAAACCTGCAAAATAAAATTAACTAAATATTAATAAATAATATTATACTCTAAATTTACTTAATTTATATCATTTTAGCTCAAATAATAAAATTTATACAATTTTTACCACTTAAGCATAAAACAATACTTATTCCCCTATATTAGCTAAATAAACTACCAAAAACTAAGATTATAAGGGCATAAAATGTGTCAAAATATGAACTCATCACACCCCCACACTTAGCTTCTTGCTTGTCCTCAAGCAAGTTATTACCCTAAATAAATAAAATTAAATTAACTAGCCACTTTCGTAGGTCTCACGATTACACTTAGCATGTGCAACAAGCCCTTTAAACCCCTAGGTCACCCATCGAGGACGAGTAAGGTCTCGTGAGGGTTTTGCAGATGATATACCCACAAAATCACACACAAATAAAATGAAAATTCACACCTAAATAAAAATAAATAAATAAAAAATAAAATAAAACTAAAACCATATACCTAACACCCTTAACCATATTTGTCTCAGAATCATTTACTTTCAAATATCAAGATTAGCAATCAATCAAGATTCAGAATTGGGAGATTTAAAAGATCAAATTCAACATATGGTTCACACATAAATATGACAGGTATGAACAGATCAATATTATGGATGAAAATTATGATGGACATCAAAACTAATACACAAGGAAACACCCATACGATAAGAAATGCATAACATAAAATCCATGTACTTAGCAATTCTATCATATATCCAAGCAGGGATAAGCACAGAAGCCAAAATTATACCATATTAATAGATCATAATGTGAAATCAATACTTTTGGTCTTAAGTCATTAATTAATCATTATTCAATCATCATCTCACAAATTATATCCATGTGAGTGTTGGAATCCCACTATTATATTCGGTGAATCAAAAATATCTAGGGCAAAATGCTCCTGGCCACTATTATTTGTCGGTGGATTGGTCTCTAGGACACCCCGTACTAGGGCACTATTCTCGCAAGTGGATCGGTCTACCCTCGACTCACATGGTGTTCCACTTAAAGTGATTAATGTCTTCCCATAATTTATTAACATCCAATGTTTAGTTTATTGAGCTCGGGATCCCCCAATATTATAATCGGTGGATCAGAAACATTTAAGGCAACACACACTTGACCACTATTATTCATCGGTGGATCGGTTTCTAGGGCATCTTACACCTGGCCACTATTATGCCGGTAGATCGGTCTGAGCTCGGCTCAATAATCTTTCACTTTACATAATTAGTATTTTATTCATGTCTTATTCAACAAACCCATTTATTCAATTCGAGGGAAGGGAAAATGTCACAAATCCAGAGACACAAAAATATACTGGCCATAGAATCAAGCATTCTATGTCAAGGATTATGGCATACATAAAACCCTAACACATACTTAAAACATATCTAACACACATTTCCATACATACTTACAAACTAGACACCTATTGCATGATTATGATATGAACACCACATCACACCCTTAATTATCCATCCAACCCTAAGTTATGCCATGTTCTTGTCATACTCACTTGTGATACCCACTAACTTATCAAATACCCTTAACTTATTATTCAATATTACTTATGTCTTATGTCTTATTAAGGAGAGTCATTTAATCCATCGACATATGATATACAAGTTACTAAATTACCCCCATCATCCCTACATATCATTGAGATATCCTTTGTTTGTAAAATTACCAAGGCACCCCCCCTTTTATTTGTCAAATTACCATATTACCCTTTATGTTTGCATAATTACCAAATTACCCCTTGTATTTGTTAGAATACCAAAATTTTCTCCATACGTATTAAATCACCAACTTTACCCCTCATACTTGTTAAATTACTAATTTACCCTTCTAGTTGGTTAAATTACTGTATTACCCTTTATACTTATTTAGATTACTAAATTACCCCTTTACATCAAGCATATGTACTTAACCTCATAATTAACAACAAGGCTCTTTCCTTAAGCATTATTTCTACACATGACACATAAATTAACATGCTTTTCTTTTCATCAACCAACATATGCTACTAAGTACATTATACCTAGCAACATATATCATGCATATAAGCATATTAAAAATCCAAATATGCTAGCACATGTATATCCACGCATTTTATTATGGTATAATAGTTACCTTATTTCCAGCAATAATCAAACCTTACAAGTACCCTAGTTAAAGGTTTGAGCTTTGATTAGTAAAATCAATACCTAAATATGATATTAACATTTATCATATTAGAAGGTATAAAATCAAAGGAATAAATTTTATCAAAAACTTAATTAAATATATACCAATATTAACCATTGTTATACCTCAAAATTATTAGCCAATTTTTCTAAGGGAGGCAGCAGACTCATGCTGCATGCAAGATAACAACGAAGAAGGGGGTCAAAGAGGGAGTTGGGAAAACGAGAGGGTTTGGTTCAGGTGAGGGTTTTGGGAGTGGGGTAGAGGACTTGTGGATGAGATTTATGGGGGTGGTTGGGTGCAGGGATGGAGTAGAGATGTAGGTTGTGGTCAAGGGTGGATGATTGGCGGCTCAAGCTGTAGAGCTGGAAAAATGAGTGTAAGAGTGGCAGAGGAGAAGAAGGAAGGGGAAAGAAGAGGTGAAGGGAGGAGCTACAGGGCTGGGTTTCAGCTAAGGGAGGTAAGGTGGTAGTAAGGGAGGTTCCAAGGAATGGATTGGTGGGCATGGTGGCGGTGGAAGAGGAGGGAGGGTGGCAAATAGTGGTTATGTAGGGTGGAGGTCGAGAAGGGAGAAAGAAAAAGAAAGGGGAAGGAAGGTCGTTGTAGGGGTGTATGGTGGTGGCTTGGTGGTGCAGGGAGGTAGTAGGGGTGGCAGGAGGTGGATATGGTGGTTGGTTAGGCGGCAGTAGCGATGATTGGAGGTGGTAAAGTGAAAATGGGGGAAGTGGAGAAGAAGGGAGAAAGATGGGGAATCTACAGGGAGTTGATTGGGGGTCGATGGAGGTCGAAAATAGGCAGAGAAGGGGAAGATAATGAGAAGAAAAGGAAGAGGAGGTAGGCGGAGACTGGGGCTATGGCTGTAGGTGGTAGGGAGGTTGAGAAGGAAAGGGGAAGGCATACGAGGGAGGGCTGTAGGGTTTGTGTGGCCGAAAATGGAAGGAAAATGATGGGGAGAGGGAGCAGGGCTATAGGCTGCAATGGTAGGTGGTAGGCAAGGTGTAGACAACCATGGAGTGCAGCGACAGTCGAAGAAGAACAAGGATGGAAGAAAAATAAGAGAAAGAATGGAGAGGAAGGTTGGCCGGGTAGGGGAGAAAGAAGAAAAAGGAAAAAGAAAAAAGGAGAAAAATAAAATAAAATAATTTTTGGAATAATGGCATTTAATACTGATAAATTAATTTATTAGAATTTAATATTTTAGTTTTAAAAGGGGAAATTTTTGTAAAATATTGGTTTAGAAAAATTATTTAAATAAAATAAGTATGATAAAATAACAAGATATTTATTTTAATTTATTAAATATTCATATCCAGTTTTATATACTCAAAAATCCACAAAATAGTTAAATTAAATAATTTTAAATTTTAAATTATCCCAAATGAGGGTTGTTTATTAAATTATAGATTTAAAATTTTTGGGGTATTATACGAACTCCCATTGTTTAGAATTGTTATCAAGAATAGCTCAAAGCATGTTTCCCAAGGTACACTTAATGACCTCGGTTTGTCCATAAGTTTTTGGTTGACAAGAGTTTGAGAAAAGCATTTTGTACCCAATTTTCCCTAAAGGGTCAGCCAAAAGTGAGAGACAAACTTAACATCCTGATCATGTTGGAGAAGAAATAGTAGGCAATGGTGGTACCATCATTAGTCTTATGGCAAAGGACGAAATGGACCATTTTTGAAAAGCGATCTACTACTACCATGATAGAGTGTTTATTCTTTTTGAATCGAGGAAGCCCCAAAATAAAGTCTATAGGAACATTACTCTAAGGCTGGCTAGGAATAGGGAGAGGGGTGTACAAGCCATGGGGGTGGGTAGTTGATTTAGCATGCTTACACAAGACATAATTAGCATAGAAATGTATAAAGTCCATTTTCATATGTTGCCAGTAAAAATGCTTGGTAAGTATGTATGTAATATGTTGAACTTTTGTAACCTTAATTTAGAACATTTAGCCTTTTATTCGAAAATTTTAATCTTTATATATATTAATTCAATTATTTTTGTTAACCTGTGAATCACAAATCTAGGTAAATTAATTAATAAATAATTATAAATATTTTACCTTACCCTTTTTATATAACCGAACCCTAAATTGATAACTTTACCCGATTTATTTTTCTTAGTGAGATACCCTAAATTCAGATAAATTAATATTATCCTAAAAACCTATATTTAACCTAACTTTAATTATAACGCTAAATCTATTTTCTCTTTCCTTTTTCTTCTTTTTCCTTTTTCCTTTTCTTTTTCCTCTCTTTTCTTTTTCCTCTCCTTTCTTTTTCTTCCTTAGGTCACCACACTCTTCTCCCCTTTCTTTTCCTTCTTCTTACATCCGGCACAACCTCCTTTTCCTTTCTTCTTCTTTCCCGACCAACCCAATCCACTCTCCACCTTCTTCTTCTTCTTCTTCTTCATCTTCTTATTATTATTCTTTTCTTCTTCTCCTTATTTTCCTCAACCCGCTCTTTCACACCTAATTCTCTTCCTTCCTTTCTTTTTCTTTCCCCGCACCCCAACATCCCAACTCACATTTTCCTTTCTTCTTCTCCCTTGTCCATACTACACCCTACACACCAAACACCCTCTAACCCCTCCACCTCCTCTACACGCAGCATGCCTCTGCCATACATGCCAACACCCCGATTATCCGCCCTTGTTTTCCTAGTTAAGTAGCCCTGCCTTTCTCCTTCGTGTTCCCATTTCCCTTCCATTTTTAGCTCTTGCAACCCCTCCTTTAGCCTGCACCAACCACCCTGCACACTCCTTACCAGCCTCATTAATCCTTTCTTACCCACCTCCCAACACCTTTGCCTATGCCCTACACTTTTCCCCCTCTTCTTCTTCTTCTTCTTCCCTTTCCCTCATACCCCCATCTTTATTTTTCTCCCTCATGACCAGCCCCTCCTTTCCCTCTACATTTCTCTTCCAAACAACATGGCCACCACCAACCCAGTGTTCACTACCGACCATATTCTTCTTCTATTCTTCCCTCCTTCTTCCTTCTCTTCTGCAACCCTACTTTTCTTCCATCATTCCCCTATAGAAAATTCTACCTATCCTTTCCCTTTAGCACTAGTTGTGTCCCCCACAACAATACTCTAGGCAATGATAGTTTTTATCGTTACCACCTTATCACTTCGACACCACCACTACCTCCACTACCTTGTAGCCATCACACTAGTAATTACCACTGCTGTTGCTCACCCTCTCTACAACCCTTGTCCTAGCTCCAAACCTCCACCCTTGCAGCCTCCTCTACACCACCAAAGCCATCCCCTTTCCACAACTATGCCAACCCACCAAAAGAGGTGGTCAACAACCATCCCCTCACCATCCTCTACACCACAACCCAGTTGTAGCTACCTCCATCGCCTACTCTTCCCTCTTCTTCCTCTCCCTACATCACCACCTTTTCTCACAATCCTACACCGCTTCCCGTTGTAGCCCCTAGTTCCTCCTACACTAGCCCACTATAGCCTTTACCACCTTCACCTCCCACTACATCCCTACTACACCGATCATCTGAACCGGCACCGCCCAACCACCATCTTTAACCACCACATACCAGCCTATCGAGCCATTCTACATATGGATAGCTCACGCTGCACATGCAGCATGAGTTCTGCTTTTTTATTTTAAAATTAGTTGGTAATTATTAATATGTAAAGGTAGTTTAGTCCTTTTATATTTAATAAAAATTATTATTTTATTGATTGAATATTAATATGGTATTTATGATATTATTTTTAGGTACAATAATTTTATTAGTAGAGCCTAATAATTTTTAAGAGGTTATCGGTAAATTGTAATTTTGTTGGAAATCAGGTAACTTTTATACACTACTAAAATATTTTGATATAATATAATAACAAATTAGGGTGTTGACATGTAAATTATATAAAGCATGATTTGTTACAAATAAACATGTGTTTATTATTGTTATCAAGAAAATCAAAAAAGAAAGTATGTTATCCTATGTAAAATATCATGTGTACAAAGGTGTGATTAAAATGGTTCTAATGTTGGGAAGAGATTTTGTATGATATTTATAGGAAAAAATGTTAGGTTAAGCATGATTAGATATACTTGTAATATGATTATTATTATTCATGTACCCTAGGGGCAATTTAGTCATTTAAGCATATCATAGTACTTAATCTAAATCAGAATGCCTAAAATGTTCTAATTATTTTTAAGTATGGTAGTACATGATTTGATATTTTAGAAACACATGTTTCAACATTATTATTACTATTATATGAATTAGGGGTATTTTGGTAATTTTGAGTATACCATAATGATTATTCTAATAAACATGCCTGATATATATTATTTATTGTTAAATATAAGAATAGGTATTTTGTTGTTTTAGAAACACATATTTCAACATAATTTTTACTATTATATGGTCAAGGGGTATTTTGATAATTTTAAGTGTACCATGATAAGTGTTCTAATAAACATGCCTAATATATAATACTTGTTGTTAAACATGAGAATATGTGTTTTGATATTTTAGATACATATATTAGGGTTTTATATGCAAAATTGTGTACAAGGGTAAAATGGTCATTTGGCGTATTTGATAATTTAATTACATGATAAATAATTTAAATATGGTATGTTATCCTTTTTATGGCAAGTTGATAAATAAAATAAAATCTGTAATAGAAATGTATGATAATGTGGTAACTTTAGCCTTAGGGTATTTTGGTTATTTTTAACCTAAAGTGCTTAAGTGCGAATAATTGAGCCTGAAATGACCTTAGTAGATTTCTAATGTTGACAATGGTAATGACCTTGATTATAGTTATCTCATAATTTTTGAAAATGAGTAAAAATTATTGAGTATGAATAATTGGATCTATGTGATTTCCTGGTCACCATTATAAATTCTAATACTTAAAGTGAAAGACCTCAATATTGGGAATAGTGACTCTTTAGGGGTCGCTACCCTAAATATGTGGTTGATTGTTATAGATTTTGCTATTGCGTCTTAGTGCCCCAGCCATGCCTTATATCTTATTCTATTTAGCTCTATATAACTAATAGAGGGTATGCATATTTATGGATTAGGTGTCCTTATTGGTAGGATACTCTGTTACCTTCCTGTACCAATGTGACTAGGGTATCTTTATGTCTTAGGGTTGATAGTCAGTAGGATATTTTGCTGCCTTTATGCACCTATATGACAGGATTACCTTAGTATCTCTTAGTTGATATGATTTTCCCTCGAGTAGATAAAAATGAAAATGACTATTATTTGTTTCAAAATGATTAATGGATTGGTTGATAGTAGCCTTGGTACTTACCTGTGGTTTGGTAGTAGCCTTTGTACCAACTTGTGGTTTGATAGTAACATTTGTGTCTACCTATGGTTCGGTAGTAGCCTTTGTACCTACCTGTAGTTTGATATCAACATTTGTTCCTACCTGTGATTCGATAGTAGCCTTTCTTCCTGCCTATGATGAAATGAGTTGTTATTGGTATGCTCTGGTGAGACTACCTATGTTACAAGAGTTGTGGGTTTTGATAATGAGAATTGTGACCATGGTTATGACTTGTGAATGATGTTGTTTTCTAATTATATTGCAAAGAGCATCTCTTAGATGTTCGATTGGTAAGTTTCAATTTATTCTAGATAAATGAGTATTGGTAGTATATGACCTGATGTTACTTGGTTATATGAACGATTATCGTATTTCAATTAATGTATGAATAAATAAATGTTCATGCATTGTTGTGATGCCTTTTATGTGTTCCATAATACTAGTTTTATATAATGGGTTACTCAGTACCATTATATTAAAGGGTTCCTTTTCATAGGCCCTTACTTATTCAATGGGCAATGGCCTTTGTAGGTTAGTTTGCAAGATCTGTTGAAGTCTACTATTTGGGTTGAGAGTGTAGGGTTATCTGGTGTTTGCCCGATATCTTTTGATCTAAAAAATTATATATTCCTAATGTCTTTATGTATTTCCATTCACTAACATTTTATAACTACTGACAGTTGGTTCTATTTGAAATGATATTAAATCACTTTAAATCTCTTGGTACTCTAATTTATAACTGTGTTAATAGTTTTAGTAGAGTAATGATTTGAGCCTTAACACTTAATAATAGAATGGTAGAGGAAACCAGACTTGTACCAAGTGTGGTGACAATAGCCTATAATTTACTATTTTAGCTTCTATAATTAAAATTTAAAAAAAAACTTTTTAGCTCATAAATTTAGGGATGTTACAATGTCATGGTCTTGGCATATCCAAAGTGACCCATTAGCCCACTACCATGTGACTCAAATAGGAGTAACTCCCTAAATGAGCAACAAGGAATGCACAATCTATTTTCTCAAAACAAATGGTCATCATAGATGTAGAATTTTTCAAGAAATGTAGTATGACACTTAGCAAATATCTCATGGAAGTCCTCATCATTTGGGTATAATAATTTAAGGTGTGAGAATTCTAAAAGATTATCGTTAATAGTAGCTACGTGTGTGTGTCATCAACTAAGGCTATAAGCTACCTTATTATATCCCCCTTCTTATATTTGACAATATAGGGGAATGTCTCAATAAATTTAATCAACTTAGTTTTCCTATGGTTAAGTTTCCCTTCCATTTTTTAATGTTGTAAGGCCAAATAATCAATATGGATAATGAAAACCTCTGACTAGGGGTAATGTTTCCACACTTCTAAGGATCTAGCAAGGGCAAAGAGTTTTTTCTCATACATAGAATAGTTCAAGGATGAATCTTTCAATTTTTCACTAAAATACACAATAGGTAAGTTATATTAAGACAGGACAACTCTTATTCCTACTTTGGAGGCATCACAATAGATCTCAAAAACCTTGTTAGAATTGGGTTGTGCTAAGACTGAGGCCTTGATAAGTTTTTCTTTCAAAATTTAAAATGCCTTTTCTTGGGTAGTACCCCCACTAAAATTAAACTTAATTTTTAACCAAATCATTCAAGGGGACTATTATAGTGCTAAAGTGAAGGACAATTCTCCTATAGAAACCACACACGCCATGGAAACTCCTACCTTGAGATGCATTCCTAGAGGGTAGGCCACTCCTTGATAGCTTTAAACTTTTTGTCATCTACATATATCCCATATTCTCACCAAAAAGCCCAAAAGTACCACATCTTGAGATAAAAACAACTTTTAGACACATTAGCAAATAAGTTTTGTTGTTTAAGGATGTCTAGCACACATCTAATATGCAACACATGGTTATCATGGCATTTGCTATGAATAAGAATGTCATCAAAGTAAACAATAATAAGTTTGCCAATAGATTCAAGTAACACGTGATTCATTTAGCGTGTGAAAGTTCTAGGGGCATTAGAGAGCCTAAAAAGCATGAAAAGCCATTCAGACAAGACAAAGTTGGTCTTAAATGCGATATTTCATTCATCACCTGACTTTTTAGGTCAATTTTGGATAAAATCACACTTCCATTTAATTGATATATCATTTCATCCAAGTGAGGAATGGGATAGAAATATTTAATGCTAATCTTTTTTCACTACACGAGAGCTAATGCATGTGCACCACAATCTATCCTTTTTTAGAACCAAGAGAACGAGAACGACACATGAACTCATACTTTCCTCTATATATCCCTTTTCAAGAAACTTAGTAACTTATCTTTTTAGCTCATTTACTTCTTTGAGGTTTTCTTGGTAAGCAGGAAGGTTTGGAATGCTAGCCCCTAGGATAAAATCAATTTGGTGTTTTATTCCTTTAAGAGGCAGAAGACCACTAGGAACTTCCTCGAGGAAGAGGTCGGAGTATTCAAAATTTAGGTCTTGGATATCAAGAGGAAGAGATTTGATATGGTTAGAAGATGAATCAAGGCACTCTTTGTAGATTGTCATGTAGATAATTAGGTTATGGAAAAAGGCATGAGCAATGTCTCTTTTCTAAGTAAAGAAACTAGCCTGCCATTTGCTGTTTTCCTTATCCTTAGGATCAATTTAGAAAAATTAAGATGGTGACTCATCTTTCCTATGATCATACTCATATTTTAGCTTAATTTGATCCTCCTTGACCTAGGCGGAGGAGAGGGTGATGAAGTGTACTTCTTATCACCCTTGTGCACTATGTACCTATTTTTGTATCTGTTATGAATGACTTGCCTGTCAAACTACCAGGGATGTCTAAGGATGACATGACTAGCATGTATATGTACTACATCACGAAGAACATCATCATCATACCAACCAATTTTGATACTCAAAAGAACTTGTATTTTGACCTTAATTTCCTCAATTTCATTTGGCCATTGAAGTTTATAGGGACAGGGATGTCTAATGGTAGGGAGACTCAACTTGCAAACCAATTCCATGCTAGCCACATTGACACAACTTCCACTATTAATGATAATACTATTATTACTTCCATTTACATATCACCATATGTGAAAGATGTTTTCTCTTTGCTCCAAGATTGGCTTAATTTTAACTTGTGAGTTAAGAGACCTAGAGATGACAAAAGACTCAGCATTAAGGTACTCGAAATCATATTCAAATTCAATAGCCTTACCTGGTACTTTGTCCTCATTTTAATAGTCCAAAATAAGTTCACCATCTTGAAGTATCATAACCCTTTGTGTTAGGACACTAGGCTTAGACATGTCCATAATCTTGACACTTGAAACATTTGATCTTTTGAGATAATCCAGAGCCACTAGGACTAGAAATTCCTTTTTCCTATTTAGAGTGAGAACTTAAATGTGTTTTGTAGATAAAAAATTATTTTTTGAGATCTTAAGATGCTTAAATCTAGAGGAAGATTTGGGAGGACCGAAGTAAGAGGTCTTGGTTTGAGAAGTAGAGTAGTTATTCCCTCAAGACGATTTTAGTTTTTTTTTTTTACATTTTCAGCTAGATTAAGAAGTCAATCAATAGAGTCATAAATGTGTAAATCCACCTGGATGGAAATGTTAGAATTTAAGCCCCTAAGGAAGTGAGCCATAGTGGATTCCTCTTCCTCATAAAAATTCAATTTAGTAAGAAGCATTTCTATTTCCTTATAGTATCATCAACAAATCTAGGACCTTACCTAATAAATTGAATTTTTTTGATGTAATTCACACGTATAATGAGGTGGAATGAACTTATGCCTCATTATTTCCCTAATTTGGGGCTAATAGGTGATAGGAGGTTCATATTTGTGTTCTCGTTCCCTAATAAGCTTACCCCACCAAGAGATTACATAACTTGAAAATTCAACAACAACTAATTTGACTTTTTCTTTTTACATTAGAGTAGTTATGACAATAAAAAAACAAGTTCAACTTCACGTTCCCATTCAAGGTAAGCATAAGGGTCACTAAGGCCTTAAAGTTGAGGGATTTTTAACTTGATTTTGTTTAAACACCTTTCTTACCCATTGTGGTTAGCCCTATGATTCTAAATATTGAGTTGTTCATCACCACCTACACATTCATGATCAATATTTTCTATGTCTCAATTATTACGATAATGAGTTCTATGTTGGTTTATCGTTCGGTCATAACTCTCATTAGTGATCCTACCATCAATATTTCTAACCCGATTAGTTAACATATCAAAATTCTCAACATGTGATGTAAGAAATTCAATAAGCCGATCAATGGTCATCTTTTCCTAGCTACTAGGTGGAGTACCAAGTAAAAAGTCCCCCCCCTTTTTTTATAATATGATCAAGAGGTAATGAACAAGTACTAATACTTCACAAAAACAAGATTGATAACACCATTCATGAATTGTACAATATAAGAGGACACATAAACACAAGCAACAGAGTTAGTGACCCGAATTAGGTGAAAACAAAATTGTCGAGCAAGACACAAACAATGTGAACCAAGAGTAACGCCGAATAAGGACCCAATACAGATAGAAGAAATTCAATAGGAATAAAATAATATTATTATTAATGACAAAGGAGAACCAAAACTAGATGAATGACATATCAGAACATAAATGAACCACACAATTCATTCTTAATACCATATATTCAAAAGGTTGCAACAAATTCACATAATTGATCAAATTTCAACCAATCAAACCCAACTATAAATTTTTTTCCCAAAAAATCAAAACTAGAGAGAGATTTACCAATGTTGGACTTGTATACTAGCGAGTTAAGCTAATAATGGAGAGAAGTGGTTTCGCTAGGGGGATGAGGCAATGAATGCATCTGAAGCCATTGCGTCTTTCACCCACCATCGAGCTAAAACAAGGTGGATCCCTACCAATTTTAACATCAAAAGAAATGTGAATTAGCACAAATCAGCGGAAACTAAGCAAAATCAAACAAAAAAAAGGAACAAAACACCCTTTTAATGGTAACTGAATAACTATGGAGCTCTAATACTAGTTGAATCGAACCCAACTAGTAGAATTATAATTTATTCAACAAATGGGGTTGTGGGAACATAATTTTTATCTCAAAACCCGGAGTTATCTCCATGTTGCCATCATAATTGACACTTTAGTAGAAAATGGTTTAGCCTCTGATTTCATATAATCTAAAATCACCACATACATCATCAAACCCCATTAGAGAGATATGAATAGGGTTATTGGGGATGGAACGTTTATCAAAATGGGGAGAGGAAGCCTAAAGAAAACAATGGTAAAAAGGGAGATTAATGGGCCTTAGAATTTGAGAAAGGAGAAATTAATCTTCCATTTTTAAAAATCAAGAGAGAGGAAGATGTGGAGACAAGGATGGTTGAATACGAAGGGGGATGGGTATTGTTAGAGGGAGATAGAGAGAGAGAGAGAGAGAGAACATATTTAGCCAAGTGAAGTTTATTAGGGTTAGTGAAAGAAAAAAAAATAGTTTAAAAGGGGAGCAAGTGGTTCGGCTGTAGTTAAGGCAAAGCCAAGTTCGAGAAGAGGGAAAATGGGTACAAGCCATGGATTTGGCGGAGTTAAGCCAGTTATCCCATGGTCCGAGTTTTGAAATAGTTTTTTTGTGAAATAGATTATGCTTTCATTTAGTTTGAAGGGAGGAATTTGGGTTATACCTCTACAAGATCTTGAGCACAAGAGGATGGGTTTTGATATTATCCCGCCTAAGACTAATATTAATGGCTTTAAAAATGTTATCATTATCGGCCACTTATGCACACACACAAAATACTACTAATATTCGAAAATAACAAAAATGATTTAGTAATCAGACTCAACTTACCTATAGTCTCATAACCCCTATTCTGACTATAATTATAAAAGTGAATACTAATAATATCCTATCTTCTTGCTTTCAACTTGATACATTTTTCTCCTTAATTCATCTCCATTTTTCAATATTCTTGAACATGAAAAACATAAAATTTTTAGGATAGGCAAGAAAACAATTAGGATAATTCAAAATAGGGTTGATCATAGCATTTAATGATGTGATGTTCGTATCATCCAACCAATCCTTCTTATTGAGCAACCACCCTACTTCGTCTTAAGTGAGTAATAACCTCCATTAATGCCATCTCTCATGCTTATGTGTTTGGTGTACTTCCTTTTGTGCATTCATGATCAATGAACCAACCCTTGTAGTTTGGAGTGGATATAATAGCTTAGGTGATGTGAGAGGTGAGCTATAGGAACACCTCCCTCCACCTATCTATGAAGACCTCACACATGTTAAGCCTTGACAACATAAGTTTCCTTTACTTATGATTCCTTGTTGTGTTGGTCTTTTGTGTACTTTTGGGTTCATTTTGGTTATCCTTTGTTGATTTTCTTACTACCTTTGTATATGTTGTATTATCTCTAATATATGTCATGTTAGTTGTTTTTGGCATTAAGTGATCACAATTTTGCTTAAAGTGGTATTGGAAGAATCATTTTTGTGGAGCTTGGAGGTAAATCCAATTACCCTATATATGGTAGAATTTGGTTGTAAGCATGTTAGGTTATTTTAGAATAAATCATGCTTGACCTATATTATGGAGGTTTATGCATGTTCGTGATAGAAAGTGAGATAATGTGATATTATGTATTTACATATAATTTATGATTCTAATATAATGTATGCTAGCATGTTAAATGTGACACCCCCCAAATATTTGGAAACTTAAAAATTTTATTTTAAAGAGTTAATAGCGGAAGCCAAAACACAAAACGTAGAGATGTCACACTACATCCAACATAGAAAAGGCACTCCCTATGCCCCGTCCATGTCGGGTGCAAGGCAAAAGTAACCTTATACCTAGGAATCAGGTATAGGAATCATTGATTTCACTATGATAAAGGATACGAAATAGAGAGAAGAGAATAAATAGTAAAAACAGAGGACTAGGTGTCCAAAGAGAGATAGAGATATCCAGATAACTATAACCTTTACCAAATCATTTAGTTCTCACCCAAGGCAAGCACATCAAGCTAATAATCATCATACCTCATGAGAATTCTTAAGTCCATTTTCCAAAACTCATTTAACCCATATTTCATACCATAATATATATTTCCATAATTATAAAATTATCACAATAAAACAATAATGGTATCTCTTACCCATTATTACTTTCTTTTAATAATATAATATCCTTAAGCCCATATTTCATACTATAAGATGTATTTCCACAAATATGATATTATCCCAACAAAATCATGATATAATGGTACCTCTCACCCATTCTTACTCTCTTTCAATACATAATATCCTTAAGCCCATATTTTATACCGTAAGATGTATTTCCACAAATATGACATTATCCCAACAAGATCATAACATAATGGTACCTCTCACCCATTCTTACATTCTTTCAATCACATAATATCCTTAAGCCCATATTTCATTCCATAAGATATACTTCCACAAATATGACATTATCACCACCAAATCATAATATAATGGTGCGTACCTCTCACCCATTCTTAATTTCTTTCAATCACAATACTTACATCATCACAAAATACCATGATAAACACATATTACATCATATATCAACAATATCATGAAAACACATATAATCATACAAGCAAATAACACCAAAAATCCTAAACTTTGAATAGTATCCTTACCAACTAGGATACCAAGCTCTAAGCATGAAAATCCTATACTTCCTCCTTTGAAGATACTAGATTACCACCTATAAAAATAAAAAAAAATTCATGATTAGGCTCGAAGAGTTAAATCAAAGGAGAAATTAAGGTAAATAAAGTAAAAATAGATATAACCATAGTCCAATGGGAGCTTGAGATGTGTGAATGTGTAGAGGACTTTGTGGTAGAGCTATAGTTAAATTTTTGTGGTTTTTGGATAAGGTTTGAGGTGAAAATAGGGGTGCATGACCAAAAATAGGATGTTGCACAGTTGTACAGCAGGCAATGCAGCTCTTGGTCAAGAGAAAAAGTAACGCATGACCAAGTGGTACAAATATTGTACGGTTGTGTAGAAGGAGATTTTAAGTGTTACAAGGTCGTACTGAGGCGAGCGTAGGCAGTGCACTCTGCAAAAGTGCGATGGTTGAGGGAAAGAAGAAGGGAAAAGAGGTGTTGGCTGACGTGATGGATGGTAAAGTCGAGCGGGAAGGTTGGGGTGACCTTGGTGGTCAGTCCACTGGCTAAAGGGAAGTGAGTGGTGGTGCATGGTGGTGCATGGTGGTGTAAATGGTGGTGCGTAGGGAAAAAATGGGAATAAAGAAGAAGAAGAAGAAAAAAGAGAAGGAAAAAAGGAGAAGGAAGAGGGAGATTGGGCAATGACTCTTTAACACAAAGATGGGTAGAATGAGACAAAACCAAAAAGAAAGAAGGAGGGTGTGAAGTATGTATATATGTATATACATGTGTGCATGTGTAGTGTGAATCGGGAAAGAAGAAAAGAATAGGGAGGTGTGTGATGGTGATGATGGTGATGGTGTAGTTGGAAGGTGATGATGATGGTGATGGTTGTAGAGGAAGGCTAGGGGTAGGTTAGTTACTACAAGGTGAGGGTGGTGATGGTTGTATTTAGGTGTTGCGTAAAGATGAAAATGATAAGAAGAATGTAGGGAGATAAGATGGAGTGCATAAGGGTGTGCAGGTCTACAGAGATGGGAGACGGAGAAGAAGAATGAGAAAGGTGATGGATGATGGATGAGGGTTGATGTGTGTGGGAGGGGTAATCTTCAATTATGTGGATATAATGGTTCGAATGGAGTTTATATGAGATGATAAAGGCTAGGTGATTTTGATTTTAAAGACTAAAGGTTTGAAAGTGATGCAAATAAGATGATGGAGGTTCGAATTAAGGTAGAAAAATAATGATGGTGATGATGATTCGATGGTGATGAATTAATGATGAATGTGATTCGAATATGATGAGATGATGATGATGAGGTTTCAAAAGTTAGGGTTTGGATGATGGTTAGGGTTGTGGTTTAGGGTTAGGGTTAGGGTTTGGTTTGAAGAAGAGGAAATAAGGTGGTGTTTGGTTGTATTGAATGGTTTAAGGCTTCGGTTTTGTATACCGATTTAGGGTTTGCTTTAACCACAAATTAGAGTAGTATTGTTATGGTAATTAGGGAAAGAAAATATGGACTAAGATTAGTAGAAAAGATATGGATTAATCTCTAATTCACATAGACGCAGAGATTAAAACTTTCAAGCCAAATTGTTTACACATATTTGATTTACTTGAGCTTTAACTCACACATAATTCAATAAATGTTGATCTTCAACTTCAATTCTTCATAATACATGCCATATGCTCGAAATTAATGAAGAATATAACCTTTATACCACTAGCTAAAGCATATTCCAAAAAATTCCAAGCTAAAAGATATTATGCTACTTTATGCTACCTTTATTATCCAACTTTATTACTTAATTAATAAATTAGCTAAATTACTAATGATGCTCAAAAATTCTGCCAATATACTCCTTATGCACGTGGTTACTCCCTCCTTGCATGCCATACACATGCACATGGACATTTAATTGCTTGTTTGTTACTTTTTGATCAATATAACCATCAGTTGCTCTTCAAATTTACGGGAGACACTTTCCAAATAAAAAAAATATTTGGTTCTATTATTATGAAGTGTTTGCTCCTGCATAAAGGGTATAGAAAGGTGATGGGTGATGGTGCAAGTAGGTGGTGCAAGTTGCAATAATTCAAAAGTGCAGGTTAAGGTTGGTGGGAGGAAGAGAAGAAAGAAAGGAAAGAAAAGAAAAGGAGAAAGAAAAGGAAAAATATAATTAAAGAGTTATTTTAGGGTGATTTTCAATTAGCCAAAGTAATTTGGATTAGTGATAATTTTATCGAATTTTGATTTTGGTTTATGGTTTATCTGAGTCAAGGTTTAGGATTGGTTAAAGTTTTGGGATTAAGGAGTTAGGTTAAGTCAAACATAAGATTTATTGAGGTTAAAATTAAATTAGGGTGCTAGTGATGCAGGATTAGACTAAGCAAATTTTCGGTGTATTACATTAAAAAAGTAATTATTATGCATATTCTATAAGTAATTAAAATATGAGGATGTATGCATGTGCTAATATATATATATAGTTGTTAAAAATATTATGCATGTCTAAGAATAGGGTTCGGACTAGAATTTTCACCTCATCATGCCTTGATTGCCATGTTAAGTAATTTAAAACATTCTTTTCACACTTTAGACACATTCAAATATATAACGTGTTCCTTTTTTGGCATGATTAAGATTGTTTATATGGTTCTTTCTTGACGTGTTCTATGGTTGGCATAATTAAGATTGGTTTAGATGGTTCTTTCTTGGCGTTTTCTAGGGTTGGCATAATTATGATTGGTTCAGATGGTTCTTTCTTGGCATGTTCTAGCAATACAAAGGTAATATATATATATATATATCTACACACACACCATCATCCACATCTTATATTATTATGTGAGATTAGCAAGGAAATTATAATTTTTTAGAAATGCATGCTCGAATTTCATGTGAATTATGTTATATTCATGCTTGGGGGTAATATTATCTTTTGAAATATTGTGAAATTTACTTGTAAGATAAATCATTTTTTTAATAATTATATTTTAGCACTTTCATAACAAATATCCTTCAAAATTAAATCTAGTGATAAATTGGATAAAAATGTGGTAACTAGAGTTTTGGAGGTTATTTTGTTTATTATAAAAAATATGTGCATCAAGGTGAATAATTAGACTAGTTTAACTTTAATAGAGTGTTAGGTTGGCTCTAGCTTAGCCATTAACCTTATGGTTGATTTTAATAAATTTAAAATAAAGGAAAATTTGTTTAGTGTGGAATTAGAATTGTTGACTTTATATGATATTTATGATCGTCAAATAAAATATTAATACTTAAAGCATAAAACTTTGAGTTTGGATATGGTAGCTCTTTAGGGGTAGCTATCCTAAAGATGAATTTTATCTCTTGTTTTGATTTGTTGCTGTGCCATAGTACCCTAATAAGGCTCTGTATCTACTCTAATTGATTCTTTGAAATTCTTAGGGGATATCGATACTTGTGTATTAGGTGACATAGGAGGTATAATGGTACTATGTTGTCTTCATGCACCAGTATGACTAGTTGTACTTCAATGTCACTAGGTCCTAAATCATAAGGTTACTATGTTTTCTTCGTGTGTCAATATAAGTAGGCGTATTTTAAAAAAATAGTATAATATATACTATATTTCTATGGTGAAAAGATAGCTCAAACATATGTGAAATATTAGCTTAGTAATGGTGAAAGATGAGCTAAATGTTACTGAATTTGTGTTCTTTTGAGGAATGACATCTTATGGGAATGAGGGAGCACCAAAACTTTTCCCTTATTTTCTCTAACCTAACATAGGTTGCATGGTGCTACATGATACTACCTATTGCATGATATAGAAAATTTTAGCTGTCAAGACAAATTTTAGACAAGTTATTGGTCCAACAATGCTCCCTTCACCAAGGCAATGGCAATAATATCCCAAAGATGTTTTGTAATGCCTACTTTTTGAAAACATAATATTTATTATTATTAATTATTATTTTTAATCTACACAAATCAGTTTTAAATTTATTGAGATTGATTTATATTAGATAAATTATGATTCTCAAAATGTTTAGTAAAGTTTTTCAATCAGTTGGATTTATAATTTTTGCGACAAACTTTTTGTTAATATTTTGAAATATATTTTATACATTTTAATTTTTGAAAAATATATTTCAAATTTAAAGTATGATTTGAATAGTGTCTCACCAGTTTGTAAGTGAAAATACACTCTTCATAAACACTTTTGAATTATGCACATGATTTTTTATTTCCAAATGAAGAAATTTTATTTATTTTAGTATAGCTTTACTTTTTATATAATTTTTTGATGGTTGGTGGATTTATTTTATAAATCCATTTATGAATTTATAACCTCATGTGATTATGATATTTGTTTAAAATTATATTTATTTTACTAGCTATGTATTCAACTTAATATGTTTCCTGATTCTTCTTGTCTATAATTTCAGTTTAGGAGCACGTCCCACTTTTAAAAACTTTCTTATATTCATTATTATATCTAAAATTAGATTTTCTCCATTTATAGACAAACATTTGGATTTGGTATTTAAATTTATTTATTTTTATTATGTATTCATCGTATAGTTACAATTTTGTTTTAAAGTCACATTTCATTACCGAATAGGCATTTTTAAACTATAAAATTACCTTGCAGCAGTAAATTTATTTTAAACATTTCATTTTTACAAGGTTGGGAACACTTTTCATGTTATTAAGATTCTTTTTTGATGTTTTGATTTTGTTTCATGGTATGACCAATTAGATATTTTAAAATAAATGTACAAGAGGATTTCTTGAATTTCCACATGATAATTTAACTCTTAAAAATAATTTTATAATGTTGTTGAAGATCTTAACAATGATAAGGTGATATATTTCAAAATAAGTTTCCAAAAACTAGATCCTACTAGTCTTTTCAATAATATTGATGATAATTCTCCGATTTTCATAGAGTTAGTTGAATTATGAAGAAACATCATTTTATATTTGACTATGAAACCATTTTAGAAGGATGACATGAATATTAGAAATTCAAATTTATAATTTCCATTACTCACTTCCATTTTTTTATTAAAAAACCCCAATATTATCTATGAGTTAATTTTTTTCCCAAATTATTTTATTTGATTCCCCCACTTTTATTTGTCAAAAAACCATAGTAAGTTATCTAAAAAGTTATTTCTAGTATTTATAAATCTTTTATATACTAATAGTTCCATAAAGTTATAAAATAAATGTATTTAAGTTATATTTAGTCATCAACACCTTTGATAATTCTATAAAATAAATATATTTCACTTTAAAATATTAATTTATATTGTATTAGTAATTTGAGGGCGATACAAAGTGGTTTTAATTATAAGGTTTTCAATTTGTGCTTATATGCACTTTTCTATTTGATTACTATTCATGTTTGTAATGTTTCATGCTAAAATTTCAAATCCCTATATGATATTTTTCTAAATTTATTTTTTCATTCCAAATTACTTAAAATATATATTTGAAAATTTTAATTACTTGGTATTTTCTATTATTTCTTTTAATTTAATCCTTTAAACTTGGATTTTAGGTTTTTAGCTTAAAATTGCATTACATGATTTTGGTAAAATTATGAAAAACTAATTTAGAGTAAAAAAATGTGATAAAATGATAACATGGAAAATTCTTTTAATTTTATAATAATATATTTATATTTCTTTAATAATTGCCTTAAAATTCTATTTTTTTGTTATATATAATATTTTTGAAGTAGTTTTACTTATTATAAATATATAATAATTCTTAGTTAATGTTTAAGTATTATTTTTGTAAATTTATACATATTTTGGAGTACATTTACTATTTTTACTAATAAATATATTTTTAATTGGTTTTGTGCCTATATAAGTTATTTTAAAAAATGGCCACCCCTTGAATACGGTTGACAAATATGTTATCTAGCCTCACCCCAAATAAGATATTGGCATGTTTATATTCATTTTTTCACAAAATCTTTCATATAGTATAATATTGTACATTAACATACCTAAAACTAGCTTTTTATAACACTATCTTCTAACATTCAACCCTTTCCACCAACGACTATGGGTGTGGAAGGCCATATGTATAATTTTCTTTGACATCATAGTTCTTCTTAGTTCATTTGTTTTCATTTTCAAAATTATTCCAAGTATCAAAGCCCATTTGGTTTCTTTCCTTTTATTCTTCTTTCTAGGTCAAGCCACTCCCTTCTACTTTTCATTAATTTATTTTAGCTTTTTTTTTCATCTCTTGATCCTTAATCTAACTTTGTTATACTTTCCTTAAGTATAGAAGAGTTCAATTTAAATAAAAGTTGAAGAAATTCTTTATTTCTCCTCTTGGATTCTTTATCCTTAGGAAGATGTTGAATATCTCACTCTTGACTAACTCTTGCTTATTTTCTTATGCATTTTAACTTGTTAAAAATGGATTATTACTAAATTTGAGATATGACCAAGGTGGTTAAGGAGGAGTAAGATAGTGTTAACATCTTGTTGTTCTTTTTGCTTGGAGTGCAAGGATGAGAAGTAAATATTTACTTCTCTTAAATGTGTGTAAATTTTGTTAGTAGCATGTTTAGGGTTTCTTATATGTTAAAGTATATTTCCATTGTCTTGTTATTTTCATGAAATATGCCTGAAATCATATTAAGTGAAATTTCTAAAAAATATGTTACTCATTAAAGTTTTATTACAAGTACTTGATATGTGTATTTTGGAATTAATGTGTAAGTATTTTGATATAAGGCTTAAATGGGAAAATATAGTATATATGATGTATGCGTGTTTTAGCTGAGGGAGAGAGAATGGTATGAGCTAATTTCATGTAATTTTGAGCATGCCACTAAATTCCTTGTATATGTTACTTAAAATTTCATACACAATATGATAGCATTTGAGTTTGTTTAGCCTTAGTTATGCTAATTTGAAGTTTTAACATAATTATGTGTATTTTCATCAATTTATAAGTGAGTGCAAATTTTCTAGATTTGAGGCTATATATGCGTTCTCCATATATTTAATATTAATTATGTATAATGCTTTAGATTTAAAATAAATATTTGAAGTTTGAAGGTAAAATGGCCTTTTCACAAAGTTTCTAAATAATTTATTATAATCTATTATTTTTTTAGTAAATTTGATACTATGAAGTTAATATGTGGTTTGGTAATTAGTCTTAGGTTATGCTTAATAATTTTTTATGTGTTAATACACAATTTAGATAACATTAAGGGCATTTTTGTCATTTTATATGATTGCTAAATTTTTATAATATAGATATATATTTCATGACATATTTTAAGACTTTTAAAAATATATGAGTATTAGTGTGCATATTATATGATAAAAAAAATCATACTGTATTTTTATATCTGATGAGTATTTTCACCATAATAAGGGATTTTTGGTTATATTGGATTAAAATGTATTTGAAGATAGTCAAGTGAGAATTGTGTTAACCTTATTGGATTTTTCTAAATTTTAGTCAACCTCTGGATTTTTTCATCGATCATTGACTTTTTGGATAATTGACTTCTAAATAATTCAATATGTTCAATGATTCTTTGTGATTTAATAGATATGTCATTGTTTATTTATTTGGTCTATGTGACTTAGTTAAATGGATAATCTTTTATCGATCAATTGTTAGTTCATAATCATGGTTATATTGAAACATGGTTTAGTATGGATTAATATGCCTTATGTGTTCAGTGTTATCATATTATGAAATCATTAATCAATTTAATAGTAAACTATATTAGCAATTAATCTAAATTATCCTATTCTTGATTAGCTATTGAGGATTAGTTTGTTTTAGCCATTTATTTGTCATATTGATTCACCTTTATGTGGGCCTAAATGATCATATCACCTCATTATACTATATTATACTTATGATCTTCTAAGGGGTATACACACTTAAAGAAATTAGTTATCAGTAGGTGATTAGATTTAACCAAACCTTATATCCTCTATTGGTTGCTTGGTTTCAATGAGGCTCTATGCCCTTTGCTGATCACTTGGCTCTGACCGGACTTTATGTTGCTTATTTATTTCATTAGGTGGCTTCCATAGGTAATGAGAGACCACAGAATGATGATATATTCCATTTCTCACATATATAATGAAATGGATTCATGTGATCACCTTTGATGGAATAAATTAATTGATTTTGATTGTAAGAATAGGTTATAATCTTAGTCTTAGTTGCTTTAGCACATATTTCCATTATCTTGTGTTTACTATTAAGATGATATCATATGATTACCATACCATGTGTATCATGTGCTATCATATAGCTTATTTATGTATTTTGTGATTACACACTTTTGTTTTATTAAATGTATCCATGTGTCATGTTTTATTTGTTAACATGGTTTGGATGTTCTTAATAAGTCCCATAATAATGTTATGTTTGAATTAGATTCGCTATGCTTATCTTGACTTTGATTGAATGAATATATGGTTGTGTGCAGGTCTTCAAAGATGACCGGTGTTTATTGTGGTTGGGGGTTCTTAGGCTTGACTTGAGAGTTTATGCTAACTGGTGTAATGCTTTTGATCTTTTATCAGTTATTAAAAATCATAGTTATTTTCCTTTGATTTTTCTCATGTACTTTGATGGGATTGTACTTGGCTTGTAACCACTAATGCTTTCATAGTATTATATTATCTCTTTCAAGAGTTCTCTTTCATTCATTGATTCCATACAAGTTTCATTTTTATCCTTATATTTAATACTTATGAAATAATGATGGTTTGACTTGTATTATATGAGGTAATGGCATTCTCTGATATTTTGTTTTAGCTTTTGTAATAAAAGTGGAGACACTCACTAGATGTTTGATTGCCTATAAGGTACTCATTAGGTCTCATCAAGTTGTGAAAGGCTTGTCACTTAAATCATTCTAGGATGATGAAAGACCAAACCATGGAGCAAAGGTGTTTAAGACTACTAATTGGAAAGTTTAGAAAATTATTTGAGAATGAAAACACTAGAAGGAACCAAGGAAGGCCGAGGTAAGATCAGTTCTATCATTAAGACTAAATTTTCTAGTGATAAGTGTTATAAGTGCAATAATCTAGGCCACCAGATAAAAAATTATCTTGAATGGGAAGAGGACTAAAACAAGAATAAAAAGGAATTACAAGAATGCTATGGTGGATGCTACATAGGGTAGTGATGAGACTGATGAGGAATAAGAAGAACAACATGATAGTGTTTGTCTACAAATAACATATGAAGTTAGTGGTTCAAGCAAGAATGAAGGTAATAAAAAAGAAGCAACACCTCCACAAGCCAAAGAAAAACCCTTTGTCTCATGGTAAATGGAGAAACTCATGAATGAAGTGATGATGACAGTGGTGAGGTAAATATTACTAAACTAAGAGCTAAACTTGTTAACTCTCCCAAATAGAAAATTATAGTAATATTTGATCAATTTATTGAGAGTTAAATGTAGACTAAAGAAAGAAAAATGAAATAACTAAAGGCAAACATTCTCAACATGAGTATTTCAAGAATAAAATGAAAAGTGAGAACATGAAGTTGGAAGACAGAGTGTTCAAATCAATCTTGGACAACCAGTAACATGTTCAGTCTATAAACATATAATAAATGTGTATCAAATACCTCCAAGAGTGTCTAACTAATGATACCCGAATTGCAAGAACTCAGGAAGAACCTCAATGTTGTAATTGCCAAAAATGTTGAACTTGAGACAAGATGATTTTACAACCAAAGCTAGTTGAAAGAAAATAATTATGTTGAAAGTATGGCAAAGAAAAATAAGAAATACTACAAACAAGGTCGATAATATATAGGAGAAAAGAGACCAACCAAGCTAGACTTTAGGTAAAGAAAATATGTTGGTTTGAAAGAATATAAGATTTATACTCATTATTAAAATTCTAGTTGTATTAGATTTGATTATCTAAACAGAATAAAGGCTATAAATAGAAGGGGGGTTTTTTGTTATACATTAGATTTATATGGATTGAGAAAGAGTTCTTATACAATGTTACTAACTCTTGAGTATCTAAACTTGTTTGGATTCCTAAGATCATAAGCTAATTTTTTTACAGGGATTGGTGAGAGGAGTACCCCTATTATTTTTAGATAGTGGTTTCTCAAGACAAATGGATGGGAATAGAACTAACTTTCTCTCACTAAGTGCCTATGCATATGAAAGTGTGCCATTTGGTGATAATAAAAAAGGTGAAATAATTAGTATTGGTAAGGTTTTTTAGTCATTGTCATGCTCTAGTGAAAATGTTCTATTAGTTAAAGGGTGGAAATATAATTTGCTAAGTATATCAAATATGTGTGATAAACGAAAGAGAGTTGGGTTTCTTTTTTCAGAAAATGACTAATTGTAAGCTTGAGCACAAGAAAAACCATTATGAAAGGACAAAGGCATAATAATGTGTAAATGGTGGGTTTTAAAATAATCAAATAAGTCAAATTTACTTGCATGAGTACCATGGAAGATGATCTATTTATGTGGCATATAAGGCTCAACTATGTTAGTTTCTCTCATCTAGGAAGGCTTAAGTTTAAGGAGTTAGTTAATGGACTGCTAATAATAAAATATGAAAAGAAAGGTATGTGTAGTGCTTATGCACAAGGTAAATAGGTAAAATAATCATTCAAGCCAAAGGTAATGGTAAGTACCTCAAAACCTTTAAACTCTTGCATATGAATTCATATGGCCTCATGAGAGTAACCTATAGAGTTGGTAGTAGGTATGTGTTTATGATTGTGGATGATATCTCTAGATACATGTAGAGTATATTCCTATCATCAAATGATGTAACCTTTGATGATTTCCTAGAACTAGTCAGAAAGACACAAAAACAAACAACCCTATAACTAAAATCTATTAGGATAAATCATGGAACAAAGTTTAAGAATAATAAGTTTATTGAGCTTTATAGGACCAATGAGATTGACCAAAAAATTCTCAACCCCTAGGAGACCACAAAAAATGGAGTGGTTTAAAGGAAGAATAGAACATTCAAAGAAATGGGAAGGGCTATGTTGTTGTCTAGTTCCTTGCCAAGGGACTTTTAGGTTGAAGATGTAAGCACAACTTATTGTATATTTAACAGAACCTTGATTCAACCACGAACAAGGAATACTTTGTACGACTTGTTCAAAGGGAGGAAGCCCAATATTTTTCACTTTAGGAGCTTTGAATGTAAGTTCTATATATTGAACAATGGAAAGGATAATTTGGGAAATTTTGATGCACAAAGGGATAAGGCTATATTTCTAGGATACTCTAACGACAACAAGGCTTATACAGTTTATAACAAA
Organism: Tamarix chinensis; assembly: GCA_030549775.1. Taxonomy (NCBI): domain Eukaryota; kingdom Viridiplantae; phylum Streptophyta; class Magnoliopsida; order Caryophyllales; family Tamaricaceae; genus Tamarix; species Tamarix chinensis. Next base: position 88,884,386 of record CM060179.1, read on the forward strand.
AGAACAATGTGCATTGAATAAAGTGTGTATATATTATTTGATGAAAATAACATATCATAGTACTTTTAAGATGAAGAGTTTGAAATAATATTGATTAAAGAGGCATGAACTCAAAGGAACTTAGCAAAAAGCTAGGGATCAACAAGGAATTGATCCTCATAAAGTTTGTCCTCAAACTCCTAATCCTCAAAGAAAAAAAATGCACATCCATCAAAGAAAATATTAGGAAATCCAAACAAGGGATTATTGACCAATTCTTCACTTCAAAACTATTGTTCATATTTTAGTTGTTTGTCTACTATTAAACCTCATAACTATGTTGAAGCATTAAAATATATAGACTAGATAATGAATATGTAAAAGGGATTGAGCTAGTTTGAGAGAAGTCAAGTTTGTACTTGGTTCCTAAATATAAGGAACAATATGTGATTGGAACAAAGTAGGTTTTTAGAAATAAATGGGATAACTCTTTACAGATAACAAGAAATAAAGCAAAGCTCTTGGTATAAGGGTACAAGTAGGAGGAAGGAATTGAAAATGATGAAATTTTTTCCCTAGTTGCAAGCACTAAAGAAATAAGAATGATGGTGCCATATGTGACGTATAAAAATTTCAAGTTAAATTGTATGTATATAGAGTTTGCCTTCCCAAATAGTTACTTGAAAAAAGATGTGTATATGGAACAATCAATATGTTTTGAAAGTTTTAAGTTCCCTAACCATGTCACAAGATTGCAAAGGCTTTGTGTGGTCTTAAGTAAGGCCCTAGATTTTGGTATAATAGGCTGTTAAAGTTTGTGATTGACAGAGTTTTTTAAAGTGGTTAGGTTGACAAAAACTTTATATCTCAAAATAGGAGATGATTACCTAATAGTTTAGATATTTGTTGATGATATTATCTTTGGTGTTACTAATAGTAATCTTTGTGATGAGTTTTCTTACTTTATGAAAACTGAATTTGAAATGATTATGATGGGTGAACTTAACTTCTTTTTATGCCCATGGATCAAGCATATTGAAGAAGAACTATGATAAATCAATAGAAGTACCTAAGGAACTAATCAAAAAGAATGACATGGAGAGTTCCTATATCCATGACACTACATTTCCTACTAATGCAAATCTGGATAAAGATGAAATTGGTAAGAACATAGAGAAAACAATCTATAGAGGTATGTTAGGATCATTTTCTACTATGTACCTATGTGCTAGATTCTTAGCTAATCTAAAAGAAACCATTATAAAAGTATTAAAAAATCCTGATATACCTAAAAGAAACTAATGACTTATGCTTGTGGCATCCCAAAGATTACAATTTAGAATTGTGTGGCTATAGTGATGTAAATTTTGTAGTGTATCTAGTGGTAAGAGAGTGCACATTAGGTATGAAAACATTTTTGGGATAATTTATTTTATTTTTTAGGCATCCAACAAATGAAATTCGTTTTCCCTACCTCATGTTGAGGTAGCATATATGGCTACTTCCTCTTATTATGTATAGTTATTATGGATTAAATAAAAAATGAAAGACTATTATGTTTGATAACACCATTTCAATCAATATAGAAAATAATCCAATGCAACATTCTAAAATAAAACATATCGACATTAGATATCATTTTATAAGAGATTGTGTTGAAACTGAATTCATTCAGAAGTTTTTTTTTTGTGAGACTGATAGTTAGATAACTTATGGATGAAGCATACTTAATAGTAGATAAGGTTTTAGCTAAGCTCACCCTAATATCTGTTAAGCGAAGATAAGAGGGAGAATTTGAGGAGAAAGATATAGAGGATATTTCTACCATGGTGAAAAATTTGATTGATGTTCTATAGGTGAAATATGCCCTTGAAATTGAGAAATAAAAAGGTATCTATAATGCCAAATCTAGAAAGTCAAGTTTTAGATAAAAAAAATATTTGAGTAACAAAAGGAGTACTCATAAGAATCAAAAGATGAAGAGTTAGAAGGAGGATATAGCGATTTCAAGGAATTAAGGAAAGAGACCTATAAAGAAACTCCTTAAGGATTTAAGAAGGAAGCAACTGAGGAGGATGAATCCAATTTTAACTATTTAAAATTAGAAGAGGATAATTAGGAAGAGGATTTAGAAGAATAAGTGGGTGAGGATTCCGATGACTCTAATGAGGAGGAAAAGTTGGTATCAAAATTGAAGAAGATTAGTTATGATGAAGTAGAAGCAATAAAACCTGCTTAAATGGTTGTTGAAAAAGGTGAGAGAAAAAGGAAGGTAGAAGGAACTTAAGGGAAGAAGTCCAAAATCCCTCACACTCTATTGATAAAATAACCAAATAAAGATATTTCTAAGAAAATTTTGCTCTTTGGTAAGGTCTTTCCAAGTGATTGGCTACCTGCTGAAGTACTAGATGTGTTTCATTTGCTAAATAATAAAGGAGTCTTTGTTTAATTTTAGTGATCAATATTATCTTTTTGAAGCGATGCAATTTTAGTCAAAGTTATTGGTGGAATATGGAAGAGTAGTGGTTGAGGTGAATAAAAGGAAATTCATCTTTGATAGTAAGGATCTGGGAGTGATTCTAGAAGTGAAGAGTTTTGGTTTTTCTTCTATGTTAAGGAAGAAGTAGCCAACCATCCAAGGAATCACAACACTAGAGATCACAAGGAAGTTCTACCAAAATAAAATGGAGAAGGTTCCTAGGAAAGTGAGGTCTGTAAACTTGAATCCACTAAGAAAAATTCTACATGTGATTACTCATAGGAATATTTTGCTAAGAATGTAAAATCCATGGATCTTATTATAATGTATCTTCTTGGTGTAGGGAACCCTACCAATTTGCCTCCCCTAATGATCAAACACATGATTGATTTAGTTGATCACAATGTCCTTGTTTATGTGGTGTGGTTGTCCAAAATTTTCAAATACTTCAAGGTGCCACTAAAAAGGAAAGGAAATCTATTAACTCATAGAGATTACATGAACACTACTATGCTCAAGAAGATGAGTATTGAGGTTCAAAGAGGATAAATAGTGGAGAAGAAGGAGAAGTAGAAGGTTGGTGGAGAAGGAAAATGGAAGAAATTGATTGTGCTTTTAGAATAATAAGGAATTGAGGAAGAAACTAAGTAGGAGATTGTCATTACATGTTTATGCACATGGTTCAAGGAGCTCAAGTCATTGGTGTTCAATGTCTTATACAATCAAAAAGATGTTGCGATGAGGAAGGTATAGATTTATGACACTATTGATAGGAATGCAATTAAGTCTAATTAAAAAAATTTGGTTGTTATGAATACTTTGAATGGACCCCAAAAACCTAAACCTTTTTTGTCCCAAAATCAATTAGACTATCATTATAGTCCAAAGCCCATTTTGATTTTTTCTTGTAGTATTGATCGTCTTGTTTTTCTTAGCCTATTAATGGCTCAATTGATCATTATATTTTTGTTCTTACTCCATTAATAAAAAACTGAGTTCAATTTTATATTACTCATTTACTACCTTATCTTATAAAATAATGATGACAAGAAAGGACAATATAATACCCAAAAATATGCATATTAATTTTGAGCTAATTGATGCTTACTAATCATAGTCACTTATTTAAGGCATGGTTGACTAGTCTAATATGTATTTTATATATTTTATTACTATTTACAACCTTTTTTATAATTAAAAAAGAGGGAATACACCATAAAACTAAAGTTTTAAAAAATTAAAAAAGATTGTATTCCACTACAACTTGGAGAGAAAACACTAAAAAAAACTATGGAGGGAACTTTGTAGTAACATTGGTATCCTTGAACCTTGTTAATACTATGTGAATTATAATTATATATATGGTTTATCTAAGAAGAAAATTTTATCACTAATGTTATAGTGTCTCATATGTCTTAATAGTATTATTTCTAACAAAATTTTGAATGTGCATGTTCTTTAATTGCACAATAACTATAATTTAGGATCTTGTGGTGTATATACTTCATACTTTACTGCATAAGCTTTAATAAAGTGAACTTATTAGTTTTATTTCACTATTTTATTCAATAAAGTAATTGGAATAAATAGTTTAGTTTCTTCACTTGTTCTTACAACTAATCACATCAATCTTTATCATCATCAAAAGGGGGAATTTGTTGAGTTCCTAGTTTTGATGATAACAGACAAGGATGACTTCCTTTATATCCCTAGTATTATTTACTTTGCATGCGTAAAGTTGTTCAAGAAATAGTAAGAAGGCATCGGTAGAAGGAACTAAATTATTACAGGAAATCCTGAAACTTAGATGAGCATACAGAATAAGTGTCATCATGTAAATGTAGTATGATACTCATAAAGTTACTTACGCAGCTTAGGATAAATATTTTTCTTAAAACCCTTTTTTACAATAATTAATTGGTAAACTATAGCTATTTTTTAAAGGAAATGTATCTTAGTTTCTCATTGAGCTCCTCATGTGCATATTCAGTTGTTATATGATAAAATAAGAGATCTTATTACATAGTATTTAGTATATGTTTATCAAAAAGGAAATTGTAATATCTTAAGGATATATCTGATCGTGTGTTTTGTATTGATTATTTAGATTATAATAAAAAAAATTATTAAAATTATTGATTATTTCAATGCTATATATTTTCTAAAAAGAGTTTGTTCACATAATATTCTCTAACTGATTTTAATAAGTCTTTTTTTGGGTAAAATTCATATAATGATTTAATCTCTATTCTAAGTCTAGTTTGACTAAGATATTTTATTGAGTAAAAATGTATTTAACCAATTAAATCTTAGTAAATTTGTTAACTTAACCATGTGAATAAAACAACTGTGCAAATCAATTTTGTTAAGATTTTCATGCTAAAAGTCATTTCTATTTTTCTTTAACCAAGAGAATTAAAAAACAAAGTGTGTGCATTTGATTGAGAAGAGAAAAGCATAGGAACACAAGTTTTCAAGAGAAAAAGCATTAGAATCTTGTGTAAAAATTTTATCTTAAAATTTTTTAGTTTTAGAAAGTCAATCTTAACTGTTATAGTAAGGTGCTAAGTGTCTTATTAAATTTTATCTGCCATTTATTTTTATCAAGTTGTATTTCTTATTTATCATTGAGTAGAGATAAATTGGTAATTTCAAGCGGTTAAACTTTTTTGCTTCATCTTAGAGTTAAGGCGGAGATTGACATCTAGAATAGGTTTGCATTAGAGTTAGGTTGTGCATATTTAAAGAGTTTTAAACAGTTTATAATTTGCCTATCTACGTTATTATGGGAAATAAAGTGATAAGTTTATGACCATGGATGTATGCTACTTGAAATATGAGTATCACTTAACTAGAGGAAACATGTAATTTCTCATATACTCTATTTTCTGCTTTACTTCATAGGAACTCTGCATGTAACAAACTAATTATTTCAAGTGTGGTGATCCATGCCATAGGAAATGTGAGTGCCCTAGATGGGAAAAAGAAAAATCTAATACCAAATATGAAAAGGCTAAGAAGAAGTACAAAAGAGACATGGTTGCCTTCGTATGGAGAGATTTAGATGATGATGATGATGATGATGAACATTTTGGAGATCAACATCATCAATAGCACAAAAAAAGAATCTACCTTGAGAACAGAAGACCATATCTCCAACCAAATCTGATACTTGAAATGCTGACTTACGCTTGATGGCAAAAGGTGTTGAATTAGACAATGAAGACTCTTTAGTAAATCTACTTGAACTTAGAATTGAAATTCCATCTCTCTCTAAGAACAAATTGATAAAAACTACTTGACTATGTTGCTGATGAATGCATGGATTTTGTTGTTGTGTATCATACCTTAAAAGTTAATTTTAAATCCGCCACAAAATCAAAACTTGCCTGTGAAAAATGGTGTTTTGAATTAATTGAGAATTGCTCCATCCTAGAAGATGAAAAAGATGTTCTGAATTTGGTTGTGTATGAGCTTAATCTTGAAACTTATGTTTTAATATCAAAAATTAAAATAGATGTGTAACACCCACATTTTTCACCACTATAATTTTAAAAAGAAAATGTGGAAGAAAACCAAGAAAATAGGAGTGTTATTATCACACCTAACATAAGATGGATATCCATCATCAATCTTATGCTAGGTACAAAGCTAAAAACCTATGCAAAAAAACCGTAAAAGAACATCTAAAACAAATCACTTAGCCCATCACTGATACAACTATCAAAAAATCCTATCAAACCATCACTGATAGATCAGTGGAAAACCTATCAGGTAAATATGAAGTTTAAATCTTAACCAAATAATAGAAAATGGTCATTTACAATACTAAAATTGTAATAAAACATTTTGAAACCATTAATTATCTAAAATAATTACAAAATTCCTCAAGGAACACAAAATCTGGGTAGCTCTAACTCTCAACACAAGCTAACATAATAAAACTCGGGATAGAGCACTTTCACACAAACACCTAAACAATCATAACATTAGTATGATGGAATACTGAGTAAGCAACCTAACTCTTAGCAATAACATATGCACATTCAATGTTTGATTGTGACACAGGAAAATTGACAAATTGATTTACATTTAAGAATATAAACCTCAATGGCATGCTCACATGTTATCATGTACATGGCATCAAATTAGATTAGGGAAGATAGAATAACTTGCTATGTAGGAGAACAAGTCAGACATAAGATTTTTCATTTCACTCTTATATAGAGTTATATGACATGGCATAATAGAAGTATTCTTGAACTATAAGTGAAACTCCTAAACACGAGCACTGTATGATATAAAAATATCATAACATGAAATAATAGAATAACATGGCACATTTACTTGAACAAAAATATTACTTATTTTCTAGTAATCCTCTCACTTTAGTTCACTAAATAATTTATTAATCAATTCCACCAAATGATAGTATAAAACACATCCCAATTTACATCTTACCCATTTCTTTGTATATGATATCACAATTCCCTTTTTTTACTTATTCCATTTATTTCATTTCCAATATATAATATTACTCACGTCCAAAGCACGAAGGCCAAGGGATCTACAACAGACACATCACCTATAGCTAAATGGTTATGGAAAACAATATAACCTATAGCACTATGAATATGACCAACTTTATGACCTATATCTTTGCAGCCTACAATCACTTATGACATCCTAATCTTTAAGTATTGATATCCCTTATAGAGCTCGTATGTCATATATAGAGTAGAGAGAGGGGCCTTGCTAGAGCTCGGCGATGATAACGCATAATCATAAGAAAGGAATCCACCACATGATCCTACCTCTGAGGCCATCCTAAGGCTACTCAAGGTAGACTATAGACAACCACTAGCTTATCTACCAATGATAGTCAACACAACTCCCATAAATGGACTATAGCCACCAGTTACTCAATAGTTAGAGTTAGCACAATTTATCCTTAAATCTATTATTTCACTTATGATTTAAATTATTCATACTTTATCTCCATGACCACATATACCATCATATATAACACGTCATAAATGTTCTTAAGAACCATCAAATACGATTACCAATAATGACTTTAACCACTTGCATTCACATTGACAAACATGATATCAAAAGAATAGACCATGATATAGTTATACTATTTACATATCATAACAATTTCAAGGCATATACAAGCTATAAAATATAATTATGAAGAATAAATAATTGTATCTATAGAGAACTACATGATATCACAACATATAACCAATACAACATAAGAATAACCATATGGATGAAATACACAAAATACATGCCTTATTAAAAAATTCTAACTTGTTCTTATCATATTCACACTATGGAATAACACACATCAACACATAAGGATCTATTAATTGTGAGTTTAGGAGGCTTACCTAACTTCTAAGCTTTCATATCACAAGAAGATGGAAAACCCTAGCTTTAGGACCCACTAGAACACCTTCTTAGATCCCCTTTGAAAGTTTTAAGACTAAGTTAGAGAAAACTAAGTGAAACATAAATAATAAAAAACATGTACAATTTATCAAAAACCACTCAAATAATTTAAGTTTACAAACTAAAACATCAAATCGATCAATTTCATAGAATTGAACCAAAGGGATAAATTAGAAACACAATTTAAATTATTCTAAATCAAAATGAATAATCAACTAATTAGAAAATCCCTAAAGAAAACAATTTCAAAACAAAAATAATTATGAGAATTAAGGTTCTTAGCCCAAAATACAAATTTGGTGATGAAGTGACACATGGAAAATGATTTTGGAAGATATGTGAAGTAATAAAATTGTTCCCAAGATCTACTAGATAGATAAAATTAGAAATTATATGAAAGGATTTCTTAGTGTAAGAGAGGAAGGAACAAGTTGAGGAAATATTCTCTAGCAAAGATATTTCGAAGATAAGATTTCATATCGATGAGGATCAAAATGGAAAAATATCCATAAATCGAAGAATGCAATCAAAATAATATAGGAAAAGTGATGAAAAAGGGAAAAGAGGATGAGTCCAATATGAAGAGTTAAGTATAAAAAGAGACAAAGACGCGCAAGAGAATTCATGCATTCATAATCAACTTGAATAACTTAGACGAACTAAGAAGAACAATTAAAAGAGAAAGTTTAAGAGCTATAAAGAATGACATATAAATTAAAACTATCTTATGCATACACCATGCTCTTGTTGTAAAACATTTATATTCAATTTATAGTTCTTGCTACTTCAATTTTCAATTGGAAAGTGCAAATAATGATATATATATATATATATATACACACACAAACATATTTGTAGCTAAAAATATATTATAGCGATGTTGATGATGAAGATGAAGCATGGTTGTGTGCATAAACTTCATTCACAATCATGTTACTCATGTTTTTTAATTATAGTGGGATGAAAATATTACTATATAAATCAAGGACATTAAGATAAATTCTCTAACAATGAAGAAAGGAATAATAGTGTATGCAATATGAAATAATATATGAAATGATTTCTAAATGAATGATGGTGAATAAAGGGCAATTGCAATAGATTAAAGATTAAGTTATTAAAGAAATATGAATAATTTACAATTTGAAGGTGGTTTCTTCATGAAACAGTAAAAGTATAGGAGAAAATTATGGTGAAAGATATGTACATGAGTGCTTATATATGGGTAGTTGTGGTAAAATAAACTGCAATACTCCAAATTGAGCAGAGTGTTATAAGGATTAATCTGGCTATTTATATCAACATGGTATACCATTCTTCTGGTGATTTAATCCTAAGAACTTCACAATTAAATGTGCTGGTTGTGGAGAAATTTTTAGGATGGGCGATTATAAAACCCCAAAATTCATTACTGAAAAATTTGATTTTATTTAAGATTTAGCAAAAGCAATTAAATCAAAACTTGTGAATTTTAGGGATGTTACCATTGTGATCAGTATAAGTCCGGCCCCCGGCTGTTCCCATACTAACCACAAGGCTAAAGGAAATTTAACAACCATCATAATTCAAACTCAAAGTAAGGCTTCAATAAAGCATTAAAATAGTCATAAGATAGAAATCGGAGTGCGTGAAAAAAGAGTTACAATCTAGAATACATAGTTAAAATTCCTTAAAAGGAATAAGGTATACAAAACAATAAAAGTCAAGTCTGGGAAAACCAATAAAAATAGAAGAACATAAGGAGGAAGTTTTGCCATGCCACTCTCGATCTCTGTGCTAAGTCCATGCTCAACACTCAGCCCTGCCTGATGCCTCGTAAGCATCGAAAGCATCAAAAATAGTATCATCGACCTACATAAAGTCAGAGGGGCCTTCTGCTTATGAGAATACACAACACCTATGAAACGGGTGGTCAGTACGCTATGTACTGAGTAAGGTAATCATGAACTAAGGCCAACACATAAGGGCACATAATACAAGCACGATAACATGAAAACATACAATCTTTTAGATAAATAAAGGCCAAGTTGCAGTCCAGATCAACTGATTCTTTAAATCTTTGATCAATGCTCATTTCACACCATACTAATGATCATTCTATGTGAGTACGGGAGCCCCACTATTATAGCTGGTGGACCGGAAACATACAGGGCATAACGCTCCTGACCACTATTATTTGCTGGTGGATCAGTCTCTAGGGCAAGATGCTCCTGGCCACTATTATTCGCCGGTGGACTAGTCTGGCCCCAACTCTCATGGTATTTCACTATAAGTACTTAGTGTCTTTCCCATGTCTTATCACAATTATGTTCGATTTGTTGAGCACAGAATCCCCCGCTATTATAGCCAGTGGACCAAGAATATATAGGTCATAATGCGCCTGACCACTATTATTCATCAGTAGATCAGTCTCCAAGGCACCCCAGATCCTAGCCACTATTATTTGCCGGTGGACCGGTCTGAGCCTAGATCAACAGTCTTCCTCTTTAAATGATTAGTGTCTTACTATGTCTTATTCATCAAGTTTCACCCTAGACATGCATGTCACACTCTCCATCTACACTTAGCCTTCCAAGAGGGCATGTCTCATATCTTGAGACCGCTGCACCTCTTGACACACCCCAACATCCTTTCCTTCTTTCCCTAACTCACACTAGAGGCCCAAATCCTAAGTCTGTGGGTTAAGGCCCACTACCTTACACCTCCTAGTCCACTCACTGCCTTACCCTAGGGTTTTCTCTAGAAACCCTAATTTGGGCCTATGTGGCCGATCCTTCTCTGCCTCACACAACCCAAACTGTTTTAACACCCCACACATCACAACCCTTAGATTCAACCATCATCATCTCACTTTACTGCCCCAAATACACATGTGGCCACGAAACCCTAGGTGGCCACATCAAATCCTAGCTGGCTATGCTAAACTCTAGCATCCTCTTTTTCACATGTCGCCCCTCCATTTCTCACCTTCCACTCTTGCTTTCCCATGATACCCATGCTTTCCCCACACATGGCAATCCTCCATCCTCATCTCATACTCCACTCACCCTCATTTATTTTTCCTTTTTCCACCTTCTCAAATTAGGGTTTCCTCCCAAACCCTAGCTCGACCTCCTATGCACCCTTATATTATCCCACGTACTATTTTTCACCCAAAGCCTCCAATCATCCAAAAAACTCTTCCATTACCTTCCTCACACCCTAAGGAAACTTCCCTTACATAAAGTTCGTCCCAATGCACACTCCATGCATCCCATGCAAACCTCGAAGTTTCATGCGAAACCATAGATATCTCATGTACACCCTAGATTCTCTTATGCAAACCCTTGATTCTCTCATGAAAACCTTAGATTCTCCCATATGACCCTAGATTCTCCCATGCAACCTTAGATTCTCCCATACAAAAGTCACCCACTCTTTTATTTTGTTCATAGTCCCTTTTATTTTTCCTCTCATGGATCATGGAATATCTAGGTCAATCCCACATTCCTTGGTCAACTTACTTCCCCTTGGTTCACTTACTTCCCCATTTTTATTTTTCATCCTTCCACCCTGTATCACTACATTAATTATCCTAGCATGCATGTCTTAATAGGGCCATATCACATCACATCACAATTCACAGCACAAACATATTGTACATATGCCATAAGAGAACACAGGAGCATACCTCAACTCTAAGCTACACTACACATAAAATAGTCATAACAATAGCACAAGATACACAACATATCATTGTACATGGCATCCAAGTCATATAAGACACATAACACACATAAGGCCTTAGCTACACCTTTACCTAGCACATCACTGGTCTTGGAGCACACTCCTTCGCCTCCTTAGAGTTTTGACTGGTTTTACCTATAAGAGGAAAAAACCAATAATTAGTTTTCCTCCTACCAAAAATACTATTGTTTCCTATTTTATTCTAAGATTAGGGTTATTATTATTAAAGAAAACTTTACTAGTGAAAAATAGGATTTTTACCCTCAAGTTAGCCTACTAAGTTATTACTAGTCAAAATAGGCTTATGTTAATATTTATAGCCATATTTATATTATTAAATCTAATAGATTTATTTCTTCTAATAATAGCACTAACACTAGTTATAGCAAAAATAGTGATATTAATAAGAATAGTAATACTAATACTCATAGTAATAAAAACCCTAGTATTTTTAGGGCTAAGGCTAATAATAGGCTAATAATAATAGTAATACTAATAAAATACTAATATTGCTAAGGATAATAATAATATTATTATTATTATTATTATTATTATTATTTGAAATAATGATAATATAAGGTTTTAAATATTTTTACCATAATAATAATAATAATAGTAGTAAAATAGGGTTTCAACCCCTTAATAAAAATAAGATTAATATTTTGAGGCTGAAAATAATAATAATAAATAATGATAACATAATAATAATAATAATAATAATAATAATAATGATGATATAATACAAATAAAAAGAATAAAGTTTGCATAAATAGGACTTAGGGGTTGAGAGGGGTTAGGATACCACCTAGGGTTGGTGTTGACCGGCGGCATTGGCGGCGGTGCACGATGGTGGTGGGGAAAGAGGAAGAAAAGGGGAATAGTTGAGTGTTGGGAATAGGAGAGGGGGACTGAGGGTGGAAGTTGAGATGGTGGTGAATTTCTAGGTGGAGAGGGTTGGAGTGTTGGTGGTGGCGCAGCTAAAGGCGGCGGCGCATGCGGCGTTGCTATGGTGGCCGAGGGTGGTGGAGAGGAAGGAAGGGAGGAGGAGAGGGAGGAAGGGGAAAAGAGGGTAGGGAAAGGTAGAGGAAGGTCTGCGGGTGATTTTGAGAGGTTTAAGGGGTGGTGGTTGCGGCGGGAGTGGCGGTGGACGTCGGCGCAAGGGTGGCGATGGCTGGGTTGAGGCTGGTCGGGGAGTGGACTTTGCACGGCCGGGGTGGCTCATGCAGGAAAAATGAGGGTAGTGGGGGTGATGCAGGGAGCAGTTTGGTAGGTGGCTCGAGCGACGGTGCTGGATGGCAGCGAAGCAACAAGCGACGACGATAAGGGGGGTAGAATTTTGGGTTAAGAAAAAGAGGGTGAATGGGGGTTGTAGAGGGATATTTATAGGCTAAGAATGAGCAGGAAGGAGAGAGGGGGAGTGAGGGAGGTTGGTGGCAGGCGTGTAGGTAGCCAGATGGTAACCTAATGACCGGATAAGGCCTGCAAAATTTGCAGGATCAGGCTACTCGGGAAGGAAAAAAGAAGAGGAGAGAGAGTCACGTGTGAGGAGAGAGAGAGGTTATGATTGGGTGGAGGAGAGAGAGGGAGTGTGAGGGAAGGGAATAGGGGTGGTGACCTGGCATGCAGCGGCGCAGGGGCTGCTTGCCTGCGCCAAGAAGTGGAAGGGTTGGGCATAGGGAGAGAGAGGAAGTTAGGGGAGAAGGGGGCAGCGGACCAGCGGTCCAGGAAGAAAAAAAGGAAAGGGGGAACCGGCCGGCTGGGGAGAGAAGAGGGTGCAGCGCGGGGGCTTGGGCCACACAGGAGGAACGGAGGGAGGTTGGGTCGTAGGGCTGGGCTGGCCCAGGATGGGGGAGGGAAGGAGATGATAAGAAGAAGGAAGAGGAAAAGAAGAAAAAGAAAAGAAAAGAAAAGAAAGAAAAGAGGGAAAAGGAAAAAAGAAAGAAAAGGAAAATAGGTGGGTTGGGATATTTAAATTATTTTGCTATTTTGGAATATCAAAAAATAATTATATTTTAATAGTATAATAATTAAGTTTCCTTTTTAGGTTAATTTAGGATTTTTGAAAGAGTTTTCCTAAATTCCATTTCAATTAGCAAAACACTCTAATTTTTCCCAATTAAATTATTTATTAATTTCCTCTTAATTTTTCTCTAATTATTTCCTCTTATTTTTACAAAATAATTTATTTAATTATTTTTTCTAATAAATCCTTAATTATCATAATTCTCTAAATTAGGATTTTTGGGACATTTCAGCGACCCTCCTGAGATGTTTCAGAAATTTTTTGAAAATTTCTCAGGAAGTACCTGAGTGAGGGAAAAGCTTATTGAAAGGACTCATGTTGATATATGGGATCAGTTTATCAATCCGAAAGCACTACAAGGTAGACCCCATGTGATCGTATCGACTCCGGATGTTACATATACGCATATAACCGATAATATATATTTAGATAAATATTTGAATAGATTTTCTTTGAAAAATTGTGGTGAAAATTATTTTTAATGATAGTGAAAGATATTTGGTTGCGTGTTAAAATGTGTAGATGTCATGAAGGATAATTAATACGCAAGTAATTTGATTGAGGTATTAAGGTTTAGTGAACTTGACTGTTTTTTGGGCACATTTGGTAATTAGAGTTTCCAAGACCGAAGATTGGTTATGACTAAAAACTTGAGTTTTGGCCTGTTAATCCTACAATTTTTGAGCTTGGAAATATATATGATTGATTAAAAAAAGAGAGAGATTGATTTGTGTTCATTGTTAGAGATTTCAGACATGTATAAATTATGATGATTCTAGTCTATAGTTTTGAAGCGATGGCCTATTTTCTTATTAGATGCTTATGCCTTTTGAAAATTAAGGTTAACCATGTAAATCATTACCTAGAGAGAAATATAATTATGCACAAATAGTTCCTTTTAATTTGTCTTCCTTCACTGACCCTTTTATGACATACTTATGTTCTTTTTTCTCTCATGCAATTTAGATGCTAAAATGTGATTATTTTGTAGGCTTGTATGTCTTTGATATATTAATTTAATGTTCATCATCTAATACAATGAAATTGCATTATATTATCTTAAGAGTACTTGGAATACATTTCTTCTGATTACTCATATTTAAGTACAAGAACAATAGTCATTTTGAATTATGATCAATAATAATATCAGCATATGTGACTTATAATTGGGATTGTGCTTCTTGTTTGACTGGGTACACTATTTTTAGGTAATTTTCCTGTTAAATATAAACAAACTACACATATTTACATTTCTTTGTTAGCACGTGATTTAGATTATTTTGTGTATGTATAAAAAAACTATATTTGTCACATGAGTTGTTATTTTCTTTTGTTGGTCATAAGAAATTATGTGATGAAATTTATGCTTGAAAAATTGCACTTTAAAATTTTAGTTTCATATTTAGTTATAAATAATTTGAATGTTTTCATACTTTTTTTATATTAAGATTTTAGCATAATTTATTTTATTCAACAATAAAAACCAATATGTTATTGAAACTTGTGATTGTGCCTATTGCACTACCAAATATAAACATATACATCAACCTCAAATAAAGAAATAAAATAAAACATGTATACAGGCCATAACAATGTTTGTATAAAGTTTTAAAAAAAATACTATAGTAAGTAGTGTTTGTGAATATTTGATTCTACTAAATATAATATTTAATTCTTTTCAGTAACTTCAAACATATTATTATTGTGTAAAAATATAAAATAAAGAAAAATATATTGATATATTAATTTATCCAGATTAAAAAGTATAAACATTGTTAGCATTTTCCTTATAAATAATTACTCTCATGATTAATTAAATATGCTGCTATGCCCGTCTATGCTTATTCTACTGCATCACTTGTAGACATGCATGACAACTAATGTTTAGGAAAATTTTGTATTTCCTTTACATAATAGTTATAAATGATAAAATAATATAGGAAAATATTTTACTATTTGTGTTAGTGATATCAATAAATAGTTATACCGTAGAGATAATAAATTGTTGGCCTCACCTTTTTTTGTTAGGTGTTGTGGATGATTTCCAACGTGTTTGGATGATTTATCTGAGATCAAATTTAACTTATAGGCTTAAAAAAAGAAGGAAATATTAAATATAATAATCTATATATATATATAAATATTGTCTACATCGGTGGGTTGAGACGAAAATTGGAGTTTATTGAAAGAAATTGACCGAGAAAGCAGCTCACAACACAACAAATACACATTATAGGAGACACCTATATAGAAACAAACCACTAGCACGATAATACATTTCAATAAGCATGCACTGAATTCCATTTATTTATTCAATTAGCAGCCACTTTTCATGAACAGCATTAACGAGTCAACAACAGTTTAGAGTTTCGAGTTTAGAGTTTCGAGTCAACATGACTTTTCAAACTGCTCTTTTTAATTTAGCGTGTGCGTCTAGAATCATCCTTCCATAGTTCCATGTACCATAGTTTTTCAAGTGGCTATTGATATTACAGTCACATATTCAAAACGTTTATTCAAGCTGTCATGAACTACTGGCCATATTGGTCATGATTAAAGTTGGCAAAAGTTGACCCGATCTAAAAAATCTGACGAATACCGATTCAATCCGTTCAAAATTTGATCTGATTTTATTCGAATAATTAAAAGCTCGAAACGTATCCGACCCGATCCGATATATATCCGATATAACCTGAAAAATTGTAAGCCTGAAATAAACCCGACCCGACCCGATCTGCTACTCACCTGAAACCCGATATAATCCAAAAAATTATAAATCTATAAATATTCAACCCGATATTACCCGAAAATTAACAATAACTCATAACTCAAATTTTTCAAAACTTCATAAAACATGAAATAATATAGGTGTGCAACTAATCCATAAGAGCACTTACATTAAAATCTAGAAACAATATACTTTCTTAAAATTTATATCACTTATGTATATACAAATATAATATCCATTGATACAAATATTAAAATATAAAAATAAAAGTAGAAAAAAAAAAGGAAAATGAATCCGAGTCCATCCGATATCAACCAGACCCGATCCGAGAGTTTAGAATGATCCAAAATTATCCGATACTGAGTTTATTCGAATCAAACCCGACCCAACCCTACCCAACAAAATGATTCGAGATTTTTCAAAACTGATATGACCCAATTATCATGTAATTCGATCCAATAGTGACATTACCAGTCCGATTGCCGGCTCTAGCCATGATAATCTGGATAATATAGTAGAGTAGTAATTATGGAGTAATTAAAATGAATTCTTATGCTAAGGGAGATAATAATGGCCGCCAATTATAGATAATTTCTTATTAAAATGGGTGAGAAAAAATTATGCATATTGGTCGGCAACAACTCTGATTTTATGAATAACTAGTTACTCTCCGGTGCACTATACGGGTTTTAGTTTTTTATTTAAAAATAGCTAATATTTTAGTTTAAAATAATTATTTTATTTAAAATAAAATAAAAAAGTGGTAACAATATACATATTAATTTATAAGTGTGTGTATATATATTATAGTATTATCTTTTACCGTCAACTTTTTTAAAGTTCATATTATTTTATAGGTATACCTATAGATAATTATTAATTTATAACTATAAAGTTATAAAATAAAACTTAAGTTAATATATCATCATCATCATCATCATCATCATCATCATCATCATCATCATCATCATCATCATTATCATGTAAATATGTAAATAAAATAAGTACGAAAAAATCACATTAGATTTGTCAACAATGATTTTGCAAACATAGAATTAGATATCACTAAATTTTGAAAGGTAGAACTAATATATATAATTACAACTATGGAATAAAATGTGTTGATAAACTAATATAATCTTATTTTCTTAATGGTTTGAGTTCAAACCAGATGAAATAAAACTAAATAAGTAAAATAATTTGAAAATCAAATAGAAGCAAATTATATATGTCAAATAATACACCCGGTACTCTAAATTTGGATCACCAATGGCTAATTTTGCATATACGACCAAAATCACCCTCAAATTTCTTCCATCCAATATATCAACATATTAGAAGAAATGAATAAATAACAAATGTTTCATGAGAAAAGAAAATCTCTAATTTTATAATTAAGGACAAATTACCCACCTATAATTGTGGAATCAAAAGCCTACCTTCTTGGCCTTCAAGCTGCAGCAACCAAGGTTCATCATCGTGTCCTCGAGAGTGACTCAACAATTTTTGTCAACATGTTGAAGAACTTTAATCAAGCATCTTCTCGGCGAATTCATCATATAATTGAAGAGAGTAGGGCTTCAATTACACAATGTGGTCTTTTTTTATTATTATCTTGGATGGGATATTAATCGAGTTGGATTTATATTAGCTTGACATCTTATTGATTAGTATTTGCCCTACATGTATTACAAACGGTATTGTAAGGGATGATGATTAGTAAGATTAATCCCTGGGATTAAAATAGAAACTCTAATCTTATTTTCATCAAAATAATTAGAAACGTACCTTCTCCAATGTTGTTGACATTCTTTTGCCATCATCTACTGATCTTCTTATCATACATTGTTGATCGATGGTGATTTGAAACCAATCTTCATTGATTATGAGGCGCTTTGGAAACCCCAATGGGTTTCTACACTCTTTTCATCATATTAGAATAAAAACTAATTAAAAAAGCATTGTGCTATTATAAAGAGAGATTGAAGAGTTGTCTTCTACTGTTTATGTGTTTTTTTTTTGCTTTAATTACTGATTACATATTATATATTAATTATTGACCCAATGTATAGCCGTCTATTTTACGAAGCATGTTTTTGTTTTTACCGAATATATTTAACCACATACCAAATTGCTAATATCTCTATTCCAATGCACATTGGCTCTCTCTTACCATTAGTTTATATTTTGCTAAATGTGATTTTACTAAAAGTCTTTCTTTTACTATTGCTTTCTTTTTTGCTTTTATGACGGTTGATGTTATCAATCATTTAATATTGAACTGACTAACACCATTAACTCTATCGTAGTTTGTGGGAGAAGCTGCTATCTTCACTCTCTCTCCTCTATTTTAATTTCCAATATCACCAATATAATTACAAAAGCTAATTCAATTAATTGCATTGCATGCAAATGTGGGGGTTTGATTATGGCAGGAATTTAGCAAGCTAATGACTGTGTTATTATATAATATAGATATTTCAAATAAAATACATTTATTTACTACAAAATTAGCCTTGTGTTTGAAGTCCTTCCTCTTTTTCAATGTTTTTATTGAATATTTAAAAATATTTCCCTTCTTATAATTTTTAATTCAATGTCATAATTTCATATCAAATGAAGTATTACATAGTAACAAATGCTTAACAACTCATACTTGACAAATTGTTAAAGCCATAGCTATAAATATCATATATTAAGATTATGACATAAATATTTTGAAATATTTTTTATATTAATTTATTACCTATAAGTAGGGAAGGCAATGGGTCGGGTCTGGACTGGGTCTAGCCATACCCAGATCTAGACCCGTTTATATTACCCAGACCCAGACCCGATCCAGACCCATCGGGTCTTAAAAGTTCAGACACAGATCCAGATCTATCGGGTCTAGTGGGTAAACAGGTCCTAAATGGGTCCGGTTATTTTTTAAAAAAATAATTAATAATCTATGCTAATACAAATACATTTATGTTTTATATAAATTAATATGTATTTTTTTGTTAAAAAAATCATCTAAGTGAAAAAATAAATATATTAAAATAGTTATATTAACTTTTTAAATGGTATTTTAGTACTTTTAGTAGGGATGTAAATGGGGCGGGTTCGAGGCAGGTATACTCATATTCGTATCCATATCCGATAAGAAATCCGTACCCGTACCCGCATCCATATCCACTAACATATCCATATCCATATTCGTTGGATATCAGTTACTCGACGGATTATTCGTTTACCCATTAATGGATATTATCCGATGGATAAATCCATCACCCGATAGATAAACCTTTTTAGAGTTAAGTTAAATGATAATTCTAACTTCAATTTATACTATATTTATTTTAAATTAAGGGTAAAAAGGTAATTATATATCGGGTAAACGGGTACAGATATGGATACGAGTATGGTTACGGGTACGGGTATGGATATGCCATATCCGTATCTGTACTCGAACCTGACGGGTATTTTTTTCCATCATCCATATTCGTTTATCCATATCCGTTGAACAAAATCCGTCGGGTTTCGGGTAAAATCCGCCCCATTTATATCCCTAGATTTTAGAATACAATGTTATACATATTGTTTATAAAGTAAGTATACAAAAATAAAATTTTAAAAAAATGAATAAGGAGATTATATAAGATTAAGACAATAATGACAAACATAATATTAGTATGTATCTATATATGTATACACACACACACACACATATGTATATTAAGCGGGTCTAGCGGGTTGGGTCTGGGTCCTGAACTGGACCTAGACCCAGACCCTTTAAGGTATATGTGGACCTAGATCCGATCCAAACCCGTCGGGTCCAAAAATCATGGACCCAGACCCGCTAAAATAAGGCGGGTCTAGCGGGTCTGAGTCAGATCCGAGACCCATTGCCATCCCTACCTATAAGGCATGACCACATCCACACAAACGAATTTCTTATTTTGTATTGCTTCTATGAAATGCATTTAAACCTTGTTTCATAAAAACTTATACACCCACAAAACCCATGCATAGGTTAAAAATTATCTACAAGTTTAGTAAACTTTCACTACATCACTCGGAAAGGTGTAGAAAGTAAAGATGCCACAAAATATAGACTATAAGCATAATAACAGCTTATTTATTGATCTAGTACAATTCAAAATTGACCGATTGGTTTCAATGACCCATTTATTGGCTTTTAGAGATACATGTTTATTTTTTTGCACCCTAACAAAAAAAATCGAAAACTCACTAAGACCATTGTGAGCATCTAAATTTATTGGCCCACGCTTACTCTAAATTTTAAAATTAAAGATATGTCGACTATTTCAAAAGGAATGCATTTACTTCTTACTTTGAATCCTTTATTTCCAATATCCCAATTCCCAAGCATATAAAAGTTAACTCAATAAGTTTTCATTTATGTCCATATCAAACATTTCTGTTAATACAACAAAAGGATTCATTGAGAATATTACCTTTTTTGTATTTCATAAATAACTATAAAAACATTGTCTACTTCTTTATTTTTGTACAACTATCTACTTCAGTCTGTCATCAATCTGCAAGAGTGGAATTTTACTGATAATTACAACATTTAATATTACAATATTATTAACAAATTTATGGTATATGGAGCACTCAACCTATGTCAATAACCTAATCATATCAATAATACTTTTTTATTGACTAAAATCCACATTTCATTTGATAATGTTAAAAGATTATTCAAATCTATAAGCATAATAACAAATATATATTGAATGATAATTATACAACTTAAAATTACAGTTCAACTAAATAAACATAAAATTTAACTAAATTACACCAAATGTAACAATATATGCATAAATTATAAAATTTAAGATAAAAAACTATACAAAGTTACAAATGTTAGCTAAAAAAATAGTTCCAGACTTAAAGAAATACCTTAAATTAGTGGAATGAGAATGTAAGATTGAAATTTTTTTGTGTAAATCTAGTTTGGGTTGAGATGTGGTGGACATATCTAGTAAGGCAAAGAGTTGAAGATGGAGTTTGAGAGATTTTGGTGAGAGAGTCGAATGAAGAAGGAGAGGGTTTGGGTTTGATATATCGGCATAAAGGAAATCAGTGCTATTTTAGATTTAAAAAGACACACCTGGTCATCGTGTTTGTATACACTTAATTTATTTCTAAAATAAAAGCATGTTGAATAAAGAGGACTAAATTTTTGGGCCTTAATGAAATATGTGTGATGATCAAGAATGTTACCTTTGGACATTAAAAATAAGTGTCATTAGTTCGGAATGAATAACTAATAATTTTGGTTAGTTTTTTAATTAGGGACTATTTTGATATTTCATAAACCAAAAAGATTCATTTTGATATTTGGTTCCATATAACTATTAGTTCTTAAATATCTCTCCAATACATGAATGGAAGGATCAAAGATTCATGGTAAAAGATATACTTGCTCATAGAGATACAAATTATGTAGATCCAAAAGATAATTTGGCTAAAAGGGTATCATTCAAAAAAATAAAATATTATTATTGCTGATAAGTTTAAAGCCACCAACTCTCTTAAAAGATGGAGATGTAAGCAAGTTGAATCTTTTAAGGAAAAGTTGATAAGCGTTATATTACTTTTTTTCTAAGGAAAATAATCACGAGGAACAATTTTAGCATGAGTATAACTTCAAATACTCTACTGGAAAAAATATTATCCAACAAAAAATATTACTATTACCAAGGCCAATTTTTTTAGCAAAAATGGGGTCAAGTAATTCAAGTCACAATCTTATTGTATGTAAAACATACAAAACTAATAACTTATAGTGGGTGCATTTAATGAAATAATAATAATAATAATAATAATAATAATAATAATAATAATAATTTGTGTGTTGAGAGAGATATAACCCTCTTTGTTATGGCTCACAAAAAACAAGCAACTCCAACAAGATCACCCACTAGAAAAACCATCATGCTTATCATGTCAACACCAATTAAGATTTTACAAATATAATCATGTGATGTTTAGATCCCAATGACTATTGCTAGTTCATGTTTGTTTTATCAAAAAAAAACCTTGATAGCCCTTTGATTCATAATGCAATTGAAGATATTAGTGAAGAAGAATTAGCAATATCGTGCACCCAAGAAAGACCTAAAAATGATAGATCAAATATAATAAAGGATAACAATGATCATTCAAATCCTACAATTGAGGATCCTTCACAAAAAAAATCCTTATCTACCCTTAGTTTTTGGGCAATCTTGGAGGATATTATAATGCACAATAAACATCTAGATCAGATAATTATATTAAATTATCTGAGACCACATATCGTTGAAGGCAACCCAATAGCCATAATTCAAAAATAGGAATTTCATATTGAAGCAAAAAAGATGGGAAAATTACCTTGTTAGATATGTTTGTCGGCGATGTCCATCATTATTCTTCATGTAGTCATATGTATACTCCCATGGCCATAAAATCTCCCCATTTATTTGTCTACATGATTAGGGTTTTATTATATTGCAATTCAAATCATAAGATAGCTGCCAAAATATCCTTGATACACCATATTGGACTTGTGTAAATCAACCCTTCATTCTCAAGACATGGTCCCTCAATATTGAATTCAATGCACCAAAATTCCAATTTATTCACACGTGGATTACCCTTCCTAATCTTACCTTTGCATATTAATCCTCTAAATCTTTGGGTCATATTGCAAGTTGTGTGGGGGAACCATTTGGAATGGACGTTATCGTTGCTAATAAGGATAAAATATCTTATGCTTGGCTTATTATGGATATTGATATACATAAGCCATTACCTAAATTTGCAATAAGAAAGATATATAATATGAATGGATTCCCCAATACATTCTCCTTTTTTATACTTTTAGTCATACAATGATCAAATGTAAACCTCATAAGACTCATGGACATTATAGATAGGCTTGGGTTAACCAAAAATATCAGATGAGTCACCTCTCCAAGATGTACCCTTGGAAATGGTGGAGCATCACCCAAAATAAGCCAAAAGGCCTATTCAAGGAAAGAGTACACTTGTCACTAACACAAGAGAAAGATAAGAAAGCTTGAAGAGTACACAAACAAGTCAAGTTTCTATATCAAGGACTAAGGGATATGATCCTATTAGATTCTAGCTTAGAGTCATAAGTGGAAGAAATTATTTGAGGATGTTAATAAAGCTAAATTCCACATACAAATATGATCATTGGATGTTGTGATATGAGGGGAATAAACAACCCCTACAAATAAAGACAGATTCATAAGTGGCTGAATATAAATAAGGTTGCAATTGTATTTTTGGTTGAGATTAGGGTTAAAAAGAATAAGGCTCAAGTCATTACTGGTATATGGAGTTAGATTCATAACTATAAATCCTATTATAATGCAAGAATATGGTTGGGTTGGAAGGACAATAACTAGAACTTGACTCTCATCTCTAAAATGTCCCAAGGTATTATATGCATTGTTTCTTACATTCACCATAATTTTACCATTTATATTACTTTCATTTATGGATTTAATGATTAGCATGTCCATAAAGAACTTTGGAACTAGTTGAAGACCATTTCTAACTCATGCCAACCTTTAGTTATGATGGGTAACATCAATGTTATCTTTAAAATAAAAGAGAAATTATACAGTGATCTGTCTTGAGGAGGTTATCCTAAACTTTCAAGAATGTCTGCAAAATCTCAGTCTACATGATTTGAAAACCCTCTTAACTTGGTGTAACAAAAGAGAGGATCATGCTAGAACTGTGTGTAAGTTTGATAGGTTCATTGGAAATGATAGATTGTTGGATCTTTTTAGAGGCTCTAAAGTTCACTTTGGACCATCCCTCACCTCTGATCATTCATATATGCTACTTAAAATTAGTGATACCATATAAGTAGTCCACAAACCCTTTAGGTTCTTTATTATGTGGTGTAAAGATCTTTATTTCTACAAAATCATTGAAGAGCACCGCCTTAGACCTATTAACCTCCCTCCCTTACAATTATTTATACATAAGCTCAAGCAAGTAAAGAAAAATTTAAAAAGCCTCAATGAGAGTAAATTTTGAAGAATTTATGATAAGGTGTCCAAATTAAAAGAAAATGCGATGTAACTTCAACTACTAAGTTCAAATGGCGTTATTAACCCAGACCTTATGACTTAAGAAAAGGAAGCTTTATCCTAACTAAGATTCTATTACAATTGTGAGGAAAGCTTCCTGAGATAGATGAAAATAATCTACTAGATCAAATAAGGGGATAACAACTCCAATTTTTTCATGCCCACATTAAAATCACACACTTAAAGCAAATCATGTCACTGAAGCTAGATGATGGGTCCTGCACAACTGACCAAACTATCATAACTCAAAAAATTATTGATTTCTACATGATATCATGGATAAGGGTCCTCTATTTACAAAGTCCCAATAACTCATGCTATTATCACCGTTTAGAGGAAGGAAGTGAATGATGATATTTTTAGTATTAATATAGATAAAGTAGTAGAACCTGATAGATACAATACTAAGTTATTTCAAAAGTGTTAGCATTGTGTAGGTGATGACCTATGGAGTTCAGTTTTTGAAGTTTTCACCACGGGATCTATCCCTAAAGGACTTAATATGGCCACTTTAAACCTAATTCCTAAAGTTAAAAATGCATCAAGGTAAAGTGATTTTAGACCAGTAACTTGCTATAATATACTATACAATCTTATTATAAAATTTATCTCTAAAATACTTCAACCTATCATCTCCTTTATCGTTAGGAAGACTCAAGTTGCCTTTGTTAAGGGCATAAGTATAGGTGATAACATGCTACTTGCTATAGAGCTAGTTTGAGGCTATAATTTGAAGCATATATCACTAAGGTGCATGATCAAACTTGATATAAGAAAGGCTTATGATATAGTGAATTTGAGATTCCTTGAAAAAGTATTATTCTCCCTTTAGTTTCCCCATTCATTTTATTAAAATTTTAACGGGATGTGTAACATCTGCAAGCTACTCACTATTTAAAAATGGAACCCTAAAACCACCCTTTGAAGCTAAAAGAGGTCTAAGATAAGGTGATTCTTTATCTCTATTTGTTTGTGATTATAATGAAATATTTCAACCATGCTATGCTTATCATATAGAATAATACTTTCTTTAAATCTCATCCAAAGTGTAAGAAGGTCAAGATTTTCAACCTTCTTTTAGTTAATGGCCTACTTTTTCCTGTCATGGCCACATAACTTCTATACAAGCTATTTTTTTATATGTCTACTAATGTTTTTTTAGATCTTTCTTTGAATTTTAATAAGTGTAACATTTACTTCAGCCATTCATTGCCTCATATTGAAAAAGATAAGATTCAGGACCTCTATCATTTCGCTAAAGGGAGCCTGCCTATTTAATATCTTGTTATTCCTTTATCTACTAAGAAGATTGCTTGCAATGATTGTAAGCCCTTAATAGAGAAATTATTGACATAGTTAATGCTTGGCAATCAAAACTTTTGAGTCATGTAGAGAGATGCTAGCTTGTGTAGTCAATCTTCTTTATACTACAAGATTATTAGAGCTTATTTATAATTCTTCCAAAAAGAATTTTCAAAGAGATTAATGTAATTTGTAGATCATACCTTTGGCAAGGCACATAAAATCCAAAAAGGATTATGTTTCTTCAATTAAAATATGCCTTCTTAAGACTAAAGGTGATCTGGGATTTTTTCAACTTCATAAATAGAATGGTGCAGCTTAAGGAAGATTCCTTTGGTTGTTGCATGAATTCAAACAAATGTTATGGGTGTGCTCGATCCATGTATACTACATCAAAGGTAGGAATATTTTGTCCTTAAACACACCATATATATCTTCCTAGGCTTTTAAAAACCTCATAGAGATGAGAACCACTTTCCACAAATTCTTTACAAATCATACTAACAGGAGGAAGTGTACAACTGAAATCCAATATACCATAACAAAGGCTTATAATCTATTCATTGATCAAGAAAAAACAATTACTTGAGCCAAAATTGTTTGGAACCATTTGATTGTGCCATGGCATAGAATTCACTTATGGATAGTGATTCAAGAAGGATTATTTACTCGATATAGAATTGTTAAGATGGGAATGGCACCATATCCTATGTGTAGTTTATGCACTGAAGAACTTGAAATGCATGACCATTTGTTCTTTCAATGTAGATTCTCTTCTTATATTTGGACACATATTTCTAACAACTTGGGCAACCGACATACTTTTCATTAATGGAAAAAGAGACAAGCTTTGAGGGCTCTACTTCATCTTGCTCCTATTATGTCTGGTGGGTGGATAATCAAAGAATGTTTCACAACAAAAAGAATTCCACCCATCAAAACATTTTAACCTAAAATAATACATTAGGTGCCCCATAGATGGTTAACCTAAAATAAGTCAACTCAATAAATGATTGTGAAGTATTTAGCATGTAGAAGTTAAAATAAATATTTTAGTGTCTTAATTACGTTTATATTTGGATAAATTGGGCCAAAACATTTAAGGCGGGTTTAGTGTTAATTAAATATGAGTTTGGCCTAATTTTATAGTGGATAATGAGTTCAAAAAATTACGTCAAGAGAAGTCTAATTAGTTTTCAAAGTATATCTAATAAGCACAAGCTTGTTGGCTAGGGGCTCTACTTTTGTACAAATAGAGGGAACTCCTCTCCATTTTTGACAAAACTTGAAGTCTGGTGATCAAGAGCTTTTAGAGAGAATGCTCCCAAGTACTCTAAAACCAAATATTGGAAAGAGAAGAATCAAATACCAAAGATCAAAGAATTAAATATTGAGAAATTCAATATCTTAGCATTTAAGATCATCAAAGTTGAAATTGTTGAAGCATTGTTCATCATCGAGTGTCCTCGGAGAGATCGTAAACCACTAAATCATGCCCTATTCACCAAATAAATTCAAAATTTTACCAATAGATTTAAGTCAAGCTCATTAAAATCAATATGAGCTTCACATGAGTAGAGTTTAAAATTCAATTCCACAAATCATGGCAATAGTTAAACAAATATCATTGGTTGCTTTGCAAATTGAATAGGAGGGTTAGATAAATCTTATAATAGGTTTATACAGATATTGTATCCGTAAGTCGATCTAAAATTAATAAAATATCATTTTGCTTTTTAATTTTCTATTTGTAGAAATTTACCATTAGTAGTGGCATTTCATAAGGGGGAGCAAAGGATAGACTTCCTATGTGTTAGCTTATGAGGTAGGTTAATAATGGTGTAATGATTAGGGAATATTTGAAACAAAAACACAATTAAGATAAGATGGCATATGTATAGCTAGCACATGAGCATAAAAAGGAAAGGAAAAGGATCAATGGCATTGGATAAGGTAGAAGAGGAAAAGAGTTAGCTAATGTAAGTTAACAAGTGTAAGAATGATAATGAATAAGTAATGATAAGGAATATCTATGGGAATATTTCATAAAATGACATGTGCCAAACACAAGTGGTAATAATGTGGTTATGCAAGGTAAAATGAATGCCCAAGATTATATCTTAATATGAAAGGATGACTTAGATTAGGTTGTAAGTTTAAGTTAAAATAGAGAAATACAAGTTTCGATAATCGATTATGTAGGAAAATGATGAATAATTCTAAAATAATAAAAATAAAGATAAAATATTTGTAATTCTTGGATATCTAAAAAATAAAGAAATATAATGATATTCAAAGTATCATAAATTTTTTATGAAGGCTAATTTGGGCTTAAAACACAAAAAAAAAAAAAAAGAAATGAAATGTGAATAGTACCCTTTTTTACATTGTAAACTTTGTTTATCATTTTAAATACTATTATGAAACTTTAAAAAGTAAAAAAATTCAAATATAAATGAATTAGAATAATTTAGGAGAAGTTGAATAGCTTGAAGTAACTTAAAAATCTCACAAAAATTAAAATCGCAAAAAAGTTCAAAAAAAAAAGAAGAAGAACGAAACGCTTTAAAAGTTGTACTAGGATTTTTTTAATTTTTAAAAGATGTAACAAAATATGTACACTATATAACTTTATTTTAAAATGACATTTCTATAGATTTATTTTTTCAAAAACAAATGGTAGAAAATTGTGTTACATTGATAAATCAAATAATTTTTAACACATCATGAGAACTAATTTGATTAAAGCAAATAGAAAAGTGTAGAAATGTCAATTCATGAACTTTATATTTATTCTTTGATGCATGATTTAGAATCATCCTTCGATCAACGATTACAACATAAGAAATATAGCCGGCCCGGCCGTATTCTCAACTCCTTAATTACTCTTTACCACCGCCATGAAAACAAGAAAACAGAAGCGGGGCCACTCGAGCCATCTTTTGCAACAAGATGATTCACTTGTAAAATTCGATGACCCAGAAATTACAGACGTAGGTTTTTAACTCAATGCCCGAGAATCCAGCAGCAGTAGCTAAGGCAAGGAATTCCTTCTCTGTCCTTTCCTTGCCTCCTGGGTTTTGAGTCATCATGATCAGGTCCATTTCACTGATCGCTTTCGCGACCATTGTAGTCTCGGGCTCTTCTTCGACGATTGCTTCGACTAAGATCACCTTCCCATTTTCAGGCAAGGCTCTGTAACAGTTCTTCAACAACTTTAAGCAATATGCGTCGCTCCAGTCGTGAAGAATCCACTGTGTATTTTGGGAGAGGGGGGAAACATATCAAATTATTGAAATTCAAAGCGTACCTGAAATTTTTTTTATTTTTTATTTGTCAGGGTGCTTAGTTCTTACCTTCATGAAAATAGCATCTCCGGTCGGAACGCTCTCGAACATATCTCCGCCAACATGCTCAACGCCTGCGTTAAACAATGCGGAAAATTAAAGTCGAACCCCGTTGAATTTACGAGAATTGCGTATTCTTCCGTTTTGTTTAAGTTTGGTCGTGGTTTTGCGAAGGACGTCAGCTATGATTCACGCATTTGGCAACTTGTTGGATCACGTCTGTCAAATGCAATATAATACTAGAAGACTATTTACGAAAGAGGAAATGCGTGTCAGGCTTCATGAGTGAATTTGGACCTTGAAGTTATCGGTATTATATTATTTGTTCACTGGAGTCCACTGACGCTTGTTAATTAGTACTACTTTAATTTCTTATGTAAAATGATATAAAGGTCGGTCTATCTATCTATCATTAAATTTTTATAAAAAAAGTAAGTTATTTTATAAAAATTAAAGTCTATTTTTTTTTTGAATTATATGTACATTAAATATTTTATTATTTTTTTAATTAATGATGTAAATGTAATTTTAATACTATTTTTATTATTTATTTAAAAAGTATGTAAATTGTTATAATTACCCTTTTCCTTTTTTTTTTAATGCAGTAGGGTACTAACTTATAAATTTATTTTAACTACAAGTTGCTCTGTAATATTGAATTTTAGTTTTCTTTCTGCACGTATCATTAGGTACTTAGTTAGAAAAAAGAAAAAAAGAAAAAATTGGGTACATCATTCAATGTGCCTAAGATATGCAGAAATCAAATTACCTGGGCATCGTTTTGCATGCTCAACCACATGCGGCAAGTCGAAGTTAATGCCCTTAATGTGAGGATATTTGGTCACAATGCTTTGAAGGGTCTGTCCGAGACCGCCGCCGACGTCAACAAGCTGCTTGAGGTTCTCAAACCCTTTGTAGCATCGAAGGATGTTCTTCATGATAATGATGGTATGATTGTACATTGCCTTGTTAAATACCTCATTAAACCTCTTGTCCTTCCCTGGGTATTCGAACGCATTCACTCCATGAGCTTTGTCGAATGCCACACCTCCTTCCAAAATTGCATCTTTCAATTTGTACCTAAATTAAGTTCCATAAAATTACTATTTTATTATATACTATTATTTTACAAAAGGAAGCCGTCGATACCGTTAAAAATGTCATAATCCTGAGAGGAAAAAAGGGATATAAAGTTGGGTTCTTTGATACTGAAGAATTGACTTTGAATACAGATTCATAAAAGTATTTAATTAGTAACTCAAGTTTTTGATCCTATAATTTCGATATGTAGTAGGAATTTAATTTAATCTGTCGAACCCATAATTTGAGTTATGAAAACTCCCCCCCCCCCCCACCACCACCTCGCGCGCCCACTCCACCCACCCACACACACAACAAACCCACCTAGGGGAAATGGATGATCCTAAGATGAACCAAACTCAATGACAACATTAGTTCATCTATAAATGAGCGTGCCGAATCAACAATTATAACAAAACAAACATTGCACAATATAAAGAAAGCCGATCGAAAGGTTTCAAATTACTGACCAGCTTTCGACAAACACTTTGTCCTGAAGCATCTGCATCAAAGGACCAAGAGACACACCGTCTTCATCCTTAACAAAATACTTACTAACAGGCGCCAATCCATATAATCTCTTGCACGGCCCACTTTTTTCCTCCTTCACCAACTCACAATTCAATACCTCGAAATTCGTAAGAAGCCTAAGCATCCTGTCCAACATGGTAGGAGCACCAGGATTCTTTGTGTCCAACGTACCAGCAATTTCCTCTGCAGACATCTTTCCTCCTGGACCCGCCTTTGCAATGATCTCGAATAGATCGAGCTCGATTGCAGTCTGCATCACCATTGAGAAGGACAATGAGTCTACGATTTGTGCTGCGTATGCTAGTGTTTCGTCCTCGTTAGGATCGGCTGGAAACAGGGAGTTTAGGCACTGAGAAGCCATTGGCGATCTTCTCTCTTGTGTTTTACTTTATGGGTTGTGTGCTTTTGCTTGTGGGAGTTTCTTTTAATGCCGGTCTGGTGAGTACCGGTAACAGCGATGGAGCAGAGTTCTTATAAGTGAAGCAAGGTTTGCTGCTAGGGACGATGGTGGGCTAGAGACGTTAGGTGAAGGCTGCTAACTGTGATGGGTGAGAGAGTGGGTGGATGATAGAGAGGATAATAAAAAATCGAAAAGAAAGCGTCGTCGGATACGTGGAATCTGCTTTTTAAGTGCTAGCCGATGAGTAATCAGTCGGGGGTGATTTGGTCCAGTAGTTATTGGTGTACTAACGACATTTTACTTTTTCCTGTCTTCATCATTGTTATGTCATGTGGTGGCTGCCGAATTTGACTCAATTGTTTGTGGGTTATTTCCTTGTTAATTCGCACTAGGAGGACTTTTGAGCGCTTCTGTACTCCTCAATCTCAAGCAAAAAAAGAATGTGGAGACGGTAGACAAGCCGACGTGGTTGGTGGTTGGCTCAGGCTCCTTGTGCCATATGCGATGCAGCGTGCACCGAACACTGTTACCAAATCCATACCAACTTGTAGTGTCTACGGACGGATGTGTATACTCGTCTGCGTGGCCGAAAAGCATGCTGACAACATGATTCGGTGTGAGCCACAATGAACATAGTCTGTGACTTTACACTTGGAGACACTTTAATGGTCTCTGTGAATTGATGTAAAACCAATAAAATATAGGGAAAAAATATATATAAAAAACAAGTTATGCACGATGACAATCCATCCAAACAATAGGACTTGGTATCGGCAAAGTCTAAGCCTCGACCCCGCCATAGTTTTCCTGATAATAGGCGGTTTCCTGGAGGATTGGGATTCAATCCTTATTACTTATATATGTGAATGGCTATTCGCCTTTATCCCTACGGACGTGCTCGGGGTAGGCGTAAAAGAGGTATTACAAAAAATCAGGTAACTATTTCTAGTGTATATATTGTTAGGGATGGGGGCATATTATTATTGGGAGAAAATTTTTCTACCGTGCGAGGGATAAAGATTTTATGTCTCTCTTCCCGGGTAATAAAGTAGGGGAAAAACAAACAAAAAAATTTAAAGACTCGTAAAAGAATAGATATAGCGGATGTATTCTTATTGAATTCTAAATTATAATTATTTTAATACTTGTTTGTTTCGATTACGGATTGTTACTGTAATACTTGATTGGATGTTTTAAATTTTAATTAGTTTAATTTTTTGGTTTAGATTAAATGATATATTAAGTAGTATTAATATACAAATAAATATAATACAAAAAACTACACTGTACATATTATGCTATATTGTATAAATATAAAAAATAATATTACTATTATATTAAATTTCGGTAACTTTCGACAACCGATGTGTCGAAATTTCCTTTTATGTAACAAACATTATTTATTTCTTATATGAAAATTTAAAAATATTTTTCTCAAAAAAAAATATAAAAAAATTCTACTCATGATTTTAGATGTATATTGATCTTACTTGGATGATATTTTATATTGGTTCGATAGGTTTGTTTTTTCAAATTTTATCTTTAGTTATGTTGACTCGGAAATTGATATAAAACTTATGGGCTAAGTTAACTTAGAATTTTATGTGTACCTTATATTTTTCATTATCCAGTTGTCATAAAATAATTTGATACTTTCTTATTATAGTAATACTTAAATTAAAAATATTCAAAATATGATGTATGTAATAAATAATAAGATATTATTCATATTTAATTAAAAAATTTATTGATTCTTTTTATGTAATTTATATATATATATATATATATATATATATATATATATATATATATATATATATATATATATATATATATATATATATATATGTTATCATACATAATTACAAATAAAAATAAAAGTAAAAAGGTGGTTAAAATAATTAATACAAATTATATTAAAACATTACTTTAGTAAGTTGTTCATCCTATACCAAATATATATATATATATATATATAAGGATTCCTTTGTATCTTTTATCCTTGCATACCAAACAAGGAGGATGAGAAAAAAATTCTCCCTTTATCTATTTCCCCCAAATTATTTCTCCCTTATTCATTTCCCCCTTATCCATCTCCCTCGTACCAAGCACATCCTATATGTTACTTATCTTGTAATGTGGTTCGAGTTTCATTATTCCTATTATTCATTGATTGTTGCAGTTAGTTTTTTTTGTTCAACTATTAATATTTTTAATGATTCTATTTATGCACCATGTCTACATTTAGCTCTCATACTATAAATATGTAATCTAATATGTGATTTCACTACTAAATCTCCAAGCAACCATGCATGATGCAATGTCCTGTGTTGGAGAGTGGAATGATTCATGCTCTGCCAAATACCATAATTAGTGATATTGATATTGATTTTAGAAAACAAGTCATCTCTTGCATTCTCTTTGCCTTGCAAATCAACCCCTTACATTAGTGGGTGTCAATCTACCCCTACAAGTTTGACATGCCCAACTAGCTCATCAACCTCTATTGTTGACCTAGAAGATCACTAGCCCCTATTTTGATGATAACAAACCTAGTTAAGGATTAGGCATGTTTGATTAAAAGTGTGCATGCACTAGGATATTTCAAATGGTGATTAATAAACTCAATCAAATCCTTTAAGAGCTTTAGATTCAAAAGAACAACCAAATTTTAAGCACCAAGGATGAATACTAACATACAAGACTTATGAAATTCTTTTGAAAATATATATGCTTTTAAATCTTCTCAAATGTGTCAATCTTAAAAGGTTTTAAAGTTGAATTCTATAGAAAAAATAAATGTATGAGTGTTACACTTTATATTGGTTTTCTACTAGTATCAGTTGATTGGTTTTAACCGACTTGTTACTGGAGAAGCTAGGGTTTATAAGGTATTGAGCACTAGAGACCGAGACATATGGTTTTCTACCATACCAAATATTTGGTAAATGGCTCAAATCTAAGGTTAGCTTCAACTTTGGGATAAATTTGAATTAATTCCTTAACCAATCAACTAGTTTTTGATAACCAGTTAACTAGTTGGATACCTCAAAAAGCCCTTTATAATACCCTAAAATTTTAAAATCTAAAATTTAATATTTAACCCCTTATTGAAATAATTTAAATCTAAATTATTAATTTAATTATTTTGTGGACCTTTGATTTATAAAAATAGATAGGATTATTTAATAAATTAATATAAATATTTTATCATTCTATCATACTCCTTTTTATTTACATAAATTTCCAAACCCATAATTTTATCAAAATTATCCTCTTAAATCAATACTTTAAATTTTGATAAATTAATTTAATAAAGGACTTTTTTCATTAGCCTAATTTTTAATCCTAACTCTATAAGTGATTTTTTTTTCTTTTTTCCTTTTTCTTCTTCCTTTTTTTTCCTTTTTCCTTTTCTTTCTTTCCCTTCTCCTTTTTCCTTTGGGCTAGCCCGTCCTCTTCCTCTTCTTTTCCTTTTCTCTTTCCCTGCCGAGCCAGCCCAGCCCATGCCACACCTCCCTCTCCCTTCTTTTCTTTCTTTCCTTCTTTTCTCCTCCGTTGGGCCAACCCAACTCCCCCTCTCGTTTTTTCCTTTCCCCTTCGCATGGACTAGCTTGCCCGTTTCTTCTCCTCCCCACCCGGTCTCCTTCTTCTTCCTTACGACATTAACTTAGCAGCTCCTACCTACACCTCTCATGCCTGCCACCAACCCCTTGCACTTGCACATTCCAGCCCGCATCCCCTTTCTCTCTCGTCCCTTTCCTTCTATTTCGGCCATGCATGCCCCCTGCAACCTCCCCCGCATACCCCTTTCCTTTCCCCTTTCTTCTTCTTCCTGCCACCGCAGGCCATGCGCCTGCAACCACCCCTGCACCCACCTAACCCCCTACATTGGTCACCTCTCTTCTCCTCTCCCTTTTCTTTTCCTTCTCTTTTTCCCCACTACCTTATTTCTCTCCCCCAAGCTCTCCCCTCTCCTGCCCGAGCCTTCCCTTTCTTTCTCTCCCATATTTTCCTCCGTTTATGTTGCGCTGCCCTTAATTGTCATCTCCACCGCCTAACTAGCCACCACACTAGCTCCCTTACCCCCTATTTCCTCCCTACACTACCCCAAGCAGCCACCACATGCCACCTGCAGCCAACTTCCCCTCTCTTTCCTTTTCTTCTCCTCTCAACCACCTCCCTACATATGCCACCTTGCGCCTCCTATCTCCCCTCTTCTGCCACTGCTGAAGCCTCCCTTCAGCCACCTAACATCACCCCCAACACCTCCCAACCTCACCTTACCCGAACTCTCCCTGCAACCACTCCAATAGTTTGTGGATTTTTGTGATATTTGATTTTAGAAAGATTTTGGTTGATTTCTAGCATTAAAAAAAAACTATATTTGATTTTTCAACATGTGATAGTCACATGCCAACTAGAAGAAGGGTAGGAAAGGTATTTTACAAATTTTAGGATAATTACATTAGTAGAAATGTTTGAAAATAGAGATTTATTAAGAAAATAACAAATGAATCCCAAAATTATAAAAAAAATTTGGGAAGGTACAAAATAATTTTGGGGAACCCATATTTATAAGAATATTGGATATAAAACTTGGTTTTAAGCTCTAAGAATGAAAAATAAGCTAAATTAAAAAATTGAATAATCCATAGAATTAATTTTTTTCTTGCAACCAAGCAAAATGGTGAATGAAGTTTTCGAAGGGATACAAATGGATGTGGAATAGTTTAAAAAGTTTAATATGTAAAAATATGACTTTAAAAATCATTCAGAGCTTAAATGAATTAAAATGGAGAAATCAACAAAAATCAACCATCGCTGTAAATAGGGTTGCATGTGGTTTAAATATCTAATATTTTGGATATTTAATTATTAGATATCTGAAATTTTAAATTTCGAAAAAATAAGATTTAATATTGTATTTGAAACTTAAGATATTCAAAAGATTAGATATCCAAATTTTCGGATCAGATATCTAATATAACTTATATTATCCGAATAAAATTTTATATAAAAAAAACCACCAAATTACAAATATATTTGATATTATCTGATCTACTAAGCAAATATCCAATCCGCTCAGTAAATATCCGACTTGTTCAACAAATATCCAATGTTAAAACTAAAGTTAAAGCTGCTACATCACAATATTTAATAAATTCAATCATATCTAAAAA
Source organism: Tamarix chinensis (assembly GCA_030549775.1). Taxonomy (NCBI): domain Eukaryota; kingdom Viridiplantae; phylum Streptophyta; class Magnoliopsida; order Caryophyllales; family Tamaricaceae; genus Tamarix; species Tamarix chinensis. The sequence continues at coordinate 88,920,747 of CM060179.1, forward strand.
AGGATTATATTAAAAATATAATTTTAAGTAAATTAAATTTTGGCCAAATACTAAATTAAGTAAGTAAAAATTAAATACACACACACACATCTAAATTTATTTAATATTATTATATATAAAATAAAAAATTATAAAAAAATGTATAAATAATTTTCTTCAAATCAGATATTATTTGTATTTATTGGATCGGATATCTAGTTTGTTTAAATTTTCATTAACCGAATCAGATATTTGATTTGAAAAAAAAATAGATTAGTTATTTGCTTTTTCGGATCGGATCACTTCGAATATCGGATCGGATAGATATATATCAGATAACATGAACAACCCTAACTATAAAATGAGAGTTTTTGCAACTTTGAGATTTTGAAGGAATGCACAATCTTTAAAACTTCTGAGAATCTCATGAAAGATTATAATATCTTTATAAGTAATCAGAAGTTTTTTTATTATCCAAAATGAGTGAGAAATAACTTAGAATAGAAAATCACATAAATTGTAATATTTGACAAATGACTAAAATCTTTATATAAGCAAATAAATAATTAGTAGAAGGCTCAGAAATGATATGGGAAACATCAAATTGAAATAATAAGATTGGGAATATTTTTATGAATGAGTTACAAGTTTTTAATGAGTCAAAATGAGTGAAAATAAAACACTAAGAGAATTTGCGCAAAATAACAATTTTTGCAAATAAATGAAATAAGTGGCTAAAAGCTCAAATTTTATATAAATGGTTTGGGAAAAAAAATTGTGATGATAATTTTCCTATTTGAATGATATATTATGCTTTAAATATGTATACACATGCTACATGGAAGATGTGATATGTGAAAGTTGTATGAATAGGGTTTTGTGGGCACAATCCACTAAGTGTATGAAAAGTATAAAATACAGTTAATCGCCAAAATACAAATATTGCATACATACAAATAATGTTGAATATTTCCTTTTAGGCTTTTCATGAAAAAATTCTCATAATATTAATGTTTGGTACGAAAATGAATAAAATGGCAAAACTAGGATTTTGAATGGCATTTTGATAATTTTGACCTAATGTATCTTTTATGAATAATTAGATGCTAGTATGACCTTAGACTTTTAATAGGTTGACCTTAACATTAACTTTACTTGGCATAGACCGATGACCTTAGGGTTGACCTTTATTATCGAAAATAAAAGGGAAGAATGATTGAGTACAAAAATGGGAATTTTTGTGCGGTATGTGACATATGTTATCACCACATAAAATATTATTACTTAATGTGAAAGACCTCGATGTGAGAATGGTTTCTCTCTAGAATTAGTTACCCTAGAGATGAGTTGTTATCCTTCATTTGTTTTGGTTTGTTGGTGTGCCGATTTATACTAATAAGGCCATTTTCTACTCTATAGGTGTTCTACGGGCCCTATAAGGGGGTATCGATACTTAAGTACTAGATGATTGAGGTTGGAGGATACTGTGTTGCCTTTGTGTATTGGTATGGCTAGGTGTATCGTTGTGCCTTTAGGTTCGAGGGTAAAGGTATTGTATCACCTTTGGGTGCCAATATGATTGGATGTACCTTAGTATCTCTGGGTTGATTGTATCCCCTTTAGAAAAAATAAAATGGAAATACCTATTGTGTAAGAAAATTAAAAGAATTAATTTGAGTTTTTGGTTTAGTAGTTGCCTCAATGCCCTACCTTGATATTGTTTTAGATATGTAGGTTTGGTCATTTTCTCAATGCCCTACCATGATATTTGGAACCGTTTTGGATGTTTTGGTTTGGTAGTTGCATCAGTGTTCTACCCTGGTGTTTGGAATCTATTTGACTAATTAGATATGTCTATTGTACCTTGAGATGATGTGAAGTGAACCAGTATGTTTTACTATTGAATTTGAGACTTGACGTTATTTATACGATTACACAATTGTTGTATGTGGTTATGGTACATGCTTTGTGGTCTAGTATGATTTCGGATTATTGTGTGACTATGTGCAATGTGGGTATGCTACCTCTTATGAGGTATTGTGATTTACTCAGTACGAAAAAGTCGTACTTATACTAATTTTATAGATAACTATATGAAGGGTATAAAGTGGCTCCAAGCGTACTATATCTTTTGAACTTTCATTACTTGAATTGTGATTGCTTTTCTTTGTTTTCTTAGTAGTAATGAAGCCAATCAAAAGAAATTCATCATTGATGCCCTTATCATGTACTTTCCTCTTTATTGCTTAAGAGTTAGCTTGAGCACTATAGAATAAAATGAGTGGTTGTGTATCAGACAAAAAGAAAACTATAGTAAAAACATGGGCAATATTGTATTATAAAACATAGATTTTTTTTATTACATATGTCAGATATCTATGTGATTATTTTATCTTACATGGTGATTATATAAGCAAATGTGGTGATTATGTAGGTTTATGCTCATATTTCTACTAGTGTGTTAATTTTGTATACGTTAACATGTTTATTATGATAGTACCTATGTTTTTGGTGATTATATACATTTCTTTGGTTATCATGTTTGATACCATGGTTAATGTCGGCATTTTCTAGAGTGATTATGTGCATGTTTGTAGTAATTATGTTAATTTATGTGGTGATCATGTATACATAGACGGTGACTATGTCTACTTCCATGTGATGCTAATTTCTATAGGGATTATGTATGCTACTATGGTTCTTTTGTACATTTTTATGGCGATCCTATTAGATACCTTGGCGATTATGTGCAATTGTAGGGAGATAATGTCAGCTAATGTGGTATTGTGTATCAGAGGACATGAGTACATAACAATGGACAATATTATATAAGACAACATCAAGTTTTACATAGGTCACATATCTAGGCGATTCTGTGGTCTTGTATGGTAATTATGTAGTCAAGTATAGTGATTATGTAGGTTAATATGGTGATTATATTGCAACCATGGTCATATGTCTATTATGGCAATAACTATGTATATGTTAACATGTTTATTATGATAGGACTTATGTTTTGGGGGATGATGTGCATTTCCAAGGAGATTATGTGTGTGTGTGTATGTATGGTGATTATGATGGATAATATGGCCAACATGTCACAAAACATGTCTTGTTGTAGTTAATATGGTAATATATCATAGAACGTTTATATTCTTGGTTGCTTAATACATAATACATTGGAAACAATCATCCTATATTAAATCAAAGTTCCTAACTCTTTTCATCATTAACATGAGCATCTTCATTTTTACGTACAACAGATGTGCGTAGACAAAAATATATAATGTATGTTGTTAGTATGGTGCTTGTAGACGATTATATCCTATATATCATCAATTAAAGATGTAAAACCTTAAATAATGAAATTATGAATTAATTATATGAAACCCTAAATACTACATCACCGGTGGACCAAATGGTTGGATAATATAAAATGCTATGTTTCTTCTATTTTAGAATTTTTTTGTAGAAATTTTTTGGTAATATTTTTTCAAGGAAGAAATATAGTATAAAAATGTTCGGAAAAGATAATAAAAAAAAATAGGGAGAAATGTATTTTTACTAAAGTTATTAAATCTATGTTTGAAATGACTTATTAAAAATAGTTGTTTAATGTATTTATTTATTATAAAAAATTTCAAATTTATCTTTTAAAAAAACAAATAATTATTTTTAATAAATAATTCTAATTTGCGTTCGATAACCACCCTTATTGTGTTAGTCTTACGAGGTGGTGTTCTTAGGTTCCTTCCATCACCTTCTTCCTTTTTTCCTTTTTTCGGCCTTTTTCAGACCTGAAGCTTGGGTGTTACAGTGCCTCTTTTTTTTTTTTTTTCCAAAAATATCTCATGCTATGCAATATCGTAAATCGGATTTTTTTCCAGCCCACCAATGTCACGGTGCCTCACCCCTTTTTTCTTTTTATCTTTTATCTTTTTTCTTCAGACGTGCCGAATTGATAGTACAAAATAACACAGCCACCCAAAATCGGGACGACGAAAAAGAGATCGAAATACGCGTAGAAACTTTAACAAAAAAAGAAAAAAAAAGTTAAACCTCCACAAGTGGCCGGACGCGTGTGCCACATTAGCGGTAGGAAAATACCTTGGTTCCGGAAACGGAAACGCTTGGCTATGGGCTCCCGTATACCCACCTTCCACATTTCTCTTGCTTTTGCCACGGTGGCAGATCTAAAGGCCATCGTTGGACGAACCCGTACCAACTGGCAAGCCCATCCCGGTGACTCCACGGGACCGAGTTGCACTTTTTCTTCCCTCGAGAAAACTCAGGACGGAGTCGCTTCCGAGTTTGTGGTCGAGATTTACGGATTTTTTTCTCTCTCTTCCATCTTATTATTAAATTACTCAAAAAGTACACTGATATTGAGCGAGCGGCCACCGAGATTAAGCCACGTGGTAAGATCAGACATGTCCTCGCCCTCTCATTTCATCGCAGCCTCAAACTTCTGGAGTTTGTATATTCTCGGAACAAAAAAGATTAAATCCGAGGATAAAATAGTGGCTGAGGTTGTTCTAATTTATTTTTTTCCTTGCTGGCTTTGTTCCTCCTCTTCTTGGCTGCTGCTACCTGGCCTGCTGAAGCTATTCGCTACCCTTGTTCGTTTTCAAACAACTGTCCGCAGCATCTTGTATACATCTTCTTCTTTCTCTCTCCTTCAACCTCCTTTCGTACTCTCTACTCTCCAGCTCAATTTGCGGAATCGAACCACAGAGTCAGATATATCTTTGTTTTCTGCGTCTCGTCTGACTTAATCTGATATAAGAATGGGGTGAACTGAATTCCTCCATCGTTGATCCGTCCCCTAGAGCGTTGACGAAGGGTAACTCTTATTACTTCGTTCTTTAGGGCTTGTGTTATCGGATATGTTAGAACGCGTTAATTCGATTGAGATTTATGTTGATGTTCCCGGTAGAGATGATTGATTTTTTTTTTTTTTCGTGTTCTTGCAGGATTGACGGAGGTCTCCGAATCTTCGGTGAGGATTTTGAAACAGGAAAATTACTTTTGAAAGAGGAATTTCCGGTGCGGTTGTCTTATTGTACTTGATGCATGCCGCAGCTCTAGAAATAAAAGAGGGAAAAAAAAAAGGATTTTCTGTATCTTTTGAGTTTCGATTTTTGAAATGCATGATGTTATTGCTGTTAGGAGACCGGAACCGATCTTTCTGAATTTTTGGTGCTCTTCTTCTTCTTGTTGTTGTTGTCACTACTTGTTGCGTTTTGCTCCGGTAGTTTTTGCTATTCAGGTTTTAGGAACTTTTTCTCCAGTAATACTCACTGATATCTGGAGAGATGAGAGGAGCCAGTTGTATCCCTTGCTTGTCAGAGAGGCCCTGAAGCAGCTAACGCTGCTTCCTTTATGTAGATGGACGCATATTCTTCTGGTGAAGACTTGCTTGTAAAGGTGCTTCTCCCTCCCCCGGTCACCGGGTTTCTGACGATCCTTCTCTTTGTCTCTTGCTTTGTTTCGTATTTTGATAAATTATCCTAGGGATTGGATGTACGGAATTAAAAGCGCTGATTCATGAATTTGTGTCGATTACAGACGAGAAAACCCTATACAATAACTAAGCAACGTGAACGATGGACGGAGGAGGAACATAATAGGTTTATTGAGGCCTTGAAACTTTATGGAAGAGCTTGGCAGCGAATCGAAGGTCACACACTGCTTACTTTAGTTTCAGTTTCTTATTGCATCCTATTGCGGGACGGGGGAAATTTAAATTTTGGTTCTTGCTTGGTTCATGTTACATTCCACGGACTGTTGTGCATATATATCAAGTCAGTTGGATTGATTAGAGGGAAAAAGAGGGGGGGAGGGGAATAGAGTGGAGAAAAACTGAATCTGAAAGAGTACCGTAGTGGAGGATTTAAAGGTTTGTGACAACCCTTTTAATTGTCCTGATATTAGATCTTTACATACTCTGGCCAGTGCCTCCCAATTTCCTTTCCTTGTTGTTGGCAGGGAAAACTCCATATAATGCAGGATAAAGAGAGATATTTACATAAGAAAGTATAGCAATTTGGGAATTCGAATCTGTTGAGTAACCTCCTTCTGGCCAACTCTTTTTTCTCTCTCGGCATGGTCTCCATGCTTGATACTTTTGAGTCAAACTGCGGAAACTTTTTTTGTTATATTTTATTTTAAATGATTTCCTGATTAAATTCAGTTGTAGGGCTAGTACGGATATGGTGGTTTGGTGCCATCCTGCGTCCCGGAAACGTTTTAATGACAGGAAATGTTTCAGAGATTAGCAATAAAAGTGAAATATACTATTTTTTTTTTTTGCTATTTCCTCCCATTTCTGTTTTCTAATTTTTTAAAGGTTGACGTTTCTCCATTCCATCGGTCCCTGTTTCTCCGTCCCTGTCCCTGTGCATCATTGCTCATATATATATATATATACTGGAAGTGTTTTATCTTTTCTTCTATGTTTAAATTCTATTTTGGTGGCATGCAGAACATGTTGGAACAAAGACTGCAGTCCAGATTAGGAGTCATGCACAAAAGTTCTTTTCAAAGGTTGAATCGGTACCTGTGTCCTTTATTTCATCAAAATTTTTTATTGTACCTGATTATTGGTGTCTGCTTCTGCAATTTTTCATGTAGTAATATGCTGCATCATTTAGTTTACTATGTCAAATCATGATTGTTATAGTGAACACGTTTCCTATGTGTTTTCTCCAGATTGCTTTTTTTTTTCTCAAGACTAAAAGTTGAATTCCTTGGACATCAAGTGTGTGAGTTAATTGGTGTCGGGAGAATAACTAAATGCCAAACAAAATAGCACAGTGCATTTCTTATCTCTTTGATCTAGGCCTTACTTTACTGATTAGAAAATTTGTCAAAATAGCTAAAATTTAATGCTGCCCCTTCTTTGGTTAGCTGCTTTGATGAAATAGGTACATGCGTGAACTTCAAAATACCCATATGATTCACTCAATATGGAATTGGAGTAATTGTAAGCAATGAGGATCAGCTTAGAGGCGGGATGGAGGTGTTGGCACATCAAGAATCAGAATCTATTGATTTGATCATGAGTCATGAAGAGGACACTATATATTTGAGTGATAGATTTGTTACCTTGAAATCCTATGTTTGACCTATGAATTTGTTGCTCATCTATTAAAGACCTTATCTTTGTCTCAAGGATGTGGTTCAATAAGCTAGTGGCTTGTGATATAACCATATAATTAAATATTGGCCCCGATACGCAATATTGACCGATATTTATTGGTTTTTGGATCAACTAATACGCGAATTTGGAGATATGCGATAGTTTTAGAATTTTACATATTTATCGGTGATATATTAGTTATTTGTCGGTATTTATTAATATTTGCTAATATTTATTTTGAAAAAAAAATTACAATGCAGCATATTAAATATTGTTTGTGATACCCTAATAGTGTGACATATCGACCTCAATTGCGGTTTTATTGCTATGATATAACTTTTGCACTTGGGCTCTTCTTAGTTGCTTGTAAGGTATCTTAGTGTTGTTGATTCTCCTATCCTTATAGGACTAAAGTCCAACTAAATTTGAGCGAACTTTTGTTGGAGCTACAATGCTTTAGTGATTTTTGATTTTCATCTATTCAGATTGTGCATGGAAAGAGAGCAATTAAAAGTTGATGCTTGGAGATTAAATTTACAACTTTGTTTTGGCAAGTCTTTGCATGTTGGATCAAAGGTTATTGTAAGAGATAATAATCAATATGAGATAATGGTCTATGGGAGCACTAAATCTTTAGGTGAACTCTCTGAAGGCGCTATGATGTTACATTTTGGAAGAATATTTAAAGTGGATGGTTTTATTATTCTTGTTCTCTTAAAGTGGGAAAGGATGATACCTTAGAACTTGGTTGGACTCTCAACTAGAGGAGGCTTCATTGTGGCAAATGCTTTTAGACTTCTTCTATGTTAGCTAGTATGAAGCCCTGGTTTTAGATCCTCGTTATTATATTTAATCCTAAGCTGTTTCACATTTTGACTAGTTCAACAACTACAGTTTCCTACTCTTCTAATTTGAAATCCCAGCTTAACAATCTTGGATAACAATATTTAACTTTTAACTCTTATGTGTCATACAAAACCTATTATGCTTGTGTGGTAAAGTAGCAAATAGGAGCTAACTTTTGCTCTTAAGATACCACAAGTCATGAATCTCCAAAGCTTATTGCATAATAATAAGGTTGGTTGTAGAATGACTAATAATTAATAATTGGCATGAACATTTGTGTGTGGTTGGTTGTATAATGACTTGAGTGCATTTATTGATACATTTTTCTTTTAGTTAATTTTGCAGTATAATAGTGGTTACCGCCACTTTTTAGGGGTGTAATTGTAGAATCGGTGCATCTTTGGTGATGACCGATGCGTCTTAGTAGGTACTAAGACATTTCATTTCCTATGATTGTGTATACACTTTTGTGCTTATTTCTGGGAATTGGCTCATAAACCTATATTGGCAATTTTATGAACAAATATTCAATAGTAACAACATATGCTGGCCAATAACAAATTTTTTCCTACTACAAGATAATTATGAGCTTCTAACTTCAATGAAACACTAAGAAAAGAGGAGTTGATGGAACGATTCCTTCCTTTCTTATTTTTGGTTTGAACTAGCACCATAGTTAAAGAAAATGATCAATTATCAACCGATTGCTTTAATATTGTAACATATTGGCAAAGTGGATGATAAAAAATGATAGCTCTTACATATCATATCAATAAGTTCAAATTTTGTATTGAGTAATATGATACATATTTAATGATATTTTATTCCTTGCTAACATTGAATGTTGTACAATAGCTCTAACCAGTGATTGCTACTATTTATGTATTTAGATTTTGATTGTAAGATTTTGTATTCTGGGTGTTGTGTAGAGATTCCAACTTGCCTTGTGTTCATACACAACATGATTTTCTGGTTCTAACCAAATTTGCAGAGAATGTTTTGGTTCTTCCATTATTTGACATCCTAGTTGGTAGTGGGACACCATTTATTCACCTCTAGTATTATTAAAGTTTTTTTATGACATTGTCATAGCTTTATTAGATACATTGTTTGTTATTTTGGCTGTTTGTTTCTCCCAATATCCATGTTGCAGATTGTCTTGAGATTATGTAATATTTATTGCAACGTTTCTAGGTTAAATAAGGGTACATTATGAACTTGGCAATAATCAAACTGGGGTGAAGCAGTTATCATGATTTCTGGAGTTCTTATTACGTGAATCAGGGCAACTCTGATAGTGAGCATTCCCTTTTCATGTATATCATTTGTCAGTACTCTATATTCTCTGAAACATTCTGCATTATGCATCAGTTTAGGATTCAGGGCTTGTTCTCCTTAAATTAATTTTTAGAATTAATATTTTAAATAATTATAATAATAATCTTAAAAGTGCTAAATATTTTCTTTTAGAGTTTTTTAGATCAGCAAACTCAAATAAAGAGAACAGGCCCTAGTGACCTTATACTAGCTAGACTTTGCTTTCTTTGTTGGAATCATGGAAAGAGGCTAAATCATGTTGTCTTTGTTCTTTTCCTGTTACAAAAAAGGAGATGGAGGTGGGAAGGGGATAGGGATTCTAATTTTGTCAAGCAAGTGGGCTTTAAACTTGTGGATCAGTGGATGTTCTCAGGGAAAGATAGACCTGACTATGGCTTTAAAACTTTCTGATGCTGGCTGTGCAATTTGGATGTTTCTGTCGGTATCAGGATTATGGAATTTAGATGGAGAAGATCCTTGAAGTTGGCATGATAATCATGACAAAATACATAGCAAAGATGCTGATTTATAAGTAATAATAATAATCAAGATTATAATAACAAATGGAAGGTGTATGATGCTTGGATGGATATGGAATACAGAACACTGAAACTAAAAAAAAATGCCGCAATCGTCTTTCTGAAATTATATAGAATATGGTAGAGACGTTTGTATTTGTACCTTTTTGGTTGGACATAGGTGGTTTCTTTATGTGCATGGCGTGCACTCGTCTTTTTTTTTTTTTTATTATTATGTTTTGGGGGTTGGGGTGTATTTGTTTCCAACAGATTATTCTGTTGCTAGATTTATTTGTTCTTATTTTTCTCATTGCATACCATACTTTCATTATTATTTTTTTTCAATAGTTTTCCGTGATCCTTGTTAATTTTCAATTTTTTCTTCTTCAAGTGGGCGCTTGACCCGAGTAATGTGCAATTCATTGTTCGTTCCCAGAAGATATCCGTTTCATCTAACTGGAAATCCATATTTACTTCAGTGAATGGTTTTATGCCAGTGTACACTAGGGGTGGTGATTTAATATTAGGTGCTAAGGTAACTGCTTTAGAACTGCTGCATAATCTTAAACCAAGTGCTGTGCATTTCATTTCTCATCAGGGGACTGTATCTTGCAATGATCCATACTTCATGAGGTCAACATAGGTCTGGTCTCTGATTCAATTGAAATGTTAAAGTATCTAATATTTTCAGTTGGAAAAGGAGGCCTCCGTGAAAGGCACACCTATTGGGCAAGCCATTGACATTGAAATTCCCCCACCACGTCCTAAACGGAAACCAAGCAATCCTTATCCACGGAAGACAGGCACTGTAGGTGCCACAGCTCTGCAGCCTGGAACAAAACAAGGGAAACATGGGACTTTAGCATCATCTCATGCTGGCAAAGAGGTATTAGACCTGGAGAAAGTATTGCCACCTGAGGTATGTCATGTTTCCTTTTATTTATTAGCCCATGTTTCTTAATCCTCGCTGCCTGTCGTTCTTGAACGTAAATTCACTTCTACTTGGCTGATGAATATCAGAAATCTGTTCGGGATGATGGACAAGAGTGTGATGATGACGAGAGCACTGAAGTCCTCACTCTTTGTCAAGAGGCATCAGATGCATCGCCTGACAAAAATGTCATGTCAGAAGGAACAGCAGCAATGGTCAGAAGCCCGTACAATGTCCAGAAATTTGTGTCCAGGGCAAATCATGTGATTGACAAGGAGCTATGTGATGGATCTCATATTACTTGTGGGTCCAGTGGGAAGCATCAAGTAGATGATGCTGATGCGGCTGAGACTGTTTGCAATAATGCAACAGGTGATATTTTGATGCCGTCCAACTTGTATTCTTGTAAATTTGTTCAGGAGAGAACAGTGCCTGTTGACTTTGCTTTTGCAGAGAGAGGGATGCAGTCTGGCAAAAGCTGTCCCAGGCATGTTCCTGTGCACATTCTTGATGGAAGCCTTGGAGCATGTAGTCAGGCTTTCTCATCAGATGTATCGTATCAAGATTCTGCATTTCATCACATGGGAGTTCATGGGCGCCCTGCATTCTTCGCTGCTCCAGCAGTGTTAGCACCTGTGGAAAGCCAGGGTAGCACATCAAGATCCTCTAGTCGTCCACAGTGTCCAACTTTCCATATGCCATGTGCTCCCTTTTTCAACAGCCAAGAAGAGTACACTTCGTTTCTTCAAATGTCGTCCACCTTTTCAAGTCTTATTGTTTCCACCCTTCTGCAGAATCCAGCTGCCTATGCTGCTGCCAGCTTCGTAGCTTCTTTTTGGCCTAGCACTAATGTGGAAGTTTCAACAGATTCTGCTGCAGGTGGTGTTGGGGGATTTCCACCAATACCACCAAACTCGACTCCAAGCATGGCAGCAATTGCTGCTGCAACAGTAGCAGCTGCTACTGCATGGTGGACCGCACATGGATTTATGCCCTTGTGTGCTCCATTTCATGCTGGATTTACATGTCCTCCTGCCCCTGCAGCTGCTCCAACAAATAACTTGGTTCACACTGCAGTAGTTAGCAAGGAAAAGGAAGAGAACAGTTTTCAAGCTCATGTGCCACAAGATAAGCAGCATCCAGTCCAGGAATCAGCAGTGAATGTGCCGTCTAAATCACCGCCAACATCATCACCGGTTTCTGGGGATAGTGCTGTTGCAAATTTAAATGGATCCCTCGTAGCTGATGATCATGAGCAGAAAGGTGCAGCACGAGCCGACCAAAAGAATTCAGCAAAGAATGAGAACATGAAACTAGTCGACCGCTCTTCGTGTGGTTCTAATACAGGTTCTGGCAGTGACGTTGAGACAGATGTATTTGAAAAGCATGTAAATGATAATGATGAAACAAAAGAGCCTGATCAAAATCACCCTAGTGTTGATGCTAACAATCGCCGTAGCAAAAACTCAAGCATGATGAATGATTTCTGGAAGGAGGTTTCTGAAGAGGTTGCCGGACTTTACTGCTTACAGATCTGCTTTTCTTATTAATTAGTCTTTTTTCTTTAGCTATTTTTCACATGTTAATTTTATGCATGCACCAGGGACGTATTGCGTTTCAGGCACTATTCCTTAGGGAGGTATTGCCGCAGAGCTTCTCACCACAGAATGGTGCAGAAAATGACGTGCATCAAAAGAATGATGTTGCCGAAGATGGGAAAACCGTGAATCAGAGCTCCAACGGCGCATCCCAGCTTGACCTCAACAGCAATACGTGGGAATCCAGTCCTAGCCATCAAGGAACAGAGAGACGTGGTTCGAGGGATGAAGATAATGGAAAAGGGTTGCTTACAATTGGACTTGGTGAAGGGAAGCTGAATACTCGTAGAACAGGTTTTAAACCATATAAGAGATGCTCTGTTGAGGCCAGGGTAGAAGCAGCTAGTGGAGAACAAGAGAAAGGTACCAAGAGGCTACGTATGGAAGGAGAATCATCAATTTAGCGTCTATGATGGTGTTACATGCAAATCCACGCGGTAATCCAGTAGGGGAACCTTTGTTGTTGGACAGTTGCATGTAATCGTCTTATTTTTCAAATTGTAATCATTACCATTAGATTTAATTGTAAGTCTAGATTTCACTGGACTTTTTCATGGTCTGTATCATTATGTGCCTATGTATTATATACATTTATGTCGTTTCATTCAGGAAACTGCATGGACCTCAATCTCTCCGAGAGACTCGGACGAGTCTGCATGCCTGTTTGGAAGCACTGTTTCAATTATAAACAAGCCTTTCAAATATATTTTAAATAATTCTTTTTTCTCTTCAACTGCGGCTTTTAACAGCATCATACGTTTATTTTGGCAAGCTTGCTATTTTCTATAAATAGGAAACAGGTAATAACAGCCGGAAACTACTCTACGACCTCAATGTCATGTCTCCCGTCAGCAGTGTATGCTTCTGCTCACATTAGTGAGATAAACACGACGCATCTCCAGGTAAAATGGAAGGTGATAGTGGTATCTAATCAGTAAAAAGGATCGTACTGATGTCAGCGATGTACAGAAATACCAGCTATGGCATCTTAACAAGGGTCCATGCCAAAAAACCTGCACTATTATTGACGCATTGTTCGGGGGACTGAGTACTGTACAAGTGGGTCATGGTTAATAACTTAATATTCACGGGCTTCCCTACAAATGACATAATAAAAAGAATGGACTGCTATTATTATTATGCACAAAGGTTTCCGCGATTACTTAATGGACGGTCCCATCGTTGTCCTTCACCGTGTCATCCCATTCCACGTCATCACCCCGGTTATTGCCATTTAGGAACATTCAGTCAGAGTAGTCAGCACCAACATCTTCTACGAATTGCTGTACAGTCGTTGATCCACCTTTTACTTGTTGCGGGCAGACACTGAGGGTGGCCCGGGAGTTGGCTGCGACATCTTGCAGCGAGACCAGTGAGGCTGTAATCTTTTGATATATCTCTGGATTCGCACCTTGTTATCCGGAGCCAACACAAATGGAGGGTTCAAAGCAAGGGAGGGTGCTTGAGTCATAATGAAAGATAATAACAGCATGGCTTTAGAGTATAACCTTGCAGCACTGTCCCATTTCTCCTTATACTCGTGAGCCTGGGAAGAAGAAACAAGCATTCGAAAGCAAACTCCAAAGACGTAGATGCTGAAAAAGATTCTAAAATATGAGATAAATGATCACATACGCCTCCATTTCTCCCAGCAACAAGAGCAGTCTGATAAATAATCTCCATAGCATCTGGCATCTCGGTACCTATAGACCCATTGGATGGTTTTAAGCTCAGAGGAAGGAAGAAAAAAGAAAGAAAAAAAGGGAAAATCCAAAACAAAATCAGAGTTGGGTAGAGGTCATTTATAACCGTGTGAATCTTGCAGATATTTCTGTAATTTCTCAGCTCGCTCACAAGCAACAATGAAGCCATATTCTGCCCAAGCAGCGGCAGCAGAAGGTTTGATGAAGTTAATGTTATCATCAGAATTCAAAGAAAGGGTTGCACTCCCATGAGAACTGTCCGATGGAACTCCAGGTACATCATACCCTCCGGTTGATGCCAGCCAAGAGTTGCAGATCCGAATAGCTTCATCCCATATAGCCAGCACTACAAATTCAATTGAAACTGATTCCAGGAACAAGCCAGCATTAAACTGCACCAGATGATTCCGAAATTCAGAAACTAATAGCCCAATTGGGACTACTTAAATAAAGCAGTCATTAAAAATATCATTTTTTTTCAAGTTAGACTTGGCTTACAAGTTTCAAAACAATTGATAAAACTACTTTTTTAAGCTGCTCCAAACGAGGGCTGAGCCCCTTAACAACATACATTAGGTCTATAAATATAATCTGTACTCCAGTGCTGCAAAATGCTGAACATAACGAAATTTGCCCCTCCAAACAACTAGTTAGCCTGTACTCTACGGTATAAGCTTTCTTTGTCACAAGAACAACGGATAAGTTATCAACGAATAAAAGACAATAAAAAGATAAAGAGAAAAATGAAATGAGGACACAACACCCTCTCACCTCATTTTCATCATTGCACTTTAGTGCAGAGCTCTTTAGTAGCATAAAGCCCAAACTTTCAGTATCATAAGATTGTCAAATAATTATAAGTTGAGACAATCAACAATCACACAGGACATTCAGTAGAACAAAACAGAAGGGTATATTTGAAATCTAGATAGTACCGACAGTGCAAAAAAGTAACTACCCACAGTGCCATGTTCATTATATAAGGACACATGACTAATGACAACTTATAAATTTTCAACAATTCAGTCCCAGACGCTTGTACTTTGCAGACTGATCTATGCTTCGGAATTTCATGCATGATAATGGGAAATCCAGATATGTGCAGTGAATTTGTGTGGATAAAATATAAAATACAGATATGAACATATGTATTGAAATACGTCTAAATGGAAGAAAGATCCGGGCGCAGCTCATCCGAGTGAGGTCAAAGAAAGGGATTTTTTTTTTCAATTACAATAAATTTAAAAGAAAAAAAAAGGAGCAATATTTCTATGGGACTGTTAGAGAATACCATAGAGCTCACCTTTTCTTGCGCAACATCTGAAAGGCTTCGGACATACTGGTCTAACAAAAGCAGTCTAGTTGAAAAATGTAAGATAGATAAACCTGGAGCTCCCATTAGAATATGTGCTGAACCTAACACTGTTTGTGAATCCAATATACAGCTTGAAGCATTACTTATTCCACTGATATTACTCAAAGGATGGTTCTTCGTCTTTCCAACAGACACATGCTGATCAGTCTTCTTGCCGGATGTGGTAGCTATGGAAGTGGAACTATCAAGCAGAGTCCTCTCAAGGGAGGATGTGAGAGTCTCTGTGGAAGCAAAGTGAGAATGAACAAAGACGTATCCTTTTTCAATAGAGTCCACTGAACCAGCACCTAGACAGGAAAATTAATATTAACACCTCAGGAAGCTTGAGTAACACCTCAGGAAAATTAATATTAACTGGAATGAGCAAAAGTCTAAAAGCACACCTCTTGACTGATTTGAAGTTGTTGGCTCAACGCCTACTGGTATCCTAAGTTGGTCACTGGTAGAGTGGATAGGCTCATGGAATTTTTCGGAACACATTATCTTCTCTTCATTTATTGATGACAAGTTCAGCTGTGAAAATCTGTCAACCGAGGCCAATTGAGGACATTGTTTGTCCATTATGCATTCAGATTTTTCCACTGAAAACTCGACTTGAGGTGTCAGATCAGAACGTTCAGCATAATCAATAAACCTGCAGAACATGTCATGCTGATATGCATAAAATGGGATAGCCCATGTTGACTTCTACTCTACACATGAGAGTCATTATGCATGTGATAGAACATGACTGTTACCACATCTTAAAACATTTTACAGTATTCAAGTTCGTCAAAAATACCTAGGCTCTGCCAAAAACTGGTGATTAAAGAACTCCCCAAAGGTTAGGCGCTCAACTGCAATTGCAAGCAGCAATTAATAGGAAGTAATAACAGGAATGAGCTCGTTTGAATTTACTTCAAATAAATGGAGGAAGAATTGATCTCTTAGGGGCAACAGACAGTCACTTCAGTATTGCAACACACATAGGTTAGGGCCGCACTTACTCGGATTTCTACGCAGAAGACGTCTGCATAGATCCACAAAGTCAGATTGTAGCATTGCTAGAGCACCATCAGGAAACCGCAGCTCAGAAGATGTCAAAATGTTATTGAAAAGCTGTAGATCCAAAAAAAAATTCAGTAGCAGAACTTAATTCTGAGAGAAACTGTGATTCTAAAAGCACTAAACAAAATTTAAACGCAGTATACAACAACACTCGATGGGAAGAAACTAAATAGCATCATTAAATATCCTGTTAAGGACCTCCAATTGGCTGTTTCCATAAAATGGAGGCCTCCCTATCACCAGCTGAAACAAAATTGCGCCAACACTCCATAAGTCAGCCTACATAAACCAAATAATATGTCAGATGCTTTAGATTTATCAAAAATCCATAGTATAAATCAAATTATACAAATTTATATCACCTTTGCATCATATTTCTGGTTCTGGATTATCTCAGGAGCCATATAAAGTGGTGAACCACATAGTGTATCAGCCAGGCCTTGCGGTGTCAAGTATCTACAATCACCAGAAATAGGAAGACAGTAAAAAAAGTTATCAGAACTATCCCAATATCTTTGGTTAGAGTTGCCAAAATGTGACCTGACTAGAAAATATCCAACGAAACCCAACCCGATCTATCATAAGATTCATACAATTTCAACCCGAAAAATTGTAAGCCAAAACCTACCCAATCTGATCTAAAGCTTAAATCTAATATGACCTGAAAAAATTATGATCTAAAAACCTATCCGATCAGACCCAACACTTACCGGAGACTAGAGATGGCAAATGGGTCAGACGGGTCAGGTTTGGGTCAGGTTGCTCCACAATCAAGCCGGGTTTGGGTCCAATTTAGATATCTATGATTCGGGTCGGGTCATTTCAGGTTAAAAGAAATTAAGTCGGGTCCGTTTACCATTTTTTGGGTTCAACTCAAGTGTACAGACTTCTGATCAAATCGGATTTGGGTCTACAAACTCTGGGTTGTAATGGGCTTGGGCAAATATAATTCAATTTAGAATTTGTATTGACATTGATTGCTATCAATTTAATATAATTAGTATATTGAACTTTGTAATTTATTGTAATTTTTATGATTATATATGTAATGATATAACAACTTGTAATCATTAAATATGTAATAATAATAAATTATTATAAATACAATTATATATATTATTATATAATAATGATTGTTATTATAACTATAATTATCATGATAATAATTATAATAATGATTGTTATAATAATAATAATAATTACTATTATTGTTATTATCATCTTTAGAAATATAATAATCATTATTAGTAGTAGAAATACAAATTATTGTTATTATAATAATATATATTATAATTATTATATTTACAATTATAATTTTTATGCTTATAATAATGACAATAATAATAACTAAAATTTCTATGATCTAATTGGATTGATGCTAATATGATATTAAAATAAAGTGAGAAGAACAGAGTCCTAATTTTATTTAATTTGTTGTTATATGGATTGCATATTTTTATTTACGTAAAAATTTATTAATAATATAATTTATTGGTATTTATGTATCATTTTATATGAGATAAAATGTTACCTTTATAGATAAAAATTAACTTTAGCTTGGATGAAGTTTGAAATTATGTTCGGGTGGGTCAGGTTTGAGTCGGGTCATTTTAGGTTTGGAAAGTTTGGGTCGGATCATTATTAGATTTCTATCTGGGTCGGAATCTTTTTGGGTTAGGTTATTTCAATTTGAGTCATTTTGGATACGAGGTCACTATCGGATTAGCTAAATTCGGATCATGTTTGAGTTTAACTTTTCAGGTCTTGATCAGGTTTTAGGTAGATTGGTTGGTCTAGCTTTATTAGGTCTACCCAAGACCCGATATGACCCGAGATAATATAAATCCAAAATATATCTGACTTGATGGTTGTTCGAGACCTCATATTTACCAAAAATATAGTATTATTAATATTATTTTTGTTATGAGGTATTACTATAACTATTTATCATTACAAGTATCATTATAATTGTTATTTTTACTATTGTTATTGTTACTATTACTATTATTATTGCAAGTATTAACATTATTATAATTATATTATTAATATATTTACTACCTCTATTATTATTATGATGATTAAAAGTATAATTATTATTTTTACAACTAATATTGCTATTATGAGTGTATTCACAAATATAATGTTATTACGAGTACTATTCTTATTAATTTAAATATTATTATTATTATGCTACTACCACTATTACCACTATAATTATATACAGGTAGTACTATATTTCTATTATCATTATTGTTGTTATTATTACAAGTTTCATTTTTTTCTTTCCCTCTAGTATGTAAGGTTATATTTCATTCATACCATGATAATCAAAGGTTAATTACAATCACCAAGATGACACTCTAAATCAAGAAAGAATATTTACAAATTCATCAAATTACATAAAAGTACTGGATGAAAGCATACAATTAAATAGCGGTCCTGCTATAGCATAGCGACCGCTATTTAGCGGTTTTTGGGTCAACAGCGACGTAAAATTACCGATACGCTATGGTTTTAAAATTTCACATTTATCAGCCGATAAATCGGTATCACCGATAAATCCAAAAATATCACCGATAAATTGGGATAAATCGTCGATAAATCGGCAATTTATTGAGAATTCTTAAATCTACTGAAAAAAGCATACATGATAATATTTATTTACTATATATATCTTAGATCAAGTTACTATTGAATTATAATAAAGTATTACTATTTATTATCTTCACATTTACTATTAAATCTTTTTTCATTCTAAGGTAAATTTAGGGTTATTAGAAAAATTTAGCATATAATGACTCACTCTAATACTTCTTATATGATATAAAATACTAGTTTATTGAATATTTATATTCAAATGATCAATAAATGATATTTAGTGTATATGGTGAAATAAAAATAAAAATTCACGCCGCGACGACCGTGGCACATAATTTATCGTTCGCGACGCTCCGATACCGTGACACCGCGACCGCGATTTAATCGCTTGGATGAAAGTGAATCAACGCAATTAGTAAAGTTTGTCGCAATGGTTTGAATAAGATTTTGTACCGACTTTCTTTCGCCCATAATGGTTCTATCATTTCTCTCCCTCCACAAATGATAACTATTACAAGTATTATTATTATTATAAGTTTATTGTATACCGGTAATATATTATTGTGATTATTATTGATATCACTATTATTGTTGTTGTTGTCCTAGTAGTTCCTATTGTTGGTTGTTTCACTATCATCATCCTTGTTTCCGATTTAAAAATAGATGAACATTCTTTTCATATTTCAAATTTAAAATTTAGATTCATTATATAGAATAATGAATGTATTACTTGTTTTCATATTCTTCATTGAAAAGTTGTTTTACAAAGCAAAGTTGAAATTGTCAAATCCCTCGACCAATCATCAATCAAAAAGATAAAATAACGTTAAAAAAACAAAAACCCGGATTCAACACAAGTAATTTAAATCCAAACAAACTCGAATCTGGAGCAAAAAAAAGGATAAAAATAATATGAAATAACCTATATTAAAAAATAACATGGTTTGGTCACTTTCTGAACTAGTAAAATATACCTTCTTGACTCAAACTCAAACGGAATATGAAATTAATTTGAATCTGCATCCAATCTTAAAGATAAAATAACTCAAGGTTACCTAAATAAAAAAGACCCAAACCTAACCTAACCTGAGTTATAAATGATCCGAACCCAAGATAATCCGGGCAGACCCAAATCTGATCCAAGTAGGTATATTACCCAAAACCCAAACCCAAACCCAAATGGACCCAACCCACCAGCCTGATTGCCAACTCTAGGTATCGTTAACAAGCCTAATTAACTAATGAAAAGACACATCCCCCACTTGCTGTAGTTCTCCATTTTTTAGGGCTTTTTCTTAACTCCTGCCAACTAATTTTGCTCTTCAAAAATATAGGATTAGAAAATAGAAAGAGGCATTGTTTTACATTTTCTAGCAGATACTATTTATGATACCCAATTTAGGACTTCTTATACCAGAACAATTTAGCTCAACATCACTTTTTTCCAGCCAAAAATTATTTACTAAAATCTACACTAAATGGGACCATATGAAGTTATAGATGTGTGGATATATATGTATATGAATCTGTAAATATCTTTGGACCAGTAAAATAATGTCCATGGAGCAAAGGCCAAATATAGAGCTCGCGACATCATTAGTACATCTACCAGAAAAAAACAGCTGTGTGAATTTGTTTTTGTTCACCTTCCTATCTAGAATGGGCCAAAGGAAACACAGACAGGAACAAAGTCGAGGGCAGATGTTGAAAGAAAAAAATGCTTATGCTTTGCCAATTCACAGGTGTCTCCTTCACCAGGACAGGTTCGTTTGTTAACAGAGTTCCTTGACCAAAAAGATGGCAGATACAGATAGCGTGACAACATAAATCAATTTACCTAGCAAAGCCAAAGTCACCAATTTTGAGAGATGGGGTAAGCTCCTTGCTTGTCAGCAATAGGTTCTGCAAGGCAATACAGTCAAAATGTTTGAGATTTGATTTTCCAATGTATATAAACTAATTCAGTGATCATGCTTGGAAGAGTTTTCTACATTTCACCGCTTCACTATTCCGTTTTCTACATTTCAAGCTCTACTTTTTCTTTCTTTTTTCCCTATTTTTTTCCACTTTTCATCAACCAGTTAAACAATTTTATGAACTTTTCCTATAGTGATTTGCTTTCTTATTTATATTTGCTTTTGTTTCTAAATAAATTATCTAATATCATATACAATACTCTCAAAATAATATGAGTAAATATTATAGTTTGATTGACCATATATGATGATAATTAAAATCATAAATATTTTCTCTACATAGAATAAATCTTTTGTGTTATTCTTTATTTCTCTTATAGTTTAAGACTTTGTACACATATAAACAATACTACTATATAAATGGTCATTGTATTTTGAATGTATTGTGTATATTTTAACTTACATAAAAATATTCATCAATTATATGGGATCATAAACTAGTAGTTTGTTAATTTAATTCCAAGTAAAAACTTTTTTTCCATCATGCCATTGATCCTAACTTTTTTCTTTAGACATCATATTCGACCAAGACATACACTTCCATTAAAAGGGTTGGGGGATTTAAAATGAATAAATTAAGGCGGCATATATTATGGCATATGAAAACAGAGAAACAAGATCAAATGAAAAAAAATGATCATACAAATTTCTTAGTTATGCATGGAGTGAAAGGGGTAATAGTACATGAAGTTCAATGGTCGGGGGGCGTTATTGAGAAAAACCATCCCCTAAGAGAAAAAGGACCAATTACATATGAGGTTACTTGCATAAGATTAATCCTATAGTATATCTTTATCCTGAATTCGGTCAATTGGAAGATATTAATACTCTGACAAGTCTATAAAGATACATCTTCTTTTTTTGGGAGATATGCCCATAAAAATTCTATTGAGTGACTTGTTTTGAACAAAAAAGATGTTTCATGGTCGTAATGGGATGTTATTGGTCCTAAGTGACCTAATCTGTAATATTGAAAGAAAAAAAAGAGAGGAAATTGAGAACAGAAGCTGAAAGGTGATCTATCAGGAAACAACACATGGATTATTAGAAGAAAACTAGATTTTACAACCGTGTGATGAACAGATAAAATTAATTGTTCGTAATATAAGGAACAAACTTCATCCATACCTAAAAAAAAAATAATCAATAAATATAGATATTAAGATATTTATTTTAAGGAAAAACTCATCTACTATGCATATTGTTAGAAGAAATATTAGGAAGGTGAAAGCAAGGTGGAGAGGGGACTATGGGGAGGTGGAAAGATTGAATTTTTTGTTTATTATTGTTTTATAAATTTTCCCACACACATGTATCTTCACCCATCTTTTTTTCCTAAAATTTAGTATCTCAACAACATTTGGACAAAAGGAAAATCCATGGGAAAGTCCCGACAACAATTCTGTTTTTATATATAGATAGATAGATAGATTTAGAAGATGGATAAATAAATTTGAGAGGGAGAAAGCAAAATCCTCAAAAATAGTTTAAATGATATAATATGAAACTATAGATATATTTCAGGTTTGCTGATAATTACAAGGATCAATAAATCACTTTGAGGGAGATTAGTTAACAAGCAATGGTATCTTAAGCAATAAAAAATTAGCTATATTAAGGGCGGTATAGATTACATTCAAACCTCCATTGTTAAAAAATAATTAGGATGAGATCACAGCAACCTATTTACAAATATGAAGTATAAGGCTGTTGAAATACCTGCGGCTTCAAATCTCTATGGATAAGATGGTTCTCATGAAGCACTTGCAACCCTGCAGCTGAACAAGTGCAACGCACTTTAAAATCATGAATGACTACTTTATGTTCTTCGACATGGATATCATCCCGACAAAAATGAAACAAATGAGGCAACAAATGATTCATTTCAACATAGATGTGGCGAACATAAATCAATAAGATGCAAGTTTTCTGTATAATATTGACCCAATGATACAAAATACGCCATCCGAGTTGTCTCTTGCAAAAATCCATGACCAAAACTCAGACCACCAGAATTGTCCCATTGTCAATCAGAAGATCCAATATTTGTAGCAAATGTCGTTTTCTACTCGGAATTAAAATTATGTCAGAGCTTTCATTAAATAATATGGAAACGAAATATGTTGGTATTTTATTGACGCTCAAGACACCAACGAGAGAATATGATTTTCCCCCCTCTGACTCTAAGAAATTGAGATAAAGCAAACCTCAAGCCTGGATGCTATACCACAATGTTAGAAACAAATAAGGAAAGCAATAACTGCTAATAAAACAAGTTAATTGATGGAAGGGAAAACATAATTAACATTACCCAGTTGCTTCATGAAGTGCCTAGCAATATCTTCCGTCACTCTACCATGGCGATTAATGTACGCCCCCAGGTCACCACCATCACAGTATTCCAACACAAGGTAAATTCGATCTTCCGTCTACTTGAAAGTCCCCGGAAAAAGAATAACATATGAAAACATATAAAGAATTCAACTGAGCAACATTTACTAAGCGGTAAAAAGATGAATGATTATCACAGAAACAGAAACCATTCGAAGTTTCTCAAAACCTGGATTGTTTCAAATAGTCGAATAATGTTCGGATGATTGATGTTCCTTAGAATTGAAATTTCCTTCAACAAATTGTCATTTAGGTGCTTCTTTTCAATCTCTTTGATAGCAAATTCAGTATTCCGATAACGATGTCTCGACTTCCAAACTACAGCAAAAGAACCTGACCCAATTCTGCGTCCGATTATGTAGTCACCCACTATACGTCGCCGATTGCAATCGTCCGGAAGATCCATCAAATGGCCTAATTCTTAATTAAGCGCCCAGTTGATAAGTGTCTTCTAAAACAATAGGAAAAACACCATAGCTAAAAACTATAATCTTTACTATCTCAATGATGGCTGTGATCGCAGTTGTTTTACTGCGACTCCACTTATCTGGAAACTCACTTTTTGACTCTTTTTATAGTTTGAGGAAATTATTGGTGTGGATTGGAGAATTATAGGGAGGATATATTGTACGCCCTACATAGAGAGTCAACAAACCTGATACTCTTAGCCGAAGTTCCGGCATGCTTATTTTAAAGGCTTATAAAATTAGATTAGATTGTAAAATAGTTGACATTATATCAGATCATGTCAGTATAATAATATTAGATTAAAAATGATAATTAATAATATTAGGAATATTATTATTATAAATAACTAATTTAAACACTAATTATTATTATTATTATTACAATTATTACTAAATTTAGTTAATTAATACGAATTGCACCTTTGTATACTTTCACCGCACCTTTGTATCAATCAATAAATGGATAAATTAATACGTTATATTTTTTATTAATTAATAGTATGTATGGATTAATTAGTACTAGTAATATTTTTCCATGATAAATTTTAAAATAGTAAGTAGGGGAAACAATATAAGAAGTAATGGAATTATAAGAAGACAACATAGTTAATATAAAAAATAAAATATTAGGAGAAAGATTTTAACAATAATTTTTTTTTATTTTTTACTCAAATAATTAAGTTTCTCACTACATCATTTTATCAGTATTTTGATTAATATACAACTCTTCTAATTTTTTCATCACAATTGTAGATTTCGAGGTACCACATACAGGGAAAATAAAGATAAGTAGTTTTACTTGTTGCTTAATATATTATATTGTTTTTTTACATTAATCAAAATTACATGATAACAAAAAAAAATGCATATTAATTTAAGCAAGTAGTAAAATTTAAAATAAAGATAAGTTCTTTTATACATGAATATTACATATAGTATATAATTAATAAATTACTTAATATTTCCTGTATTGTCATCTCTAATGCGCTTTTCGATTATCCTAGTAGATTTGGTAAGCCTTCTCATTGTCAAATTATTGTAATATAAGAATTTATGTAACTATTGCTTGCAAACCATCCAATATTTGGAATGGTTTTAGTTATATAACCAGAGACAAAATCCAAACTAATGAAGGGAAGAAGTGGGAAGTAGAAGTGTGGTAAGGAAGAACAAGGGAAGTAGAAATGTGGTGTGTAATTGATTCATTAAGTCATATACAATGAAGGGAGAACATGGTAAGTAGAAGGCACCTAACTAATTAAATCATGTTCACTTCATTTGGTGTTTTAATGCTCTTCAATTAATATGCACCTATCATATTGAAAGAGGCGTGCGAATTAGAAAGCCCATAGCTAATTAATTGATACTCAGTTTGACGTGTGTTACTATGTAATTTAATTAATATGTATTTATCATATTAAGAGGGAGAGATGAATAACAATTCATTTGGTGTGACTACGACTGTCAAATTACAACGATTGGGATGCATAATCAATGATTTATTTGGTTGTGTTTAATTTAATTAATGACAATGTTTCATCTATTATAGTCATTAATTACTTAATTACAAACATCAGTTAAAATAATCAGTGTAAATAAAAGTCTTAAAAAGGTCAATTCTGAACTGTCGAACATAAACTAAATTATTGTATAAGTTTCATTTGCACCGAAAAAGATAATAATCATCTATTTTGAAATAACAGTTAGTATATATAAAAATATGTTTATTTAGGTGATGTAAGATTGCTTAAGATTTTCAATTACTGTAAAGAATAGGAAAATATTTTATGTAACATATATATTTAAAAGAATAAAAGCAGTATACTTGATTCCATGAGGAATATTATATCAATTGTTGTCATCCACAATTAAAATAAACAACAACAATTTGTTTAGAGACATTTTTGTATTGTCACTCAATTTTTTTTGAAAGGGTTGGCATTCCCAATTGATTAATTTTTAGCTTTGTGATTATGCATATGTTGCTGATGATATTGAAAAAGTCTTCCAGTATCAATTATAACCAACTTGAATAAAAGTATGTGTGAAGAGAAGACGTATGGGATTCAGATGATTTATCAAATAAGATTTAGTCAGGTAAGTAAATTATTTATTGTTCTAGTTTTGTTACTATGAGATTCACTAATGTTACCGATAAAGAGAGGATGGGAATGGAGCAATCGTTTGGATTTTCTATATTACTCAATTAATATGCATTTATCGCTGATAAAGGGAGTGTATGTAATGCAGGTATTATGTGGGATTTTAAATTTCGGTGTTCCTTTTGGTGTTCCAATGTTATTTAATTAATATGTATTTATGATATTAACAAAGAGAGATGAAGAAGTGCAAACTTGATAATGAGATGAGGATCGAAGCAATAAGCAGAAGACTGAGTAATTGACCAATGAGTTGGCAATGATAATTAACAATAATGGGTGATAGTGATAATTAGTAATTAGCAATAATGGGTATAGTTTAGGTAGAAAAATTTATCTGCATATTATCTGCCACAAAACTCTATTTTTATATAATTATAGATTATAGATTATATAGGAGATCTTTAGTTTGGACATGGGTAGAATGCCAAATTATATTTGTAACACCTTAAAGTTTATTACTGAAAAATATCATTCTAGTGGAAACATAACAAAAATATAATGGGTGTAACACCCCTATTTTTACTCCAAAAAAAATTCATTTAAAAATGATATAATACGAAAGTAAATACAAAAAATAGAGAATGCTACTGTCACACCTATCAAAAGATACCTATCATAAGACAGATGTCTACCATCTATATCCTGATAGGTGCAAGGCTAAAAACCATGTTTAACAATTCTTGAAATGGAAACTAAATAAAAAATTCTCACTGATAAAATTAGCAGAAAATCCTGTAAAATCATCACTGATTAATCAACGTAAACATATGAGATAAACTTGAATTCCAAAATCTTAACCAAAGAATAAAATAAATATATAAATAGTCATTTACAATACTAAATTAAATTTTCAATACAACAAATTAACTTCCAAAATAATTACAAGAGTCATCGAGGGATAAAACTTCGGGTATCTCTAACTCTCAACCTAATTCAAAATCACATATGAACTCAAACTAAAGTACCTGCACATAGACATATAAACAAGTATAATATCGGTATGATGTCGTACTAAGTAAATAACCTAACTCATAGCAATAGCATACACACTTAGATTTACATATATATACAATCTTAATATGAAACATGCTCTCATATAAGATCATAAAAACAAAAGAACACCATATACAGATTAACAAGAGTATTAGGAGAACATGACCCAAGATCAATGCATATCTTATAGACAACATACAATCTTAACTAAGTATGAATTTACAAAAGAACATGTTATTGTTGTAGAATTATGTGATTAATAGAAGAACATGATGTTGAACTTGTAACACCCCAAAATTCACTAAATTTTTTCCCTTAAAGTGGAAGCAATTAAATTAGAAATACTTAAAACCCGTGAATTCTGGAAATGTTACCGCCACACTTATTACCAATCCGGTTCTCTCCGACCGTTTCAGTACCAAGTGCTAAGGCTAAGGAAAATATTTACATTAAATTCAAATCAACAGTTCATAAAAGAACTCGAAAGATTATACCTAAAAATCAGAGTACACATAAACGTTTATAAACGTAATAAAATAGAAATCAGAGTGCGAAATCAAAGAGAATAAATACTCCAATACAAAGAAATAATAGCATGAAATAAAATTACATAAAGACTGAAATACGACCACAACTCTCTCAAACTTGAGCCAAACATGCTCAACACTCAGCCTCGACTGATGTCTCGCCCACCTGCACAAACCAGAAGGGCATACTACTCGTAGGAATGAGCAGCACCCATAAAAGGTGATCAGTACGCTACGTACTGAGTAAGGTAACCGAGTACTAAGGCCGACACATAAGCACACAATCCATGCAGATAAAAGATCATAAACATGATAACATAATTCATGTGATCATCCAAGTAAAAGTATAAAGGCCTATATGTATATAATCTGATTCAATTACTTAGTTTATCTCTTATCGGGAATCATGTCACACCATACTTTTATCAATCCATGCGAGCATAGGAACACCCCACTATTATAAGCGGTGGGCCGGTCACACATAGAGCATCATGCCCTAACCGCTATTATTACCGATGGATCGGTCACACATAGGGTACAACCCTAACCACTATTCCTGACCGGTGGATCGGTCTGGTTCCTGCTCGCATGGTATTCCACTGTAAGTAATTAGTATCTTTTAAGAGCTTTAACGATTTTGGTTTGTGTTTATTGAGCTCGAGTCACCCCCTATTATTACAGGTGGGCCGGTCATATATAGGACCTCATGTCCTAACCACTATTATAACCGGTGGATCGGTCGCACATAGGACTACGCATCCTAACCACTATTCCTAACCGGTGGATCGGTCTGGACTCGGCTCAATAATCTTCCACTTTAAAATATTAGTATCTTAAATATATTATTCAAAGCTTGCCTTGGACATGCATGAATCAACACACATCACAAATCTCAATTACACTTTAATCCCTAAATATACTTGATACGACAAAAACCCTAAGCAGTTGCACCAAACCCTAATTATCCATACAAACCCTAGCTCGGTTTCCTACGTACCCATATAATGCTCCACGCACTATTTTCCCTTCAAATGTTCAATCCCCCAAACAACACTTACATTACTTTCCTCAAATCCTAAATTAGCGTTCCATACGTAAACTTCACTCTCATACAAACTTTACACATCCCATGCAATTATTAACTTTCATGCAAACCCTAATACCACCATACAACCATTAACCATTATGCAAAACCCAAAATCTCATCATACAAAACCCTAAATTCAATCCACATAACCCAAAGATTCATTCATACCAAACCCTAGATTCAAACCATATAAAACCCAAAGATTCATCCATACCAAACTAAGTATCCATCCTTACCAAACCCTAAGTTCAAACCATATACAACCCAAAGATTCATTTACACAAAACCCTAGATTTGAACCATATCAAAAAGAGATTCATCCATATAAAACCTTACATTAGATCCTTCCACGCAAAACCATAAATTAGATTCTCCCAATCAAAACTATAAATTAAATTCTTCCATACAAACCATATATTAAATTCTCTCACATAAAATCATACCAAACCATAAATTAAACTTCCCCATATAAAACCATAAATTGGATTTCACCAGCAAATCATAAATTAGATTCTCCCAATTAAAATCATAAATTAGATTCTCCCAAAAAAATAATAATTCGATTCTCCCATATAACATCATAAATTACATTCTTCCAAATAAAACCATGCATTAGATTATTCCTTATAAATTCATAAAATTAGGTCAACTCACTTCCCTTATTCAACTTCTTTCCCCATCCTCCTTTTTCATTCTTTCTCCCACATAAAATCATATCAACATCCTCACATGCATGTCTTACAGGGTCACAACACATATCATCATACATAAATAATACACATGCCATGCAAAACATTCTTCAACTCCACGTCATATCATCCACGTTATATCACATACAGAATGATCATAATAATACATAGGATACATAGCATGCGAAACACATAATGCATATAAGCACACAAAAGGCCTTAGCACCCCTTACCTGAAACGACACCGGTCTTGGAGCACGTTCCTATGCCTCCTTAGGGCTTTGACCAAATAATAACATACTTATAAAATAACCTTAACAAAATTCTAACTTTGCTAAAGACATAAAAATAATAGAGATATTATAAACCTTGATAATATAGGGTTAAAGACTTTACCCTAATGATAATAATGATACTAATATAATAATATCAAAATTAATAAAACTAATATCAATGAGAATATAAATAATAATAACAATAATAATAATATTAATAATAATAACAATAACATATAAGCTTTAAAATAACTAATGAATTACCATTTATTTAATATTAGTAATAAAATTAATAACATATTTAATAATATTAAAATAATAAAGATACTGATAATATTATTATTAATAGTTATAAGAGCAATAGAAACAATAATACTAAAATAAATAAGTGCGAATGTTAATACAAAATTAGGGCCTAAGATTTTCCAGAATAAATAATAAAATGTTAATAATAATTATTCTAATAATTATAATATTAATAATAATAATAAGAAGAAGAAGAATGATAATAATCCTATAATAATTCAATTAATAACTTAAAATTCGAAACTAACAATAAAATTGTTTTATTACCACTCTCCACCCTGCAAGTACAATTCAGCATAAATTTTACATCAAATAATAATAAAACATATTAAGAATATAAATATTAAGAATAATAATAATGGTATTTATATGAAAATAATTGAAATAAATTAAATAAAGGCTTATAATAATATGGAAAATGGTTGAGAGGGTCTAGGGTTCAACCTTAAGCTGGTGGGGATAGGTGGCACCGGCGGTGGCCGGAAAAATAGAAGAACATAGAAAAAGATGGATGTTGGGAAAAAGATAGGGAGAATTGAGGTGATATAAGAGGTGTTTATTGTTGCCCAGGAGGAGAGGGACAAAATGATGGTGGTGGTGCAACCAAAGGTGGCGGCGCATGGCAGTGGAAGGCGGTTTAAGGCTTCGGGGTCAAAATTTCGGCGAAATGAGCATCTAACTTTGCATGATTATTTAGGCTCATACAAGAAGAATCGGGAGATGAAAATAGTTTAGTTAATTAGAGTAAATTTCAAGGAAGAGAATGAAATGTTTCGGTGGTGCTGAGGTTGGCTTACGGCGGCGGAAGATGCGTCTGAAGTTGGGGTGGCGGCAGCTCGGGCCGAGGGTTTCGGGGAAGAAAAACTCTCTAAAAACTCCTATAACAAGGTTATTTATAGATGTTGGAATGGATAATGAGGAGCTGGGGGTCGACATGGAATTTTTAAATGCAATAATTTGGGTGGCCGGTGGCGGTAATTGATCGGCCGACGTTTGGTTCGCTTCGAAATTTCGAGAGGTTGGGGAGACGAAACAAGCGAGAGATAACGTCAAATAATTATGCCAATTTATTCTTTGAGTTAAGAGGAAGGCAATGAGGCAAGAAACAGACGTTATTAATCACTGTAGCAGGAGAAGCCATTGACGGGGTCAAAGAACTTCATCGCAGTGACGGAGGAGGACGGAGGAAGAAGGAAGAAGAAGAGGAGGGGGACCGGTCGGCCGGGGAAAAGAAAAGAAAAGGGGAAGAACCGGTCTGGTTCGCGCGCGGTCGAGGGTATCATTAAATGAAACGACGAGTTTAAGTGGAAAAGAAGGAAAAACGCGGCGTGGCACGGGGCGCGCGGAGGACGTCGTGTGGGCGCAGGCTGGGGCGAGGAAAAGGAAGAAGGGAAAAATGATTGGGCCGCGGGAGAGGGCAACCCAAATGGGGAAAAAGAAGAGGAAAAAGAAAAAGAAGAAAAGAAAGAAAAAGAAAAGGAAAAAGGAAGAAGGAAAAAAGAAAAAAGGAAAGAAAAAAAATAGATTAGGGCCAATTAAATTAATCTGAATATTTAGGATATTTAAAAATAATATTATTTAAATAAAAAATATTTAAATCCCTTTTTAGGCTAAATTAGGATTTTTAAAAGATTTTCCATAAATTCCATTTTAATTAGCAAAACACCCAAATTTTCTTCCATGAAATTATTTATAAAACTAATATTAATTTGGAACTATTTTCTCCTTCTTATTTTAAATAAAATAATTTGTTTAGTTAATTCCCAAATTAAAATCTTTAATTAGATAAAATACCCAAATTCCTCCTAATTAAAATACTTATAAATTTATTCTTGATTTGCCCTAATTAATTTTCTTTTATTTTAATTAAAATAATTTATTTAATTAATATTTATGATAAAACCTCATTTGAGTATAATATTTAGAATTAGGAATTTTCGGGGCATTTCAGAACTAGACTTATGCTATAAAAAAAGCATGGAAGATAATGAAATTCATGAATTGCGGTTGGATCTGTGATACATGCTCACACAAAAGTATCATGGCCTATTTACTTGCACACTACTATTCACTCTATTTAATTCCATTTACTTCATTCTCTAATTTCCATATAATCATTCCACTTTAGTTCATGGAACCACTTATTGATCAATTCCACCGAAAGGTATTAGATCACACATGTCGATTCACATTATTACCCATTTCCTTATATATGATATCTTAATTTACTTATTTCACTTATTCCACTTATTTTAATTATCCATTTCTAATGCATAGTATTTCTCACATCCAAAACATAATATTACCCATATCCAAAATGTAATATTATTGACATCCAATGTGAGGTAGCCAAGGAACCCATAACAACACGTCACCTATACCTTAGCAGTTATGGAAAACAATGTGACCTATAACTCTACGGCTATGGCCATCACTACCACTCAGGATGCCCTAACCTTTAAGTATTGATATCACTATAGGGCTCACAGGTCACCTATCGAGTAAAGAGAGGGGCCTCACCATTGCAATACAGGCATAACACATAGAAAATCACAAGGAAAGCATCCACCACATAACCCTAACTCAGAGGCCATCCTGAGGCTATTTAAGGTGGACTATATATAACCACTAGCTATGACCACAAATTTGACCTATACCACAATTCCCATAGGTGGGCTGAAATCACTAGATATAATCACTAATGTTATCTATAGCACAAATCCCATAATTCATTCCTTTCACTTATCACTTGAATTATTCGTACCAAATGTCCATGATCACATATTCTATCATATATATCACAATCATAAATGTTCTTAACAACCATCACATATTATTATCAATAAATAATCCAACCACTTACATTCGTGTTAACAAACATGATATCAAAGGAATAGATCGTGGTACATTTATACAGCTTATATAGAATAACAAAATACAACTACAAATAATCATGATTTATATGCGAAG
Organism: Tamarix chinensis; assembly: GCA_030549775.1. NCBI lineage: Eukaryota > Viridiplantae > Streptophyta > Magnoliopsida > Caryophyllales > Tamaricaceae > Tamarix > Tamarix chinensis. The sequence continues at coordinate 88,953,643 of CM060179.1, forward strand.
AACTACATGATACTGCACCACAAGATATCTATATGGCTTAGACACACAAACTATATGCCTTATTAATAAACCCTAGCATGTTATTAGCATAACCAAAATATGAAATAATACACATCAACACATAAGATTCTATTAACTAGGATTTTAGGAGGTTTACCTAACTTTCAAGCTATCCCAACACAAGAAGAAGGAAAACCCTAACTTCGGGATCCACTAGCATGCCTTCCTAGATCACCTTGAAAATCATATGACTAAGTTAGAGAAAACTAATCCAAACATAGAATAATAGAATACAAGTAAAGTTTATCAAAAACTACTTATATAGTTAGGTTTTACAATCCCAAAACACCAAACTGGTCAATTTTATAGAATTCATCCAAATAATAAGTTAAAACTCAATTTAATTGATTTTTAAATCAAAATTAATAAAAGAATCAAATATAGTTCAATTTCACAAACTATTCCCACAAATTAGGATTTCAAAGGCCAAAATACAAATTCAAACAATTCAAATCAATTAATCCAAATTGAAGGTATTAAAATGCAACTAAGGTCATTTCAAATAATTCTATAAAATCAATATAAGAAGAAACAACTATATAAATAAAAAAATTCATAATTTCATTTGAAAGTAAGGGTTTTAGGCCCAAAAAATGCAATTTGGTCAAATTTTATAAATTTATTTAAATTGAATGTTTATGGATACAAGTAGACCTATTTTATAACATGTCGCATAGTCAATTGCTTAAAAATAATAAAGGAAATACCTAACATAATAAGTGTTTTTGAAGCTAAAATGCAAATCTAATCAAATATTATTCAAATATTTAAATTAAAGGATTGGAAATGAAATTCAACATATTTTAATACAAATCATATTTTAAATTTAATAAAATAACTCAATCACACAATCTAATTTAAATCCATAAGATTTTTGACCTAAAAATCAAATTCTAATTAATTTTGCACAAATTTCTCCAATTGATAATTCCAACATGAAATTAAGTACATTTCAAAGTATATTACATACTCAATTTATCCAAAATAACTTAATATGGACATAACCAGGTCAAAATTTTAATTTTCACAAATCAAGCATATACTTCACAATTAACCCATCCAAATTAATCATACAACTCATACATACTCAATTAAGCAATCAATATAACTTATCATAAGCAATTTACAAAAATTTAATCAAATTAAAAATTAGGGTTTGGGGTAAATTATACCACACAATACACAATGAATCGAAGAGATTAAGGATCGATGGAACTTTGTTGAAGGGAGAGGACTACTTAGTAGTTGTAATACCCCAAATTTTTAGGTAACCCTAATCTTGAGTAATTAATATCGTAACCTCATCTTAATATTAGGAAATAAATATTTATAACTTATCCTAATTATCTAACCCTAGAATTTAACCTAATTCTAATTTATCAATAATTAATCTACCCTATTATACCTAAATTATATATATCTTGTTATAACTAAAAACTAAAAATATTAACTCCTATTCTTTTCCCTCTTTTCCTTTTTCTCTATTTTGCTACTCGGTCAATCCCTCTCCTTCTCCTTTTCCCCGTTCTCCCTGAGTGGAAAATTGTCCACAGATATTGCTTACACGCCCATCCCTCCCTACCACCTACCAGGCCATCCCCTACTTCCATCTCCTACGAATGAGGGTTATGGTTAAAATATTTTCCCTCTGCACCTCTCGCACCATCTTTGTAGGTGCATGGACACACACACACACACACACACATGCTTGAAATTAAATGCTATCACATTGCTTCTCTCCCTTTTGTTTCTGCAACTAACGCAACACCCTTTCCCCTCCTTCACCACCTCCTTGCAATCACAAAATTAGCCCAAGAAACCACCACCAACAATCCAAATTGAGACAACCACACCACCATTGACAAATTTTACCATTTCTCCCTAACCACCTTTGACCACCCTTGCCAAACATCACCCCCTACCGCCAGCCAAAACCGCTGAAACTAACCCCTCCTCTTCGACAAACTCCACTACAACTTCTTGTTCCTTTTCCATTCCTTGTTGTAGCAATTTTCATCATAGTCTAACCCACTTCCCTTTAGCATTTTTGGCTAAATCTCCCTCCTCCGTTTTGGAAGCATTGGCCAAAATTTCCCCCTCCATTTCGATAACAGCAACAGCAACAACCTTCCTCCATTTCAGCATCTCCAACCTTACCACACCACCCCCTTCGACTTCCACCACCGAAACACACGACCCTTTTTTTGGCCTCCTCTTCCATTTGACCTTCTCTAGCAACGACAGATTATGTCTAAGCTTCATCCTCCATTTCTTGTGGTATTACCTCATTGTTTGGTTACACAAGTTATTCCCAAATAATACCCTTCTTGGTTCAGTTTTCTTCCTTCCTTCACCCTTCTATTTCCTTAATTATTTCCTTACTTAGGTGGTTTAATCCTAATAATGTTTTATTATGTTTTTCATAGATGATTTACCTTTGGTCCCGAAAGAAGTGGAATAGGTTTTGCGAGCTTATATACCATATTTGATTGCTAAGTGTTTGACATGATTTTACATTGTACCATGTTATTGCGATTATGTGAACTGATATACAATTGTTGATACTATGATGTGTGGTTGATATTATATGATAGGAAATAAGTAAGTAAAGTTCATGCGATATTGTTATTTTATGTGGAAAAGCCTTTAGTGTGAAATATGGATGTATCATGGGTTTATTAATGGTATGATAAATGTGAAATTATTATGATAAGGTCTTTGGAGAAAAATGTGGATTTGAAAATAATGTTACTAAACACATAAGCTTCGTATGAAATAAGGGTTATGTTACCGATAGCGGTACTTTGGTTAATGAGGGTTAAATATGGGAATCATGGTATTTCAAGGTGCTATATCATCCAAATATGCTAAGGGATTTATATGAAGTATTTAGAGTAGTTGTGAATTCCCTAAGTTTAATAAAGTATGCAAATGGATTGATTTGGGAATAGTAACCCTAAAATAATGAGACTATTATCACATGTGTGAAACGTTATAGTTAGACCACAAAACTCAATTATGTTGTAATATCAATGTTTTGGGAGTTTATATTAAATTTGGTAAGTATTTGAGCCATACATGAAAAGTTATGATCAATTTGTGAATTTAGAGTTTATAAGCCTTGGGAATAATAACTTTTGGGACAAGGTTATTATCGTATGTGTAAGACCTTAGAGTTAGGCCTTGAAATTTTAGTATGTTGATAATAATAATATTTGAGAAGAAGGTACTAATTTTGGTGGTTAAAAGAGTAATAGGAGAAAAGTTATGATAAAAGTGTGAAATCAGGGTTTAGGCAGATACAAGGATCTTAACTCTGGAGAACAATCTTGTGACCTGAAAACCAATTGACTAGTTGGGTCATACTAGTTGACTAATAAACTATTGGATTAATTCTAACCCCAACAAGTTTGGGTAACCTGATACGATGGCCACAACAATACTATAAACTTGTTAACTGGTTGGGTCACACCAGTCGATTGGTTTGAACCCTAATTAGTTGGTTGGTTTTCTTATGGAAAAATCACAATATGCAGTTCAAAACTAAATATGCTTTCTCTATTCAAACCAAACATTAAACATGGCATATACAATACTCTTACCATGTATAAATCATGGATTAACAACTGAATAATTTAAGTCAAGATTAAATTACATTAAATTTTCACTATTTAAACATAGCATATCATATAATGCCACAATGGGAAACAATCCTTAAAACATGCTTCATGATTCTCATTATACATGCTCACATGCAAAAATCTTAGCATAGTTAAGGAGCACATAAATGTAATTCCATAAAGATCCATTTTTGTTAATTATACTTGACCATATTCCTTTTTTTCCTATTCATACTTGTCTAGCTTTTATCAAAGCAAGATTATATTCCCCAACCATTAACATACATGCTTGAATATATCTAATAAATCTAAGCCTAAACAACCCATATGCTCATTCACATAACACAAAAAGATTTAATAATGACTTACCTTAGCTAAGCTAGTAAAATTTCACAAGAAAGAGAGAGAAAGCCCCCATCTTTAGACTTTAAAACCTTGAAAATCTTAGAAATAGAAGATTGAGGCTTAGCAAAACTTATAAAAAATCTTGTAAAACTAAAATAAAAATAAAAATACAAAGAAAATAATAGATAATTAACATTTCCATACAAAATTAGAAAAAAAATAAGAGGAGGGAGTAAAATCTTCAACCTTTCCTAAATCTAACTCCCTTTTGTTTAAGCAAAACAAGTGAGATATATAAAGCATTGGAAGAAGAAAGCAAATAAGAATTTGAGATATAAAAAATGAGAGGAAGAAGAATGGAGGTAAAAGTGTCTAAAAGATGAGCCTGGTGGTGTAGGGTAAACAAAGAAAAGAGAGATCAGGGTTAGGTAAAGAGGTAAATATTTGATGGAAAATGAGGGGAAATATAGTTTTACTTGAAATGACAACCCTTGGCTTGAATTTGGCGCCAAGTGAGGAAATTTTCAAAGGCAGAGAGTTCACTCTGTGCCCTCATGTAACACCCCCATACAAGCCTTATACTTCCCAAACACCCCCATACAAGCCTTACACTTCCCATGCAAGATTTACTCCAACCTTTCATTTTATTTCTATCATCCTTTTATTTGGCCACCCATAAATCATAAGGTAATTAGGCTTTTCTCATTTCTCCCTAATCACTCCACCCTCTTTATATCTTTTAGCTCCCCAAAACCTCATCATACCACCTAAGGCCTCCTAGCATGCATGTCATATTAAGGCACCAATACATAAGGGCATATCACAATATACAAGTCATATTACCCATATCACACATATCATAACACGTGCACAACTTACTTTAGCTCCATGAATAGAAAGCTGCACTACAAGTATTTATTCCATACTCACATATGATATAATCACATAACTAAAACACACATTAACACATAAACATATAATTTGGCCTTAACCACATCCTTAACTAGAAGGACACCGGGCTTGGAGTACGAATCCTACGCCTCCTTAAGGGAAGGGTTTGGTTCACCTATAAGAGTGGAACACTAATGTTAACTTCCCTCTTACTCCTTTTTCTTTTATTATCCCCTAACTAATTATTATTAAAGGACTAATAATAGTAATGATAATAATAATTATAATAATATTAATAATTATAAGATTAGTAATAATAATGATACTAACAACAACAACAATAATAATAATAATAACAACAACAATGATGATGATGATGATGATGATGATGATGTTTATGATTATAATAATAATAATAATAATAATAATAATGAAAATTATGCAAAATAAATTACACTTAAGTAAAAATAAGAGTTAGGGCACAACTAAGGGTAGAGATGGTAGCTAGGGCGGCAACGACGACACAAGGCGGTGGAGATGGTAGTGATTTATAAAGACCCAATTTTGGGGTTGGAAAAGGGGAAGGGAAGTGGTGGTTGTGAGGTGGTAAGGTTCTTGGATCAATAGGGGTTGTGGTGGTGGTGGTGGCGTGCCACGGTGGCGGCGGCGGCCGAATGTGGATGAGAGGAAAGGAGGAGGAAGGAGGGTGAGAAAAGGTAAAGGGAGGGTATGAGGAGGTAGGGGAAGGATTTCTAGATAGAGAGGAAGGTAGTGAAGGTGGTGGTTGTGGCGGAGGAGGTGGTGAAAAGGGCAGCTCGAGCTGCCCACTTTGCACGAGCAGGGAGGGAAAAACATGGAGAGTTAGAGGTGGGGAGGGGTCTCGTTTGGTAGTGCTAGTGTAGGGAAGAGGGTGAGGGGAAGTTTGGAATGCGGTGAGGCGCAGAGGTGGCTGCGGCTGCATCTAAAAGGGCGGTAGAGGATGGTTTCAGGGGGTTTTTTTGATAGAGGAAAAAGAATAGGAAGAAGGGTGAGGGCTGGGGGTTTTATAGGCGAGGGTAGGAGAAGAGGACAAGGGAGAATGAGGACCAGGGAGTGGAAGGAGCAGGTGGTTGTCGGCCGGTAGTGGTAGGTGGTGTAGGCCTGTAGAGGTGCAGGTTCGCATGGGCTAGGGGGAGGATTTTGGTAGGGCTGCAAGGGGTTAGGTGGGGGTGTTGGGATTGTAGAGGGGCAGGGAACAACCCAGGGCAGTGCCAGTTGTACACTCTGTAGGTTAGGTTAAGGGGAAGGTGAGGGGAGAATAAGGTCCATGGTTGCGAAACAACCATGCGCATTAGCCGATTGGGGGGTGAAGTAGGAGACGAGGGCAGAGAGGGAAGAACGATAAAAAGGATGGGAGAAAAAAGGAAGGTTGGGCAGGGGGGCCTAGGCCACGTGAGGGGAAAAGAAAAAAAAGGTGGGTTGGACCGACAAGGAAGGGAGGAAAAGAAAGGAAAAGAAGAAAAAGGAAGAAAGAAAATGAAAAGGATGAAAATGAGAGAAAAAAAGGTAAAAGGAAAAAAAGAAAATGAGGTGGTTGGGGTATTTGGGATTTTTAAATTTTTTTGGGAATAAAAAAATTAGTAAAAATAAAGAAATATTTTTTTTCAAATAATTTAGAATTTATGGTTAAAATTTTCTTTAAATCTATTTTAGTTTATCAATTTATTAACCTCCACTAATTTGATTACTACATTATTTCCCTCTTTTTGGCCTTAATTATTTTTATTATAATAACATTATTTTATTAAAAATATTATATTTAGTTAATCTCACCTATTAATTCCTAAATTAAGGCTTCGGGGTATTACACCTTATGGCTAAAATAGTGCTAGATAAGAGGTTCCAAGACCTACATAGTCGAAAATCAAAAGCATAAGAAGGGAAAAAAAGTAAAAAAAAGGCTTGTAAGACAAAATCAATAGTTATTAAGAATCTTCTAGGGAGAAAATCAACTATTTGGGCGTGCACACTAGAGAGATAAATAAGGGGACAAGAGAATGAGGTCATCTAACAACTTTTCACATATCTAGTTCCTAAATCTATTTGGGGGTAGGAAATAGTTCAAATCAACAATCATAAAAATCTTAAAACAATTTAGAAGCATTCCAGAGCTTACTTATCAAATCTTCAAGATAATTAGAAAGGATTCAAGTTTAAAATTGAGCATAAGAACTACCAAGTTGAATGAACTAGATGATTGATACAACATAACTAATGAACCTATTCTTACACATTTATTAGTCTGTCAAAACTAGTTGGTTGATTCTTCTAAACTAAAAACTCTTAGAGAAAGTAAAAAAACCAAGTAGTATAGGCCAACTAGTTGATTGGTTTCTACAAATTTCAAGACATATTTAAAATAAAACCTTCATTACAAAGCCTTTTAAAATCAAACCAAATGACAATATCAAATCACAATTAAACACATTTAGATCATGATCAACCACCAAAATTAACATACATTAAATGGTATAAAAAATGGGGTATTATAGGGTTGGAATTCCCATCCACCACCAAAGAACTTTGGCTAAGGTAATTTCACCATATGTATCCTAATCTTTAAGTGTGCACTCCTTATAGAGGTTAATGATCATATATAGTAGAAAAGGTATTAAGCTCATATATGGCTATCAGACCCCTAGCATTTTGTGAAAATATAAAATGATAAGTCTAGAGGACTATATATTTTGTAGATTAACACCAAACATATCAACACATGAATCACTTATAGATTAAATAATTAACATATCACATATATGTTTAATTTTAACATAAAACCCTTCAAAATAATCAAATATCACCCAAAATAATGAAAACTGATTATTAGGATGATCACCACAAATCATAGGATTCCTCAAAATTATTTAGGAAAAAGGCTAAAATCAAAGGCTTGAGGCAATGAGAAATACCTTTCAATAACAAAAGCCATGCACATCTTATCAATTAAGAGTTCCCAAAAATAAACTGAAAGTCAAAGTTGGTTCAACAAAGCCCTAAATTCCAACTTATCTCATTATTCATCCATTTAGCCAATCAATACCTAAAATATACTTTAAAGACCTAAATCCCTATTCAAAGGTTCATATATTTTAAAACCAAGGAAAAATTCCATAAACTACTTTTTGTTGCTAGAACCAAAATTAGGAAAAAAATGCAGATATAAATAACTTAACCGCACTAAAATAAGATCCCATGACAAAAATTTTCTTTAAAAAATTATGAACAAAACACTATTCCTCTTTCAACAATACATATCATTTACAAAGAAGCTTAAAGTCGAAATTTATACAAAATATTTTACTACCAGGAATTACTATTTACCAAGATTCACTATTCATAAGGGTAAAAAAGTCAAAGCTTAAAGTTCATGGTCAACCTTTGACCCTAATATCACACTAAAAACCTTTTAGGAATAAATATGTTATATTTTGATTAATTATCCCAACAACTTGATTTATCACAAAATAAACTATATTTAGGGTAATTAAGGTTCCATTACTCATGCACACATTAAAGAATATCAAGAAGGAAAATAACACTAAGCATATAGTCAGTAACACCTAAAAATTCCAACTTTTCAATGATAAATTAGAGCATCAAAACATAAGCAAATCATAGCATGTTATATATGAAAAATTATTTACAACCTACAACCTACATCATGGTATAAAATAATAAAAAAGAATAAGAAAAGGGATAGAATCGCACTTAAAGGTCCAAAACCCTTAAAAACCTTGTGAATGAAATAATCAAAGCATTAACAAAAGTAGTCACACACAACACTATAATTCTATCTACTTATAGTAAACTTTAGTTTACCTTAGCTAATGCCCCCAAAAGAGAAAGAAGATAAACCTTGATTAGGAATGGAGTTTTCTCCAAATTTTCAAAGATCAATATACTTTTATTTAGTTGAAAATACCAATAGATTAGTCTCTAGTGCAAATGAGAAGAAACAAACAAGAATGATAGAGTTGTGGTGGCGAATGGGTGGTGCTATTGTGGAGGGGAAGCATTGGCCTTGGGAGAAATGGAGGGAGGTTGAAGGAGATGATTATGATGCGGTGGAGGATACGACAATATCAAATGGAGGAGTTAGAAGATTTTTTGTTTTTTCTGAATTTAGTGGTCAAGGGTAAATATATGAAAGAATAAGCTTAGATATTTTTTGAGTGTGGGGATAGTTTCTGACAGCCAAGGCTGATCATGGTCATTAATTTGGCTTGGTTTTGACACATAGAAGGCTAGGATATAGGTCCATGTGATTAAAATGCATATATGAGTCGAAATAGGAATTTCAGTAGCAATTAATGCCCAAAAATGAATAAATAAATGCTAATAATAATACAAATACTAATTAATATTTAAAAACCATTTATATATTATCAATACTAAAACATAATAGTCCTAATGTTTTTTTTTTCAAATTTTAGGTGGTTAAACGATTTGTTTCAAGGCATAAAATTATAGAATGAGCTGAAATGAAATGTGAATAATGCTTTTTAGTAGATATCTTAGATTAAAATTTTGAAATAACCTATGAGACTTAGAAAAGTATAAGAAAATAAAAAACTATTGAATCATAATGATATGGAAGAATATTTATAGGAAAATTTGGCTTAGAAGATCTTATAGAAATAAACTTATGAGAAATGGCTAAGAAATAGAAATGAAATGTTTCAAAAATAAAATAAGGGATTTTATTTCATTAAAGGGTATAATAAATGCACACAATTATTTCTTTTCTAATTAAAAAAAATTATTGAATAACTTAGGATATTAAATCATGGGATTCTACACCGTTAAATTTACACTACTATGAGTCCTCCACAACTTGGAATATTAAATGTACAGAGATGCTATCCCACTTCCACTCAGGAATCCAAGTGGTTAAACAGACCCTTTAGGTTTTTTATGCTTAATATTAATATTTTTAAAATTCAAGAACCTATCAATGAGGTTTTCTACCATCCACTTCATACAAAGCCACTAATAGATATGCTTCAATTCCTTCTATAAATTATCCCGACCAAGATGGACAAAATAAGGTACACTATAACCTTCCTCCAAAATCCTTATTTTTAGCTTAGTATAGATTAGAGGAATGAAGAATCTACTTTGGAGTTTGATAATGGCGCCATGATAAATTCAAAACCCAACAACTCTACTAAAATACCCCAAAACCTAATTTTAATATTTTTAATTAAATAAGGATTTATTATAAGAATTAATTAAATAAATTATTTTATTAAAATAAAAGGGGATTTAATTAGGGCAATTTAAGAATAAAATAGTAAATATTTTATTAGAAAAATTTGGGTTTTTTGCTAATTAAAATGGAATTTATGAAAAATCTTTTAAAAATCCTAAATTCCTGCACACGATCCCCTTCTTCCTACACAACCATCTCTGCCTGATTTGAATTTCGTCGGTCTCTATTTTTGCCGGTGAACCCTAATCGATCATCCCAAAATTACCGTCACTCCCCTATGACCTTATCCCTCCCTTTTACTCTAAATACCACCATAATCTGCCCTGTATCGAGCTTTTGATTTCTTACCTAGAAAACACCCGGCAATGGCGCCAAAAACTTGGCATGTTCCTACCCGCAAGTGTATGGGGTCAGAGTAGTAGTCAAGGTCGATCCCACAAGGATTGGTGAATGACCACTAGGACAATGATAGAACTTAACTATGTCTAGACTACGAGATGGTATGAAATAATAAATTGTAAGCTAAAATAACTAAATAAGCTAAAAAGAAAGGAAAATAGCACTCAAGTCACTCAAATAAATAGAAGAGCTAAGGTTCCGGTTCATCGCCCCCGATCCTCACATGTAATTGAAGATCACATCACAAAATAGTTCAACAATCATAATCAATCATGCCAACAAGGATAGAAAGTGTTGTGCTTTCTCAAGCCACAACCACCCTATTACATATCTATGGCCCTAACTATCTCTAGCTTAGAGTCTAATACAATGCAATGCATTAAAGTCTATAAAGTTTCCTCCTTTATTGTTGTAGAGGTTAAATTGATTGTCTCTCGACCTACAATTTAATCTCCCGTTGTGCTATTGGGTCTAATACTGGATTATCTCTCTATCTCACCGGTATTTCCCACACCGAAAATCAGAACCCGGCCGTGGTTCAAAAATCTGTCAATCAATCAATAACACAACACATACATTATGAATTGAATAAAAACGATGCAATAATTCAACACATTAGGATCGGGGAAAATTCCCTTCACCTTAGCACAAGATCTAGCCCATCAAATTCATAGCAAGAATATTAAAAACAATAAGAGATTCCATAGATAAAGAAAATGTCATTAGATAATACCCTTGATGTTTACAAATTCTTGCAAAAATTAACTTCTTGAACCTCCGTCCCTAATTTACAAGAGAGATCTTGATGAATTGGGGAAGAGGATAGAGAAGAGAGAAAAGATAGGGAGTGGAGGCTTTCTCGAGATATTAGAATAAGAGTTTTTATATTACCGCCTCGTGCATCGCTAGGGTTTCGGTAACAATGGGCTTCCCGTGTCAACTTTGATAATGATTCATATTTTGACCATAACGTTTTCATCATAACTCTGATTAAGCTGATTTTAGATGTGTTGGAAATATATTAAAAAGATATAAAACTTTTATGTTGAAAGATTTGCCAAATTAAGACCGTTTCTTGGTCTAAATTTCACTTCTTTTAGGCCCATATACTTAAAATATGCATTCTTTCTTTTCCCACTTTAACTTTTGCTCATCTTTGCTCCTTTTTTCTCCTTTCTTCTCCCTTTAAGGTTATTATTTTTCTTCATCCTTCATGAATTTTTTTTGATTGAGACCCTTCAAATTTTTACAACACAAAGGCAGTAAGAAGAATAAAAAGGGAGAATTCCAACTAAAATTAAAGGTAAAAACTCTTATAAACCTTAGAAATAAGATGTAAAAGTCACACTTATCATGCGCCGCCACCACTTTAGACACCATTGCCGCCACATTTGGCCAACTACGCCGCCCTCTCTACCCACCTCCTTACTCCCTACACCTCCCTCTAACTAACTAAACTACCCATATCCCTCGATTTGTCCTGCACAAGACACCCCGATCGTGTAAAGTCTACTTCTCAATCAACCCTTTCTTCCACCTCCACCGCCCTTTGCACCACCCTTAGCCACCACTTCCGCCACTTCCGCTACTCATTTCACCTTCCAAAAGCCTCTGTAGACTCTCCTCTACCTCCCTCTACTCTTCTTTTTCTCTTCCTCCCTCTCCTCCTCTCTTTATCTCCTTCTTCCATTTTCAGCCACCACCACTGCCTCCGTGTAGTGCCACCTTTGGCTACGCCACCACCCTCATTCTGTTCCTCTCCTTCTAGACAACCATAACCACCCCTACTCCCACCCTCATTCTTCCTATCCTTTCCCCAACCCTCAACTTTTCTCCTCTTCTTCTCTTTTTTCAGCCACCGCCGCCGCCGCCGTGCACCACCACCAGTGCCGCCTGTCACCACCAACCTAAGGTGGAACCCTAAACCCTCACAACCCTTTTTCATTATTTGTACAAGCCTTATTTATTTTGTTTTAATTTATTTCAATTATTTCGAATATATTATTATTATTATTATTATTATTATTATTATTATTATTATTATTATTATTATTATTATTATTATATTCATTATTATTATTATTATTAGTAGTATTATTATTACTAATGATATTCTTCTTATTTATATTGAGGGCCAAAGCCCTATTTTACTCTTATTTCGATTATTATTATTATTATTTTAAAGTAGGGTTGAAATCCTACTTTACCTTACTCTCGATTTATGATATTAATAGTACTATTATTATTATCATTATTATTATTATTATTACTTCATAATAATAATAATAATAATAATTATTATTATTATTATTTTATTATTATTATTGTTATTACTATTTTTATTATTAATCTTACTAATATTATTATTAGTATTATTTTGGTGAAGGGTCGAAGCCCTTATTCCACCATTTATTTCAAACCATATTATTATTATTATTATTATTATTATTATTATTATTATTAGTGTTATTGTCATCGTTATTATTATTATTTTTACTATTATTAATATTATCATTATTATTATTTTTAGCATCACTATTATTATTATTAGGGTAAAGTCTTCAAACCTTATATTATCAACTTTTACAATATTACTATTATTTATTATATCTTTAGCAAAATTAGTAATTAGTTAATGTCATTTTTATTAATATGTTATTATTTTATCAAAAACCTAGTCTTAGAATAAGATAGTAAAACATAAGTATTTTTGGTAGGAGGGACTCTAATATTTAGCTTTTCCCTCATATATAGGTCAGACCAGTCAAAGCCCTAAGGAGGCATAGGAGCGTGCTCTAAGACCAGAGTCATTTTAGGTAAGGGTGTAACTAAGGCTTTATGTGTGTTATGTGTATTATATGCTTTGGATGCCTTATATAATGTTGTGTTGTGTATCATGTGTTATTAGTTGACTATTTTATGTTGACTATTCTATGTATGGAGCAACATGGAGTTAAGGTATGATTGTGTACCTTCTTATTGTATATGTTAATATGTATATGCGGTGAAAAGTTGTGGAATGTGATGTGACCCTTTAGACATGCATGTGAGGATGTTAAATGTGGTATGGTATGGGGGAAAGGATAAAAAAAAAGGAAAACGGGAAGTAAGTTGGCCAAAAGGGAAAGAGGTTGACCAAGGGGAGTAAGTTGACCAAAGGGGAATAAGTTGACTAAGGGATGTGAGTTGACCTAAATAATTTAATGATCTATGGTTTTGCATGGGAGAATCTAATGGTGTTGCATGGGAGAATCTAATCTATGGTTTGCATGGGAGAGTCTAATCTATGGTGTTACATGAGAGAATCTAATCTATGGTGTTGCATGGGAGAATCTAATCTAGGGTTTTTTATGGTTGGAGCTAGGGTTTTGTATGGATGGATCTAGGGTTTTGTATGGATTGAGCTAGGATTTTGCATGGATGGATCTAAAGTTTTGCATGGAGGAATCTAGGGTTTGCATGGGTGAATCTAGGGTTTCACGTGGGAGTTTTAGGGTTTTGGATGAAAAGTTCGAAAGGTTGCATAGAGTGTGTAAAGTTTACATGGGGGTGAATTTTACGTATGGAAAGTTGATATGAGGTGTGAGGAAGGTGATGGAAGTGTTGTTTGGGTGTTTAAATGCTTTGAATGAAAAATAGTACGTGGGACAGTATAAGGGTACATAGGAGACCGATCTAGGGTTTTGTGTGGCGAAATAAGGTTTTGTGTGGCTACTTAGGGTTTCGTAGTCACACGTGTACTTGGTGATTAAAGTGTGATGATGAGAGTGGAGTCTATGGGTTGTGATGTGTGGAGTGTTAAAATGATTTAGGTTGTGTAAGATTGAGTAGGATGGGCCACTTAGGACTAAATTAGGGTTTCGGGATAAAACCCTAGAGTGAGGCGTTGAGTGGACTTGGAAGTGTAAGATAGTGGGCCTTGACCCTCATATATGGGAGATGGACTTCTAATGTTAGATAGGATATGGAGGAAAGGATGTTGAGGCAAGTTGGGAGGTGCATGAGTCTGATGATATGGAACGAGTCCGTGGGAGGATAGGTGTGGGGAGAGTGAGTCATGCATGTCTAGGGTGAAACTTCTAAATAAGACACTATAAGACTTAATCATTTTGTAACACCCCTAAAATGTACTACTGAAAAAATTTGTTTAATTAAAATAAAATTAGCGGAAGCAAATTAATAAACTGTGAATTCTGGGGATATTACCGCCACACTTAGTACCAGACCGATTCACTCCTACCGTTATAGTACCAAGTGTTAAGACTAAAAGAGTAAAACACAATTTACGAGAAATTCAAACATATTTAAATTAGAGTAGTGCAAGTAAACATTTTATAAGAATATAATCCACCAATAGTGGTTACGAGAAAACGAAGGCCACATCAAAGCTAAGATTTAAAAAGGGAAGGAATACAACCCTAGGAATTTCCAGTTCCTTATGCTCTTTTCCAAGGGTCCACTTGAATAGCTCCTAAAAACAACCTGCAAGGGATGCTGTCCATTGAATAGACAGGAGCCCCACGAATGGAACCCTTCAGTACTACGGTACTGAGTAACCCTTTAAAACACACTTAAAAGTAGGCACACAATGTAACGCATGATATACTACTATATCCATACATAACGACATGTGTAAAGATAATATCAGATCCATACCTTCACATATTCAACAAGCCAATCAGATATCAATGGTGTATACATAACATTCACTTTCGTACATCCGCATACTTAACAATTCAACCAAATATTAATAGGCCATAATGAACAATCGATACTTTTAGGGCCTTAAGACCATTAGTCCATCATTAATCAGTCATCGGATTATAAATGTCCATGTGAGTGTGGGAACCCCACTATTATAGCTATGGACCGGTCATGCAGGGCAAAACGCTCCTGTCCACTATTATTCGCCGGTGGACCGGTCTGGCCCTGACTCACAAGGTGCTCCACCGTAAGTAATTAGTGTCTTTCCCATATCTTATTGTTTTTACGTTTGGTTTGTTGAGCACGGAATCCCCCACTATTATAGCTGGTGGAACGTTCATGTAGGGAAAAATGCTCTTGGCCACACTTATTCGTTGGTGGACGGGTCATGCAAGGCACCCTGGTCCTAGCCACTATTATTCGCCGGTGGACCGGTCTGGGTCCGACTCAATATCTTCCTCTTTAAGTGATTAGTGTCTTATTCGTGTCTTATTCGAAAGTATTTCACCCTTGACATGCATGACTAACTATATCCACACTTATCCTCCTAGGAGGGCCCGTCCCATATCTTGAAACTTTTGCACCTCCTAACTCGCCCCAACATCCTTCCCTTAATCTACCTTCTCACACCGGGAGCCCAACTCCTAAGTGTGTGGGTTAAGCCCACTCACCGCCTTACTCGAGGGTTTTCTCCAAAAATCCTAATCTGGGCCTATGTGGCCCATCCTTCTCTGTCTTACACATCCCAAACTATTTCAACACCTTGTACGTCATGACCCTTAGATCTAACCCTCACTTTCTACCCCACTCATTCTCGTTTATTTTTATTATTTTCTTTTTATTTTTCCACCTTCTCACATTAGGGTTTCCTTTAAACCCTAGCTTGGTCTCCTACGCGCCCTTATACTGTCCCACATATTATTTTTCGCCTAAAGCCCCCAGACACCCAAATGACACTTCTATTACCTTCCTCACGCCCCGAGGCAACTTCCCATACATAAAGTTTGCCCCCATGCAGACTCTAACTATCCCATGAAAACCCTCGATTCTCCTACTCTTTCATTTTATTTAAGTCCCCTATTACCCATCCACTCATAGATCATGGATTATTTAGGTCATCCTTACCTACGTTAGCCAACTTACTTCCTCTTGGTTATCTTTCTCTCCCATTTCTCTTTTTCATGCCTCCATCCCACATCACCACATTAATTATCCTAGTATGCATGTCCTAAAGGGTCACATCACATCACATCATAACTTACAACATATCAATATTAGCACATACCAAAAGAGGGTATATGAACATACCTATGTTCCAAGCTGCGCTACACATGAAACATTTAAGATAATAGAATATAGAACATGACATATAATTATATAGGACATCCAAGGCATGTAAGACACATAGCACGCATTCGGCCTTAGCTACACCCTTTCTCGGTTTAGGTTACTGAGCTATCTCCCACACTTATTAGGCCACTAATCACCCTTCGTAATTGTTACACTTAATATATTTCCCATTTGGTTAGTTAGATTACCAATTTGCCCATTTCCTTTATTATAATTATTAAATTGCTCTTTAGTTGGTCAAATTACCAAATTATCCTTGTTCATTATCCTAATTATCAAATTACTCCTTTAGTTGGTTAAATTACCAAACTGCCCTTCACATTTACCATATTTACCATTTTACCCTTCTTCATTATTAAATTATCATTTTACAATTCTCTTTTATTAAATTATCATTTTACCCTTCTCAATTATTATAATTGCCAAGTTACTCCTTTCCGATTTCCACTTTACCCCTTTTATTTACAAAATTATCATTTTACCCCTTTACTTTCAAATTTACCATTTTACCCCTTAACTTCCAAAAATTACCATAACACCCTTTCACTTATAAAATTACCATTTTATCCTTAATTAAGAAATTATCATTTTACCTCTTTTAATTTTAAAATTACCATTTTTCCCTTCAATCACATAATAACCATTTTGCCCTTCAATTATCAAATTACCATTTTACCCTTTATTACAAAATTACCATTTTGCCCTTTTATTATAAAATTACCATTTACCCTTTTAATAAAAATTACCATTTTTCCCTTTTATTATAAAATTGCCCTTTTGCTCTTTAATTGCAAAATTAACATTTTACTCCTTAATAAAAAATTACCATTTTACCCTTTAATTACAAAATTACCATTTTTACCCCTTCACTTCCAAAATTACCATATTACCCCTTAACTTCCAAAATTACCAATTTACCCTTACTTCCAAAATTACCAATTTACCCCTTTTCATTTACAATTTACCACTTTACCCTTTTTACTTCCAAAATTATCATTTTATCCCTTACCTACAAAATTACTAATTTATCCTTTTACTTACAAATTGACCATTTTATCCTTGCCTCCAAAATTACCATACTACCCTTTTTAATTAAAAATTAGCATTTTGCCCCTTATTATACCACTTATACCAAATTATCATTACTACACAAAATATTAATATTAATACCTCATCCACAACTCTTATATTTAATATAATACTTATAAGCACCTATATATATATATATATATTAGGCCATATTCTTGTACAAGATAAATTACTAAAATATCCCTAAGGCTCACAAAATATTAACCATGCATTAAAGATCACAATAGCATAATACAACATGGATAATACTTAACATTTTTATTAACAACCAAACTCTTACCTTAAACAATATTTCCATACATAACATATAACCTAACATGCTTCTTTTCATCCAACATCACAAGAAACTACGCATATGATATTAAACATCATATATTAAGCATAATAACATATTAAAAATCTTAATGTGCTAACATACGTTAATCCATGCGTTTAAGTGGGATTTAACGGTTACCTTAATTCCCATGAAAATGAACCTTACCGGTATTCCGGTTAAAGGTTCAAGCTTTGATTATCATAACCAATACCTAAAAATAATATCAAGACTTATTACATTAGAAATAATAAAAATCAAAGTATAAGACTTTATAACGCTTAATTAATCAAATACTTGAATTAAAATATTATTATACCTTAAAATTATTACCCAACTAAATCAAGAAATGCAGCAACTCATGCTGCTCATGCAGCATGAGCTGCATGCAAAGAAATGGGGAGGAGGGCCTCGAAGGTGGGTAATAGGAGGAAAATGGGCATTTTGGGGTTAGGGTTTTTAGGCTAAGAAAAAGGGAATGCGGGGAGGATTTAAGGCAAGGGGAGGATGTAGAGGTGGAGAGGGGGTGTAGATGGTGATCGGGGATGGGTTGACGGCGGTTAAGGGCGGTGGAGGCAGCGGCAGCGAGGCTGCAAAGTGGTGCTGTCGAGGAGGGAGTCGAGATGGAGGGCTGAGAAGGAAGGAAAAGGGAGGGGGGAAATGAGGGCCTGTGGGTGGTGGTTTCAGCCAAAGGAGGCTTGGGGGTGGTAAAGGGGGTTGCAGGGGTTGGTTTGGTAGCTTAGGTGGCAGCAGAGGTAGCAGCAGAGGCAGCGGAACGGCGGTGGATCGAGGTGGTGCAGGGTGGTTGCCGAGAAGGGAGGGAAAGAAGAGAAAAAGAAGGGAGGAGGAAGAAGGAGGCTGCAGGGTGGCTTGATGGGTGCTGTGATCGTTCGGGGGTGAGGTAAAGGGTGGCGGGGTGGTGCAGGTGGCTGTTGGGGCGGCGACAGCGGTGGGACGACGACGATGAAGCAAAATAGGGAGGATGAGGGAAGGAGGAGAAAGGGATAGAAAGGAAGAAAAAGAGGGTTAGGGCATGCATATGGGGCTCAAAAAAATGTAGATTGATGCAGGGGAGGAGGAAGAAAAAGAAGGGGAAGAGAAAGGAGGAGGTAGGGTGGATCGAGGGCGGCAGCAGAGGTGGTAGGGAAATGGGAGTTGCAGGAGAGGGAGATGAGATATGGCAGGGCATGGGGGAAGGAAGAGAGGGATGGTGGGGCCCAGATGGTGTAGGAAAACGATGAGAGAGAGAAAGATAGGGGAAGAAGTAAGGGGAGAGGGTTGCAGGTTGGGCGACGGAGATGGCTGGGTGGTTGGGATTTTTGCCGGGGAAAGAGGAAGAAGAAGAAAGAAAGAAGAAGAAGGGGGGAAGCTGGGCGTGAGCGGGCGACCGAAGGGAAGTGTGTATGGGCCGGCCCGGTCGGGAAGAAAGGAAAGAAACGAAAGGAGGGAGGCGCAGCTTGGGTTGTCGACATGGGAGAAGGAGGGGGAGAAGAATGGGCCTACGACCTAGCTCGCAGGAGGGAGGCAAGGCAGGCCAAGGCCGGCGGCCTAAGGAAAGAAAAGGAGAAAGAAAGAAAAGAGAAAAAAGAGAAAATGGAGAAGGAAAAAGGGAAAAAGGAAAAAGGAAAAAGAAAAAGGAAAATGGAATAAAATAAAATAATTTAATTTATAATATAATAAAATAGAATATTTTTAGGTAATACATTTATTTAATAATTTAATTTAATATAATTAAAATATAAGGGTTTAAAAAGGATACTTTTAGTAAAATAATGGTTTGAAAAATTATTTAAATAATAAGAGTGTGATAAAATAATAAAATAATTATTTTAATTTATTAATATTTATATCCAATTTTATATACTCAAAAATCCATAAAATAATTAAATTAAATAGATTTAAAGGCTAATTTATCCCAAATAAAATTTATTTATTAAATTATAGGCTTTTAAAATTTTGGGGGATTACACATTTAAAGTGGAAGATTGTTGAGCTGGGCCCAGACCGGTCCACCGGCGAATAATAGTGGTTAGGGCGTTTGCCCTATGTGTGACTGATCCACCGGCGAATAATAGTAGTCAGGCATTGTGTGCGTTTTCGGTCCACCAGCTATAATAGTGGGGGATTCCGTGCTCAACAAACTGAACATAATTATGCTAAGACATGAGAAAGACACTAAGTACTTACAGTGAAACACCATGAGAGTCGGGGCCAAACTGGTCCACCGGTGAATAATAATGGTCAGGAGCTTTATGCCCTGTATGTTTTCGGTCCATCAGTAATAATAGTGGTCAGGAGCTTTGTGCCCTGTATGTATCCGGTCCACCGGATATAATAGTGAGGTTCTCGTACTCGCATGGATTTGATAAAGAGCATGGTGTGAAATGAGTATGATAAGAGATTGATTAAGTAATTAATCCGGACTATAAATGGACCTTTGTATTTTTACCTGAATGATCGTATGCTATTATGTTATCATGTTGGACTTTATGCTCTTTTTATTATTCTGCATAGTTTATGTGATTTTATGAGTCGGCCTTAGTGCACGATTACCTTACTCAATACGTAGCGTATTGATCACCCTTTTCATGGGTGCTGCTCATTCCCATGAGCAGAAGGCCCTTCTGACTTTGTGTAGGTAGGTGATGCATATTTTGATGCCTTTGATGTTCATGAGGCATCAGGCGGGGGTGAGTATTGAGCATTTGCTTGGATTGATGATTGGGAGTGACGTGGCCGGACTTTCTCTCTATGCTATTTTATTTCCTTCTGATATTTCTTTTCTGTATTGGATTTTCCTTAATTAAATATTAATGTTTGTAGACATTATTCCCTACGAGTGATTTTGATTTCGCACTCTGATTTCTATCTTATGATTGTTTTTACTCCTTTGAATTGTATACTTTTTACGTGTACTCTAATTTCTGTGTTATGATCCCTTTTTGTTCTTTTTATTAACCATTGGTTTAAGTATTGATTAAAGTTAACAAAAATTTCTTTTAGTCTTAACACTTGGTACTGGGATGGTCGGAGTGAACTATTCTGGTACTAAGTGTGGCAGTAACATCCCCAAAATTCATGAGTTTTAATTTAAGTGCTTTTGTTTAAAAAAATAGTAAATTTTGGGGTGTTACATCTACCCTTGGCTATATCCTATTAGATTGCCTCAAACTTGACTTCATCTGCCTAACTAGATCCAATCTCATAAAAATGGTCACTTATGATCGTGAGAGCACTTATCCTTGACTCATGGTCATCTAAACCAATAACATTAATTCCAATCACTTAAAAATATTGCTAAATCCAATCTAATATCACTAGAGTACCTAGTGAATGTGGAGTCTTTATATCAAGAACATTTGCTACAACCTTGGTCCTATCTTTATGGTAGGTTAACTCCAAATTATAGTCCTTAACTAAATGATGCCATATTTATAGTCTCATATTTAGCATTTACTAAGTCAAGATGTACTTGATGCTCTTGTGGTTAATAAATAACTTACATCACACTCTATATTGATAATGTTTTCAGATATTCAATGCAAAAACCACTAGAACGAGATCAAGATTGTGAGTCAAAAAGTTACACTGATACTATTTTAAATAGTGAGATTCGTAAGCCACTAACCTTCCATGTTGCATCAATATGCACTATAAACCATGTTTATAATCATCACTATAAATCTTAAACCCTGTAGCATCAAATGATAATGTAAGAGTCAAAGCCAAACTCCTATGGTAAGAGTCAAAGCCAAACTCCTCTTCAACTCTTCAGAAGCCTTTGTGCACCAACCATCATACTAGCAACATGTAATCTTATTCAATAATGAATTTAAAGAAAAATAAATTTTGAAAAAGTCCTAGTCAAAACATCTATAGTAGTTTTCTAACCCCCCAAAAGTTGCAAACCCCTCTAACACACGTCAGCGTTGACCACTTTAACACTTCTCTGTTCTTGAAGGATCAATTAACACTCCATCCCTTGAGATCACATGACCTATAAATGCTACCTCCTCAAGCCAAATCTTACACTTTTAGGGTTTGGTGTACAAATGATAAGTTCTAAACAATGACAAGGTCTTCCATAAGTGTTTCTCGTGCTCCTCATAAATCCAAGTATAGTTAGGGATGTTATCAATGAAGACCTCCAATAATTAGTCTAGATGCTAATGGAAGATTTGGTTGATGAACTCATAATATTTTTGGCACATTAATGTGTTAGAAGGACATGCCAGTGAACTCATGATGCTAGTACCTTATCCAAAATGCCATATTAGAATATTCCACTTGGCAATCCTTATTTGATGATACTCTGATATGAGGTCAATCTTAGAAAACACTATTGCACCTCTCAACTGATAAAAATATCATCAATTTATGGTAGAGGATATTCCTCATTTTCAATTGATTAAACCCCTTTTAGTTGATTAATAACCTCAACCTATCATCCTTTTTGTTCATAAAGAGTATCGGTGCTCATAAGGGTGATACACTTTGTAATACCCCACTTTTTAGGGTCTTTAATGTATGTTATTATAATACACCATTTATAAAATCCCTAATTATAAAATTGGGGATTGTGTAATTAGTTATGATAATTATTTTAGGATATTCTATATTAAATGTATTATTATTATTATGGTGTATCATATATATATATATATATATATATATTAAATTAGAATAAAATTTGGATAGAGTTTGAGTTATTAGTTTTAACCATAGTTGGGACCCTAACTCGTAACTATTTTACCAAGAAACCCTAATTATACTAATCAGATGTTTTTCCCTCAGTTCATCTTTTTCAAATAACAACCATACCCTATTGAGATTTTGTCATCTACTGCCCTTTTTTCCCAACATGTAATTCTTCTTCACACCAACCTTCTCTTTAAATTCTACTTTGTCCCATGTTCTCCTTGTCCATGTTTTGCTTGACCATGTTTGTTTGTTTGTAGCACACCATCATCCATTTAAGCTCCCCTTATCCTATTAGTTTTTATTGGGTATTTGATGTACAACAAAACTTTTGTGTTGGTTCGTTTAGGTGTTAGAGCAGTTTAAGTGGGATTGTGAATTCTTTGATAAACATAGGGGGCCGATGTTTATTTACACAGGTTGTATTTATTATAGAATATATTGATGTGAGTTTTGGGTAAAAATTTGAGAGTAAATAATAACATGAGGGGATCATTTTTTCCAAACACATACCATTTTTTTTCTTACTTTCTGAAACACATGTTTTTCCTTGTAGGATTTAATCTGGTATAAAAGAGATATGAGAAAACCCTAGCTATCAAGTTGTATGAACCGACTTCTTCTTCTTTTTCTCCATATAATTCTCCTTTGTTAGAGAATTGTTCTTTGCATAATTGGTTGATTAATTTGTTTAATTATTTGGTAATTACATAAGAACATGAATAAAGATATCTATTTCCCCTCATTTTTTATGTTTTATGATTGATCTATCAATTATTTATCATCTTGTTAATTCTGATTTTGGTTTGGATCCCTTCAATCCACATTTTTCCATAATAATTTGGTAACAAAGTTGTGGTTGTTGAAGAGATTTTCTAATCGGGAGGATTACAAAATTAGAAAATGAGAAGTTCAATTGGCCTTTTGATTTTAAATTATGAAAATTGAAGATGTGGGCGATTTTGATTGAGAATAGATTGGACATTATTTGGTCATTCAAATAATCTTGACTCAATGACGGATGAGAGACTTCAATAGGTAGATCTAAATTCCCTCTCTACCGTACAACTATACTTGTCAAATGAGGTATTGATGGAAGTGGTGAAGGAATCAACAGTGGCTATCTTATGGCTAAATCTTAAGTCATTGTATATGAAGAAATCAGTAGTGAATTAACTATTATTGAAGAGTTGGAATCATGACTTAAAATTAGGTGAGGGTCAATCTTTGAAAGCTCATTTGAATTAATTTGATTCTATTGTAATGGATTTGTATAATTAAAAAAAGTTAAACTATATGATGAATATTTGGCCATTATCCTATTATGTTCTTTGCTTGCTAGTTTTAAGCATTATTGTAAGACTGTGTTGTATGTAAATGACGAGTCCTTTAGGATGTGAAATGCATCATCCTATAATGGAATTTGATTGATAGTTAGTTGATTGACAGCTATAGGTACTCACATAGTGAGGGAATTGTAGTAAGGGGAAGAATTAGGAGTAGGGATTTGATGACTGTAAGAAATCCAGATCTAAGGCAAAAAGTTGGAAGAAGAATGTGACATACTATGGTTGTCATAAAAAGGGGCATATTAGGAAGTGTTTTCTTAATAGGAAGCCCGATGATAAGTATGGTGAGTCATCCGATATGAAGGGTGATACTGTTATAGCTAAGTAGAACCTTTGAAATCATGCAAAGAAGATCTAATAAAATTAGAGACAAAGGAAAGAAAAGCATAGCAAACCCACCTTCTCAAGGGAAAAATAGAGAACACAAGAGATGGAAGCTAATCCCTCACTCTTTACCCAAATCTAACCCTGTCTTGCTTATGATCAAAATAAGAAGGAACTAGAGAAAGGATCAGAAGAGGAAAGGAATATTAGAAACGAAAGTCAAGGATAAGAAATGTGGGTAAAACAAGTATGAATAAAATAGGGCAGTTAGGGAAGAAGGAAGAAAATAAAGTCTATGAGCTCTAATTACTGAGGGTTTCTGGTAGAAAAATTCAGGGTAAGGGGGTTATATTGAGACTCCAAGCCCTAGACTGAATCCAAGCTCCCAAATGCACATTTTTGAAGGTTCAAAGTTGGCATTTCTATCTTTCAACTCAAATGGTGAAAATTGAAATGTTCTAAAGCAATGTGCCTAAGAAATTTTAAACACGAGAAGGGAATAAAGACACCAAGGAGAGGGAATCGAAGTCCCCAATATGCAGAGGATGCAGGGACAAGTCATATGCTCAAGAATCTCATAGAAGAGAGAGAGGAGTAGGAAGAAGAAGACAAATGAGATGAAGTCATCAAAAGTGACTTATGAGAAATTTTTCCTCCACGAATCCATTAAAAATCGATAAAATATGTCAGGCATGCTTAAAAGCTTCGTAAAAATCATCAAAAATTCTCTAAGACAAAAACTCATGATGTTGTAAAATTTTAGGGAAAATGTTTATAGTGAAAATTGAGTTCGAAGAACAATCAGCTCAGTCAAACCAATTGATTGGTATCCCAAATTAATCGATCGGTTCATTAGGTTTGAAAAATCAAATTTAAGGAACAAATCCGTCGATTAGTACCTCCAAACTAGTCAATTGGTTTTCTGATAGAACTAACTATTTAAAAAATCAAAGTCAAGTTCAACCAAAACCATACCAACCTTAAACACACCTCCAAAACAAGATCAAACATGCTATGATTACAATAAAATGCATATAATAATACTGTTATGTATGGGTAAGATTGTTTTGTGTGGTAGGGATTTATTACCTATTTGCTTTAATTGTGGGGTATCATGCCTTAGGATGTAAATCATGCTCATTTTGATAATGAAATTACTTAATTACACATAAAAATAATAATTGTGTTCCTTTTGGCATGTTATATATATGTGGATAGTTGTCATACAATCTTGCACATTCTAACAATACTTTTCCATGATAATCATAAGAAGACAATCTTTCATAATGTTTGAATCAAAATAATTAATGTGAATGGTCTATGATTCCTTTGAGTAAGAGGAGGGAAATGTTTATGAGCCTAGTTCGTATAAGCTAAACCAATAAGAACCTAACTAGGTTAGAGATCAACACTAAAATCTTAGTACATGAAATCTATACTTGAACTCCCTAAGTATTATATTGGCCTTTGTGCTTTTGTTATAATGCATTGTATGGTTCAATAATCTAACAAACTTTTAGTTAGAGAAGTGAACCCATGATTATTAGTTGATTAACACTGGTGATGACAATCCATGATAAGTATATGTTGATGGTTCAAATCGTATTAATGATAAGATCCATTCCAGTTATTATCAATAGATAAATATGTTGCTTACAAAATTACTGAAAACTCAGGTATTTTAATTTACAAATATGATATGCTTGTTTAAGAAGTAGTTTAATGAATACATACCATTAGTCATTTCATCTTTGAGTGGCCAAAGAAAAAAAAAAAGGAAAAAGATGAAACATTGCACACGATTATGGAGGGGAAAAAGAGGGAGAGATTTGATCATTGAAGAGATCCAAACTTAATGGTCTTGCTTATAGCAACATGCTACAGGGATCGATCCAAATTTTGTGATGGATGGCCACTAAGGCACTATCATAACACTAAGGGGTGAGTCCATTTTGGAAGAATATTTACTTGGCAATAAAGTTATTGATACGATATTCCTTTCATTATTTTCTCCCAATCACAAAATCATCCAGAAAAGCACCAAATTCAGAGATTCTGGCGCATATGCAGGTGCTATCAACGACTTGTCCTCATTGGTTGCCACGATGGATTTTATGTTGTAAGAAGGTTGACCATCTTTTGTCCCGTTTCTCCTTAAATCCCCCTTTCCTTGTCACACCTTCGTCTCCTCTTCCCCTCAACCGAACCAGTTCATTTCTCTCCTGTGTTTCAGGTAAAACTCTCCCATCTCTATGCTTTGACGATCATTGATTTACTCATTTTCGATAGATGTAATGCTTTTTAGGTTCACGAAGATGAAGATTGTCGGGTCAATACGCATAGTTTATTCTAAGTATCTTGGTACTTGTTTTATCTGTCTGAACTATGAGATCGACTCTTTTGGTGCACCGTGCCATGTGTTCGATCCCTTGCTCCAGTGAATAGATCGCATCGCTATGTTTGTAATTAAAGTGAGAAATAAGAGCTTTGGAATTTGAATGAATCCTAGGAGAAATCAATGGTTTGGTTCCGAATCATGGATCTCTTCGATGATTAATGAAAAGAGAGATATATTGGCTTTTCGTATGTTGAGTTATATTCAAGTCTAAGCTCTAATAGCCCTTTACAAAAGGGTATAAAATTTAGATACATTGCATCGTCACATTATTTGAGTTGTCTCCCAGACCCAGTTGCAGATCTATCGACTTCTCATTTTATTCATCCACCTACTAGTATTCTCAGAAAGTGAAACGTGACAAGTTCTGCACTTGATGATATTTAATTTGTTAGTTTAAGGATTCTATCGAGCATTGATTTTATTCATCCACGGACTAGTATTCTCAGCAAGTGAAACGTGACAAGTTCTGCAATTCATGATATTTAATTTGTTAGTTCAAGGAATCTAGACTCATTTTTTTGTCGCTAGATGCATAACCTAGTGTAGATTTGAATCTCATCAATTCCAGATGACAGTGCTCCACCCCCCTCTTCCCTGACATGTGTGTTTGTTCTTGGCTGCCTATTCAGATATGGATAACCACTCAGCAAATGGAAGTGACGCAATGTCCATTCATTCACCAACTCGACCTGTTAAATTGAACGAGAGGATTCTTTCATCGATGTCCAGGAGATCTGTTGCTGCACATCCTTGGCATGATCTTGAGATAGGTAGATACACATAATAAGTATTCATGTTGGAAATTTTGGGTGAAGGTTGTATCACTGAGCTGGTGTAAGTCATGACTCTAACACCCAGAATTGCATTTGTAGGACCGGATGCACCCAGAATTTTCAACTGTGTAAGTCATGACTCTAACATACTCAATCCATCTCCCTCCGATTTTTATTTGCTTTGTGGCCAGCAGGGGTGTTTAGATACATTTTGGCATATGTTGCAGACTAATGAATCTAGCATTGCGTCGCATGACCGTTAACCCATTACGTTCTATCCAGTCATCCTTGCAGCGTCATCATTTCTTGTTCCCTGTTTTTGTTCGAATTTCAGTTAGCTCATAGTACTAGCTCAGATTCAGTTGCTGTGTTTGCCCCTGCATTCTCTTCCCTTTCAGTCACTTCTTCCCTAGGTCAAAAGGAGTCTGCAGGCGGATCAAAAGGTGTCTCAATTATTGTTCTTCCTTTGTTGGTAGGTTGTTGAGATTACGAAAGGTAGCAAAGTCAAATATGAACTTGACAAGAAGACAGGATTGATCAAGGTAAAAACAGATTTGCAACCAGTTCTGGCATTTTCCAAGCACCGAATAATCTCTAATAACCTGCTCCTAAATATCAAATTTGTAGGTTGATCGCATTTTATATTCATCGGTGGTCTACCCTCATAATTATGGTTTCATCCCTCGCACATTATGCGATGACAATGATCCCTTGGATGTACTGGTCCTCATGCAGGTATCTTTAATTTACTAATCATGTAAGCTGGCTTGATAAATTTTTTATGTTTCTGGGAAATATGTTTGGTTCTTGCCACTCTTCACTATACCTTCTTGGCCATCAATTGATGTTGGTATCCAGGTTTGCTAAGAGCAGACATAATAGCCGTAAACCCTCTATTAATTCTATGATAATGTTCAGGAACCTGTGGTCCCTGGCTGTTTTCTGCGAGTGAAGGCTATTGGGCTAATGCCTATGATAGATCAGGTAACGTTTTTATCGTTGAGGCAGAAGTAAACATCATGATAATAATAATAATGAGGAGGAGAAAACAAGGACGTGTTTAATTTTAGAAAACAAAGTTGTTTTCTAAAATACAATTTTCAGTTATTTAGAAATTCAGAAAATAAATTTATAACTTCTATTTTTATTTTTTTTATTGAAAAATTAGAAAACGCAGTTTTTCAATTTCATGAAAAAAAAAATGAAAAGCAACCTATGCTATACTATGTTTTTTGAGTTTAAAATATATTTTCTACATATTTTCTAATTGAAAAATTAATAATAATAATAATATCATTAATAATAATTATAATATCATTATTATTTTTAATAATTATTATTATATTAATATTTTATTAATATTTATCAATGCTAATATTAATAAAATAATACTAATGATATTATTGTTGTTAACATAATTAATAATATTGTGTATATTATTATTATTATTAACATTAGTATTCGTAATAATATTGTTATAAAATTTAATATTAATATTGATATTAATTTTAATATTTTTATTAGTTTATATTAATATTAATATTCATAAATAATATGATGCTAATTATTAATATCAGTATTAACATTTATAGTAAAATTATTATTAATATTAATTAGTAATAATGTTACTAATAAATTTAATAACATTATCATCATGAATATTAATATTATTATTAGTAATAATAATAATAATAACATTTTTAATATTATTATTGATTTCATTAATATTAATAAAACTTTATTATTAATGCTAATATTTTATATTTACTAATATTTCTAATAATAATAGTGTTTTCATTGTATTATTTTTAAGAAAATTATGAAATTATTAATATTATTATTATTATGAATCTTAATATTAGTATTATTTTTAACATGATTATTATAAGAATTATTACTGTTGTTATTATTACTATTTTCATTGTTAATATTAATAATAAAAATAGTATGATTTGTGAAATTAATAATAATATTTTATGAATAATGTTGGTAATAATAATAATTATTATTATCATCATCATCTAATATAAAAGACAATGAACATATTTTTAAATTTTTTAGGTAAAAAGATAGTTTTATAATATGAACAAATTGACAATTTTTTTAAATGTTTCATAGAGAACTGTTTTTATTATTTTTCATAGAAAATTGGAGGTGAAAAACAAAAAGACACCCCAAGTGTTTCTTTTTTGTATTCATTCAGTTTTGAATTTCCATTGGTATGCTTTTGACTGACTTGTTTGAAGAAACTAGGGGGAGTCTGATGACAAAATCATAGCAGTATGTGCTGATGATCCCGAGTATAGACACTACAATGACATCAAAGAGCTTCCTCCTCATCGGCTAGCTGAGATACGTCGCTTTTTCGAAGATTGTATCCTCCCCAAGACCTTAATTGAGAAATCTGCGTTATAATCTCCATATTTGGTTTTCAATAGGCTAGAACACGAGCACACACTCCTTTACACCCCTGCACACACACCTAATCTACTGATACGTTTCATCGGCCGCGTCGTCACTCGCAAAGAAGGAAAAAAAGTGGTACCTCTTTGGACAGGGTGCCTCAGTGGCGATCCCTATCCTTATATTTTTGAGTCTTAATCTTCATGTTAGAGGCATGTTTACTGCTTAACTAACACGATAGACAAAAAGAATGAGAACAAAGATGTGAGAGTCGACGAGTTTCTGCCTCCAAATATTGCCTATGAATGTGTCCAACACTCGATGTAAGTGACCGCAGACCATAAGCTGCTTCAACCGCAGCCCTCATTCCCGGTTACCCTTTCATTCTTCTCTTCTCTTCAACTAACGAGCTTTCGTGCGTGTCGATGCTGCGCAGGGACCTGTATGCTGAATACATCATGCACACTCTGAGGCGTTAAGAGATGTACCGTGGCTTCATCAATAAGCGACTTTGTTGAGGAGATACAACAACCAGTTCTAAATTTCTCTGAGCATTTTCAAACAATTTTATTTTTTTCCTGTCGATTACACATCCCCAGTTGAAGGATTTACTAAATATATTTCCCTGCTTTCTATACGCACTATCATCTGAGTCAGCTCATTTAGTGTTTAGGCTTTCTGGTCTCAAAGGTCAGGGGCTTATATGCAATAGGGCCATTTTTTTATGTGCAAGAGACTAATGATTGGTACGATATTGAGAATATATTGTCTCTGCTTCATCTGTTAATAACTTGCATCATGATATTTGTGAATAATCAGGATTATACCTAGCCTTTTTATCCCTCTTATGCCCCAATAGCTTCTACCATGTTTTCCTTTTTTCTTAACAAGTTTGCACGGGAATCAGGAACTGAATATCTTTATGCATCCAATCCAACATGACATTCTGAAGGTCGTGCTTGGTATAAAGGGAATAGGTACGGGGGGATGAATTAAAATGACTGAAATAGATTCAGGGAATAAGATAAAGTCGTAATGTTTTTACTATCCTTCATGCTTGTTTGGTATTGAGGGGACGCTTGCTAAGGGAATAAGTCAATAAGATAGTTCAGGTGGTCGGCGAGAAGTCTGGACTGGTCGACGACGGTCGGTTATTGGTTTGGTAGTAAAGCGGTGGTGACTACGGTCGGTTATTGGTTTGGTAGTAAAGCGGTGGTGACTGGTGTGGGTGCTGGATAGTAAAGTTTTGCGGTGGATTTTGGCTGTGGAAATGGACTGATCCTCCGGGGGGGGGGGGGGAGTGTATATTCGTTTTGTTCCCCTCAAATAGCAGTAATCGATCTCTCAGGAATTTGTTTTCTGACATTTCATTTACTCTGCAGGCCAGCTCATATTATAAAGCTCGCACGGCGAGTTCGCGTTTTAGTTTTATTAAGTAACATTTTGTTAATAGTTTGACCCAGGGCCGGCCTTAGGTATTTTGAGACCCTAGGCGAATATATCAAACGAGGCCTTTTTAATATAATAAAAAAAATTATTTATATAGAAGAAAATTATTTAAACTTAATTTTTCTTGCTTTTTTTGATGCAAATTCATTTATTAGATGTTGAAAATCAAGTTTTGATACTAAATCTTTTTCAATCGATATAATGGCTAATCCGTTTAATCTTTCTTGAGACATGGTTGACCGTAGAAAAGATTTTATAATTTTAACTTTGAAAAACTTCTTTCTACTGATGCAACTGTAATAGGAATAGTTAATAGCACTCTATATGTAATAAAGGCATTTGGAAATGAATTTAATTTTTGTATGAAATTAATAATACCTAATGGGCCTTTTTCATCATCTTGAAAAACTTCTTTAAACACTTTTAGTTCAAAAAATAAATCTAAACCATCAAGATCTGAAATTGTATCATGTTTCAAAAAGAATTCTAGATTAAGACAACATGTTTTCAAACTCTCATCATCTAATGATTTTAACTTATTTAGATCATATAAGAAACCAAAAACTTCTTCATATAGTTTAAATTGTTCAAACCTACTTTCAAAAGAAGAAATAGCTTGATCAATCACATAATAAAAGTAATTAATTTTGAATGATTCTTCAGGAGAATGTGCAACATCATCGGTATTATTTTCATCAAATTGTTTCTTCCTACGAATTATTCTTCTTTCGCAAAATACAGGTTCTATATTCATCTCAGAAGATATTTCTTTAGCTGAAATTAGTGCTGTTGTGAACCCAGTTTCTCTATAATTTTTTAAAAATGAAATAAGACCTTTTAAATGCTTTATAGCAACATCAATTTGCATATCTTTGGCTTGTAAGGTTTTACTAACTGCATTAACAACAAATAATAAATCATACCAAATTACAATGCAGAGTAAAAATTCAAAACTTTCAAGTTCATATGTAGCCAAACAATAAGCTTCACTTTTTGTCTTAGGATCATTACTAGTTTCTACTAATTCAAATAGGGCATCTCTTATTTGTAAAACTTGAAATCTGACTGCTTTAACACTTTCAATGTGACTTTCCCAACGAGTTTGTGATAGTGGTTTCAAGGTTAAAGAAGGTACATGTTCTTTCATAATTTTCCATCTTTTAGTAGAAGAAGAAAATATTGAATAAATACGTTGCAACACACCAAAAAATGTAATAGCTTTAGAACAACAACTAGCCATGTCAGAAAGCAACAAATTAAGACTATGACAGCCACAAGGAGTATAAAATGATCGAGGATTTATATCTAATAACCGCTTTTGCAAACCTTGATGTTTTCCTTTCATATTAGAGCCATTATCGTACCCTTGTCCTTTAATATCATTAATGTCAAGGCCAAGGTTGTTTAATGAATTTTTAAGTTCACTAAAAAGTCCTTGACCTGATGTATCATTAACATTCAAAAATTCTATAAAATATTCTTCTATTTTTATGGGAAGAGATGAAATATCTACAAATCTTAATACAAGGGACATTTGTTCTTGATGACTTACATCAGGAGTACAATCAAGTATGATAGAAAAATACTTTGATGCTTTAACCTTTCTTACAATTGTGCATTTTATCTCATTTGCCAGCAAATCGATAATTTCATTTTGTATCCTATGGCCAAGATAATGATCATGAATTTCACATGATTGAATACGTCTAAAATGTTCTTGCATTATAGGATCAAATTGAGCAATCATTTCAATAAGACTTAAAAAATTTCCATTGCTATCTGCGTAAATTTTTTCATTTGTTCCTCTAAATGCCAAATTATTTTTTGCAAGAGTTTTCACGACACCAATAATTCTCAATAATACATTTCGCCAGTGTTCTTTCTCTTTATTTATATGATCTTGTAGCCTATTATCAATTGTTTTTTTATTTTGTAATCTTGCATTCGCATCAATCCAAGAAGTCATATTAATGATGTGTTCATTGCTTGTTTCATGTGTCTTAAGCTTAGCACCAAGATTTTTCCAATCTTTGCAACCATCATATGCTAGTTGAAAATTAAAATTTGACTTTGAAAATAATTTACAACAAAAGCAAAATACTCTATCTAATTTCTTGGAGTAAACTAACCATGTTCGATCATGTATTTCTCCATTCCTTAATTTTCTAGTATAATGTATTATGGAAAAATGCCTTAAGTTTTCATCTTTTGGAAAATCTTTATTGTCATATCTAATAGGTCCCTTCTCTATTATCAAATCTCTCAAATTATTACTAATATTTTTCCAATTTCCAGGATCATATATATCAACATCTACATATGAATCCATTATTTCCATACATTCATTTTTCTCTTCACATCCTTTAACTTTTTCATTATACTCTAAAGTATTACTAATATTATCATCACTAATATGTAGTTCATTTGCAAGATTTTCACATGTATTTTTTGAAGTATTTTGATTACTAGTGCTAATAAATCTATCAAGTGCACCTTTTTGAGATTGAATAAATTCTTCAATTTTTCTCTTTTTCTTACGTTTTTCATATCCTGATTCATACTTTCTAGTAGACATCAGTAAATATAAAAATAAATAACACAAAGTAACATAAATAACAAAATTTTACAATAATGAATAATCTAATGAAATAGAAATTGGAAAGTAACACCTGATCTTTGTCTTGGAAAGTAGCAAGGATTCAGTATTTGGGGAAGTCGGGAAGAAAATTGAAGACAATGAACCGAAGCAACGGTTACCGAACAGATGAAGGCTAAAGAGTGTGAATCCACCCAATGCCCCACTGCCTGACTGAGCTCCTGTGTCCTGTCCTGAAACTCGAAGCAAGCAACAATGAACAAAAATGAGCACAAAAAATTTTCAGCTTCTCTGACTCTGGACTCTACTTCTCCGAACAGATGTGGCTAAAGAGTTGTAAATCTGTGATCTTTTTTTTCGTTCTTGACACAGGGTTAGATGAGAATCGTAATTTGTAAATGGTGAGTTGAAGTTGAAACTTGAAACAGATATTTATATTAAGTAAACATAATTTTTTTTTCCGTTGATGATAGAAAAAGATACTAAAATTAGCAAGAGAAACTGAGAAAGAAAAAAATTTACCTGTCAGCAGGGAAATTTTTTTTTGACATTTTCCCGTTTCAGATTTTTTTCGCCCGTTACTGCTTGAATTGAGACTGAAAAACACAGATATATCATCTTCATATCTTCAGAATGTTCCATTTTCTTTCTTCCTTTTCTTCTCTGTTTCATATTATTTCTTCTTCCGTGTTCTAGCTCTTCTCTGTTTCATATTCTTTCTTCTCTGTTTCTATTTCGTATTCTTCCTTACTTTGGCTTCTCGATTTTCATCGACCGGCAATTCTTATTTGTAACTTTTACTAAGTTTATTATTAATTACTGAGTACTGACATAAAGGTTCAGGCTTTTGTCATTTCTACGAGACTATGACAAAAGTAAACAACAGCCAGCCATACGCGTGCATAAGTTAAATTATTTTACACTATATAATATATATATTATAATATATATGTGGGGCCCTTTTTTGTTCTTGGCCCTAGGCCTGTGCCTTGTTGGCTTTACGTAAAGGCCGGGCCTGGTTTGACCTATATATATATATATATATATGTTGTAAATATTCTATTTATATATTATAGATGAATAATTTATAAATATATAGTCTTAAATTATAAGTTTAATACTCTCATTAATGTTATAAGTTGTAGTAACTTCTCCATTATAATTCCATCCCAACTCTACATATCTTTCACCTCCGTTTATATTCTTTAAATATTTCTCATGATGGATGTAATAAGTGTAGGTATTATATATGTAAGTGTAGGTATTATATATGTAGGATTTGTGAATTGTAAATGGAAAAATGAATCCATACCTATGAATGAGAATAAAAAGTCACATTTTCTCTTTCTATCTATATTATTTTATATCTCTCTTTGAATACGTTATGAGCACAATTATACTCTCTCTCTCTCTCTCTCTCTCTCTATATATATATATATATATATATATATGTATATATGTATGTATGTTTATGTGTTGATTTTGTTCAGGGGTGTTAGCAAATAACCATGAAGTTGATGTCAAGTTCGATCGGTACTTGATAAAAGGGAGTGTTCTATATTTATTAGTCATTATATTATATGAATATGATTATTATGCGTCATATAAGAGGAATCTACCATTTTTGTTTCTTGTGGGAGATCTCAATTTTTACAGGTATATGAAAGGTCACATACGTGACATATCTTGCAATCAAGTAAATTTTAAGAACATTGATCCCTCACTTAATCTAAATTGATTAAGAGTTTTAAGGGGAGTATAGTATGATCCTAAAATTGGCTCAGAATAAGGAAATTTATTTTTATCTCCCCTTTATTGTATTCTTATGCTAATTGATATTTTTATTAGTTTTAATTGTATATATTGGCAAATATGTAATTTAATTTTGATTATACGAGTGCTGATCTCCCTTCTAATTATAAGATGGAGGGTAAAAATAGAAGATGGTAGAAGGCTAAAAGTCTTCCGTTCAATAAACTCAAATTGGATCTAATATGATCAATTAAAAGATCAAAAGTGATGGATTAGCGACCATGCCGCCCATCACCATATGTAGATCTCTATCACTTGAAGATGATGGAAAACTATCTAAAGTGGTAATATTTTAAAAAAATTACTTAAATTTAAATGTGACGGATTGACAGTCTCATCACCCATCACTACATACATACATATCTCAATACTTGAAGTTGATTGGAAAATATAGTACAAATCTCCATTACCCTAAGTTAATGGAGGGCCACCAAAATGGATAATTTTTCCCGCATACTCAAAGTATGGATGGATGATTGTACAAGTGTTGGTAGAAGCATGAAGCTCCCAACCAATTATATTATTTACAAATATGTCCATGAGGTACAAAAGGATATGATACAATTGAGGTGAAAGCCAAAATTTTCACCTAATGATTAAATGTTCCTTGAGACCTTATGCACAATTCGATCCTAAAGATCGAATGATTAAAAGGTTAATTAATACCTTATGTGCAATTTGATCGAGGAGATCAACTATTTGAAAGTCTTTTACGACTAATGTAATATTGGTAAAGAAAATCGGATGGTATTAAATATCCCAAGTGTTTTTCAATCCAAAAGATCGAACTATTTGGTGGTCTATAGACCCCCACACTAATTTTATTTTTGCATTTTCTAGATATGTAATTTTAATTCTTACAATTTAGTTTATATAATTTTAAGTTTCGCAATATTTAAAGCATTTATTCTAATCACGAAGTAGTGATGATGACTTTGTGTATAATTTTTCAACCACTTATTCATAAGACCATACACCTACTTTATAATTTGTAGTGGTCAAAACCTACCATAGTCAAGTCTCTTCCACCACCGTAGTGGTTGGAGTATTTACAATAGTCTCCCCATTATATTATAATTTTAGTGGGTAGAGATATTTTGATAGTTGAAGCCTAAATCTTCCCATCCAATAAGTAGTTTAATTGTTTAAGCTTGAAGCTTTCCATTCAGTTATTAGTATAATGGATGAAACATGAAGTTTTCCATTTGATATAAATAATTTAATGGTAGCAGCTAAATGCTTCCCATGTCATAAACTTGAATATGATCTAGATGATCAATTTATCCTATTGAAATGCCTTTGTACATTATATTATTAAATATGAAGTATTTTATGAGCTTATAATTGATAAGAATATAAATGTGTATGTGGCATGATAAATTTATTAAAGGGTTTCTTGATTTAACAATCGGATAACAAAATTGTGCATGATATTGTACCTAAGTTCCTGAAGACTTTACTATGGTATATGAGTATTTGATGGTATTATTGCCATCAAGATCGGTCAGAAGTAAGCCCAAGATAAATGCACAATATATGCATTTGGTATATGTGAAAAATCAAAAGGTATCATTAACCAGAAGTTAGTAGACCATAAAATATTATCTTTGTGGCATGAGAAATAAGATCACATTAGTGCACCAATGATAGGGAAGATCATTGAAGCGTGCACGAGCACCCATATAGAATTCTAAAGATTCATTTTTTAATTGGTGATCTCATATAAATGACATATTATTCTTAGTAAATTTATAGTCGTGATAATGTAAGAAAACACAAAATCTCCTATGTACTTGATAGAATTCAAGTTGACACATGTGGACCATTTTAAATTTACCATGGTACATAATGATGTATCAATGTAAGGTCACATGTTATATTTTGCAACAAATATTAGTGCATTGGCACAAAAGTGAATAGGCATCCAATTGGGCTAAAAATGCAGTCAATGCTTCAAGATGGAAGCAAAATGACCTGGTAAGGTCATTAATTATGCATTTGATTCGTAGATCCTTGTTAGTAAGGTCTATAAGTGATATGCAAATATACATGCAATGATTTTTGGTATGTATCAGTCACATATCACATTAACCCTTAAGCCAAGTTAATTGAGATTATTGGATGAGTCTTTTGTGTGCTTATAATCCCCCATGAATATGAAAGTAAGCCACAAAGAATGATAGAAATGTTTGTTTCTTTATCCATAGGGGGAGAGAAGAGGACATTGAGATTATAAAGCAAGCAAGTACTTAGAATATGTCTTCCATGAGATATGGACCTAAAGAAAAATCAAAGTGCACTTGATTATGCTTATGCTTGCTAAATGTAGCCTAGCTACCATTTGCATTTGTTATGGCCAAGAAATTATGAAACCAATATGTGTTTTAACTTAATTTCCAACTCACATAGAAGTCCTCGTGGTAACTTTAAATAATTTAATAGCAAGTATGGTATGCTAGAAGTGTATGATAAGGGTTTAAAGAGCTAAACCCTCAAAAGAGGAGTTATAATCCTTTAAAAGGATAGAAAACTTGCCATATTGAGTTGACATGTCCATATGGATAGAATCTGATAATATATTCCACTGGTAAATGAAAATATTCATTAATCATCCTTACACCGGTGTAAGGTGGCATAAGGTAGGCATTAGTGATGTCTTTACCTAAATAGTTACAATTGACAATGGATAAAAGTGATAATTATTCTCAATTCATTATGGAATGTTATTAGATAAATTATTATCAAATTGAAATATTCAAATGTATCCCCTTATTGAGCGTGATTTGTATGGACAATAAGTATAACATTTGAATGTGTCAGACCAATTGGCTATAAGTAGGCATTTTTAAAGAAATGATTTAAAAGTCAATTTGGTGACACATGTCTTTGTACAAAAGCCAAAATTTTGTCCTTGATAGGGTTTTTATTAGTGAAGTTTTCAAATAAAAATACTATTAAAGTGTGCTTGTACATGCAAACACAAATATATGTAATATGACATATGAAGGACACATACTAAGTTAAAGGAATAAAATTGTGCTCTTTTCCTTATCCATGGTTTTATTCCATTGAGTTTTCTTGGCAAGGGTTTTAATGAGGTAGTATTTTAGATATATACTCTTAAGGGGGAGTATTGTAAATATTAAAAGATGTACATCCAATGGGGAATGTTGTAAATATTCTATTTACATATTATGGATGTACAATTTATTAATATATATTGTATTAAATCATAGGTTTAATACTCTCATTAGTACCATAAGTTGTAGTAGCTTCTCCATTATGATTCTACCCCTCTACCTATCCTCCACCTTATTTCATATTCTTTAACTCTTTCTCATGATGAATGTAATAAGTGTGGGTATTATATATACGGGATATTGTGAATTATAAATGGAAGAAGGAATCCATATATATGAATGAGAATAAGAAGTCGCATTCTCTCTTCTTATCTGTATTGTTCTATCTCTCTCTTTGAGTTTATCAATATTACAACAATATATATATATATATATATATGGCCTTGGATTATACTTAAATTGCAAAGTTGAGTTAACAAAAAAATTGAGTAAGGTTTTGTGTGAAAACCCTATGATAAGAGCTCAACATAAATCAATATTGTATAAAGAGCCTACATTGATCACAACGGTGAATTTGATATTTTGACCAAAAAAATATATTAAACATTTCATTAAAAAAATCTAAACGTGACAAATCATTGGGCCTATTTACAATTAAACATATCAAACAAATCATGCAAAATAGCTAAACTAATTAACCGTTTCATCCCCTAACCATTTGGTCGGTGTGGGTTGAAACTAGCACATACAAAAAAATTTCTAGCTTAACTGGTCGACTAAAAGCCCAAAAACACAACTTACCATTCATACCAAAGCAAAGCCTAATGTATCCATACAATCTTATCATGCTCCTAAATCTTAAAAACTCCTATAAAATTTATGCTAACATGTT
The DNA here is from genome assembly GCA_030549775.1 of Tamarix chinensis. Taxonomy (NCBI): domain Eukaryota; kingdom Viridiplantae; phylum Streptophyta; class Magnoliopsida; order Caryophyllales; family Tamaricaceae; genus Tamarix; species Tamarix chinensis. Next base: position 88,993,439 of record CM060179.1, read on the forward strand.
GATTGTATCAAATCATGCTCAAAATTCAAATCAACCCTTATGCCTCAAGATCACCAAAATGGCCAAATATTCCATCAAACTCTAGGAGTTTTGCAAAAAATTTGGAATCTGAAGTCAGAAAATTTGATTTTAAATTCTGGATATTCGATATGAAAATTTAAAATTAGAGTGGATATTTGATCTAATCAATATTAAAATTGGTCGGAGCTAATATTTGATCTCATATTTTTTTAGATTATTCGATATAATTAAAATATCCAATTTATAAGAAAAATATTTTTAAATAAAATATAAAACTATATTATTTGATTAAAAAAATTATAAATATAATTATTTAAAATAACCTAATTTTAAAAATAAATCTAGGCCAAATATTTATGTAAGTTCTAAGAGCTTAAAAATAACTACTACTAAATCTATAAGTCCAACGGGTAATGGCTCAAGACTACCCTACTCTCCACTTTGGACTTTATCTGTATCTACCAATATCTAACTCTTAGCCTTAAATTTTTGATCCTAGTCAATAGTCGCAACCATTCCCACCTAGTAGCACAACAAAACACAACCCCTCCCTCTTGTTCTTCTCTTCCCTTATTTCTGCTTTCTCACTCGTGACCTCGTCTCTCCACATTTCATTTCTCTCCATTGATTTGGTTCGGAAATCGACAATCCAAGTAAATAATGTCTAGATTCTTGGCTTCTCTATTTGATTCTCACTTATTCTATTTACTCATTTTCTATTTGGAATTTTCATTCTTGTTTTCTAGGGCATTGTTCTTGTTTGTTGATTCTTCTCTTCAAAACTTATTTTTCCATTTAAGGTATTAGATAATTGTTTTGTTAATTTTTCTATTATTTTTTTCTCTAATTCTATATGGTTTTAGGGTTATCAAGGTTGGTTATGCCATTTTTTATTATCTCTACATCAATTTAGTTTGGAAATCGACAATCTTAGTATTTTTTTGTTAATTGCTTGTTAGAGTTTTGCTTGGCATTTTGTTTTCATCTGAATATTTTTTGTACATCTATTTTGATTTATTCTCTATTCTTATATATGTAGTCGGTAGTACCATTTGGTTGGTTTTTCTTTATTTCTCTACATCTATTTCATTAGGGATTTTCTCGGTAGTCGGTACCCATTTGGTTGGTTTTGTTTTATTTCTCTACATTTATTTTTTTAGGGATTTGTTTGGTAGTCAGTACCCACTAGGTCTGTTTTGTTTTGTTTTGAATGGATACCTTAGTATTCTGACTTCTAATTGTGGAGGTTAATGTGTGATTGATCCACAGAATTTGACTAATGTTGATTTGTAAGGTTATGAGATTATCATTCATTATATTGGAATTTGGCTACTGATGGTATATAGATGTTGTAAGATTATGAGAATTTTCATTCATTCTTATTTATTGAATGCCTATTTTGATTATTAAATGAATATTCTAATTTATGATATACTAAGAATATAAGATGTAGGCTTTTATATGAACTCGAAAGTCACTAGGTTAATATAACTAGTAAAGACTTTTATTTGATATAACTTAACAACTGTAGCAGTTCCTTTGAAGTGTATCTAAGATAAAGAAAAGAGGTCATTGAGCTGAAAAGAGTAAGCAAGGAAATTATAGTTAGCTCGGTTAGCTGTCTTTAGCTTGATCTACATTTAACTACCATTTAATTTGTGTAGTAAGGGTTCAATTGGACCTAGCATAATTATCTTTGATTTTTTTATATTGGTATAAATAAATAAAACTTATGATGATTAATATTTGTTCATAAGTATTATATTTATTTTATTTTTGCTCATATAATATAATTGTAACATCTAGCACTAGCAAATAGTAGCAGTACGGAATCAGTGAATGGGATTGAAAATGATAAAAGTGGGACACCAAGTATTTCACCAGAAATGACTATTCATTTCCTATGTCCTCCACTACCCCCATTGTCCCCATTAGAACCTGCTTAAAATGAATAATCTAAAGCTTTTAAAGAAAGTAGGAATGAGGGTGGGCCACTGGCCAAAAAAGTATAGATCATGGATTTGGGATTATTTAAAAAAAAATACCATATGATAATAAAAATGATCAAAAGGTTATTTGTATTTATTAACACAATTAATATGTGCCTGGTCTTTCTAAAGGCAATTCAAACTTGGGTAATCATTTAAATACTTGTTAGAAGTATCATGTGAATATATATGAGAAATAATTCATTTTAAAAAATGAATGCTTTTTATTGTGATGGTGATCTTCCATCATTTGCGATAACCAGCGTTATTAATTAAAAATTTTAACCAAGAAGATCATAGGAAAACATTGGTTGAAATGCCATTTCGATTTGTAAAAAAGGAGGGATTTAAAAGGTATATGGAAAAAACACAACCTAGAGTAATAATTCCTTCTCGGACTACTATTACTAGAGATACGTTATAGATTTTTATAGGAGAGAAAACAAATTTGAAGGCATTTTTAAAGAGTTGCACAAGTCAAAATTTTCTCGCCATTGATACACGGGCTACTTATCAAAACTTGAGTTACATAGTTCTTATAGCTCATTTCATTGATAAGAACTGGAAATTGCATAAAAATATTATTACTTTTTATCTAATTGCTAGTCGTTCTAGTGAGATTATTGGTAGATATATTGAAAGATACTTAATTGATTGGAATATTGATAAGGTGCTAGCTTTAATAGTTGACAATGCAAGTTCAAATGATAAGTACATTGATTATTTGAGAGAACAACTCAAATGATAAGTGCCTTGTTATGAAAAAGGGGTTGAAAGAGTCTAGAGATCATATTCTTAGAGTTTGATAAGATGTGAGATATCTGAGATCAACTCCCTCTAGATTGAGTAAATTCAAGTCATGTGTTGAGCAAGAGAAATTAGAGTCCAAGAAAATGTTATGTTTAGACATTGAAACTAGGTGGAATTCTATGTATATTATGTTGGATGTTGCTTTCAAGTTTAAAAAATAATTTGATTTAATGAAAAGAGATAAGAAATATAATGTTGAATTGGATAAACCAAGGGGTATGCCAGTTGAAGATGTTTGGGAGAATGTGTGCGTGTTGCTTTCTTTTTTAAAATATTTTTTTATGAGATAACTTTGAAGATATCTGATTCTTTGTATGTTATGGGTAACATGTATTTGTAAGATATTTGGGGTATTTTGAAAATGATTGGTGTTGCTAGAGATAGTGATAGTTTTGAAAAAAGTGTGATGGCTTTGGGTATGAAATCTAAATATGATAAATATTGAGGAAGTGCTACAAATATCAATGTGTTGCTATTTATTGTTGTGATTCTTGATCCTAGGAGAAAGATGAGATTTTTACATTGGGAAATAAATAGGTATTTTGCATCTGAACTTGCACTTGACATGCATGATAAGGTTCATACAACTTTGAAAGAATTGTATACCTTTTATACCTCTAAGCTTACATCTTCTCCATACTATAAGCCATCTTCAACGGTGAATGTAAGTGAGTTCACTTATAAACATGGTGATCCAGTTGGTAGAGAATTTGAAGAAATAGTGACAGCTGAGACTACTTTACCTCATGGTAGGAATGATTTAGATAAGTATTTAGAGGATAAATTACTTGCGGTTGGTGCAAATTTTGATATCCTTAGTTAGTGGAGGGATAATACTATAAATTATTAAGTTCTTTCTTTAATAGATAATGATCTTTTAGCTATGCCCATGTACACAATTGCATCTGAGTCTATATTTAGCACTAGAGGTCGAGTAATGATCCGTTTTGTAGTTCTTTGACCCATAGAATGGTAGAAGCATTGGTTTGTACACAAGATTAGATACGGTCATCTTTAGATCATCCTCGAGTAGAAGAGATCATTGAGGAGATTGAAAACATTGAAGTTGGCATTTTTTTATTCCATTATATTGACACTTTTTAAAAGTTGTTTATGTGTTTTATCTTTCTAATTTTTATCTTATATGTTTTTTTTCAGATATTGTAGGCTTACTACCTATTGTGCAGATTAATGATTCAAATATTTAGGAGTTTGAAGGCATGATAATATGATGATTTTCTTAGCTGTCAAACTATTTAGTTTAAATTGTTTGTCTTTTAATTATAAACTTATGGACTTTGGATTTTTTTTATTATATTTGTTTTATGGAATTTTAGATTTTTTATTATATTTGTTTTATGGACTTTGGACTAATCTACCATAATTAGTACTTTTATAATTTATTTTTATTTAATTCAAGTAGGTTAAAATATCCACATTAATATTTATTTTGGATATTAAGATAAATTTATGTTAGGGTTTTGGATATTTGGATATTGGATATTAGATATCCGAATTTAAGGATACCCAGTCAAAAACAGGAATTTTTTGTTGAAAAAAAATATATTTCTTTGATAATTGGATGTACCGAATATATTTGATAATCGTATATGATTTTTTTGGATATCTGATAATAATGGATATGGATACGGATATAGGTTATCCAATATCTAATTGGATCGGATATCCGAAAATAAAAATTTGATTGAATACAAATATTCTTTTTTGCATAGCCCTACATAACACTAAGCATCATGCTCAACTCACACATTCAACCATAAATAGCTAAATTCTTAGTAATTGCACATGAAACATGCTCTCATATACATTTTGAAAAGTATAAACACTCATTCGTACACATCATCATGCGCTCAAATATAATCACACTAAAACATGAGTTTACCACAATTAAACCTAGCATGCTAACATAGCTTAAGAAGCTAACATGTTCAAACATAGATTCTACCATATAAAGAGTTAAGTTAGATTTACCTATATCCAAAGCTAAGCAAACATACATAAAAATACCTTTCCAAGAAAACCTCAATATCCTCCTAAATTACCTTCAAAAATATAAATAAAATACGAAAAGTAAGAAAGATAACTACAATAATAAATAATAACAAAACAAAAATTCCGAAAGAGAGAAAAGGAAGGCTACCCTTGAAAATCAAGAGGGACAAAAGAGGGACAAATGAGGTGATAATTCCACAAATTTACCACAAATCTAACATCCCTTACTTATTTAACAATAAGTAGAAACTAGTTAAGGGAATTATATAAGTGGGATAAGGAAATAATAAGGAAAAGATGATGGGAGGGAGTGGTTCCATGGCTGAAAAAACAAACGTGGGAGATGAAAAACACCAACCAAAACTCAAACAAAGAGAGATGCAAGATCAAACAAAGGGAAAGTAAAAGGGGCTGCAACTTATGAAAAATCAAGAATGTAAAGATACAAGAAGGAGGGGAGGGGTCAAATCTACTAAACATAAACATGGGGAAAGACTTGTGTTAATATACTTGAGCCAAGAAGGACAATAGGAGATTTAGGTTAAGGCTAATGACTTGAATCAACCACCCTAGCCCTAAAAGGATAGAAGATTAGGTGGAAATCAAGGGTAAAAGATCCCAAAAGCCACAATTTGATTTTATCCATTAGGCTTTTGGTTTGTTTTTGTATTTGCAATGAGGGGCCAAGAAGGTGATGGTTGGAGGATGATTACTCCTAGTTAAAGGGGGCACTGCTTCTAGTTTATTGTGATCAAAGGTTATTTTGTGAAACAAATGGTGACAATATAATCTCAAAAAAATTAACAGAAGTATGGTGGTGTTGAGTGCAACTGGAGGTTGACCAAGAGTGGATCTGCGTAGGTTGGCATTAGATATAGTATTATCAATAGTGAAACTTCACCAACAATTTTTGGTGGTCATTCATTAGGATATCTGTGGTTTAGGGCATTTTTGTTTAGAATAGTTCTAAACTATTGGATCATCATTTTTTTCTTCATATCAACCTTTTTAAATTTCAACCATATGCCATCTAACTTAAGTTATTACATTCTCCCCACTCAAAGAGCACAACATTCTCTCTTTATGTTTTGATAACCGACTATTTTGATACAATCCAACTTTAAAATCGCTCCCACTAGGTAACTTATTAACCAATCTAAATCTAGCTTGTAGTCATGATTTTGTCTAGATACTATTTTCTAACAATTATGCTTTGATACTATTGATAGATAGTTACTTTAAAGAACTTTTGATATTAATGACTAGACCATGGATTAATTAACTGAAGTATAGCGGTGCTAGCTATAGTTTGAGGTGGACTGGTAGTAGATCTAGTAGTATCAATGTTGAGACTTCACCAATGGTTGTTGGTGGTTATTCATCAAAATTCTGGTGGTTTAGGACAAATTTTTTATTTAGACTAGTTTTAAGCTGTTGGATCTTAATTGAGGATAGAGCATAATTTTTGTTTTCAATATATATAGTCATATCAGCCTTTTTAAATCACAACCATATGCCATCTAACTTAAGGTATTATATGCTCCCCACTCAAAGAGCATAACATTCTCTTTATGTTTTGATAACTGACTATTTTGATACAATTTAACTTCAAAATTGTTCCTACTAAGCAACTGATTAACTAATCTAACTCTAGCTTGTAGTCACGATGTTGTTTAGATGCTATTTTCTAACACCAATGATTTGATGCTAGTGATAGATAGTTACTTTAGAGTGCTTTTGAGATTCATGACTACACCATAGATTGATATGAGCCTTGTCTAATGTGGTTTGTCCTCAATTACATGCTTACTAGCCTTATGTCTTAGAAGGTTACACATTCTTAGGCTAATCCAAACCAAACAAGCTCAATTGTAGAGTTCGCCAATGATATCGTTGCCATAATCAATAATCACTTTGTTAATATAGATAGTCATGTCAATTCTTTTAAATCTAACCTATATACCACTTAACATGGGATATTACAAAAATTTCACCTACTCAACCACACACACACATATATGAAGAGAGGTAAAAAAAAAGTTGTCATAAGACTACTCTAGTTGTGGGTTTCACACACGTCACAAGTATTATTATTCAACTATAAAATATCAATATTATTTGTAGGCTAAACAACTCAACAACAATGTACATAAATTAACTAAAAGATAAACAAAATTTTAACTGATAAAGGAAAATATGGTAAATAAAGATTGAATTCATCCAATAAGTAATTAACACTCTAGACTATACTAGTGGGACCTATGAACAAAGATATATTTATGTGGACATGGCTCTGCTTACCATTGAGCCAACAAAGGACTATTAAGGCTTCAATGAGGTTGACTATAGATTGCATTGTTCTCCCCTACTTGTAAAAAGTTTGACCTCAAACAACATAACAAAAATTAACAAAGATAGAGCACGCCCACATCATTATCCTCATCATCACTATCATTATCCTCATCATCACTATAGTATTCATAAGGAACCACAACAAGCGAACAACAAGCATGAGAATTTGCGCTTACTCCTTTTTCTAGAGACCAAGACCAAAACATTTTGATGTAGTCAAAAGTTTCATGTCATTGAGGATATTTCCTAAGAATATGACCTTGTTCTTCATAGAGAAAACATATAGTCAATATAGCACTGATGGGCTTGAAGGAGGACATTGATAGACACATATAAGGTACATTGTTTTGGCATCTTTCATGCATGATTTATAGATATTGAGAGGGTGTTTTGTGTTAAGATAATAGATACTACTGCATTCTGTGTTTTCCTTGTGTAGTGTGCCAAGAAGTTTGAAAATGGATCAAATTACACTTCTAGAAGAGCTAATCACCATGTGTCTCATGTCACGCCCTGGCTCATTCATAAAAATAGAAGATTTATTGTTTCTACCATGGCCTTGTGTGTCATGCACAACACCCTTGTGTGTTCTGCACCACCAAAGCATGCCAATTTCAGACAACGCCCTGGCTAGTTGTGCCATACACCACGGCCGTGCTTGGGATAGTTTTTGGTGCAGATCGCTAGATTTTCGAGTACATTTATAGTGTATTTAGTTCCAGGTTTTCAGGACGTTTGTATCTCTCTTTTAGTCGACAACGCTAGCTTTGTTATCGAGTTAAAGATATGATAAATCAAGCCTTCATCGTACAAGACTGGATGCAATTCTCGATTTTCAGAAGATCCTTCCTTGGTAACAGAATACATCATCCACTTCCATAAATTCAGGAAACAGCTCCTTAAATTTTTTTAATAATGCGCAACATATACTCTATACAAATTCACACACTAGAGCAACATCTCAAAAAGGAATACGAGAGCACAAGAAGATTACAAAATGAGCAAGTCAAGAATATTGGACTCACAGACATAATACTGAGAAAAAGGCAAAATCTAACGAAATCGCTTAATCAAGCTAACAGCTCTTATCTTTCGGCCCTTCTAGGGATGACGTGAACCAAGGAATCCAAACCGATGTCCGCTTCTGGTACTGCCTGTAAGACTCAGATCTGTACGATTGTTTCAACATCCGTTCCTCAACAAGTATGGTCACATAAGCCAGACACATGCTATTGATAAGCGCACCAACAAATGTCCATCCATAACCTAAGCTCCATGCAAATATCACAAGCCCCCACCACCATAATTGTTCCCCAAAATAGTTTGGATGTCTTGAATACCTCCACAGCCCATGATTTAGGGTAGGAACGATCGGCTTCCCACAATCTTTTAGCTCTGAATTTTTGGTAACAAAATTGTGCAGCTGGGTATCAGCCAAGTAAGCCATGATAATGCCGCTCAAGCAGACCATAATTGCAACGAAATCCCAAATACTCAGTGGCTTGTCGACAGTGTAGATGATATAAAATGGCAGGGTTACTCCGATTAGAAAGATCTGCAACATATTACAATGATGAAAAATACACGTGTTAGCAGCAAATGGAAAACTCATTCAGGCAATTCGTCGAACAGTTACAGGAAATTTATAGAAGTTTCCCTCGTTGGTATCTGATTTCAGGTTAATCAGTGGTTCTACAGTCCACTGGAGACCGATAGAAAGTTCGAAATTGAGGCATTTTTATCAATCAACTCAAGTACCACAAAAAAAGTGGAGAAATCAATGCGGTACCTGCTGTGCAACGTAAACGGCGAAGAAGGAGACCCACCACCAATGCTTCCCATACTGCTGGCGCATGTCAGTAAACCTCCAATCTTCCCTAGCACCCCATTGCCAATTCTCGCGGCGAAAGTAATTGTGAGACAATCTAATGCTCCACACCCAAGTCAGAATCATGACAGCTCTCGACCTCCAACTGTTGAACGACGCTAAAGGGTGAGTTGCATAATAGTGTGCTAGCAAAACAGGAATCACTGTCCAGTATGGATCAATCATCTGTATAACAAATCAAATCATACAGAAAGAAATGATCAGAATGTAGGCTTAAAAATCAATTACAAAAAAGGAAAAAGAAAAAAAAAGTGGGTTTTTCTTTTATCGGCGTTGCCTTAATCAAGCTTACCCAGTGGCTCGATTGGATCTGGCCAATGGCCCAGAAGAGGCAATTGACATTGAAAAAGAAGAGTGCATTTGCCAAGAGAAGTGGGTGTTCGTAGCACCATGACCACAGAGGGGAGAGAAAGCTGGAGGTGTCGTCGTAGTGGCGGAGGAAAGAGATATAAAAGAGAATTGAAGGAAGGGGGACTAAGAATGCTATTAGTGCATTCTTGAGGTTGCTGCTGCTGCTGTTCTTCAACATTTTTTTTTTGTTTTTTGTTGTTGTCTCAATGCCTGCTTTGGACTTGGAATTGGAGAGCACGATGATGGATGAGTGCCGAAGGGTAATTGAGCTGTTTATATAGAGCTCTTTGGCCTTTTTTCAGTGAGATTAGGCACGTTCCAAGTGAGGTTGTCACAAGATTGGCTTGCTGTATTTTGAGAACTTATCTAAACCGAAGAGATCTTTTTTTCAAAAAAAATAAAATAAAATTTGATAGTAATAAAAACAATATAAATTTTGCAATAATAATTATGATAACAATAATTTTAATTGAAAAAGATTAATTATATCACTAATAATATTATTATAATAATATATTATATTTTTAAAATCAAATCAAAATATATCACAAAGGTAAAAATAAGACGAATAAGTTATAGCCTTAATAATATATGATGCTATATTTGAATCGACGTGGACGTGCCAAAATTTAATTTTGAGGTTAGCTTAGGTTAATATTAACCAATATATTTTAATTTTCATTTATTCAAATTTGTTAACAATCAAATTGCTGATTAATGTATGTTAAAGGTGAATGTCTTAGATACTGCTACCTATTTTGCTCTTTACTTCATAGTATTAATTATTGATTATTATTGACTGCCTTGACAATGGAAGGATAAAAGTTATTTTATATATTTTTATAGAGGCCGTATATATTACGACTTCCCCAACGTTATTATTTAAAAATAAAATACTAATAATAAACAGCTGATTTTAAATAAGGGTTTGGTGTTACGTTTTTTTTTTTTTTTAAAAAAAAAAAGAGATATCTTGAATAAGAGTGGCGCCGCTTTTGGTTTAAGTTTTGCTTATGGGATTATAATGAAGCACCAGCAAGATGCCTAAATGGTATTTAATACAAAGCGTAATGATTGCTCGTCGCTGGCCAGCGTGATCCAATTCTATACAAAAACTTTATAATATCTGTTGATGAATCAAATCATACGTTCAAATCTTTTCGTTTGGCCCATGCCGATGCCCCATGCGCCGAACACCCCCCACCGTGCAGAAAAGGTATGGCAACGGCAACCTTTTCCACCACCACTCATGGCAGCCCTCAGCCATCCTCCTGAAATACAGCTAGCTGTGCGGTGTGCACGGCGGTAGGGGACCATCGGCTACTGCTGTGTAATTTGAGTATTGATGTCAATTAAATTAGTTCGCTAATCTTTTCGTACATGGACTTAAAGGTGCGAGGTCCCTTCCTCCTCCCCTTTTTTGAATTTTTTTTTTCGCCGTTTTTCCTGCCTTTTTTTTATTTTTATCCTTTTACCTTTAGCTGTGGCATGCAATTAAAGTTGAGATGAAATAAATGGTGTTTCACCAAGCAGATAAGTCGTATGTGCAATCTAACATCATTCGAACTCATTATTGTGTCCTCAACGCGGACTCCAATCATGCAACAGATTGCGAAGGAGAGAAAAGCCGAAAAAACTTCGGAAAAGGGGGATATGACTTGCTTCAATGGTTATATATATATATATATATATATTAACAATATAAATTCTTTTAGAAAAGCAATAAATAACTTTGTTGCGTTATCAAGTTTATCCTCTCTTTTTTTCTTTCCCATCTTATTAATGTATATGTTGTTTGGTGTTTTGTGAACCGATTGATTATTAAAAAATTTAAGTGAGAAGTCAATCAAATGAAAGTATTGAGCGGAAAAAAAAATTAGAGAAAGATGAACATACTATACGATCGGGAGCAACCAACTATTCCTAGATAGTAAGGTGGACCGATTCTGCATAGAACTATAAGAACAACCAAGAGAGATAATTGTATTAAGAGGTTTTGGGGTTATCCTTCTTTCATTGGATCGTCACCCTTTAGATCCAATGGTGTTCGTTTGGAAAAGATCTATATCATCACTCCCTTCAAAACTTATAAGGGAATTTATTTCAATCTTGTTAGCTTAGTCCTGTCCATTTTGTTCTCAATGCCTAGCAAATGGTCACAGGCTTTCTATATGCATGTCATTTGTCAGAAGTCACACCAACAATGGAGTTGTTTAGAAGTCACTCCAACAGTAGAGTTGTTTAAACACTTCTTCAAGTTCTTGATCCACCCCTCAGCCCCGAACTTCTACTCTATCCAAAAAAGAGGAGAAAATAAATTTATGAAGGGGCCTCATTCTTCTTTGAAGAAATGGAAATCACAATACTTCTTCATCTTTAGTGATTCAGAGTGGAATCTACCCAAAGAGGGCAAAAGTAACCTAGAATTTTGAGAGCGTCCACCATTCTCCCTAGAGTTGAAGGTCTGTGTGGACAAGTTTGAAAACTTTGCGAGATGGAGGTATTGTAAATAATAATCAAGTTACAAACGATTCCATCATTCTTAGGAAGATAGGGTCGATTTTCAACATCGGTAAGTAGCATATCTTCTACTTCCTTCTTTTTACCCCTTCAATGTTTTTGTAAGTCTAGCGGTCTATTGTTATACTTAACATTTTATAAATTTCAAATTGTGGAAAGCTTGAGAACTATTTTTTGTTCCTAGTTTGTCCAAGGGTGTAAACAAGTCCACCGTCTATCCTCTTAGTAGTGCTTCCATTATTAGGGTAACGAAGAAAAAGGTTTGGATTCTCATAACATTTCAGTACCATATTTGTTTGTGACCATGTTCTAACACTTATTGTGTCTCATTATATGATCAAGAAACCAAAAAGACCACCTAGCCTAGTCCTAAAAAGCCGAAAAATAAAAATGAAACCAAACAAGGTTAGTAATATTACAAAGGTAATAATTATTGATCTCTTGGCTATCCTCATGAAATATATTCTGTATCCATCGTATTTTCTTATATCATCACTCTATTTTATATCCCATTCATTCCTTTTTAGGGTGAGAACCCACCGAAAGAAATCTCAAAGGTAACGTCGAGATAAGAGAAGGCACTGCCCAAAGCATTATCTACGGCTCCAGTAGCATTAAAGGGAACCCAATCAAAGACTATCACAAAAATGTTAGTGGCCAAGAATATCTCAAAATCTTCTTCTAGTTAGCCTCAAGCTCCATTCTTTCCTCTGACTATCGACCCAAGTCCAGTCCTAAACCTCAACCTAACCCTGTTGAGGGGAAATTGAAGGGACTTGCCTTACAAATTGTTATCATGGAGGAAGATTCTGATAGAGAATAAGAGGTGGTTGCAAGGGCAGTGTAATAGCAAGTTGGAGCTCCTACCAACCTTATCAACCTCCCCTCTCTGTTCACAAATCCTAGCACTAGCACATGGGATCCCTTGGAAACTCCCTCTATTCCACCTGGAGTTAGGAGCTCTATCCAGATAGTGAACATGTTATAAGGTCTTAAGGTAGAAAGATTGGATACTCTTCCTTAGAGGAAGATGAATTGGGAAGGTAACTCTAAAATATATATATCAAAGATGAGGAAGAAACCATGTCCATTCCTAATAAGTATTCATTTTTTTTTATAATCCCATCCTTATTATTATGATACTCTAGAGCTGAATGAGGTGCTTACACTAAGGAGAGATCAAGAGATTATTGATGGTATCTTGACGGGAATCCTCATAAGGGATGGTTTTAACCTTTTGTTTTAGGTATAACTTATTGTTATATATATTTCTCTCCATGTAAACACTTTAATAGCATTCTATGTATTATCTACAAATTTTCAAGATATATGATCTGATCCTTCAAAGTAGTTAACACTTCTGATGGATAGAAGTTGAATTATCACATCTTCAAGAAACTCACTCAACCTTAAAAGCTGAAAAGGGAACCCTCTGGGCTAGAGTGTTTGAGTTAGAAGCTAAAAGGACCAAATTAAAGTCTACTTCACTTGATGTAGACTTCCATTGAGCTCAAGTTTCTAGCTTAGAAGAGCACCAGAAAAGAGAAAAGTAGACAATTAAAGATGAGGTTGGATTACTAAAAGTTAAAACTACCCATTTAGAGGATGATCTTCATAACAAGTAGATCTTGACCGATCAACTTTCTTCCTTAAATAAAAATGGGTTTTTACTGCTAAGAAGGCCAAGAAGTACATTAATTCACTTAAAGCTAAACATTGAGAAAAGAATCCCTTCTGATAAGGTTAATGTTGTGACAAAGACCTTAGAAGAACAATGTATGGAGGTTGAGTGGCTATGCAAGGATGTTGTTGATAGGGACCTAACCCATAACTTGGAACTTGAAAACCTCAATAAATAGTAGTTCGAGGCCAAGTGTCAAGTTGAGAAAGTCACTGCCAATAGGAAGCTAAATCATACTAGTGAAGTTATGTAAAACTATATAACAAGAAAAAAAAATGACTCATTATGAGAAACAACTTTAATCACAGGGGTATGATTATTGTGCCTATGTAGCATATGGTTGGTTTAAAGTTTTGGCAAACTCCAATCAACTGTGTAAAACTGATGGATAATTATACAAAGGTGAATATTTATATAATATTCCTATTATTGAAGGGTTCAAAGATGTTAAGGATGAAAATGAAGACGAAGGTATCAACACAATCTTTACATATCTCTTTCATATATAGAATGATTTTCTCCCCATTTCACATATCTTTCTTCACTTATAATCCTTTACTATACCAAGGCAAAAAATGATATGCTATAATAAGTAGATCATAAGTTTAGAAAACTAGAATATCAAGGCCATATTTGTGATGAGCTACAATATTTGTGATAAGAATAATGAAGTTTAGTATGGTACGCACTTTGAATTTTTATTATACTTTGGTTGTTGAGAACCAAATTACAATTTGATCCAACCACCATTGGTTGAATAGACTGATTGGACCAACTAAATCCCTCAATACTAGCCTAATGGCCTTAACACCTTCATTGAGTAATGCAACATGAAAGTTGATGGCTAAGCTAAGCTGGAAAGCTTTCAGGTGTGCCTAATGACTCAGTAGCCTTACTACCTTGACCAAGGATGCACCTTAAGAGCATGGGCTTAGTGAGTACAAGAGAACTTTGCCATTTCATCTTTACTAGGTGTGCCTAGTGAATATAGTGAGTGAAAGTAAGTCTGTCTTTCAACTCATCACGTGTGTTTGCCTTTAATTCTAGCCTCTGTGAGGCTTATGTATTGAGCATTGGGACTAGTGCAATTTAACAGGTGTTTCTGCCTTCATTGCATGATGACCTCTATGACAGCTTACAAATTAAGCTTCTGGATTAATGAGTGAAATATTTTTGGGGTACTTTCATATAACTATGTATGCCAATTGATAAGTGTGAAGTATGATGTAAATTCCATATATAATTTCTTCTTATTTTGTATGAATTTGTATACTCTACTGCATATCTTGGTCTATTTATTCTTTTTGACTACTCCAGATCAATTTTGTAGGAATTTGGAGGGAAACAAGATCAATTGGAGAAAAAATTAAGCATTTAGAGCTAAATAAAAAAACAATTAATGCACGAAGAATGATGCATGCGCAAATGAATGGAAATTTTATATAAATATTGGTATGATTTTGGAAAAACAATAAAGAAATAAGTTTAAGCTCGTCGTGTTAGCTTTCCAATGGATCCAAACGAAGGTGTAACAAAGAAGTTATGGTTGAAACATTGAAAACTGATGAAGTTGTCAAGAGTCAGCCCGTGTTGTTTAACATGGTCATGTTGATCTACAGTGAGGAACATTTTATGTTTATTTAAGTGTAATTTTGATAGAGAGTTAGGGATTTTTGGTAAGGATATTTTTCAGCCATATTGAGAGAAGATTTACATTTTTCAACACCATTTATCCCATCTCCCATCTCCCATATCAATTCCCCTTCATCGATTCCGTTATTTTTTCTTATAACTTCAAATCAAGAATTTTGGATCGGAGTCGTCTAGATTATAATCTTAAGGATTATTCACCAATTAATTTTTTATATCTCTCTATCTTTTAACTATGATGAGTATCCTTGATTTTACAGTTATGTGTCACAAATTTCCTTATGCTAAGGTGAAGGGATAATTCCTCAATCTTGATGTGTTGAATTATCTTCTATATTTCTTAATCTAAATTTGTAATCATGTGGATTGTGTTTTGTTTGAATTTTAGAGTCAAGAGTTTAATCAACCTTTGATCCCAAGAACTTCCATTAATATCAAGAGATGAGATGGTTAGTAGATCTATATAACGCAATTATAGATTATTAATTAATAAATCAAGAGATGTTAATCGAATTTCTACTATAATAAAGGGTGAATAATAGAATTTACTGATATATCAATTATATAAATCCAAACTAGATATAATTGGACTTGTAATTGGTGAAAGATTGTTGTGACTTGAGAGAACGTGGCGATAATTATTCATGTTGACACATTAAACAAATTAATTAACATATCTTGAATCAAGGAATTTGATCAAAACCTTAGCCTTTGTCTTATACAAATAACCTTTGACTTTCTATGTTTTCATGTTCTTTGTGTTAGTAATTTTCATCTTGATTTTTGTATTTTTAGAATAATTCCACCAATCTTCTTTTTGGTAGTCTAAACATAGAAAACATATACCAACAATCTGGTGCTCATCCCCTAGTCCCTATGTGACGATACTTAGAATGCTACATAGATACTATGCACTTGCAATTACAATACACCAAGTTTTTAGCATTGTTGTTGGAGGCTAAGCAACAAGTGACATCATAATACAACTAAATTTTCTGTAATTTAGATTTTTTTTCTTCTTTTTATTCATCTAATCTTGCTTCTAGTGATTTGTAGGTGCTCTTCATAGAGGAATTGGAAGCGAATAATCATGACTTCTCCTTATGGTCAAGCATATTCTTTCTATTATAATATTGATAATTTAAGCATCGCTAACTTGCAAGTCTATACTATAAGTTCTTTTTTATGTGGAGGACCACATAATAGTACAGATTGTTAAGTAGGTAATATGTTTTGTCAATCATTTAAACAACGTAATTGTGTGAGTAATTTTAGCAATCAAACTAATCCCTACTCATACATCAACTACTCAAGATGGTGCATTCAATCTTATTCTTTATGGTGGGATCAAAACCCCATTCCAAATCCGTAATAAGTAAGAGAACCACCCTTGTGGTACCTAGTTTCTACTCCTACATCAATGTAAATGAGGCATGGATGAAGTATCAAGAGGCATATTTAAGGAACTTGGAGCTTAAAATGAGACAACCGAACTATGTATTAGCTAAGAGAGCTCAAGAGACCTTGCCTAGTGATACTAAGAAAAATATAAAAGAAGGATCAATGATAATAATTGTGTGTAGTGGTTAGAAAATTATGGATTTACCATCTAATATATTAGAGAAGAATGACAAGGAGAAGGTGAGTGATAAAAAAACCCAATCTAGAAATTGAACCTCATAAATAGGTATGTATGGAACCTGCACCTAGTGCCCAATCAACCCTGCAATCCATTTCCTCAACGTTTAGAACAAAAAAATTCGGATAATCACTTATTGAGGGTTGAATTTGATTTACCTAATTCTAGTAAATATGCTCCTCTTGCAAATCCTTATTGTAGGATTGATGAGTTAGCTCACTCAGTGACGGAAAAGCCTCTGAAACATTATTTGAGTATACCATATGGTGCAAGAATATTCTCATATCAACCTCCAAAAGGAGAGAAGTTAGAATATAACTGAGACCCCTCTTTTTTAAGAAGAAAAGTTTTACTAGGTAGAACTTGATCCTCCCTCTTCAATCCTCAAGTATGAGTTTCATGGTCCTAAAGCTAAATATTTTATTATTGTGGGTGTGAATATGAGTGGAAATATAATGGGTAAATTGCTTATAGAATTTAGTTTACATCAAATAGTTATAAACTATTTAATTTTTTATGAACTCAATGATTTGAGGTTCCATGCCTAAAAAAATTTCAAAGTCTATGAATATAAAAACAAAAATTAGAATAATAGGTATGTTCATATACAAGAGTGTTGTGTGGCATATATTTTATCTTTTTTACATTCTTATTTGAAGCTCTTTCAGGTGATTAACCAATGATTTTAGTGTTGTGATGACGGTGGTATTCCAAAGCTTATGAACATTATCCCTCTAACTACCATTACTTTGTGAGGCTAGAGTCGAGCTAATGATTTTAAGCAAGTACTTCTTGAGAGGTAACCCACGTTTATGATTTTTTTTTACTAAGGTTTCTTATTTCTACATCTTTTTTTTTTCATGTATAATAACTAATGGACCTCTATGTGTTTTCATGAATTTAGGGAGTTTAGGTAAAGAAAGAATGATGAAAGTATATTCCATGAAGAATGATGCCAAGACATTTGATCACTATATCACCCTTATTTTTAGAGTAATTATTTTGTTTTGTTTTAAATAAGGAATCTAGCTCAAATGCATGGGTGTCACCAAGTTTCCTACAAGTCTGAATCCCTCTCCTTTATTATATGAAATGCAAGACTAAAATATTTAAACACAAGATAACAAAAAGATATAACATAAAGAGGGGTATGTATATATATATATATATATAAGAATAGAATATTCATAAATCCAATAAATATCCAAAAAGGAGTAACACTCCAAATAAAAGAGATACTAAGAGAGATATCAAAATGAGCGAGAATATATGCGTATTCGAATAAGAAAAATAATATTAAAAATGTGTACCGAATACCCCTATTTTAACCCCAACCCCTCATGCAAACTTTACTAATCAACATCCTCACCGATGTCGGCATCTGCTAAAACGTTTCAAAACTAAAATCATGAATAGAATCAGTATGATGGGAGTACTGAGCAAACTAAATCTACTTAGAGCAGATATCATGCATTTATGTAAGATATATAGAACATCTTGAAGTGAAAGAATACAAGAAAACAACCTAATACATAAAATATGGAATACTCAATGAAAATCTATTATTTATTACTATAGATAATTGTTCATTATTTCTCATTAATATTGATAATTATTTATTACTATTCATCCATAACCCTAAAATCACATAAACACTTAAAACATGAATCTTAACAATGAAATGATTGAATTCATACACATGCGAGGTCTACTGATTATTTTGATCCATATTAGGTTATTACATTATCCACTAACTCACATTTTATCTGAAAGAATAATACTAGAGTCAAAGCACTAATGAATGAGACATTAATCTACAACACTATGGCTAAGGAAGCATCCCAAAGCCACTAACGAACACTAGATCCTTAGGTATCAATACCCCTACAAGATTTGTAGGTTACCTATATAGAAGAAAGAAGCCTCGATACATACTAATATTGTATTGCAATCACATATATAAATAGGGAATACATCTATTGCAAACCCCCGCTTGAGAGCCCATCCCAAGGCTAATTTGGTAATTTTGTGTCTAAACATGATTAATGTTTCTTTAACCCTACTTATGCCATTGAAATGGTAATCAAGATATGATTAGTGATGGAAAACATTTTAAGGTCTTAAGAACACACATGAACGATCATGCATATCTTTAAGGAATATTGTCACTAAGGTTGAATATATTCATAGTTTATGCTCAAATTTTAATCATTTATAACTTTGATTATATTAGGCTAAATGGTCCCATATTTCATATAGTTTTTATCCTTAAAATACCAAAAAAACCCTTAAAACCCCTGCATCACACAAAAACACACTCTGACTCCAAATAAGCGCACTCTGTATGCTCCTATTCTAATTGTTCCCTCTATGTGCTATTTCTAGGATGCTCTTTGCCTTGTTAAACATCCAGCTCTATCAAACTTCTTGTAGCATGTTCAAGAATCTCATCAATCAAATTATAATAGTATCATAGATGGAAAAGCCAACGATGAAGCATCATTTACACCTTAGACATAATATATGAATTATCAAAAACAAATATTTCTTCACTTCGTTAGATAAAAGTGAAATTCTTCTAGAATTGATGCACAGTTGATTCGAGAATAGCCTGATGATCTTGCTTGCACCAAAATATCTTATATGAATTCGGTAGAACTTACGTCAACTTGAAGAAACACCACAACCTAAAGGGTTGGAATTCATCATATCAAACCTCCTTCTCTCCTCTTCAATCACGTCTAATGCTATATGACATACATTAGATATGAGCTCCTTGAATAAATTCCATCTTTATGGTAATGTGGAATAATAACCCACAATTGCTCCAAATCTTTCTTCAGCTTATTATTTTGAAATCAAATCATTGTATTGATCTTCAAGCATAATATGCCAAAACTCGTCTCAGATGATGATATATAAGTCTTCAACTTGCCATGTTCACTTCTTGCCTAACAATTGTAATTTTAAAATATAAATAATGGTTATTTAGTAATAAGTTAAATTATAATGGATATTCATAACAATAAAATTATAATTGTTGGTTGTATGAATGTTGAATTAAAGAATTTTATCAACCCACATGGAAAAAAAACATCTTCTTATAGGGATTCAACCAATTCTCATACACAGTGTATCATATGTAGAAATATTCCCTATTTATCGTGCATAAGTATAAGATCGTTCTCATATGTCTCTAGTCTAGTTGCTTGCAAAACATTCCTTCATATACCAAGGAAACGTTCTCTAGATGCTCTACACTTCACAACTTTTTTATAGCATGGGACAGAAAATTATTACTAATGTGTCATCTACATAATAAGGGGGCTACATTGGGAAAGACTTAGGGCATTGTTTGCGTTAGTTCTAGTTCTTTATTAGTGATCACTATATCTGGTTTATGGGGCTCTATCGCTCTCTTTATCTAATCAAGCACCCATTTATAATTATCTTCTTTTTCCTCCATCATAAAATATAAGGGAGTAGTAAAATTAATACCACTAGACGCAAAGCTAACGATCTCTAAGAAAGGATTGTTGTACTTATTGGTTTTAAATGTACAATCCAAATAAATGACATTCAAAAATGCATGTAAAAAGGTAATAGAATATAGGTACATAAATATAACATCACTAACCATATTAAAGTCAAGAATTTGGCAATTCCATGAATGATATTCACTTTCTTACATGAAGTGAAATAAATATTGCGTGATTGTACGTCCCTTCAAGCTCTATACCTTGAACTTATATCTAGAATTGTAAATTTTCCTGAGGGTTGCAATATTATGCATGTAACCCTATTAGAAACTTTTAATATTCTCCTTATATTTGACATTTATTAGGGTTATTTTATGCGCTAGCTTATGTTCTTCAAGCGATAATCGTTAAGCAAACGAATTTACTAGCATATACTTCCATTTCAAAAGGTTATCTATGATTATGTAGACAACATTCAACCACCAATCTCTAATGACTGTAATCAACTTCCATTTCATGTATCCTAAATTTACAAGCATAATTTTTAGACCTAATAGATCAAATACTTTTTAGATTTACCGAAGGTTGTCTTCTATATGCACTACCTCTATTTGAATATATTCAAATCCTATCTTTTTTCAACCTCTCATTATAAAAAATCATATTATGTGGCCTTTCAATTTATTTATCCCATTGAATCAACAACTCACGATCATAAAAATATCTTGTCTATAGCTAACATTCCACTCCAATCATTATTAAGTGGATCTAGATTATGTAATTAACAAATGAAAATATGAAATTATAAGAAATACATAAATATCAAAAGGGAAAAAATATATAAGAATGAGCTTTTGGGTAATTAGTCTCATGGGAAGAAGGAGATCTAGATAAATTTCTAGTTGAAATTGGTTAGGATCAAGAGGATACCCGATCACACATGGAGGTTTCTAGGTAAAACACCCATCACTTAGAGCTTCAAATAAGTGAGTTGCCCATCATTAGATAGATTCATGGATGATGCAGGAGCATCACACATAAATGATAATAATAATCGACTTATTAGTTTTTTTAAGTTAAAAAAATTCAAAACTCTTCTTACTTGGACTAATAAATGAGGTAGATTATTGGATCCATGCAAGCCATGCTACACCAAGTTAAAATTCATAAACTCACCACCCTTTAGTGGCTTCAGTACAACTTCAATATGGTTTGGAAGAACGAAAAAAATAGCTACTAAAGTAACCTATTGTAATACCCTGAAAATTTGCTTAAGCTAATCCCGCACCATTAGCACCATACTTTGATTCTAATCCAAATAAATCCTATGATAGTCTTAACCTATCCTTAATCCCAAAACATTAACCGATTCTGAAAACCTTAACTTTGATAAACCGTAATTTGTAAATCAAAATCAAATCCACTAAAATTTCCACTAATCCAAATTACCCTTAACTAATCTAAAATCATCTTAAACTAATACCCTCAACCCTTTCTCTTCTCTTTTTCTTTCCTTTTTCCTTTTATTTTCTTTCCTTCTTCTTCATCTCCCGCCAAACCCTTTACTGCAACTCTTGGACCTCCACTTGCACCATTAACTTGCGCCCCCACTTGCACTATCCACTTTCACTAACACCCATCACCTTTCTATACCCTCATCCATCACCCATCACCCATCACCTTTCCCCTTCTTCTTCTCCTTCTCCCATCCCTGCAGACCTGCACCTCCCCCGTCGCACACCCTATCTCCCTACATCCCTCTTATCCTTTCCACCTTTACACAATACTTCCATCAACCATCACCACCCTCACCCTACAACTATTACCTTGCCCTAGCCATCCTTTACAACCATCACCTCCATCATCAACTTGTAGCTACACCATCACCGTTCTCCCCATCACATGTCACCCCTATTTTTTTCTTCCTTCCCTACGTCACAACACAAGCACACATGCACACACACACACACACACACACACACACACACACACACATATACCTCACACTCTCCCTACTTCTCTTTGGTTTTGCCTCACTCTGCTGATATTTTGTGGCAAAGAGCCATTACTGAGCTCCTTCACCCTTCTCATTCCCTTATTCTCCCTTTCTTCTTCTTCTATCCCTTACTATCCCTATTTTAGCTTTTGCACCACCATCTTCCCCCATTGTGCACCACCTCGGCCACCACTCGCTGCCCTTTGGCTGGTGGACCGACCACCAAGGTCGCCCTAACCTTTTCCTTCGCCGTCGCCGCCGACCGCTGCCTATTTTCCCTCCTTCTCCCTCCCTCTCCCTCTCGTGTGTTGTAGTGTGCACGGCCATGTAATGCTTAAAATTCCTGCTACATAGCCGTGCAAACCTTGCACCGTCTGACCGTGCAAATATTTTTCTCTCGACTTAATTTTGCATGGTCGTGCAATTTCGCACTGCCTGGCTATGCATTTTGTTTTCTCTCGACCAGAAGCTGCACCGCCTGCCACACAACCATGTAACCCTATTCCTTTAACCGTGCATCCTTATTTTTACACCCAAACCTCCACCAAACACCACCAAACTTCTACCATAGCTCTACCACATATTCCTCTACACATCCATACATCTCAAGCTTTCATTAGACTACGATTATACCTACTTTTATTCTCTTTACCTTGATTTTTTCCCTTCAGTTTAACTCTTCGAGTCTAATTGTAATTTTACTATTTTTCATAGGTGGTTTTCCAGTAGCTTTGGAGGAGAAAGTCTAGGATTTTGCATGCTTCGAGCCTGGTGTCCTAGTTGGTAAGAATACTATTTGATGCTTAGGAATTTTGATGATAATTACTTGTTCGAATAAATGCGTTTTTCATGATATTGCTGCTATAATATGTAACATATGTTGATACTGATGATTTGTGATGTCATGAATGTTATGTTGAAAGAAATAAGAGTTATATGAAATACTATTATGTTATGATTGTGACAATAATATCATATTCGTAAGAATGAATCTTATAGCATGAAATATGGGTTGAGTGATGTTAATATCATACTTGTGGAAATCTATCTATGATTGAATGATGATAATATCACACTTGTTGACATATATTCATGGTATAAAATCGGGTTGAATGATGAGAATGTCATATTTGTGGAAATTACAACTTAAGGTATGATATATGGGTGGAATGATGATAATGTCAAAATTGTGAAATTATGTCTATAATATGAAATATGGGTTGAATGATGATAAAGTCATAGTTGTGAAATTATGTCTTATAGTATGAAATACTGGTTGAATGAGTTGTGGTAAATGGGCTTAAGGTCTCCTATGAGGTATGATGATTAATGAGGACTTGAAAAAATAATATGTATGGAAGGTATAGGATCTTATGAAATAAAGGTACTAATTGTGCTTAAAGGGTAATTTGGTCATTATGGGATATTAAGAAGGTTTTGGTAATCTATGTGTTAGGAGACTTAAATTATGACAATAATAACTTGAGTAATTTATAGAAATATTATCGTTATTTAGGGTTCATAATTGTTTAATAGTAGATTTGGGACAATTCTTCTTGAGATATTAATATTATTATCCCATCTTCATGGATTAGAGAATAACTATTGGAAATTAGAAATGATGAATATTTCATATGAAGTGTCATGATAATTCTATGGGATTTAGACTTGGATACTTCAGTGTGTGATATATATACATTAGGATGAGATTACTAAATCAAACTTATGGAAATTAGGTTTTGATTTTTGGGGTGTGATACTAATGATGGAATTTGGAGATATCGTAACATAATGTAAGTGGAACAACCAACACGGGAGAATGAACACTAAAGGAAGTATAATTAGGGTTTGACAGGACTTGAGGTTTTGGGCCTATATTATATACGTATTTGTTTGATTGTGTTCTATGACTGAGAATCAACCATTAAATAAGATACTAATCACTTAAAGTGAAAGAGCACGTGAGTAAGGCCATGGTGATTATTTTCTTAAATATATATATATATATATATATATGTGTGTGTGTGTGTGTGTGTGTGTGTGTGTGTGTGTGTGTGTGTGTGTGTGTGTGTGTGTGTGTGTGTGTGTATGTGTGTGTGTGTGTGTGTGTATTGCCATTCCACCAAGTAGAATAGTAGCTCTGGAGTGTCTTGCCCCGAGATGATGTTTTTAATCTCTGTTCCACCAGAAAGAATAGCAACTCGGGTGTGTTGTCCCCGAGAATTTTCAAACCGTTACTTCGATTGAGAATGGTAGGGTGCCTACTCATCGTGAAATAAAACATATCTTTACAACCTATGGGAAAAGATACTAATGATTTAAAGTGGAATAATGCATGAGCTAGGACCATGGTGATTTATTCCTGTTCTATTGGGCAGAATAGCAGCCCGGGAGTGTTTTGCCCCGAGGAGATGATTTATTCCCGTTTCACCAGGTAGAATAATGGCTCTGGAGCATTCTACCCCGAGAAGATTTTATCATCTCCATTCCACTAGAAAGAATAGTGGTTCGGGTGTGTTGTCCCCGAGAAGTTTCAGACTGTTTCACCAGTTTAAGAATAGTGGGGTTCCTGCACTCATCATATATAAAAGAATGAAAATGGACTATACTTAATAAAAGGATCTAGATCGTATTATGCCTTATAAGATGATTATTTACTTAGTTGTTTTCCTTTATCATGTAATGTGAAAGATTGTACTACTTATATTCATATTTTGATAGTATTGTTTCCTTACTCAGTCTGTAGCGTACTGATCACCCATTTTATGGGTGCTGCTCATTCCCACAAGCAGAATGCCTTGGATCTTATGTGTAGGTTTTAGAGGATCAGGTAGATGACTTTGCGACCTATAACGCCTTATGTGGGGATGAGTGACTCCATTTATGTCGGGGTTGGGTGAAGAGTATTTGTTATCCGGGTTATGTATTAAATTGGATATCCCTTTTGAACTCTTGATCCACATTATCCCCTTTTGTATTTTGGTATTGTAAAACTCAGAGTAATACTCCAAACTCAGTATTTGTACTATAAATGCACTTTTGATTCTAATTTCGTTGTATTACTTTAAAACTTTTAGCCTTGTGATTGATATAAGGACGGTTGCATAAACCAGAATTATGTCAATCATGGTAGTAACCCCCACTATTTTTACTTAGTTATTTCCATTGCAAACAAAATTTTTTAGTAGTAAAAATTAGGGTGTTACACCCAAGCAACTACTACACTACCAAATTTGAGGCTATTTTGGATCCAAATTGTGGCATTAATTGAATAGGATTTGGGAAGAGTTTCTTAGTTTTTTAAGATATTAATTTATAACTAATTTAAGGGAGAAGCAACCCTCTTTTCAAGCTCTAAAAATATATACCAGATAATCAATTAATCAACATGCTACTTGATTCTTTTAGTTAAACAATGTTAGAGTGTGTTGTTAGTCTTTCCTATATTATAATGTATGTTTTTAAAGCATTTGTAATAGGTTTCAAGGATACATTTCAGCTATTTTGTGATGGGAGGCTACTTGAATTTTTTGAATATTAACTCTCATAGCTGACTAGTTTTGGTTAAGTTTTGCAACCTTAGTTTAGCTTGTATTAGTATGTCCTTAGGTTATAAAGTAACCAATTAGCACTCTAAGAGTTAGTTGTATATTTTGTGAATTTTCCTAAGCCTAATACTCTCTATAAAAGAGTAAATGGCTTAAGTAAATTATCTAACTACCCCTTCCGTAATCTACATGAATTTTCAAAAATCATTCACTCCACTTAAGGCTTTGTACATAGTCTTGTTTTATCATCCAAAATATTACATCATTTATGTTAAGTGTTGAAACCTTAATTAGTTTGTGTAAGTGTTTAATCTTAGAGGAATTTCAAAATTAAGTCACCTTCATCTTGCTTCTCATCTCTTCTTTATTTTGTATTTTGTTAGAGTCTCACCTAACTCCATCATGAACACTTAGCATGACCTAATTTGTTTAGATATATGCATCAATAAGTGAGCGACCCATTAGGGATGTGGAGTGTTCAGGTAGTCAACCCGTATGATAAAAATAAATAAATAAAAATGGCTTACCATACTTTTGTCGAGCTCCTTATGGCTAAAACCATCATTATTCTCTTCTACCATCATTATTGTATTAAAGATTGAGTAGGAAAATGCATTGAATATTTATGGAGGAGAGGAGAGAAAATAGAACTAAAGAAAATAGAAGTAAAGAAATTAGGGGTCTAGTATAATCAAACCAAAAAAGAAGGGTTTTTAAATGTACTAGCTTAGTAATTTGGGTGTGTTGGTAACAAATTCCATAAAGAAGTTGAATCCTGGTGATACAAACCCCGTCTTGTGGATTAATTTCCCACTAATAGCTAATATGGACCCCAAATATGTAATTATTCAAAAAAAATACTAAATTCACCCAAACTCTAGTTCAAGAGTGAAACGTTTACCCCTTATATAAACTATAACACCCTAAAATTTAGTATTAAAAAAGTTTATTTTGTAAAAGCATTAATATTAAAATATTTGGTGTTATACCAAATCTAAAATAGAATAGATACTTCATATACCAAATCTATGTTAAATATAAGGCTAAAAAGTAACTTATACATAGAGGTCAGGTGTGAAAAATACTTGATATCATAATGACATACGATTACAAAACGGAGAGAGAACATATATGACAGAAAATAGAGGTTTAAAAGTCCAAGGAAAGAGATATATCTTGATAACATACACTTGGACTAACCCATAAAATGTTTACTATAGGTAAGCATAATGAAAGTGTTAGATCAACATATGCTTGTAAACAAGGCATTATCTGCTTGTGGAAATGAGCACCATCCATGAAAATGATGATTGATACTTGCATGTTAAGTTATGTAACAATCCACATCTATAGAAAATAACATATATGGAACAAGTAACTTTATGAAAATATAAATACTGTACATATATATATACTCTACATCCATAGATACTTTAGATATAAGATGATTCAAGAGAACCTCATATTTAATGTTTATCATTAGGTGATCAAATAAATCTATTTACTTATTTATATTGAGATCAAGAAACCACTTGTAATATAAACAATCATCTCCTCTTTCCCCTATAGATGGGAGAAATATGACAAACCTCACTGATATGTAACATTTACTCTTCCATTTTCCCCACATATGAGAGAAATGTAGTTAACCTCACTAATATATACATATGTAGGGTAAAACACATTTGGGCCACTTGTAAATATCTAAACTTTAAATATGCATATACCTTATAAGCCAATTAAGCAATCAAATAGAGTAGATTAGGTTCCTTGGGTATCTTTAAGAATAGGCAATAATAGTTAAATAATTCCAGTACTTGGAATCATTTTGGTTTCGTCTTATGTAATCTTATACTTTAACTAAAAATGTTTTATTGGATCATTAACCAAAACTTATCACATCATATTACATCCCTTGATTTACTTAATACCATCATACTTTTACTTTTATTACCATTGACTTACCATGAAGAAAGTTGCTTATCAACTTATTATAAGGATTTTTTATTACCATAAATTTATTCTTACAATTGATAATATCCAATACTTAGAGTGTATTACTAATAACACAATGAAAATTCTATATTCACATGGAGTAAACATAATAACAAATATTAAATACATAAAGGAACATTTCATAAGGTAAAAGACCACAATACCCTTATAAAATTCTAATTTCATAAGTACACTACAACTCCATTTATAAGGCTATCAACTTCACCAAATTTAATATAAATTAACCCAAAATATTATTTAGAACACCATATCCAAAAATAATACCTTAACTATAATATTTCACACATAAAATATTGATGTTACCCTTTTGGTTATTATTTCTAATTTAAGTCATTTCTCATAAAATCATATATTATGTTATTCATAATTTATCAAGACACTTCACAAATTATAATTATCATATTTTGGATAATATAATACTTATACAACACCAAAGTTCCATATTTAACCCTAAAGGGATCAAAATGCCCTTAGTTTACTTAAATAGCTCCAAAATTTATTATCTTCATAACCTAGATCAATCCTCAAACAAATCCTAACATACCATATATCAAATTTATTGTAAGAACCTCAAAGAACACTATAGCATACTTATTTTTCATAAAAACTCCAAATGAGACAAAATTACCTTAAAAGCCGAAACTCCCCAATAATTCATAAAATTCTACAAGTCTCTAAATCTTAGGAAGTTTACATATAACCACCCTTATATTATGAGCATCTCAAAAAATATAATTTTATAAAATTAAAACAACCCACAACAACTCAAAGGACATAAGGTATAAACCACCCCTAAACCTAAAAACCCCAAAGTTAAAACTTCAACATATTACACTAATCACCAAACTTAAACTTAATTAAATCTACTCATCAAATAACATATTAATATAACAAAATATCCTATCATGATTGAGATTTTATGGAAAAGCACAAAATATAGCAATATCACATAAAATGAAAAAAGTCATAAATCATAAATCCACCAATTAATACATAAACATGAATTTAAAATAAAGCATAACATGATTTGTAGCATAAAATATGATAACATGAAAATCATATAAATGAACGCATAATAGCAATTACCCTAATTTAGAGACATATATCCTTACCAAATGCTACATTGGTCTCTAATTAAAAAATTTATTCCTCAACACCTTCTTCCAACCCCTGATCACCTAAAAAAAATTACAAGAATTAGATAAAAGTATAGCATGAGGGTTGAATAAAAGAAGAAAAATGAAAGGGAAGAGAATAAACCATTTTGATATTGAATATGGGGTTGAGAACAAGCTTGGAATCCATGACCAACCTTTAAACTCAACCCTCGTTAGCTTAAAAACAAGCACCAAAGAGTTAAACTTAAGATTTTTATAATTCATAAGATGGAATAAAAATGGATAAAAGAAGGGAAGTCGAATTGGTACTAAGGAGAAAAAACCACCAAGATAAAGAAGAGAGGAGAGAGCAAAGTTGAAGGGTAGAAAATTTGGTTAAGTGTATAATTACCAACCAAAGGGCATACACCCCTTATGGCTATCAAATATAGGCAAGAGGGAGGGAGAGAATCATATGTGATGTTGCTTACAATCAAAAGGGGTAATAGGAGTGATTGGCATGGGTCAAAGAGTATATGAGAGTTGGTGAAAAGTGATTGAGGTGATTATAACTAAATTTTTGGTTGAATGAGCAAGGACCGTATGAGATCTGATCATGGGGTGTAAGAAAGTTAGAATTTTGAAACCCTCTTGCCTAATAAAGTCAACAATGATTTAAATTGGTTTAAGTAGGGAAGAAAGTCCAATAAATGGTTAAAAAGAAAAAAAAATCAAATAGCTTCCAAAAATTGTAAAAAAAAATTAGGGAAAGGTAAAGAATTAATTTAGGAACCCAATTATATAACAATATTGGGCATTAAAGTTAGTTTGACATTTAAAAAAATTAAGAAAATAAAGAATGGTGAAAATCTCTCAACTTTACTCAACCAAAAGGAGGTGGCAATTGATCGCTTGATCCCTTGGACGATAAGGTTTAGAGTGGTGTTGGTTGGTTAACCGAAGATAAGTCATTGTATCAACCCTTGATTGGGTGAATTGAAAACTAGGGTTTGAAGGGTAGAAATGTAAAGATGTAGGTTTGAGATCTATAGGTAAGGTGTTAAAAAAAGTTTAAGTGCTAAGGAAAAGATTAGGAGACTAATTTCCTAGTAATTAAGGTTTGAAAAATTCTAGGTATTACATAACTTGTCGAGGAGCACCCTTATGTATTGATGTATGATGCCTCACTCACTCCCTTTAGTCTGTTTGTCATCAAATGGAGGTGTATTGACTTGAGGCCTTTCGTATCCGGACCTTGGTTCATTGAGGTAAGGATCTAATACCAGATTATATGAATCTCATTTAATATTTAGAAAATTATCACGCCAAACGGAACCTTTTTAGGATCCCAAAATCTAATTGCTCAGGACTAGCTGATATGGACCACCAACGTACAATCCCACAAAAATTCTACCTAAAAAATTAGTTCAAGAGTGGAAGATTGATCCCTTCTATAAAGTACCTAGGAAAACCCTATGATGTTAAGGTGGTTGCATCTCTTGGTCTTTAGCTAATAGCCCACAATGGTTGCGAGTTTGAGATTATATATTTATTATATATGTGATGTAGAAGTACGCATTATACTTAATTATTATTTATTTGATAATTTTATAGTATAAAAGTGCCACAATTATAAAACATGTACTATCTTATACAAATTAATTAATCATGTAATAAGGATGAATGGTTCTTTATAACATTTTAGACATGGGCTTACCCGTTCTTTAATTAATTCTGTAATAAGGATATTGGATGGGGTGCTAATAGCTAATGAATTACACAATTTAATGAATTCTATGATAAAGATGGATGGTTATTTAAATAATAATGTCCTACGGATTTTGGACGGGGTGCTAATGGCTAACGAAGCGGTCGATTTCTGCAGAAGACATAAGGCGCAAGCTTATCTGTTCAAGATCATAGAATGCATTGGGTCGGCCTCTGTTTCAGTGTTAGTTTATGATCTATCCAGGTCTGATAATATCGGTGCATGGCTTTGATGTCTTACGTTGGGCGGTACGGGGAGCGTGGTTAAGTCTTGTTGGCGGCCTCAATCCATAGGCATACTTCCGGTTTGAACGAATTGCTTTCGTAGGCAGAGCAATGTTAGCGGCCTTGATCCAGTTCAACATCGATCAATCGACATTACACTGACAGAGGAAGAAGATCAGGCTGTACATTTTGTATCAACACACGCGACCTCAAGCAATCGCCGGAAACAGCGCCTCTAATTAATTGAGCTGCGCTACGATAAGAAAATTAAAAATGTCAAATATAATCTTCTCATAAGCGTCCTGAAGTACTCGCATCGCATTGCACACGGGGTCTTCTCATTTCCTCCGTGACCCGCGTCCGGCCGTCTTGCCTGATCAGCTGCTGGGCCGCTTGATCATAAGAATACGGCGTTTCCTTCCGACGACCGTGATCCAAGGGGGGTCTCCGGAGACAACGGTGTAACCGGCGTTAGCATAAAGGGTGCGGGCACCCCAATCGTCCTCGTATGCCCGTAGGACTAGGTTATCATATCCCCATAACACAGACATCGCCTCACAAGCTTTTAATAATGTCGTTCCGACCTTCTTTCTCCTGCTTGAAAACGTCAGAAGCAAAGGATAACGTGAGAGGAAAAAGAGAATATATAATCTTGTCAGTGAAAATTACAGTAGTAATGTACAATGAAGCTTCAGGGTCTGCCCTTAGATGAAAGCACCGGCCGGGTACCTGTGGTTCAGCGAGACAGCAATTCCGGATACGTAGAGATATTCTCTGGCTCCATCCAGTTGCCCGACGACGTCTCGGTCTCTCAAAACCGTGACATCAACTACACCAACGATCTCCTGTTGCGACTTCGATACAGTCTCATCGTCGGTATCTGGTACAGCCACCAGACAGGCATACCTGGTTTATTTTATTTTATTTTATTTTTTTATTATGGTAAACAATGGGTACGCATATCACAAATTTATTCAAATAAATTGTACTTAATTGTTGGAATAATAATATTAAAACTTTCTTGTTTGAATCTGGCTTGTAGGTAGAGCGGACAATCGGATGTGTCAGGTTACTATCGGATCGTGTTAAATGATAATCGGGTCGTATCGGTTTCGGATAATTTTGGATCATTTTATCGGATCGGGTTTGATTTGGATCAACTCGGTATCGGATAATCTCGGATCATTCTAAGTTTTTGGATTGAGTCGGATTGAGATCGAATAAACTCAAATTCGAATAAATTTGGGTTATTCTAATTTTGGTTCGGGTTCGGATCGGGCTTGGATGAATTCGAATTATTATATTTTCGGGTCGAGTTTGGATCGGATTTGAGTCATTTCAGTTTTGAGTCATGCTTATTCTATTTTATTTCTATTTTTTATTCCAAGATGTTATTAAAGACTAATTATTTTGAGATCGTTTATTTCAATATATCTTATTTAATTAAAAGCAAATTATTATACAGATTGTTTTGTGGCCTTAGAATTTTTGGTCATTATTTCAACTTTGGAGATGTATTTGATGTTTTAAAATTAAAAGTTTTTAAATCGGATCACTTTTCTTTTTATGCTAAAGTATAACTTATAATTCAACTCCATTATTAGCTTGGTCATATCATATTGAGTTTAAATATTATTTTAAGTGCATATTATATTTATATCTTGTATAGTCCTGACATAATATTAACTTACAATAACCATTGATAATTGATAACAAATAAAGGCTTCTAATATTATACTTTTGATATTATTTTTCAAATAGATTGATCACATCATATCAACATAATTTTAATAATAATAATAATAATACAAAAATAATGATAACAATAATAATAGTAATTAATGAATATGAATTATCACAAAAATAATAATAACAACACATTATTTTTTTCTATATTTTGATTCGATCATATCAAGCTAAATCAAATAAAAATTAGATAAAGTAAGTAATAATTACCATTATTGATAAAGGACCGACTAATATTAACTTCTTATTATTTAACATAGTTGATGTAATAAAAAGCATTAATCTTTAATTTTTATAATACATAATTAGCATCCTCACTTTAGAATTTTTTTTACTTTTCTATGATGTTGTAGATGCTATATTACAAAGATAGTGTTTAAGGCTAAAAATTATTATTTATGTATACTTATAATAGAATTGATAAAACTTTTCCCTTGTTTGATTGGAGTTTACTTATGATGCAGTCTTTCTTTATATATATACTTTTACATAATTGTTCCAAATATGTTAAATATTAGAATTAGTATTACTGATAACTACATTTTAAATAATTGAATAGACTATGATTATGTAATATTTATTTTAAGCTACAATGACAATTTGTTTATATAATAGTTGTTGTTTGGGCTTTAGTCACTTGATCATGGACTTGAAGACTTTGTTGGAACTTTTGGTGGACTTGATCAATCGAAATGTGTTGGATATCATATCACCTGTGGCCCATAGGACATGTTCTATATTCACGAGGCATAATATTATAAGAATTAGTTTTTAACTCAAACATCATATTGTACTATTAATTAGGTAGGATAATTGATAATTCAAGCTTATTTTTTTAGGTTAGTGTATTAAGTTGGTTTCAACTTTTTATTTGAACTATGTATTATATTGTTCTTCTATAAGCTAAAATGCTCCTTACCAATTTCTATTGCATAGGATTGAAGTTATATATTTTGTATTTGGTTTAGCCTAGGGTTGAAAGAAATCATATATATTTGGTTCAACCCGAGCTATATATTAAAGCTTTGTTCTTCTTATGCCATTTAGAATTGGTAGAGTTATGCACTCAATTTAGTTAATGAAGGTTATATGCCATTGGTTTTTCTTCTCTCTTCTCTTCGTCTATTTTTGAACAATGTTGTATGGGTGAAATAATACCAATGATGCTTGAATAAAATATCTATCTTCAATATTAGTCTATAGCTTCAGTTGAGAAAGATTTATAGTGTAGGATGTTTCTTCCTATTGTAGTGAATGACCCTAATTTCAAGTGGCATGTTTCAAGTAGTGAATGGATCAAGGTAAAAAAAAATTATGATTTGTTAAAACCATTCTATGATATCACAAATTTGTTTTCTAGAACCAAGTATCCGATATCCGATATCCAATCTATGCTTCTTTAATGTATGGACCATGCAAAGGTGCATAGAGAAAGCAATGTCATGTGATGATATGGACATTAGAAGAATGGCGAGTCAGATGTATGAAAAATTTGGAAAATATTAATCAGACTACTCTATGATTTTAGCTTTTGCTATAATTTTTTATCCACATTACAAGTTTGAATTTGTGACATTTGCTTTTACAAAATTATATGGAACCGACAAAGGTTTACGGGTGGCCAAAGAAGTATATGCTCAACTTCTTGACTTATACAAGTATTATGAGGATAATTGTCAAGTAGATTCTTATGTTCCAAGCACGTCTAATCCTACTCAAAGAGAAGTCAACACTTGTTAAAGAAATGATGGCATAGGGGTAAACTATTGTTGTTAGATATTAAGTTTACTAATATCTTTTATATTCATCCTATTATTTGTTTACTTTTTTTTAATTATATACATAGTCTTATTTTTTGTTTATTTCTTTTTATTTAGGAATTTGACTCTTCAATATTTTTTGGAGCTAGCAATATTGAAAAAAACTAAATGTGCTTTCTTATTGGAAGGATAAATCTAGTTGTTTTCCAATACTTAGTTCCATGGAAAAAGATATTATTGCTATTCCAATCACTATAGTCGCTTCAGAGTCTACTTTCAGTATTAGTGGCAGAATATTGAATAAGTGGACAAATTCTCTTTTTCCAAAAAATGTTAATGTATTGGTAACAACACATAATTAGTTATTTGGATATGGAGGTAATTTGAATATGTAAATCTAAATATTTTATTATGGTTATTTTTTTGTGAAATAACATATATATTTGGTATTTGCGCAGACCTTGAAAAAGAAAGCTCTATTGTAGACTTTTCTAAACAAAACAATAAGACTAATTGAAGAGTTAGAGGTAAATTTTTTAACCTAGAGTATTTTTGCTGAGTTGGTTGTTCTTTACTTTTGTTTTTGAGTTGATTATTATATGCCCTTAGTGGCTTAAATTTGTGGGAACTTGATTGGGTGTTTTGAGGGTTTATTGAAGTCATTGAATGAATTTGACATTTAATTTTTTTTACTCTTCCCTTATTGTCCTCGGTGTAATTCATTATCTCTTATTATGTACTTAATTCTTATGTTCCTTTTGTAAAATAAGCTAGAATATAGGCCTTCATGAGGAAACATTATGTGTTCTTGATATAAATGTTGACATTCTTAAAGAATATGTGAGAAAATTAGATATAGATCTTTGAAATGCATGTGATTCTGTTAGAATATATATCATTAAAGTGACAATTATATATTATATATTTGTATCATCTAATGTCTTTTTTTTGTTGAGGTGAGAGCAGTATTTAATGTGGGATAATATGTTGTTAGATTTTGTGATTTATGCAGGTTGGCATCAAGTGGATTCTTATATTTTGATATCGAAGCTTACATTTTGTGGAAAGTGTTAGCCCCTAAGGCTTGGTAGGCAAGGGATCATAAATAAATTTTAGTCGATCATCTTGCATACAATAGTAGAATGTATATTGTATCTACTCATTCCATGTTGCCTTAGCTATCATATCTTATCTTTTTTGGAAACTTTTGTAACTATCATATCCAAAATTATAGAAACTTTTGGATATTAGAGCTAGTTTGAATTGGTTTAGTTGTACAAATTTTATTTTGTTAGTAGAGCTACCAACATGTGGTAAGCCAAATACATTTTGATCTTCTAGGAAGATAGAAGTGTCAATTATGTAGTATTTTGATACTAAAGCTACCAACATGTAATAAACTCAGGTTTTTAATTAGTTTAGATATGCCTGGTAAGCTAAGTGTTGGATATGCACCTTTTGAGGCTTTTCAAAAACTTATACAATGCATTTTGATGCTTTTTTTTAAGTTATAGATATTGGATATATTTGCATTATTATTATTATCTTATGGTGCTTTTTAAAGTCTACATATTTGTCTATTGGGTTAAACAGGTACTTAAAGTGCTTATACTGTGCCTTTTGAGGCTTACTTCATTGTGTTTTGAGTTATCGATGTGGAAATGTACATTTTAAAATTTTTTAAGTGCTTATATGGTGTCTTTTAAAGCTTTTATATTTGTAACTTGAGTTTAAAATGTTGAATGTATTTGCAATATTATTATCTTATGGTACTACATGAAAGTGAACTAATATTTAGATAACATAATGGAGTTTTTTCTTTTTTCTATATTTTTATTTCTATACTTCAATATTGGTATCAATAGATATTGTATATTTATATACATAAGAAGTGATATAAACTTTAAGAAAGTATATTGCTTCTAGATTTTGATATAAGTACTAGTATTGAATAGTTATGTATAATATTATTTCTAGATTTTAATGTAAGTACTAGTATGGACTATTTATACATCTATATTATTTTATATTGATGAAGTTTTGGAAAATTTGAGTAATAGATTACTGTTAATTTTCGGGTAATATCAGGTTAAATTTTTATAGATTTATAATTTTTCGGGTAATATTAGGTTTTGGATAAATGATGGGTCAGATCGGGTAGTTTTGGATTTATAGTTTTATGGGTTATATCGGATTTCGGATAAGTATCAAGTCGAGTTGGGTCTATTTCGGACCTATGACTTCTCGGATTATATTGGATATGTATCTAATTAGGTCGGATAAATTTCAGGCTTCTAATTTTTTGGATAAAATCGGATTAGATTTCTGACGGATATAATCGGTATTCGTCGAATTTTTCGAATCAGGTCAACTTTCGTTAGCTCTACTTATAGATATCGACCTTGTTTGTTTATTATTCGTAGGTATGCTATGTGGCGAAGCACGGTTAGGTAAACATTATACCATAGAATAGGATATTCAAATATCATAATTTTATTATATATAACTTAGTATTAGTTAATAAGAAGGTCAGACCGATATTTACTAAATACTAAAAAAAAATATTATAAAAGTATTCTTTATTAATTAACCATGTCCACATATATAAAATTATTCAATTTATTTCGTATCTTATAAATTATCAAATATTATTAATAGTTCAAACATGTGTCTATAGAAATAATTTTTATCTAACAAATATTATGCCATATTATTACTTTATATGTTTTATGATGAGATTCATATATAATGTAATAAAGTTACCTACACATACATGAACGAATATTTTACCTGTCTCGCGGCGAGTTTCTGAGTCTGTATAGAAGGCCCGATAAGACTTCCGCGATGAAGAATTGGAAGAAGACGTCATTGAAGAAGAGAGTAGGAACGTGGAATGCTTCAGCTTGTATCTGAGCTACTTTTCTAATCTCTTCTTCTTCTTCTTCCACCATCCTTCTCACTTTCCATCCATTTCCAACCACTAAGTAATCATCCAACTTCAACTCCTTCGCATCTCCTACCTCGTTACGATATTTCCCTTCGAATAGCACATCACCATTACTACTATTCTCAACGGTGCTGGTATCACTCTCGTTTTCAGACGCAACCTCCTCTTGATCGCTACCGCTCCTCGTCGTCGATGAAGCTGCCGCCCTGCTTGTACCGCAACATTTCCACGACGCACTTAGCGGCCGATTCGTTTGCCGAGAAACAGAGGAGGAAGAATAAGAAATCTCGTCGCCTTTGTTTCTGTATCTAAACGACGTAATCAGTTTTATTCGGCACCGCAGAACGAACAGATGACTGGTGATTGGTTGGAATTGAGCCATCTCTGACTTGATGATAGGTAGCCGAGTCTCTCGATCGAGTCCACAAACCACTCCTTACTCTCGAACGTATCGAACATGGGCACGAAGCTTTTCCGTGGATTGTCATCCGAGGAAGAGCGCTACATTGTTGTTGAAGAATCTGTTGATTCGATAAGAATATAAGACTGCGGTCTAGGAGAACGGGAGATCCGGATTCTGTACTCGGAGACTCCGGAGAGGGAGGTCGGGGCGATGAGTGGAGAAGGAAGCGATAATTCAGATGTGGATTCTAGAGACCGAGAGAATCTGCATTTCCACGTGGCAGAATTTCAGCCCGAAGATATGATATCGCAGTCACTCAAGCTTGCCGTGGAATAATAATATTATAAATTACTCAATCTTTTTTCTTTTATTTGCTTTTGATAATTCTGGAACTATTGTTAAAGAAACATCATTTCAAATTCAAACCATGGTTAGATGTCGACAAAAGTTGTTCTTGTAAAACCAAAGCAGATAAAATCTCATAAATTTATAGACTCAGTTCGATTCAAATTTAAACCCACAGCCATTGGATTATAACTGATCTAATCCGGTCCGAATCTAATTTCGATTTAATCAATAATCTAATATTAATCTAATTTTTTTATCAATCTAATTCAATATTAATTATTTATAAAAATAAAAAAAAATTACGTATGCTATATTATTTATTTAATACTTTTAAAAGTATATTATTTTATAAATTATATTTATTTATCTTACTTTTATTATAGATATATTTATTCACCAACGATATTTTAATTTTACCAATTTTTTTCACATAAAAACACAATATTAAAAAATTATAATAATAAATGAATAACGGTTAATATCACATGTTTAATCATATGTTTACATGAAGTCAAACTTAATGCTTACTTATGAGGTTAATGATTTAAATTGATTGTGGTGGTCAATCTCCGATTTTACCCAAATACAAAGTGATTCGATCTAAAATTAGCTCGACCTAAACCTAACTCAACCCATCAAAACATAAAAGATCCGATTTATCAAGTTAATCTAAACACGATCCATCAAATTAACTCAAACATAAAATCACTCAAACACAAGCTTGCTTTGTTCAAACTCAACCCGACTCGGCAATATAACCCGAAATACCTAAACCCGAACCCAAACTAGCTCAACCCGAACTCAATAAATTAACCAAATACAATATAAATTTGCAAAGACTCAAACCCAGATCCAACTCCAATAATAAGATAACCTGAAATAATCAAAACCTAAAATAACTTAACCCAACCCATAACCAACCCTCAAAGAAAAAATGACCCACAAGTAACCTAAGAATGACCGGACCTGCTATACCCGACCCAGTCCGCCCTACCCAATTGCCACCTATAGGTATTACTAGAAACAAAGTATTAGACTACTAGTAGTAACTTAATTAAGCCCACATTATATATAAAATTAAAAGGTAAGTGTAGCATTAATTTTTTATACTGCAACTGGTGGAGTGTTGTGTATCTTATATAAGTGGTTCC
Organism: Tamarix chinensis; assembly: GCA_030549775.1. NCBI lineage: Eukaryota > Viridiplantae > Streptophyta > Magnoliopsida > Caryophyllales > Tamaricaceae > Tamarix > Tamarix chinensis. Next base: position 89,032,835 of record CM060179.1, read on the forward strand.
AAGTTCGATCCCCATAGATTAAGATTTTTTTTAAGGTTTTTGACCATATATGAATACACTTCTTACACATATAAATAAAGAATACAAATCTTAAAAGATAGCAAGAATACACATATTAGGATGAATGACGTTTACTTGTTAATATAAGATGTGCATTCTTTTTGATAAGATATGTATTTATAACAAAAAAAAACTGTGTATATTTTTAAGAAAAATTGTGATTGGATATAAGATGTCTATTCGTCATGACAAGATGTGTATTTGCTTTTATAATTTGTGCATTCTTTTCGATACGATGCATTTTTTTTTCAAGTAAGTTGTCCTTGATGATGTGTGTGTACTTTTGGTTATAAGATGTACATTTATTGATATATGGTGCACATCATTTTCGATAAGATGTGTATTATTGACAAAAAGATATGTGATCTTTTAAGAAAGATGTGATCAAATATAATGTGTGTATTCATTACTATATGGTTTTTCTTAATTTGTATAAGATGTACATTTGTGGATACAAGAGGCATATTTTTTCAAATACGATGTTCTTTGTGATTCGCATTATTTTGGCTTTAAGATGTACATTTCACATACATGTATTCTTGACAAAAAGATATTTATTTTTGATCGAAATATGTGTATTGTTATTCTATTAGATGTATATTTTATTTTTAATGTAATTTTTCTTACATTTGTATTGATAAAAATATGTGTATTTGCATTATGGAAGATGTATATGCATATGAGTTGTGTATTTATATTATGGAATATGTGTATTTTTATTTTTTGCCTCTAAGATATATCAATTTAGGCGCCTATTTATTAAAAAAACATTTTGAGAAACATTTAGTAGTGTTATTGGAATTGATATTCTACCTATAATCTATTTGGTGGCTCAGGGTTAGATCATAGAATCATATTGTAAGATCCTACAAAAATCATAAAAATATGTGACTTATATATTTATATGTTATAAAATAACATATTTTAAATTGAAAGAAAATAAGAATTATACTCTTACGTTCTCATATACCTATTGATTAAGTTGTAACAACTTATAAGTAGTATAAATTGTTAAAGTTATTCTACATATTAGGAGCTATATTAAGTCAACAATATTAAAAATAAAATGTGGAAAATAAAATGGGATTATGGATAGCGCTAACATATAACTCATCGTATTCAAAATATATAATATTATTAGCCTTAAGAAAAATATACAAAGAATGAAGAAAGTGAATGATAATAAAGGTAACAACGAGATGACATTAATTTCTATCATTTAAGAATATAAGACCCAAAACAAGTATGTTGGTTTTTGAAATTTTGATGAATCAAGATAAAAGAAAAAAAAAGTTAAGAAAATGAGTTTTGTCTCTATGTGTACACGTTAAGCTACTATATAAACTATATATAAAGAATAAATTAAAGATTGTTTGTAATATAAAGCTAACATGCCCATAAAAATATATTAAATTTGAATTAAATAAAATTTAATAATTAATAATATTGTAAATTTTAATATATTCATTTTACCATTTAGACAGAGATTACATTCTTTTTCAACAGTTTACATCAACAATAAAGTTCATTATATTAGTGGTATCTTAATCATATTTTTTTATTTATTTCAACTCATTTTTAAGACATGTTGTAAAATAATATAGGTTCAATAATCAAAGGATTAGGAAAGAAATATATATGGAATAATAGGAGAAATATATATTTGATGTACATTGATAAAAAATTAAAGTTATTATATAGAATTATAGTATTTTACCTGATATCTTAAGATGCTATTGTAGGATCATAATATTTTATAACTATTCATCTATTTTAAAATTCTACCTAAAATTATCAATCGTTTTATGATTTTTAAATTATAGTATCAAATTAAAACTATAATAACTATGCTAGTGGCAACATGTAAGTTGTTCTTTTCATGAGCTTCAACACACCTTCTAAGAAGGGTTAGCAAAGTTTGATAATTTGTGCAATCACCCACCCAAGGAACAATAGGCCAAAACACCACTTTACAACATTCAACAAACTAGTGCCACCGAAACAAAACAACATGAAAACAAGGTAGTTGAGGCTAAAATTATGCTAAGAAAGTATCTGACATGGTGTACCTTTTCTTTTATTATTGCACACCATTATTTGAGACATAGGTGATTTAGGTTTAGGGATAGCAAAAACCTCCCACGAGTTTGAGGCCTAGTCTATGATTTTCCATTCAGGGTCGGGTTCACAGGGACTTGTTAGTGATGGGTTCGGAGATTTTTTCAGAAACGGGGCGGGGATGTGGATAGGGTCCCCATCACAAAACTCACCTCGCTATATACATATACATATACATACATACGTAAATATATTATAATATTAATTTTTTCTAAAAAAATTACAAAATAAGAATATAAAAATAAAATGATTTATTCAAAAATTTCCATTATGAGGGTGGGGATGGGGATATATTTCATATAGGGATCAGGGCGGGAAATTACCGTTGGTGAAAGTTGAGGAATGGAATGAGTTATGGGTCGCGGATTTATTTCGGTTTTGCGGATAGGGATAGCATCCCCATCCCCATGGGGTCCTATTTCCATTCTTATTCCGGTTCGAGTCAAGTTGTATCGAGTACAAATTATTCTGGTACTCAAGTTAGGTTTATGTCACTTTTGTCCAAGTTATGTTTGGTAAATATATCAACTCGTGTCAATTCAGGTTACTTTATTAGTGTTGGCTTAATGCGAGAGTCTAGTTACTTCATGCTCATGGTCTTTTGAAATTGGGATCAATTTATCTATTTAGTTCAATTTAGATCAGATCACTTTGGTACCATGTTAATTTAAAGGATTTAAAAGTGGGGTGTTACACCTATATCTGAACCAAACTAAATTCAAACTTGATCAAATCTATACAACCTAAAATAGGGATTTTTTTATTTATTTTGACTCTCTTTTTCTAGCAAGTTACAACTTACAAGTTTACAAAAGCTAAATATATCATAAATAAACATAGAAAATAAATTTTATGAAGAAATAATATTTCATAAGGCTTATATGTTCTTTGTATATGTCGATATATGTTCTAAACAAATTTGACCTAGTTCATATTAAACATAACATAAAGTCTGTAGATTTAAACTAAAACTAAATAGGGAAATATGCAATGTAATTGATATTGACACGATGAATTTATATTCATCCAAATTGACCTTCAATCGCAAAGAAAGTTGTAATTAAATCAAATTAGTAGACTCACATCTAACATAATATGAACCTCACCCTATTTTTTAATAAACTTAATTTTAACACAATCCAAAATCACGTGAACTGATCCAAATAACTAGTTTGCCAAGTCTATTATTATGAATCCATCAATGACTTAATATGAACTTTTATGGTACTTTATTAAAAATATATTGGAGCACATTATACTATATTGTAGGCATGTTGTATAATAGCATATAAGAGAGTACTATAATGAGTTTTTCTTTTGTTACATCTGAATCGAATTTACCGATTGAATGTGAATATAGATATATCTTATCGAATATGATACCAGACTTTGCACTGGTATTGATGGAATGGCTACACCATGAAACATTTCGATCTTTGTTTGAGGATTATATCGGTCATTTTGGCATTAGATACAAAAACGGTCGAACAAATGACTGATAAGACAATTGCATAACCAATATATATGCGAATGTAAAGGCACGCCCCGTGCTTGGGTAAGTAGATGCCTAGATGCCTAACTACATGCGGCCCTTTTGGCAACCATCAAATCCCAAACCCAATCCGGACTAAGCGTACTGCAAATTCTTATATATGATTGATTGACAATCTCCTAAACTTAATGAATTATCTTTTCCCTCTCTATAAGTACGCGTCATGCCGGGAAGATGGGAACTCTATCACATCGATATCTTAAGCCTATCATACCACCCATGAGGAAATTTCTCCATCTCTTTGTCGGGTATCAAAATCTAAGGGAGTTCTTCATGTCACCCGTCCATGCATTTTCAGCGGGCATCATCTTCCTGCTTACTCTCGTTGTTTACCATTATTGCACCCAAACAAACAAGGAAAAAGATAAAAGGCCATCACCACCACCAGAGCCAAAGTGTGCATTTCCTATAATAGGCCATCTACATTTACTACGAGGATCCAAGCCACTTCACAAAACATTAGCATCATTAGCTGATAAGTACGGTCCGATTTTCATGCTCAGAACAGGCCTACGTAAAGCCCTTGTTGTGAGCAACTGGGAATTGGCCAAAGAATGCTTATCAGATGATGACAGTAATGTATTTGCTGATCGTCCCAAATCAATGTCAGTTGAAATCATAGGATATGACTCTTCCATGTTTAGCTTCCACCCCTACGGACCTTATTGGAGCGAGATACGCAAGATTGTTTCCCGTGAGCTTCTGTCAAACCAACGTGTGGAAATGTTGAAACACATAAGGGTTTCTGAAATTGATGCAGTGGTAGCAGAGTTGCATAATAAATGGGTCATAACAAAGAAAGTGGACTCAGTCGGCAAGGTGGTAGTAGACATGAAGAGCTGGATTGGAGACATGAATACCAACATAATTCTTAGGGCAGTGGCAGGGAAGCGATTGCCTGATTTACAAGGTTTGAGGTGTGGAAATAATGAAGCGAATCCAAGTACCAAGGCACTGCGGGAATTTTTGGACTTGACGGGGTTCTTCATGGTCTCTGATATACTTCCATTCTTGAGGTGGTTGGACATAGGAGGATATGAGAAGACCATGAAGAAGACTGCTCGTGATATCGATTACATGTTCCAAGCTTGGTTAGAGGAACATAAGAAGAAGAGGGATGCTGGAAATGTAGACGATGATGATCAGCGATATTTCATGGATGCAATGCTCAATATTCTCGAGAAGCCCAATCCACGTCTCGGTTCCAAGGATTCAGATATCATTATCAAATCTACATGCTTCGTATGTATATCTTTCTCACAACTTAATCATGAAAAACAAAAGAGAGGATAAATTTCGTTTAAATATCTTTTCTTGCGGTCTAGCTAGCTCATATTTTATAAGTATATCGTAATTTGAATAATTTTACCCGGTACTTCTATATTTTAAATTACTATCATTTATGTATAATTTATATGGTATAAATTTTATTTATGTATTTTTAAATTTGACATAATATTTTTTAAGTACTATATATTTTTAATAATTCTACTCAGATACATTGATATTTTAATTTAATTTTACATAACCATCTAAAAGAGGACCTAAATAAGAAAAAGGAAATGATTTATTTTTATGGTCCACTTATTCATGTAAAATTAATTTGAAAAGTTTGAATATCTAAATTGGATTAATAAAAGCATAAGCTACTTAAAAATATTTAGTCAAATATCAATGTATCTAAATAAAATTTATTTATCATGTTAGATACACTACACCAAATCAAACATTTTAACAATAAAGATAAATTATGTATTAAAAAACAAAAAAAGTTAAAAAAAAAGTATAGTCTAAAAGCATCTGAATTTTCATTTAAGAAAATGACTTTGTATAAATTAAAAAAGGAATAGATTTCGTTAAAAACATTATAGAAAATATGAGCTTATTAGAAAGAAAAAAACTGTTTTTTCTTCAAAAATATGGGTTTTTAAAATATCTAAACTTTAAAATAAATATATATATTTGTAAGAATTCAATTTTTTTATTAAAAAACTTTTTTTTTCAAATGTTCCAAAAAATCTCTAATTTATAAAAATTAGAAGACAAAAAACTTAATTATTTTTCATTTTCTTTAAGTTTATTTTTTATATAAATTTTTCTAAAATTATTTAAAATATGTATTATTTTATTTTATTTTTATTATAAAAAAAAAGGCATCTATATCACATCAAGTTTATACTAGTAGAACTTTGTTAATGTGAAATATACCTAAATGGTGATAATTTTAAATATGGATGTATGTAAGTGAATTTATTAAAAATATAGTGTACCTAAAACATATTAAGTTATCAGAGTACATTAATGGAATTTATTCAAAAAATTACAAAATATTCTTCTTGGTAATAGTAAAATTTTGATTTTAATCTTACCCCATGTTCATATCTTTTACTTTCTAAAAATAAGCTAACATGGTTGAGGTTTTGATCTAGGAGTTAAGAGTTATTCAATACCTCAAATCTCTGTTTGAATAGCAATGCTTGTGCTATGTAGTAACGTATCAACTTTTGCCATTTGTTCTCTTATAGCATGTTTTTTTCCTTAATATCCTTTAAGTTCTATAATTTTGCACACTTAACAATATATATAATTTGAGTAAATTTTCATTTTTTAAAATTATTTACATATCTATTAAAAATATTAATTGTCTCATTCTCATAATTCTCATTTTTTTTATTCAATATTAGTTTATATTCCTTCACTCTCTCATCTATTATAGGCACTTTCTTCTGGACCATTAATTTTCCATATCTATCCTCTCATATGTTGCATTCTTTTTTATCCTAAAACTCACTAATTCTCTAAATTAATGATATATTTTGTACTCCTTCCATCCTATTTTATTTGCAAAATTCTCATTTTAAGCCCCAAAGTATCTATTATTAAGACCTTTTTACTTTCTATGTATAATGCTATTAATAAAAGATTTTTTTTACACTTCTAATGAACCAACTCATAAATAACTTAGGTATGTAAGGAATACATAATAAAATTGATTATATACTATTGTAGTTAATGTTTAATTTAACTATTTTCTTGGTCTTGATTAAATTCAAGCCCATCTACCATGGGACAAAGGAAGTATTAATGGAAAAAAAGTTATATATTTTAAATCATTTCTTTATTCTTGAATCTTGCCTATCAAAATTTAGAACTTGTTGCTTGGAAAATAATATCTCTATTAGTTATTAGTAAGTAGGGATTTTGGTTTAAACCTAAAATGTTAATCCGATGGATGTAATAGTCCAATCTCTTAGAAACCTAAGACCTAACCCTTGTTTAGTTGATGTAGAACTGTATTTTCATACCTAAACATCCCCTTAAATGAAGTTCATATCATCATAGTCCATATGTCCCCGTGAAGTCATAATTTCTCTCATTCATCATCATCATCATCATCAAATCACCTTGTTTTATTCATTCTTGGTGATTCATCCTCAAGTGCACCCAAATTGCTACATTTGGTGTTTGGATCTTGTACGAACTATTACATTTAAAGTTCCATCTCAAAATGTTAATCCATTAGAGTGGTAGCCCAAATTCTTGTCAACTCAAAACCATTTATGTGTGTTGATTCTTATTTATTTATTTATTTATTTATTTATTATTCTTTGATAAGTAGGAGTAAATTTCATTACTTTGAAAATAAGGACATTACATTCAATGCCACAATCATCAAATTTTATCCAATAAATCTAACCACCTCTCATATTTAGCTTTATAGTGAAAGTGGAACATTCACCTGGATACCATAATCACAATAGCATACCATAAAATTCTCTCCTCATGCTAACTAACTCAGAAAATTTAAAGGATCGTCTCATGCAAAATAGTTGCATCATAAGCTCCAAAAAATGCCTCCACGAATAACTTCTTCTGACTCAATTATCTCAATCTCACACTATATTACGTATGTTCTTCGTTCATTCTACTACTACATCTCTTCTACCAGTTGCTACTTGGATTCTATTCCAAATTCCTAGTAAAATCGGACATTAAATAAATGGGTGTTCCATTGTCTCAAGTGTTGCATCATGTAACACACATCTTACTTCTATGTTCACCTCTTGCTCTATCAACTACTCCTTTAATGTGGGCAACCTATTATGCATGACTAACCACAGAGGAATATGATATCTAGCAAGAATAAGTGCCTACCAAACCAAACACACCCTCCATTTCTTTGATTGCTTTAATCTCAACCAAGAATATTTTATATATTGCGGTTATCACGACGTAATTTTTTTTCTTCAATAAATAGTAGCAAACATCGGTAAATATTAGCATATATTGGTAAAATATCGGCAAATAGATCGGCCGATAACCAATATATCGCCAATAAATATATACAATTCTAAATACATTATATACCGCCAATTTTACATATCGAATTATCCAAAATCCGATAAATTTCGGCCGATATCGCGTATGGGGACCGATATTAATTATATGGTCTCAACTCCTCATAGCTAGGCTAATCTAATGATATATGAATGATGTCCCACTACCAACTATAGCTTTGGAGAAGAGTATGCAATTTATCCCAAATCAATAGCACCTGTTGAAATATCCAAGATGTATAGGACGTATGCATATATACGTCGAGATATCCACATGTCTTAGATAAACATGTACCCATTTGGCTCATAAAGGGTTCGTCTTTAAAGTGCATATATACTAGAGCAGGGTCCCAAAAGCATTCCATAACTCTAGATGAAGTCCTTAGACGAGCATAGCTGGCCCCAGAGGAAGACCATATGTAAGCGCTCTCCTCTCAATACGTTTTCCTTGCCAGGGCTCTACACTGGCTAATATGTTTATTAAAAAAATTCTTCGGCAACAAAATTACTTGATAGAAGCAAACTTGGGCGTTGGACATAACTATTTTAATAAGTTTGATGTAGTTTGTATACGATAAATATGTGGTACGCTAGTGCCTTAGATGCGTCGTTACCTTCTCCAGAACAGGCTACACATACGTAGAAGAGATTTTGGACGAAGAAGATAATGGCATGCCAAGATAGGTTGTGGGGAAAGAACCCTCTCGGAACCCTGTGAATCCAGTAATCGCGGCTCTAACCCAGAGTCCACTCCTCCAAAATAGACGGTGCATTTAGCTGGATTAACTCCCAGACCTAATATACTCGAAAAGCGCGTAAATGTTGCCATTAAATACTGCAAACCCTGCAAGTGGCCATGGGAAAACAGAAGTAAATCGTTCGTAAAGCTGAGATTATTAATCTTCAAAGATTACCGACGAGGATGGCGTTTGAATCCCGGATTCATATATCTTAACACGCCCTTCGTTCGCTAATGATCAATCGTCTTCGTTAATTACTCTTCACTAATTCCGGTTGCACGTGACTTCCTCTTCACCGTGCATGATTTCTTTTATCAGGTTAAATGTACTTCATATTATTATTAGTTGTTGCTCTCAAAGAATTAATGTTATGCATCGAAGAACTATAAAATCATAAAAAATGAGTCACTATTTTTGGAAAAGTTCTATATACGTCTGTGATTTTCTTAATATATGTATATATATATATATACTCGCAGGCCTTAATTTTAGGAGGCTTTGATCCCACAAGCACCACACTCGTATGGGCACTCTCATTACTGATATATAACCGGCATACTTTATACAAGGCTCAAGACGAACTGGACAAGCACATTGGCAGAGATAGACAGGTGAACGAGTCAGACCTAAGCAACCTAGTTTATCTTCAAGCAATTCTCAAGGAAACGTTGCGGTTGTACCCGCCTGCGCCAATCTTAGCTCCGCGAGAATCCGTCAAAGATTGCACCATTGGTGGCTACTATATACCTGCTCGCACGCGGCTCCTCATAAACCTTGAAAAACTTCACCGTAATCCTCAAGTATGGACTGATCCTCTGGTGTTCAAACCGGAAAGGTTCTTGCAGACAGGGCAAAAGAACATCGATTTCAGGGGACAACAATTTGAGCTCATTCCATTTGGTGCAGGGAAAAGGATATGTCCTGGAATTTCTTTTGCTGAAGAAGTTTGTCATCTGACATTGGCTAAATTACTGCATTGCTTTGATTTTGAGATACCTGGTAATAATACTGATGCAGTTGATATGACAGAGCGGCTTGGACTTACTAACACAAAAGCTACTCCACTTGAAGTCCTCGTCAAACCACGCCTGGCTCCTAATCTTTATACTATTTCATGATCACAGTATTGAAGTAGTTATCGATAAGGGGTGATGGCGATAGTACTTTAGCATGGTTTTATGGCTAACTAATGTGTTGGAAGAAAATCTGATAGAAAGATGAGGAATTAACTGCCCCTCCCCCGTCTCTATGTGATACATGTATGGAAATGAATAAGAACTTAAATATGAAAAACCTTCGAAATGAAGGAATGAATAATTCTTTCAGTATTTAGGGCTTGTTTGGTATGGGACTAATAGGTGGAAAAAATGTCCTTATTTTGTACCTCTTATATGAAATACTTAAAAATAATTAAAATAATTAATAAAATATCCATTTTAGATCAAATTAAGATCTAAAATAGATATTCATCCAAATAAATTCTTAAATTTGTAATAAATTATATAATATATGTAAAATATGGGGATAAATTTCTATCTCTATTACTCTTATACCAAACGAGCACTTAGAAAGCAAAGGTACAGGGTGTCTTTTACAATTTGAAGATCATTAAAAATTGAATATTGAATAATAATGACTAATAAGAATTACTAAAACACTAGAACAACTTATACAAAAATTTATGTGGTTCAATAAATATGTCCACTAGCTAGAACCGAGATGATGTTTTGGCTATGATTCATAAAAATTAGACAAATTGGAGAATAATTAAGCTTCAAATATCCTTGATGATTATGCAAAACCGAGAATCAGTTCTTGATAGCCTTAATGATAAGCCAACTTACCAATGGAATATCTCGCACTAATTGATGAATTAAAGGAAACAGATAAATCCAAATTAAAGATGATAATGCACGGAACAAACTCATTTAAGAATATTATATTATATTTAAAGACAAAAGATTTTGCAGATAATTGAAACCAAAAAGAAGTCACAAGAAGAAAAGAAAATTTTCAGAGAATTACTCACTGCTAAATGACTTATGACTTTTATTAAATTGGTTAATCTCAATTACAAGTCATTAGGGTCATATTTATATGCTAGCATGTAGGATGCAGTGAGGACATGACACACGTAAACCCTAATGACATGTACTAATCATATACAGTTAGCTTTGACTCCAACTAACCTAATTGTTTCATTAGTTATGAAATATATCAAGTCCTAATGATAACTAGTTATTGGGCTTAAACTAACCTCCTAATCAACATAAGACATGACACATAAGCAATCACCAACCTAATTAACATTTTCCTCCTTTGTTATGGGTTTATATACAATCGCAACAAGTCCAAAAAAATGGAGAACCTTCACTTTGAGCAGTGGCTTTCTAAGCATATTAGCAATATTGTCATTCGTGTGCACATTATCTAGCTTTCTCTTGCCTCCAGCTACAACCTATCTTATGAAATGAAGTCTGGCATCTACATGTTTTGTTCTTTCATGAAATACCGAGTTCTTGTTAAAGTAGATAGCACTCATGTTATCACACCATACAACTACTACATGTTGCACTAAGGAAAAAGCATTTGTTAATTGCTCTGACCACATTACCTCATTGAATGCTTCAGTACATGCCATTTACTCATCCTCTTTTGATGACAAAGCAACCACCTTCTGCAATGATACCTTCTAAATCATAGCACAACCACTAGACATTCACATATTCAGACTTTCTCTAGTCAAAATCCCTTACATAATCTGAATCAATGTATCCTTCCAAGATAAAAATATCAAATCCACTATAATCATACAACAAAAAATATCTTGTTGTTCCAACCCATTTGACACCTTGTAATGGTCAACACAAGGATTACTCATATGAAAGAAAATTAAACTAACTTCATAGCATATATATAGCCTTGTACAAATCATGAGATACATTAAGCTCCCAACCATTCTAGTATAGGGAAATTTTTACATCTATTTCTTCTCACCATCTGTCATAGGACATTAATCTTTCAATAGATTGAAATAAGGATTATGGAAGTTGTTACTAACTTAACACCCAAAAATTAAACTTATCAAGTTCCATCTAAACATATGGCCATTGGGACAAGCAAAACATTCTTTCAAACTAGACTTGAGTGATGTCCATGCCTACAATTCTCCTTGATACCCCCAAATCTTTCATATCAAATTCCATTCTAAGAAGAGCCTTCACTTCACTAGTTTCCCCTTTATCCTTACTTTCTGTTAACATATCATCTACATATAATCGCAAATAAATAATGCTAATTAATCGTTTATGCCTCACATGTACACAACAGTCAAATCAAAGCGACACAGAAGCCTGGCTCACAATGGCTATCATCGTATGTAAGTAGAAGCAAATAACTGGTGCTGAATTTGCTATTTCAATATTCATCTCCTCTTGTTACACACCTAAATCTCTTTATATACACCCATATACTCCATTTTATTTCAAATTTCCAAAACTACCCTCCACCATTTCTGAGACATATCCCTCCTCCCTCTTCTCCTCTTCGCCTTTTCAAAAAGAAAACCCTGTGTCTCCTTCCTCTCTCTTCTTCTTCTCTTCGCCTGTTCCTTGAGCACTCCTTCCTCTCTGAAATTTCTCATCATTGATTGTTTCTCTTCCTTCTCCAGCAAGAATATCTAAATCAAAATTTATCATGTAAGTAATTTTCTTACATTTTTTTCCATTTTTTCATATCTAAATCCATTATTTAGGCTATGTATGTTTGATTTTCTGAATGAATCAATTGATTGTAATTGAAATGATTCTAGCCTGATTGAAATTTGCAAATGAAATAGGGTAGGGGAAAAGTGAGGAGCAGTAAGGGGAGGGGAATCAATGGACGAGCCACCTGTTGAACTGGAGAAGCTTCAGGGAAGGCCCCCATAGGTGCTCCCCAACTCTAGATGCCAGGCTCGTAGCCTTTCCCCACCCCTATGCAGCAATGGCGTAGAGGCCTTCTATACCTACACATCAATAGCCTGTAGCCTCCTCCACCCTATGAAGTAACGACTTGTAGGCCTCCCCACCCATACATAGAATCGGCTCGTAGGGCCTCTTCCACACCCAAACCCTAAACCCTAACCTCAAACACATAACCCTAAACCTAAAATAGTACACCCCAAACCTTTAACGCTAAACCCTAACCCCAAACACATAATCCTAAAACCCAAACCCCAAACCATTAACCTAACCCCTAAAACACATAAACCTAAAACCCTTAACCCATTAACCCCTAAACCTAAACACCAAACCCTAACCTCTACACATTTTAAACCCAAACACTAACCCTCGAACCCTAAACCCCAAACCCTTAAGCATAGACCATAAATGTGACCCGTATAATTTGATTTAATTTAGTACAACATTCAATTATGATTTATTATAATATATATTAATGATGTTTTTATTATAAATGGTAGATAGCATGTAACAAAGGAAAGGGCAAAGATGGTAGGCAGGACACTCCCGCTAGTAGCGTGTCTAAGAGAGTTGCGACCATGAGTGCTTGAGCACATACTATGGTAGAGCACAGGACTAAGATGACATCGCATAGTTTAAATGCCGACTATATGCCATATGAGAATGATTACAATGTCCATGGTCATAAGGGTGATGTTTGCACAAGCACCTCAAGTCAGGCAATGGGATCCTCTTTGTTATCAAAGATGATGATCATTGACAATTAATTGGACCTACAAGCGGTGGTCTAGAGATTCCTAATCTTCTTACTAGCTTTAAAGGCCATGTGGCATACACCATGTGGAATTGTGATCAAGTAATTTTTACTATTTTATGTATCAATTAATATTTTTTTTAACAAATTCATGCAATTATTTTTTTTTCTAATCTTTTTGTAAGAACCACATGGGCCACTAAGGGTGCATTTGAGGATAAAGGCGCTTGCAAGACTACCCTGACTCACTCCTGAGGATGGTAATGTTTATAATCTCATGAACTGCATAGGGTTGAGATTTCTTCGTGAGAGTTACTTCTGCTATCATAACTACCCACTGATATCTGCTTTTGTTGAAAGGCGGTATCCAAAGACTAATAGTGTAACAACCCCAAAATTTACTACTAAAAAATTTCATTTTATTAAAATAATTAGTGGAAGCGGAATAAAAAAACTGTGAATTATGAGGATATTACCGCCACACTTAGCACCATACCGGTTCACTCCTATTGTTCTAGTACCAATTACTAAGGCTAAAAGAGTAAAATATAATGTACGAGGAACTCGAATCATATTTAAATTAGAGTAGCGTAAATAACAATTTACAAGAATAGAACCCACCAGTGGTGAGTGGTGGCTACAAGAATAGAGATTACATTTAAACTAGGAATTTAAAAGGGAAATAAGGAAACCTTAAAATTATGGATAATTCTACGCTCTTTCCCGTTGCCCACTTGAATAGCACCTGAAAAAGAACCTGCAAGGGACACTACCCATTGAATAGGCAGGGGCCCCACGAATGGAACCCTTCAGTACTATGGTACTGAGTAACCCTTTAAAACACACTTAAAAGCAAGCCCACAATGCAACACATGATACAACACTATATATATATAATGAAAGGTGCTTACATAATATTCACATTCATACATTCACATACTTACCAAGTCAATTAAATATTAATAGGTCATAATTTACAATCAATACTTTTGGGCCTTAAGCCATTAGTCCATCATTAATTAATCATCTTGGATTATAAATATCCATATGAGTGCGGGAATCCCACTATTATAGCCGGTGGACCGAAATACATATAGGGTTGAACGCTCCTGACCACTATTATTGCTGGTGGATCAGTCTCCAGAGCAGAACGCTCCTAGCCACTATTATTCGCCGGTGGATCGGTCTGACCCTAAATCACATGGTGTTCCACTATAAGTGATTAGTATTTTCCATGATTTATTTACAACCAAATTGGATTTATTGAGCTCGGGATCCCCTACTATTATCGCCGGTGGACCGGAATACATATGAACATCATCTAGGGCAACACGCTCCTGGGCTACTATTATAACAGGTGGACCGGTACTCATAATATAATCCAACTAGGCTCGACTCATTAATCTTTCACTTTCATGATTAGTATTTTTCCTTTTAATTAGCACAACAATTTCATTTATTTGCCTCGATAGGGAGATCAAGATCCCGGGACATAAAGGTACACCGGTTGTACTGGTGCATATAAGCTACTCAGTACCCTTCAATTATCAACCCAAGGACACAAAGGTTATATATTTTATTTGGCAAGGACCAAGCAACTGGAAATTTATCCATTGGTCTGAAAGAAAGGCGTATGCACTTAGAGAGACAAGAACATAGAGAAACAACAACTGATGATCAAAGCACTGAGCAAGAATAACATAATGAAGTAACATCTTCGTTGGTCGGTGCATCTGGATCAAGAACCATAAAAAAACTAAGAGATTACGTATCAGAAGAGATGAAAGCTCTAAAATAAGGAATAGATGCAGTTGCAGCAGCTCTTGATAGAGGAAATCTAGATAATTTTACTAAATCTAAGCTGTATTCTGAGCTTAAAAAGGTGGAAGAGTTAAAAAAAAAGTTCCTTCCATAGAAATCAATACTATGCTTGCAGCAAATATCAATGTCGTCCGTATATTTCTTGATCGTCCACCCGAGGATAAATCCATATAGTTGTGCGTAGAGTTCAGTTCTAACATTTTTTATGATCCTAATATATCACTCTGGCTTGTTTAATTAGTAACTAATAACTATGAATTATTAACATACTTTGTTATTTTTTGTTTTTGTTTTTAGAGATCTTGATATATTAATATTTAAAAGCTTTCTTGGTTTGTATGAGTTTTAGGTTTTAAATTTTTATATTGGTGATTAAAGTAGGATAATTTATTTTATTTTATTCTTGTTTGCTCTATCTCTTATTAGTAGAAAGTTATGAAGGTTATTAATATTTTATGGATATTTTTAAAAAAATTATGCTTAATTATTCATATAATATTTTAAAAAAAATTAAAAAAAAAATTAAAATTAGTATTGAATTCATACAATTTTTATGATTTTATTATAAAATTTATTAAAATTTTCATGTATCAATATAATATTTTAATTTGTATTAAATATATAAAAATATTTAAACAATAACATTCAACTTTTTTTTAGAATTAATACTAAAAATATTTTATAAGAATTTAATTTTCTACAAAAAAATTTCCAACAATCAAATAAAGAAAAAAAAATTAATTTCTCTCATTTTTTTTCTTTTTTTTCTTTTTTTTCCTCTCTTATTTTTCTTCCTTCTTAGGTTTTTTTAAATCAACAGAACCTAATTTACGGTTAACTCTGTCCCGTATAATATTTATATTCTAAGATATATTCTATTTTTACGTGATTAACGTGTTCACAGATGGCCTCGAGAATAACTTCTCCTCTGTACAGGCTCGTTTCGGTGTGTTTTCTAGCTGCTTCTAATTTCTTCGTCTCTCTCCCTGTTCCGTGACCCCACAACACGATATCCACATTCAGGTACGCTGTCCGACTCCGTACGCTCTTAGAACTTGCTCGATCACCCTAGCAAGTTTCTTATATTCCAAAACCCCTGAAGAGGGAAAGAACATCTTTAAGTCTTAACACCTACTGCTCGTCACGCTTTTAATCCCTCCGTCTGGAAACCTCCCAGAATTATATTTCTTCTGTAGTCCCATAAACGTTTTATCCCCTCCACCCTCCTCTGCAAAACTACGGAAAAAGCGATCCCAAAATTTCAGCTCTCTGACTCCAACCATGGCGACTTCAGCTACCCAATTCTACTTCATTCCAACTCCGTCCTCCTCCTTATCGACGTCCTCTTCACTCGCGTCAACTCCAAAGTTCCACTTCTTGGGTCAAAATATACGCACCCAGAAACTATTTTCCTCATTTTACCCGAAGAAACGTCTCAATTCACGACGACACGCTGGACGACCCCTACGGATCATCAATGAGAAAGTCGTGGGTATCGATCTAGGAACGACGAATTCTGCCGTGGCGGCAATGGAAGGAGGGAAACCGACGATAATCACGAACGCAGAGGGACAAAGAACGACACCATCAGTGGTAGCGTATACGAAGAGTGGGGATAGATTAGTTGGACAAATTGCGAAACGGCAAGCTGTTGTTAACCCTGAGAATACGTTTTTCTCAGTGAAAAGGTTTGTTGGTAGGAAGCTAAGTGAGGTTGATGATGAATCTAAACAAGTTTCGTATCACGTTGTTAGAGATGAAAATGGGAATGTTAAACTCGAGTGTCCTGCGATTGGTAAACGTTTCGCCCCTGAAGAAATTTCTGCCCAGGTATTTTATATACATATTGCTCATGATCAACCAATTAGTGATTTCGTACGGGCATATTGTTCTTTTTGGGGTAGTGCTACGGTGAATTAACATATACTACATGTTCGTGGGAAAAAAAATGCAGGTTTTGAGGAAGCTAGTTGACGATGCATCAAGGTTTTTGAATGAGAGTGTTAATAAGGCTGTGATTACTGTTCCGGCTTACTTCAATGATTCTCAGAGAACGGCAACGAAAGACGCAGGTCGGATTGCGGGTTTAGATGTTCTCCGCATTATAAATGAACCTACTGCTGCTTCATTAGCATATGGGTTCGAGAAGAAGAACAATGAGACTATTCTAGTGTTTGATCTTGGTGGCGGTACATTTGATGTCTCAGGTGAAGCCAGAAATTAACAATAAAGTTTGATCGATTCTCGTTCGAAAGTTTGATTCCGTTCTTTCTTTCTTCCTTCCTTCGTGCTGTATGCATACTAATCCAAAATTCAATGGTGTTTGATACAACATGATGACTCACGGCGTACTTCATCTTTTGGCTGCAGTTCTTGAGGTAGGAGATGGAGTTTTTGAAGTGCTGTCGAGTTCAGGAGATACTCATTTGGGTGGTGATGATATCGACAAGGTTCGATGTACAAACTATGTCCTCCAATTCAATACAAATAGTTAGCTTGTGGGTTGGATTACTATTTTGTTTTTCTTTATTTAGCCGAATGGGTTAATTGTGGATGGTGATTCATATGCAGACGATTGTGGATTGGCTTGCTGAGAATTTCAAGAAGGATGAAGGTATTGACCTTTTGAAAGACAGACAGGCTCTTCAACGTCTTATTGAGACTGCTGAGAAAGCTAAGATTGAGCTTTCTACTTTGTCTCAGACTAATATAAGGTGGATGCTGTATAGTCGCCGCTGACTGCAGCTTTCATTTCTTCTTCCTTTGTGTTTCCCTGGATTCTCGTGCATTTTCTTGCCTTATTTTCATCGAGTCTTACCAACTAGTGCTTTCTTCTTGTTTCAGCCTCCCTTTCATTACCGCCACCTCCGATGGACCAAAACATATTGACACAACCCTTACAAGGGCAAAGTTCGAAGAGCTATGCTCGGGCTTGCTTGACAGGTATATATGAAGATTATCTTGACCTACCGTCTGCTTGCTAGCTCTTGAGTTTCCATAGTTGAAGGAATGTATGCGAGTTTAATTTATTTACAGGCTGAAGTCACCGGTTGAAACTGCATTGAAGGACGCAAAGATTTCGTTTAAAGAAGTAGATGAGGTTGTCCTTGTTGGTGGCTCAACAAGGATACCTGCTGTACAGAACATTGTACGAAATATGACTGGGAAAGAACCCAACTGCACTGTCAATCCTGACGAAGTAGTTGCGCTAGGCGCTGCTGTTCAGGTTGGCATTCCAATCTCACAACCCCTCGTATTCTTTTTTCCTTTGTTTTGATTCTGGTATAAATTCTTGCATCAAAATTGGCCCACTTTCCCATCGGTCGGTATTTTTCTTGGTTGATTGATGTACCAGGCTGGCGTGCTAGCTGGGGATGTGAGTGATATTGTTCTGCTGGACGTGACGCCATTATCCATAGGTCTGGAGACCTTGGGCGGTGTTATGACCAAGATCATCCCACGGAACACAACCTTGCCAACATCCAAAACAGAGGTATTCTCGACAGCAGCAGATGGTCAGACAAGTGTTGAGATCAATGTCCTTCAAGGTGAAAGAGAGTTTGTGAGGGACAATAAACAGCTCGGTAGCTTCCGCCTTGATGGGATTCCACCAGCTCCTCGTGGAGTGCCGCAGATTGAGGTCAAATTTGATATCGATGCCAACGGTATGCTCTCGGTTACAGCAGTTGACAAAGGAACCGGAAGGAAGCAGGACATTACCATAACTGGCGCTAGCACCTTGCAAAAGGACGAGGTTCTTTCCTTTCTCGTTAAAGATTTGATCTCTCAGTATTCCAATATTTGATGTACAGTATCGGAAAAATGCCTGATGCTGCATTTAAATTTGTTGCAGGTCGATCGGATGGTCGAAGAAGCTGATAAGTTTGCAAAGGAAGACAAAGCAAAGAGGGACGCTATTGATACAAAGAACCAAGCTGACTCTGTCGTCTACCAAACTGAGAAACAGTTAAAGGAGTTAGGCGACAAGGTTCCTGCTGCTGTCAAGGAAAAGATTGAAGCTAAACTAAAGGATCTAAAGGGTGCTATGGACGGCGGTGAAACTCAGGCGATTAAGGATGCAATGGCAGCTCTGAATCAAGAAGTAATGCAGATGGGACAGAGCTTGTATAGCCAGCCCGGAGCAGCAGCTAGTGATGGGTCTGCAGCTGGAACAAGTAGTGGTCCCTCCGATGAAGGAGGTGATGTTATAGATGCAGACTTCAGTGAGAACAATTGAGCAGACAGGAGAGACGGTGCAGTGAGGGGTGATTTCGGGGAGTAGGAGTGCTTCCATTTATATATATCTGTAGATAATTGTAAAGCCACGGATCAGGTAAGGAAAAAGAAACGGTCTGTTTTCAGTGTTAACAATAACTTGTGCCTGGACAAGTATTTGTACAGGTCTCTTTCACCCCAGTTTGAGCTGGAATTAGTCACGCTGAATTGCTGGAATGGGTGCTAAATTCAAGAATAAATTGAATTTTTTGAAATTTGGAGGTTTTTTTTTTTATAAATAGAAATAAGGTATGTATGGGGCCTTAGATAGATCGGATGTGATAATCAACCCAAAACCCATTTACGGGTGTTGTTTGTGTGCTTGCAAAAAGCATATGATAAAAACTGGATTAAAGTGTTGTACGTTGACCTAGGATTTGGGTCAGAGATATTGGGCCTAGCGTTCGGTTGGGCCACAATCCCACAGCTCCTAGCGATGGCAGTGACTTCTATACTCGGCTTGAAACGAGCGAGGATTAAAATCGAGTTTTAATAAATTTATATACAAAAAATAATAGAATAGTAAATCGTATTAAGTAATGGCTAAAGGCTTCTTGGATATGAATTTCATAAGTGGAGATTTATTACCCAATTCCATAAGATTGATAGTATCTTCTAAAAAAAATTATGATTCAGTTTTGATTCTTAATTAAAATTTTATCATTCTAATTAAATGAGCGGTAGTGGGAACAGCTTTTCCAAATAAAGTCTAAAGCTAGTTAAAAGCTGCCATGCATGACCCATGATGCGTGGCTACAGAACATATCCTCATCAATATCTTTAGAGTCGATAAAAGTTGACCCGATTTAAAAAATTTGATAAATATCGACTCGATCCGTCTAAAATTCGATCTAATTTTATTTAAATAATTAAGAGCTTGAAACATATTCGATCCAATCTGATATATATCCAATATCCTATATAACATGAGAAATTGTAAGTTCAAAATAAATTCGATTCGACCCGCTATTTATTCAAAACTCGATATAATCTGAAAAATTATAAATCTAAAATGATCCAATCCGATCCATTATTTATTCAAAATCCGATATTATCCGAAAAATTATAAATCTATAAATATTTAACTTGGTACTATCCGAACATTAACATTAACCCGTAACTTAAAATTTCCAAAACTTTATAAAACATGAAATAATATAGATGTGCAACTAATCCATACTAGCACTTACATCAAAATTTAGAAATAATATACTTTCTTAAAATTTATATCACTTATGTATATACAAATACAATATCAATTGATACCAATATTAAAGTATAGAAATAAAAGTAGAGAAAAAAAGAAAAAACTCTACTATGTCATCTAAATATTAGTTCACTTCCATGATTCCATCTAGTACCATAAGATAATAATAGTGCAAGTACATCGAACACCTTGAACTCAAGATACAAACATAAAAGCCTCAAAAAACAACATATAAGCACTTTAAAAGCCTCAAAAGGTACATCTCCATATCGATAACTCAAAACACAAATATGTAAATCTCAAAAGGCACGATATAAGCACTTCCGGTACCTCTTTAACCCAAAACACAAATATACAAACATCAAAAAGCACCATAAGATAGTAATAATACAAATATATCCAACAACGATAACTCAAAACACAAAAAAAAAAAAAAAACTCAAAAGATACCGTATAAGTTTCTACAATCTTAGATATACACAAAAGGTAAGATATGATAGTTAAGGCAACATGAAATGAGTGGATACAATCTACATTCTATCATTGTATGCTAGATGATCAACCAAAAGTTATTTCCAGTCCTTTGCTGAGGGGTAAAGGTGTACCGTGCACGGTTAGGTTAGAATTTTCAATTTAGATTGGGAGGGAGGGATCTAAATAAATAAATAAAATACATATTTCCCTCCAAATGAAACTAAAATAAAATATGATATTAGTTAATGATAATAATTATATGTTAAGTTGTAAAAATTCTTTAAAAATGGTAATTATGGTTAATAAGTGAAAAGTAAATTAATTAAAATTTTATTTCATAGCCAAATTGTTGTAAATAATTTTTTTTTGTTATTAAGCAAACGATAAAATTTTATTATGATCCAATTTTATACTTATGGTTAATAGGCTAAAAGGTAAATTTATTAAACTTTTATTTTAAAACAAAGTCCTGTTATAAATTCAAATCAAGTTATTATTATTATTAGTTATAAACCAAATTATAAAATTACTTAAACTAGTCTAAATTTATAGTTTTGGTTAATAAGGTAGAAAGTAAATTTATTGAAGTTTTATTTTATACCCAAAACCAATTAATATTTTTAACGAAATTCCCTTTTCCAATGTATTTAATACGAAACTAAAAAGTAATTTGTTAAAAAAGATGTCGCTATTTATTTTATTTTGATCTATAAGATTACTATAAGGTTCCAATGAAAGTACTCATGTTAGCTTATGAAACTAGGTTAAGATTCTAATAAAACTATATGCTTTAGCTTATGAAATTATCAGTTCAGCTAATGAAACAACTCGTTTCAACTTATAAAAGTATTCAAAGTTTCTAATGGAACTACTCAAAGTTTCTAATAACACTACTCATTTCATCTTATGATACTAGTCATTATAGCTTATGAAGTTATTCTAAATTATTAATGAAACTACTTGCCTTGGCTTATTAAACTACTTATTTAGCTTGATATGATCTAATCAAAATATATGTAAAAAAAAACTAATGTGTTGTTATTATTATTTTTGCCATAATTGATATTTATTAATTACTATTATTATTGTTATCATTATTTTTATATTATTATTATTATTATTATATTTATTAAAATTATGTTGACATGATGTGATCAATCTCTTATAAAAATAATAAGAGAAGTACAATCTTAGAAGCTTTCATTTGTTATCAATTATTAATGATTATTGTAAGTTAATATTATGTAAGGAGCGTACATGATATAAATATAATATAAAATTAAAATAATACTCGAACTCAATATGACCAAGGTAATAATGAAGTTGAATTATAAACTATACCTTAATATAAAAAGAAAAGTGATCCAATTTGAAACTTTTAAATTTGAAACATCATCTCCGAAGATAAAATAATAACAAAAAATTCTAAGACCCCAAAACAATCAATATAATAGTTCGCTTTTAATTGAATAAGATAAATTAAAATAAATGATATTAAAATAATTAACTTTTAATAACATTTTGGAATAATAAAAAGAAAAAAAAATGACACAAATATGAAATGACCCGAATCCAATCTAAACTCGACCAGAAAATATAATAATTTAAACTTACCCGAGTCAGATCTGAACCCGAATCGAAATTAGAATAACCCAAATTTACCTGAATCCGAGTCTATCCTATCTCAACCAGACCCGATTTAAGATATTAGAATAATCCGAGATTATCTGATACTGAGTTAATTCGAATTAAATCCGATCCGGCCCAATCCGATAAAATAATTCGAGATTATTTAAAATTAATATGATTTAATTATTATATAATCCAATCCGATAGTAAGTCGACCCACCCGATTGCCAACTCTAACTACCTCCTACAACTACAAGGATGAGACCCCATGGTACGCGTGTTTCGTCTCCTTGAATCGATTTTAATATTAGCCACACGATTACTTTCTTCGTAATAGCAGATGGTCCGGAGAAACGCATCGACAGTACTCTTACGGCCCGTTTGGTAAATGGGAATGGGAGTTTGGGAATTAAAGAGTGGGAATGGGAATGGGAATTAGAAAGTGGGAATTGGTTTATTTAATCCCATTCCCATGTTTGGTATTTGATTGGATTAACTTGGGAATAACTTGGGAATAAAAGTTTCCTATGTTTGGTACGTGGGAATGAGATTGGAAATATAATCATAAATTTACAAAAATATCATTCTTATATTTATAATATTTATAGTTATATATATATATATATAACCAATTATTATTATTTTTTTCTATTATTCAACTCTATTTTCCTTATAATAGATCATATAATATTAGATAAGATCCGATCAGGTTAGATCTGATTCAATACAATCAGATTAGATAATAGTAATTATTATTATTATTATTATTATTATTATTATTATATCAAATAATATTTACAATAATAGCATACAATTAAATATCGGTCCCGATACGCAATATCGGCCGATATTTATCTGATTTTGGGTCAGCCGATATGCGAAATTGGCGATAAGCGACGGATTTAGAATTTCATATATTTATCGGCGATATATCGGTTATCGACCGATATTTGCCGATATTCTACCGATATTTACCGATATTTGCCGATATTTACTGATACTTGCTAATATTTATTGTGAAAAAAATTAAAAAAATCACGTCGCGACAACCGCAACATATAAAATATCGTTCGCGACACTCCGATACCGCGATATCGCGACCACAACCGCAATCGCGACCGCGACCGCGATTTTATTACTTGAATAATAGTTATTATTATAATTATGATTATCTTTATTGTAATTATAATTATTACTATAATTATTATCTTTATTATATTTTTAATTATAATTAATTATTATACTAATTAGAATTATAATAAAGATAATAATTATATAATGATAATTATAATATAGTTATAATTATTATAAAGATAATCATCATCATCATTATTATTATTATAATTAATATTATTAATACAATATTATACATAATATAAGGTTATTTTGGTCTTTTTATTTTCAATCTCAATTCCCACCCTTCTAATACCATACCCCCCCAAGGAATAAATTGGTGGGAATAGACATCCCCAATTCCCATTCCCAATCCCATTTTTATTCCCACTCCCTCAAAACAAACAATAACATATTTAAATCCCTTCCTAAATTCCCATTCCCATCAACCAAATTAGATGTTAACTCTTAAGTAAGCTGCTCTACAGTGTTCAGCCAGCCGACCTTCGACACAGAATAAGAAAAGAGTTTTTTTTTTTTTTTTCCTCTGTGCTTCCATAATTTTATTTAATGACTTTACAGTTGGTTGGGATGGCTTTTAATGACGGCCTCTTATTTTTAGGTTCGCCTCGTTATAGGATATATAGGAGAAGGAGAGAAGGGGAAAAGGAGTCTTAATGATTTATTATATTACTTCCTCTAGGGTATAATAAATTTTTTTATTTTAGTATATATATATATTAGTTCCTCTAAGGTATAATAATTTTTTTTATTTTAGTGTGTGTGTGTATATATATATATATATATTTCTGTTATATTAAAAATAAGATTATTATATTAATAATTTATTTATAAAAAATTATTTTAGAACAAATTTATTTTAAAAAAAAATATATATATATATATATATGTTAAATATTATATTATTTTTTAATAAAGGATGTTAGTGTAATTTTAAATTTATGTTTATTAGTTTTTTTAAAATATGTATAAAATAATAGAATAATTTTTTTTTCGGATGGAATATATATTAGTCCCTCTAAATTTTAATTTTTAATTTATATTTATCTTTCAATTAGAGGTTAAAAATAAAAAAAATTATATACTAAGGAAACCAATTTAAATAAAAATAAAACTTACACAGTTACATGACCAAAATAAATATTTTTTTTTCATAAATTAAAATAGAAAAAAATTATATTCTAAAACGATCAAATTAATATTTTGTCCTATAATTTTCTATATTATACATCGACATATGCTTTTATTCAGTGTTATATAACCTGTTTTGTAGCCCGTTAAATATTTGATGCGTCATGCCCAATTGGTTGAGGCCCTGGTGCGTACACAGGTGATGAAAAATCTACCAACTTTCTGGTGCGTGTATGATGCGTGTTTGCAAAGGATCAATTTAATACGTCGGGAAAACATTAATCTCTCGGAGGATGGATGGATGGATGGATAACTTTCTGTCTGTGTCACGCTCGCTAAATAGTAAAAGCGTATTTGAAACTTAATTTACGGGAATTTGTTGGCTATTAGGTCGCCAGCCCTGCACAACATATATATATATATTTAAGGTCATATACAAACAGTATTTTACATACAAACATAGGAATAAATACTGACAATTAGATCTAAATTAATTCTTCGAACAGATAAAAACAGGTCTTGTAAAACCAGTTTGTTTTGCCTTCGCCGAGCCTCCAAGCCCCTCTGCCCTGCCCCCTTCTGCTTCAATCCATACCCCCTCGCACCTGTCTCTCCCTCTCCATTGCACCTCTCTCCCTCTCCATCGCACCCTTTTCTCCATCTCTCTATTGCCATTTTTGCTTCTGCATCTCTCCATCGACTTGCTCCTCCCATCTGCTGACAGATCGAGTGAAGTACCCGACCTCCCTCAATTTCCACTCCTCCTCTACTCCGACGAGCTTCGTATGCCAGCAAACGAGCTCAGTCGTTGTTCTCTTCGACCATACCTCAGCTCCTCCATTCTTCAACCGCCAATACACTACCACACAGGAAACAAGGAGAAGCGGTGATATCACGACCTGAGCAGGAGCACAGAGGTATTCGATTTTCTGTTCGTTGTTTATGGTCGGAGGGTCAATTAGCATTTTCGTAATTATAACGAAATTGAATATTGTGCTATTCCTTGAGTTTGATTTGATTGTTCCTCTCACTCAATCACATCAACCCTCGGCCTCACCATCTCAAATTTTAAGTCATACCAAACAAGCACTATGCTACGAGTAGTCCATATTATTCTTATTGTATGCATTTTTCTTAGAGAGTTATTAGCTCAGAATAATAACCTTGAAATATCCTTTCTACCTCGATCATGTGGGAATAAGAATATTGCCTATACTCTTACTATATTTGGTATTCCCTCGCTGCCGAATGGGTCATCATCTAATTCATACCCTGAAGTTGTTGTTTCTCAGTCATTATAAATCACTCGAGCCTCCAATGAATCAATTTTCGAAAATGAGAAGCAATTTTCAAAAGCAGTTTCGAAAAACGAATCCACAGTGCTTTGAAGGGAAAGAAAGCGGCGGCCGAAGAATGACTGAGAATGTCTGTCTCACGACGGCTGCGAGGAAAATATTCACTGATTTTTGGCATCGACGTTTTTAAGAAAAAGGAAATTACTGACATTACATTTGCAGTATGGTATATCTTCTTGAGTGAGCATGAGCAATTTTCATTGTATGTTCTCAACCATGTTTAATTATTTGGTGATTCACCTCATAATAATCAAGTACAACAAAAGTTGAGTAGCTTAGAAGGCACCAACCTTTGTTTTTTTTTTCTTTTTTAGCTTCCTACCTCTTGATGACTTGTTCTAGAGTTAAATGATCAAAATAATTATATTAGCTTATATTATAAATTAATAAATAACTTTCTCAATTTATTTTTTATTATCTTTGATAAAGTTACACCCTTAACCTTTTTTTCCCAAATGACACAGTCTGGTTGTTTTTGCTCGCACCTCTTTTCCAAGATTAGAAAGTAGTGTACAAGTTTATACGGTTTAGGGGTTTTAGGGTTTAGGGTTTAGAGGGTTTGGAGTGTAGAGGGTTTATGGTTTACGGTTTATAGGTTGAGGGTTTACGGTTTACGGTTTAGGGTTTAGAGGTTTTGGGGTTTAGGGTTTAGGGTTTAGAGGGTTTGGGGTTTATGGTTTTGGTTTTAGAGGGTTTAGGGTTTAGGGTTTTACGGTTTAGGGTTTAGGATTTATAGGGTTTGGAGTTTAGGGTTTTAGGGTGTAGGGTTTAGGGTTTAGAGGGTTTGGGGTTTATGGTTTAGGGTTTAGATAGTTTGGGTTTAGGGTTTAGGGTTTATAGGGTTTGGGGGTTTGGGGTTTATATAGTTTAGGGTTTAGGGTTTAGAGGGTTTAGGGTTTATGGGTTTAGGGTTTAGTGTTTGGGGTTTATGCTTTTAGGGGTTAGGGTTTAGAGGGTTTGGGGTTTAGGGTTTAGGGTTTAGAGGGGTTGGGGTTTAGGTTTAGGGGTTAGGGTTTAGAGGGTTTGGGTTTAGGGTTTATGGTTTGGTGTATATATGGTTTAGGGTTTAGGGTTTGGGGTGTATGGTTTTAGGGTTTTAGTGTTTAGGGTTTGGGTTTTATGGTTTAGAGGGTTTGGGGTTTAGGGTTTAGGTTTTAGAGGGTTGGGGTT
The DNA here is from genome assembly GCA_030549775.1 of Tamarix chinensis. Classification (NCBI taxonomy): domain Eukaryota; kingdom Viridiplantae; phylum Streptophyta; class Magnoliopsida; order Caryophyllales; family Tamaricaceae; genus Tamarix; species Tamarix chinensis. The sequence goes on from CM060179.1 coordinate 89,060,554, forward strand.
TAGGGTCTGGGGTTTAGGGGTTAGGTTTAGGGTTTATGGTTTAGATGGTTGGGGTTTACGGTTTGGGGTTAGAGAGTTTAGGGTTTAGGGTTTAGGTTTTGGGGTTTATGGTTTAGAGGGTTTAGGGTTTAGGGTTTAGAGGGTTGGGTTTTAGGGTTTAGTGTTAGAGGGTTTAGGGTTTAGGGTTTGGGGTTTATGGTTTAAGGTTTAGGGTTTTGAGGGTTTGGGGTTTAGAGGGTTTGGGGTTTACGGTTTGGGGTTTAGGGTTTTGGGGTTTGAGGGTTTAGGGTTTGGGGTTTAGAGGGTTTAGGGTTTAGGGTTTGGGGTTTATAGTTTGTATAGTTTATGGTTTTAGAGGTTTGGATATTTGGTTTAAATATAGGTTTGGGTTAGTTTTTTAGTTTGGTATAAATAAAATCTTAAATTTTGATTAAATTTTGATCTAATGGATGAGATTGGTACTTATATTTGTATATTAACAAAAGTTTGTACGTAATCCTTCCCCTATATAGATATATATTGTGTGTTGGTAATTCCTCATGCATAAATTTATCTTCGTAAATTGTGGTATATCTTAAAATGCAATAAGCTTATTTTAGTTGCCAATGTTAATTTTACACTGGACTAATATGATGGAATTATATGGTTTAGGAGCATAGAAAATATATATTTATATTTATAAGTATTTATAATTATAAATAGTTAATTTTTTAACAAGTCACTTTTAATTACTATCTTATTTTAACACATTTTTTTTACACATGAAATATGTGTCAGAACTGGTATAATTCAAATTCGAAACCACGAAAAAAAAATCGAAGTTCTTTCTATTAGAATAAAAAAAGAAAATATGATATATATTAATATATTTAAAAATTAAAAAAAGATATCAATACTAAAAATTTATTGATTAATTAATTATATATGTGTGTATATATACATATATATTATCATTTATTTATATCTTTATTTTTTTATTATTTTTAAAATATTAGAATTGTCACATTTGGTCTTCTTCTCTGTGCCTATGCATTATTGGTTACCGATGAAGGATGTGTGTAGACTACCCTCGGAATACAAGTACTTAAAGTTGTATCGTAAAATAGTGGCTACCGTAGTACCTCTTATTTAAAAAAATATAATTTTCATAAGTTAGCATTTATATTGGATGAATTTAATACATATATTATTCGTATCACTACCAGGTTGACTTAAAAATTTCATTTAAACTGTGACTAATATTTATAATAAGATCATTACTAGCAATAAAACTTAACTGATAGTTACCTCTGTCGTGAGGGGTATACACGACGGTTTTAAGGTATAACCATCGTGTATTTCCTTTTATATTATTAAGGTATACATAGAGGTTTTACCTTATGACCATTGTGTATACCTATTTTCTCTGTTTTTTTTTACTTTTTTATTTTTTAACCTAAAATTGTCGGTAACTTTTCACTTTATTTCTTGATATCCAAACAATGTCATTTGAAGCGATAAAGCTCTGAAACTGTTGTTGGTCGTCTCTCTTCTCTTAGCTGATGTTCTTGCCTATTTTTCCTCCTTTTCAATTCATGGTCATCGCCTTTCTCTCTATCTTCTCACACTATGTTAGATATTCTTTGTTCTTTCTTTCTTTGAAGTTTAAGCTTTGCGTATAAATTTTCCTTTTTAAAAAAATTTTGATTGTGTTCTTGCATATTCAAACCTCTTCATATATATTTATACTATATATGATGTGTTGTGGTGTATATATGTATACTCTATGTTGTTAGTTTTTGTGTTGATATATTTTGTGAAGATATATTATCAAACTATATATTTAAAAAAATATATATAAACAAAATAGATAATATTCTGTATAAATTGTGATATTGTTACTAGTGCAAATATTGTTGTGGTGTATATGTATTATGGTGATGTTAGTAGTTTTTTTGCTTAACTTAGCTAATATTGTTAGATTTTTCATTTTTTGTTTGTAATTTAAGGGTCGAAATATACCCATGTATTGTTATGGATCATAAGTGGATACATGCAAATAGGTTTTCTAGAGAATATATAGACAATGTTCAAGACTTTATTAAGTTAATCGTCGAACATTCAAAAGATCCTCTGCTTTTATTTTACAAATGTGTAGATTGTGGAAATATGATGAGAAGAGGAATCAATGAGATACAAGATCATCTCATTATCCTTGGAATTTATAAGAGTTATATTAGGAGAATATGTCATGGAGAACCATTTCTTAATGAACTTAGTGTGGTTGACCATTATGATATTAAAGTTGTAGATGATTTTGCTTATATGGAAGACCCGGCCAACAATGTTGAATAACATTTTAGAGACTATCCAGAAATGTTTGAAAAGTTGGTTAATGATTCAGATATTCCTTTGTACAATGAAATTATCTGTCGTGTTACAACTATATAATTTGAAGGCGGGTAATGGATAGAACAATAAAAGATTCACTTCCCATCCTGAGCTCTTGAAAGTGATGCTTCTAGAGGACAATATGTTTCCTTTCTGTACTTATGAAACTAAGAAGATTCTATGCTCCATGAGTTTGAATTATGAAAAAATTTATAATTGTCTTAAATATTGCATTTTGTATTGTAATGAATATACATCGTTAGATAGTTGTCCTTAGTATCGAATGTCATGATACAAGAGGGTTAAGGTTCCTACTAAGGTGTTGTGGTAATTTACAATTATACCATAATTCTGACGCATATTTTGTAATGAGGAAAATGCACAGAAGCCCACATGACATGTGAAAGAAAGGATTTATGATGATAAACTTAGACATCTAACAGATTCTCCTCAATGAAAGATGATTAATTCTATATACCCTAATTTGGTAGTAAAGCTAGAAACCTTTGGGTTGCACTCTATTTAGATGGAATGAACCTTGTTAATGGGAATACCAACTATAGTGTATGGCCCTTTATTCTGCTAATCTACAATATTCCCCTATCATTATGGCATGTTTCATACTGATGTTTATTTGGCTCCTCTTATTGAGGATTTAAGGTACATATGGGATTACGGAATTGAAGTAGTTGAAGCACAAAGCCAAGAGTTTTTTTTTTAACTTGATAGCGATGTTATTTTGTACTATAAATGATTTTTTTACTTATGGTAATCTTTTCGATTACAGTGTATACGTATATTATGCATGTCCTATTTGTGAAAATAATATAACCTTTCTCCAGCTATATAAGAGTAATAAGACTGTTTATCTTGAAAATTATAGATTATTGCATGCGAATCATTATTATTGTAGACAAAGAAAAGTTTTTGATAAAAATCTTGAAGAAGTAAGATCTCCAAATCCTCTCATGAAATTTCAAGTGTTTGACAAAGTAGGATTTTAGATCGAGAAGCTAACTTTCTCCTATTTTTTCTCTTCAAGTTCTATGGTAATTCTCCAAATTTTGTTTGAGCTAGTGCGATTTTGAAGAGGAAAAAAAATGATATCTTATGTTTTTATATATTAATACCATGAATTTATTGGTTTAAAAAGGTTAATGTGACCTTAAAAAATTTAAAATGGATGTTTCTGCAACACGTTTATGATTTTTTTCTCAAAAATAATTTATGACTTCTATTTGAAAATTTTGTCAAAATTTATAAAATGGATTTTGATAATTCTTGATGGAGCATCTAATCAACATAATACTGATACAATTTTGAGATTTTCCAAATTAAAGGTTTTGAAGTTGATTTTCTTCCAATTTCAATTTAAGGTTTTACCCATGGAGGTTGTTGGCAATTATTTGAAGTTGTTATAACAGACACTCAAAATTTTATAGAATTTGTAACTTAAATATTATTTTGACATTGTATTTCTACTCTCATAAAAGGATACGATTTAATTTGAATGGTAGCGATCTCTCACAAAACCTTATTTTAATTTTCTTCCAAAAGGTTGCTACTTGCTTGAACAACTTTAATTCCTTCCTACCTTTAAGGAACTAATGTTGTTAACTATATTATAATTGTAAATATTGTTTAAAATCCTAAAAAATGTATTTGAATCAAGTGGTTTGGCTGACTGTCTTACACAAGTAATTGATTAGCTAACCCCATACTTCTATGTAATATTTTGTTTAATTTATTCTGACCGTGAATGTTTGTGAACCTTAATATACTTTTTGTTGAAAATACTATTTTGGGGGATTTTATTAAATTTTATTTGATGTTCACTTTCATAAATACCTAATAAATTAAATTTTCTCAAATAAAATTTATAAAAAATTATTCTAGGGCACTTCAACCCATGTTTGGCCAGATCCTCAACACCTCGTTCTGATCATGCGTCTTCCCACATTATCCTACTTTTTCTTAGATTTGTAGTGTATTTTATAATCTAAAATGCTTTCTTTCTAGTAGGTGTACATACCTTTTCTTATCTTATGATATCATAGGCTTCGAATCTCTATGAAACCTTGATACCTTTTCTTATTTGGGTATCGGTAAATCCTTAGCATGCCATAGTTTTTTGTTTGTACCTATTTTCAACTTAAAATGCCTCGATTTATGGATCTATGTTTGTACCTTGATCACCGTTTTTTACCTTTAAGCATTTTACCTTGATTTGCGGGGGGTAAAAAAGTGTCTGCCACACCCACGGTCATTGTTGATAATTATACCTAAGTGCTCGTTTGGTATGAGGATAATAGGGATAAAAAAATTACCCCCATATTTTATATATCTTATATAATCTATTTAAAATTAAATATTTTTATTCTAATGAATACCCATTTTAGATCTTAATTTAATCTAAAATGGGTATTTTATTAAAATATATTTATTATTATTAAATACTTAATATAAAAGATGTAAAATAGAGGAAAAATTTTTCCACCCCTATTACCCCCATACCAAACAAGCCCTAAGAGTGAACATAATATAGTTTATGTTGTGAACTAAAATTGCTCGAACCGTAAAGTTACAATTTGGTTTGATTTATGGTATTAAAAATTATGATTTGGCTTAAGAATTTTAAAATTAATTTGGTTGAAAATAAAATTTTAGTTTATAAATCATAAACTTTGTGTGTGTGACTTTATCTATAATTATATAGATATAGATATAATACATTGAGTAGTGATAATAAAATATTATTATCCAACACTTACTATTATGTAACCCTTATCGGTCTACAATCTAGTGTTGATAGTTCATTAGTTTTAACTTCTGAAACGTGCTTGAATTGAATTTAAGTTGAATTTTTTTAAAAAAATATATATATATTAAGGATACATAAATCGTAAGCTAAACTATACAAAATTGTAAGATAGTTATTTTGTTTGGTTTGAATAATTCAAAAAATAACTTTGTTTAATTCATAAATTTTGTTTTAACCGTAAAAATATTATTTGGTCGGATTTTTTTGATTTGACGATGAAATCAAACCAAATCACACTTTGTTATCCTTACATGTTTGGTCGGGAACAAATAGATGGTAAAGATAACACTTTTCAAAAAAAAAAATAACTAAAATTATTTTACTTGGTCGGAAGTAAGTGGACGTCAAAAGCAATCAATACTTTCGGTTGATGTATTTTCCATACTAGAACACCTACTTTCTTACTTAGTTGATAGCCACACTCTTCCCTTCCCACTTATGCATTAACTTTTCTAGTAAGTTCTACTTTACGTATTATTCAGATAATACTGCAACTTTTTGGTGCTTCTATAGAGGTATAATAATATACCAAATATAAAAATTGCACCACAGACTTTCATTCGTTCGTTTAAATTTATAACGGGGAAGGAAATATAAATAATACGACTTCACAGAATCGGTGCATTATTAATACCCACTTTTACAAAAAAGCAGAAGAAAAGGTCGCCGTGCCATTCGATCGCAGTGATTTCTCTCGTCAACTCGACTTTTCCGATGCTTGATTTTTGTAATACCGCACATGGTCTGTAATTTACTGGTTTAGACGGTACATTATATTATACAACAAGAATGTCGTATAAGGTGCTTCTAGCCGACATGGATACGTTAATAAATTTTTTTTTTAATGGAATAGTATGCTGCATACTATCGTCAGGTACGACGCAAACACTCAGATATTAATTCATTTTTCTTTCTAAAATCTTGTGGTCTTCCTTCGTTTCAAAATTTTTAAATAAATTATTTTTTATTTAGACTATTAAACTTTTTAAAATATTTTTTTTATTTTTTTCTATAAATAGATGCCTTCTCTACTATATTTTTTATGCAAAAAAAAAATTGTATGAATTACCGTTACATATTATATAAGAATTATTATCTCCAATTTTATTCATAACACTTAACAATTAAATTTATAATACGTAACAATTATGCTCATAATATTGAATATAAATTAAGGTCCATTTGATATAACTGCTAAGTTTAGCGAATCATAATTCTCTCATATTGTATTGTACAAGAATCACTGTCGTCAACTAAACTCATAATATTTAACAATTATGTTTATAACGTTTAACGGGAAGTTTCATTTCATAAAACCATCAAATTCAGCGAAGAAAGACTACTGCACTTACAATCCCTTTACCCCCCCCCCATTAGTCATCACAGTATGGTTTTCTGAGTTTCCTGTCAATGTAATACTCCGTTATTTCAAACCTTAATTATCATACATGATTGGACAAGTAACAAATCTTCTATATACATATATTCTATTATCAAATTTTATTTTTTTTTTGTATTAATTTCAAACATTTCATCTGTCATTTTTTTCGTTTGTGGAAAATAAATGTTATTACAATTCTTTCGATTTGTGTATTTTCACTCTTTTCACTTGTGAAAATTTTGTGAATCGACCCAATGATATTTTTGAGTTCATCTATTCATTTATATTCCCCCAAATTCATTCTGAATCGATAAATTAAAAAAAAATCCGTTTGCACGATTCGATAATTTTAATTATTTTTTTCATTTTTATTCTGTTGATCATCAAATAAGTTTTAAGACCATATATATATATATATGCAGAGATGTCCTCAGATTTGGGAAAAATACAATTAGGAGTAAAGAGCGAGAAGGAAAACATTGACAGGGACAGGTAAGAAGAATTGAAATATAAGAATATGAGAGAGAGAGAGAGAGAAGGATTAATAGAATTGATCGATTTCATTCATCTAAAATTGATACAGTGATATGATATTGTAAGTCACCTTACAACCTTTTGTGCGAGAAGAATGAGAGAAAAATAGCACCATTTTTTCATTGATGCCTCGCTTTGGAGGCTTATCCCCCTATTTATATGAGCCGAGGATCTCTTTTTCGTGCAGACAACATGATTATAGATTTTAAAAGGTATGCGTCTAGCCTAATAATTACATTTTTTTGAAAAGTAATGTACCGAAAGTAGATTTGGTGCCAGACCTAATTATTATAATTTTGAAAAGTAGAGGGAGGTAAAGGGCACCGAAAGCATATTCTTTTATCTCCAGAAGTCAAAAGATTCTTCGTCATTTTATCTTTTTTACTTTTGAATAGTGCATTGATTGTCCTTTTTCCTTTTTTTTGATAGATATATCCTTGTAGGGCCGCATTTTGTTTTATTTTCTTATTTTGTCATGTTTTGCTTATGTGTCTTTGTGGGGCAATCTTCTACCTTGTTTTGAGGTAAGATACTTATATAAAGAGTTTAAGGAATACTGGGTAGTATTCCGAAACGATCGTATTCATTCTCGTCACCGTAGTCATAGGAGTTTGATGAAGATGGTGATTGGGTTTTGTTTTGGAAAAGGGTTTAGTTGAGGATAGTAAGGTATTCTTCCTCAGTTTTGGCTATAGTAAGTTGTGCTGCTATGATGGATTTTTGAACCAGAAATTGAGTCTATGAGGGGCTCAAAGGAATTTGGGAGATTGGTTTTTCAGTTTTCTTGGTTCTTACCCATTTTTGGATAAATCGACAAACAAGTGTTGGGATACCGTCAATATCATGTTGTTCCACTGTCCAAGAAAATATCCAAGGATAGAAGAAAAATCTACAGAAATGAAAGATAGGCGGTAACTGTCTATCTTTCGGAGAGGGACAGAAAAGGATTTTGAAGGTATCTAATGCTTCGGATACCTAGGGTGGTAGGATGGTAGGAGATGATCCAAAATCTTTCCACCATTTTAGGTACATTAGATTGTGAAAAGTTTTGGAAGAAAATTAACTACGAATGGCCCTTCCTGCTATTTTGGGTATAAAAGGTATTGTACCAGGCCTGCTGATAGTCCTAGTAGTTATAGATGAGGGTGGAATTTAGGGAGGTTTTGTAGGAGTTTAGGAGCCATTTTGGTAATTTGAGGACCTTTCCCCATTCTGTAGGGAGGAGGATTCTGTAGGTCGAATAGGCTATTTCATTTTGTGTCTCATAGTGGACAAAGTGTTTGAAGGATGCTGAACCGGTATGTTCTAGGATGGCATGTAGTATGGTGTTGGTTTTGAAATGTCCCATAGTTTGAAGAACCATCCAAAAAATATTTTTTGTAAAGATAAAAAAAGGATCATGGTAATGAAATCCATCTTCACAATTTGTAATAATTTGAAAATGGGGTTTCATGAAATATTTATAAGGTTTTTGAAAATCCTCTTATTTTGAAACAATTTGCTTTGATGAAATATTTGGCAATATGGTTAAATTTATCAAAGATAATTTTGAAATTAGATTTTGAGATGGGGTTTTTGAGGTAGCTCCCTCCTCTATTTTCAAAATATTTTGAGAAGGGAATTTTTTTAGTTAAAAAACCGTCCTCAATTTTTAAAACAGGGGAAGAGGTTATACCTTTGCATGGAGATGAAATGTTTTACATCAATTGCTGAAGTGTTGTGAAGGCTTCAGTTCAGGAGATTTTGACAAGGTATCTACCCAAATTTGAACTTCACTTTGATAACTAGTTTTAGGGTTTTGTGAGGAAGATGCTTCGTCTTCAAGTGTTACCTCCTACTATGATTTGATCGGGTTTTGAGGTACCTTATGAAATAAGTTGTTTACCCTTATTCTTTGGATCCATACTCCTATTTTGCCTGGAGAAACTCTCTTGTTAGAAAATCTAGCATGGAGTTTAATTCTCCTTTGACGTATTATATGTCAAAATCAAAAATAGAGAGAATTGATTGCAATCTGGAAAATATTTGTTTGGAAGTGATGTTTTAGACATCCTTTTTCAGGACTTCTTTTGCATATTTGCAATCTATACGAAGGAGAATTTTTTTTATTAAGGAGATCGGATTAGAATTTTTGTATACAAAGGAAAATATAGAGAAACTCTTTTTTTATTGCAGAATAATTTCTCTAAGTGTCGTTCCAGTGAGTAGAAGTAAACTAAATTATTTTCTCCTACTGATGTTGTATTTTTTTGAGTATGCCATTTTAACCAATATCAGAGGCATTAGTTTCAATAATTTTGGGAAGAGATGGGTCAATAAGGTGGAGACAAGAGACTTGCTGAACCTGTCTTTTGATGCGTATAACAACATCAGTATGTTTTTATCACCAAGGAGCGAGATTTTTCTTAAGATGCTCAGGCAAGGGTTTTGCTATTTGATTTACATATGGATAAAAATCTAAAACATAATTTAGACTCCCTAAGAATCTCTGTAATTGCCTTTTGTTTAAGATCCTATCTAATGCAAATTCTAAAGACCTTTCTATTGGAGTAATAGTTCCTTGGAAAATATAATGACTTGGAAATCTAATGCATGTTTGAAATAATTAAATTTTTGACAATGAGACTACTAGAACACTTCTTCTTATGACCGAAATAACTGTCATAAGATATTTTAAATGCTGATCTATGGTATGAGAAAATATGAGAACATCATCGATGTAGACAGTGCAAAAAATTAAGTATGGATTAAAATTTTCATTCATAATTCTTTGAAATTTAGAAGGAGAATTTTTTTTAATCCAAAAGGCATTACATTCCACTAATATTAATCAAAGGGGACAGTGAAAGTAGTCTTATATCAATCTTTTGGTGAGATTTGAATTTACCATTTTAAAAAAATCAGTGCAAATTATAGTTTCTGGAGAAGATCCTTTTTGTTAGATATTGGGTATCTAATCCGTTTTAATGCGGTGCTTAAAGATTTATAATTTATAATGAGATGAGGAGTCCCTCAATAAAGATTTATTTTCCAAGTTAGTAATCTCAAATTGACAGTGTTTTTCTAAGTCAACATTCATTTGAATTGGCCTATATTTCGTGGGAATATTCTTTTTAGAAAATGAATCTTCATAAGGCAGATCTACTATATGTTGTTTTCTTGACCAAAAAGCACTTGGCAAATTCGAATAGACTTCTTTTTTTTATTTGATTTAGAAGATTAAGAATCTTTATTTTAATAAATTCAAATTCTAATTGGTTTTGGATTCTTGCAAGGGTAATATCATGCTTGAGGAAGCATAAATGAGCTTGTTTTCCCTGGATAAGGAGGCTTATTTGGTTATGGTAAATTGAGTTTGCTTTGAGAAGATTCAAATTTCTAGTTCTTAGTATTTCTAGAAAAGAGAGTAAATTTGTTTTTCCTCTTGTTTTGAAGGAGATTCCTTTTATATCAACCTGATACGGGGTAATTCATTTTATGAAAGGAGTTCCTAAAATTATACTATGATTGATGATTGGGGTTTCCAGATAAGTTGATTGTATTTGGAAGTTATTGCAAAGAACATATGTCTCACATTTGTTCTTGATTTTAAGCCTAGAACTATAAGTTACAAATAACTTTTCAAATGTTAGGGAGAGGAATCGTTTCAGAACTATTCCATCTTTAATGCATTTTAGATGATCAACACCTATGTCGAAGAGAGCGATAATGTTAATCTGACTTTAGAATAATGTTGTGTGAAATTTTCATGGACTCAATATTTCTTTGTTTTCAGAATTCGGTTCTCTAAAAGACATATAAATATAATGATAAATTTTATTTAGATACTCCAATATTTAATCTAATATATTACAAGTATTCTGTATTTTAAATAATCTCACTTAGGTAACTTTATATTTGAAATTATTATTAAGTAGGTACCTTTGATGTTAACAAAATTAGATTGGGTTAAGTTTATTACAATTAGGATAATATTTGATAATAAATTAACAAAAATATGTATTATTAAAATTGTTGAAAATTTCTAAACATTATTTTTTTTAAATTGGGGGGTTTGTTATTTTTTGTTGAAAATTTATATATTTTTTAAAAAGATATATTATAAAAATCATTTTTTTAGAAATTAAAATTCACAATTTTAGAAATAAAAATTTAGAATTTTAAAGAATAATTTTTATTTATTTATTATAATAATCACCTTAATTACACTTAATTTGATATAATTTCACTTTATTAATAAAAATGACACCTAAGTGAAAATAACTTAAAGTATGGAAGTACTTAAATAAGATTATTCAAAATATGAAGTACCTATAAAATATTAGATTAAATGTCAAAGTACATAAATAAAATTTATCCTAAATATAATAATTCTACACAAATTATAAATATAATTTATATATATTTTAAAAAATATCATTTCTCTATTTTTATTTTTATTTTATTTTTAACTTCTTCCCTTTCGTTCATAAACTTCATATTCATACAATACACTTTAGACTTCGGTCATAAAGTGGTATCTATAATGCAATACTCTACTTTGTGTTGTTGAACAATAAAGCATATATCAAGATTAACTCTTTATCCTTCATTGAAGAGAGAGAGAGAGAGAGAGAGAGAGAGAGAGAGAGAGAGAGAGAGAGAGAGAGAGAGAGAGAGAGAGAGAGGGAGGGAGAGTAATTTATAACCAAAAAGGTTTGTGTTTCTTTTGGCGCATCACGTATGTAGTTATTTATTTATTTATTTATTTATGGAGTAAACTTGCTAGGGAAGGAATAAAAAAAGGAGCGAAAATAATGATACACTTGGAAGCATTTCAATAGCAGGGGTTGTGGTGGGTGACTTGTGGATTCAAAAAGCACAGGGAGAAACTTCGTGCGAACCCTTATTCTAATATAAAGAGCAAGAAGCCAAAAAAAAAACACCCGTCAAAATCAACTTGTTAGAAAATCATCCATAAAATTATTTTGATAAAAAATTACCTATAATCGCTTTTTTATGTGCAGAAATTCTATGGTTCTTATAAACAAATCTAATAGCTCTCCATAAACACCCAAAAAAAAATCCTATTTCATTATGTTTAATTATTGGATATCCTATAAAAGAAAATTTGGCTAACTTATAGATTAGAAAATAAAAAAATAGAGACTAACGATCTTAAAGAAAGAATAAGAAGTTATGATTTATTTAATATGATTTTATTATTGGTGGTAGTTTTCTAGTTAATTTGTTCAATTAACATCAATTTATTAGCTCTATACCCAAAAATGGTTAATATATAAATTACATAAATATCTTATTTGATTGAACGTAAATACAACTTATATATATATAATATCTCTTTGATTAGAGCATCTATTGATTTTTTTCAAAACGTCACTTATTCACCTACCTTCACTTAAGTGATACTTATTCACTAATTATATATGAACTATTACTAAATATTTTTTAAGAAATTAATAAAAATAATTTTAAAGTTACACTTACATCATTTATTATAAATAATAGAATATTTAATATATTAATAATAAAAAGAAACTACATAAAAAGTGAGTTTTAACTTTTCTAAAGTGTTTTACTTTTCATATAAAAATTTAAAGATAGAATATATGTATATATTTTGATATAAAAGAATTACTATTTTTATAATGTAAGCATAAAATATTAATTACAAAAAATAGATTACAATACCTTACGCCACCAACAAACGCCACTATCACCACCCAAACAACACCATCATATTCCAGTATCACCACAGCAACCACCATCGCATCCAAACAGTTCCACAACAACCCAACACTACCACGTCCACGACTAGCACCTTCGAAGAGCCACAACCACCACAATAACAACCATTATCCGTTGCCAAAACCAATCGCAACCAACAATACGAAGATCGCCCTTGATCAAAATTGAAGCCAACCATCGTCCTTCAACATCAACACCACCGTCATTACGTTGAGATCAAAACTATCAATTATTGCCATCATTAACCCCAATCCCACTGAAATTGAAGTCAACCACCATCATTTCAATCGTCAACGTCCTTACAATTGTCCTTCACCAATCAACAGTGACATTATGACCCTCATCAACATCACCGTCATCCGAGTCGTTCACAACCACCAATCGTCAGCACCATTATTCTAGCCTCCACTCAAACCACCATCATTTTAAGTATCGGTTGCCTCGATCGATCATCATTGTTGGTTACCAGTTAGGTCATGCTGTGGCGGTGGCTAAGGTTTTAGTTGAAGGGGGGCTATTAAACGTTAGAGTTATAGGGGAGAAAAGGAAAATGAACGGGAAAAGGAAAAAAGTAAGAAAAAATAAAGAATTGTATATAATGTTGATAGAGGAGCCAATTAAAGTTAAAATGTGCATCAATTAATAATGATATTTATTGGATATATTTAATTTATGTCTAAAGGATATTTAGTAATGTAACCCATCTAAAATATATTGATGGATATTAAAACTTTTGAATATTTTTTATTTTACTAAATTTCATTCTTATAATATTTTTTTATTTTTATACATTTAATATTAATAAGATATATTAGTTAACAGTAATAATTCACAATTCATATTATTATTGTTAATTATTTTTTCCATAATATAATATACAATTAAGAATTATTATAATTATTAATCATAATTTATACTAATAAATAATTATAATTAATATTCATATGCATATTAATAATTTATAATTATAATTAATATTAATTAATATTAATGTTGATAATTGAATTTAAGGATAATAATTCATATGAATATTAATTATTCATAATAATTTTAAAAATAATATACAAATAATTAATCTAAAATATTACTAATAAGCATTATTATTATTTTTAATTATTATCATAAATTGGTATTAATAATTAATACTAAAGGAATGAATAAATTTCAATGGTTTATTAACTAATAATAATTAATCATTAATATTTATATTAAGATTTATAGTATCACAACATACATATTAACATATAAAACTATATTTCTAATTACTTATAGTGAATAATATCAATAATAATTATTAATAATCTATACCAATAATTGATAATTAACATTTATTAATGATTAATAAAAATAATTAAAAGATTAATAATTAATATTATCATCATTATTAATAATTGGTATTAACAATTTATAATAATAATAAATTAATTATAAGAATATAAGTAATTAATAATATTATTAATTAATATTTGTAAATGATAATTATGAATATGAATGTCAATTATTCTTAATATTTCCCATAATATTAAAAAAATTAATAAATAATATTAATAATAATCATTAGCTTATTAATAATTATTAATAATAATTGATACTAACAATTAATAATAAGTAAGTAATAATTGATATTAATACTTAATATTGCCTAATAATTGACAATAATTAGTATTTAAGGTATTATTATTCATTGAATAATGAATATTAATATTTATATTTAATCTTAATATTTTTATGAAATTTATTAAAAAATAATGTATAAATAATTAATAATTTTTATTGGTTAAGATTAGTATTAGTAATCAATAGCATTAAATAATAATTACAATTATAATAATTGTGCTAGGGTGCATATAATTAATAAGGGTATAAGGATAATTGTGTAGGGTAGTTTAAATATTTAATCAAAAGTAGCAATTTATACTCATAGAGTAATAATATGGTAGATAATATAAATAATGAGGTTATGAAAAAAATATGTAAAATAAAGGGTTTGAAATCCATTTAAAGCAATAATATAAATAATAACGTGCAAAACAAATACACACTACTTGTTTTGGAAACTTTTAGGTTAAAAAATTTATAAAATAAGCCTTAGATAACGTGACATCCTTAAATTTCATAACCAAAATTTTTATTTTCAAAGAGTAACATGGAAGCAAATTCCAAGTCACAGGTGAAATTGCTCCATCAAATATCAAAAAGATACGATCACCACCTTGTTAACGTTAGGGGCTATGATCAAGTTGGAACGATAAAATAAAACATTATTGTTGTTTAACTAGATTAAGCATCTATATATATATAGCAACAGTGATGAGGTTATATAAGACAACATAAAATATAAAATATGTTTCACAGTGATAAAATGTTTAAAATTTTGACAAAATAAAACGGTCCCAAACATGAGCAAAAACTCTTGTTAGTTAGCCTAGCTACAAGTGTCGTCACTTCCCATCAAGCATTCAATAACCATCACCAAAGAGCTAGCTTTCATAGATATCATCAAATAAGGCTCCATCACCCTGTACAAACATATCGCTTATCCATTGAATGTATAGGGACCACAAAGTGTTGATATTAGTACGCAAGTACTAAGTAAGAGCTAATCATCACGTATAAGCCCAACATGTTGGCACCCTATGCATAACATAGAAGAATCACGGTATCACAATCATGAATTCATAACATAAGGACAAGCTAGCATCCTATCATGGTAAGGACACGGTACAATATCACATGAAGGACCATATTTTGAAGGGAAAACCCTAAGGAATCTCTACAAGCAGTTCTAATATAGCATAGAAAATGACACATAATTTAACAAGTGTTTTAAGATAATAACACTAAAACATAGATCATTAGATCATATGAGAACATCCTGACACAATGCAAGGAAAATCATGTGAGCCACTAGCATATAAACACGAACTCCAAGGAAAAAGTCCGGACATCCAATCCTACCATCAATGAACAAAGTTCATGGCATACACATAGCAATAAAGGCATAAAATCCAAACATACATGGACAATTGTCATACCACAATGATTAAAGTCATAGGTACAATAATAATCAATTAAACAGCTAGCTTCGCTACAAATGAGAATACTAATGTTTAGAGGTTTGTAGGACGACTCCAGCGTCTGCCTAGCCCAAAATAGTAAATGCCATTGAAGGTCAAAAATCTTGTGCACTACTAATAGACTTTGGCCAAGGTAGTCTTACTAAAGGTGTTCTAATCCTTAAGTATCCATACCCCTATAGAATTTTAAACGATCATAAAGATTCAAAAAGGCACAAAGCTACTATATGACTAGTTGCCCCTAACATTTGACAAAATTGTGAAATGAAGGTCCATAGGAGCTTGTTTTTATGACGCCAACATAAAGTAAATTTCACAAAAGGAAAGCTCATAAATCATCTATATCATATACCACATAATTGTTTAATATTAACAAAAAATCTTATAAAAATTAAGGAAATATCTATTTTATCTATAAATACCGCTTTATGTTAGAAAACCCCCAACCCCCCCCCATACAAAAAACAAAACCATGTCAAATATGCGTAATCACCATAAACTAAGGTTGTACGCTAAATGTAAAAAAATAATTATTCACAACATATTGTTCATCAAGTGATGGAAAATATAATTTTATACTAAGAAAATGAAATTCCAAAACTAAAAAAATATTTTATTACTAGAAATTACTATTTATCAAAAAACATCATTCGCATTATATTTCTATTCACGAAGGTAAAATAGTCAAATGTTAAAGGTTGTGGCCAACCTTTTACCCTAAAAGTCCACTAAAGCTTTTTGGAAGTATCCTAGTCGTATTATGGTTACTTATCTCAAACAAAATTTATTAAAAGATTAAATCATACTCATGATATAAGATCTCATTAGTTAAAACACTTTGAATAGTACCAATCACGCGAAGAACGTTCTAAAGCCTTGAAAACTTCAATCGAAATTAATATCTTCTAAACTTGATTATTGAGTTACATGATTTATACCAAAGTTAATATATAAATTACAAGAATTATTATGTTATGATCATATCATAATACAACCCAAAAATCATTAATTACCCAAATCTTACCTTAAGATTTCAAACTTTATTTTAACTAAAAATAACATTAAACATGCACACATTTAAACAATTTAAAAATCAAATATCATCTATAATAACATATCCATAACATGGTATAGTCAATTTGACAAAATAAACATAAGATCAACCCCCCTAAATCAATTTAAGCTTAATTCTAAAATAACCCATGCTTAGGATCATCAAAATACAACATAATATATATCAAAGTTAATGCACGAATTTCAATGAGTAACCTGACACCATAAATTAAAAAAAAACACTCAAGGGATAAAATCCCACAATATGAACAAAATGCATCAATCACCCATAACACAAACTTAATCAACCAAACATATTAATTTTTGCTTACATGTAATACATTCATAGTTATTAACTTAACCTAGCTTCAAAAGAAACAAGAAGATGAATAATAAAGCCCAATTTTAATTCTCAAAAATCTACAAAATACCCATAAAAAACTTAGAAGAATATCAACTAAAAAGGATTAAAGAAGAGAAGCATGGGTGTATGAGGAGAAGAAACATTAAAAATGGAGTTATGGAAGTTAAAAAATTAAAAATGGTGATGACTCACAAAATTGAGGAAGGAAAGGAGGGAGGTTTCAGTGGAGAATGAAAAATGAAAGGAGAAAGATCATGACAAGTTTAGAAGTAAAGGAGGGTAGGTTGGTAATTTGTAGTGGAAACTTATTTGTTAAGATTTCATTTGATATTTTATGAAAAATATCAAGGAGAAATGGCAAAAGGTGGTGCAGCATGGAATGGGGAAAGAAAGAAGAATTAAATCCATCATTTTCACAAATGGATGGCGGAGATTAAATTTGGTAAAGGTTAAAGTAAGGAGGAAGAAGAAAATTTGAGTTTAACGGCATATATGTATACAAAAATAGCAATTTTGGCCCAAAAATTATAAAATTAGTTGTACAAAAATTTTAAGTCATGAAAATTTAAAAAATACTAAAATATAGTAATTCTCATAGTTTTATAAAATTTATATATTTGAGGGGTTGTTTTGAGGCTTAAAAAAGCACATAAGGTACATCAGTATGATAAGTAACGTATTTTTTACTAACTACTCAGTTTGATATTTTGAAAAATCCCAAAAGCCTAAAAAAGCATAAATAATTCAAAAATCCATATTATAAAATGTTCTTAAAAAATATTGAAGGTTAAAAGTGATTTGAAAGCTTTATGGAAACCAAAAATCATAAGAAATGACAAAAAAAAAGGATAATGAAAGATTTCTAAATTGCCACTAAAATTGTTAATTCTTCATGAGAAGTAACAAAATGTATAAAATAGAATAGTCTTATTTTCAAATCAATAAGATCATGAATAAATAATAGTTTTACAAAGTAGGGTATTATAGATAAGTATTTTTTTATAAGTGACTTCAAATAAAGGGTTAGTGTCCATACACCATAAGCTAATTTAAAAGTAAACTCAACAAAAGGGCAAGACTTGCATGAGTTATTTTGGTCTCTGAGTTGTTATTTTACGCCATAAAGAAATATAAGATTGGGTATATTATGTAATTTTGTTAGGATGTTTAATTTAGTATCTCAACATTTTAAGAAGAATAAATTTTACTTCAGTATCATGACATTTGACATAATTTTATTTGAGTATCATGTGTTTCTATTTATTCTATTTAAAAATGATGTATTTAAAAAGTTATTTTTACTTTAGTACAATCCTATTGATGTTTTAAGTTGGAGACTATTAAAATGATATAACTTTCAATATTACTCTAAATCAACTGGGCAACTATAAATATTTTGAATAATGTTTTCTAATTTTTTTATTAAATTTTTAAAGAGGCAAAAAATTGTAATATTTTACAAAATTCAAAACATATTCTAGAGTATTCTACAAAAAATTAAAATATTAAGAACTTTCCAATTCATCTTAGAAAAAATACATTATATTAATACCTTTATTATTTTTGTAATAAAAAACTAAAAATATGAGAAGGAAGGTACTAAGTACAAATGAAATTTGAAACATATGGTATTAGAATGGAATTGTTTGAAGTACATGATTAAGCTAAATATCATCACAGTAAGAAGTATTGCACGAACATGACCATAAGGACAAGGATGAGAAATTAGAATGTGAACAAATGAGAAAACATTTTTTTTTCAAATATAAAATATATTTATAATTGTTTTAGGGAAAAAAGATGTAGAAATGGAAAATAGGGAAAAACTTTAAATAAAAAATTATTGGGTTGACAAAGTTTTCCTACAATATCGATATTAAGTGGAATTTGTGTGTTTGATAAAATAAAAAAGTAGTTTCAAAGCTAACTTTTTAATGTAAAAATAATTTAATTTTTTCATAAGCTTATAATTTATTTTTTTATTAATCTTGTTAAAATAATTTATATGTTTTAATCTTTCAGTTAACTTTTAAGCTTTTAGTTATCTTTTAAACTCCCGGGTATTATTTCAACTAGCTTTGCTAAATATACTAGTTATCCATTAAACAATTTTCGTTAAGACATTGCTATAAAAAATGTGTCTGATGATTGAGGTTATAACCTAATAGTTAAGACTAGTGCCATGAAGACATGATATTTTAGGTTCAACTCATTATTTCTCAGTATTGTATGCAGTTGTGCTAGGAATGATAATATATCCTAAATCTAGCCTAGATCAATCAAACACGACCCAATTATATTGGATTTGGGTCTTAAACTTTGGACATGCATATCCTTTTTAGCTTGAACCTAAATTTATATACTTCGAAATAGATGTGAGTCAACTAGTGTAATCCCCCAAAAATTTTGAAAACCCATATTTTAATAAATAACTTTATTTGAAATAAAAATTAGCTTGTAAAATTATTATTTTAATTATTTTATGGATTTTTAGAGTATGTAAATTTGGATAAAAGTGTTTAATAAATTAAAAATAAATATTTTGCTATTTATCATATTGTTTTATTTAAATAATTTTCCCAAACTAATATTTTACCAAATTTACCCTTTTTAAACTAAAATATTAGGTTATAATAAATTAAATTGTTAAATTAAATAATTTACCAGGGATATTATATTTTATGATTTTATAAATTTAATTAAACTAATTTTCCTATTTTTTTTCCATTCTCATTTTTCTTTTTCCCCCTTTCTTCCTTTCCTTTTTCTTTTTCTTCTTCCTTTTCCCTTGGGCTGCCTCGCCAGGCCAGCCCTTCCCCGCCCGATTGGGCGTTCGGCCCGCTTCTGCCCTCCTTTCCCCGACCGGCCGCCCGCAGCCCCCTTCTTTCTTCTTCTTCTCAGGCGGCGACAGCCGCCGACCTGCTCATTTTTGCCCGACCGCCTGCAGCTGCCGCCCTGCCACCCTGCCTCTCCCTCTCTCTTCTCCCTCTCCTTTTTCTCCATCTCCCCAGCCCTCCATTCTTCTCATTTTTTTCGAGCTTCTCCTTCCCCCGAGCTCCCTCTTCCCTCAATTTTCTCCCCTCCATCTTCTCCCCTCCGTTTCGTGCGCCGCCGCCCTCCGCCGCTCCGACCGCCGCACCCAGCCCCTAAACCACCTCCTGCACCCTTCTTCTACCACCCTGCACCACCCCAATATCCATCCCGTAGCCCTCTTTCTCCCCTTCTTCTATTCTTCTCCCTGTTTTCACCCTTCTCACCGAGCCACCTGCAACCGCCTCTTCCGCCACCGTCCGGCCACCTCTGCTGCCACCCAGACCACTAATCTTCTCCCTGCAACCCCCTCTATAACCGCCATGCATTATTTGGCCGAAAACAGCCCTTGAAACCTTCCATTTTTCCTTCTCCTTTTCCTTCCTTCACAACTCCTCCACCTCGACCCTTCTCGGCCGCCACCTTCGCATCCCTGCTGCCGCCGCCTCCGCCACCATTAGCCACCAGCAACACATCCCCGACCACCTCTTACACCCCCTCTCCACTTCTGAACCATCCACTTGCCTTAGAACCTCCCCTAACTACCTCCTTTTCTAGCCTAAAGTCCCTAAACCGAGCCACCCTTCCTCCCTCCCATTTCACCCCTCTTCGAGCCTTCCCCCTCTCTTTTCTGCATGAAACTCACGCTGCTCATGCAGCGTGAGCTCCCCTTTATGTAAAAAAAAAAGAAGTTATTTGGCTAATCTTCTTAAGGTATAATGGGGTTTTATATTAAGTGTTTTACTAATTAAATTTTATAAAGTTTTATACTTGGATTTTATTTCTAACATGTATATGATGGATATTATTTTTAGGTGTTGAATTTCTAATTGTGCTTGGTAAGGTTTGATAATTTTGCGAGATTAAGGTAACCGTTAAATCCCGCTTAAATGCATGGATTAACGCATATTATCACATTAGGCATTATTAGTGTGTATTATGCTTGATATGTGTTGCTTGGCATATTATATGTGGTTAATGTGTTTGTTGATGAAAAGGAAGCATGATAGATTGATGATGTGTATGGGGATAATATTTAGGGTAATAATTTGGTGGTTAGAGAAAATATAAATTATTATCCATGTTGTCATATGCTATGGTGATCCTTATTACATGTGTAACATTTTGATAGCATTAGGGGGAGATTTTATTAATATATATTGTACAAGAGTATGGCCTAATATATATATACATGTGCTAATAAGCATTACATTAATTATAAGAGTCACGGGTGAGACTTTAAGGTTAATACTTCATGTAGTGTTAATAATAATTTAATAATAAGGGTGCGTAAAGAGTAAAATGGTGAATTGGTTAATAAAAGGAGGAAATAGTAATTTTGGAAGTAGGGGGGTAAAATTGTAATTTTGTGAATAAAGGATGAAAGAGTAATTTTTGTAAATAAAAGGGGCAATTTGGTAATCTTGTTAAAAAGAATGGCAATTTGGTAAATTGTAATAAAAGGACAATTTGGTAATGTTATAATAAAAGGGTAAAATTGTAATTTTATAATTAAAGGGCAAAATGGTAATTTTATTATTAAAGGACGAAATGATAATTTTACAATCTAAGGGCGGAATGGTAATTTGGAAATTAAAGGAGGTAAGATAGTAATTTTATAATTAAGGATAAATGGAAAAGTTATAAGAAAAAGGGCGATATGGTAATTTTGGGAGTTAAGGGGGTAAAATGGTAAATTTGAAGGTAAAGGGGAAAAACGGTAATTTTGTAAATCAAAGGGGTAAAAGTGAACATTGGAAAGGAGTAAATTGGAAATAATAATTATTGAGAAGGGTAAAATAATAATTTAACCAACCTAAGGGCAATTTGGTAATTTTGACAATGAGGAAGGGTAGTTTGGTAATTTGACCAACTCAAGGATAATTTATTAATTATAATAAAGGAGAAAGGGGCAAAGTGGTAATCTAACCAATTAAATGGAAAGTATATTAAGTGTAATAATTATTAAGGGGGAATTGATGTCCTAATAAGTATGATAAATAATTTAGTAACCTAAATCGAATAAGGGATAACTTGGTGATTTTGTAACAAGGAGGGTAACATGGTAATTTATCAAATAAGAAAGGGTGACGTAGTGATTTTATATGTAAAAGGGTAAATAAGTAGTTGTATCTAGTATATCATTATGATCGTGGAATTCGTAACATGGCTCTACTAGTGTTGATTGACGAGGTAAGAATGTTTGATGACTAGTAAGTATCACGAGATTGAGTTTTAATTCGGAATTAGATGAGTTTAGGATGGCCTTAATGATTCTCCTATGTTACTTGGGATGACCACCTGCATAAGAAATTTTTGATGATATCTGAACGATTAAAAGAGGATAATTATCTTCTTGTTGTGTTTTTGTGATCACCCTTAATTAAGACACTATTACTTAAAGTGAAAGACCTCGAGATCGGGAATGGTGACTCCTTAGGGGTCGCTACCCTAAGGACGTGGTTTAGTCCACGATTGTTTGGTATTTGCTGGTGTGCCTTTGTGCCCCAACCAGGCCCTATATCTACTCTATCTAGCTCTACGGACCTAGTTAGGGGGTATGCATACTTAAGGATTAGGTGTCCTTGTCGGTAGGGTACTGAGTTAGCTTTATGCACTAGTACGACCAGGGTACCTTTGCGTCCCTGGGTTACTAGTTGAAGGGTACTGAGTTGCTTTTACGCACCAGTGCGACCGGTGTACCTTTGTGTCCCGGGTTCTTGATCTCCCTATCGAGGCAAATAAAATGGAATTGTTGTGCTGAATAAAAAGGGAAAATACAAATTGTTAAAGTGAAAGATTAACGAGCTGGGACCAGTTGATTTATATGATGAGTACCGATCCACCGGTCATAATAGTGGCCAGGAACGTTGTGCCCTGGGTGATGATTCTTTATATATCCCGGTCCACCGGTTATAATAGTGGAGCGTTGTGCCCTGGATGATGATTCTTTATATATCTCGGTCCACCGGTTATAATAGTGGCCAGGAGCGTTGTGCCCTGGATGATGATTCTTTATATATCCCGGTCCACCGGTTATAATAGTGGCCAGGAGCGTTGTGCCCTGGATGATGATTTTATATGTTCCGGCCCACCGGCAATAATAGTGGAGGTCCCGAGCTCAATAAAAATTTATTGTGGATGTGAATGAGTTATGGAAAAATACTAGTCATTGAGACGATTGATTAATAGCCTCAAGGCCCGAAAAATATCTCGATTACTGATCATGGCCTATTTGATATTGGTTGATTGATTATTGAATATATGAAAGTGAATTTTACGTATACGCCATTAATGTATGATTGAGTTATTGGATGTACAAATAATTGGATCTGAATACCATGTTTATACCTATGGTCATATCTGAATGTAGTAGTATCATGTGTAATATGTGTGCCTGTATTTTAAGTGCGTTTTTAAAGGGTTACTCAGTACCGTAATACTGAAGGGTTCCCTTTATGGGGCCCCTGCCTATTCAATGGGCAGTACCCCTTGCAGGTTGTATTCAGGTGCTATTCAAGTGGGCCCTTGGGGAGAGCGTAAGGTACTGTCCGGAAATTTTTAGGGTTTTAATTTGTCTCCTTTAAATTCAACGTATCTGTTATTTTGTAATCACCGTGGTTGAATGTTTCTCTTGTAAAGTATTTACTGTGCTACTCTGATCTTCAAATGCTTAAGTTCTCGTAAAATTTTATTTAACTTCTTTAGCCTTAGCACTTAGTACTGGAACGGTATGAGTGAACCGGTCTGGTACTAAGTGTGGCGGTAATACTCCCAAAATTCACGGTTTGTTAAATCGCTTCCGCTAAATTTCTTTTAATTAACGAAATTTTTCAGTAGTGAATTTTGGAGGTGTTACAACTAGCTTCAAACTCAAATTTGTCTCTAACTCAACTATCATTTTAGTATTTGTGTGTTTGTTATTATTATTTGGTTAGGTTCAATAATTTTGTCATCTTTTTTGTGGTCTTATTTGAACTTCTAATTTAATTTTTAGTACTATATATATATAGTTCATATGTATAAATAATTTATTAGGCCTTTTATTTTGAAGTATCCAAATATCATTTTGAAAGTTCTAAGTAACTTCTTTGGATTTTTTATCATTTCATTGGAATTTTATATATATATATATATATATATATATATATATATATATATATATTATAAAGAATATAAATACTAATTATTCAAATTTAAGAAAAAGATGATCGAATTAGTATTCATCTAGAACTAGTTTATCCCTAGACCTAGTAGATTTGGGCTTTGATCTAATATGTAAGATTCTGGTGTAAATCGAGTTTAGATTTAAGTACTATAAAAAAACTAGCATGCATACGGATATGACCGGACTTGATCCAGTCTACTATCATCCTAATTTATATCGATTATGACGCGTATATGTTTTTGCATTCGCAGAGCACTCCAAGTAAATCTCAAGGGAGAAACGGGGCAAAAAAGAGGGAGCCGGAAAAGGACGTACGGCTGTATATAACTAAACACACCGGGAATCACGCCACTTGACTGGAGGAAATCCGTCCTCTCGCTTATCATCATTTTCCTCTGCTTACAGCCTCCAGCCGCCTTCAAGGTATTCATACCCCTCTCAATTTTATTTGTTATTTTATGCTGTCTTCTCTATTCAACCTGCATGATCGGGGGGCTATGTTCTTCTGTTTATTTTCGTGTGGCTAGTTCTCGTTTACATAGATCAGATCATTTTATCGGTCAAAAATGGGTATTCGTTTCGTTGGCATACTCAGGGCTCCTCTTTGTGGCAATTTTGGGTTTTTTTGAGGTCTGTACAAGTTCAATTTCTGGTTTCCAGGGTTTTTTTTTTCATTTATCTATTTTTGGTATATTAATTTGAGAATCAGTAAAATTTCTACTAAAATTTCAAAGTTAGTTCTGGGTTGCTGTCGTACTTGTTCTTATTGGGGTTGATTGAAAAGGACAAATGAAATTCTGGGTTGCTGTTGGAGTGTTGATGATCAGTGACTGGACGATGGTTTCAGAAATGCACGATACTCTTGATGTAGAGTACGATACGATCTGGAATTCACCAATCGTGTCCGAGATTTGGAGAGTTTGATGATATTATTTTGGTATATTATTTTGAGGATCAGTATAACTTTTGCTAAAACTTCAAACTTAGTACTGGTTTGCTGTCGTACTTGTTGGGTTGATTGAAAAGGACAAATGAAATTCTGGGTTGCTGTTGAAGTGTGGATGATCAGTGACTGGTCGATGGTCTCAGCAGCGAACAATCCTCCTTTAGTTTGGAATTTACCGATCGTGTCTGAGAGTTGGAGAGTATGATGATATTTGGGCGATTTCACACTCAAACATCACTCCCCTGTCCCAAATTGCAGGAGAGTTCTCCTGATCATCTCTCTTAGAAGACGATCGAATTTCCAGCAATATGCTGTCGGGAGTGGTGTAGAACTGGAGCGGTGTGTGAAATATTCGTGTCAATTACGGGCTATCTGTTACTCTCTTTCTTACTCAGAAGGATGAGATAAATATTTCAAGCGAGATTTGTGGTTTATATTCTGATACCTGTGTCTAAAATGTCCATCGTTCTTGCAGAATACCGATCCTTCAAAATGCGGAAGGTGAGTGGGGCTCAGAAGTTAATGGATTTGCAGGAACAAAGAATCAATGACCGGAAAAGGAAACAGAGATTTTTCAGCGCAATTCAAGAAAAGGTGTTAAAGCAGCAGGCTATCAAGGCACCATATTTTCATGCTGACGTTATGATGAAAATATTTCTCCTACTTCCTGTTAAGTCCCTTTTAAGAGTGAGCTGCGTGTGCAAGACATGGAAACAGATAATCTTTAGCTCTGATTTTGTTGAGGTTTACAATAATCAAGCTCAGCCCGTTCTCATCTTCGTTCAATCACAGAAGCTTGTAAAGCCAATACCATTCTGTATAAAAACGCAAGTCAGGCAAGCCGAGAACTTCTCATTCTTCCCTGAAACTGCAGAGTCAACTGAGAAGTCTTCCATCCATTTTTTGGAGATACAGGATGGACGTGAAGGTCATGTCACCGATCTGAACATTATCTCCTCAGGTTGTAGTGATATTTTAGCTGCATCCGATGGCTTGATATTGCTTAGGACCGTAGGAGAACCTCCGTCATGTAGGAGCCGAGGATTGCGTGATAGGTATAGGAACCAAGGAGAAGGACAAAGGTACGTAGTCATTAATCCCGTGACTAGGAAATTTACGGCTTTCCCCCTAGGAACAATTGCTTCCCCAGTATTACGTTTTCCCCCTGGTATCGAATACGAATCTCATGGAATCGTATTTAGTCAATATGACGGGGTGTATAAAGTGGTGCATTTGTTCTTTGATACGGAGACGCATATTGGGTGTGAGGTGCTGTGCTTGAATAAGAAAAGATGGAGAGCAATCAATGTTCCCAAGAGTGGAGTTTTCAAAAGTTTTGTGTATGCACCGGTTTCAGCTTTAGGAGCTCTACATTGGCTTCCTGCCTCTTCCGGCAGGCAGTATATGGTTTCCCTGGATGCCGGCAGTGAAAAATTCTACGAGAAGGAACTCCCTTCAATACCCAGGCATCAAGACAGATTGGTGCAGATGGGAGGTGCGCTAAGTTTTGTCTCTGTTTACGAGGTGCATCAAATGGATATATGGACCTTGAAGGGGCTGCATCAAACAGAATGGACGAGGCAGTACACGGTCGATATGAACTCAGTTCTGATTAATTTGGCCCACCCGGAGCTGATGGTTCCACTTCTCGCCGTGGAGGAAAATGTAATTGCATTCCGGGCGAGAAGAAAACTGTACACATATGATTTGAAGAACGGCGAGATAAACGAGGTTGAAATGGAAGGCGAATTTCGGCAGCCAATGCTTCCTCATGTGAATAACCTTGCTACCTGGGAACCTCTTGAACCCTTGAGGTAGGTAGAGGGCTCCTGTTTCATGCTGCTACATTGATATATCCACCAATTGCATCCGTAATTTTTAGGCATCAGAATAAATAATCTATGTTCTTCTGTTTTATGTTGGAACCATGCATCCTCTGGAAATGACGCTTCAACTGCCTTAGGAAGAATGGGAGAAGGAAGGGTTTATGGCCTTCTTCATATGTCCTTGTGCTTCTCAAATTGGCAAGAGCATGAATGAAAGTAGCGTGTAAAGTTGTCATCTTTCTTTACATGCCTCAATTGTTTTTGACCACTGAAGTTCATGGCATTTGCAGAAGTAGTAGAACTAGTGTTTTTGTTTAGCATTCTCTACTGCATGCATGGGTTGGTTAAGGTATGAAAAACTCGCTTTGCTGCTTCAATAAATGGAAGTATAGAATGCTGAATTTTCCGACCAAATAATGTTGATGTGTCTATTATTATTATTATTTCTTTGAGAAAGATTATTATTATTATTATTATTATTATGCTATTATTTATTTGATGGGCTTTTTTTATAAAACAAAAATATGGATGAAGGTGAGGAGCTTCGGCGACCTCTCATCCCGCAGAAGCTGGTGAATGAGCTGAGGATCATAAAGCGCTTGCCGACTTTCATATTCCTTGTTGCCGGTGCAGCATCGATGGTGTATGGCTCTGGCAATATGTGGGGCTTCTGACAAAGTGTTTTGGGACCCTTGACGAGATGGGAATCCGAAGGGAACGGCAAGAGTACGTGGTTTTTCCTTTTATATGTAATGTAAGTGTATTATTGACGGTAAAAATCCTAGACTGTCCTTGCATTCTCATTTTTCTCCTCGTGCGCATACTATTGTGTAGTGTTAGGAAGCTTAACCTACTTACTTTCAAACGACGTGGATGGTTTTGTTTTCGCCTGCTTGTCTGATATGGTGGGGTGGGAATAATGGGCGTGGAAAATTATATTAATTATCGTGTTTATAAAGGAAAAAAAAAGCCCCTTTATTTATTTAATTTTTTTTTTAAGGAATGCCTATTTTATTCAAACAAAGACCTGAATTATTATTTTTCCAGAAAGACTTGTTCACTTTTCATATGGACCGTAGAAAATATGCAAACTTTTATTATTTTAATGTTATTTTTTCGAACTTTATTATTCCCGTACAATACAGAACGAGCACGAACGAAGCTATGGCTAGAGGTGGCAAACGGGTCGGGCGGGTCGGGTTCGGGTCGGGTCATAGCGGGTCGGGTCATTAACGGGTCGGGTCATAGCGGGTCATTTGACTATTGCGGGTCGGGTGCGGGTCGGGTCGGGTCACTAACGGGTCGGGTCATTTCGGGTCAATCAATTTGGCGGGTCGGGTGCGGGTCGGGTCGGGTCATTAACGGGTCGGGTCATTTCGGGTCAATTTGTCGGGTCGGGTGCAGGTCGGGTCGGGTCATTTCGGGTCAATTTGTCGGGTCGGGTCGGTTGCGAGTCGGGTCATTTCGGGTCAATTGTCGGGTCGGGTCGGTTTCGGGTCGGGTCATTTCGGTTCCGGCCTCCAGGTCATTTCGGGTTAATTTGTCGAGTCGGATTAGGTCCGACTATTCGAGTTAAGAAAACTCGGATTCGGATAATTTTGGGTTAACTTGATTGGTGGTAGGGTGACTAGGGTCGGGTTGGTTTCGGGTCATTTTCTAGTTCACGTGAGTAGGTGGCTTAGGCCGGTTCAGGTTATTTCATATTTTCATGTAATAATATAATATGACAGGTTAGTTATGTTCGAGTTGTTTCGAGTTAAATTGATGGGTGGGGTCATTTGACTCATTTCATACAATTTGACGGGTTGAATTCAATTAGTTACGGGTTAACTTAATGGGTCGAGTTTTGACGGGTTTACTCATATTCGAGCCTAAGTAATTATCATTTCATAAATCATAAATATTAGAGACAGACAATCATAAGAATTAAAAATATTAAATGCGCTTTATTTTCACAAATAAATAGTAAAGATATTTATAAATTTTAATAATAAAAAATGTTGCGCTTTGAATCAAACAAAGATATTTATCATTGATTATAATTTATTTGATAACTTAAAATATTTAATTACTTAAAAAAGATAATTTTATAAAATAAAGATGATCAAAACAAGATTATACAATGTATAATTAATTATCATTTATTACATTGTATATATTAGATACAATAATAAGATTACTAGTAAAGATAAATGAAATAAGAATATTATATGTGTTTTATTTTTACAAAGGTAAATAATAAAAATATTTATAAGTTTTGATAGTATTATATTCGATTGCTTAAAATATTTATAAATTTTAAAAGTAAAAATATTAGATATCTATAATATATTATATTTACTTAATTAGTTAAAATATTTGATTACTTAAAAAAAGATAATTTTATAAAATAAAGATGAGCATAACAATAATAAACAATGTATAATTATCATTTACTACATTGTAAATATTAGATACAATCATAAGATTATTAGTAAAGATAAATGAAAAAAGAGTATTATATGTGTTTTATTTTTACAAAGGTAAATAATAAAGATATTTATAAGTTTTAATAGTATTATATTTGATTGCTTTAAACATTTATAAATTTTACATGTAAAAGTATTCGATGTTTATCATATATTATATTTAATTAATTACTTAAAAAAAGATAATTTTATAAAATAAAGGTGAGTATAACAAGAATATATAATGTATAATTATCATTTATAACATTGTAAATATTAGATACAATACAATTATAAGATTACTAGTAAAGATAAATGAAATAAGAATATTATATGTGTTTTATTTTTACAAAGGTAAATAATAAAGATATTCATAAGTTTAATAGTATTATATTTGATTTCTTTAAACATTTATAAATTTTAAAAGTAAAAATATTAGATGTTTATATTATATTATATTTAATTAATTAGTTAAAATATTTGATTACTTAAAAAAAGATAATTTTATAAAATAAAGGTGAGCATAACAAGAATAAACAATGTATAATTATCATTTATTACATTGTATATATTAGATACAATAAAATCATAAGATTATTAGTAAAGACTAAAGATAAATGAAATAAGAGTATTATATGTGTTTTATTTATACAAAGGTAAATAATAAAGATATTTATAAGTTTTAATAGTATTATATTTGATTGCTTTAAACATTTATAAATTTTACATGTAAAAATATTAGATGTTTATTGTATATTATATTTAATTGATTACTTAAAAAAATATAATTTTATAAAATAAAGGTGAGCATAACAAGAATATACAATGTATAATTATCATTTATTACATTATAT
This sequence comes from Tamarix chinensis, assembly GCA_030549775.1. Classification (NCBI taxonomy): domain Eukaryota; kingdom Viridiplantae; phylum Streptophyta; class Magnoliopsida; order Caryophyllales; family Tamaricaceae; genus Tamarix; species Tamarix chinensis. The sequence goes on from CM060179.1 coordinate 89,091,173, forward strand.
ATAGTAGATACAATACAATCATAAGATCACTAGTAAAGATAAATGAAATAAGAGTATTATATGTGTTTTATTTTTACAAAGGTAAATAATAAAGATATTTATAATTTTTGATAGTATTATATTTGATTGCTTTAAACATTTATAAATTTTACATGTAAAAATATTAGATGTTTATTGTATATTATATTTAATTGATTACATAAAATAATTGATTACTTAAAAAAAGATAATTTTATAAAATAAAGGTGAGCATAACAAGAATATATAATGTATAATTATCATTTATTACATTGTATATACTAGATACAATACAATCATAAGATCACTAGTAAAGATAAATGAAATAAGAATATTATATGTGTTTTATTTTTACAAAGGTAAATAATAAAGATATTTATAAGTTTTAATAGTATTATATTTGATTGCTTTAAACATTTATAAATTTTACATGTAAAAATATTAGATGTTTATTGTATATTATATTTAATTGATTACTTAAAAAAAGATAATTTTATAAAATAAAGGTGAGCATAACAAAAATAAACAATGTATAATTATCATTTATTACATTGTATATACTAGATACAATACAATCATAAGATCACTAGTAAAGATAGATAAAATAAGAATATTATATGTATTTTATTTATACAAAGGTAAATAAAATATTATATATATTTATAAGTTTTAATAGTATTATATTTGATTACTTTAAATATTTATAAATTTTACAAGTAAAAATATTAGATGTTTATCATATATTATATTTAATTGATTACTTAAAAAAAGATAATTTTATAAAATAAAGGTGAGCATAACAAGAATATACAATGTATAATTATCATTTATTACATTATATATAGTAGATACAATACAATCATAAGATCACTAATAAAGATAAATGATATAAGAGTATTATATGTGTTTTATTTTTACAAAGGTAAATAATAAAGATATTTATAATTTTTGATAGTATTATATTTGATTGCTTTAAACATTTATAAATTTTACATGTAAAAATATTAGATGTTTATTGTATATTATATTTAATTGATTACATAAAATATTTGATTACTTAAAAAAAGATAATTTTATAAAATAAAGGTGAGCATAACAAGAATATACAATGTATAATTATCATTTATTACATTGTATATACTAGATACAATACAATCATAAGATCACTAGTAAAGATAAATGAAATAAGAATATTATATGTGTTTTATTTTTACAAAGGTAAATAATAAAGATATTTATAAGTTTTGATAGTATTATACTTGATTGCTTTAAACATTTATAAATTTTACATGTAAAAATATTAGATGTTTATTGTATATTATATTTAATTGATTACTTAAAAAAAGATAATTTTATAAAATACAAGTGAGCATAACAAGAATATACAATGTATAATTATCATTTATTACATTGTATATACTAGATACAATACAATCATAAGATCACTAGTAAAGATAAATGAAATAAGAATATTATATGTGTTTTATTTTTACAAAGGTAAATAATTAAGATATTTATAAGTTTTGATAGTATTATATTTGATTGCATTAAGCATTTATAAATTTTACATGTAAAAATATTAGATGTTTATTGTATATTATATTTAATTGATTACATAAAATATTTGATTACTTAAAAAAAGATAATTTTATAAAATAAAGGTGAGCATAACAAGAATATGCAATGTATAATTATCATTTATTACATTGTATATACTAGATACAATACAATCATAAGATCACTAGTAAAGATAAATGAAATAAGAATATTATATGTATTTTATTTTTACAAAGGTAAATAATAAAGATATTTATAAGTTTTGATAGTATTATACTTGATTGCTTTAAACATTTATAAATTTTACATGTAAAAATATTAGATGTTTATTGTATATTATATTTAATTGATTACTTAAAAAAAGATAATTTTATAAAATAAAGGTGAGCATAACAAGAATATACAATGTATAATTATCATTTATTACATTATATATAGTAGATACAATACAATCATAAGATCACTAGTAAAGATAAATGAAATAAGAGTATTATATGTGTTTTATTTTTACAAAGGTAAATAATAAAGATATGTATAAGTTTTAATTATATTATATTTGATTTCTTTAAACATTTATAAACTTTAAAAGTAAAAATATTAGATGTTTATCGTATATTATATTTAATTGATTACTTAAAATATTTGATTACTTAAAAAAAGATAATTTTATAAAATACAAGTGAGCATAACAAGAATATACAATGTATAATTATCATTTATTACATTGTATATACTAGATACAATACAATCATAAGATCACTAGTAAAGATAAATGAAATAAGAATATTATATGTGTTTTATTTTTACAAAGGTAAATAATTAAGATATTTATAAGTTTTGATAGTATTATATTTGATTGCATTAAGCATTTATAAATTTTACATGTAAAAATATTAGATGTTTATTGTATATTATATTTAATTGATTACTTGCAAAAGTATTATTTTTTTATCCAATAATTTTTATATCAGTTATTCTATCTTTTTTTTCATATTCATTTCTCTATATAATTTATCTTATTAATTTCTCTAGTTGTATTTATTTTATTAACATTATTATATTTATATTTTTATTATTTTTATTAATTATTATTATTATAGTAAAAAAAATATAATAATTTATTTTAAACATAATTTAAATTAAATAATAATTTTATATATTTTCATTAATTATTAATTATTATATATATATATTCATATAAATTAAAAATTAAATAATATAAAATATTAATATTAATATTATAATTAAAAATAATAATTAGATATTATAAATTTAAAATTGATGAACGTAGAATACTAAATTATATTTAAAGTAAATTAATAATATTAAAAGAAAAAATATAACTAAAACTTTAAATTTAGGGTTGTAACGTGAGATACTCTTGATACGAGGTATAGTTATTATTTGTTGGATTTTGTAGGTGATAAGTGATAAATTGATAACTAATAAATGATACTATTATACTCTTCTATTAAGAGTTTCTTCAAATAGATGGATTAGTAGATGTAATGAACACGTTTTGAAAATCATTTTATAGGATTATAACTGGATGTTTGTCTTTTTTATTTTGGTTTTTTTATTAATAATATATCTTATTAGGATATCATTAGTAAATAAGAATGGCTAGGGTAAAATTATGAAAAATAAGTACAATTTATAAAATACTATATTTTTTAAAAGCTTTAAATGAATAATAAAATATATGTAATTTATTATTATTATTATTATTATTATTATTATTATTATATATTTTGATGTCTGATCAGGTTAATATTGAGTCAGATCGGGTGATTGTCGGATCGGGTCACTATCGGGTCGGGTCAAAGCGGGTCGGGTCAATAACGGGTCGGGTCGCTATCGGGTCGGGTCAATAACGGGTCGTGGGTTGGGATCGGGTCGGGTCGGGTTCGGGTCGGGTTGATTATTATCGGGTCAGTACCGGGTCGGGTCATTGTCGGGTCGGGTTGCTAAATTTTGCGGGTCGTAACGGGTCGGGTTTCGCTCGGGTCGGATCGGGTTGGGCGGGTCGGATCAACTTTTGCCGGCTCTAACTATGGCCCAGTCGACTACCATTATTGGCAATTCAGTAGGTTTTTTGATGTCGGCATTTACCCACCGCCTCGAGACCTTGTCGTTATGTGAGACAATTTACCGTGAGTTGTTGCAATTTACGGTGTTTTCACCTTTTAGGACGGGTTTCGACGGAGACCTTGAAAAAAATATATATAGGGATTTTCAGACGGATAAGATTTTACAAGGAATTTACCTTCATATTCTTATTATAATATGAAAGTATGGTGCTGTCCGCCGTTCTTACTAGATGATCGTACGTACACACGCACGCACACGCAGCACATGTTATTAGAGAGATAAGTCTCCACTTTTAACTACTTCCTAAAGACTAGGATAATTTTACTTATTCAGTAGTTATAGAATATATTTATTGTTGGTGATATAATAAGATATGTTATCTTGACATATAATTATAAATTCCTTAATTATTTGGATTATCATGAACATGTATATATATATATATATATATATATGAATAAGGATTTTTCATGTAATTTATATCATACATTCAAAGAGGGGAATCAAATATGATTCAAATATTAAATTGAACCAAATCGAATCGTAATTCTATAGTTTGGTTTGGTTTATGATATAAAAATTTATTCTTTGGTTTAAAATTTTTAAAAATAGTTTACTTACGGTTTGGGAAATTGAATTACGATATATATAACTATCAACTAAGATATTTTTTAGTGTAATCCTAAGTATGAGCCATATTGTCACTAAGTATACTCGTAATAATCCATTTATTATAATGAGACTTTACTTTTATATCTCTTATAATATTCATGTTTACTTTTTTATTTATCATTTACATTTTTTTAGCCTTGTTGGAGAGTTGCTTTAAAATATATCCCATATGTTGTGATATTTTTTTCCTTCTAAAATTAAGCTTTTGTTCTATTTTTTTTTATTTTTTTTCCGTGGTTACAAATATGGGTCATATACTATATACATGGAACGATATCTACATAAGATAGTACTATAAAAATATTCTTCTCATTTATAATTTAATATAGATTATTCATTCATTATAATTTTTTCTTATGAATTTGAAAGTGATTTTAAGTTAGAGTATTTATTTTTTACATTCAAGATATATAAATCGCAGATCAAATCAAACCGGACCATAAACCACCAATATAGTTTAGTTTGGATCATTTGAAAAATAATTTAATTTAGTTTGAGAGATTTTTAAACCATAAAAATATAATTTGAGCTCAAAATTAGACTAAGTCAAATTATATTCACCCCTATCGGAAGTATTTTATAAGATGTTTTGGTACTTAGTTTTATAATCATAAAATATATAGGAATCGAATATGAAAATAAGAGTTATTTAGATACGCATCTTTCTCTTCTCCTCCCTCATTCCTTCCTCCTCCTACTCCTCATCGTCCTTCGATTGCAACGTAGTGCAGTCATCAATTGTACATGTAATGGACTAGTCCTCATGAGCCAACGAAAACCTCTACGCCAATTTTATTTAGTTCACAAGGCATGTGACCATAATATAAATTGTGACCACTAAAGATATTTCATCGTCGATCAATTGTTTTATATATATTTTTCATAGGTTGATTGTTCTGAAACTAATTGTTGTATATTATAAGTCTATATATCCTATGTTAAGAATCTAGATGTTATATGTTATAAACATAAATCTAATTGTTATATGTAATGCATATAATGATTGTATTTTATGAACGCAAATATTTTATATTATAAATCTAATTGTTATATGTGATGAACACTATTGTTATATATAATAAACCTACACTTATACATTTAGATAATTGTTGAACACATAAAAAATGTGCTAAACATACACAAAAATAAGTACAGAACACTTTTGTAGAATAAGAATCGGATTAATAGGCTAGCTCATATTCGATCTCGGACATCATGTTATCTTAAATAGGAATTGAACACGAAACAAGTGTATGATGAACATATATTAAAAGTTGATGAACATATGCTAAAAATGTGGAATAAACATGTGTTTAACACATACCGAATGGTTGTTGAAGGCATGCCATGTGCACACACATGTATAAAATATATACTAATTATATATCAAATGGATATCGAACGCAAACAAGTATGTGCCGAATATATATCAAAAGTTTATGAACACATACATAATAATAATTGTAATAAGAATTATAAAATTATAAAGATGATTATCACTCAAGCTCTACATGAATTACATACATGTTTGTTTGTTGGTTTTATTTATTTTCAATTGATGCTACTATTCATGCCCATGTTTTTGGTATTATACCATCTACCGTATAGTTTCTCCAACCTTCAACTAATCGGAGAACCACGTAACCAAAATTACACAGGTTTCTTAGTAGAAAGATAGGTATGGTATACTAGACTATGTATTAAATTTGAAGCTTAAAGAGGATGGTAATTTTTAAGATGTGATAAGGATCAAACGATAGCCATAAGCGGCTTATTTGGTCGTTTAAAAGGATAAGTTGAACTCCTAGTAAATATGTAAAAGACATATATTAAATATACTAGGTTCTCACCCGTGCGATGCATGGTGTATTAATATGAAACTATAAACTAATATTATAGTTTGACTATTTCAATATGTATAATAATAATAATAATCAATAAATATTAGTATAACATACCTCTACTAAAATAATAAGTAGATATATTATTGATAAAATTACATGATCATATTTTTTGAAAGACTTCCTTAAACACAACATTTGTTGTAGAGTCACTTTTATCATTATTATCATCACATATGAGGATTTTCAAACCTTGACAATTTGTGACCCTAGAAACAGCAACATATAATTGACCATGACTAAATACTGGATTTTTCAAAAAAATGCCAACGTTTGAAAGAGATTGACCTTAACTTTTATTGATTGTCTTTGCATATGAAACAATCAATGGGAATTGTCTTCGATTGAATTTGAAAGGTAATCTTGGATCAGACGAAGTCAGTGACATTCTCGGCAATAAAACTTTATGGCCAGCATTGCTTCCACCTAGAATTTTTGCTTCTACGACATGTGATCCCAATCTTGTAATAACCATCCTTGTTCCATTACATAGACCAATGGAATGATCTATATTCCTCAATAACATGACAGGTGTACCAATCTTCAAGTTCAACACATGATTGGGCACGCCAGAACACTTTATTGAATTTAAGAATTCTGGAGTGTGTAGATCTTGTAACAAATCATTATTTGAATCTGACATCCATGTCATATCTGAGCTCAAATACGTCTTCTGTTCTGCTGAGTTAATCGACAACATGTAATCATTTATGGATTCAAAAATGTCAAGAGTAGGTGCTAATATTGATCTCCCTTGAAAAAACGTATCATCAATCATTTTTTCCTTGAATCCTGGATAGGTGCTTTCCACAATAGCTGCAATTGGATCACCACAATATTTCAATAAAATATCATTTGGAATTTTAACTGTTGCATGACCATCATTGAGACCTCCGATTACTCCATCTCCAATGCTAGCAATCCAATCTGAAAACTCTTTCAAATCAGCTGATTCATCAGTTGATCTAATATTTTGAAGCCTCATATTTTTAGTCAATCGTAAGACTTTACAGTCTCTCCATATGTATGAAGAGTTAATAGTTGCATGAACGATATCTTGCCGACTTCCCTTTGGAATGATTGGTAATATTTGTCTAAAATCTCCACCAAGAACAATCGGTTTTCCTCCAAACGGCTTATTACTGCTTGATTCATTTGTGAATCGCAAAATATCCCTCATGGTTTTGTCCAAAGCTTCAAAACAATATATGTGCATCATTGGAGCTTCATCCCAAATTATGAGCTTGCACCTTATAATTAACTCTGCTAATGGACTACCTTGTTTGATATTGCACGTTGAATCTTCGTCCGGATTTATAGGAATCTTGAATCGAGAATGAGATGTTCTCCCTCCTGGTAGTAAAAGAGAAGCTATTCCACTTGATGCCACATTTAACACAATATCTCCATTGCATCTTAAAAATGCTGATAGTGTCTTCCATATGAATGTTTTTCCAGTACCACCATATCCATATACAAAGAACACGCCGCATGAATTTGATTCAACAGCATTGATTATGGTGTCGTAGACATTACGTTGCTCATCGGTAAGATTTGATAGATATCTCTTATGTTCTTCACGTAATGTAATGCGATCGTAACACGTTTCTTTGTGTATCAATCTATTATGACCACTTGAAAAATATTCTGGTGGTGGGAACGGCATTGACGGAAGCTCTCATAAGCTCCTACCGCAGTTTTGTAACAATTTTTCAATCTCAGCTAAACCATAATTTTTTATCTCATTGTCATCCAATTGAAGTTCTGAAAATAAATATACACTAAGTTTAAATGCTAATCATATAATCTACAATTATTCTTATTCTATTCTATCCAAAATAAAAAGACAATAAAGATGAACAAAAATTACCTGCGTGGTGCAAGATTGTACGTTGTCTATATAATATATCATTAGTCAAGTAAATCCAACACTCATCCCAATAGACTTCAGGTCGACTAAGTGAATCTGATGATAATAATGTTGCAAATAATCAAAGAAGATGCAGACGCCTAATGACTTGCCTCAATAATTCCATCAATGTATTCTTTATCATCGTCTAACAATCCCAATGCATAGCAAGCATCACGATATGATGTATACTGGACACCATTAATACATTTTATATCATCATAGCTTCTCGGCCCACGAATGACGTTAAGAAGACATCGCAAATAATAAAGTTCTCCGCTACCAGGAGGAACATAGAAAATGCGTCCAATAGATATCCTTTGCTGCCTTGGACGCCACTCTCGTTTACATGAATCCCAATCAAACTTCATAGGGAATTTTGCATAAGTCAAATTCCTTGCATCTTCATATTTATGATTTGCCTTCATCCAAGCTAGAAACATACTTTCCTTAACTGATAAACGATCAACAACATCATCGATCAAATCTTCATCAGAAAAAATAACACTTTGTTCGTTTGGAAGATGAAAGCCTAACCTCTCAACTAGTGGATTCTTATATTGAATTTCATTTTTAAATAATCTCCATGCTGCCTCACATGATGAAATATATCTACAATCGTAATACATTTGAATCTCATCAGCCTTTTTTACAGCATCATCACCAGTCATGCTTCCATAAAAAGATGCAGTAACACGATCATGCCCTTTATTCACATATTTGAATAAATACTTGATGGAACGTGACTGATTGCACCACTCGACATTTATATGGGCACCATACTTAAGCAACAAATAACGATTGTGTGGCACAACGAACCTATTATCAAGAGGGACCCCATTCTTCTCCACCGTTCTTCCATTATCACGTCTTTTATATATTGGATATCCATCATCATCAACTGTTGTACATTCAACAAACTTTTTCGGAAAATGTTTTGTACAGCGACCATTAGCCATGCAAGGGGAGTTCTTTTCCAAAGTTCCACATGGTCCATGTATCATGTATTCTTGAACAGCTTTGTAATATGTAGCATCAGTATTGTGATCAGGAATTTCAGCTGAAATTATTCTATCAATGTCTTTTCCAGTTGGATATTTGTCTTCTTTTGCAAGAAAAACCAATATATGGGCGTGAGGCAATCCACGTTTTTGGAATTCAATAGTATATATAACTATAATTGAAAACATCATAAAAAACAGTTAGAATAATTTAACAAAATTAGATTTCTATAACTCAAATCATGAAGTAAGTGTAAAATGTTACCTGATTTAATATTCCCAAATATCTTGTTATTCCGAAGATCTTTTATAAGATAATCAAGCTTCATCTTGAAAACACGACAAATAATATCTGGATGATCATCAGCTTTAAGACCTCTTTCATGAATAAAATGAACAATCTCAGGCCATTTTGGATTGCAAGTAAATGTGATAAAAATATCAGGATAACCAATCCATCTACATATGGCCATGGCATCTTGATAGTTTTGAACCATATATCGAGCACCCCCGGTGAATGATGATGGTAATATAACTCTTTTTCCTTGCATAGATGGATCCGTCTCACCTCTTAAAATAGCATCTGTCAATCCACTATATAGTTCACAACGTAATTGTTTTTGATGTAGTCGAATGTATGTCAACCTTGCTGACTCAATCATTGTATATGCATCAACAATAAATTGTTGTAGAAGTCTCTTAGATGATAGTATAACTGATCTCTCAGAATTTCTCTCATGCAGTCGGTAGCAAAAATACTCTGTCGTACTTACATATTTTCGACCACGTTGTTGATTTCCATCATTAGACGTTAATGGAATATCTTCTCTATAACCATCTTCACCATAAGGAAACAACAAAGGATATTGTAACCCTAGGTAAGAAGCATGCAATTCACTTATCCGCTTTAGCAATCCTGTTTTTTTTTTCAACCAAGATATCCCTTTCACCAAGAGATGCATCAATATCACCAACAATTAATCCAGCAACTTCTGAAGCTGTCGGTAGGTTATACCTTCTTCCATCTCCATTCCTTCTACCAATCAATTTTAACTTAACATCAGAACAACCTTCTGTGTTTAGTTTTTCCCTCACCATTCTAAATGATTTGACCAAAGCATTATTCTCATCAAGCATAGTCTTCAAATCAGAAATAATGGATGTGTTAAGGTTGTTCAAACTTTCATTTCCCCTATTAGAAAATTAGAAAAATATGTTATAACAATCCATTATAACTATTCATAAAATATACATGTAATGAATTAATCATTAATAAAAAGAAATCGTAACAAAACTTATCTAACAGAATGGACTCTGTTTTCAACTTCATTTTCTGTATCGTAAATGTATAGCTGTGCAAATTTTGGTGTCGAACCGTCCGCTGGTAGTAAACTTCCCATAAGATGATAATTTTGACCATGAAGTCTAAACATTGGAGGAGAATTACCACTGTTCAAACTCCTATCAATCTTTCCACCCATAGATGTGAAAGAAAACATACTATTGTATGATCGGATATTTTCCAAAAAGTGTTTACTTCGATTATTTTGTGAATAGAATAATTCATGCAACACTTGTGGAGGATTTCTCATCAGCGGGAGTTGGATTTTTCCTTGCATACAGCACAAAGAGTATTTTGGTTTTCGCGAATTCTGACTTCTACACAATCTTTCGGCGTACCAGAAGAAAGAACCACAAAATGTACATGTGTATGTAGGATCACCAATATCCCAATATTCTATAGATAAAAAAATTAATTATAAAAATGGAAGTCAGATAAGAGTATGTTATCACCTAATCACATAATGTAATAAGAGTATTTATATTTTATTATTATCATTTAATCATCCAATCATTTAATCATGTACTATGTATCAATTCCTTAAATAGTTTAATTATATTAGAATTAATACTCATACATTAACACATAAGCACATGATATAAGAATATAAAAATATAATTAATATTTCAATTAATAATTTAATTAATATGGCCATATTAATCTACTAAATAATCTACTAATCAATTAACATCATAAAAAATATATATTTATTTAGCTTCTATTTATAATGTTAGTATTTTTTGGGTTAATAATGATTTACGTAATTAATATAATCTACCTTTAATCTAGACAAATCACTTTAGCTACACAAAATTCAATTAGTGTCTTAAGAAACTTCATTAATACACTATAATATAGCAAGACTGAACGAAAGTCAGTTGATCGAGACTTTCAGGACATCCGGACATCCCCAAATATATTCTGTCACACGTATAATATAGCTAAATCGTAATCGTCCATTTCAAAATCAGTTGATCCAGACCATCCGTATATTTTCCCACGGATCGACCTTCAACAAACACAATTTATACCAATCTATACCGTTGATTTATGTACGAAAGAATCGTAAGCGTTGATTTGCTTCCGTTCGGATTCCCCAAACAAACACAAATCAACTTCATCTCAGCCGTCCACGTTACAAATCATGCATGATCGACGGCAGCGATTGAACATAGCCACTGACGTAGAATCCCAAAAACTTCGACCTACACTGCTCGAGGCAGGATTCGTATCGTCAGAATCCCTGCCCCTGCCTTCGTCGTCCTCTCCTCCATTCTCCGAAACCCTATCTTCTACTTCGAATCTTCAAACTCCATGTCTATCATGAAAATGGAATAATACTCTGATTCGAGTTGAAGTCTTGTCTTCCTATACTACAGTCGAACCCTATTTTTGTATTACTTTCTTCGTCTAAACTCAACTTATGTTAATTTTTCATATCTCCGCCCCTGGCATCCAAATCCGATGTATATAGAACACCGAAATAAGTAGGTCAACTTCAGATCTTTACTACGCCGTTCTTCTGAAATCGAAGAACTTACTAAACAGGTGTAAATTTGTTCTTATTTTCTGACGGTCAACTTCGTCATCGATTTGTTTTATGTGCCGCAATAAGGTAAGTTCTTCGCATATTTTTTCAATATTGCATAAAATATGTTATACTCTAAAATAAAACACTAAAGATTTGTTTGTATTTTTCCTACGAAAATCAGAGTGCTTATCTGACTTCCATTTCAGATGAGCTAAGATTTCGAAACTATTTGCAGGGAAAATCTTCGTGGTAATCAAATCATTGAGGCTGAAGATTTTCAAAATCGTAAGTGTTTTCGAAAATAACTTATTGTATCTATCAAAATAGTATAAGTCAAATTTTTTTGAACTAATGTTTTTTTTATCTTTCTTCTTTCGATTATCTGAGTTTGTATCTCACTATGACATCACCTCAGATTTCGAAATATTTGTCAGATAATTTTGAGGCCGTTAAGTATCATTATCAAAGTGTAAGTATATTTCTGTGAATTTTATTTGTCGATTTTATTAAATTTAAAACACACAAACATGACATTATGTATAATATTTAAAGTTATTTACATTTAATTAATGTTAACAGGTCACAGACATTTTCATAAATATACTCTGAACTATCAAAATATAAACAATATTAAGGTAAGATGTCTCAATTTTTTTCACTTTGAATTTGTAAGTTTAATATAATTCTATACTTGAATTGGTAAGATGTTTCAATTAATGTTAAGGACTAATTTGATTTCAATTTTCCTTGCGAGTTGTGACCTTAAGGTCTGATAAGTTAAAAATTTATGTTCCGATGTTAATATACTTGTATACTTGATTTTTACAAATAACATAGTTTTCATTAATGGTTGATAAATTATTATTGTCGTAAATTCATATTCAAAATTCATTTTTAAACCATTCATTGTCTTCTATATTTTTTTTTATATAAATTATAAAAATTGTGACATATGTTAAAAATATTTTCAGCAATATAAGATACAGAGATAATAAGCTTTAAATTTTTCTCCAAATGTTAATATACTCTAATTTTAAACAATAATGAATAGAGTTAAATACACTTTCTAATTTGAAAGCATGTTGATGTTGATGTTAATGTTGGAACCCATCATCGGTTAACATTATATACATAATTTATTTTTACGTAAAGTATTTAAATTAACTAAAGGATCAGTTAGTAGTATTTAATAAGAATTTGCAGGTTTCAATTATTATTTTCTCTAATTTATGCATTAGAGAGTTCTCTGAACCTTATTATTTATAGCATTGGTGGATTATTTGCTCCTATGCCAGGTATTATACTCTTACTCTTGTAAACATAAACATTATTATCTAATGATTAACTGTGTTGTCTGTTTCCTATTGTGGAAAATGTCATCATATGTGGACATATTTTCTGTGTTGAATGAATTTGTTACGATTAATTAACATGATTACCTTAATATATACTATATAGTTTCGTTTGTCATTATGGATTAATTAATAGAATTATATGCATTTGGAATATTTTGTAAAACATTGTAAAATTTCGAAACAATGACTAATGGCTAACAGAAGGTAGCATCATGTATGGTTGTGTTATATTTTTTCAATGAAATAATACAAACATTATGACCTATTGTAGTAATATCATCGGTAGCATGATCAATTATAAAAATGTATTTGATTGTTAGTATGCATTACTAATAACATTTACTATAGTCATAACTCCAATCCTAAATAAAAATTTAGATATAACTAATGTCTAATATGTTAGAATGTATAAATTATATGTGGACAAAGCTAAACATGTATGAAAACTATAATTCATAATAATAGATAGTTGAACCTGATGTTGAGGCTTCTTATGTTGTCCTTTTTCGACATAAGATCTGGACTTCGTTAATTTCTTCATGATTTAATTAGCTGATGCACATGTATAAACAGATAAATAAATAGTGTAAATAGTGTAAATATAAATATAAAAGAATGAGCACAATAGTAAAGCTTACTTTGACTAATATCTTTGTCTTGGTTAGTGATAATCCGCTATAGCTAAAAAATCATTTCGAAGTATGGATGAAAGGGAGTATCTAAGAAAGGTGTGATTTGTCTTCTCCATTGTTTAAATAGAGGCTGTTCAAATAGGCAGTCAAACAATAAGGGTATATTTGTAATTGCAGTTATATTTTTGTCTGTGGCTATGTCAGATGTTCAATTCAAATTAAGGGGATCCAAAATATCAATATATATATATTTTCATAGTCACTATTTAATATAACTGTTATTTGAATTGACATTTCAATTGTCATCTTTTATAAAGTTATTGCTTAATCATTGACATACATTTAATTTTAGCATGTTTAAGGATTATATGTAGTTGAAGACAAATTACTTGCATCAATTTTAGACAAAAGAAACTTTCATTACATAATATCCAATTAAAAAACATAAGATACCATTACATAATAATAAGGATAATATAACATGCCTAACAAATCAATCGATATAATAAGCAAACATAGCATGCTTAATACCGATAAATAAGTCTTTTTGGTACAAATTCTTTCCAAAGACAGAGAAACTAACATGAGAAAACATAAAAGATATAGATATCTAAACTAATTTCAGAGTTTCTCTTTCTTTATCATTGCTCTTGTCTTCTTCATAGGAACAGTTGATGACAAATCTCCATCTATGTTTCTCTTCCATCTCTTGTTTGATTCCACGTCTATGGGTTTGGATGGAGTGCTATCATCTTCCTTGTTTGGTGTTGTGATCTCATCAGTCTGTGAAATAACCTTAAAAAAAACTCATGAAACCTACTTTACAATTTCCAATGAATTTACAAACAATTGAATAATCCATTTATGTTTATTATTATTCCTTTGGTTACCTGCCCTTGAAAATCACTTTTGCTTGCCTTTGATAGTAAGTCAGAGTCCTAAAAAGAAAAGTTTAGCAAAAGATTTTTCATCTGAACATAATTAAATATTAGTTCATCATAATATTCCAAATGGATTTAACCTGGCTGTCAAACATTCTTGCCCCATCATACTTGTTGACTATAGCATGGTATGTTGTTAGTTTTAGGACTGTATATGCTCCCAAATTGTCATCCTTAATTTGCACCAGAAATATTACGACCTTATTGAACATGATTTCAAGTTCACATGGTAGACCATCATCTGACATCTACATCAAGTTCACATGGTAGACCAGCAAATTCTTGAATCTCTTTTTCATCATTGTCCAACGTGATTTTAGTGACATTCCAAGTGTTAGCAAGTCTTACTTGATCTGCATAAATAAAACATAAAGAACATCATTCATGCATGTATAATCGAAAATAACATATAAATATTGTTTTTACCTCTGAATATTCTAACTTTGACAAATTGTAATATTATGTAAACTGCCTGCGGTCTACACTCTTTCACATGTGTGTCTAGCTTAGTAGCAAGTTCACCCCATAGTGTACAATCTATGGTGTTCTGCCTGCAAAATCTTATTACTATAAGTAAGACTTGTGTTAGATCATTTATTTATTTTTCTATTATATACCTGGAGTCTTCAATGCTGAAATCTAGCTGATTTGTCATTTGCCCATAAATTTCCTTTGTTTGCATGTTGTGGATGGTCACTACTTTGCCAATCACATCTGTCAAGGTTTTGATAATATTAATGATTAATGATGTCGGAAATAATGTATACCAAATTGAATAACCTTACCAATAAGTATAGAAGTATCTGTTGTAGGTAAAGATTCGTATGGGACAAATTGATATATATGCTTTGGAAACATGTCCATTCTCTGAAAAATTTCTGTGTTTGTCATGAAATAAATGACATATGGAAATTTGCTTGTTTTTGTGCCCATTTTGTTGTCAGCAACAATAAAATTTTTCAAGTGGTACAGATTTCCTTCACATAAAATGTGCTTGAATTTTTGAATGAGTAGCCTTCTAATTGATGCATGTACTCTAACTCCATGCAAGGTAACATAACATAGCAATACAGATATCTCACTCTATGATTTAACAAATTAACAATAATTTTAATTTTACATAATTACCTGACTGTCGTGCATGATACATTCTATTGAGTATGCCTGAGATTTGTTCTCATAGGATATTCTTTCATAAATTCTAATCATTCTTAGTTGAACTGCCCAAGTAGTTGAAGAAGGCTTGATTTCATTTAGCAGAGAAAATAGAGGCATGTTGGGCTGATTTTGATATCTGAAAGGAAAAATATTACATTGTAGGCAGAAGTAAATAACTTGGAGAATATGGCACTTGCAGGATAATTAGTAAATTTTATTAAGTAAATAACTAAATTACCTTTTTTTTGTGATATTGCAGCTATTCGTGCAAATCGGACAATATTATGCTTCAGATGGCACCTGCAGTGGGTTGATTATGGTAGTTGCAAGAAACAAAAAATACAAAGTCTGTAATTTATTTTAATAAGTAAATAATTTAACAAACTGTTTATTGAAATAGGGTTGGAGAAAATACTGATTTCTTTTTTGGTTGATGCTGCAGTTGTTTCTGAGCTTCGAGAAGAGTATGCTTCAGGTGGCACTTACAACAAAAGCTCACGAATGTTGTGGCTATGAGATGATCATAGGCTTGTATATATAGTAAAAATTGTCAAATATTGTAAACAATTCATCAAAAGTCAGATACATGATGTGGTAAATATCTGGCCATTGATATAGGTTTTTGTAATTTACAGACCATTGATCTTTTGAGAAACAGACTTGTGACATGTCAATCTGAACACGACTGACATGTATGAATACACGTGGCATGTATGTATTCAGGTCAAATGTATGTATGTACATGACTGAGTTGTTTGGGCGGAAAACTGTCCTGTGCAAAAAACTCTCTTTTTATATATAGGAAGATGTCGAACATGAATTAAGTATGTCTTTAATATATACTAAACGTTGGCAAACACATAATAAAATTTATATAATTAAAAATAATGTCTCTCTACCTATAAATAAAAATTATAAAATTATAAAAATTATTACGTGTTTATCTTACTTACTAAGTATGCTCATAATAATAATAAAAAGTTATTAAAATTATAAAAATAATCTCATATCTAAAAATAAGAATTATAAAAATGACCATGTATTTCTAAATAATAATTATAAATTATAAAATGATCTCGTGTACCTAAATAAAATTTATAAAATTACAAAACCTACCCCTTATTTATTTATAAAATTATATAAAAAAATGGTCTCATGTACCTAAATAAAATATATAAAATTAGAAAAAATGACATTGGGTGAAATTAAGAACATGAAGCAAGGTATTTATAGATCTATAATATAAGAATTAGATTTTTCAACCGATGCCTCAAGGAACTTTCAAATTTCCACTTAATAGGTAGAATTTGAAAACTCCTTATTTATAAAATTTGAAAAGTTCCGACTAGATTTAACTTTTTTTTTTTAATACATACTTGGATGGGAAAGTTTAGAAATTAATGGGTTTTAACGGTAGATTTGTTAAAGTAATTTACTTTTATAGTTTAACAATTATAAATTCATTATTTGTATAATAATAAATACAAAAAAGATGGAAAATAATAATTTTTAAGAATTTAAAAATTATTTAAGCGTACAAGTATTGGATTGAAAAATAAACGGTATCTATCTATATATATATATATATATATATATATCCAAATTCAACATAAGAGCATCTACATAACTTATATAAACATTTAGTGGTTTAGTCTTTTTGGATTTCCTTATCTTATCTTTCATATTTTTATTGACTTTGTCTAACAATTCTTTTGTGCTCGACATCAATAAACTCCCCCGTGTTTTTTTAATCGGGAAGTACGGTACACGCGGCTCTCAATGCTGATAGCAATTTCAGCAACACTCTTTGTCAAATATTCGACACTCATTTTTCCCTCTTCAAATAAAGTCTCCCACGCATCAATGAGTGATAAGCGCTTTGGAAATTTAATTGAGATAATCTCCAATTTTTCTATACGATGCATATGCTCTAATAGGTGAAACTCTAAACTTCTTTATTTAGACCCTGTTTGGATCATAGAAAGTTAAATAGAAAAGAAAATATAGAGGAAAGAAAATTGAAGGAAAGAAAATGAAAGAAATTACCTTTCTTTTCTTTATTTGGTTGTTAGAAAAAATTTTGTGAAAAATTAAATTCTTGAAAAATATTTTCAGTGTTTGGTGTATAGAAAGAAAATTCTGAGAAAAATTAAATATTATTATTAAAATTCTCTTATATATTTAATAATAATTAAAATATTATACTGATACATGAAAATTTTCATAAATTTTCTATTAAAAAATATAAAAACTCCATAAACTCAATAGTAATTCCCAATTTTTTTTAAGAAACATTCTAAAATATTACATAAATAACTTATAATAATTTCTAAAGAAATCTAAAAATATGCAAAATATTCCGTATTCCTTTCAATTTCAAACATGACAACAAACATAGAAAAAAAACTCCATGGCTTATTACTAATGAGCCCGTTAGTTTCATAAAATATCAATAACCCGTTATTCCATCTTCTATGTACCTATATGGCTACGAAGTAAATTGAATTTATAATTGATTTATAAAAAATAAAAAATAAGAGAAATAAAAGAGATTGATGAAAGGGGTTTGAAGTTATTAATACAAAACAATGACAAGGGTACACATAACCACTAATTTCGTCTATAAATAAGGGTTCCAACATTAGTGAGGATAAAAAAATTATTAATTAAATCAATTTGCCTCAATGACTTGCTAGCCAACAGATGATCTTGTTCTTGGACATAAAATGATGCCTCATACTAAATAAAACCAAGGAACAGGGTTAGCTTTTTCCTCAACACCTGGTACATTTTATAGATCTGAAATTATCCTCCAAAATTAGACACATATTGAACCTTGCAAGCTTAACTAGACCCTAGCTAGCTTGAGAAGTATAATAAACATCTAGCTTACCCTGTTAATTCAAACTATAGTCTCATGGAAGACCAAATACCATTGACTCAGGTATGCAGAATTCTTGTCAAGAAAATGTCTGTATAGTAAAGACACCATCAACAGTGTTCAAGGAAAAGGGGATATAGTCATATACTAGAGAACTTCATACTAGATTATGGCACCGTGAGAAGCACATCTATAATGAAGTGCAAACTACAGGGAGTGATAATCAAACTAGGTAGGC
This sequence comes from Tamarix chinensis, assembly GCA_030549775.1. Lineage (NCBI taxonomy): Eukaryota > Viridiplantae > Streptophyta > Magnoliopsida > Caryophyllales > Tamaricaceae > Tamarix > Tamarix chinensis. The sequence goes on from CM060179.1 coordinate 89,110,400, forward strand.
AATATATTAAATTGGCAGGACACACTTGAATTAATTACCAAATGACCATAACAAACGGTGCATCACATGCATGACCAACAGAACAAGGCTATCAAAAGAAGAAATAGAATCAGTACCAAATGATGATGCCAAAGCAGCTTTCCAAAAGCAAAAGAATTTAAGAATATGAGTTATACTAGAGCTGAAACACACACACACACACACAGAGATAGATAGATAGAGCAAATTTAAGGTGAGCTATAGTGCATTGGGAAGACTAGATATGGAAACAATAAGCTCAAACCTGATTTCTTCAAATGGTTGAACATACAACTAGATTGGAAAATAATAATCGGTATCAATACAGTCTTATTCGAAAATTCAAATGACATGGCCTAACAAAGGGTCCCTATATATTCAACCCAAAAATACTTGGAAACAACTAGATAGATAGGAAAATTTTGGCTTCAAATCTGAAAAATACAAACCTCCAAAAAACCCAAAAGCTAACACAAAAAAATCAGTGATAATTGAAGCAACCCAAGGCATACCTCTATCACCGTTTGTAAACGCAGGATTCAAACTCTGGGATCAGAGTACAATCTCCACCTCAAATATCCTGTAATGGTTTTTCAGCTACAATAGACCATTACATGGAACTTCAACGAGCATAGCTTAACCAACCAGATCTTGGGTAGGAATAATTGTTGTTATAGATTCAAACACGAGAAATCCCAAAGATTTTGAACAATACCAAAGGTACAAAGGAAAACATCCAAATCTAAAAAATTGAACCCCAATCGAATCCACTTGCGCAAATGATCTGAACACAAACACACTGATTTTTTTTAGGAAGAGTCACGAGTAGCTTCAAATCAGATATAAAAACTCAAACTCAACTCTGAAAGATATTCAAAAAAGAAACTAAAGTTACCGAGATCTAGACATTTTTCAGGTCTAAGTCCAAATGGAAGAAGCCGGAGCACTTCGATGCAGTCAGAGCATGAACCATCAGACGAAGAGAACAACGAATGTTTGCAAGTGAAATCTATTCTCAACTAATCAAATTTTTTGAATTTGTAGAGGATTCCATCGACTAGGTTAGTAGATGAAGGTCTGCTGATAAGAAGCTTCGACACCAAATTTTATGGCTAGGCGATGAGAATGTTTTGATCTAGAGGAGACATTATGTGCACAGATTGAAGAGGACATAAGTGTGGTGGCAGAAGGAGAGGGAGGAGAAGAATGGTCTCTCAGTGAGGCAACGTTGATGAGAGGAGGAGGCAGTGTCGGGGGAGGATAAGGAAGAAATTTTCCTTGCTTCTCAGTATTTTTCCGTAGTATTTTGGGGGAAAATTAGTTAGTACAACTTTCCTTTTATTTTTTGTTCATATTTTTTTCCTCTAATTTTTCTAGGCATCCAAACATCTATACATTATTTTCCATCTAATTTTTTTTCTTTTCCTTCGAATTTTCTTAAAATCAAACATACCCTTAGAGTTGGTTTGGAAGGTGAAATTTTAGAGAATTATTCACTTTAAGAGAAAATTTGTCAAAAAAAAATATTCTAGGCTAGAAAACTTTATAAGTTCCTTTTATGCTTCATTGAATTGAGGTAAATTTGGGTGATAGTATACATTAAAAATTAATTTGGTTGAAAAGAATAAATACAAATTATGATTAATGTTTTAAAATATTGCATGGATGATATTAACTTAACATACGTGAATCGAGGTTAATGTTGTTTAAGTTTTGTTTGGATTGAGGTAAAATAATGTTAAAAAAATAAAACAAATGACACTTAATTATACTTTTTTATTAAATATAAAAGCCTCATCCCCAACACATATTAAGGTGATTAGGTGAGGGTATTTTTATCAATAAAGTAAAAAAAATATTTTTTTTCCTTCACTCCCATTAACCTTCAAATTAGAGGTTAATAAAAATGAAAGAAATTTATGTGAATGAAGGGAATAAATTTAACCTTCATTAACTTAGGTAAATTTTTTTTATATCCCCAAACGAGGTGAATGGAAGTAAATCAACTAATTTTCCTCAAAGCAGACAACTTAATAGAGTGAAATATCTTGTAAAACCATCTCATCCGAACAAATCCTTAGTGAATTTTAAACATTTAGAATAATTTATAAAATTTCTTTTTGAATATCCAAATAAATGATTACCTTAAAACAATATGTTATGAATATCTTACTTATATATTATGGAGCTACAATTCATGAATGTATATGGTCATAAATCCTAGGTTTAGTACTCTAATTATTTCTACTAATTGTAATAACTTTTTCCATTGTAGTTATAACCTCCAAACTCTATGTCTCCTCCACCACCATATATATTCCTTAAATCCCTTTTATAATATATGTAATAAGTTTGAATGTTATATATATGGAATATGGTGAGTTATAAATGTAAGATAACTCATACTTATGAATGTATGAATAAATAAGAAAATCTCTTCTCTCTTCCCTTCCATCTTGTCCTATTATCTATATTTGAGTTTCACAATATCACAATACATTATTAGTATGATTATGCCCTAAATAAAAAAGAAATATGCATCTCTGTTGATCTTGTTCAGGACACTAGGGATGTTGGAAAGTAAACGAGTGTAGAGACACGACATTGTTTTGGGGTTATCCCATGTGTGCTTAATAATAGGGATTTCCTTATCTTCATCGGCTATTACTTTATATGGATATGATTATTATATGTCATATAGGACTAATTTACTCTTTTTGTTTCTTGTGTGAGATCTTGATTTTTGAAGGCATGTGAAATGTCATATATGTGACATATCTTATAGCCAAAAAAATTTCAAGGACATTGATCCCCACTTAGTTTGATTAAACATTTTAATAAGGATATATTATGGTCTAGAATCAGCTCAGAACAAGGAAACCTTACTTTTCTCTCCCCTTTGCTTTATTATTGATATTTTTATCAATTATAATTGGAAATATTAGAAATATTTATTTTATTCGATTATATCTATCTTGATTGACGACCTTCCTTCCAATTATGAGATGGATGATAGAAGTAAGTGATGGAAAAAGGCCATAAGCCTCCCATTTAATAAACATGAAGTTAATCTAATATGATTAATTCCAATATCAAAAGTGATGGATTGCGCGGCTGCATGACCCATCACTATATATAGATCTCCATCACTTGATGATGATAGAAAACCACTTAAAGTGGTAATGTATAAGAAAATTACATGATTTTAAAAGTGATGGATTAGTGGTTTCATTGTCCATCACCGTGTACATAAAAGTGATGGATAAGCAACCTCATTTCCCATTACTATATACATATTTCATCACTTGAATTTAATTAGAGAATATAGTGCAAACCTCAATTACCATAAGTTAATGGAGGGCCACTAGAACTGGCTACATTTTTTCCACGTACCTAAAGTAGGGATGGGTGATTGCATAAGAATTTATAGAATCATGAACCTTCCAACCAATTATATTATTTACAAGTGCATACCTAAGGTACAAAAAGATATTAGCATAATTGATGTGGAAGCCGGAAGCTTCACCTAATGATTTAGTGGTGCTAAAGATCATATGCATAATTTGATTTTGAAGATTGAATGACTAACATGTGATGAATACTTTATCTACAATTTTATAAAGAATATAAAATAGTTGAAATTACTTCAAGACTTATGTAATACATATCAAGAATATTGTACAGTATCGAACACCTCAAGTGTATTTTGATCCAAAATATCAAACTGTTTGATGATCTATAGACCCAAGAACTAATTTTATGTTTTCACTTTCTATTTAAGAAATTTTAATTCCTATAATTTAGTTTTTGTAGTTTTGATTTTACAATATTTAAACTATTTATCCTAATCAAGTAGTGATAGTATCTTTGTGTGGAGTTCGCCAACCTCCTGATCATGAGACCATGCACCTACTTCATTATTAGTAGTGGTCAGAATCTACCATGTTCCGGTTTGCTCCCCTACTAAAGTGGCTAAAGTATTTACAATAACCTCCACATTATATTATAGTTTTGGTGCGTATAGTAATTTGATGGTTGAAGCCTAAAGTTTCCTATCTTATAAGCAGTTTGATGGCCTATGCCTAAAACTTTCCATTCAGTTATTTGTTTAATGGTTGAAATAAGTAATGTAATGGTAGAAGCTAAAAGCTTTCTATCTCATGGATCTGAATATGATCTAGAAGATTGGTTTATTCCCATCTCATAGATTTGAATAGGATCTTGAAGATTGGTCTATCCGATTGAAATGCTATTGTACATTCTATTTTAAGGATGAAGTATTTTATGATCATATAATTGGCAAGAATGTACATGTGTATGTGACATGATAAACCTATTGAATATTTTCCTAAAGAAACAATCGGATAAAAAATTTGTGCATGATATTGTAGCTAAGTTCTTAGAGAACTATTAATGGTATATGAGTATTTGATGGTATTGCTACCATCAAGATTGTCTAAAAGGAAGCTTGGGATAAATGCACAATGTGGTCATTTAGTAGATGTAAAAAAAAGAAGAAGAAGAAGAGATGTTACTAACTAGAAGTTAGTAGACCATAAAATATTATATTTGTGTAATGAGAAATGTGATCACATTAGTATAGTAATGATAGCTAGGCAAGATCATTGAAATTTGCACAAACACCCACTTAGAATCCCAAAGTTTCTTTTAACTGATGATCTCATATGAATGACGTATTATTTTTGTCAACTTTATAATTAAGCCATTATAATAAAAGAAAATGCAAAATCTTCTATGTCCTTGGTAGCATTCAAGTAGGCACAATTGGACCAAATAAATATACCATGAAATATAATGATGCATCGATGTGAGGCCGCATGTTATGTTTAGTCACTACAATTATGCGTTGGAAATTTAGTCAAAACATATATAAATTTTATAGTTTCTTGACCTTAATAAAATCATGTTGTAGCTAAGCTACATCAAGTGAGCATAACCATCATCAAGTGCGTTTTGATTTACCTTTAGGTCCATATCTCATGGAAGATGTCTTCTAAGTGCTTGATTGCTTAATAATCTCAATATCCTTTGAACTCCCCCTGAGGCCAAGGAAACTAACATTCCCAACGTTCTTTATGGCGTAAATTCATATCTATGGGAGAGTGTAGGCACATATAAGACTCATTTAGTTTTTTTTTTTTTAAGTAAGCATAAGGTTCATTCTTGTTTACTTGGTTTAAGTGATAATGTGATATGTTTAAGTGTAATGTGATATGTACAGAAAATCTTTACACGTATATTGGCGTATCACTTTTAGACCTCTCTAACAAGGATTTATGAATCAAATTTACACGTATATTGGCGTATAGAAAATCTTTACTTGGTTTAAGTGATAATGTGATATGTTTAAGTGATAATGTGATATGTACAGAAAATCTTTACACGTATATTGGCGTATCACTTTTAGACCTCTCTAACAAGGATTTATGAATCAAATTTATAATCAACAACTCTACCAGGTTATTCTACTTCAAACTTGAAGCAATGATATTGCATTATCCCAATTGGATGGTTATTTGTTTTTGTGCCAATGTAACAATATCAGCTGTAAAATATAACATGTGATGTTATATTGATGCATCATTATATACTATAATAAATTTAAATGATCCACATGTGTCCATTTAAATTCTATCAAAGATAAATGAGATTTTACATTTTCTTTCATTAGGAAGACTTAGTTGTAAATTTGGCAAGAATAATATGTCATTCATATGAGATTATTAGTTATAAGTATCTTCATAATTCGAAGTGAGTGCTTCTGTCAGTTCCAATGATCTTGTCTATCATTATTGCACTAACTTGATCTCATTTCTCATACCACAATGATAATATCTTATGGTATACTAACTTCTTGTTAGAAAAACCTTTTGATTTTTCATATATACCAAATGCACATATTGTGTATTTATTTCGGGTTTACTTATAGTCGATCTTCATGGTAATAATACCATCAAATACTCATACACCACAAACTTATCTACAATATCATGCACAATTTTTCTATCCTATTGTTTTATTAAGAACCCCTTTAATAAGTTTATCATGCCACATACACATGTACATTATTGCCAATTATAAGCTTATAAAACACTTCATCTTTAAAATATAATATACAATGACATTTCAGTTGGATAGATCAATATTCTAGATCATATGCATGTCTATGAGATGGGAATTCATTAGCCTTTACCATTAAATTACTTATATCAAATGGAAAACTTTATGTTTCAATTATTAATCTAATAGTTGAATGGAAAGCTTCAATCTTCCACTATTAAACTAATTATTAAATAAGAAGCTTTAGGCTTAAACCATCAAATGCTTCTACCCACAAAAATTATAATATGATGGGGAAGCTATTGTAAATACTCTAGCCACTAATGTGGTAGAGGAGATTTGACTATAGTAGATTTTAACTATTACCAATATTGAAGGAGGCACATAGTCTCATGAATAAGTGGTTGGCAAATTATGCACAAAGCCACCATATTTACTTTTTTATTAGAAAAAATACTTTAAATAATAAAAAATTAAATTGAAAGAGTTAAATTTGCATTAATAGAAAAGGAAAAAATAAAATTAGTACTTGAGTTTATATACCACCAAATAGTTTGATCTTTTAAATCAAATAGCTCTTAAGTTATTTAATACTGTCAAAACTTCTTGATCAATATTACATAAGTCTTTAAAGTCTTATAACTATTTGATATCCATGATCAAATTGCACATAAGTTATTCATCACCTTTTAGTCATTTGATCTTTGGAATCGAATTGTGCATAAGGTCTTCACAACCATTAAATAATCAGTTGAATCTTATGATTTCCATCTTACTTATGTAAATATCCTTCCTTACCTTAGGTATGTACTTGTAAATAATATAATTGGTTATAAGCTTCATACTATTACCAACACATGTGCAATCACCCATTCTTCCTTCAGGTACATAGGGAAAAAATTAGCCACTTTTAGTGGCCTTCCATTAACTTCAGGTAATGGAGGTTTGCACTACATTCTCCGATCAATTTCACATGATGATATATATATATGTGTGTGTGTGTGTGTGTAGTGATGGGAAATAATATTATTGATCCATCACTTTCATGTATAATGTAATGGATGATGAGACCACCAATCCATTGCGTTTAAATTTACATAATTTTATGAACATTGCCACTTTAGGTAACTGTCCATCACCTTCAATTGATGGAAATCTACATATGGTGATGGACGATATGGCATTCAATCCATCACTTTCAATATTTGAAGTTATTATATTAGATCTAATTTGGATTTATTAAATGGGAGACTTTTAACCTTCTATAATCATTTACCTCTACCATTTATCTCATAATCAGAAGGGATATCATCAATCAAGATACAATCAAATTTAAATAAATATTTCCAATATATACAATTAGAATAGATACAACTTTGAATTAGCATAATAATAAAGTAATCAACCCAAATCTTAGAGGGAGAGAAGAATAAGAATATGTGACCTTTTATTTTCCTACATAAATAAGATTTCGCTCAAGAAACATAAAAGGATAGGTTAGCCCTCTATGGAATATAATAATCATATCTGTATAGAATGATAACTAATGAAGATAGATCACTCTATTTTATTAAGAACTAATCAAACTTGACACTAATTCCATGTTTATTTTCTTATGGGCACCCTAAAGTTGTAAACAAGATCAACATATATATATATATGTTGTGATACTGAAAAACTCAAATAAAGATAATAATCTGAGTTAGAGGGGAAGAGAGGAAAGAGTCTTTAATTCATTCATACGAATAAGTTCTCTTACATTTACAATTCACCATATCACACATATATAATATTCATGCTTATTACATCAATTATGAGAGGGAATTAAGGAATGCGAAAGGTGATAGAGGAGATAAAGAGTTGGGAAGTTATAGCCATAATGAGAAAAGTTGTTACAACTAATGAAAATTATAGGAGTACTAAATCTAGCGTTTAATACTATACACATTCATAAATTATATATCCACAATATGTAAATAAGATATTTACAATATATATATAGGTTATATCAAGCAATTCTAATAAAAATCATGACTCGAGTAACTAAGAATTTATCACAAAAATGTTATCCTGTGTTACCCAAGTAAAGACCACCCACCATGAAGAAAAAGCTAAATTAGCTAGTTCCTAATTACTTCTTGACTAGATTTTGCTAACTCCCTACATTCCACTTTTAACTTTCTAATAAAAAGCCAAAAGTAGTAAATTAGAAAGGAACAAAGAACATAACTGGAAAAATAAAACAAAGAGGTAGATTACTCTATAATAATTATTTTTTCAATCTTCAAGACTATTCAATTAACAAAATCCATAGTCATTCATGTCAAAATAAAAAATTAAGAAAGGAGAAATCCTCAATCTTTTCCAATTAAACATCATATAAAAGAAATATAAGAGCATCTACATTGGCAATATAAATTCAGAATAAGGAAACATAATATCACTTGGTATGCTCTAGCTTGCTTAATGATCACTTGGCATGTTCTTGATAATATCAAAATAACCTATAAAACAATATATATATATATATATATATATATATATAGAGAGAGAGAGAGAGAGAGAGAGTAATTACATTAAGTAAATAAATATTATATTCCATGTAGTATTTTCTAAAATTATAATACTCTATGGAGTAGACACCAAGTGAAAGGAACTAAACTAGCTAAATTGTAATCAGCTAGAAAAATGAGATGCTGAAAATGTAATTATCTGCACCGTTTGCCGAAGTAATCTCCAAAAACAATGTCGTAATTGACAATTTGTGAGCGAGAACAATCTTAGCCTCCAATTTCATAGATCTAAAATAAAGAATACATGAGGAACCTTGTTTAGATACTGATACTTATATAGATACTGATACATCATACAGGAAGGGTGATGAGCCTCATTTACATATTAACACTTATATAGATAGTTCCTAAATTAGAGTTGATAGATTAAATGAGAAAGGGTAGTAAAGATAAACGGTAAAATATTTATTGGATTTGGCCTTAGATTTGTGGGATTTGAGTGGTGTTAAAACTCCATTGAAAATAGAAGGGGGGAAATGAGAAGGAAAAGGTGGATCAATAACAACAAAAATAATGGGAATAAAGAGTGGAAAAAGTGCCACAGGAGAGAGAATACAAGAGATAGAGAGAGAGAGAGAGAGAGAGGAAGAAAGAGAACTAGGAAAATAGGTAGGGTTTTAAAAAAAAATCATAGGATGGACAAAACGAGTGGATGAGCTAAGCTAGTCTTGGGCCTAGGCTTGATTCCATTTCATCCCCAAGAGAGAAGAAAAAATTAAATTAAAAATAGACTTTCCAAATTCATTTAAACTTAGGGTGGAAGTTGGGGCTTACCTCTACTTGCCCGTAGGATGAGAGGATTGGTCTAACACTACCTAACCCAAGACTAATATCAATGACATTTTAAAATGCTATCATCATCAGCCAGATACCAATCAAGAATCAAGTATAATATCTAAAATAAACCCTATAAAGTAAAATGAGTTAATTTTTAGAACTGAACTATCTAAGGTCTAATAATTCTTAGTCAAACTATAGAATACTATAAATATATAAATACTTTTGATCTTGAATTCAACTCTTGATCCCATGGTATCGTCTAAAATTAAGCTCAATCCTATTATTAACATGCATAAACATAAATAAATATTAGCCATATTTTGTTAAATATCCAAATTTAAGATACATCGAGATATATACGATTGAGGCAACATACCTTATAGTATCAATTAGCTCATCACAGGCATATAAAGCTACACTAGCTAGTTTATAATATTTTATTCAACTTGAATCTTGAAATATTTCTTGGAAGGATCAGTTGTGAAGTGAATAGACTTTTATTGCTTCTATTGGAGTAAGAAAATGCTACAAAAGGGAATAGACTTATGCATTGGAATTCTGGATAATTAATGTATCACTTGAAGTGAAGCTTTATAAATGGTGGTATTAACTTGAAGTGGAGATGTTAATAATCATGCATTAATGACTAATAAGGTGATGCATATGAGAAGCACATACAACCAAAATAAGATAACTGGAGTTGATATACACAAGAATCAAATCAAGATTAGAAGAAAAAGAAAGGTAATTTGAGCAATTACGGTTAAGATTTGGGGGTTTAGTTTTAGCAATTAGAGATTGGGGTATGAGGTTCATTGGTTGGGGTTTTTGATGGGTAATTAGTGGATAAATTAATGGTGTAATTATGGTAGTTAAGATTGTGGTTAATAGGACAATTAATGGTGGTGTAATTCTTAGGTAAAGAAGAAGAGTTAGGGTTTGGGTTTTTGATTAAAAGGCTTGAATTTGGGGTTGATGTTGTGTTTTTTGATGGAACATTGTATGGGGTTGTGAATGGTGAATCATAAGGTAGATTATAGTAGAAAAAAAAGTGGATTATTGGTTGTAATTAAGGTGGCAAGATTCTTTGGCAAGGATGAGGGTTAGGGTTTCAAGAGTTTAAGATGAAGATGTGGTTCAATTTATGTATGGTTATGGGTATGGATGGATTCAATTGTGAAAGGATATGGATGTGTTATCTTGAACACAACCTAGCTCTCTCAAAATCACATAGAAATTGAAAAATAAATTGATTATAAATCACATAGAAATCACAATAAAGAAGAAGAACTCATAAGGAGATCAATTTAAAGATTCAAACTTGTATTCAACTGCACTTGATGATCTACAACGTTTTTTCATGGTCGATTTGAATACATTCATTTCATTTTCTCTAATACAAATCTTTGTGAAAAGATAAGCTAAAACTAAAAGATAAAAATCACGTAAAAATCTAAACTAAACTTAATACACATTCCAACCAAAAAGATAAAACATACAACAAACATGATAAAGATTACAAGATTCTAAATAATCCTTAATTGTGATTCATAAGGTCGCTCCTCCCTCATATTGGACATCCATAGCTTGTGTCAACCATGTGTCTTCATTATAAAATATCTTAATGACCATTAAGTCCTTCATCAGTCCATAATTAAACAATCATCTTATTAGACCCAAGTGTACTAGTTTGGCTCAAATCTTTCACCAATGCCAAACTAATGGGATCTAATATGGAATAAGTCAATCAATGGGTTGTAGAATTTGTATGGCATGCCTCCGTATAATAATGATTTCCTTAATAATCCGGAAAAATTTATTATTTACATGGGTATGTCTTACAATGTGTATCCAAAGTGTATAATAGTAATATTTTAAAATTTTGAAAAAAAATATATTACGCAAAAATTAAAAAAAAAACTAATATTTTAAAATGTGTATCATAATGAGTTTTTTTTTTAAAGTTTTTTTTTGTTTGATGTTTTTTCTTCTTTAGATTGATGTTTATTTAAACTTCGATTGATGTTTTTTCTCTTTTGAGTTAATGTTTATTTAAGTTTTGGTTAATGCTTTTTCTACTTCAGTTTGATGTTGATTTAAACTTTGTCTGCTATTTTTCTTTTTTTAGGTTGATGTTTATTTTAGTTTAGGTTGATGTTTGATTATTATACTTATTATAATTATAATACTTATAATAATAACAATAATTGTAACAATTTATGAACTTATAATTGTTATAATCAAATAATATAATTACATTTATAGTTATTATAATTTGAAACTAAAATAATTAAAATATTTTGACATCATATATATTACTATTTTACATAATGGGAATATCTTGTAGGATGTACGGCGCATAATATCTATATCGACTAAAGCGTCACCCAAAAAAAAAAAAAAAAACTGTGTATTAAGATTGCAGCCCTGTTTCGCTTGCTATGCTTTCGCTCCACTACCATGTACTTAGTTATACAGTATTCGGAAGATCTAAGGGTCATTGCTAATATATTGTTTTTTTTCTTCATTTCGGCTCCAACTCCCTATGATTAGGTAATGAGCTATTCCTCCCCCGTTGACATGGGATCATAAGTAGGTTGCCGGACTTGCTATTCTTTTGGGTCTTTTTGTCGAGATATCCCAAGTGATCGAGTACTTCTTACAGATTATTATTTCTTTTGACTATTGGTTCGGACTTAACGGCAGGTTTGGTTATCGTTGAAAATGAAGGGAGCACTATTATCAGTTTCTCATCCATACATTTTTCGCCGTTCTCCTTTTGACCTTGGCGCTTCGCGTAGGAAGATTCATATTGAACACGAAACGAGTGGTCACGAAAATTATGTATTGACTTGTTCCTAAGCTTGTATACAGTATTTTTTTTTATTGATTACATCTGTGAAGGTATCAGGCAAAAAATCAGACACTGAAATGTACACGTTTGGCCTATGCGAATGAGGACACGGGTGCTGCCTACGTAGAAGACTCCGTGGAGGAACAGAAAAGAGCCGGGGGCGCCAAACAGACTTTCCATGCTCTTTCTAAACAACCGACAATATCAGTCATGGAGGGTCTATCTCGGCCTTGCAATTCCACACACTCTGCTGCTAGGTGACCGACGTTCGTCACTGCCTCGATCTCAACCGGTGTTGCTGGTGGCAGCTTTGGGTCTAAAATTCTATGAATATCATCCCTAAGTATATATGGCACAACGAACTCGACCACGTTCCTGGGCATCGCATTCTCATTCAGATGAATTGCCGTGTAGCCTGTTAATAACTCCAGCAGCACGACCCCAAAGCTGTAAACATCGCTCTTGGTTGTTAGTTGGTGCAACCTGTAGTACTCGGGATCCATGTATCCTAAGGTGCCGGCCGCGATAAGCGAAAGGTGGGACTCCTCTTCGGGAACCATCAAAGATAAACCAAAATCTGAAACCTTAGCCATCCAATTTGCATCAAGCAATATATTCGATGACTTGATATCGCGATGGATCACTGGTGGATCGGCATATGAATGGATGTATTCAATCCCTCTAGCTGCATCTAAGGCCACCTTCAGCCGTGACGTCCATGACTTCAGAGCAGACCTCTCCTTGAGCTTATGTAGATGGTCATGAAGAGTCCCATTGCTCATGTATTCATACACTAGCATGCGCTCGTTGTCGTCTTCACAAAATCCTAGCAGTTTGACTAGGTTTTTATGATTGAGACGCGATAAGAACACGAGTTCAGCTAAAAAAGCAGTGTCCTTGTCCTGGTCATGCCTACCGGTGTCTCTTCCATACCGTGCCGACTTTGAAAATTCAGCACGCTTAATGGCTACCTCACGGCCGTCCTCTAAGATAGCGTGATAGACTGATCCAAAACTCCCATTCCCGATCTTATGATCCTGGGAAAAACTGTTGGTTACTTCAAGCATATCTTGGAGGGAGAACTCCTCTAGGTGACCTCCAGATAATCCCATGCTGATCGTATGGCTCAATCTCTTCTCCAAAACTGGTGGAGCTTGTTGGGTTTGGGATCTTAAGCTCCGACCTGGGCCGCCTCCTTGTTGATCTTCAGTATCGTTATCAAGGTGGCCTGAGTCATGCACCCGACTACTGCCATCCCTGCTGCCTCGAGCAACAAAGGCGAAGGCTGCAATTCCTACTAGAGAAATCAAACCAATACAGCCAACCACTAGGAATACAACCATCTTGGCGCTCCAACCACCACCACCACCGGTCTCTGTGGGTGATGTTGGCGGCAGAGACGATGGAACCCTCCCTCCCAGCGTCGTACTCTGCCAAATGCTGCTCTGACACACAAACTGTCCTTGGCCACAAAAGCTACCAGAACCGGGGAGAGGACCAAAGGGACATTGACTATTAGTCTTACAAACGCCAGGCATAACATCATTAAAAACCAGAGGATTTGAATCAAGGAATTCATTTCCCCAGCACACCAGCGAATAATTAGCTGATACCACCCCGCAAAACACCTTTCCTTTCGACACGATTCCAGTAAAGGAAGCCTCTTCCAAAATTGAAGGCATGCTGAAATTGTTACTACTTCCAATCCCCCAGCAAACTAATGTCCCATTAACACGCAGCGCACAACTCCGATTATCTCCTAGTGCTACGGAAGTAAATTCCTCTCCTTTTCCAGGAATCCTTTCACCTTGCAATTGCCCCCAACAGTTTAAACTCCCATTGAACGAAATCGCACAGAAACGTCTCGATCCAGCTGAAATCATACTATAATTTCCACTTAAACTATATTTCCCAACTACATAATTATAATTTCCTAAACATTTAATGTTATAAAATTTATTCAACCCACAAATAAAATCACCACCAACGGCAATATTGGCAGAATTCAAAGAGCTTGTTGAATTGAATCCCTTCCATTGCCAGCAATTCAATCGATTAGTCCCACTAACAACCCCACAAACATGATCATTCCCAGAGTACAATTCCTCCAAAATGGGACCCCTATATATTCTCTTGTAATACAAAGGCGTCTCGTCACCACCAAACCTCCAACATCCCACAACAGAAGTTGAACGAGAAGTAAATGAAACTAATCCACAAAGAAACCGGTTCCCGCCAACGATTGAAGAGTAAGAGTAATTATGTGGGCGGATGGAGAACTCAAATCCAGCTTTCGGGAAAGTAGTGCAGTTGAGGATGGAGGGGGAAGATTTAGTGAGGGCGCAAACAAGGGTCCTGTTATTGGATATGGTTGTGATTGAAACGGTGGAGAGAGGAGTGATGGGTGATAGTAAGGACAGAGAAAAGAAGGTTAGACAAGTGAGAAAGAGAAAGGGAGGAGAAGCCATTGGAGTGTAGTGTTCATTGTCGTGAGAGGGATAGAGGACGGAGGAAGAAATGATGGAACTCTGGGTTTCGAAGGGTTGGAGATTTCGCAGGTTAATAACAAGACTCGAGTGTAAACGCGTTTGACAAGAAAGAGAAAGGGAAAGAGACCGGAGAAATGACCCAGTCACTGGTGTTTGAATGGGTTTAGGTGGGCGACTCGAGGACGGGGGATGGGAAGAAAGAATTCTAGTATTCGCTCATTCAACGTATAGTTTTAACTCGGTTTTTTGATAGAAACAGTACTTAATTTAGCGTGTGTTTAGTGAGCCTTCTTTACTTATATTATTACTTTATATAGATTTTAAGTTGTTTATTTTATATAATATTTTTAATATTGCATTTTTTATATTATATATTGTCATCTTATGAATATATTTATTTATTTTATATTATTACCACCATATCCTTATTAATTACCCACTTATTACTAAATATTCCCATCTTATCTTATAATTTAATTGGTGTACGCTCAATCCGGAAAATATAGGTAGGTGCTTCCGGCATAGAAAAGAGATAATTAGGTATAATAGTAACATTTATAAGACATAATTATCATATATGTAGGGCGTAATTACCATGTAAGAAGACATAATTATCTTTTAATATATGTTTATTTTTTTATTATTATTCATGTTTTTTTCCTAACATAATATTTACACTAAGAAATATAATCACTATAAAAATAAGATATAATCACCGTTGAAATAAGATATACCATTGAAATAAGACATATACTATAGAAATAAGACAATCACCATATTCCAACTTTATATGTTAATCTAGTTATAACAATACTTATTATGTTTTAGTACTTGATTACATGATAAAACCTTCAAATATAAAACGTAATTAAGCTCCATTACTTTCTATGATTTAAATACTTACAGGACACAAGTTTTCAACTAATAAACATGTATTTAGTTTATAAATTGTGACTTTATATAGTAAAGATAAATCATATACTAGAGTTGCATGGAATTATTGTGCTCAATTTGGTAATTATTTAATTATAAAGCGATGATTATCATATAGCAATTTGTCAATTATCCTCTCATAAATTAGTGATCAATATTATTATTACAATTATTATAGTTATATATATCATCATTATTAATATAAATATCATAATATATTGTGCAATGAATAGTGATAACAACAACAACATATTATTAATAATAGCGATAAAGTTGATAATTATCATGTAACAACTTAGTAATTACCATTTATAGAATGATTATTTTCTTTAGCGGTGATAATGAATATCTTGTTACTAACTGGGTATTATCGCAAATGAAATAGGTAATTATGTGACTAAAAAGTGGCAATTGTCTCTAGGGTTGATGTTGATCATATTATATTATATGTATAAGGGGAAGATCACATATAAACCCTCATTAACATACAAATATAGGAACTAATTATATCAATTAGATTAATATTTAATCAACAATTAAGATTTAATAAATACCCAACCAAAAAACTAATCCAAACCTATATCTAAATCAAATATCTGAGCCCCGAGCCCCAAGCCTCAAACCCTAAACCCTCTAAACCCTAAACACTAACAATAAACCCTAAACCATCCACCCTCTAAACCATAAACCCTAAGCCACAAACCTCTAAACCCTAAAGCCTAAACCTTCTAAACCCTAAACCTTAAACCCACTAAACCCTACACCCTAAACTATAAACCCCATAAACCCTAAGCCCAAACCCCTAAACCCTACACTCTCCAAACCATTAACCCCATAAAATCTAAACCCTAGACCCTAACCCCATAAACCCTAGACCATAACCCCTTTAAACCCTAAACCCTCTAAACCATAAACTCTAAACCTTAAACCCCCTCTAAACCCTAAACCCTCTAAGCCCTAACCCCTAAACACTAACTCATAAACCTTAAACCTTAGTTTCTATCTGAAGGAATGCATGTTTCAACAAAAATAAAACATACTCATGAAATATACGTTCATTTAATTATACATTATGATGGAAAAAAAAACTATATGATCTAAAAGTGTCATGACTCCTTGAGTTGCCCCTTACAAAACTACAAGAGCAACTTCCCACACTCATGAAAACTATAATGAAAAGCATGAAGGACCAATGCCCTTCAGAAGATTGAAAAAAATTGACATTCAACTCTCGTTTTTCATTCTAAAATATGTCATTGGCCTATAAAAAAATGACATTAATTGAAATTTAAACTTTGGATTTAAAAAAATATTACAAGTTGAGATCGAGAGGTAGAATGATGTGTTTTACCTTTTATTTTGTGGGACAATTCCGACTGTTATGGCTTGCATATTCTTCACATGCCTTGTACTTTCTTGTTATCTTCTTTTATTGACCAATGACCTTTTTTTTCTCCCCTTTAATCCTATTTCCACTTCCTTTGTTTTGGGATTGACATGGGACTTGAATGGTAACTTCACTTGGAGCACTTATCCCAATTAAGGATTTAATGATATATGATTTGCTTGGAGACTTATCATTACTATTATTGTCACTCCATTCCTTCTTAAAATCTTCAAGAACTTTTACAAATTTATAGATACATTCTTGTTTCCCTTAAACTAGGATCACACATTTAAACATTTGAGACCATAACTTACTCAAAGTAGTCTTCATATCATCAGCTTAGAACATAGTTCCAATGGGTTCCCTTCTAAGTTATAGATTAGCTTTTTAGGGCATTTTTAGTCCACTTCACTACCAACTGAGTAGGAATATGCTCTATGCCTTTTCCTTAAAAAACCCAAAGTATATTCCTACATGGAATCCCACATCTCTTAAACAACTTACAAGAGCACTTAACAACTTGGTTTATTGTACTATATACCACCCGAAAAGTACTCTTACAATTTGACATACCAAGTTCACTAACCACAGCAATCTCTAAATCACATTCCCTCATAAAAATTATCAAATCCGCATAAAAATGAAGCAGCCAAAATCTCAATTTGAAACTCAAAAAATATAGTATGAGTATAAACCTCAAATGCATGCTTCTCTAATTTAAGGGGAGTCCTAATTTTGTGATATGACAAGTTTGTTACCTTATTTAGCTCCAATTGCTTACACCTTTGTCCATCCAATGCACTCTTATAGTGTATACAAAACTCAACCAAAGTACAATGATTACTTGTGAAATTCCCAAAAAAAAAATCTATTCTTACTCTCTGATGTTGAAGTTATTCTTAGAAGCCCTCACATAAACAAGTCTCTAAAATATTCCGGTATCCATAAGTTCCTTATATCAAACATATAAGAAAGCCATTTGTGTCCGCCCAAATCAAACTCAAAAATTATCCCCCGTCCACTTATACTTAAACTTCTCAGGTTTAAGTTGTAGACTCCACACACAAGCAAATAACTTAGTTATGAAATTATAGTCCTGAATTGAAAGACCAATTTTTTCACACAATTTATTCATAATGTGTCACATGCAGAATATGTATGAGTCTTCTTGAAAACCCTCTCTATAAAAATTTTCATTGCTGGATCTTAGTTAGTTATTATACAACATAGACCTTAAGAATGTCTCAAAATAGTCACTGAAATGACCTAATATTTTCATGAGCTATTAATCCTACTCTAGAGGTGACACACTTTTTGTGGTGATCACCCTAGAAAATGATGCAAAAATTAAATTATACTTATTTGTTACATAAGTATAATCAAATGAAATCATATCGCCAAATAGAAAGTAATTCTTCCTAGAGATAGGATCGGCCCAAAAAGTACAACACAAGGACTCCACTATCATCAACCCTGTAATCAAAATAATATCCATTCCAATTCTCCCTCTTCTTATGAAAGATTTCCACAAATATATCAGAATTAGAATCTCCAATGTAACACTTCACATCTCTATAATGGTTCTTAAAATCCTGTAATGAAGCACCTACATTCTCATACCCTCCCACGTGTTTATTGAATAACCAAAATGATTTGGATGCCCCATTGTTGATCCTACCATTATCTATAATGAACTTCTTATGCATGATAGTCAAATTCCTCCCCTCTTTTAGAAATTATCTAACAATAAGGGTAGCTATAAGGTGAATATGTCCTTCATAAAAATTTCAAACCATATAAAACCCTTTAATATTGCACTTAAGACATGTTCTAGCTCTATATCACACTCTATTAACCACCCTCCTTCTAGAACCACTTTCGCCACTACCTCAGGCACAACATATATTTCTCGATGGCTTAAATCCTTCCCTATTTCAAATAAGATATTTCAGTGTGACAACATTACTTATAGTTCTCTTTTCATCAAACAAACAGTCACTAAAACCACAATTATAAGCATAATTCTTGTAGAACTTAATTCATGATCCAATGATTCAAATCGCATTCCTACAATAGGGCTATTTCTGGTGAATAATAGGGTATTCATTCATTTGTTGTTCCACCAAAAGATGTGCGGGGTATTGAATTGGGAGTGACCAACTTGCTTGCAACAACATTCAATTTTAAGGGAAGAGAAGAATCTTGTTTTTCACTCATAATTCCTATACAATATAACCAATTAATCTATGACAAATAAAGAAATTAAGATGAAAAAAGGTACATGTAGATCAAACTAAGAACAAAATTCCAAATATGGACTTCACTCATTGCTACTATATAATCCATTGATATTATGAAACAAACAAACAAATATTATAACACATCTCACAATTTTGTAGAATAGAAAAGCATAATATCATGGCTGAAACTTTAGGTTAAATTTAATAAAGATCTCACATTACTCAATATTTCAATTGATTATGTCCATCATATATACATACACTTGTAACATACAAAATCACCAATTTCTACTATCTAATATACTATCAAAAAAGAAATCTAAAGTAAACAAGATAAATGGAAGAAACAAACCTTAAACAACTCTACAACTCAAGTATCTGTAAATCAACTCTGCATAAACAAAACATATAAATGAACAGAATGAAGCAAATTCTGGATTGACTCAACTTCAATAAAAAGATAAGGCTAGGTAGATAAAGCTACAGTAGAACCAATTTGGCCATAAACAAAACTGAAACCAAATAAGTCGATATACACACAAAAAATACAGGGCAACTAACAATATACTAGATGATAATGTAAGAATGATGAAGATACTTACTAAATCAATACTATAAGTTAAGGATCAACTCAAGTTCAACCAAAGTAGATGAGTCACAATCATATTTCAATCAATCTGACCCTAAATCATATAGAAACAAAATCGGCCAAATACACACAAAAATTAAGGGCAACTAACTATAGATTAGATGATAACGACAACAATGAAGATAATTACTAGTTTAATACTATAATTTAAGAACTAATTTTGGGAGTGGATAGTCAGAGATTTTCAGAAATAAATGACGACAAACGACAGAGAAGGTGGAGTGGCGATGATTGGAAGAGAAGGACGAAGTGAGGAAAATTGACAATTCAAGGAGAAGTAGATGATGACTAGATGTGAAGATGGAGTGCAGATCGAAAGAAGGAGAAGGTGACCACTAAAGGATGGCTATGAAATGGACAAAAATGGAAAGCAGTGAAATTTACTATTGAAAGTGAAGGGAATGAAAGAAATAATGTGATGGAGGATGGGAGCTTCGGTTGGGTGAAGACGACAAGGGGGATAAGGATAGGGCAGCGAAGACAAGCAGATGATGAATATAGATGCGAGGTCGAGAAACGGAGGATGAATGATAGCTATGAAATGGATGAAAATGGAGAGGAGTGAAATTTACAACTAAAAGTAAAGGAAATGAAATAAAGAATGTGATGGAGGATGGGAGCTTTAATTGGTTGAAGACGACAAGTGGAATATGGATGGGGTAACAAAGAAGAGAAGATGATGGATTATAGATGCAAGGTTGAGGATGGGGGATGAAGAATGGTTGTGAAATGCGAAAGGTAGATAGGTAGAGTAGCTGATTAGATGAGTTATACCGTAAAATCAAATGGCTATTTATAATCTATTCCAAGGATTGATATATGTTCGTCCGTTTGTACAGTAAAAAGTGTATTTATTTGAACCTATATATATATAATTTGCATATACAAAAAGAATGATGGTTATTTGAATTCACTTGAACCGATGTTTATTAATACCTTTTTACCCAAAATCTATCAATAATCAATCATAACATACTCAATTACCAATGTTTAACTTTGTTCTTTATATAAATAGTTTATTAGATTCTTCATTTAATCTTTAGCCAATTAGAAATAATTAGTAAATATAAAATTATGTTTACTATTATTGCTCGAATTCACTGTCAACTTATTTTCATTATCATGAAGTTTAATTTAAAACTTGGTAGTTCTTAATTGATTATAATATTTTTATTTTTTGGTAAAAAATAATATTTTGAGTTTGGATTAAGATCTTCATCTCCTAACAGATGAATATTAAAGAAATTTGACAGAAATATAAGATAGGGTATACAATAAAGAAAGATGATGGTGTGTGCATTAAATAGAAAGAAGAGAGGAAAATTTTATGGCATATAGTAAAAATATACTATATTTTACACACTAGGTGCATCTAGTAAAGTGATCCTAGGTTCATCATACAATTTGCATAATCTTATTATAATGAAACAATCATTACAATTAATATTAATCATAACTTAAAATAATTAAATAGTAGCAATAAAATTAATTGTAAAGAAAATTAATAAATAAATAAAAATAAGTTAATCATAATCATAAATAATTAATAAAATTGAAATATATTAATTATAAATATAACTCATGAGTGAAATATTAATTATAACTACAAATTTATAATTAATAAAAAAAATTAGTAATTCAATCAAATAAATTAATATTAGTTTTAATAATAAATAAATTTTTTGTAAAAATAATATTAATCATCATGATTACAAGTAATTGTAATTAAAAATACAAAAAGCTACTAAAAATAATAATGTTAGTTATAATATAATAAATTAATATAATATAATAATTTTAATGATATATAAATTGTTTCTAAGATTAATATTAAATTTAATGATAAAAATAAATTTCATTATAATTATAAAAAAATTATTAATGAGAATATGATTTTTAATAATTACTAATGATAATTAATAAAAATATTATTAATCTTAATTGTAGTGAAAAAAATAAAAATAATTAATATTTAATATAATTATAATTACTTAGTTTATGATGATACTATTAATTGTGATGATATTAATCATCATTATAAGAATAATTTTGTTTATAAAAATAATATTAATCAAAATTATAAATAAAAAATAATGACACATAATGTTAATGATGATTGTAAGTAAATAAATAATCAAAAAGACTAATATTATTTATAATTTTATTAATAAATGATTGCTAAGAATAAAGTTTACACTATTAAATCTATAAAAAAAATTTTAAAAAAAAATTATAATAATAAATCTTATGAAAATATCACATCTCAAAAATTGTCTATATATATATATACATAAATTCATTTCACATCTAATGAGTGGTCAAATAGCATTATTACTTCAACAATTTTCATATATAAATAAAATATATCTATTAAATATCATTATTACTTCATCCACATTATTACATGAGATCAAATCAAATAATATATGGGTTGCCAAAAAAAATACTTGGTGTATGTATGGTAACCTCATTTCTTATCTAATATGATATAAAGTAATGTAGCTAAAGTAATAACAATACTATACTATACAACTGCATGTACATAGAATATAGGTGTAACCTATTGATATCAATATTATATCAACATTTTATATATATATATATATATATTACTAGGGTTATTAGAAAAAAATATCCCATAATATTTGTGAAATTTTTCTTTATAAATTGATACTCAAATGAATATACTTTTAATTTAATATATATATATATATATATATATATATATATATATATATATATATATATATATATATATATATATATATATATATTTAAGTATCTTTCAATACTATTAAACTAATATTTCATCATCACTTAATTGATTTTTCATAAGTGAGTTGCTATTTTACTATTATTCTACTTAAAAATGTTTTTTCATCACTAATATACTAATATTTTACCATTAATGTATTAATTTTCACCAGTAATATATTGATTTTTCACCAAAAAATTAATCATTCACTGCTAATATATTAATCTTTGCCAATAATATATTAATCTTTTACTACAAGGGAATTGATTTTTTTTACCAACAAGTTGATATTTCGTCCTTATTATACTTAAAAATATTCTTTTACCA
Source organism: Tamarix chinensis (assembly GCA_030549775.1). NCBI lineage: Eukaryota > Viridiplantae > Streptophyta > Magnoliopsida > Caryophyllales > Tamaricaceae > Tamarix > Tamarix chinensis. The sequence goes on from CM060179.1 coordinate 89,133,486, forward strand.
CTAATGTGCTAATTTTTTGCTACTGATTTTGTACCAGTGAATTGATATTTCACTATTAATATATTGAATTTTCACCACAACTAGGTATCTATATATATTTCATCATACATTTAGATAACTTTCACCACTATTAAACTAACATTTCACTATCACTTAATTGATTTTTCACCACATAGTTGATATTTCACCATTATTCTACTTAAAAATTATCTTTTACCACTAACGTACTAACATTTTACCATTAATGTATCAATTTTTTCACGAGTGAATTGATATTTTATCATTAATGTACTGATCTTTCACCACTAATCTATTAAACTTTTACCACAACTATTAAGTATTTTTCACGAGTGAATATATATATATATATATTTTGTACATTTAAGTATTTGTCACCACTATTAAGGCAATATTTTACCATCATTAAACTAATTTGTTACCAACGTTAATCTTTCACCATTATTCTACATAAAAATTATATTTCACCACTAATATTCTAATATTTTACCACTAATGTATTATTTTTTATAAAAAATTAATCTTTTATTATTGATGTGCTGATCTTTCACAATGTATTGAACTTTCACTACAACTATATATATATGTATGTATGTATGTATGTATATATATATATATATATATATATATATATATATATATATATATATTATAAATTTAAGTATCTTTCACCACTATTAAACTAATATTTCACTATCACTGAATTGATTTTTCACTAGTGATCTTTTGCCATTATTTTACTTAAAAATAATTTGTCATCACAAATATACTAACATTTCATCACTAATGTATTGATCTTTCATCACTAGTGTGTTGATTTTTTACCAACGAATTGCTATTTCTCTATTCTTCTACTTTAAACTAATATTTTACCATTAATATACTGATTTCTCACTACTAATATACTAAATTTTTACTATTAACATACTAATCTTTTATCACTAATATACTAATCTTTCACCATTTATGCATTGATTTTTCACCAACAGGTTGATATTTTCCTATTTTTCTACTCAAAACTAATATTTCACAAATAATGTACTGATCTTTCACCAATAGGATGAATTTTTACCATTATTCTACTCAAAATTAGTCTTTCACCACTAATATAATAAATTTTCACCAATTTATTTTTATTAAAAATATATTAATATGGATCTCTATTTATAAAGAAAATTTTTAGAAATATTATGGTATATTTTTTAATAAATTAATTACAAGAAAATTAAATAAAAAAATACATAATGGGGAATATGTTGCACAACATAAAATTTTAAGTAATAATGGTGTTTGGTATATATTTCTGAATTAATAATAGTAGTTTACAATTTATCTTATCTGAAATACATTGATGTATATTGATAATTTTGGACATTCCTTATTTTAATAAGGTATATTCTTATAATAATTTTTCTATTTGGTTATAGATTTAATTTTAGATATTTTTCCCTTTTAACCATTTATTAATATAGTCATGGATAAAATTAACCATGCTGATTAATTAATTATTCAAAATTATCATTAACATTATTTTTAATAAATACTTATTCAAAATTATGATTAATACTAATTTTAATAAATATTAATTTATATTCATAATTAGTAATAATTATTATAAAGTAATTGATTATAATTATGATTCATATAATTTATATTTATTATTTAATTATAATTAAGTCTAATAATATTTAAAGTAATTATAATTAATAGTGATAAAAATATTATTCACATTAAATATTTCTTTTTATTTATAATTAAATTAAAATTTATAATTATGACTAATAATAGTATCATTAATTATTAATTTATAGTTAAAATTAATACTATTCTTTTTAATTTTCTATTTAATGTTATAATTAATATTTTTTTTCATTAATTAATTATTATTTTTCTTATTTGATTAAAATTAAGATTTATAATATTTTATCAAACATAATTAAGAGTTATTAAAAATATGATTTCTTTATAAATGTTATTAACATGATCATTTATAATGATCAATATTAATTTGATACATAATATATATATATATATATATATATATATCAATAAAATTATTATTATTTATATTGATTAATTATTTATAATTATGATTAAAAATATATTTATTAATTATTAATTTATAGTTATAATAATTAATATCCTTATTAATCTACTTTTTAAGATTATAATTAAAAAATTTTCATTGATTAATTAATTATAATAATTATTAATATTATTGTTAATGTTTATTAGTTATCTTGATGATTAATATCCTTATTAGTTAAAAGACTCCTATAAATTATTTCAAAGACTCTATTTCATAAAGGATTTGTATTATTTATAAATAAAAGTATATTGTTTTTAATGATTTATCACATCCTTTAAAATTTAGAAACCCTAGTTATGTTTTTAAAACATTTCGTCCACATCTTCTTGTCTTTCTTTATAATTTTTTATTTTGTAAGAATTTTGAACCACTTTTGGCAATCAAAAACTTTCAAAACCATTATATTTTGTTCATATTTTAATTATTAGACCTTTTTTTGAGCCCCCTAGTTTAAAAAAAAATAAAAATAAATGGAGACTTTGACCGAAGAGCACTATTTATCGATTGATTTACTTTTATTAATGTTTTAAGTACCAAAACGAGCATTTTAACCAATAAAAAATTACAAAACTTTGATGATACTTATATTTTTATAATTTTAAGCTAAATATAAAATAAAATGATTTGTAACTATTTTTTTGTCATTTTTAGATAAATTCTATCATTTTAGGCATAATAATCCCTTAAAACTCAAATTTCTTTAAACAAAACCTATCTTAAATATAAAAAATTATTTCCTATCCTTCTAAAATATCTAAATAAAGTGAGAACACATTATTAGACTTCTTGGTTTGGAGTGGCAAAATTGGTTTAGTTGTCTTAGTTAATTTTTCCTAAATATCCACAAAACATCTAACATTAGCCATTTAAATCTTCCAACTTCTTTTGTGCTCCATTGTTTTTGTCTAATCCTACCAAAAACCTGACCCATTTTCTCTCTTCTTTTACCTTTGCATTTTGTGGCTCCAACCCTTCTTCTTCCTCCTTCATTATTTCTTTTGATTTATTTATAGCTTTGATGGATTCCACATGTTGTAGGTATTTTTTGTGTATAGGTTTCAAGAGAAGGTTTTAAGCTTGATGGAGGATTTTATATAGCTTATTATGGATCTTTGGAATTATGATAAACATGACTATACTAGAACTAGATAGAATTTGGTTGCTAGCAGAATTATAAGTGTTGATTATACCATGCTTGGTTTTTCTAAGGTTTTGTGGTTGTTTCATGTTGATATTGTTGTGCGAATGTATTTAAAAAAATTTAGAATGTATTTGAGGTTTTTAGGTCATTTTTTATTTATATCATGTTTAGATTTGACAATATTTAAGATATGTATAGTTTTGATGAAGTTTTGGTGTATTTATAGGGTAGTTTTGGCCTCTAGCCAAATCTACATGATATTCTCATTTTTATAAAAGAATTTATGATTCCAATTGATGTTTTAGGTTTTTTAGGTATGGTTTCATTGCATAATTAAAGTTATAATTTAACCAATATTTAGCATAAAGATAACATTTGTCTATTTACACGGGACCTGCCAATTGGCTAAATTTTTGTATTCTAGTGTGTTTATATGGAATTTAATAAATAGTGTGCAAAGGTTCATGATCTAGGTCTTATTATGTTTAAAGTTAAGCAATTTTCTTTGTTTTAGGGTTTTAGGGGCATAATAGCCCTTTTACCTATAATCTATAGTTGTTACTTGAATTTTAGTATCATGTTATGTTAATTATTGATTAAGGATGTTTATTAGTTTATTTAATAATTTTTGAGTATTTTTTCTATTTTAATCGTATTTTAAAAGTTTAAACATTTTGAGGGCAAAAGTATCTTTTGTAAAGTTTTGGTATTTCATAATATATTATGATATGTTTATGAAATGTTTGATATATTTTGTTGAAATTAATCCTATCTTAAATAGTCCCCTTTAAAATAGTAAATTGATGCAAATAATGAAATAACATAAATAGTAAATTTTAATTTTAAATAATTTTTCATTTTTATATATAAGTTCATTATTATGTTTCTACATTTTTAGTTGTATATAAATAGTGTTTGATGAATTATAATTTTTATGAAAATTGTGTGATGGCTTATTTTGGGGTGTCATTATTAATATGTATGATAATTTGGTAAATTTCAAAGAGAAATTTTTTATTTGAAGTTAGGATGATCATTTTCCCTATTAAGAAGGATAACACCTGTAGCCCATATGGCACATGCTACACAATTAGCCTTGGTTTGGTCACCGAGTATTCATTTAGATAGTGCTAACATCACGAATGTTAGCTAGGCCCCTCTCTATTCTATAAGTGACATACGAGTTATATAGTAGGTGTTAATACTTAAGGATAGGGTGACTAGAATAGTTGGAAGATCCATATGTCATTTGTGCCTTGGAACAAATACTTGATGCCCTTATAGCATAATAGACAATTTAGTAGGATCCTTAGCCTTTGTAGCAAGGATCACCCCATATGCCCTTGTAGCACTGGTGATAGGTTGTTTTTCATCAATTAATTAAAGTGATAGTTACCTAATGTCCATGAGACATAAGTGATAGCTACCTGATGTCCATGTGACATAAGAGATAAGTGTTTCTATGTGTAAAATTCCTATTGCCCATAGGTAGGGATGACAATGGATCGGGTACGGATCAAGTACCCCCTATCCATTACCCAAACCCAATAATAAAACCTATACCCATATCCGTATCCAAACCTGGCGGGTATTTTTTTCCTCATCTATATCCATATCCATATCCATTTATCCATATCCGTTTAAATAACCATCGGGTAAAATCCATCGGATTTTGGGTAAAACACATTAAGTATAAAGTAAAAATCATTTAATGTTAGAATTATATACTTAGATTGTTAAAATTTAATTATATCTTCACTTTTAGCTTTAGAAAATATACTTAAGGTTACATAAATGAAGGTAAAAATATAATTTTATATCAGATAAACGGATACGGGTACGGGTGCGAATTTAGATTTGAGGATCCCTTACCTATATCCATACCTAAACCCGTCGGATATTTATCCCCTTCCTCCATACCCGTATCCATATCTGTTTACACATCTGACGGATAAAGCCCATTAGGTTTCGGGTAAAACCCATCCAATTTCCATCCCTACCCATGGGGTACAGGAAACGTGTGTTTCATATTGTAAATAAAAAGGTGTGATGTTCTATACAGATGAAAGTATATTAGCTTGATAATGTGGAACGTGGTGTGATCTATATATATATATATATATATATATATATTATAGATAGATAGATAGATAGATAGATAGATAGATAGATAGATAGATAGATAGATAGATAGATAAGTGGTTATGTGAAATAAGTAGAATAAGTGAAATAAGTAAATGGAGATATTTGGTATAAGTGAAATGAGTAAATATGAGGTGGGTTGTGTGATAACATAACAAAGGAGCATAATAACTAGTGGAACTTGTATATATATGTAGATTATATTATTATATCAATGTGCACTATCATAATCTCAATGTTTATATTATTTAAAGTGTTCCATGTGATTTTACGATTTTGATGAATACTAATAAATAATGTAAATAGTGGGTTTTAAATAAATGTTCCAATTTTCCTGTATTAGTATGATTTCTAGTATTTTGTTACTACAAGCTTGTTGTTATTGTCTTACGCGAGTATGCTAATGCTTTTAGTAGGTTATGATCACTCATTATGTATAACATAATGATACTACACTTCTCAGATATTTGTTACAAGTGCAATGGTTGTTTTATTGCTTTCTATTTAGGATGGGTTGATATTAGAGTTATTAAGAAATAGTTAGGGTCTATGATCCAGTTTTTTTGAGCTCTTGTACCTTTATCCTTATTGTAATTTTTGTTTGGTCATTTTGTAATATTGTATGTTAGGATTAGATAACTTCCACACTCGATCACTAGGTATGAGACTACTTTAAAGCCTGGCATCCGACAAAGATTAGGTATTGAAAGTACCTTTTCTACTTTGGATGTAGCGGTAACATCTTATATTTCTTATTTTGCTTCCAAAAAACCATGTTTAAATGAAATTTATTTTGTGAAAATAAAGGTGTTACAACCAGTCAATGAGTTTAACTTATTAATCGACTAGTCTAGGCAAAACAACACCAAACTTAGCATGGTCTTATACTTTCAAAACACATATGAATACATGATCAAAACCTAAAAACACACGGATTCATGATTGACAACTAATATACGCCATATTCATACTTAACTCACTAAATTAATGCTTTAAATGAAAATTGCCAAACACATGCGCTAAATTCCAAAATTATAAATCATAACACATGATCATAACTCTAGAATTCAACTAGCACATGAATATCATGGAAGATAAAAAGATTATAAAAACACAACTAATAACATCAACTCTTAGCCATATTAGATATAAGGTTGTCTTACCTTCAAGAAAAATCTACTAGTAAAATCAACTACCCCTACCTTGATGGTTCCTACCAAGACTCTTGATTATCCTAAGATAACCAAGAATCAAAATCAGTTAAAAACTCATTTAAAATTAAATTTAAAAAAAAAATAGAAGAAGAGGGAAAATAAAACTCAACTTCCTCCTAATAATAAGGTTACCAAGAGGAGAAAGTTAGGATATTCAACCTTTCTTACACTTCGATCCTATTTTGCTTAAGGAAAAGCAAATAAGAATAAAAAGCAAAGATTAGAAGTATAAAGTAGAGAAGTTTTGAGAAAATGAGTGGAAAAACAAGAGGCAAGGGCCTTGGTTTCTAGAAGGTAGAAAAGGAAAGGAAAATGGAGAAAGCTCAACACTTAGAAGAATAAACAAAGGCAAAGAGAGACAGGAGAGCAAGTGTTCAATGGTAAGGTTAAAATGAATAAAAAATGAAGTTTAAGGAATAATGGCGGTCAACATATCAAAAGGGAAAGAGAGGAGTGTTAACTTTGGTTGAGTGTAGATCATAAGGTGTAAGAGGTGAAAATGATGAAGTATGTGGGAGATAGATTGAAATTAGACCATGGAAGAGGTGAGGTAAGTCAAGGGTTTTAGGAGAAGGTCTTCACACATTCATGTTTGCTAGAGGAGAGAGGAAAGTGAGGGAGATAGAAGTGAGAAAGTACCTCAAAAGTATTTTTGGGATATTTTTAGCTTAATAAAATTATAAGATGATTTAAATAATATAAAAATAATTCCAAAGCAATAAAATATGCTTATTAGCAAAAAGAATCTAATTAGAAGTTTTCATAAATATTGTAAATAGAATTAAACACAATATAAAATGATCTAGAATCACATCATAACAATTTATTAGTTTAAGCAACCAGTTCAATGGTTATCCCAAAAATAAAAATGTAAGTCCCTAGTCATACCGGTCGATTGATTTAGAAAACCAATCAATTAGTATTCTTAACATTCACTTTTTTTTTACCCAAATCCAAATCCCTTTTTAAAACCTAAACCATTTTCTTTTATATCAATATAATTTTAAGTACATCTTGAAAGATTTTAGGATATGATATTACACATGGAGTGGCACGAGGCATATTCAACTTTTTTCTTTTACTCTATCCCACATTCAACTTTCCAATCTTCATTATAACTTTTGTCTCATTCTCAATTCTTCTTCCTCATGTAATTTTAGTCTTTGATTTCTATCATTATTATTTTGAATGCCTATAATTCATAGACTATGCCACTATAAAATGAGCCATAAGACATCATTGAATGCGAGATCCAAGAGGAAAGAAGATAAGATTGCTACCTCATTTTCTTCTTAGCTTTTGACTATCAATTTCTCAACAAAGCAAACATACCATTATCTTCGTCCAAAATTGAATGCTTGGTGAGATCATGATATGGTGTGGAGGTTTTGTAAAAATAGAAGAAATATTCGTTCATTCTTTAGGTTATGTTGTTATGTAGGCTTAAGACACATGGTCACCTCTTTTTCCTTGATGTTGTGTGTCCTTTTCCCCATTTGTAACATAGTGTTAGAGAGTCATGAGCACCTATTCTTTTACTGCCTAATTATTAAAGTTGTGTGAAATGAACTACTATTCTATATTGGAATATCAAAATACTCCAAGACCCTTTATAGTACGACGAAGGACTTGCGTAGGAGAAGGAATGGAAATAAAATTGTTACCAAATATCATGGTTGGCCCTTATTGCTACAATTTATTTTATTTAGAGAGCAAGGAATGTTGTATTATATGAATCAAAGGATTTTTATTCTAGGGATTTCATTGTACATGCTAAAACTTATGTGTATTGTGCTTTGTTCTATGAAGGCCATTTTGTAAGACTCGAGTGTTATGTTTCATTAGGCTTCTAGATTAGTGGGATTTTCTAGCCCTGTTTTTGATTGGATAAAGTAGCTAGATTGTTATATAACTATCAATTTTTGTCTTTATTGGGTATGCCTAGTGTACTTGCAATGAACACATGATTTTGGATCATATTTAGCCATAAAAAGGAGTAGTGTAAGAACAAATGTAAGTTCTCTTCTGCTACTATGGCACACAAAAAACACTTGAGATCATTACCTTGCAAAAAGCTTCTTTTCTCTAAGAACCACCTCGTAGATACCTTCTTGAACACTGACAACCAAAAAAAGAGTTCTATGCAGCAAGATATAACCTATTGCTAGAAATGTTGGGGTATATGTTGAATTACAATATATGTGTGTCCTCCAAGGGTCATTATAATGGAATTGATGGAGAAAACACCCTTCTTACTAAAGCTTCAACACAATTTATCCTTTATTAATTCACAAATATGAGCTTCATGAATAAAGTCTAACAGTTGTTGTACTTCGCCAATATCCCACTAAAATGAAGGTCTCCTCCAAATAATACTCCATTTCCATGCCTCCATAATCTTATCTACCAAACCATTTCATTATAGATTATTTGTGAGTTTCTAGCATGCATAGAGGAGGATAAAGTAACTTCAATGGTTGTAGTCCCATATATGTATTCCCACAGAAAATAACATTCTCCCTATTCCCTATTTGTATTCTAAGCTTGGATCTGAACACTTATCATAAACTCTTGGGGTTCCAAAAGAGCATTACAAATATGGTGCCACTAACCACCTTTTTTGTTTTAGCCACCCATGCATGAAGGCATAAAACTAGGGCTTAGCAATGCTTCCATTTAATAATCTCTTGCCAAAAACCATTGTCATTTCTTGAATAGTGACAACACCATTTGAAAAGTAATGCTCTATTTTTATGCTACAGATTACCCATACCTAATCCATCTTCGAGTTATTTGGTAATTGAGAGTAGGGGATGTAGGAATGGGAATAGGGGTAGAATTACCAAAACCATTGTTTATAAATAGGGGATGGGGGAATGAGATTAAATCTCCCCAATTCCCACCAAACCATTACAACATGGGGGATAGATAATAGAATTAGGGAATGGGAATAGGGAGTAAAAGACTAAAATAACCATATTTATTAACTTAATTATTTATATACATAAAACTTAAAAGGGTTTTTTTTAGTAAATTAATATTATATTTTCAATTCTATTTCCATATACCAAATATAGTTTTTTGTTCCTAAATTAATTCACAATCATTTATTTTCATTATTATTCTCACCCCTTTTATTCCCAAAGTTGTATTCCCATTTATCAAACTAGCTAAAGATCTAGGTTTTCAATCACTTCCCATCTAATTAAGTGGATCTTCCTTTTATCCGAGAGAGTAGCACTCCAAAAGAATCTCGAAAATATGCCACTGATTTAGTTAGCAACCCCTCAAACATATATGAAAAATGTTGACATATAATAGAACATGAATTGTTAAGGGCAGATTTAATAAGTGTTAACTGTCTTCCTACTATCCCTACTAATGCGAGTTTAGAATCCCAACCCTACCACTTTTTGAATAATCAAGTTCAACACTTCTACAATAATGACCCATTATTTGCTCACTTACATGAATCTATAACTCCGGATGCTATCGGATCATTGTCCATGATGATAGAAAAATTAATCTATAGATCGAACAAAATCATTTGCCAATTCATCATGATTCATACATAAGAATAATATAGAAGCATACCTAAGTCTATAACGCTAGTATGAACGTACACCGATGGATTCAGGATGATAAACATACTGGTGGTATTGTGGTCTTTTGAATTAGGCACATGCTCGTTGGTCTCTATTAACTGGTGTAAATTGAATAGTATGAAGTGTTTGACCTAGAGACCGCAACCATATATATAGACAACTAAACTATTATCTATCGAGTTATTCTAGTTTAGTCTATTAACAATCTAGAATACCCAAAGTCTCTACACATATGAGTCTACATCAAATTAGATACATTAATTTATATGTAGAGATAATCACTTTTATATGAGCTTAATTTATATGATAACCTGTAATTCGTATTTTTCACATATAAGTCCAACATTGGATAATAATCTAACAATATCCCATTTAGGCTATATGTGTGACCTTATAACCACGAATTGAAAAATAACCAAATGAGCTCAATATTTTTGTCATTATAAAATGTATCTATAACCAATTTGGTCTATTAGTCACATTAACATAGGATCAAATTGGCTTTCATCGCATTTCTTAGTAACTAAACATTCAGTGGTCACATAAGTATATATAACCAAATGATATAGACTAAGATGTGGATGTGTAGCATAGAAATGCCAAGTAATGCATGTTAACATGCCTATTTCCAACTGGTTCAATTTAAAACTTTAGTGAGATAAAATCATAAACAAAACATAAAGGAACCAAAGCACAACTTTATACTAAAACTTTATGTCCATAAGCCAAAACAAAGCATCTAAACATAGAGCAAACAAAGTAGCGCTGTAATCCTCTGAATTTTTTAAAAAGCCTATAATTTAATAAATAACTTTTATTTGGGATAAATTAGCCTTTAAATCTATTTATTTTAATTATTTTATGGATTTTTGAGTAAATAAAATTGGGTATAAATATTTAATAAATTAAAATAAATATTTTGTTATTTTATCACACTCTTATTATTTAAATAAATGTTCAAACCATTATTTTACTAAAATCATCCTTTTTAAACCCTTATATTTTAATTATATTAAATTAAATTATTGAATAAATTTATTACCCAAAAATATTATATTGTATTATTTAATAAATTAAACTATTTTATTTAATACTATTTTCCTTTTCTTTTCCCCTTTTCCTTCTCCTTTTTCTTCTTTTTCTCTTCTCTTTCTTTTTCTTCTTCTTTGGGCCGCCGCTGGCCTGGCCTGCCCTTCCTCTCCCTGGCGTGTGGGCCCCTGGCCCATTTTCTCCTCCCCTCCACGTGAGCCGGCCGCCTCCCTCTTCTTTCCTTCCTTTCTCCCCGACCATGCCGACCTGATCCTTCTTTCCCTTCGGCCGATCTGCACGCCCGACACACCCAGCTCCCCTCCCCTTTCTTCTTCCCTTCTTCTTTTCCTCTTTCCTTGGCGAGAATCCCGGCCATCCTCTACCATTTTCGCCACCCAAACTACAACCCCCTCTCCCCATTGACCTCCCCTTATCTCCCTCTCTCTCCCTCTCATCGTTTTCCTACCATACCGGCCCCACCATATCTCCCTCTCCCTCTCCCTGCCATTACCATATCCCTTCTCCCTCTCCCTGCAACTCCCATTTCCCTACCACCTACCGCTACCCCTCGAGCTCCCTATCCCCTCCCTTCTCTTCCTCTTCTATTTCTTCCTCCTTCCCTGCCTCATTCTGCATTTGTTTCCCGAACTCTCCCTGCTCCCTGACCCTCTTTTCTTCCTTTCTTCTCCTCCCTTCTCTCACCCTGTTTTTGGCTTCGCCACTTGGCTCCGCCGCTTCCGCCGCCTCATCAGCCACCTGTACCACCTCCTACCACCCTCTACCTCACCCCGACCGATCACAACACCCTTTGAGCTACCCCTCATCCTTCTTCCTCCTCCCATCTTCTTTTCTCTTCTTCTTCTCCCTTCTCAGCAGCCACCATATACCACCCTGATCCGCCACTTCTGCCACCGTTTGAGCCACCACATTAATCCTTGCAACCCCCTCTACCACCCCCAATCCTCGTTTTCCCAAAAACACCACCCGAAAGCCTCCATTTTCCCTCCCCCTTTTCCTTCCTCACCAGCCCCCATCTCAACCTCCCTCCTTGGCCGCCACCTTTGCAGCCTCGCTGCCACCGCCTCCGTTGCCCTTAGTCACCCTCAACCCATCCCCAACCACCACTTACACCCCCTCTCCACCTCTACACCCTTCCCTTACCCTAAATCCTCCCCTAACCACCAACCCGAAAACACCACTCCCTCATCCCATTCTTGCCACCTTCGAGCCTTCCTCCTCATTTCCTAGCATGCAACTCATGCTGCATGAGCAGGATGAGCTGCTACCTTTGTTGATTGATTTGGGTGATAAATTTTAAGGTATAATAATATTTAATTTAAGTATTTGATTAATTAAGTGTTATAAAGCCTTATACTTTGATTATTATTATTATTTTTAGGTATTGGCTTTGATAATCAAAGCTTGAACCTTTAATCGAAATACCAGTAAGGTTCATTTTTGTGGGAATCGAGGTAACTGTTAAATCCCACTTAAATGCATGGATTAACATATGTTAGCACATTAGGATTTTCAATGTATTATTATACTTGATATATGTTGTTTAATATGATATATATGGTTTCTTGTGTTGATTGATGAAAAGGAAGTATGATAGATTATGTGCTATGTTTGGAGATATTGTTAAAGGTAGGAGTTGGTTATTAATGAAAATGTTAAGTATTAGCCATGTTGTATTATGCTATTGCGATCTTAATGCATGATTAATATTTTGTGAGCCTTAGGGGATTTTAGTAAGGTATCTTGTACAAGAATATGGCCTAATATATATATAGGTGCTAATAATGTTATATTAATTATAAGAGTTGTGGATGAGGTGTTAACATTAATATTTTATGTAGTAATAATAATGATTTAATACAAGTGGTGTACTAAGGGGCAGAATGGTGATTCTTAATTAAAAAGGGTATTATGGTAATTTTGGAGGCAAGGGTAAAATGGTAAATTTGTTAGTAAAAGGATAAAATGGTAATTTTGGAAGTAAGGGGTAAAATGGTAATTTCATAATTAAAGGGGGAAAAATAGTAATTTTGTAATTAAAGGGCAAAATGGTAATTTTGTGATTAAGGGGTAAAATGGTAATTTTGTGATTAAAGGGAAAAATGGTAATTTTATAATAAAAGGGGCAAAATGGTAATTTTATAAGTGAAAGGGTGTTATGGTAATTTTTGGAAGTTAAGGGGTAAAATTGTAAATTTGAAAGTAAAGGGGTAAACTGGTAATTTGGTAAATGAAAGGGGTAAAAGTGGAAATTAGAAAGGAGTAACTTGGTAATTATAATAATTGAGAAGGGTAAAATAATAATTTAAATAACTAAAGGGTAATTTGATAATTTAATAATGGAGAAGGGTAAAATGGTAAATATGATAATAGAGAAGGACAATTTGGTAATTTAAACAACTAGAGGGTAATTTGGTAATTTTGATAATGGAGTAAGGTAGTTTGGTAATTATGATAGTAGAGAAGGGTAATTTGATAATTTAAATAACTAAAGGGTAATTTGGTAATTTTGATAATGGATAAGGGTAGTTTGGTAATTATGATCACATAAAAGGGTAATTCAGTAATTTAACCAACTAAAGGGCAATTTGGTAATTTTAATAATGGAGAAGGGTAGTTTGGTAATTATGATCACAAAGAAGGACAATTTGGTAATTTAACCGACTAAAGGGGTAATTTGTTAATTAGGATAACAGAGAAGGGTAATTTGGTAATTTGACCAACTCAAGGGCAATTTATTAATTATAATAAAGGAAAAAGGACAAAATGGTAATATAACCAACCAAATGAAAAATATATTAAGTGCAATAATTATGAAGGGGGATTAGTGACCTAATAAGTATGGGAGATAACTTCGTAACCTAAATCGAGTAAGGGGTAACTTGATAATTATGTAACAGGGAGGGTAATATGGTAATTTGTCAAGTAAGGAAGGGATGACTTAGCAATTATATAAGTAAGGGGTAAATGAGTAATTTGCATATAACATGTCGTTGTGATTATGAAATTTCGTAATATGACTCAAATAACATTGATTAGCGAGGTAAGAGTATTTGATAATTAGTAAGAATCACGAGAACGAATTCTAATTTGAAATTAGATGAGATTAGGATGGCTTTAATGATTCTTCTGTGTTACCTTGGACAACCATTTGAATAAGAAATATTTGATGATATCCGAACCATTAAAAGTGAATAATTATATGATTGTTGTGCTTCTGTGATCACCCTTAATTAAGACACTAATACTTAAAGTGAAAGACCTCGAGATCGGGAATGGTTGCTCTTTAGGGGTCACTACCTTAAAGACGTGGTTTAGCCCACGATTATTCTGGTTTTTGTTGGTGTGCCTTTGTGCCCCAGCCAGACCCTATATCTACTCTATCTAGCTCTACAAACCTAGTTAGGGGGTATGCATACTTATGGATTAGGTGTCCTTGTCGGTAGGGTACTAAGTTAGCTTTATGAACCAGTACGACCATGGTACCTTTGCGTCCCTGGGTTGATAGTTGAAGGGTACTGAGTAGCTTTTATACACCAGTATGACCGGTGCACCTTTGTGTCCCGGGATCTTGATTTCCCTATCAAGGCAAATAAATGGAATTGACGTGCTGATTAAAAAGGGAAAAACACTAATCGTTAAAGTGAAAGATTAATGAGTCGGACCCAGTTGAATTATATTATGAGTACCGATCCACCGGATATAATAGTGGCTTAGGATGTTTTGCCTTAGATGATTTTTATGAGTACTGATCCACCGGATATAATAGTGGCCTAGGATGTTTTACCCTGGATGATGTATATTTATATTCCGATCCACCAGCCAGAATGATGGGGGTCCCGAGCTCAATAAATTTGATTTGGCTGTGAATAAATTATGGAAGAATACTAATCACTTATAGTGGAATACCATGTGAGTCGGGGCCAGACCAGTCCACCGACGAATAATAGTGGGGTTCCCTCACTCACACGAATAATTATAATCCGATATGATTGATAATGATGGACTAAGGGCTTAAGGCCTAGAAGTATCGATTGTTCTCTATGGCCTATTAATATCTGATTGATTTGTTAAGTATGTGGTTGTATAAACGTGGACATTCAGTATTTACCTTTCATTAAGTATGTATGTAGTATTTTGTGTTGCATTACGGGCCTGCTGTTAAGTGTGATTTAAAGGGTTACTCAGTACCGTAGTACTGAAGGGTTCCATTCTTGGGGCCCCTGCCTATTTAATGGGCAGTGTCCCTTGCAGGTCGTTCTCAGGTGCTATTCAAGTGGGCTCTCGGGAAATAGTATAAGGTACTATCCGGTAAACCCTAGGGTTGTACTCTTTTACCTTTAAAATTTATGGTTTCAACGTATTTGTTGATTTGTAACCACCAGTGGTGTATTATACTCTCATAAACTGTTTTAATGCGCTACTATGATTTAATCATTGGTTTGAGTTTCTTGTAAGTTGTATTTTTCTCTTTTAGCCTTAGCACTTGGTACTGGAACGGTAGGAGTGAATCGGTCAGGTACTAAGTGTGGCGGTAATATCCCCAGAATTCACAATTTATTATTTTGCTTCCTCTAATTTTCTTTTAATTAAACGAAAATTTTCAGTAGTGAATTTTGGGAGTGTTACAAGCACACTTCCACTAAAACTAAACATTATCAGCTAACATAACACCTATATGAGCCACATGCTCGAGAAACTATTTGGGTGATAAAACTTTAATGAGTGGATCCGCTATCATGGAGTCTATACTCATGTGCTCTATAGACAACTCTTATTTATGTACTTTCTCTTTAATGACCAAGTATTTAATATTGATACTCTTTGATTTCTAGAACTTAGGTTGTTATTGGAATACTAAGCTGCAACCTTATTATCACTAACATCTTAAGTGGTCTTTCAATACCGTCGACTATACACAACCTCATGACAAAAATTCATAGCTATATGTTGCAAGAGGAAGCCATATAACACGCTAGAAATTCTACTATCATAGTCGAAGAGGCCACAACTATATGCTTAGTACTTTTGTAAGAAACAACATCCACTTTAGCGACATATTGTGTCAATTAGTCTATCTGTTTATATTAGATGTCCAATTATTTAAATAAATTGATTCCTTAATTTAATTCATAAATTTGAACCTGTATTATTAGAACCAACTTTATGTAGACTTAATATCTGCAAAATATTAAATATAACCTTATTAGCATTACAAAAAAATCAATGCTAAATAACACACATAAAATGATCATACACTAATTTATTATATTAGAATAAAATAAATATCTAATTAATTATTAATGTCAAATATATTTAATTAATATTATTATTCAAATAATATAAAATTAATGAATGCCAAATTTATAACCCAAAAGTACCAAAATTATTCAAAGTTGAGCTATGACAACCCAAAATGGTCAAACTCGACCTAAGTCGTCCCAACAAAAATTAGCCCAATCGCTTAAAAGAAACGCAAGCCATAAAAGCCTAAAGGAATATTTAAAATGGGTTGTCCACAAGTAAAAGAGAAAGGAATTAGCAAAGCTAGTTAGGTGCTCCTCCTCCATTGGCTTGTTTCATGTTTAAAACTCAGACTCAACCAAATGGATTGTTTATGTAATTTACAAAATTAGCCCTCATTAATCAAACCCTAATCTAACTTTAATCATTCTTCTACCTATCGTCTAGCCCTCCAGCACCTATAACTACTTACGTCGCCCATTACCAGTTGAAGTTGTAGTGCCATTTGCCATCCATATATGTTTGTCATCCATCGACCACCAATAGTGGCCAACACGATCGCCAATGTAGTTGTTAAGCCATCCAAGACGTAAATGAAGACGACCAATCTGAAGCCTAATGATGTTTGACAATAACAAATGAATGATGGAGAAATCCCACATAATAATAATAATAATAATAATAATAATAATAATAATAATAATAATAATAATAATAATAATAATAATAATAAGACAAGAAGAATGAGGGCGAAATTGACGTTAACAATCATTCACTCATAATCGGTCGAAATCAGCGATGAACAGGGTGAAGGGGTTGCAACAAACGAACAACAATGATAAAATGCCCATACAAGTATCGTATACGGAGCTAAATTTTTGTATTGTACTCAGTATTGTACAAGAAGATTAAGTTTTTAATCTTGATAAATTAAGCATACAAGTTTTGATACTAATTGATAGAAAAATTAATCCATAGATCCAACAAGATTATATATCAATTCATTAACATTCATACATAAAAGTAATGTGAAAGTATATCCGACTCCATAATGCTGATATGATCGTATACCGATGGATCATGATGATAATAAGCATATTAGCGATACTGTAATCTTTTTAATCAGATACATGATCGTTAGTTTCTATTAACTGAAGATAATTGAATATAACAAAGTGTTATGCAACTTACAGACCACAACTGTATATATAAATAAATAATCAATCTGTTATCTATTGAATTATTTTAGTTTGATCCATTAATAATTTTAAATATTTAAATTTTCTATACAAATGAATGCACATTCAATTAGATATATTAAATATAAATAATTTATATGCAAAAATAATTACTACTATATAATTTTCATTTATATAATAATTCATAATTTGTCTCTTTTACTTATAAGTGGAATTTTAGATTAAAACCCAAACCCAGGATTCTTCGGTCCTGAATGAGAGTTGATTGAGTCGGGCAAATTAATTTTGGCGGCGTTCTTTTCAATCGTCCTGCTAGAATCTTCGCAATGATTTTGTACGAACACCTCGCCGTGCTAATCGGGCAATACTCGGTGATGCATGTTGACGGGCTGCGATTTTTCTTGGTACCAAAGAGATGAACGTGGAATTCAAACGGGGCGATAGGACACCTGTCCGCCAGAAGTCTTGGACCAGCCAGAAGTTGTCATCCTTTATGGGGTCCCAACTCTCAAGTAGCTTTAATGAAAGAAAAATTAAAACCGTCTAGCCCAGGGGCCTTGTTGCTATTCACATGACGCCATCGCTTGTTGAATTTCTGTAAGAGATAATGGTTCTGACAAAGTGATAAGTGAAGCAGCATTTTCCACAATCAATCTCTTAAAATCCAACCCTTGTAAATCCGTAAGGTTTCCTCATAAGCATGCTCAAAGCCTGAAAGTATGGGAAAACTTCTTTTATTTCCTGTTGCTGCGTTTTAAGTGGAGTTCCCAATCACTATTTTCTCCATTGTGTTCTCTCGTCTTGTTGCCGATGGGCAAACATGAAAGAACCGTGTGAGTTTGGCCACCCTCTCTCAACCACCGACATCAAGAATTTTGCACCCATACTATAGGGATTCAAGTCTTTTTGTGCCATGTCCGCAATTAAGCCTGATTCCGTATCCTCTTCTGAATTTGCTCCGAACTCAATACCCCGATCTGGCTATGCAAATCGGTGCTATGTATGAGATTTTCTGCTGCATATCCCACAAAGGAGGCATCTTTAATTCGAGGTTTTCGGTGTTTGCTTCACATTTTTTAGTTTCATCGCAACCGAGTTAACCCCTTGAGTCGACCGCCGTGCTTTCCCTATCAGTCCGGCGAAGCTCGGATGAGTGGTCCAGCGGTTCAGAAAGCGAAACGGCTTCGGTCCGAAATCTCTGCCCTTCGAGCATACCTACAAAGGGCAGTGGTCCAAGACGCCTCTCGGGAGAACAGGTAATTTAAGATCCGAAAACTGCTGTAAAAATTCAGGATTTACAAAACATCGATCGACACAGCTCGTAGAGCTGCCCCTAGACCACGTGAATCGGCCGTCGGCTGCTATAAATCTCTTGAGCCGCAGCGTCGCTGACAAAGTTTCTGAAGCGGGATACACCCGTGCTTCCGATCTGCCCACTGCTTCTGTCCGCAGATTCCAAAACCGCGTGGAAGTCCCCTATAAACATTATCTTGACACCGATGTTGAGGCCCATAGATTAACAATATCTCGCCGGACTTCTGTTCTGCTTTCCACTTGACTCGGACCGTAAATATTAACTGCTATTATCCTTCAGTGAAAAATAGCAGGCTTAGAATTTCCACAGAGAGCAACCGTGTGTGGGCAGGCTATTGGCACCTCTGTACTGAATCCATTTTCGTCCCACACGAGCATGAGACGACGGGACTTCCCTTCTTCCATGCTCATGATGACCCGCTTCGTATCATTCCCCTTCCATACGGAATTTGCGACTGATTCCGTATGATCTCCGCCCTTTAAGTATCGTAATTAGTTTTACGTCCCAAATCGAATGTGTACCTCTAAAATAAAATAAAATGAATCCTTTTATTCATGATAGTCCCATAATTATTGAAAACACGAGGTAAATAAATAATCTAACATGCATCTCAATACAATGGTTCCAAAAAGAAAAGAAAAGAAAAGAAAATAGCATGAGAAGAGTGTAATATGATGATAAGTATCAATGATATGCTGCCACCCCGGCCCTGTCCTTTACCCCGACTCGCTAGTAGCTACGCCGACAAGTCATCTTCAGAGCAACCGGTGGATCCGAGAACCTTCCATTCACAATCTGATCAAAGACCCATTTATTGGCAGCTTCTGTATAATGTATGCCATCCCAAATAACCTTAACTGACGGATCTTTACACGACTTAGCAATCAAAACCCCTTCGCGGCTACCATCCCCAACCTTCTCCTTAAACCCACACCGCATGTCATTGTTATAATTATACCTCCCACCGTGCCCGCAGCAGGCAACCAACGGGTGCCGGAACCCATGGTCCTCCGCTTCTGCGATCAACTTGTACTTGACGGCGTAGACGTCGACGTATATCAGCGCAGCATCAGGCAGCTCTTTCCGGAGTCCGATGACGGCTTGCTTCAGGTTTTGGTTGTAGTATTGAGACACGTCGTTGAACGGGGTTGCACATCCGTATCTATCTATTTGGGATGCTCTTATAAGGTAACCGTCTAGCACGTAAGGGAGACAGCCTAATGGTCCTGTGTTATGGATCCAGAACGACCTCCCTCCGGAGTCGTACATCAGCCTTATGGCATCGGTCACTTGGGCTACAACGTCCGTGATATAGGACATGACTTGTTCTGTGGTCATGTTTAGCTTGTATCCGGCCGTAATGTCGTTTTGGCCGATGTCGATTGTATACAATGCACGCGAAAAATGCTCTTCCTTGGGCAGTAAATCCTTAAACACTGCACTTCCTCCTGACAGGTCGAGGAAAAAAAAGCAAGAGCAATGCAAATTATGATTCAATTGAAAAGGGGTCCGGGGTTTCTTAAAATACATAGATATTTACATATATATATATATATATATATATATATAAAGGTCCGTACCTTTTTGATTATGTATTTTTTGAGATCTTGAACGGAAGTCGGAGAATTCAACCGATTGGACGTCTAACGAAATAGGGCTGTACCCACTCTGGGATTTGGTGGTGTTTTGAGGCCGCACGGTCGATCCCGCTGTTGCGAAATTGGCTCCATGACTGAAGTTTGATCCGACCGAGTCAAGATATGCGCTCAAATGTGGCAGGCCTAACCCTTCCGCTGAAACAAGTACCACCTACCATTATTATTAGTTGGTCCAGCACCCGCCATTTATGCTGCCGGGCACAGGTTCGACTCCTATCTACAGTTCAACCCTTATCCACACAGTTCTCAATTTGTGAACATCCTACAACATCTATCTATTGCAGCACACCTAATTAATAAATCACCGTACTTATCTAAGGGCAGGCCGGGGAATCAAACAGCATAAAGAATGAGGGAGCGAGCTTTTTCTTTCTTACCTATGAAGTCGATGATGAGGCGACCATCGCAGTAGCGACCAGCTGGGGCGTGAAAAAATGTCACCCCATTAGGGAACGGGGCTTGCCCAAACACCGCTGAGAGACCGCCGGTGTCGGAGTTGGAATCTCCGAAGTTGAAAATTGCTGGGAATTCACAGTCGCTCGAACCCGAACAGAGATTTAGTGGAGATAGCAGCAGCACCGCCGCCGATATTGCGGAGAAAACGACCCATTCTGCGCCTCTCTGACCCTCCATTGATATGGGAAGAAACCTTCGATTTGCTTACGGGCGTTGTTCTGGAGATCCAAGGAGGTCGGGAAATGTGGTGACTTGGAGAGATTTACTGAACTAGTGGTAGCGTATATAATGCTTATGTCAATTTAATGGGACAAATTTTGAATTTCTTTGCACGTTATCTTTTCCTCTTAAATAAAGACTAAGAGCTAAAGATGACTCGGATCTCCAGTTCATAATTAAAGTTCAAAGACGCCGGTACATGCACAGCTTGTTTGACGCAAGTTTTTGTCTTTATATACATATATAAATAGTACTCATATTCTTGTTAAATGCATTAGTGTTCGTATTAAATAAGTATCTTAGTACTAATCTAGTGGCTTACCGTGACATTACCCACCTTCCAATTAAATGCGTTACTGTTTCCCCTCCTCACTCATGCATGCCCGGGTATGACAATTTTAGGCAGTCTCGCATCTTGGGGACCGATATGACGGGGTGGGATGCGGATGAACCACGCAAAAAATGAAGCCCCCCCCTCCTTTTTTTTCCTCCATGGCTCCAAAGCCATGTCGTTTTGGATTGCTTATCATTGTCTTTGTTATGGGTAACTAATTTGCCGCTCGATCTTTAAGCATTCAAATTGTTCCTAGGCCAACCGCCTCCCTTCACCTGTCGTCGAGCTAAGCCACCGCCACCAACTACCACCAATTTCTTGAGTCTTCATCACTGTTCGTGTTCCTTGCTCAGTGTCAAGCTGTTGTACTCACTCCTAGCGCTCAAACCGTCGAGGCCGGAGGGCAAGTTCAGGACCTTCGGGCTTCACTTATTGGTAGTTTTGTAAATGCATAGCTACTATCGATGTGTTCTGTTTTACTATTGAGCTGTGAATCATGGTTCTGTTCAGGCGTTGGTGTTTGGTTGTGAGTGAGCATTTGTTTGTCATCCCATGTGCTGCTAGTTTTGTATATGACTGTGGGATCGTGCTGCTCAGTTTGCTAATTGTTGTGGTGTCGTTTTGCTGACTTGCTGTACCCTGGTGCTCTGTCGGTTGTATTATCGGCACAACCAGATTTGATTATTGGTATTTTGCTAGTACTTCATCACTAAATTGCCATGGCTTTTAGTGATTCTGCTAGTGCTAGCGTAAGGCGATTATCCTCTTTTAGATTTATATCATTAGAGGGGAAATGACTAGTGGAGGAGGAACTATTTTATGGACTTTGTAATAAAAAAAAGCAGCTATATATGAGTAAGTGCTCATCTATCGAATATTCCTAGTAAAAGTATTGTAACTTTTAAGAACATGAGGATGAACGATAAGACTAAGTGTTCATTTGGTACGGAGTAGTAGGGGTAAAAAAAGTATACATATATTTTATATATCTTATATAATTTATTTAAAATTGAATATTTATATTCTAATAAATACCCATTTTAGATTTTAGTTTGATCTAAAATGGGTATTTCATTAAAAATATATTTATTATTATTAAATACTTAATATAAAAGATATAAAATAGAGGAAAATTTTTTCCGCTCCTATTACCCCAATACCAAACAAGCACTAAGAGGTAAAACTTAGAAAAAAAAAAGTTGTGAAAACAGTCGAAGAGATACTATCAAAGGACATACCTTCACCTCGATCAAGTGATTCTAAATCGAGAATAGATGTGCCTTTTTTGAAAAGGAAATGACTTAATGAGAAAATCCTTATAGTGAAAGCCTTTAATAATCAAGAGGGCTCTCAATTAGATACATTGATTACTAAGTTGTTTTATATAGGTGGCATTCCATTTTTTGCAAGAAATGTATTTTTTTAATGCAAAATTTTAATTTTACTTCTAACTAAAATTTACCTACTTATAGTGCACCAATTTCTAATCATTTGAGCACAATTTTACTTCAAGTAGAAAATGCAAACCAGGGTTAGTCTTAGATAAATTAGGGCCCTAGCCTATATTCGTACATGAATTAAATAATTTTTAATAACCACTCTAATTGTTATCAAAAAATAATATAAAATTATATTATTTTAGTATCATAACATTTGATTACATTTTATTATATACCAGGATGTTTCTAAAATTCTAAAGAAAAATCAAATTTTGTTTTAAGAATATATATATAGCAAATATTGTAATTTTATGATATTTTAAAACTATTTTTATACAGAATGCATAATAATATCGATAGTACATAACAATATTAAATAATAAAAAAGAGCAATAAATAATAGTTTTGGCTAATCAAATAATAAATAAATAAGAAACACAACAATATAAATATATTAAAAAATTGCAAGAATCTTAATTATATATATATATATATATATATATATATATATATATATATATATTATAATATTAATTGCTGTAGCCTTCATATACTTGGGGCCTTAGGCTTTAGCCTAGTTGGCTTAAGCCTAAGGTCGGGCCTGATGCAAACATAGAGAGGTTATTAGAACTAATTATGAAGATATGGACGGAAAATGGTGTTATTATTGTGTCTGATGGTTGGAGTGACGCACAAAGCATAACATTGATAAATTTTATTACAATTAGTGATACGTGTCCTATGTTTTTAAAGGTCATCGATGCTTCAGGTGAGATCAAAGACACACTTTTTTGGGTTTTTAAAAGAAGTCTTTGAGGTGGTGGGTTATTAGAATGTAGTATAAGTCATCACTTATAATGCTTTGAATTATGAAGAGGTTGGTGAGATCATTGAGCTAATATATCCTGATATTTATTAGACTCCTTCGTGTTCACCATACTCTTAATTTTACATTAAAAAATATTTATAGTGCAAAAAATGTAGAGAACAATCTTGATACATATGAAGAGTGCCATTTGGATAACTAAGATTCATGGAGATGTGCAAATCAAGAATTTTATAATGATGCATTACATGAGATTAATAATCTTCAATAGATTTTCTACTTTGAAGTTGTTTGAAATTGCTGAAGCTTGTTTTACTCAAGTTGTTGTCACTTTAAAGAGAATGAATATGATAAAATAGTCTTTAAGCTATGGTGATTAGTGAAGAATAGTTATCTTATAGAGCTGATAATGTTGGTAAAGCAAGGTTTGTGAAGGACAAACTTCTTGATGATTTATGATAGGATTAAGTTTATTACATTCTTGAGTTCACATGACCTATGTATCATATGATTAAGGAGTGTGATGCTAATAAACTACCTCCTTATCTTGTTTATGAAATGCAATATACAATAATTGATAAAGTGAGAAATGCCATTTAAAAATATGAATGTAGGGAGATTGGAGAAGTGTCTTCTTTCTTTAATGTGGTATATGGCATATTCATAGCTCGTTGGATTAAAAGTTATACACCTTTTCATTGCCTGGCATACTCATTGAACCTAAGGTAACCTTCACTCTCTAACTCTCTAACCTATATAAAATGATCTTTTGTTTTCTCAATTTGACAATTATTGATTTTCTCATTTGAATGAAGGTATTATGTAATGCTTGCTTAGATGTTAAGTCAACTAGAGTTGTTCCTTCCAGAGATGAAGAGGTTTGTATTGGAAGAACTAAGTGTTTTAGAAGACTTTTTCCTATCTAAGAAGATCGTTCAAAAATAAATTTGGAGTTTGCTAACTTTATAGTGAAGCATGGCCCATCTAGAGAATTTGACTATCTTTATGATAGAGATACTCTTGATCCAAAGGCTTACTGTGGGGGATGGGGGAAGGGAGGGGGTTCATAGCTCATGTACACCATTGCTTCAAGTTATTTGTCTTAAAATTTTTGGTTAATTATTATCTTCTTCATGTAGTGAAAATAATAGGAGTTTGTATGGTTTCATTCATTTTATGAAGAGGAATAGATTACTTCATATATATGCTAAATATTTGGTGTTTGTTCATAACAATCACCACCTTCTATCAAAAAGACTCATGGAATACAAACAACAAAAACGATGATGTAGGAAATCATTGGTGATGACTTAGGTTATGTCTAAGAACTTGGATTGCTTTATATTGCATCCCTTTCTCTTAATGAATCCTAGTTAGAGGTGGTTATTTCTTATGAAAAAAATCTTGATGGGGATTCAACTAATGAAGGATTGCAAAGTTGATGAACATTAAATCTAGGTATTTTGAGTTTATGGTTGTTAGGAGTTTTGTGTGAGATTAAGATTTGTGTTTTGGTTATGTAAACTTTAAATGCCTATTTATGATTATGTTTTTGTGGTTATGTAAACTTTTGATTTCTATTCATGCCTAAATTGATAACTTATATATATATATATATATATATATATATATATATATATATATATATATATATATATATCATCATCATCATCATTTCCTCCCCTCTTTGCTTCCTTATTTTTCAAGATTGACATTTCTATGTCTCTAGCTAGTCTTGTCTTTGTCCTCGTGTATCACTGCCCTCCTCCGTTTGTATACTTTCCTAAGGTGTGGTTGCTAAAGAGTTTAGCAACACTCTTTTAGCATCCTTTATAAGTCTTAATCATATTTGCTTGTTGTTATGAATATAAGCAACGTGATGTGTTTGATGAAGTATGAGGTTATGGACATAAATTATTAATGATTCACATGTAAAACTGAAATAGGAATTTATGTGAACAACCTTAAGATGGCCTCCGAGGTAGGGTCGTATAGTAGATGTCTTTCTTGTAATTTTTATGGTGTTATCCATCTTAGTGCAATAATGTATTTCATGTTTTCTATTGGTCTTTTTGCCTTAAGAAAGGTCTATCTTTTTAATTTATAGATGACTTACGAGCCCTATATGGAGTGTGTATATTTAAGGAATTAGGGTACTGAGTAGTTTTTGTAGATACCTTGTGTCTATGTGCTCTTTACGATTACTTCATGGGTGTCTTGAGTCTCAGTGCACTTAATAATTATTTTGTATGATGCTATCTGTCTCTGTGTGGTAGTATATTTATGGGTATCTTATAACCTATGTGCTCTATGGATGATTATTTCGTAGGTAACCCAAAGCCCCTATTTTGGTAGCTAACTCCTTTACAATGGTTTTGATAATTTTCCTTGCGGTTCTTTCTTTTTCTTGGAACATATGTAAGTTTCTTTCCTCCTAAATATGGTAGTTAGCGACAACAAACATGAATATGAGGAACACTATTCAACTTTGTGGTCCTCTACCTTCCCTTAGCATCCAGTGTATGACATTTGGGAGATATTTAGCATGATGAGAACATCCAAAACCTTCCATAAAAGAACTCCATATTGTATAAGCAAACTCACACTAGAATAGCATATGCTTACTTGTCTCTATTTTGTTCTTACATAGCATGCATGCTTCATCTACTTCAAATCCCATATATTTTATCATGTCCTTAGTGAACAAGCGTATATGGCACACAAGTCATAGATGAAACTTATGTCTTTGGTCCTTTCCGAGGATGGCTATAGCATTGGCAAACTTATGTCTTTCCACACAATTTTATGCCAAGGAATAAGATTTCCTTTGGGTCTAATTAGTTCATAGCATTTGCCAATGCTATAGCCATCCTTGGAAAGGACCAAAGACATAGAGTAATCATCTGAACATGATAACTATAATGCATTGTATGGAATCTTAGGGAATTTAAACTCACATCATAGTTTGTGGTTATTCAATTAACCGAACTATGACACTATATGTAATCTAAGTTACATCTTAAGCATAACAAACTTTAACTTGCAGTTTCTAATGCCCATTGATGAAAATAACCATAAAATCTAACAATTTGTATAATACTAACCTCTTGATGAAGATGCAACTATGAGTTTCGTAAGTGGTAGACTTTTTAAGCCCATTTCTCCTCTTTGGTCCTTTTTTTTTTCATGTCTTAGAATATGATGGTTTTTTCTTTCTTTCTAAGGCTATGCTTGGAATGGCCGTAAAGGCCCCTAAAAAATACGGGAGAAATTATTTTCCCTCTTATATCTTTTTGGTATAAGTAAAACTCTTTACTTGTGTAAAATTTTTATGTCGGCTGAGGGAAAATAATTTTCCTTTTCAACTCACGGGTAACATTCTTATATCCCGATGCTCCTTAGCTTCCCTATTCACTTCCTCCCTCTCAAAACCTGCGAAGCCTGCCTCTCAAAGCTGCCTGTCGAAGCACTCGACCGACAACCATTATTATAAAGACTTCGTCCTCCACGGTCACGCCGTCGATCCACTCGACCGACAGCCATTGTCATCCACGTCGGTTACTATACTGTCCGTCGTCAACAACTACGATGATTACTACAATGATGACGCGGCCGAGGATGACGGCAGTAGCTCCTCCTCCTCTAATGTTACCCGCAAAGACTGTGAAGAGAAGAAGGCTGGCCTCAAAGTAGCCAACTATTCTTACATTATGCCGGAAAGGCATCGCTCTATGAAGTGGTTCCGGGAACGATACATGTATTATTCGTACTGTTACGACACGGTTCGGTACTCGACCCCACCTCCGAAGTGTGTGATTATGCCGTTGGAATAGGTGAGGTTCAAGGAGATAGAAAGGTTGAAGTTTGGAACTATTCCTAGGAGTCGAAGTCCGAGGAGGAAGAGGGGCAGGGGGCGGCGACCGGTAGTTCATAGTCATTATAATAGGGTGGTGGAAGAACACAAGTCTGATATTTGAGGAGGAGGATCGAGAACTATTTGAGGAGCCATATATATATATATGTGTGTGTGTGTGTGTGTGTGATTAGAATCGGCGGGTTTGGTTCACGTAAATGGTTAATCAATAAGTAATTATATGGCTGGTTGGTTTATAATTATATGGTATTATAATTATCTTAGGATGTTATTGGATGAATTTTAGGTCTTGAAAATGCTTTTATTATCTATTAGATGGATTGAAGTAAATTTTTTTTTATTAGATGAACTTTGTAGAGTTTTATTATGTTATTTTGAATACTTGTTATCTTTTTAGCTATTGGATATTTAGTATGTGAATTTATTTTAAGTATCGTGTTTTAAATATTGTTGCGATATATCTCGATTAGTTTCTTTCATAGTTTTTTTTAGTTATTGTAATATGTTATTTAGATTTATAAATATTTAAATTAAAAAATGTAATATATTAAATTTTTATTTATGTAATAAATAATTATTTATATCTAATAAAAATATTAATAATTTTTAATGCAAATAAAGTAAAATAAAATATTATTCTAACATAAGTGTTTCCTCTCAAACCAAATATAAGAAAAATATTCCCTTGAATAATTTATCTTTACATACCAAAGAAGAATGGTGGATCAATTTCTCCCATTAATCATTTCTGCTTAATCCATTCCCCACGTCCCAAGCATAACTTAAGGAGCATAATGATCGGGTAGGGACAACTTTTAATCCATTTTGCTCATCAAGTAACCTATAACGTCATTAGTCAACTGCTAGGATTTTACTTCATATTTAATTAATAAGTTATAATTATCCTTTGATAACCGCTTGACCCCAAATAGGTCACATGCACGTGATTTGATGCGTAGAGGTAGGGTGGGCATGGTCATGAAGAGCTAGATTTGACTTTGGCAATCTAGAGTAGGATTATCTATATTTGAGAGTCGAATAAACATAATAACATATTTCAATTCAGATTATTGTGAGAGGAAAAAACAAGGATGGGTTGTATAGGACTTAAGATAGGGGCATCTGTCAACCGGTGAAATCCCATAACATTTTGTATCGATCCCTCTTCATTGCTTTCCACATTACTTTTGCTCCGGATCAAAATTAGGAAACAACCAAGGAACTCATGCAATACGCAGGACACTAACAAATGAACTTCTACAATTTCTTTGGCAAGAAGGTGTTTTGTTAGTCGGAAATCAGGGATCTGAGTTTCATACTGATTTTTGGTTAAGGGGTGTTAGATGAAATATTATATTGATTTTATTTATTTTGGTTAAGGGGTGTCCTGATTTAAAAAAAAAAAAACAACTAAAAAAATTGACGATGCATGTTAGAGGAAATCTTATCCATTAAAATATAAACGAACTGTTTATTTAACTATTTTATTTTTTTATAATATTATAAATCCATTATTAGCCCAATCACGTCTGAAATTAAACAAATATATTTGTGTTAACCTCGATGCCTGGATATACATTAATTCATGCATACTTAGAAAACGATGGCAAAGAGATCACACACTTGCTCGACCTCCTTCACCTCGAGCACACGCGACGCGAGAGCATATTCCTCTTACGTCAATATGGGAATAATAAAACACGTACGACAATTTCTACGTCATGGGAATAATTTCTCCGAAGACAGCATCATCAAACGAATATTTTACGCGGAAGTTCGAGGCGAGAGAGGGTGACTGGAGACGCTTAATTCCGGCAGGCGGAGTGCAAGGGAGTGGGAGGATAAGAATACGAGCCGTCGACGATGCGATCGAAGATCCATTTATTAGCCGCTTCGGTGTAATGGACTCCGTCCCAGTTAATCCTGACCGTCGGATCAGTGCACGATTTACCCAATACAACCTCTTTCCCTGCGACCTTGACCTTGGCTCCGCAGCCAATGTGCCTGTTGTAGTTATACTTGCCGCCGTGTCCGCAGCAAGCTTTTAGAGGATCTTCGAAACCTGTCGGAGGTTTAGTTAATTTAGAATCACGGTCAGTAAAGGGGAGGAAGAAGAGAAATAAATGATTATCCATACAAGAGAAATGACTATATATATATATATATATACTGACCATGTTTGTGAGCTTGGCTGATGAGATCATACTTGACAGAGTAGACGTCAACATACGTAATAGCTGCTCGTGGGAGGTCCGTTCTGAGTCGGGCTACGGTCTCATTTAATTTAACGTTGAAGTATTGGGCGACCTCATTGAATGGGGCAGCACACCCAACACGGTCCACTTGGCTGGCCTTGATTAACAAACGGTCCATTATGTAAGGAAGACATCCGACTGGGCCTGTGTTGTGTATCCAAAAGTACCTTCCACCTTGACCGTATATATCCTGCCTAACACAAACATTCGAACATAAGCAAGTCGTGTTATTACTTACTACTATTACTATTACAATTACAATTACCTCGGGTGAGAGTCATGAGACTGACCTTGACGGTAGACGAAAACTGATTCAATAAATCAGGAACATACTCCCTAACTTGATCGGTGGACATATTGACGAAGTAGCCGGCCGTCAGATCATTCTGTCCGATATCGAACGTGTACAGGGCCCTGGAGAAAAACGCCGGCTCCGGGAGAAGTTGTTCGTAAACGCCGCCGGATCGGGAGCGAACGAATTGGGACCGTCGACGGAAATCGTTGAACTGATTCCGCTGGACGTCCAATGAGATCGGGCTAATCCCGCCTTGCTGGAGGGTAGTGTTCGGTGGTCTTATTGTCGACGCCGCCGTAGCGAAGTTTGCCCCGTGACTGAAGTTCGAGCCAACTGCGTCTAGGTATGCGCTCAGGTACGGTTTCCCCAAGCTCTTTGCTACAAGTAATGAATGAGGTCAGTTTTAACCGCACCACGCTCTTTCATGTAGGACGCAGAAAGTGTGCGCCAAACGTATATAGGAGTATTTGAATTAATGGCGTCGAAGATTACCGATAGAGGTGCAGTAGAAATAATTTGGTTACGGTATAAATAGTATAATGATAAAAAAAAAAGTTTAAAAAGTCGCATAATTTCTACAAAAATATATATCTAGGGAACAAAAATATGTCTAGTGAACTTAAAATGTAATTAATTTGTAAATATAATATGGCCTATTTGGTAGGCCATTTATAAAAATTTAATGTAATATAAGGACTGTTAAGTCTTACTCACATCTATAAATATAAGATAAATAATCCGTGATAATATCGCGGACCGATACTGGTGATGAATAATGAAGTGCGATGGCCAAAAACTGATAATCAAAATCAAAAGACGCAAATCGACAATGATAACGTACCGATGAAATCAATGATGAGGCGACCATCGGAGTACCTTCCGGCCGGATGGTGGAAGAAGGTCTCTCCGTGAGGCGGAGGAGCCTGACCGAATACCGCCGACAATCCGCCGGTGTCGGAATTAGAATCTCCGAAGTTGAAGATAGCCGGAAACTCACAAGGCTCTGACGTTGCGCTGCCAGGCGCTTCGTTGCATCGAATCCCATTCAATGGTGATGGTATTAGCGCCACTAATATAACCACTGCCGAAATGTAAACAGCACCGTAACTGGTGTACTTGGAAGAAAAAGAATCCATTTTAGAAGAGCTCATCAACCGAGAAAGAGAGAAGCGATTCGAAGAAATAATTTAAGCGAGGCTGAGCCAAAGGACGAGTGCTTTTGAAAGAGCCCAAGAGAGCGAGAGACCGAGCGCAAGGACGGTAAATATATTGAGCAATAAAAAGGGCAAAAAGGGTTAATCTCGTACATAATTCACATGCTGTGCTATTACGAGAGGCTCTTTGCTTCTGTTTTTGTCGTTTCGGTTCGTGTTCGTTATCTTTTCAAAGTTTCATTTCTGTATTACGTCGTGTCGCTTCGTATCGTTTGTTTTTGTTGGGTTAATCAGTATTTTTCAAGGCAAGGTTACTGAACGCGACCCTTTCAAAAGTGCTACACATGGTCCTTCCCACGCGGCCTAGTCCCCCTCACTAAGCTAGTGGTATCAATGAACAGGATAATGATCACATATTTTCTATCCCTGTTATCCAAGTTTGATTAAAATATTATTCTTTTCAGTTTATTTATATCTATTTATATAATATATAAGGTAACATTTATTAGATTTAGGATAAAACTCATCGAAAAAACCGTTCAGTATTAGATGACGGTTTTAAACTATAGCAATCGTTCATGTGTGTCTATTGACAACGGTGATAGTTTAAAACATTTGTTAGTAGTCTTATATAGACGATAATTTTAGATGACAATTGTCAACCAAAGTCTTATTTATTCTATATTAACCTATAGACAATAGTTTCATACTATAACTATCATCGATATGTGTCTATAAATGGTGGTTTTGTTATACAACTACCATCTAAAACCTTTCATAATTTTCCACGAAGGAATAGATGACAGTGATAGTTTATAACCATCATCTATAGGATTTTTTTTAAATTTACATTGCCCTTACTTACTACACTATTCACAATTCCATGAACACAAAAACTTGCATACCTTCATAACCGATACATAGGCATCACTATTGTGTATCTCATCTCATAATTTAATTTTTTTACACTATATATTTATATCAATTGACCACCACATAAGGTTTAGTATAACATATATATACATCAACCAACCACTCATAACATTAATCAGTTTACATTAAAACTATTTACATCAACTCCTTATATTAATAATAAATACAGAGCAAATAATAGAATTCTCAAACAATATAGGAAATAGTCATAAATTTTATAACAAGGCATTGATCATAAATAAATGTCATTACTATTAACTTGGTCTCTCTATTTCTCATGGGCTTAGTAAGAGCTCTACCATGTGAAAAGAAGAGACTAAGGTAGAAAACAAAGACTTTTCTTGTGGAATCATTGGTTTGGCATCTTCATCATGACCATCAAATGACATACCATCATTAAACCATCAAAGTAATAATTAAATATATAATTTAACAATACATTGATCACAAATAAATGCCATTCACAAATTTAATATACAATTTCAACAATTAAGATATACTTATCAAAATTCACAACATTGAAATATTTTATATTATATTTATATGCATCATTAATCTACGTCACTTTACATTGTGATGTCTTCCTTATTTATTTACAAAGTAAAATTCAAGTACGTAATACCTTTCTTCATGTTCATCCCGCACATAAACATCATCAATATTGGATGATAAAGGTAGGTTCATTTCTATGTTAGCATCCCATTTATTTGATGACAAGATCATGGATCATCGTTTATCTACTAGATTAGTAATATAGAACACCTATTTGGCTAGTTTTAAATAAAAAGGCTAAACACTAGAAAACAAAGGTTATAAAATTTTGGGGTGTTACATATGGTCACATAGAAAAATAAGCGAGAAAAGTAATATGATGTAAGATAATACAGGTTTGGGAAGCCCATTATTAGGTATAATCATAATCTTTATTCTTTTTTACATTGAGTGGAGGGATCCCGCTAATCTTAATTTGATGGAATGGACTAAAGCACCTCTTAGGGTAAAGCGCTCATGAGCCATCGTCCGACGGAATTGACCCAATATATGCCAGGACAATACGCTCTTGACCATTATTGTTAAACTATAGAATGGTTTAAAGCACATATCAAGGTGGAACACATGTGAACCATTATTCTTGTCCGGTGGAATAGACCCAATACCTTGGGCTTGACTTACATAATTTTTCACTCGAAGTGATTAATATCTTATTCATTTTTTTTTCTCAAGATCATATTCTTATTGTATGCTTAGCTCAAGAAGCCTACTATTATTAATACTATGGAGCAGAATAAAGCACCTCTTAGGGAAAAATGATCCTATGGAATGAATACACAACACCTTGGCTCTAGTTCACATGATCTTTAACTTTAAGTGATTGGTGTCTTATTCATGGTCGTATATCTCAAGATCATCATAGACATGCATAAAGTTATGTAATTTACATAATCCATCTTAAAACAATTATTTAAAACCCATAAAACATAACCACGTGAGCACCAATAATTCTCTAAGAAGAAAGACCATATTCCCGATCAGAAATCCTAATTTCATAAGTTAAGCATAACTTCTTCCTTAGTACACATTTTATCACCAAATTTGATATAAATCCTTAAAATATTATTATTGACAACATATCCAAAAAACAAGGTATAAACCCAACATGTTACACATCGATAACAACTTGCCTCTAGAATTACTATTCACAGATCCTACGAAACCCTAATTTCACAAGTTAAGCACAACTTTTTCCATGAGATACATATGTCCACCAATTTTCATACACACTCATAAAATACCAATACTAATAATATATTTGAAAATAAAGGTCTTAATCCAAAATTTTTCACATGCGATAATGACCTTGCCTATATAGTTACTATTTCCAAATTAAACCATTTTTTC
The DNA here is from genome assembly GCA_030549775.1 of Tamarix chinensis. Classification (NCBI taxonomy): domain Eukaryota; kingdom Viridiplantae; phylum Streptophyta; class Magnoliopsida; order Caryophyllales; family Tamaricaceae; genus Tamarix; species Tamarix chinensis. The sequence continues at coordinate 89,167,842 of CM060179.1, forward strand.
ATTTTATTGGACTTAGACCATTCATTATTACTCCAAAAATTCTGCATAATATACTTAAAATAATTTGAGATAATTAACACTTTAACATACCATAGATTTTATATTTAAACTATATAGATTAAATTTCCCTTAAGATAGCTAAAATAATCATATTTTTACAGAAACCTTATGAATCCTAATATGAATGATTTTCAACCTATGACCCATATCCTTATGAAATTCCAAAACAAATTTATACATATACATAAGAGTTATAAACATAGCCTAATTTAGATAAAATATTCGTGCCAACCTTCTTTACCTATAAAACAAGCTTAACTAAAAGATACTCATAAACACATACTTTCATGTATTACTCATTTTTCCATATACACCAATATTATCAACATGAAATTTTCCATAAACAATACCAAACATAATAGTTCATACAAATACACATATTGCACATGAAAGTCCTAGCTACATTATGGATCCTTATCAAAAGCATCTTTGGTATTTAAGCACGTATAACCTAGGAATCCTCCTCTAATGCCATTGGAGAATCACATAAAAGATAAATATATAATAATATTTGAACTTAGGGAAAATAGCCGAAAAACTAACGCAAAGAGGGTGGAAATGGAGATACATGAAAGAAGTAGGAGTGCTTGTGCAAGGAATGGTGCTATGATGGAGGGCATGATGGTTCATGAGATTAAGACCAAGGATGGAGTATGTTAGGGAAAAGTGTGCATAGGTTAGAGGAGTAAGCCATGTGTGAAGGTGTGGGTTGTGAGAGGGATGGCACGATTGTGGTGCATGGGTTGTGCATCTCAACAAAACTGATAGGAGCATATATGCGAAAGGAAAAGGCATGTTTTAGGGTGGTGATGATTGGGTGACAATAAGGGAGGTTGATGAGAATGTGGTTTTTTATTGCTAGGGAAAAGGCAATGGTGTTTGGTGGTTGGTGGTGGTGAGTGGTGTGGTTCGGGAGGCGACGAACAAAGTAAGAAGAAGAAGGAGGAGGAAAGGAGAAAGGGCCAGATGGGATTCTTAATGAAAAATAATGGAAGGGAAAATTGAGAAGAGAATAAAGGGTATTTATAGGATAAAGTGAGGTGAAGGTGTGGGTTGAGGATGGAGGTTTCGAACAATAAAGGGGCTTAGGGGCTTGGCGTGGGGGCTCATACTGTGGGTGGCAATAAAGGGAGTTGGTGGTTATGCATGGCTGGAAAGGGAAAGGAAATGGATAAGGTTGCATATGGGCGGAAAGGGAGTGCATGGATAGAAGGGGAAGGGGGAAGGAGAGGTCGATCGCTAACGAAGAAGGGGATAAAGAAAGGAAAGAAAAAGGGAAAAGGAAATGGGGAAAAGGGAAAATGGGAAGAAAAAGGAAAAAAGAAAAAGGAAAACAAGGGAAAAAAGTTTTGGGATTATGATTTAGATTAGGTTTAAGTTTAAAAATTATGGAATTTTGATAAGAAATCAATCTAACAATCATTTAGGGTTAGGGTTAAACTAAAAAAATATAATTGATCTAAAATTAGAATTAGGATTAGGTTTAAATATCAATTAGTTGAGATTAAGATTAGATAAAATTTTGGGGTATTATAGATTCCTCTGTTGAAAATGAACTAACCCACATTATCTAACCTCTTTGACCGAGTGGATGGTTAAATGCATCATGATAAAAAAAAAAAGATATAGAAAAGTACATATTGTGCTGACATAATATAATCACATCTTTTCCTGCAATGTAACCTCTGAGGGTTAATAACATTATCACAAACTACCTTTATAAAGAAAAAAAACAAGTGATTACATTACGAACACAATTGGGCAAAAAAAAATCAAGTATAGTCAATGACAACAAATCTTAAATGGGAACATGATGAACATGTGATTTCATGCCCACTAACTTCAAATATTTTATTGAAACAAGATTCTTGATGTTTGATGAATGTTTTTTTTTGAAAGCTTTATTCCATTTATCCACTCACACAAAGAAAGATTCTCTTTTTCAAAAAGAGTATAACATTTAGAAGGGAAAAATTATATTCCCCATTTCTTGTGGAAGTAATTATGTTCTTAAATCCATCTTAATGACATCAAACCTAGCTTTAGTGTCATTGGTTAGATTTCTAGTAGTGAAAAAATACAAAAATACTCAAGAGGGGGGTTTGAATTGATCAGTATTAAAACTTATAATATTAAGAAGAAATAAATTTTAACTTCTTATTTAAGATGAAGAAATGTAAGACTTAATCTCTCCTTAGATAGTTGTATGTGTTTTTTTCCCTTAAATACTTAGTTCCTTTCTGTTGACCTCATAGGTTAATAAACATTTTTTTTATGATAATAAACTTAATCATGAATTTGAATTATCTTTTTATGACAATAAACTTAATTATAAATTTGACTTGTTTTGTTAAGTATGCATGTGTATCATAATAAAAACTAAACTATTTAACACTTAACTAAGCAAATGAGTGTTAAGGAGACCAATTGTGCAAATCATATCCCAAGCACAAGCCAAAGATCTATAAGAAAGAAAAAAAATAAGACTTTGGATTCAATTACTTCAATATCCTATATTAAATACACAAACTATGACTAGATAAGTAAGTGTGCTCAGGAAACGAAGACTCAAGCTTCAAGAAGTATGTTACAACCTTAGGTTTTATGTATATATGATTTACATATTGATCACTTAGATTTTTTTTAATATTTTGACATTTCTAATCCTATTTAAAAGTCATTTTAAAATTTATTAAATTGATTCCATGCAATAAAATATTTCCAAGTACTTGTGTAAAAGGTTATCTTAAATTGATTTTTTTTTTCATATAATCTAAGTTGCAAACTTTACCATAAATTCTATATAAATTTTTTTTGCAAATAATATCTCTTTGAAAAGCTTAATATGTCTTATTTATGGAAAAAATATGTCACTTAATTTTGAGTTTTGTAGATCAAGTTATGGTCTTTTTTATAAAGGTGCACAATGATAAAAACTAGTTGACCGATTTACTAGTTTTAAAACCTATGAAAAAGTTTCTAAACCAATCAAATTGTTTTGTAATACCCCAAATTTTAAACTAATGCTAATCCTAAGTAGGTAATATTTTAACCTATTTATAAACCCGGGTAATTGATATATTTATCTTACCCTAATTTCTTATTCCTAAATATAAATATAGACATAATCCTAATCCTAATTCTAAGTAATTAATATTTTAATCTAATATTAACTCTATATGATTAATAAATTAAAACTTTCCTAATTCATTCATCTTAAATTTAAACCTAATGCTAATCCTAACCCTAAATCCCTTTTCTTTTCCTTTTTATTTTCTTCTTGTCTTGTCTCAATTTGCCTTCTTTCTCCCCTTTCTATTCAACCCATGCACCCCTCTCACATGACTTCCCTTTTTGTTTTCCTTTCTTAGCACTTGCCTCGCCTCATGTAACCCAACCCATAGATACTAGATATAGAACCATCTTTCCTTAGGTTTTGTCAAAAGAAACCCATGCAAAACCATTCCCCAATCCTTGCATCATTTGGGTGTTTCTCATTCACAAATCACCCCTATTCCCCCTATAAATACCCCTCATCTCCATTCCCTACTTCATTTTACAATTCACACAAACTCTCCATGACTCCCTTCATCTATTCTAATCTTCATTTTACATCAAAGTTTCACCATTATCATGTAATAAGTTTTCATTTTCGAACATAGTTGATGTTGTTCAAGCCTTGCTACATGAAAAACCTATGCCAAACACCCCATATATGCTTTGACATTTCATGCTCAACATATCTTAGTTGCATTAATATTTCATGCTCAATATCTCTTAGTTACATTAACACTTCATTCTTAACACCCCTTAGATGAATCCATCCTTCACTCAGCCTTCATCCTTCCACACTTATACCTTAGCTGCATGACAATCTCACATACACCACCCTCATTTACTCCCTCAAACTCACATAGCCATCACCCCCTTGTATAACCTCTTCATGCAATAACCACCCTAAATACACTACAACCTCAGGTAACACACCCTAAAATTACACCACCAACCCACACTACACCACCACCAACTATATCACAACCTTAATATGCACCCCACCAATGTGAGTCTCTCATACTACAACTAGTTTAAGCTTAAGAAAACAACCTTAAGCGTGAGACTTGCTGCATATTTTGATTTACTTAACCAATTTTAAAGGTATGAATATTGTTATTATTTATATGCATTTATTAAGCTTTTTGATAAAAAATTATTCTTTTAATTTTCTACTACTAATATGTTAGTTTTAATATTATTTTTAGGTAAAAATTTTCCTAATCAAAGCTTAAACTTTTAACCGGGGTACTGGTAAAGTTTAATTATTGTTAGAAATAAGGTAACCATTAGACCATACTAAAATGTGTGGATACACATATGCTAGTACATTAGGGTTTTGAATATGTTTGTGTGCAGGTGATGTTAAGTATATTATGATTTGTAGCATATGTTGGTAGTTGAAATGAAAAGCATGTTATATTATGAAATGTGCCATGTGTAGAAATGATGGTTAAGGAAGGAGCCTTATTATTAATAATAATGTTAAATGCATGTGTATATCATGATAAGCTAATATGGCCATTTATAGTAGAGATAATGTTAATGTGAGCCCTAGGGGTATTTTAGTAATTTTTCTTGTACAAAGGGTGTGGCCTAAACAAGTATGTATGGTAGGTGTTAATGGGTATTAATAATAAATAATAATAGTTGGTGGTGTTAGATGATGCATATGGACCATAGGTGTTAATGTTTTATGTGGTAAGGGTATTTTAGAAAATTTGGCATAAGAAGGAAAAATTGGTAATTTATTAAGAAGGGCATTTTTTTAATTTATTTGAATAATAGGGGTAATATGGTAAGTTAATAAGTAAGAAGGGCATTTTGGTAATTTTGCATGAAGAAAGGGTAACTTCGTAAATTTTTGAGTAAAAAGGTAATCCGGTAAATTATTAAATTAGAAGGGTATTTTGGTAATTTTGGCATAAAAGGAGTAACTTGGTAATTTTATGAGCAAAAGGGGCAAAATAGTAATTTGGCACGAAAAGGGATAAATTGGTAATTTAATGAGTATAGAGGGCAATTTGGTAATTTAACACATATTAGGGATAAATTGGTAATTTTAACAAGTATGAAGGGTAAATTGGTAATTAAACAAACCTAAAGGGTAATTTGGTAATTTTAATAAGTATGAAGGGTAAATTGGTAATTGAACAAACCTGAAGGAAAATTTGATAATTTTAACAAGTATGAGGGAAAACTGGATAATTTTAATAAGTATGGGGGTAAAGTTGATAATTTAAAAATTATGAAGGGTAATTTGATAATTTAACAAATATGAAGGGTATTTTGAAAATTATACAAGTATGACGGGCAATTTAGTAAATTTGGTAAGTAAAAAGGGGTAACTTGGTAACTTTACAAACAAGGGGTATTTTGGTAATTTTATAAGTATGAAGGGGTAAATCGATAAATTGTATATAACATGTCAATGGATTAAATAAGCCTCCATAATAAGACATAAGTAATACTAAATAATAGGATAAGGGTTTATGGCCTTAGTATCAGTTGTTTAAGTATAACCGTGTATATTATAAGGATAAGGGTATTTTGGAAAACTAGTGAATATCATAAGGATAATGCATGGTATAATGTTGAATGGGTAATTAAGGGGATGATATAATATTTATTTCATAATCATGTAAAAGGTGCCTTAGTTGTTAATTATACATGGAAATGTCTACTGGATGTGCTAGAAGTACATGTTAGGGTTTATACGTTCAATGATCCCTTGGTGTAGAGTACTTGATTCTATGACCTGTATTATAATTATGATATGATAACCTATTATGGCATGCGAATAAATAGAAATGAATTCTGTAATGGAAATAGATGATAAAAGGAAGCCTTAGCCTTAGGGGCATTTTGGTCATTTTAACCTAAGGTACCTAAGTATAAGAATTAGAACCTAGGATGGCCTTAGTGAATTATTTAAGTTAACATGGACAATATTACTAATACAGATTACTTAATAATAATAGAAATAAATAAGAATGATTAAGTATGTGATTGATGTGTTTCTCATGGTCACCATAATTACGATATTAATAATTAAAGTGGAAGACCTCAAGATCGCAAATGGTAGCTCTTTAGGGGTCGCTACCCTAAGGACGTGGTTTAGTCCACAATTGTTCTAGATTTTTGCTGGTGTGCCTTAGTACCCCAGCCAGACCCTACATCTTAATCTATCTAGCTCTATGGACCTATTTAGGGGGCATGCATACTTATAGATTAGGTGTCCTTGTCGGTAAGGTACTATGTGTCCTCGTGCACTAGTACGACCAATATACCTTTGCGTCCCTAGGTTGATGTTTGGAGGGTATTGTGCTACTTGTATACGCAAGGATGACTGGTGTATCTTTGTGTCTCCAAGTTCATGATTTCCTCAAGTTAAATAAATGGATTTGTTATGCTAATTAATTGGAAAAATACTAATTATGTAAAGTGAAAAATTATTGAGTCTAACCTAGATGGATTAGATCATCTGTACTGGTCCACCGATTATAATGATGGCCTGGAGAGTTTTGCCTTAGAGGTTGTATATGTGTGCCCGTCCACCAGTTATAATAGTAGCCAGATGCGTGTTGCCATGGAGTGTATTTCGGTCCACCGACTATAATAGTGGGGGGGGGATCCCGGGCTCAATAAATCAAACCTTGGATGTTAATAAATCATGGGAAAGATACTAATCACTTATAGTAGAACACTATGTGAGTTGGGGCCAGACCGATCCACCGATGAGAATAGTAGCCAGGAGCCTTTTGCCGTAGAGACCGGTTCACTGAGGAATAATAGTGGCCAAATGTGTTCTGTCCCGGAGTATATTTTCGATCCACTGACTATAATAGTAGGGTTCCCATACTGACATAGATATAATTCGAGAGATGATGTTGAATAATGTTTAATTAATAGCTTAAGACCATACAATGTTTATTTTACCTTCATGATCTATTGATATAGTATAAGTATGGCCTTAGTGCCTGTCACTCTTGGTAAGCAATGGAAATGCTAAGTAAATGTACCTTGTGATATGCCTTTCCTATTGTATGTTGTGTTGCATTGTGTATTAACTCTTATGTTGTTGTGACTATATTTATGCTTGCGTATGTTATTGTTTTTTACATTATTTATGTATGATATGTTACATGTGGACCCTACCTTTTAGTCTAGTATAAAAGGTTACTCAGTAACGTAGTATTGAAGGGTTCCATTTGTTGACCCTTGCCTATTTAATGGGCAGTGTCCCTTACAGGTTAGCCGTAGGTGCGATTAAAGCTGTTATTGGGTAAGAGCATAAGGATTGTCTGGGAATCTTCTTAGAGTTTCTCTTAAACCTTATTATTTTTTTGCTAAATGATTTTACTCTTGTAACCACTAATAGTGGGTTTTATCTCTTATAATATCTTTAACGCATTACTTTGATTTAAATGAAAGTTTGAATTTGTGTAAATTGTGTTATGTTCCTTTTTATCTTTAGCACTTGGTACTAGAACGATAGAAGGACACTGGTCTAGTACTAAGTATGGCGGTAATATCCTGAAATTTACTATTTTGCTTCCGCTTAATTTTTAATTAAAATAAATTTTTTTATTAGTGAATTTTGGGGGTGTTACACCCCTAATATTGGTTTCAACTAACACCATAAACCATGGTTTATGATAATGAATCATCTCCCAAAGGTGGGATTCAAATGAAGCTTTGCTCTTTTCTTTAACATTCCAAAATAAAAATTTACAACTATCTATTATACCCCTAAATCAAAATCAAGTAGATAGGGAGGAATATAGAGGGTCAGGAACATGATTATTCACATTAGTGGTACACAACCTCCTACCCTTGGTTGGCTTCCTATAACTACCCGAAGGTATTAAGTCTTTAGTTTTATCTATAACTAGAAGAGAAACCCTAGTGGATTCTCTCTCTCTCTTTTTCTTCCACCTGTATCTTTTTTGTATCTCTATATTATCAATATATCTCAAAGGAGTATGTGAAAGCTTTTGTTGAGGCCCCTTTATTGAGGAAGCCACTAGAGGTTTACAACATTAGCCATTTACTATGGACTCTGACTTTATTTGGACCACATTTCTTATTAATGGTCTATATGGATCGATCACAATTGCATGCTTTTCCTCCTCCACGTGTTGTAAAGTCCATCCAACTACTCATTAACCATAATAGAATGATTAGTTGGCTTCTCAAAATATGCCAAGTTATCAACACCTAAAAATAAGTCATCATACACTACATATGCATCTTCTTTGAGACTGTTTAATGCATCAAATTTGGACATGGCCTCAAAGTGAGGAGCCTTCTTGAGGGGGTGTTCCTCCAACCTAGGATTAGAATTTACTCTAGGTCTTAAGGAGTGGGGTTGCTTCGTCTACAAATGACATTTTCCCTTCCTATCAACCAACATCTAAGGGCTAAAATTTGCTGCTACATCTTGCAACCTAGTAGTGTCTGGTAGCGTGGCTACTCAGGGAACCCATTGGCCTTAACACCACCTAATTACTCTCTCAATTCCTCTCCTTGCCCCAATGAGGGGAAATAGGATTGAACATTACCACAAGTAAATCATAAAATCCTAATTCCCTCATATTCAATATAAAGTAAATATGTCCCTAGATAGATTTTTGGAATGAAAGGCTTCATAAATTCAATCTCAACTGCCATATGTGTAAACTTCCCCTTCGAGGCTTTTATTGTTGAACCATCAACTTTGAAAAAAATTTCCCAATATGGTTCCTAATGGAAAATCTTGGAAATATCCACATAGTACTCTATAGGATATTCTAGAATCCTTACCCAAGCTAAAGTTGAGGTAATTGAAGTCAAAGAAACATGAAACTCTTGCATCCACCTTCTCACCTTCAAATAATTTCCATAGATCACATAAGGGCTATTACTTGGTATATATTTAAAATTTTCTTTTTTTTTTTAAGGTTGACAATGATTCCCTTCCCTAGTTTAATAAGTTCACACATACCTTCAAGATCTCTAATATCCCTAGTCTTATGGCTGATAGTTTCAAAACTAAATGGAAAGCCAAGGCTTGATGATAAGGCATTGTCACTATGGTTGACATAAGGAATGTTTCTCGGTGTTGTTTAAATAAACTTAGGGTTGTAGAGAGTCTTTAATCTCTTTATCATCCTCACAATTGGCATCCACCGTATCCTTAATTTCTTTCCAATCTTGCTCATTGGATTGAGAGTATATCATCTTCTAACTTGATCATGAAGCATATCTCTAACAAAGAAACCCATACTCCAAGAATTTGAGTCATCATGATACTGTTTAGACATCTCTATATTTGCATGCGCAATAAGAGGTTCTTATTTGGGAACATTGATAATAGAGGGAGAACTAGCCATGGTGAATCAACGCTTATTTGAAATGAAATCTAAGTTCATAGGATGACAACAACATGGGTTGTCATCAATAAGTTTAGGGGAGAATAATGGTTTCAATCGGGAAACCATCACATTTAACTAAACTAATAGTTACTTGATGTCCATAAGACACAATATATAATTGGCTCTTATGTTGTAGTCACCTAATATTCTTGTGACATATGAAATATGTATTTACAATGTATAAGTTACCTAATTCCCATGGGGCACACCATACAAGCAATTTGAAAAAGTGTTATTTCAATACAATTAGCATCATGATAACATGATAGTATGGAATTCGGTGGATTATATGATACTATATATATATAATAGAATAATTGGTGGACCATGAATGTGTGTGTATTGCATGATATTAGCGTTCAATGTCAAATTCTAAGGTTTATATATTATTCAAAGTGTTTATGTGATTTCTAGGATTTTGATGAATAGTGTGAATGGTAGTGAATAATTATGAATTATAAGGAAAAGTGCGAATAATAGATTTTCATTAAAATTTTCTTGTATTCTTTCGCCTACACATGTTCTAATATGGCTTATGCATGGCATGCTATCCACTTTGAGTAGATTTTGTTTACTTAATGTACTCATTGTACTAATTTTATTCTTTTTTCCTTTTTTTAGATGTTTATGTACATAGGTTGGTGGAAGATATTGTGGATTATGTAAGGTTTATTTTAGGGTAGGATTTGGAATACGAATATCTAGTATAGTATGTTGGTATTTGTTTTGATATCTGAGAATCATAACAAAAAAGATCAAAGTTCTTCGAATGACCCATACACCAAACCATCCACCACCAAATTTGACTCTCTATATTCTTGAATGACTTAGCACGATCAAAAATCTCGCATGAGGCCTTTGCATGTTTCCGCCAGGCTAGCGTGAGGATAAAGGGGAGTTTTCTTGTCATGCACCAAATAAATTGCAAAAGCCTAATAAGAAGAGATAATCACACACTAGTATCCCCAATATTTTGCTTGCGAGAGGCCATAAATGTTAGGGGATTTGATAAAATAATATGAAGTTATATTGCTTTGAGGTATGTAGGACACTATCTTAAAGGTAATATTGTCGCAACAATTTACTCTCAGGATACAACAAAGCATTTACACGAGACTCTTTAAATAATTGTATTAATATGCTTCAACCAAATATCTCAAAATTCATCTATTTTCATCCCACGATTATACGATATTTATACTAGTTGAAGAGTTACAATAAAGAGATATATTCCTTTTTAAATTTCATAACTCTTCAATTAAATTAATTAATTTTTAAAATTTTGGATTTTTGAAGAGTTACAATGACAATGTAGGTCTCTTTTTAAAGTTCATAACTTTTATTCAAATCATTATAACTTTTCAATTAAATTATATTCTCATGTATATTATATTATAGTTTACTCCGCTAATTATATTATATTATAGTCTATTATGCTAATCAAAATGTACCCAAAGCTCTTAAGACACCTAAGGCTGCTTGTTCCCCCTGTCAACCATTCCACCTTGCACCCCACATGCCATCACCTGTGATGCACGGAAACGTTTCCCGTCCCGAAAACTTCTTGGAAACTTCTTCGGATTAAAATTTATATTAAAATTATTTAATTAATATTTTTATTAAAAATATATTATTTAATTAATTTTTTATTAAAAAATTATTATTATTAGTTAAAATTAACTAATATAAAAATTAATTTTATTTTTCTCTCTAAATTTTAATAAATTTAACATCTTTTTGAAAAAAAATTATATAATTTTTTTAACGTTTCCTGCCGTCCCCATTTCTTAAATTTCTAAAAAATGACGTTTCCGCGTTTCGTCCCGTCCCGTCCTCGTTTCCCGTCCCCGTCCTCGTTTCCGTGCATCACTGGCCATCACATTCTTACCTCGAACCAAAATGGCCCTCGGTTGGAGCGCAATACCACTCTTTAAACCAGCCCCAGTGGGCCCATCAACAAGAGTTCTAGGGCGTAGCTTACGACTTGCAGCTGGTTTTCTACTTTGGCCTGTGATCCTGAAGGAGCGCTTGAGGTCGTGGGACCTCCATCCGAAGTCACGGACTTGGTTTGCAGCGGGTTCTTAGGTATCAAAAGTGGCGATCCCTCCACCCTATACTTCGAGGAGGGACCCGAGTTCACAACAACACCCTTTTCTTTGGTGTCATCAACCCTATTTTTAGGAACCGACCCTTTTTACCATCAATTCAGAATGCCCATCAACGTCCCCAGCTTCCTCATTGAGCTCTTCCAGCTGCCTCTTTGGGGTCTGGATTATTCTTTATCTCTTGTCTTTGATGTCTTAGGACGTAGAGCAAGCGAACCTGTTTGTTGTTCAAAGTTTTACAAGGGGTTCGGTATTTTAATCTTTCTTGTCATGGACGTCTTACCCTGTGATGTTTTTTTGTTTGTTTTTTTTAATGCTTAAACGACATTTCTGAGCATGCGTACTCAAATTGTCCGCCCGTTGGGTTCTCTTTTAAATATTCGTCGTCTGTGTGCGCATGGTTAAGTCACCCGACTTGCTACCTTGCTGTGGTCCACCTTGTTCCGGGAGCGATCGGTATTAGAATGGTCGAATAGGTGTATGACCATATGGTGGCGTGGTTTCTGTTTTCATTTTTGGGCTTGGAGAAGGTGATGTCAAGTTACTTTCAAGGCTTCTTATCGTAGGCTTTCTGATTCATTGTTTCGGCTTTGGTTTCTTGCTTCGGGGGACCCAACTTGTTCTGTCTTTGTACTAGATGGGTTGCGGACTTTGTTTTGTTATTGTGGGCCCTTTTCTCTCTCTGGGCAGCAGAGGAGCATGCTCAGCTTCATATCGTTTTTTATGCCTCTATTACTGGCTAGATACTCAAAATCGAATATTGTATCCACTGGATCCCCATCTCTCTGAATTATAGTTCCTGCAGAAGTATGGAAAGGTTTGTGAAACTAGTAACCTGCAGCCTGCATATTCCTTCTGGTTTTGTTTTGTTTTTTTCCCGGTCAGGGAATATGGAGAAAGTGGGTTTTCGGTGGGAGTCGAAGGGCGCAAAAGAGAAGTTTAAGTTGCTGAAAGGTGATTTTAATGGGGAGAAGGTGCTTTTAATTCTATAGTTCAGGGTGTCGATGACGTCTACACCACTGCCTGTCTCATGGTTATGGGCTTTTATGTCCCACACGGGTGTTGCTCAATAGTCAAAGCGTAGGTAAAGTGAGACAAGTGGTTACAGGTTCACATCTTGACAGCTACAGCCTGAAAGTTTTAGCTCTCTTTTATGAGGGTGACTTTTTATGGACACTAAAAATAGAACTGACACGTTGAGACTATTGGATCATTATGATTTACCTTCCTACACAATGTTAGGCTGGTGTGTGGGGCTTTAGGGCGAGTGATTCGCCTTTTGAGAGAAGTTATGGGCTCTTATGATGACAACGTTAAAGTGAATCAAACAATATTATTTAATCCTAGAATGTATGACAATTAGGTTGATCCTCCTCATACAAATTTCTTATTCTTTGTTTTTCATGGCAGGAAGAATTGATCGATACTATAGAACAATGAAGAAAGAATCTTGAGTAATATTGCATAAGCTGAATTACATTATATAGATACAATTTGAGTAATAATAGGAACTGCCTTTTGACTATATTCTACAGCATATGATAAGCATATATTAATTACAAGAATTAGCATTAGAATAGCTAACAACTAGCATTAGAATAGCTAAGTATTTGTATCTTTTACATGCCCCTGCAAGATGGATGACGATGACGAGAGACCAATCTTGGACATTAACATTTCAAATCTCTTTTGGTTTAGGGGCTTTATAAGAGCATCAGCAAGCTGATCACCAGTGGGCACGTGAGTTACGTACATTGCACCATTTTGAACTTGCTCACATATGAAGTGGAAGGCAAGTGCTAAATGATTCATTTGGGAGTGAAAAGCTGGATTGGCATTGAGATAAATTGCTCCCAAATTGTCACAATAGATGACTGGAACATGAGGCAGATTGACACCCATTTCATGTAACAAATTTCTTAGCCATAAAAGCTCACCTGTAATAGATGCAACTACGTTGTATTCTGACTTAGCCGATGATTGAGCCAAACACCTTTGCTTTCTACAACTCCATGTGATAGGTGTGCACCCTAAGAAAACAATTTGAACCATTGTTGAGGTAAAATCATCTTTGTTTCCTATCCAATCTGCATTAGAGAAGGCATGAAGATTTAGTGGAGAATCCTTGTAGATGGTAATCCCTTTGTATAAAGTCCTGGCAAGATACCGAAGGAGCCTCTTCAAGGCTACCTAGTGAGTGGTGCGAGGTTTATGCATGAATTGAGATAATTTTTTTACTACGAAGGCAACATCAGGTCATGTGAGTGTGAGATGTTGGAGGCTTCCAACAGTTGCATGGTAGTTTGATGGATTATCAATCAAGGTACTAAAGTGAACCGAAAAAGTAGAGCCAGTGACAATTAGAGATGGAATTGGCTTGGCACCTAGTATGTTGGTATGTTCAAGTAAGTCGGTAATATGCTTTTTCTTGCTGAGAAAGAGTCCCTACATGGTGGGAATGACCTCAACACCTAAGAAATAAGAAAGAGAACCAAGGTCTTTGAGTGCAAATTGTTGAGCAAGCTGCTGAACAAAGTGGTCTAATGCTCTAGTTATAGGTCCTATTAATACAATATCATCAACATAAACAATCAAATACATTGATGAAGCATGATGATGATGAATAAATAGAGAATCGTCTACAACCGAGCTTTTGAAACCATAACCCTCTAGAAAATGAGTTTACTCTGTGTATCAACCTCTCAGAGCTTGTTTAAGACCAGAAATTGCTTTGTGTAATTTGTAAACATGACTAAAAAAGGTAGCATCTTCAAACCCTGATGGATGTTGCGTAAATACCTGCTTAGTGAGAGTACCATCTAAAAATGCTTCATAATATCAAGTTGTCTAAGAGACCAGTTGCATGTCTTGGCTAGACTTAGAAATGTTTGAATTGTTGCTGGTTTAGCAATGGGACTGAAGTTATCAGTATAATCAATTCCAGCTTCTTGTTGAAACTGCTTGGCAACAAGTCTAGCATGGTAGTGCTCAATAGTACCATCCGGTTTGTATTTGATTCTAAAGACCCACTTGCACTGCACAAGATTTTGACTCGAAGTAGGAGACACTAAGTCCCATTTGCCTAGTTTTTGGAGGGCTTGGACTTCGTTAGGCATGGCTTGATGCCATTAGGGATCCTTGAGAGCTTCAACAACATAAGTAGGTTCAGTTGGTTGTATTTGAGTGTTGATCAGGTTGGCATATTTAACATTAGGCTTGTATATGTTATTTTTAGACCGTGTGGTAATGGTGCGAGTGGTCGGTGGTGGTGGGGGAATTAGTGGTGGTGGATCTGGGTGTGACGAAATGGTTGAGGAGGAAGGATGGTTTGTACTTGGTGGGGAGGGTGATGAGGACGGTTGGCTGCTAGGACATGATGGTGGGGAGTTGGGTGCAGATGACAAGGATGATGGGAGGGGTGTAAGGAGATGCTCACCGTGAGGCGTGTCCAATGGTTTGGATTGGTATAGGAATCAATAGGAGATGTGGATGAGAACAGTTGATAGGGAAATTGATTTTCAATAAACCTTACATGATGAGAAATATAAATTTTGTGAGTGGTAGGATCAAGGTAATAATAGGCACTTTGAGAGGAGGAGTAACCAACAAAGACACATGGGAGGGACTGAGAATCAAGTTTGTGAGAGGAATAAGGTCTTAACCAAAGATAACCAAGGCAACCAAAACTCTGGAGCTTATGATAATTTGGTGGTTTCCCCAAATAGATAGTGGTATGGTGACTTATTCGAGAGAGTGGGGGTTGGAAAACGATCGATAAGATAAGTGGCAATGGTGAAGGCAAATAACCAAAATTCTAGAGGAAGTTTAGCATGTAAAAAAAGGGAGAGACCAGTTTCTACAATGTGTCGATGCTGTCATTCGGCATAACCATTGTGTTCTGGGGTATGAGGAGGTGTGGTTAGATGAGAAACACCATTTGTAGTGAGAAATTATTTAAGAGCTACATATTCTCCTCCATTATCAGAATAAGGAGTTTTGAGTTGTGTCTCAAAATACTTTTCAACTAGCACTTTGAACCTAATGAAAACAACCTTAGTATTCGATTTTTTGTGGAGAGGATAGAACCAGATATATTTTTTGAAGTGATAAAAAATTGATATAATACTTAAAGCCATCAAGAGAGGATATTGGTGATGTCTATAAGCTAGTGTAAATGAGTTCAAGTAGAGAATGAGAAACTAGACTATTTTGGTTGAAGGGAAGTTTATGACTCTTATTACATTGGCATGCATTACATTTAAATGAAAAATCACTTGTTACATTGAGATTAATAGAGGAAAATAAAGATTTTAGGATAGGTAAAGCTGGATGCCCTAATTGATGATGCCAATCAATGGCTGAAGTTTTGTGAATGGAAAAGGCAATGATGGGCAATGGAGAAGGCCACTCATAAACACCATTCCTAGTTGGTTCTGTGAGAAGATGTGCTCCCGTAAGCCAATCCTTCACAAGAAAAGAGTCAGAGGAAAATTTGATTAGGAGATTATTAGCAGAACATAATTTAGATATTGAGATGAGATTGTCTTTCATACTGAGAACACACAAAAAATTTGAAAGATAGGAGATTTTGAGGTAGTAGAAAAGGAAGTTGAACTAGTGTGAGTAATGGGAAGCCCAGACCCATCACCAAATACAATTTATTTTGTGCCATCATATGGCTGATGAAGAGATAAATTTGCAAGGTATTATCCAACATAATGAGAAGCCCCTGAGTCAAGCAGCCATTGGGCGGTAGCCATGGTAGGAGTAGCTTGAGCGATATGCGCCTGTGGCTTGGAAGAGAAGGAGGGGGTTTTGGTGGGCATATGAAGGGGTGTTTTCTTGGAAGATGGGGCACTTTTGGAGTGAGTGACCTTTGGTATGATACTATTGGCATCTGCTTAAAAAAGGTTTGGGTCCACTGGTAGGAAGTTGATTGGTATTTCAATTTGAAGAGTGGTTTGATTTTGAGGATGAAGCATGGTGGTTGTATGTGGGTTGTTTGTAATGTGAGCAGGTGGTTGTGGCATAGACAATGGCAGGAATGGAGCTTAGGATTGGTTAATATTTGATGACAAGCTCACTTTGGATTAATTTTTCCATAAGATCAAGGAAGGAGATGGGATCATCTCTGGCATTGATAGCTTCAATTATTCCTTGGTAATTGTCCAAACTTTCAAGAACTTTGTCTATAATATCTTTGTGTTTCATAGGATAACATAAGAGGGCCAATTGATCGGTGTAGGAATTAACATAATTCATGAAATCAGTGATGGATTGAGGTCCTTTGGTGATGCTCTTGAACTGTACTTTGAGTTGTTTGATGTGGCCTCGAGATGCACTAGCGTAGGTATGTGCCAGAATATCCCACAACTCTTTGGAAGTGGTGGTGAGGGATACAAGTGGAATGATAGTTTGATCCAAGGTACTAATGGGGGTGCCATACAGGAGACGGTCTTAACACATCCAAGTAAGGTATGCAGGGTTAGTTTGAGGTGAGGAAGTCGTAGTAATGGTGGATGGTGGGGATGGGTAAGAGCCACCAAGAAATTTGAAGAGGCCATAGCCAACTAAGGTAGCCTCAATTTTAAGTTTCCAAGAGAGATAATTTGTGGAATTGAGTTTGATTATGTTAGGAAGAGAAACAATAACTAATGGAGACCTAGGATCAGCATCATTGGGAATGGTATTATTGGTGGCCATTAGACTGGAAAGGAGGGTAGCAATGGTGAAAAGAAGAAGAAAAAGAATGGATCAAAACCAAGCTCTTGATACCATATGGAACAATGAAGAAAGAATCTTGATTAATATTGCATAAGCTGATTGACAATATATAGATACAATTTGAGTAATGATAGGAACTACCCTTTGACTATATTCTACAGCATATGATAAGCATACATTAGTTACAAGAATCGGATTAGAATAGCTAACAACCAGCATTAGAATGGCTAAGTACTAGTCTCATTTACAGATACAAGGGTAAATGGCACATTGAGTGTGCTAAACTCTTGCTTAAAGTTAACTCTACCGTAAAAAGGAACATCTTCTCCCTCTCCTAATCGATGTGGAGAAGATGTGTCACCATTCAATGAGTCATCCAGATTACTGCAAATGACACAATGTAATTGAGTCAACAAACCCCTTCAACCTCTTGTTGTTTATTCTGAGAATCTGATAATGCTTAGTGCTCGTTTGGTAGGGGGTAATAGGGGTAGAAAAATTACCCCCATATTTTATATATTTTATATAATCTATTTAAAATTAAATATATTTATTCTAATGAATACCCATTTTAGATCTTAATTCAATCTAAAATGGGTATTTTATTAAAATATATTTATTATTATTAAATAATTAATATAAAAGATGCAAAATAGAGGAGACATTTTTTCACCCCTATTATCCCCATACCAAACAAGTCCTTAATCAGATCCAAAATACTACAGCTTTCTATCCGCATGCAAAGACGCCGGCAGAGAGCGGCATTAATCTAAACGTTGATTATAGTGGAAGTAGAAGTTATTAAGTGGACATGGTATACGGTTCACTAATTGCCTATAACATATAATTATATTATATCTTATAATATTTTTATAAATATATACTAAAAATATATTATAATTATACTAAAAATAAAAGATGATGCATCTAATAATTTTATCATATCCTTCCCTGAAAGAGTGGAGTTCCAATAGGTATATCACAGGACACACAGTTTATACTATGTTTCTAGTAGTGACTAATTTTTCTTCTAAAAATTTAAATAAAATTATCTTTACTTGGGTTATTAATTTTTTTTAAAAATAATAATTTTTTTCTTAGATTTTTTTTATTATAAATAGACACATATATTGATATATCTTAAATGTAAATTAAAAATGCACAAGTTTTTTAATATAAATACACATCTTATAAGCATACTCATCATCTAATCGAAAACAATATACATTTTTAGAGCCGAAATATAGATCTTATATTTGTAAATTTACATCTTATAGATTATAATACACATCATATAGTGGTGAATATACATAATATATTAGCATATGTACATCTTATAATATCTTTGTTTATAAAATAATAATGTGAACATTTGTTATAAATATATATCTTGTTAGAAATAATGCACATCCTTAAGAGACACATATCTTACAGTTGTAATTGAACACATATTTTGGTTGTAAATACATATTTTATAGTTATATAAACACATCTTATATCGACAAATGTATATATTATAAAAAATTACATATTTTATAGTACTAAATACATATATTTTAGTAACCATAAGCATCGAGAGTTGTGCTATTAGTTGCAGAATGTAATAGTTGCATAGGACCGGTTATATGTAGGAGGCATGTGTAACTTGTTGATGTTAGCATGATGTCAATATTTTTTTTAATTGAAATAATTTCCACTAAGATTACCAGAAAAATATTAAAATTATAATACAATGTTCTTGATATTTTTCTCTATAAATTGACACTCATATTGATATACTTATGTCTTAGAAAATAATTTGTATATACCTTTCATTGTTATTGTACCAATATTTCACCACCTCAATCCTACTAAAATATTTTACTACAGCTAAATGTATACTTTATCATATATCTAAATATGGGTGTTCATAGAATGGATATCCAGTGTTTTAGATATCTAAAACTTCATATTGAATTAAAAATAATCTGTCGCATATATTAAACTTTCAAATTGATCAAAAATAATAAATATGAGATAAAAAAATTCTTCTATCTTAAAGATAATAAACCAATCTAATTTGAACTGATTTTATCTAATGATTGATTTGAATTTGAAATTACATTATATTTAGTTGGTGATTCCACATTTTTAATAATATTCAAATATTTAATAAAAATTTAAACAAAAAGTATAAAATTTACTAACAATAATTAATTTTTAGAATATATATGCATATATGAATATCATTTATCAGATTGGATATTATTTATATTTTTTAAGTTTTTTTTTCTAATTTATTTGATTTTTTGTTGCTTGGAATGATTATTTGATTTAAAAAAATATATCAAATCGGTAATTTAATTTTTCAAATCGAATAGATCTGGATATCATATCACATGAATAAACCTACCTCTAATTATATTTCACAACTGTTAAACATATTTTTTGCTATTATTTTTTCTAAAGTTTTTTTTATATTATTTTTACCATTGATCTAAGTTTTGTAAGTATCTTTTATGAAATATACATATTTTATTGCTATTAAGCATAATTTTTACCCTTTTTTTAGAAAAAAATTTATATAAGCATATCACTAGTCTTGTGTATATTTTTCATCACAATTATATATATATTTCACTACAAATATAAGTATCTTTCATCATTGTTAAACATATTTTTCACTACTGTGTTTCAAAAAATAAATACATTCACCTATAATCTATTCATATATTATTAATTATTTGTATATTTTTCATGATAAAGATACATATCCTTCATAAAAAAATGTACTTATCTTTCACTATGTTTTTACATACATACATATATTTACTAGTGTATGTAGTTGAATTTTAAAATACTTTTCTCAAAAATCTTTTACCACACAATTTATTTTCATTGATAGAATACTTATCTTTTCCCATAATCTTAGTGTTGAGGGGATCTTTTATCATATAATGTAATAATTATAATTTGAATAGAATTATATGTATTCATGTGAAGTTTTTTTTAATCTATACATAAAATGCAAGGCTATAAATTAGTTACATATCATAATATTTTTAAAAGTATTACTTATAAGACATACTTTTCATACAATCCTACATTTTAGTTGGTGACACGTTAAAATCCCGGTCCATAGCCCGACAAAAACAATGGTGAAACCGTACTTGCTCCTATTATCTTGATTGGGGAGCCTCTTAGGACATTTTAATTGATCGCATCGACCACAACGAGGCTTTAGGGAAGGGATTTGCTGTCGCCGTACTTATTTATTATGTGTCCTCAGAGACTTTCGGTTCTTAGAAATGGTGCGGTACGAGATGGTGCTTTACATGGTGTGCAGGTGCGTCGTCGGGGACCGATAGTGTTGCACCTGCTGTTCGGTGATGATTCTGTTCTGTTTGCATGGAGTGGAAGGGTATCCTTTACACTTACGCACAAGCTTCAGAGAAGATAATCAGCCTACAAAAAGTTGGAGCTTACCTTTAGTTCGAATGTGGACGACGATCGGAGCCAAGAACTAACGTCACTTTTTGGTGTCCTGTCGGTGCATCGTTATAGCAAGTATATCACTACAAGAAAAAAGAATTATAACAACGATACTTTTATAACGAAAATACTTACTTCCCGCAAATAATTTCTTTTGACGACGACAACTTTATGGCATTACAAAAATTATTGTAAAAAATAATTTATTTATACGGTGACGATTATAAAATGTCATTGTAATATATATGATAGTTTATTTATAATGACATTTATATATTACAATATACAAAACGTTTTTACAACAATTTTTTTTATTGCAAAATATTTATTAAATTTATTGCAATGACTATACTTATTGCAAATATTTATATTACTTTAACGCAACGACAATTTGTTGCAAAAAAAATTTATCAACGATTTTATTGCAACGTCTATACTTTATTATTGGAGAAAATAACTTATGACAACAATGATTAAGTGTTGTTGCTAAATATTGTTGTTAAAAATATTAATTTATCTTTCCTCGTCATATCCAATATGCGCGAGGAGATAAAATTAAGAAAAATATTTTTACAGTGATAATTGTCGGTGTAAGTTATACATATAATTATTAGCAACGATATTTTTTGTTGTCAAATATTTTATCAATTTATTGCAATTACTATATTAATTGCAGTATGCCTATTATTTTTTGCAACACATCCATTTGTTGTAAAACATATGAAAAATGACAAAGAAAAAAGCAATAAAAAAATTATAAATAAAATTAGACTAGCTTCCCCTAACCCTAATTTCTCTCTCATCTAGTTTCTCCTATCTTCTACTTTAATTTGTATGTGATCTTATTCATCACCTACTATCTTCTTCTTTGCTCTTCATCCTCGACTCCTTCCTCCTTGTTGCCACTACCCTCTAGAGCTCCTAATCTTGCCTTCATTATGTTAGCCTTGTCTAAATATATTGATTGAACATGTCAATTTATCTTGGTGTCCATTAGTACAATCAAAGCCCTGATTGCCAAGCAAATTTCCTGTAAGTTTTCGTTAAATTTGATAATTTTTTCTTGATATATATGTTAAGAATCATTTTTATATATTTTGGTTATATTGATTTAAGTGCGACATATGTATACGACATAATTTATGGACATCAATTAAAGGTTTTATAGCTCATTTATTATAACAGTATTTAAATAAGTTATTGTGTTGTTGCAATTGTATGTTTTCAATGACAAAGTTGTTAAAGTTTAAGTTCAAATTTTGGCAATAACTTTATTGTTGCAATTATGTATATTTTGCTACAATAAAGTGTTATACCTTCAAATTGAACATAGTGTTATAAGGATTGATATGACTACTTATATCAACATAGTATATCATTCTTTTTGCGATTCTGTCCTAAGAACTCCACAGTTAAGCGTGTTTGTCGTGGAAATTTTTTTAGGATGGGTGACCCTCTTTGAAAGTTTAGGAAATGACTCGTGTTGATATGTAGAGCTAACCAATTAATCCAAAAGTGATCTACGATAGCCCTCGCAGCTCCTGTGGGCCTAGGTGGATGCCAAGTGGCCCCGTGTGGTCATTTTGACTCAAGGTGTTAGAAATTTGTGGGCACAAGTATTATTAGGTGGCATCTGTATGGTTGTATCAACTTAGAGTATTTTATAATTTTTTCTTCCTAAAGTATATTCAATTTTTTGCAACGACATAAACCGTTACTATTAATGTATTTTTGCAACGACAAATATTGTTGCTATAATATGCTATTTTTTTTTGCAATGACTTTTGTTGTTGCAAATAACAAGCTTTAGCAATGATATAATTTATCGCCAAAGTACAACCAATATTTTTCAACAACAAAAGTCATTACTAATTATAAGTTTTGGTAACGATATAAATTGTTGTCGAAGTAGGACCAATATTTTACAACGACAAAAGTTTTTACAATATATAATCACATGGAATTAGGTAAAGTGATGTATTGTAATGATATTTATTTGGCAACGATAATTTATGTCGCATTTAATTATTTTTTTACGACGACCACTGTTGTTACTTTATTTCTTTTACAATGTCATGACACACAATGACCCCATAATAAAATAATATCGTTGCAATATATATACATTTTGGTTACGGCTTTTTATCTTTAGCAACAAAAAATATCGTTGCTATTTTTTTTTTAAGTATATTTGGGTCTTCCTACGTACTATAATTATAAGGCCATCAAAGAAGGATAGCCAAAAAGATTGATGTATGGAATGAAATCGCTGTGATATTTCTATGGCCGGGAGGAAGGTCGTCATTGAATTGGTTGCTCAAGCCATACCCACTTAATTAATGAGAATATATAAACTGCCTATGACACTGTATGGAGATTCAGAGTATATAAGATGGTCTGGTTCTGATGGGGTAGTAAAGAGACTGACTGACGTATACATTGGATGAACTGGGAAAACAGATTTGGCGAATTGTACGGGAAGACAGATCTCTCATTGCTCGTTTATGGAAGACCCGGTCCTATCCAAATGGTACGATCACTACTGGTGCCTTCGGGGCATAAACCATGCTAAATATCCAGGAAGCTACGCGGGTGATATTATAATACCTGTATTTAGAAATCTTAATCAACGTGATGATCATGTGTAATTGATTATGATTGTTATTTTAGAAGATTTTGTACTAAATATGCTATAAACATGTGTATTATTATAATATATTATATATAAATTTAAAGAGGATAAAATAAAATAGAATTTAGGCTATTAAATTAATCTTAGATTAGACCTTGATAAATATCGAGTAACCCTACTCCCGGTAACCGTATATTTTTATCCTGATTAATCCTTACTAATTATTACATCTATCCTATACTAGATTTTGACCATACCCTTGCACCATACCTCCCTCTCTTTCATGTTTTCCTCCCTATGTTTTTCTCTACTTTACTTCTGCACCATACCTTCCTCTCTTTCATGTTTGCTCTACCTTACCCTTCACACCATACCTCCTTCTCCTCCATGTTTCCCTCAACATATTTTTCTCTATTCTCCCCTTCATTCCACTATCTTATTTAAACCCTTCCTCCCCTTATTTTTTTTGTGTCATGCATAAACCCTAAGTGAAACCCGTGTTATTATCTTTCCTCTTATGCCCCATCATGCAGGAGAAAAGCCCTATCGATCACCACCGTTGTCTATTCTTTTTCACCATTTTCTCCACAACACACACCGTCACAGGTCATATTCCCCTAGCTCCATCCACTTCCACTGCTCCCTCACCCCTACCCTCAGCAACTCTTGTCGAAACCACCACTACACCATCGTCTATTCCCTCCATTCCACCCTATTAGCTTAAGCAAAAAGTGTCTCACATCATGTCCCACCATCGGAATTTTTCACCGAAGTAATTCCCTCCTCCCTCATCCATTTGTACCGATCCCCCACCCCTTGTTGCACCTACAACCACTGATCCCCTTGTCATAGGTTCAACCTTCTTCATCGTAGCTCACCCCCTCCCAACTGCACATATTGTCGTTGCTCCCCTTCACTCTTTGTCCCTTTTCACCGAAGCTTTCCCCATTTTCCTTGGCTCCTCTATTGTTGATAATCTCCTCTCGTGTCCATTATTACTTGCTAGATCATGTGTCTTATTCCTTACTACATTGTTACCTTGCTGGCTTTCCCTTCTTGTTCTTTTATACCTTCTCATTCGCTTTGGTGTAGTTAATTTTTCTTAACATGGTATAGTATTAAGTGCTAACATATGTGTGTGTTGATGTAAGGGTTTTGAAGAGGTTGAGTGGAGACTAAGATTGGGTGAATCTTGCTTTAATTCTTTCTTGGATAAGAGGTATACCGTATTCTTTTACTAAGATGTGAAATCATTTGGCAACACATAAAATTCATTATGTGTCAGGGTATGATTTAGACATGAGTTTTGAAAGGTTATATGTATGTTTCACATGTCAAAGTTTTATATTAGGTATGCAAGTGTTATTAATAGGCGTGAAGCATAAAAGTATGATATTAAATAATTAGCATGCATTTGATGTATCATATATGTATGTGTAATTTGTTGAATGATTAACGTATATATGTCTAGGGTTTTGATGGGATTTGTTATCTTGTTATGTTTTGATTTAATTGTAATGATAAGTGTTCCATGAATATCATTGCATGGTATATAGGGTTGATATTCTAAAAGCATGCACACATTATTAGGGTTAGAATACAGTAGTTGTTATTTGCATGATCTAGGGTTATGAATGCCTCCTCACATGCACTAGGGTGTTAAATGCCCTGTTAAATGGAATAAATATGTATGTATGTGTTTCATGGAATATATAATGTATTAGAAATGTATGATTAGGGTTTATGGACGTAACTCGCTAAATGCAAGAAAAGTGGAAAATTTAGTCAGTTGCTAAATCGTAAAGTTTACCTATGTGCTGAATTTTTATGAATTAATTTCTTTTAGTCTTTCATGGAAAATTTCTCATAATAATGATATTTGGTTCAAAATTTGAACAAAATGGCGGAATTAGGGTTTTGAGGGCATTTTATTCATTTTCGACCTAATGCATCTTTATGAATAATTTGATATAGGATGTCCTTAAAATTTTAATAGGCTAATCTTAGTATTGACTTTGACATTGACATTGAAATAATCTGTTTCTTATTTATGTTGCCATAATTATATATCACCCTAATTCATTAGATATTTCTCCTTTTTATATATGATAAGATACCTCTCTTACTTGACGCATGCTTTCTAGCCAACTTTTTTATATCTCTCGACACAAATATTAGGTACCACTTGAGATGGATACGTGATGGGCTTGGCCACATGTTAGAGAGTGGTTTGTATGTGTGACCATATAATTTTAGGTTGTATTATATTTCTTATACCTTGCTAGAGACCCAACCTTCGTCATAGGCGATAGCTAGATATATAGATGAGTTTGGCCATAGTAATTTCTGCCTCTAGTTTAAATAGGGTGTACATTTTATGAGATATTATAATCACATTACAAAGGAGTTGATAGTGATTTATGACAAGTAGAACTCTTGGCACAGGATACCGTTGAGTATATATCTTGATTACCTAAATTACGGTTACAAGTCTATTAAAGACGTGAGAGAACAAATGCTTCTACGAGAAGTATAGGCTAAGTGGGTGATCGATCGCATCTGAGGTGGAACCAGGGTATGAATCTAATTTAATATATTAAGGTCTATAATAATTATATAGTATTTTAAATCCATTTTTCGTATTGTTAAGCTATAAAATAATAAAATATTATTGGCCTTAAATAATTTCATAAAATGTTTACAATACTTACACTTCTTGGTCACTAAGCCAATGAAATAATTACATAAAATTGATCCATATTTTAATTGTTTTCATAGATATACAATGCTAATTGATAAGAGTTGGATGAGGTTGCATAATAAAAAATCCGATGAGTTTTGGGATGGTCTTCAAATATATATAGAATTGGGAAAAGATAATTTACGATCAAATGGATTGACACATTGTCCTTATATCCATGTGTTAATTTTGAATGGAATATAATATATAGGGTTGAAGCCCACATTTTGTAGTTTGGGTTCATGGACGATTATGATACATGGGAATTTCATGGTGAACTTGAAAGAGAACATGTGGTGGTAGAGATCGAAGATGAGATAGTATATGTATTCGGTGATTTATTAGGGTACCCACAACAAAAAAGCAAAAAAAATAATAATTCAATATACATTTTTATATTAAAAATAATTTTTTTTGCCTCTTTTAAACTCTATACCCCACAACGAAGACTCAATAATATAATATTAAAATATGTTATCTTATCAATTTATACCCCACTACAAACAATTAAAATATACTTAATTACTTATATTATTGATGAATTTTTTTATTTTTACATTATTAAATTTTTTTGAGCTGGTTCAATATTTTGCACCCTTCCATAATTTTTGATTCTTTTGCCCTAATATTGTAGTGTTTTGCACTAGATCAAAAGGTGTAAAATTTTTTTTGCACCTCTGTTGTGGATAATCTTAGGTGGTGATTCACATATTAAGGATTGTGAAAGAGTCGAGCCTATTGGTGATGCCTTGAATGCAAATGAGTTAATAGGTGATGACTCCAAGGATAATAGAGATCCATATGTCGATGAGTTATGTCAAGAGATGGAGATAAAGTTATATCTAAGATGAAACAAATTTCTTCCTTAAATTTGTTTTTTGTGAAGTTGAAGCATCACAAGGTATTGAAACAAGTCTTTTGATAGAAGTTTGAAATTTTTGAAAGAAGCACTTCTATCCATGTGGTCAAGATGCTTATGGCCTCCATTTGTAGGTTAAAACAGATCCATTAGTCGTTATTGTAGGTTAAGAAATTTTTTCAAAAATATGGCATACAATGACGATGGTGTCGCTGCAATAGATCCATTAGTCATTGCTATAGACTGATAAAACTTTTCAAAAATTGGGCACACAACAAAAATCATTTTGGTGTTGTAGACCAAGTATCCATCACAATAGATAATTTTGGTTTCCCGATAAAAAATTTTTTTCGGGCCGTCACAGTAGTTATATAGCAACAATGTAGTCGTAGCAATAGTTGATGTTTTCAACGACGATTGTCGTCATTGTAATATAACTATGAAACAATTACGACAAGATAATAGTGACGACCCATTGTTGTAATAGCTATTCTACAACAAAATTTTACGCCTACAACAACGATAAAAGTAGTCACAGAAGACCTTAATTGTAGTATTAGGTACGTAGTCCCAACTTATGTTAATTACGGCGGTAACATCCCAGGCTGGCTTTGTTAAAGGCAGATTCATTGGTGACAATATCCTGTTAGCTCATGAGCTAATTCACCTATATAAAAGAAAACATTCCTCTCCAAGGTATATGCTCAAGGTGGATATTAGAAAGGCCTATGATTCGGTCAATTGGATATTTTTAGAGAATATTTTGCTGGGCTGCATTTTCCTATCCATGTGGTCAAGATGCTTATGGCCTCCATTTCTAATGTTACTTATTCTCTATGTATTAACAATAATATTCAGACTCCTTTTCAGGGGAAAAAAAGGATTAAGACAAGGAGATCCTTTGTCCCCCTACCTATTTGTTATTGTTATGGAATATTTCAGTAGGATGTTGCAGTCCCTATGGTTGAAAGAAGGATTTCATGGTCATCCCAAATGCAAGAGATTGAAGATTATTAATCTAGCATTTGCATATGACATTTTACTTTTCTGTAGGGTTGATTTGTCTTCTATGATAGCTATCAAAAGCATTTTTCAAGGATTTGCTGCTACTTTAGGGTTGCATATTAGTCCAGAGAAAAGCTCCATATATTTTGGTGGTATTTCTCAAGATTTGAAGCTAAATATTTTATCTCAGCTGCATTTCCAGGAGGGGAGGTTTCCTTTCAGGTACTTGGGGTTTCCATTGGATGCTTCTAAGTTAAAAGCTGCAAATATGCACTCCTTGATCTAGAAGATAACAAGCAGGCTTTAGAATTGGGAAAACAGATTACTCTCTTATGCTGGTAGACTTCAGTTGCTGAAGTATGTAATTTTAGGTATCATCATGTACTGGAGCCAAATGTTCTTGCTTCCAAAAAAATTATTGCTGAAGGTGATAGGTTTGTGCAGGTCTTTTCTCTAGACATGCAAGGCTACTCCAAGCAAAAGTGCTCTTTTGGCTTGGAAACTAGTGTGCATGCCTAAAAATGAAGGAGGTCTTAGAATTATTGACTTGTGTTCTTGGAATATAGCTGCTATGGGGAAACATCTATGGAATATTTTTCAGGAAAAGGAATCTTTATGGATTAAATGGATCCATATGTATTTCATTAAATAGCAGAGTGTAGAGTCTTGTAATCTACCTAGTACAACCTCTTAGATCCTACATAACATTTTTACTTTAAGGCCTCGGTTGCTTCTAGTATTCTAGCTATTGTAGGCAGGTGGAATCTATAAAATCTTAGATGTTTATGAAATCATACGATTTAAAGCTCCTAAAGTGTGCTGGTGGAAGGCTATTTGGTCCAACCCTACTGCTCTAAAATATAAATTTATCTGCTGGCTTGCTGCTCATTCTAGGCTACTTACAAAGGGCTATTTGGCCAAATTTCTTCCTTCCATTAACTTACAATGTTATTTCTGTCTTCAATAGGAAAGCATCAATCATATTTTGTTTCAATGTCCTGGCTTGAAACAGCTGTGGGAAGCCATCAGAAAGACTTTCAGAGAAAGAAGAAGACATCGTTCATGGCAGGCAATGCTGAGAACCATATCCTGTTCTCAAAATCGAGGTGTAGCTAAGGCACAATTCAGGTTTGCTTTCTATGCTATTAGCATTTATGAGGTTTGGAAAGCTAGAAATGCATGTATTTTCTCAAAGATTAGATGGAATTTGAAAAGGATAGCTAATCAAATTTCTATTGTTATGTCATCAATTTGTAATAAATCTACAAAGAATGCTAAGTTTAGTGGTTTATTAGGTAATATAGATCAATTCTATAGACTTGGATATACCTTTTCTTAGTAATATAATATTTCTATTTTATTAAAAAAAAAGGAAGTTTTTATGTCATCAACTTTTTATATAAAAAGAATGTCATTTTAGAAAAGTAAAAGTATATTTTTCATTTTTACCTTTACTTTTTTTTTATATATGCATTAAATGCTTTGTTATTTTTCAATGAAGGAGGTTAGAATAATTTTAAGAAAACTTTTATTACTTTATTAAAAAGTGTGCAAAATGAGATAACGAATTCTTTTTTGATACCGAGGGAGTAGTTTGATTTATGAAATATAATGTTCAATCATATCAAGATTGATTTGTTTATTTAAATCACAATTCTCAATAGTATTTGATTTACTATTTTGAAAATTTTGATTTATAATTTTCCGATGATCCTTTTGTTGGATCTTTGAAATTATTTATGTTTTCCAGAACCTTTGGAAAATGGTATTCCTACATTTAATATATGAATTGGATTTAATTTCACTTATTATCTATGTAAAATAGTCTTTTTCTTATCCATTTTGATTTTTTTAGTATATGCCTTTGATTTATTCATATCTATCTTGTACTTATATGTATCAGCGATTTTGGCTTTATATTGATATTTATATTAATTTTTTGTCATTACGGATAATTTTAGATAAATTCAATTATGACTATCATTTCTACTAAATTCATATGATTCGGGTTCCCATCTAAAATTATATTCCTATTTATGATTACATGCATGATATATTATAATTCTCAACTTTCTCATTTTTCATTTCTCTGTTACGAGCACATTATATTTAAAAGAATTTATATATTTGTGATTAAAGATAACTTAAGTTTTTTTCATTAATGATAAAGTATTTTGATTTAATATTTTAAGGTTCATTTCCAAGTAGAGCCTTGACTTACTTTAGATTTATATATTGTTAATGTAAATAAGTTCATTCTAAAGTGTAAAATCCTTCTGTGATTATAGAATTATATTAATGATTTCTTTCCATAATGATTCAAAATTATCATTTTTGGATTTAATATTTCTTTTAAAAGTTTTACAACAACCCTCGAGATTCTTTTTTTTGAGCTAGTAAAACTTTATAAAGTTAATATTTTATGTCTCTATATGTTTATATCATGACATTTTTAAATTTTACAGGTTTTTGAAACCATTGCAAAATTTCTACTTTGAGTTTTCTGAATTTTTTTCTAACTTTTTATCTAAAAAAATTCGTAATCATCATATTAAAATTCCTTTGAGATTTAGAAAATAAATTTTTAATAATTCTGTGGATCTATCGCATCAATTTAATATCAAAATGACATTCGGATTTACTATAAAAGCTTTTAAAATATATTTATCTTGGATTCACACTTCTAAATGTTCATGATCATCTTATTAGAAAATTTATTTAAATTATTTACGGATTCTTAAAGTTTCATTTAATTTTTATTCCAAGAATTTTTAAATATTATTTCAAGTTCATATCATTCATTTTTATATAAAATATGTATTGTCTTTATCGTTAACATTTTATCCAAAATGTTTTCCAAAATTTTTTAAATGGGTTTTATATTAATTTTATTTCCTTCAAATCTTTACAAAGTAGTTTTCATTAAATAATTTTTAGATGAGAGGGCATATTATAACCTTTTACTATCATCCTTTATTTTTTTTCAATATTATATAATTTGATTTAAATTCTCTTATGTAGTAATATATATATATATATATATATATATATTAAATGAAGGAAAATA
Source organism: Tamarix chinensis (assembly GCA_030549775.1). NCBI lineage: Eukaryota > Viridiplantae > Streptophyta > Magnoliopsida > Caryophyllales > Tamaricaceae > Tamarix > Tamarix chinensis. The sequence goes on from CM060179.1 coordinate 89,198,972, forward strand.
AAATACTCTTATAACACCAAATGAGGCCTTACTCTTTTTCTCCATCTCTTCGTTTTCATTTTTCTCTCCGAGCACTTGACGACCTCCCTCTTGCTCTCTGCTGCCTCTTCTATCTTCAATTTGAAACCCACTAGAATCCATATTCTAATCACTGGCCCTCAAACACACTAGAACAAGTCTTTAGTGAGCTTTAGTATCTAGCGTGATTAAAAACAACAATGTAGAGGGGCAACCAACAACGGTTCATCATGGTATGTTGCACCACCTCCATGGCCATTGATAGCATCATCCGGCCACTCACAACTGACACTCTGCCTCTTGTGAAGCTCCCATGATCCTTACCTACTATGATTTTGCATCATTCGATTTTGTATAATTCTACCCTAACCCTAACTCTATTTTGAATTTAATGTATGCAAATTAGGTTATGATATGCAAAATTGATTATTTGATGGTATAAATATGAGTTATATCATTGATTAAGGATATGTAGATTCTTTAACCTTTTTTTTTCAAATATCTTAGATATGTAAGCTATTTTTTTATAAATTTATTATTTAATAAGCCTTGAAATGTATTTAATTGTTGTTTTGCATACCCAATATGAGAAATTGATGCAAATTGACTACATTGGGAATTTTTTTAAACCCTAACCATTGATCATATGTATTTGACATTGAATAGAATCTTTGAGCTATTTCTATCAATATCCTTTCATAAAATACTTTTAAATATGTTTAATTGAATTTTCAATCCATTAATGTGAATACTTTAGCAAGAATTGATGGAATTGCATTTTGGGATAAAACCCTAATTTTTGGAACGACTCTCATATATTGGTTATTCTTATGATTATTTTTATTATAACTAATTGTTTAGATTTATTTATAATGGTTTTAATTATACTTTTGAACTATTAATCGAAATTGATTAGAGTCGATTTGTAGTTTAGGCTTATACACCCTAATTTGCATATTTTAATTTATAAAATTGAGTAAGCCTTTAATAGAATTTGTTTTAACTGATTAATTCGATTAGCTTAATATTATCTTATAAATTAGAAACATTATTTGGGTCTAGCTTATTTAGGCTTTGGTGGTTAAACCTTGTTGTTAATTTTTTATTTTTTTTTATGGAATTTAACCTACTTTCTACAATTCTTTATCAATTTGTGTTCTTAAATATTTTTTAAAAATACTTTGAATGTTTAAAATAAAATTGAGTTGGTATAAGGCTCACATCTTTAGAACTTATTTAGGAGGTTTTTCTATTTTGAACTAGAGTTTTAGAATTTTTCTTTTGCTTCCTTGATTATTAATTAGAGGCACCTAAGTTATTTTCTTGGTAAATTTATCCCTTTAACTTAACCCTACAAATTCAACTAACATTCTTGGAAGACGTCCTCATGGATCCTCAATGCTAGGATTTACCATTACTTTTAGTGCTAGGATAGGATATAAACACGATAAATCAATCTTATCCTTATAATATAACATTATGCATGAGTGTTCACACTTCTATATGTATGTTGTGTTAAATTAAAACATGATCATTTAGATCCACATGATTTGTTAGGCACTCAAGTGTTGTATTTCATTCACGATGGTTGAGGTTTGACCTCTTAGTTGTTACTAAGTTTAGGGGGTTAAGCATGGTTAATACTCCCTTGTGATGATTGGAGCCCTTACAAGAATATGGCATATATTACATATGGTGTTGGGCATAAGATGCATGCTTTTTCAATATTGATCCTTAGTATGAATTTTGATGCATGTAGCGTATATGTTTTTTGTAGTTCATTTCTCAAGCATGATTCAGGCAATCATGATATTAATCATGTTTTTACTCATGGTTTGAATTAATGAATGCATGATGGAACTTTTTTTTGGATCTATTTAGATGATCATGTATATTCTAGTTAATTGCTTAGCATGATAGGTTTAGAAAATGCATGTTTAGGTCATTGTAACCATTGCCGAGAAAATGGATTTAAACGATGTGTGTATTGGAGTTTATTTATGTTTCTTGTCAAGCATGATTATGATAATGTGCTACTAATTAAGTAATAATATGGTTGTTAAGAATATTAAAGTATGATAAGTTTTTATTGAGCCCTTATTATTAATGAAGTGTCTAAGGCATATTTGTATGATTTGGTGGAATCCTATGTTCCCTTTGTAATGATAGCTATATGTTATTTCCTTTGTTGTGATGGAAACCTTGATTATTATTTAGCTGTGTTCCTATTTATGGTCTTTGAGGATTGGTTTAAAGTTTTATCCCCTAAAAATCTAAATATAATAATATTCTAATAATTTAAAGTGGAATAGCATTTGAGGACTAGATGAGTCTATATTATCTAGTCCTAAATTAACTATCAAGGGATAATTAGCTTTTGCCATTTCATAGTATTATATTCCTTCGGGTGGGGTCATAGAGGTCCCAGAGCATTTTCTATCTTGGACACTGATGATGCACTAGAGAATATCAATACTAAAGGGTATAGTCACTTAAGTGGTAGGTTTTATTTGGATACAATCAAACTTTATGTCCATTAATGATTCTATTTAACTTTCACTAGAATTTATGCCCATTGGTAATTACTTGTCTGGTTAGACTTTATGTCCCCTTATTTTTTAATGGAGTCTATGAGTATTGAGAGACCATAGAGGATAATCCTTCTTATTCCTCGAGATGAAATAAATGTGCAGAGTTATGTGATAATAACTTTAATGGAATAATAATTAGAATCATAGAGACTACTTAGGTTGTTTTAATTCTCTATGCGTTGTTATTAATTACATATAATTCATATGAAATATGACCCCTAAGTCTAAATAGGATGCATGTTTAATCCAATATTTCATGTACAGAGTCAAGCATGTCATATTTATATGTAGAAGCACGTCATGTTAGGTTACACCATATGTATAAGTATATAAACTTTATCTTTATATAGTGAAAATAAATTATGTAACAGAGTTGCTGGTGATTATTATGCTAATCTTAGTGATTCTCCTATTATCTAGTGGTGATTATCATATAACAACTTAGTGATTCTCCAATCATAGAATAGTGATGATGATGATGATGATGATGATGATGATGATGATAATAATAATAATAATAATAATAATAATAATAATAATAATAATAATAATAATGACGACGACGACGAAGACGATGACGTTATTATTAGTATAATTATATTTTGAGTAATCAATATTGATAATAATAATAATAATAACAATTTATTATTAATAATAGTGATAAATTTAGCTATTATCCCAAAAATTTGTAATTATCATCAATATAATGATGATTATCTTAAGTATAGTTGGTTACAGATTTTGATTCACTTAGCTATTAACTATATTTGAAAAATTATAGTTAATATCAAAACTTAACATATGAATGGAATAAATACAATTACAAAAGTAGACATATGAATCTTAGGAACAATTATAGCTAGTGATGCTCAATGAATTTAGTTCAATTTATTAGTCATGAGAGAAGATCATGTGTTGGACTAAATAAACCCTTAGACCTCAAAATAGGCTAATATGTTACAAATGACTAGTCATTCATAGTTGTTTGAATCATGCATATGATATCTCATTAATTCATTTGCATATTCTAGAGTAGAAGATGAAGTTCAATCCAATGTTTTGTTACCACTAGTTTAGTGCTTATATTTTGATAATATTTATACGTATTTCTATATTTCATATCCATGTATTTGTTAGTTTTTTATTCTAGATGGCTAGAATGGTGGAGGTTAGTACTCAACATCAAGGCATTGTGGAATAGGACCTTGATATGCTACAACGAGTCTATGCACTTGTGGATTTGGCCCATTAAGTTTATGAGAAAAAATAGGTGAAGTTGTAGAGATAAAAAAGAATAAACCATGAGTGATTAAGAAATTCATGAAGAACACTAGAATTATTGATTACAATGGTAATCAAATTAAATTACATATGGAGAATGTTTGATTTGGATGCACAAAATTAAGGGGAAATGGTAGAAAAGATAGAGAAGTTCAAACTTTTTAGTTTTAGAGAGCCAAAAAACTAAAAATAAAATATTTAGGGACATAAAGTACGCAATTGAATTTTCACCTACACGAATAACCTACATGACTCGACATTGTGCCAGTCAATCATGAGGGACCTAGGATGCTCTGTTTTTACCCATTGACACCCTGCACGATTGAGCTCTACTCTAATTTATTGTGTATTGCTGCTTCTTCCTATTTACCTCTTCATTTGATTCCTTCAATGGTTCTTTGTGCTCCTTATTGCGTGCGGAGTTGATACTTCATCTTCATCCCCTTCCTTGGGTCATCCTTCTTCTATATTCGTGTTTCATCTCCATCAATTTTCTATTCTTTACATCAATTCCTATAAAATAATCAAAGGAGAGCAACATCATGAACTCGATAGCTAAATCATATGAAAGATCAATGGACCACATAGGATGTCAATTAAGAACATAAGAAAATCATTATAAAAACATTAAAAATATTAGTCTAATAAACTCCCCCTTGCTTATCCTTTTCTTATCCTACAGTAAATATCAGAGCAAAAAATAGAAAGAGGACAAGAAGAATGATAAAGAAGGGGAATGGAGACCATGGCCTCGGTTGATAGAAACAAACTACACAAGCATGATACACATTTACAAGATCTAGATAAATTGCAAGCATTAATAATATAAAAATAAAAATAAAGTTGAAAACAATCCTCAATTTTAAATCTCCAATTGAAATCATTGTGGCACTCTAAGATGGTTTAGAGTTGTATAGATCCACTTGAAATAACATAGGATTGAACTTCATCTTCAACTCTGGAATATGCCAATGAATTAATGAGATATTATATGCATGATTCGAACAACTATGAATGACTAGTCATCTGTAACATATTAGCCTATTTTGAGGTCTAAGGATTTATTTAGTCCAACCCATGGTCTACTCTCGTGACTAATAAATTGAATTAAACTCATTGAGCATCACTAGCTATAATTGTTCCTAAGATTCATGTTTCTACTTTTGTGATTGTATTTATTCCATTTATATGTTAAGTTTTGATATTAACTATAATTTTTCAAATATAGTTCACATCTAATTGAATAAAAATATGTAACCAACTATACTTAAGACAATCACCATTCTATTGATGATAATCACAAGTTTTGGGATAATAGCCAAATTTATCACTATTATTAATAATAAATTATTATTATTATTATTAGCACTATTGATTACTCAAAATATGATTATACTAAAAATATTTAATTGTTATTATTATTATTATTATTATTATTATTATCACTATTGATTACTCAAAATATAATTATACTAACAATATATCATCATCATCATCATCATCATCATCATCATCATCATCATCATCATCATTATTACTACTCTATGATTAGACAATAACTAAGTTGTCATATGATAATCACCACTTGATGATAGGAGAATCAATAAGCTTAGCACAATAATCACTTGTAACTCTGTTATATATTGTATTTTCACTATGTAAAGATAAAATTTATATACTTATACATGTGGTGTAACCTAACATGAGATTCTTCTGCATGTAAATATAACATGCTTGACTCTATGCATGAAATAATGGATTAAACATGCAGCCTATTTAGACTTAGGGATTATATTTCATATAAATTGTATGCAATTAATAATAAGATAGAGAGAATTAAAACAATCTAAAATGTCTCTATGATTCTAGTTATTATTCCATTAACGTTATAATCACACAACTCTGCACATTTATTTCATATTGAGTAATGGAAAGGATTATCCTTCATGGTCTCTCAATACCCATAGACTCTATCAAAATATATGGGGACATAAAGTCTAACCAAAGACAAGTAACTACAAATGGGCATAAATTCTATTGAAAGCTAAATAAAATGATTAATGGACAAAATGTTTGATCATATCCAAATAAAGCCTACCACCTATGTTCCTATACCCTTTAGTATTAATATTCCCTAGTGCATTATCAGTGTCCAAGATAGAAGAGGCTCCAGGACCTGTATGACCCCAACCAAAGGAATATAATATTATCAAATGGCAAAAGCTAACTATCCCTTGATAACTACTTAATTACTCGATAATATAGACTCACCTAGTCCTCAAATGTTATTCCACTTTAAACTATTAGAATATTATTATATTTGGATTTTTAAGGGATAAAACTTTAAACCAATCCTCTAAGTCCATAAATAAGAACATAGCCAAATAATAATCAAGGTTTCCATCACAACAAAGGAAATAACGCATGGCCATTTTTGTAAAGGAAACATAGAATTAAATTAAATCATATAAATATGACTAATGTAGGAGAAAATGATCAGGACTTAGCATTTATTATTATGGACTCTATTTTTCTTTATATAGAGAGGATACTCTTTTAATTTTAAGATAAATGGATGACTTTATAGCTAGTTATGGACAAAGCTTGCCAAACAATCACTAGCAATAGAGATGTGTGAATGGTGCACATGGCGTGCATGGGATGCATGATAACAATTTTTATACTTAATTAGCGTGTGTTTAGTCTTTATATAGTGTTTTACTTACTTTTTTATTGTGTTAAATAGTTCCATTATGATTGGCTAGTGCATAAAGTAGCTTTTTAAGGGGATTCTATCTTATTCTATGTTTTAGGCTTTATTTTATTGTATCTTAGGAGTTGTGTTTGGAGGTGGAAACATTACATTGCATGGGGGGTTGGTTTTTATAAGATTTTTATTATAATTATATTGTAATACTAGGGATTTACAATGGGTATAAAGGCCTTAAGGTCACACGTTCATAGGATAGCCAATTGAATGAAAATTCAAGTTATTCCTTGTTTGAATTATGTGTGAGTTCTTCTGAATTATAATCAATTCTGTGTGAGTGATTATTATTAAAACCCCTAAACTCTTTGTATATGTGAATTAGAGGTTAAGAACCATCTCTAAACCCATCCTTATCCCACACCTTCTTAAACCCTAGTTTTCACCTTCAATGCCATCATCATCATCTTCGACATTCATCTTCAACCTATTCTTCTTACTTAATTCTACTTATTTTATTTCCAAACCTTAGATAATAATTCTATTATTATCACACGTTTATCATCATTATCTTACCTTTGAAATATATTCATCAAAGCATCATCATTCCAATCATTCATCATCATCATCATCATATTCCTCTCACAACTAAACCTCATCGTAAACCCTAACCCTAACCCACGAACCATATCACTCCAAAACCCTAACCATTCAACCTCTATCTCTTCAATCAATCATCACCAAATCATTATATTCCTAATATAACCCTCATTAAAACATATTACCAACCAAATCATAATTCCATACTCCTACACATATCAATGCCTTAGACACTTCATTCATAATAAGGGCTCAATATAAACTTACCATGCTTTAATATTCTTAACAACCATATTATTACTTAATTAGGAACACAATATCATAATCATGCTTGACAGGAAACATAAATAAGCTCCAATATACACATCATTTACATCCATTTTCTCCAAAATGGTTACAATGGCCTAAAACATGCATTTTCTAATGCTATCATGCTAAGCAATTAACTAGAAAAAACATGCTGATATAAATAGATCAAAAAAATCCATCACACGTTCATTATTTCAAATCATGAGTAAAAACATGCTTAATATCATGATTTCCTAAATGGTGCTTGAGAAATGAGCTATAAAAACATATATGCTACATGCATAAAAACTCATACTAAGGATGAATATTGAAAAAACATGCATCTTATGCTGAACACCCATGTAATATATGCCATATTCATGAAAGTGCTCCAATCATCACAAGGGGGGTATTAACCATGCTCAACCCCCTAAACCTAGTAACAAATGATAGTAGAAAGTTATACTATACCCTCTCATCTGAAAATTGTTTAACGAAACTACTTGGTAAAGATTTAAAGGAAATAAAACTAATATAAAACCCATGTAAAAAGATTTGGAAAATATTTTGGAGAAAATGTTAACGATAAAGACAATACAATATGTTTACAAACATGAATGATATGAACTTCAAATAATATTTAAAAATTCCTAGAATAATACTTAAAGCAAACTTTAAGCATCCATAAATAATCTAAATTAATATTCTAATAAGATGATCATCAACATTTAGAAGTGTGAATCCAAGATAAATATTGAAATGCCCCAAAAATTTTTAATTTTAAAGATTATATTTAAATAAGGTTTTATTGAAAAATTTAATTTAAGAAATTATTTTTACTAAAATAAAAGGAAATTTATTAGGGCAAATTAATAAGAAATTTTATAAATATTTTAATTAGAGGAAATTTGGGTATTTTAACTAACTAAAGATTTTAATTTGGGAATTAATTAAATAAATTATTTTATTTAAATTAAGAAAGAGAAAATAGTTTCAAATTAATATTAATTTTATAAATAATTTAATTAAAGAAAATTAGAGTGATTTGCTAATTGAAATGGAATTTATGGAAAATCTTTTAAAATTCCTAATTTAGCCTAAAAAGGGATTTAAATATTATTTTATTTAAATATTGTGAAATATCCCAAATATTTTAATTAATTTATTTAACCCAACCCTCCTATTTTTCTTCATCCCTCTTTCCTTTTTCCTTTTCTTTCTTCCTTTTTCTTTCTTCTTCTTTTCTTTTTCCTTTTTCTCCTCCCTGAACTGGGCCAGCCCAGTGGCCCAGTCCCCTTCTCCTCTCCTTCCTTTTCCTTGGGGCCAGCCTAGCCGTGCGACCGACCTCCTTCCTTCTCCCTCGCCGCGTCGCGTTTTATCATTTTTTCCCCTCTAAATGATGCATTCCATTTAAGTCTTTATCCCCTCACACCCGGACGGTTTTCTTTCCTTTCTTTTCCTTTTTCCCAAAACGCCGGTCCATCCCACCTTTCTTCCTCCTCCTTCTTTCTTCTTCCCCGATGCCACTAGCCTACAACTCCACTGCCCATCCGAAAATTTTGCCGCCGATTATGGCCGTTTTGACCGGTCGTTTTCCTTCCTCTCTCTTCCCCCTGACTCATCTACCGTTTTGAACCAATCCACTCCCTCATTCCTCACATGATCTCCCTCTCCCCTGGCCACTTGCAGCCCACGATTGGGAAAGTGCGCCGGCTATCCTCGTCGGCCGGTTACCACTCCTGCCTACCACTCCCCCACTTTTCCTTCGACTCTAACTTCCCCTTCAGTCTATAAATACCCTTAGGTTGCCCTTGTATCGAGTTTTGGTCGCTTACCCAGAATTCCCCGACATTACCGCCGCCTCACCTTTAGACGCCACTCTCGCCGTCTCTGGCCAACACCGCCACCCATTCTTTCTGCCTACGCCTTCCCTGCACCTCCCTCTAACTAATTAGACCACCCATACCCTTCGATTCTTCCTGAACAATCCACCCCGACCGTGCGAATTACCCTTTGTAACCAAGCCATTTTCTGCCACCGCCGCCCTTTGAACCACCCTTAGCCACCTCTTCTGCCGCTTCCGACTCTCCTTTCACCTCCCAAATTGTGCTGCAGACCCTCCTCTATCTCCCCTACCTTCCTTTTCCTCTTTCTCCCTCTCTTCCTCTCTTCCTCTTCTTCTTCCCTATTCGGCCACCACCGCCGCCGCCATACGCCGCCACCTTTGGCTGCGCCACCACCATCATTTTGTTCCTCTCCTTTTGAGCGATCATAACCACCCTTAATTCCACCCTCCTTCTTCTTATTTTGTTCCCAGCCTTCAAATTTTCCCCTTTTCTTCTCTTTTTTCTAGACGTCGCTGCCCCTACCGTGCACCACCGCCGGTGCCGCCCATCTCCGCCAGCCTAAGGTTGAACCCTAGACCCTCTCGACCCTTTTCTCTATTTTAACAAGCTTTAAATTATTTTATTTCAATTATTATAATATAAATCCTATTATTATTATTTCCATTTTTAATATGTATTATTATTGTTATGAATATTAATGTTTTTATTATTATTCTACTAAGGGCTGAAGCCCTATTGTAATTTTTAATTTGATTTTAGGACTATTACCCTTATTATTTCTATTATTAATATTAATGTGTTATAAGTATAATTATTATTAATATTATTTCCTATTTTGAATTTCTATTATTCTTATTCCATTATTATTAATATAACTATTTTACCATTAGTGTTGTTAATAATGTTATCATTGTTATTGTTGTTGTTGTTGTTGTTGTTGTTGTTATTATTATTATTATTACTATTATTATTATTACTATCATTATTATTATTATTATTCTCGAGTGTTAGTATTATTATTTTATATAGGGCTAAGGCCCTATTGTGCTTATTTTAAATTTTAGCAGTAGTATGATAAATATCATGTCTTATTATTATTAGGGTTATTAGTATTATTATTATTAGTATTATTATTTATTCATATTAGTGTTATTATTATTATTTATTAAGTTATTATTATTCAATGTAGGGTGGAAACCCTACTTCTTTTTATCTTCGATCATTATCTTTACTATTATTACCATTATGGTTACTATTATTTTGTAATATTATTATGGATTTTATCATTATTAGTATTATTATGTCATTATTATTATTATTACTAAATTTGGTTATTTATTTTAGTAATAATATTATTCATTATTATTATTTTAGTAAAGGGGCCGAAGCCCTTATTTCACTTTGTTTTGAATAATGTCATTGTTATTATTATTGTTACTATTATTATTATTCTTAATTATATTATCATTGATATTATTTTTAGTATCTTTGCTATTATTATTTTAGTATCATTATTATTATTATTAGGGTAAAGTTTTCAACCTTATATTATGAATTTTATTATATTCTATTATTTCTATATCTTTAGCAAAGTTAGTAATTAATTAATTTTATTTTATTAATATATTATTATTTATTTAAAAACCTAGTCTTATAATAAGTTAGTGATTAATAATATTTTTGATAGGAGGGAGTCTAATTTTAGCTTTTCCCTCATCATAGGTGAAACCAGTCAAAGCCCTAAGGAGGCTTAGGAGTGTGCTCCAAGACCGGTGTTGTTTTAGGTAAGGGGTGCTAAGGCCATATGTGTAATATGTAATTTTATGCTATGCATGCCATGTGATATGAATTATAGTGTATTTTGTGTAAATATTATATAATTGTTATGAATATAACATGATTATGGAGTTGAAGTATGTTGGTGTGAATAAATTATGGCATGAGAATTATATGTATAATTGTGTTACTATTATTGTATGTTGTGGCCTTAAGACATGCATGTTAGGGTTGTAAAATAATGATGGGGAGTGTAACAATGTGGTGTTAGGATTTTGCATGAAATGGCATGGTGTTAGGGTTTTGCATGAAATGGTATGGTGTTAGGGTTTTGCATGAAATGTTGCATGGTGTTAGGGTTTTGCATGGTGGTATTAATGTGGCATGGTATTAGGGTTGCATGGGAGTTAGGGTTTGCATGGAAGTGTGATTTATGTGGAGTTAGGGTTTGCATGGGAGTTAGGGTTTGCATGGGGGTTAGGGTTTGCATGGAAGTGTGGTTTACATGGAGTTAGGGTTAGCATGGAGTTAGGGTTTGCATGGGAGCTAGGGTTTGCATGGAAGTGTGGTTTACGTGGAGATAAGGTTTGCATGGAATTATGGTTTGCATGGGAGCTAGGGTTTGCATGGAGTTAGTCATGCATGTCTGGGAAAATATTTGTGAATAAAATATTTAAGACGCTAATCTTTTAAAGTGGAAGATTATTGAACCAGGTCCAGACCGATCCACATGTCAGGAATAGTGGTTAGGGTTTTACCCTATGTGTGTCCGATCCACCGGTTATAATAGTGGTTAGGACATGATGTCCTATATGTGACTGGCCCACCGACAATAATGGTGGGGTGACTCAAGCTTATTAAACATAAACCAGAATGACTAAGGTTCTTAAAAGATACTAATTACTTACAGTGGAACACCATATGAGCAGTAACCAGACCGATCTACCGGTTAGGAATAGCAGTGTGGACTATTGTCCCGCAAGTGACTGATCCACCGACGAATAATAGTGGTGTAGACTTTGTCCCACAAGTAACTGGCCCACCGGCTAAAATAGTGGGGTGTTCCTGTACTTACATGGATTTGATAAAAGGTATGGTGTGTATCAAATTCAGATAAAAGAAAAATTAAATAATTAATTTGGACCTTTTTGGGCCTTATGTGTGGGCTTGTTGATGATAGGCTATGGATTCTCTGTACGCTTTTATGAATCATATATGTGGTTTGAAATTGTATGTTGATTATTATCCTGCATGATTTGATGTGTTTATGCATCGGCCTTAGTGCTCGGTTACCTTATTCAGTACGTAGCGTACTAATCACCCTTTTCATGGGTGCTACTCATTCCCATGAGTATACCCTTCTGACTTTGAGCAGGTGGGCGAGACATCAGTCGGGACTGTGTGTTGAGCTTGTTTGGGTTCAAGGTTCCAGGGTGATGTGTTTATGCATCAGCCTTAGTGCTCGGTTACCTTATTCAGTACGTAGCGTACTAATCACCCTTTTCATGGGTGCTACTCATTCCCATGAGTATACCCTTCTGACTTTGAGCAGGTGGGCGAGACATCAGTCGGGATTGTGTGTTGAGCTTGTTTGGGTTCAAGGTTCCAGAGTTGTGGCCATATTTATTCTTTATGCGATGTATTTCCTTTTGTTAATTCTTTTTTTATCGGATTTATCCATTTTGATTTATTGCCTTGTATTGAGTATTTCAAATGAATATTTTATCGGTTGTAAGCTTATTTCTCTTTTGGAAATGAATTATAATTCTTTATGCGTACTCTGATTTTGTTTACAATCGAGTTTGGTTTGTCTTGACTTATAATTGATCGTTAATCTTTTCTTTAGCCTTAGCACTTGGTACTGAAACAGTCAGAGAGAACCGATTTGGTACTAAGTGTGGCGGTAATATCCCCAGAATTCACGGATTTTAAATTAAATATTTTAACTACTTCCGCTTTTAAAAAAAAAGTAGTAAATTTTGGGGGTATTACAAATATATTTTAAAATATATTATAGTACACTCGAATGTTATTTTGATATTAAATAGATAAGATACATCCATAGAATTATTAGAAATTTATTTTCTAAATCACAAAGGATTTCTAATATAATGATTGCAAATTGTTTTAGACAAAAAGTTAGAACAAAATTTAGAAAACTCAAAGTAGACATTTTTGCAATGGTTGGAAAAACTTGTAAAAATAAAATTTTCATGATATAAATATATAGATACATAAAATATTATCTTTATAAATTATTACTAGCTCAACAAAAAATCTCGATGGTTGTTGTAAGACTTCTACAAGAAATATTAAATCTAAAAATGAAAATTTTGAATCTTTATGGAAAGGAATCATTCATATAGTTCTATGGTCACAAAAAAATTTTACACTTTAGAATGAACTTATTTACATTAACGATATATAACTACGAAATAAGTCAAGGCTATACTTGGAAATGAACCTTATAAAATTAAATCAAAATACTTTATCAACAATGAAAAAACTTAAGCTATCTTTAGTCACAAATATATAAAATCTTATAAATATAACGTGCTCGTAATATATAAAATTTCAATTTAAATTTTATGATAACCAACATCTGTCACGTAATTTAAATGAACATAGTTTGACCCTCCAAAACTTCCAACTATGTAATAATTAATGAAGTCACACATGTAATTTAAACTTATATATCAACTCCAAAATTTTCAACAAAGAAGGCGCCATCATCTATTGATGGGAATGGAAGACTAATATCACTACCATCATCATCACACAGTGGTTGAAAGTTATCCAAGCTTATTTGATTTGTTAATGACGATTGTTCTTCTTCTGTCGGAAAAGTACCCATCAAGCTCCTGTAAGCCGCAATCTGGGCTTGAGTTTTTAGGAGTTCCATCTCTTCTGTACAAACTTGTTGAAAAAGTTGAGAGACGATCTTAACACAACCATATGTTGGGTCTTCAATTCTACATTGAGCCTCAAAATATAGAGAATCAACTGCTTGTGCTCTTAGTTGGATGGGAATCCACTATTTATGTATAGGCATGCACAAAAACATACATGATTAATATGAGAAATATTAACGGTTCATATTAAGAAAATGGTAATGAAAAAAAATAAAAGTGATGTGACATAAAATAAATACTTACGGTAAGAATTCCTTCAATAGTACTAGCACCGTAAATCCTATTAACAGAAGCAAATTTTTGAGGATTATCGGCAGGAAAATAAGGAGTGAAAATACAGTCCGGGAGACATTTTTTTCTCAAATATTTGCAAGCTGCACAACGTTTAGGGGCAGACATTAGGATAACATATACTAATCTTGTGAAAATCTCAAGAAATATTATTTCTATCTTGCAAGAAGAGTTTTAGTCCACAAATTAAAAAAAATGCAAATGATTTTTTGTGGATTCTGCAAGAGATGAAAAGTATTGATATATATATATATATATATATAATTTATGAGCTAATTAATTTTATATTGACTACTTCCTTTGAACTTGTCATAATTTGGAAAGATTTTTATGATACAAGACCCAATACAAAAAATGTAATGAAATGGTCCACAAAATGATTTTGTATGGAAAGCGGTCAATTGGTTTTTCCTAACATATCAAATTTGAATGGAGTTACTATGATTTCATTAATTTCTTTTTGGCAGGTAACTCGCAGTTACATTTTTTATTTCATTAATAAATTTTATATAATCCTTTAAAAAAAATGGGGTGGGCAGGTTCAATGAAATGGTTAATTTTTTAAATGCTAACGCGGTAAAAAGAAGTCAATGAGAAAAACATTTGCACTTATTTCCTATAAACAACCACTCAGTCAGCAATAATTAATCAATCACCTACTATGTGATCTGTACATATCTACTAAAATTTGAAATTTGAAAAGTGAAATATTAATTGATATAAATCAGTAATAATTAATCAATCAATTATAGCATGATACTCATGCACGCACACACAGATATATATATATATATATATATATATATATACACATAAATATATATAATGGCTAAAATTTTAAAATGTGAAAACTCAAATAATAATTCATAATAACACAATATAAAGAATGCATTTAAAATCATTTGTAAGAGTCATATCAGGTACACAAAATTTGATAAATACCATACAAAAGTAATAAAGTTAAATATTTTATGTATCTCTAAGGATTGGCGGTTTGAAAAACTTGGGCAATAATCATAAACAATCTTACTTTCTAGACGAAGCCTTTTTAAAATCAATTTTATCCTATATATCGGTAACTTAGTAATATTATATTATTGAAGACATATGGCAATATGACATGTTTTAAGAAAAAGATGAAATTCAAATTATGAGAATAAAGTAATATGAATGTTACTACTCTTGAAATTCATATAATAAATATGAATTATGGTATTTCACTACATAACGAAAAATAGATTCACTTCTCTCTCCCGCTCTTTCTCTCTATTTTTGTTTTTTAAAATGAAATTATATATAAGTTTATTAATCCATATCATTCAAGTGTATATCAAGGGAAAGTTATATGGTGAACTTGGGAACACCTTGTTAGATGCACTTGGCGTATAAATTAGTACTATTTATTCTTCTATTTATCACAAATTTTGCTTTCCATTTTTTGATTCAATATGTTTATCTCATCTTTCTTCATATTATACTCTATCTTATCTCTCCATCAATTTTTTTTTTAAAAAAAAATTAATTTGTTAATAAACAAGAATTTTTATCCAAAATTGGAATATTATCATTTCCCTAAATATAAAAGTCCTATAATCAATTAAGAATTAACAAATTTTGATTCAAAATTCATAATTAATAAAAATGAGTTGATATTGAAGCCAATTGGCATTAGTATACATATTTTTACATGTACTAATTATTTCTAATTGATTGAAGATTCGATATAAAAAAAAACTAAGTTTTATTAGGAAAAATAAATTTAAAAGTTGATAATAGAGTATTATGTGGCTACTCGGTCAACTATATTTGAATAAAAGGTGTTGATAATAACCTATTCAAGAGATGTCATATAAACATGATCATCACTCTATTTGTATACATAAGTAATTAATATAATTATATCTATAATTATTGGTATTACATTTGTATAAAAATTGTAATGATTGAAATGATGAATAAAAATATAACATGAAATGATCATTATGATAACTAGAGATAATCATCACTTTTTAACAATGTAATTGATGAAATCATTATTTTTAATGATTTAATACTAAGTTGGTTGTGTTTTTAATTTGCATCATATTCGGTTCATTGATCTTTTATATGTTTAGTTATCTAGTTCGTGTTATTGCTCTCCTATTATTCTTTTTATGTGAATTAGTGTGAAGAAGGGAAAGCCAAAGGAGATGAAACATGAATATAGAGCAAGAATGACCTAAGGAACCCAATGAATATGAAGAATCAACTTCTCATGTGAGAAGGAGCCTATAGAACCATAGAAGGAAGCTATAGAAAAAGTAAAGACAAATAAACAATAGTGCATCGTCAGTTGAAGTTGAGCTCAATCATCGAGGTTGTCCATGCATGAAGACAAAGCACCTCGAGGTGACTGCACAGTTGACTAATATTGTACACAATTGTGTAGGTTAACCATATAGCAGATAGTTGTTCACCCAATTGTAGAGTTTAAGTTTCCAAACCTTTTTTTTTGTATTTCCACTCTAAAAAAAATACTTTGAACTTTTCTCTCCTAATTACACGATCTTAAATGTAATTGAAATAAGTCTATATTAGATACCATTCTCATATCAATTACATGGTAAAACATAATAAAATTAAAATGAGAAAACTTTCATAAACAAAGATAAGAGTTTTGGAGGCATAACTTTTCGATCCTAGCTCCATACATAAGATATGATCACTCTGCCCCAATAAAGGTGTCATAAGTAATATTTTTCTTGGATTAAATTAAGTTTTCTTCACTTAGATGTTATTTCATATGTTTGATTTGAAAGTTATTATTTGAATTCAACATAATTTGGTTCACTTAGTGATGTGTGTGGGAGGGTGTAATATTCAATTATATGAAACTAATGGTTCAAATGGAGTTGGATAAGATGATAAGGTTTAGGATATGGTGATTTAAAATAATAGATCTTCAAAAGTGATGTATATAAAATGATGGTGACTCGAATTATGGTAGAATAATGATGATGGTGATTCGGTGATGGTGGTTTGTTAATAATGATGGTTTGAATGGTGTGTGCTAATTAATCTATGCATTCGATGATGGATTGATGATGATTCTTAGTGTTGAACATTAGGGTTTGGATGAAGGTTGGAATTTTGGTTTAGGGTTAGGGTTAGGGTTTGGTTCAAAAAGAGGAAATAAGGTGGTGTTTGGTTGGTATGAATGGTTAGTGTTTCAAATGATTGTTTTAGGGTTTCCGTTTTGGTATACCAATTTAGGGTTTAGTTTAACCATAAAATAGAGTAGGAATTTGATATTAACTAATTTAGGAAAATATGGATTAATAATAGTAGAAAAGATATGGATTAATCTCTAATTCACACACACATTAGGAGATTAAAACTTTCAAGCCAAACTGTTCACACATATTCGATTTGCTTGAGCTTCAACTCACACAAAATTCATTCAATGTTGATCTTCAACTTCAATTCTTCATAATATTCAATTTTTAATGCCATATTCTCGACATTCATACATAAAATAACTTTTCTACCACTAGCTAAAGCATATTCAAAAAGATTATAAGCTAAAAGATATTATGCTACTTTATGCTAACTTTATTTTCCTATTTTATTACTTAATTAATAAATTAGCTAAATCAATTAATAATTCTTGATATCCTGCCAATATACTCCTCATGCACGTGTTCATTCCCTCCTTATAGGCCATTCACATGCACGTAGACTCTTAGTTGCTTGTTTGTTACGTTTTGAGCAATGTAACCATCCGTTGGTCATCAAATTTACTGGAGATAGTTTCCAAATGAAGAATAACTGGTTCCACAATTATGAAAGAAAATTATTGAGTTTTTTCTCCTACATCACTTAGATTTTAACTATAATTGAAATATTAGAGTGAATATCATAACTTAACATATAAGCCGAATAAATATGATCATGAAAGTAAACTTCTGAGCTTTAGGGACATTTATATCCAGTGAGTCTCTATGGCTTTAGCTAAACTTATTAGTCATGAGAGTAGTCAATAGGTTAGATTAAACACACCCTTAGACCTCAAAAGAGGCTAATGTGTCATATATGTCTAATCATCAACAACTGTTTGACTCTTATGTCACAATAATTCATTGGTGTATGACATAGTTGAGGCCAAAAATTTAATTCTAGGTTTTTGTCCCTAATTTGGAGGTTACATTTCGTTAATCTTTATGTGTATTTCCATGTTTCATCTCCACATCTTCACTAATTGTTTAGTCTAGACAGCTAAAACGATATAGGTTAGTACTCAATAGCAAATTCGTTATAGGATATGACATGGACATGCTACAACAACTCTGCGTACTTGTTGATTTGGCCCATCGAGTTTTTCAGTTCTATCATAAGGGGAATTTGGCTAGTTTATTTTGAATATTTTTTATTTATCTAGATTGGATTTTTATTTCATTTTTTTACTTTTATTTATTTGAAAGATACTTTGCTTTTATGTTTAGATACCTTATATGCAATGACCTCTTTGATTTGGACATCGAGTTGAGTTTAATCCCTAAATTTGGAAGATGACAAGTGAATAGAGGAAGTGGATTTGTGTGACAAAAGCAAACATGAGAGCAAAAATAATGGCTGAACATAAGAGAATGGATGAAAAAAAAAACTTTCTCAAAAGTATTTTGCATCTCTAAACGCACATATGACACAATCGATTATAAGTAAACCTTTGGTTGATGCCAACAAATTCTAACTAAAGACCACACTCCTCTCTATGGTTCAAAAAATTAGTTTAGGGGGTAGTCCCAATGATTTTTCAAACATGCATATTTTTGTATTCCTTGAGTATTATGGAGTAACAAGAGATGCAATTAGGTTGAGTGTCTCCCTTTTCATTACAAGATAGAGTAAGATTATTGTTGCAATCACTTCCCCTAAGATCCATCATGACATGGAATCAAATTTCAAGAGCCTTCCTCATCAAGTACTTTCCTCCATAAAAGACGGTCCAATTAAGGAATGACATCACACATTTCACTCAAAGGGATAGACAATCTATCTATAATGCATGAGAATTTTATAAGGAGCTTCTTAGAATGTTCCCACACCATATATTATAGGAATGACTATTAGTACACACATTCTATAATGACCTCACCTATAATGAAAAATTAACTATTAATTCTATAGTGAGATGAATCCTCATGAACAAAAGCATACTAGAATTAAATCAATTGATCAAGCACATGGATCAAAATCACTACTACTCGTCAGGTGAGCACTCTTTTATTAAGAAGAGCAAAATGTATGACAGTGATGTTCTTGATTATCTCTCTTTAAAAGTTGATGCATTATTTTAGAATCTTGGTAAATTAAGTATGAATAGATTGACATCTACTTCTACTACTTGTGAAAACCATGAAGTAGTAGGTCACTAATTATTTGATTATCAAGTTGTTGCTATCCCATGCCTTAATACAACCCTTATAGATCATGTGAACTATGTGATCATCTTTAGAAAAAGAAAAAAAAGGAGAATAGCTTGTTGCTACCAAAAACTTGGGGTGGAGAAACCACCCAAACATTTCTTATAAGAACCTACCCCTTAATCCCAATCCTCAATCATATCCCAAACCCCTAAGTTTCCAAAATTTAGACAACCTTTCCTTAACCCTCAAAAACCTTGTTTTTAGTCATTGTTCAAGAACGTTATCACTTCTAAAAGTAAATAAAAAAATGAGGCGTTGGGGAACCCAAACAAGAAAATGAGAGATACAATCAAGAACTTGGCTTCCAAGGTTAACTCTCTATCTACCAACAATAAAATGCTCGAAAACCAAACCACTCCAGTATCCCAACAATATACATCTTCTAGACCCTCTGAAATGCTTCCAAGGAAACTAGAGACTAATTCTAAAGGTTTTATCCGTGACATACCACTTAAGAGTGGGAGAGAACTTGAAGATGATCAAGAGAATAGTTAGCCTATGACAATTGAGAACAAGACCACCATTGAGAAAGAGCATGAGGTTGAGAAATATTTGCTTCTAATACTATATAAGCCTCTTAATCCTCAAAGGTTATTAAAGGATATATTGGAAGAACAATTTAGGAAACTTTTAGATATACTGAAGAAACTCCATATAAATATCCCATTTGTTGAGGCTATGACTCAAATGCCGACTAATGCCAAATTCCTTATAGAGGTTTTATCCAACAAATGCAAGTTAGAAGAATATAAAACCATAGAATTAACATAAGAGTGTAGTGCCCTAATTCAAAACAAATTGCCACATAAACATAAGAATCTTAGTTCATTATCTATACTTTGATCTGTTGGAAATGTGGTCATTAATCATGCATTGTGCATCTTAGGCACATGTGTAAGCTTAATTTATTTTTCTATTTTTAAGAAGCATGAAATAAGTTAATTCAAGGCCATTATTATATATATTCAATTATCAGACCAATCAATGAAACACCCAGTAGGTATTCTCAAGGATGTCCCTATAAAGGTTGGTAAATTCTTTATCCTTAAGGTTTTTTTCATCTTAGAGATAAAGGAAGTGTAACATCCCAAAATTTACTACTAAAAAATTTCTTTTATTTAAAAATTAGCGGAAGCAAAATTCACAAATTTTGGGGATGTTACTGCCACACTTAGTACTATATTAGTTTCCTCCTACCATTTCAATACCAAGTGCTAAGGCTAAAAAGAACAAAGTGCAATTTACTTAAATACCACTTTTATTTAAATCAAAGTAGCGCATTAAATACATTACCAGAGTAAAACCCACTATTAGTGGTTATAAGAATAAAAATAATTTTAAAGAAGGAAATAAAAGGTTGAAAGAGAAACCTTGAAATCATTTCTAGATAATCTTTATACTCTTACTCAATATTAGCTTGAATAGTACCTACAATAGACCTGCAAGGGACACTGCCCATTGAATAGGTAGGGGCTCACGAATGGAACCCTTCAGTACTATGGTACCGAGTAACCCTTTATACCAAATTGAAAGACAAGGCCCACATGTAACACATCATACAAAACGATATAAAACAATAACATACGTGGACTTAGGAAAATTACAATTGACATAAAGCCTAACCACAATGCAACACCACATAGTAGGAAACATGTAACACAAAATATATATTCCTAGCAACTCCATCACATACCCAAGCAAGGATAGGTGCCAAAGCCAAACTTATACCACATAAATAGATCATACACGTGAGGTCAATACTTTTGCTCATAAACCATTAGTTAAACATTTCTTAACATCATCTCTTGAATTATGTCATGTAAGTGCAGGAACCCTACTATTATAGCTGGTGGGCTGGAATACACTTTAGTGTAGAACGTACCTGACCACTATTATTCATCGGTGGACCGGTACCTAGCCACTATTATTTGCCGGTGGACAGTTTTGGCCCCGACTCACATGGTCTTCCACTATAATTGATTAATGTCTTCCTATAATTTATTAACATCTAATACTTGGGTTATAGAGCTTAGGATCCCCCAATATTATAGCCGATGGATTGAAAATACACTTCAGGGCAGAACGTATCTAACCACTATTATTCGTCAGTGGACCGATCTCCAGGGCATCTTGCATCTAGCCACTATTATCGTCTGTGGACCGGTTTGGGCCCGGCCCAATAATCTTTCACTTTAAGTAATTAGTGTTTTACATTTATTTAACACAACATGTCCATTTATTTAAATCTAGGGGGAGGTCACAAATTTGGAGACACAAAGATATACTGATGATAGAATTAAGTATTCTATATCAAGGATCATGACACACATAAAACTCTAACATGCAATCTTAATATATCCAGCACACATTACCATGCATAACTAATGATTAAAGCACCTATTACATGAATATGAGATGAACACCATATCACACCCTTAATTAATCATTCAACCCTTTGTTATGCCCTGTTCTTGTGATACTCATCAATTTACCGAAATACCGTCATTCTGTTAGTTAATATACTTATACCTTATTATGGAGGCTTATTTAATCCATTGACAAGTTATTTGCATT
Source organism: Tamarix chinensis (assembly GCA_030549775.1). Taxonomy (NCBI): domain Eukaryota; kingdom Viridiplantae; phylum Streptophyta; class Magnoliopsida; order Caryophyllales; family Tamaricaceae; genus Tamarix; species Tamarix chinensis. Next base: position 89,221,322 of record CM060179.1, read on the forward strand.
TTACTTATTTACCCCTTTATTCTTACACAATTATTGAAATTCCCCTCTTATTTGTAGAGTTACCAAGTCACCTCTTTTTATTTGCCAAATTACCATATTACCCTTCATGTTTACATAAATACCAAAATACCCCTTATATTTTTAAGATTACCAAATTACCCTCCATACTTATTAAATCACCGACCATACTCCTCATACTTGTTAAGTTGCCAAATTATCCTTCCAATTAGTTAAATTACAGCAGTGCTCTTTATACCTGTTAAAATTACCAAATTGCCTTTTTGGTTGCTTAAATTATCAAATTGCCCTTCATACTCATTAGAATTATTAAATTAACCTTTTGGTTAGTTAAATTACCAAATTCCCCTTTATACTTATTAGAATTACTAAATTACCCTTTTGGTTGGTTAAGTCACCAAATTGCCCTTCATACTTATTAGAGTTACCAAATTACCCTTTTGGTTTGTTAAATTATCAAATTGTCCTTTATACTTATTGGCATTACTAAATTACCCTTTACACTTTTTAGAATTTACATATTTCCATTTTTTACTTATTAAAATTACTAAATTTCCCCTCTTACTTGTTATAATTATCAAATTGCCCTTTTTACTCACAAACTTACCAAGTTATCCTTCCTCTTTGCGAATTTACCAAAATACCTTTCTTACTTATGTATCTACCACTTTACCCCTTTTTAATCATAAAATTATCAAGTTACCCTTCCTTTATGCCAAATTACCAAAATACCCTTCTTCTGTAATTAATGGACCAAAATACCTTCTTACTCACAAAAATTACCAATTTATCCCCTTTTCTATGTAAAATTACTAAAATGCCCTTCTCATTTATTAAGTTACCATTATACCCCCTTTTACTCTTATAAATTACCACTTTTCTCTTATCCTACCAAATTTACTAAAATACCCTTACCATATAAGATATTAATATCCATGGTCCATATACATCATCTAACACCACCAATTATTATTATTTATCATTAATGCTCCTTAGCACCTACCACACATACTTATTTAGGCCACACCTTTTGCATAAGAAAATTACCAAAATGCCTTTAGGGCTCCTATTAACATTATCTATGCAATAGATGGACACATTAGCTTATCATATCATACATATGTATTTAACATTATCATTAACAATAAATCACCTTCGTTAAACATTATTTCTACACATGACACATAAATTAACATGCTTTTATTTTCTTAATGTGCATATAAATATATTTAACAACATACATCATGCATATAAATATATTAAAAATCTTAATGTGTAGCATACATATATCCACACATTTTAGTAGCGTATAATGGTTACCTTATTTTTAAAAATAATTAAACCTTGCCAGTACTCCAGTTAAAGGTTTGGGGTTTGATTAGTGAAAATCAATACCTAAAAATAATATCAAAGTTTAGCATACTAAAAGAATAAATTTTATCAAAAGTTTAATTAAATACATACTAGTATTAACTATTTTTATACCTCAAAATTAACCTAAAGTTATCTCAAGGGGATGCATAACTCACACTGCATTAGCAGCATGAGTTGCATGCAAGAGGTGAAGGGGAAATAAGGGTTGAAAAGGGAGTTGGGAGGAGGGAGAGTGGTTGGTTTGGGTGAGGATTTTGGGGCTTGGTTGAGGGCTTGTGGAGGGGAGTGAGGGTGGTGGTTGGGTGCAGAGAGGGAGTAAGGGTCTAGGTGGTGGTAGAGGGTTGAAGGTTGGTGGCTTAGGGCGATGGAGGCAGCAGTTGCAGGGTTGGAAAGATGGGTACAAGGATGGGTAGAGGAAAGGAAGGAAGGGAAAAGAAGAGTAGAGGAGAGTGGCTATAGGGGAGTTTCGGCCAAGGGAAGGCAAGGTGTTGGTAAGGGAGGTTCTAGGGGGTGAAGTGGTGGTTATGGAGGTGGTAGAAGGGGAAGAATGGAGGTGCATGGTGGTGGTGTAGGTTAGAGGCCGATAAAGGGGAAAGAGAAAGAAAGGAGAAGGAAGGTGGTTGCAGGGGCATAAGGTGGTGGATTGGTGGTGCAAGGAGGTAGCACGGGGTGGTAATGGTAGTTGGTTGGGCGGCAGGAGCGGTGGTTGGAGGCGGTGAAGTAAAAAAAAGGGACTAGGAGAAGAGGGGAAGAAGGGAGAATGGGAGGGTTTGCAAGGAGTTGAGTGAGATCGAAAAATGGGTAGAGAAGGGGAAGATAAAGAGAAGAACAAAAAAAAGAGGGAAGGGATATAGAAGTGGCCAGGTTAGGTGGCTACATTTGTAGGCTATAGGGTGGGGGTTGCATGAAGAAGGAGAAGGAAAGGGAAGGCACACGGGGGAGGGCTGAAAGGGTGGTGTGGCCAAAAGTGGAAGGAAAGGGATAGGGATAGAGAGTAGGGTTATAGGCTGCAATGGGAGATGGCAGGGTAGTTGGGGGGAGGGGCGAGTTGCAGGAATGTCATGCAGGCTTCAACGGTCAAAGAAGAAGGAAGGAGGAAGGAAGAAGAAGAAGAAAAGAAAGAAAGAAAGGGAAGGCCGTTCGGGCAGAGGAGAAAGGAAGGAGACCGTCCCGTGCACACGAGGGAGAGGGGAAGAAAAGGGGGAGTTGGGCTAGCTGAATTGTGATGGAAGAAAGGAAAAGAAAACGAAGGAGGAGACTGGCTGGGCCAACAACACAGGGAGAAAGGGAGAGAAGGAAGAGGGTCGGTGATCTAGCGCATATGAATGCAGGCTAGTGGCCTGAAAAGGAAGAAAAGAAGAAAAGGAAAAAAGAAGGAAAAGAAAAAGGATAAAGAAAAAGGAAAAAGGGGGAAAATAAAATAAAATAATTTTTAGAATAGTGGTATTTAATATTTTTGATAGATAAATTAATTTAATAATATTATTTATTGAAATTTAATATATTAGTTTAAGAGAGTAATTTTAGTAAAATATGGGTGTGGAAAATAAAATAACAAAATATTTATTTTAATTTATTAAATATTCATATCCATTTTTATATACACAAAAATCTAATAAATAATTAAATTATCTCAAATAAGGGTTATTTATTAAATTTTAGGTTTTAAATTTTTAGGATATTATAGAAAGATTGACTAATCCTCATAATTTTGGGAAGACCTTGCAATTATGGGTGTTATCATTAGGGTAAAAAGTGGAAGGATATCCTTGAATGTTGATGAGGAAAAAGTGGAATTTGAATTAACTAAAACTATAAAATCCCCTAACTTTGATGATGAATGTTACCAGATTGACATAAATAATACTGAGGTAATTTTCCAATTTTCCACTAACTAAGTGTTTTAAGCATGGAGATATTGAGGAATAAAATTCCTAAGAAATAACAAAAGCATTAGAGGGAGAATATTTTCTACCTAAAATAAAAGATGTAATGGAGGTGTTGAATATAGACTCAAATTCCATACAGAAAGAGGAGAATAAAACACTAAAGGTAGAACTTAAACCACTTCCCTCCTCTCTAAAATACGAGTTTTTTTGGTTCTAACTCTAAGTGCCCAGTCATTGTGAATGGGAACATAAGTAAAGATGAAGTTGAGAAGTTGCTTAAAGTATTTAGGTTGCATAGGAAATCCATAGGCTATACCATTGATGATATTGAGGGTATATTTCCATCTTTGTACATGAATAGCATTTTACTAGAATATGGACACAAACCTTCCATAAATAATGAAATATGCTTGAACCCTAACATAAAATAGGTTGTGAAGAAAGCGATCATTAAGTTTTTAACCGTAGGAGTTATATATTTGATATCATATAGTGAATGGGTGAGTCCTATTTAAGTTATACCCAAGGAAAGAGGGATGACGGTTTTTAAGAATGATAATAACAAATTCATTCCAAGTAGGATGGTAATAGGATGATGCATGTCCATAGATTACATAAAATTAATTAAGGCCACCTGGAAAGACTACTTTCTAGTGAGGGGGAGAGGAGAGGGTTAGGCCACATTGGGTGGGGCTCAAGCCAACGAGGGAGGAGTAGAAAAGAAAGAAAAAGAAGAAAAATAAAATGAAGAAAAGGAGAGAAAAAAAGGGAAAAAAAAGAAAAGTGAGGTGGTTGGGGTGTTTTGGGATTTTATTTTAAAATTTTGGGAATAACAAAATTAGTAAAAATACATAATTAATTTAGAAATTATTATTATAATTTACCTAAATTTTATTTTACTAATATAGATTTAAAGAATAGAAAATTGAAGGAGAAAAAATACGAATGTAGAAGAAGGATGACCTTAGGAAGGAACTGAAGGTGAAGAATCAACTCCTTATGCAATAAGGAGCCCAAACAACCATTGAAAGATTCAAATGAAGAAGTAAATAGGAAGAAGTAGCAATATATGGTAAATTAGAGTAAAGAAGTAAATAGGAAGAAGCAGTAATACACGGTAAATTAGAGTAGAGCTCGATTATGTAGGGTGTCAATGGGTAAAGACAAAGCACCCTAGGTTGCTCATGATTGATTGGCACAATGTAGGGTTGTGTAGGTTAATCGTGTAAGTGAAAATTTGATCGCTTACTTTAAGTCCATGAATCTTTTATTTTTGGTGGTTTTGCTCTCTAAAACAAAAAAGTTTGAACTTCTCTATTTTTTTTTTTACCATTTTCCCTTCATTTTGCACATCAAACTTAAATATTCTGTAGATGTAATTTAATTTTATTTGCAATGTAATCAATAAATTCTAGTGTTCTTCATCAATTTCATAATCACTCATAGTTTATTCTTTTTTACTCTACAACTTCACATTTTTTTTTCAAAATCTTGATGGGCTAAATCCACAAATGTACAAACTCATTGTTGCATATCAAGGGCCTATCCCACAAAGACCTTGATGTCGAGTACTAACCTTCACCATTCTAGCTATCTAAATTTAACAACTAGCAAATTCATGGATGTGAAATATGGATATATATATATATATATAAAGATTATCAAAATATAAGTAGCACTAAGCTAGTGGTAACAAAACATAGGATTGAACTTCATCTTCAATTCTGGAATATGTCAATGAATTAAAGAGAAATCATACGCATGATTCGAACAACTATGAATGACTAGTCATCTTTAACACATTAGCCCATTTTGAGGTCTAAAAGTTCATTTAGTCCAACCTATGGTCTGCTCTCGTGACTAATAAATTGAATTAAACTCATTGAGCATCACTAGCTATAACTGTTCCAAATATTCATATGTCTACTTTTTTGATTGTATTTATTCAACTTATATGTTAAGTTTTGATATTAAGTATAATTTTTCAAATATAGTTCACATCTAAGTGAATCTAAATCTATAACAAACTATACTTAATATAATCATCATTCTATTGATGATAATCACAAGTTTTGGGATAATAGCCAAGGTTTTCCCTATTATTAATAATAAACTATTATTATTATTATTATTATTATTATCACTATTGATTACTCAAAATATGATTATACTAACAATATCAAGTCATCATCATCATCATCATTATTATCACTATTGGTTACTCAAAATATAATTATACGAACAATATATCATCATCATAATCATCATCATCATTATTATCACTATTTTATGATTAGACAATCACTAAGTTTTCATATGATAATCACCACTTGAAGATAGGATAATCACTAAGATTAGCACACTAATCACTTGCAACTCTGTTATATAATGCATTTTCACTTTATAAAGACAAATTTTATATACTTATATATGTGGTGTAACCTAACATGACATGCTTCTACATATAAATATGACATGCTTCACTATGTGCATAAAATAATGGATCAAACATGCTTCCTATTCAGACTTAGGGATTATATTTCATATAAATTATATGCAATTAATAAGAAGCTATAGAGAATTAAAATAATCTAAAATATATTGATGATTCTGGTTATTATTCCATTAAAGTTATGATCACATAACTCCGGACATTTATTTCATCTTGAGAAATAGGAAGGATTATCCTTCTTGGTCTCTCAATACCCATAGACTCCATCAAAAAATATAGGGACATAAATTCTAATTAATGACAAGAAACTACCAATGGGTATAAATTCTGGTGAAAGGTAAATAAAACAATTAATGGACATAATGTTTGATTGTATCTAAATAAAGTCTCCCTTCTAGGTGGCTATACCCTTTAGTATTAATATTCCCTAGTGCATCATCCATTTTCAATATAGAAAAGGCTCTAGCATTTCTATGATCCCACCCAAAAGAATATAATATTATCAAATGGCAAAAGCTAACTATCCCTTGGTAGCTAATTAATAACTAGATAATCTAGACCCACCTAGTCCTCAAATGCTATTCCACTTTAAATGATTAGAATATTATTATATTCGAATTTTTAAGGGATAAAACTTTAAGCCAATCTCTAAGATCATAAATAGGAAAATACCTAAATAATAATCAAGGTTTCCATAACAAAAAAGGAAATAACACATAGGTATCTTTGCAAAGGGAACATAGAATTAAACCAAATCATACAAATATGCCTGATGTAGGAGCAAATGATCAAGACTTGGCATTTATTATTATGGAGAATATTTTCCTTTATCTAGAGAGGGTACCATTTTTAATTTAAAGAAAAAAGGATGATTGATTTGCTAGTTATGGACAAAAATTGCCAATCAATCACTAACAACATAGGCGTGTGACTAGTGTGCATGGCATGCATGGGATGCATGCTAATGTTTTTTGTACTTAAGTGGCGTGTCTTTAGTCTTTATTAATTGTGTTATTTACTTTTTTTTTATCAGTTCCACTATGATTGGCTAGTGTATAAAGTAGCTTTTTAAGGGGATTCTATATTATTTTATCTTATAGGGTTTATCATATTTTTTTTATGATATGTGTTTGGAGGAGGGAACAAGATGTCACATTGGGGGTCAATTTTTATCAGATTTTTATTATAATTCTCTTTTAATATTAGGGAGGTGCAATGGTTATAAAATCCTTTGGGGTTACACGTTCATAGGATAGCCAATTGAATGAAAATACAAGTTATTCCTCATTTGAATTCTGTGTGAGTTCTTCTCAATTATAATCAATTCTGTATGAGTTATTATTATTGAAACCCTTAATCTCTTTGTATATATGAATTAGAGGTTAAGAACTATGTCTAAACCCATCCATACTCCACACCATCTTAACCCCTAGCAGTCACCATCAACGCCATCTTCATCATCTTCAACATTCATCTTCAACCTATTCTTCTTACTTATTTCTACCTATTTTATTTCCAAACCTTAGATAATAATTCTATTATTATCACACATTCATCATCATCATATTACCTTTTAAATCTATTCATCAAAGCATCATTATTCCAATCATTCATCATCATCATAGTTATCTCACAACTAAACCTCATCGTAAACCCTAACCCTAACCGACGAACCATATCACCCCAAAACCCTAACCATTCTACCTCTATATCTTTAGTGAATCATCACCAAATCATTATCTTCCTAATCAAACCTTAATCAAAACATATTACCAACCAAATCATAATTCCATATTCCTATACACATCAATGCCTTAGACACTTCATTCATAATATGGGCTTAATTTAAACTTACTATGCTTTAATATTTTTAACAACCATATTATTACTCAATTAGCAACACATTCTCATAATCATGCTTGACAAGAAACATAAATAAACTCCAATATACACATCATTTACATCCATTTTCTCTAAAATGGTTACAATGGCCTAAACATGCATTTTCTAAGCCTATCATGCTAAGCAATTAACTAGAATATACATGCTCATCTAAGTAGACAAAAAAAAGGTCCATCACATGTTCGTTATTTCAAATCATGAGTAAAAATATGATTAATATCATGATTTCCCAATTCGTGCTTGAGAAATGAACTACAAAAAACATATATGCTACATGCATCAATATTCATACTAAGGATCAATATTGAGAAATCATGCATCTTATGCCCAACACCACATGCAATATATCCCATATTCATGAAATGGCTCCAATATCCACAATGGGGTATTAACCATGTTGAACCTCCTAAACCTAGTAATAACTATTAGGAAAAGGTTATAATGTACTCTCTCATCTAAAAAGTTGTTTAACGGAAACTACTTGGTAAAGATTTGAAGGAAATAAAACTTAAAAAAATTTGGAAAAGATTTTGGATAAAATGTTAATGATAAAGACAATACATATTATTCATAAAAATGAATGATACGAACTTGAAATAATATTTAAAAATTCCTGGAATAATACTTAAAGGAAACTTTAAGCATCCATAAATAATGTAAATAAATTTTCTAATAAGATGATCACGAATGTTTAGAAGTGTGAATCCAAAATAAACATATTTAAAATCTGTAATAGTAAATTCGAATGTCATTTTGATATTAAATCATTAAGATAGATCCATTAAATCATTAAGATAGATCCATAGAATTACTAGGAATTTATTCTCTAAATCTCAAAAGAATTCTAATATAATGATTGCAAATTATTTTAGACAAAAATTAGAATGAAATTTAGAAAACTCAAAGTAGACATTTTGCAATGGTTGAAAAAACTTGTAAAAATAAAAAATTTCATGATATTAATATGTAGAGACATAAAATATTATCTTTATAAATTTTTACTAGCTCAACGAAAATCTCGGGGGTTGTTGTAAGGCTTCTATAATCACAAAAGGATTTTACACTTTAGAATGAACTTATTTACATTAACGATATATATAACTACAAAGTAAGTCAAGGCTATACTTGGAAATGAATCTTAAAATATTAAATCAAAATAGTTTATCATCAATGAAAAAACTTAAGTTATCTTTAGTCACAAATATATAAAATCTTATAAATTTAGCATGCTAGTAATATAGAAATTTTAGATTTAAATTTTATGATAACCAACATCTGTCATGTAATTGAAATGAACATAGTTTGAGCCTCCGAAACTTCCAACTATATAATAATTAATTAAGTCACACATTTAATTTAAACTTATATATCAACTCTAAAATTTCCAACAAAGACGGCACCATCATCTAATGATGGGAGTGGAAGACTAGTATCACTTTCATCATCATCACACGGTGGTTGAAAGTTATCCAAGCTAATTTGATTTGTTAATGATGATTGTTCTTCTTCTGTCGGAATGGTATCCATCAAGCTCCTCCTGTAAGCCGCAATTTGGGCTTGGGTTTTCAAGAGTTCCTTCCTTTCCGTACAAACTTGCTGAAAACGTTGAGAGCCGATCTTAATGCAACCATATGTCAGGTCTTCAATTTTACATTAAGCCTCAAAGTATAGAGAATCAGCCGCTTGTGCTCTCAGTTGGATGGGAATCTCCTATTTATATATAGGCATGCACAAAAACATACAAGAGTAATAGGAGAAATATTATCAGTTGATATTCAGAAAATGGAAATGAAAAAAAATAAAAAGTGATATGAAATAAAATATATATATTTACGTTAAGCATTCTTTCAATAGCACTAGCACCATAAATCCTATGAACAAAAGAATTTTTTTTTGGATTATCGACAGGGAAATAAGGAGTGAAAAGTTTAGGGGTAAACATTAGGATAACATATACTAATCTTGTGAAAATATCAGGAAATATTAGTTCTATCTTGCAAGAAGAGTTTTAGTCCACAAATTAAATTAATGCAAACTATTTTTTGTGGATTGTGCAAGAGATTAAAAACATTGATATATATATATAATGTATGAACTACTTAATTTTCTTTTGACTACTTCCTTTGAGCTTGACATAATTTGGGAAGGTTTTTATGATACAAGACCCAATACAAAAAAAGTAATGAAATGATCCACAAAATGATTTTTTATGGATAGCGGTCGATTGGTTTTTCCTAATGTATCAAATTTGAATGGAGTTAGTATCTTTTCAGTAATATTTCTTTGGCAGGTAAATTGCGGTTACATTTTTCTTTTCCTTAATAAATATTATATAATCCTTTCAAAAAGGAAATTGAGGGTATGCAGTGATTAATTTTCAAAATTCTGACACGGTAAAAAGAGGTCAATGAGAAAACCATTTGCACTTATTTCCTATAAACAGCCACTCGGTCGGCAGTAACTAATCAATCACCTATTGCATGATCTATATATATCGGCTAAAATTTGAAATTTGAAAACCCAAATAATAAATCATAAATCAGTAATATTTAATCAATCAATTATAGCATGATACACACACACACACACTCACACATGCATGTATGTAATGGCTAAAATTTTAAAATTTGAAAACCGAAATAATAATTCATAATAACACAATATAAAGAATGAATTTAAAATAATTTCTAAGCGAATCATATTTGGTATACAAAATTTGACAAATACCATCCAAAAAGTAATAAAGTTAAATATTTTATGTATGTCTAAGGATTGGTGGTTTGGGCAATAATTATAAACAATCTTTACTTTCTAGATGAAGCCTTTTTAAAATCAATTTTGTCCAATATATCGGTAACTTAGTAATATTATATTCTTGAAGAAATATAGCAATATGACATGTTTTAAGAAAAAGATGAAAATCAAATTAAAAAATAAAGTAATATAAATTTTACTACTAAAATACCCCAAAACCCTAATTTAGAGAATTATGGCAAATTAAATATTTATTAGAGAAGTTAATAAAATAAATTATTTTATTAAATTAAGAGGAAGTAATCAAGGAGTAATCAAGAGGAAATTAATAAATAATTTAATTTGGAGAGATTAGGGTGTTTTGCTAATTAAAATATAATTTAGGAAAAATCTTTCAAAATTCCTAAATTAACCTAAAAAGGGAATTTAATTATTATTTTGTTAAATTATTATTATTTTTAGATGTCCCAAAATACCAAAATATTTTAAATACCCAACCCACCTATTTTTCTTCTTTTCCTTTTTTCCTTTTTTCTTTTTCCCCTCTATTTTCTTTACTTTTATTTCCTTCCTCTCTTTTCTCATTTTCTTTCTTCCCTTTCTTTCCCTGATCTAGGCTAGCCCACCTCGAAGCCCAGACTCTTACCTTCTCCCCTGTGGCTTAAGCCTACCACTGCTCCCTCCTTTCCTCCCTCGCCAGCCGATCGGCCTGGTCCGACCTCTTTTCTTTTTCTTTCTTTTCTCCCTAGACCGACCAACCGCCCCTTCTTCTCTCCCCGACACTTGACCCCTTCACTTTCCGGTGCAGGCATGCGGGCTCTACACTGTCGCACGTTGGCTTGCCACCCCTAACCTCTTCCCCTTTATTCCTTCTCTCCCCTCCACCCAATCATGCCATTTCTCTCTCCTCACGTGTGCCTCTCTCCGTCTTCCTTTTTCCCTTCTCGAGCTGTGAGACACTACAAAAGTTATAGGCCTACACCAGCCATGCGCTGCCTGCCGGCGACCTGCACGTGTGCCGCAGACCTTCCCTCTTCCCCCTCTATTGTTCCCCCCATACATGGCCTATAAATACCCCTTAACTAGCCCCATTCACCCCTTTCTTTCAACCCAGAAATCTGCCCCTTTTTATGCATTGCCGCCTGTTTAGCCGCCTATTACGCCGCCCAAATTAGCACTCGAATTACTCCCTGCACCACCCTCCATCGAGCTACACCCCTCGCCGCCGTCAATCCTCCCTGCACAAGCCACTTTGGCTGTGCAAAGTTGGCCATTCGACTAACCTTAATCCAGCCACCACCGCCCTTTATGCCACCGTCCGCCACCACTCCTACCGCAACCACCACTCCCTCTACTTTCCAAAATCATCAATAGACTCCCCTACCTTACTTGTCCCTTATCTCCCTCTTCTCCTCCCTTCCTCCCTCTCCACCATTCTCGGCCACCACACCACCATAGCCTACGCCTCCGCTTTTGGCTACGCCACCACCACCACTTCAGCCCTCTCATCCTAGGCATCCTCTACCACCTAAAATATCCCTCTTATTCCCCCTCTACTTCCCTAAACACCCCACTTTCCACCCTCCTTCCCTTTTTTCCTACCGCCACCGGTCACCACCAACCCTAGGTGGTACCCTAACCCTACTTAAGATGTCTTTATCCCTTTTTACTTATATTGTATTATTATCCTCCTCATCCTCCTCCTCCTCATTATTATTATTATTATTATTATTATTATTATTATATTATGACTATTATTTTTATTATTATTAAGTGTAACCTCGGGATATTTATCCATCATTTTAAGGGGTCGAAACCCTATTTTAACTATTATTATAATTATCCTTATTTTTATTAATATCATAACTATTATTATTATTATTATTATTATTACTACTACTACTACTACTACTACTACTACTACTACTACTACTACTACTACTACTACTACTACTACTACTATTATTATTATTATTATTAATGCTAGCCTTAGTTTATTATTACCCATATAAATATCCTTATTTCGATAATTATTATTATTAGTATTATCCTTAGCAATATTATTACTTTTGTTAATATTACTATTATTATATCATTATTTTATTACTAACCCTATTATTAGCCTTAACCTTAATAATACTAGGGTTTCTATTACTATGAGTATTATTATTATTATTATTATTATTATTATTATTATTATTATTATTATTATTATTACTAATATTAGTATTACTGTTACTATTTTTTCTACAACTAGTATTATTACTATTATTAGAAGTAATAAAACTATTAGCTTTAATAATATAGATATGCTGATAAATACTTATCATGAACCTATTTTTGACTAGTAGTAACCTAGTAGGCTAACTTGAGAATAAAAACCCTATCTTCACTTGTAAAGTTTCTTTTAATAATAGTAACCCTACTATTAGAGTAAAGTAGAAAATAATAGTAATTTTGGTAAGAGGAAAATTGATCCTTAGTTTTTCCCTTTTAAAGGAGAACCAAGTCAAAACCCTAAGGAGGCATAGGAGCGTGTTCTAAGACCGGTAACGTGTTAGGTAAGGATGTAGCTAAGGCCCTTATCTGTGTGTTATATTCCTTTTATGCATTGTATGCCATGTACCATGTTATGCTGTTTATCGTATGATTATTATAACTATTTTATGTGTAGTGCAGCTTGGAGTTGAGGTATGCTTATATGGCTTTCTTATGGCATATGTATAATATATATATGTTGTGCTTATGATATAATGTGATGTGGCTCTTTAGGACATGCATGCTAGGATATTAATATAATGATATGGTGTAAAAAGATGAAAAAGAAAAATGGGGAAGTGAGTCGATGAAGGGATATGGGGTTGACCTAAATATCTCATGATCCTTGAAGGGGAAAATAAGAGGGGACTATGAATAAAATAAAAGAGTAGGTGAACTTTGCATGGGAATTCTAGGGTTTTCTTGGGAGATTCTAGGGTTTGTATGGGAATTCTGGGTTTTACATGGAAACTTCGAGGGTTTGCATAGGGTGGAAGAAGTCTATATGGGGACGATATTTACATGTGAAAAGTTGTCTTGGGATGTAAATAAGGTAAGGGAAGAGTTGTTTGGGTGATTGGAGGCTTGGGGTGAAAAATAGTATGTAGGTTAGTATAAGTATCCATAGGAGACCTAGCTAGGATTTGGGAGGAAAACCCTAATTTGAGATGGTTATAAACGTAAAAATAATTAAGGGTGAGGGGAGTATGAGATGAAAGTGGAAGAGTGTCATGTGTAGGGTGAGTATGGGTATCATAGGGAAGCAACGATGGAAGGTGAGAAATGGAGGAGTGACATATGGAAAAGAAAGATTTTAGGGTTTAGTGTGGCCAGCTAAGGTTTGGTGTAGTCAACTAGGGTTTCGTGGTCACACATGTATTTGGGGAGTAAAGTGAAATGACAAGGGTTGAATCTAAGTGAGGTGGTGTGTGGGGTGTAAAAATAGCCTTAGTTGTGTAAGGAAGAGAAGGATGGGCCATATAGGCCCAAATTAGGGTTTTAAGAGAAATCCCTAGGGTAAGGAAGTAAGTAGACTTGGAGGCGTAAGGTAGTTGGGCCTTGACCCACACACTTGGGATTTGGGCCTCTAGTGTGAGTAAGTGGAAGAAGTAAGTGGTGTTGGGTGTGTTAGGAGGTGCAGAAGTGAAATGCCCCAAAAATCCTAATTTCTATTATCTATTATTAAATAGGGTTTTTATGTTGAAAGTTAATCAAATAATTTACTCTTATTAAATAAAAGGGAATTAATTAGGGTAAATCAAGAAGAAATTTAAAAAGTGTTTTAAATAGGAGGAATGGTGGTATTTTAAGCTAATTAAGGATTTTATTTGGAAATGAAGTAAATAAATTACTTTGTTTAAGTTATGAAGGATAAAATAGTTTTAAATTAATATAAACTTTATAAATAATTTAATTGGAGAAAATTAGAGTGTTTTGTTAATTTAAAATGGAATTCAATAAAATTTCTTCAAAAATCCCTAAATTAACCTAAAAAGAAAATTTAATTATTATTTTAATATAATTATTTTATTAAAAACTCAAAATTTACTTCAAATCATGCTAATTAATCCAACCACTAATTTTCCTCCTTTTCTTTTTCTTTTCTCTTTTCTTTTCCCTCTTTTCCCTCTTTTTCCTTTTCTTTCCTTTCTTTCTCTTCTTCTTCCCCGGCCTGGGCCGGCCTGCTAGGCCCAATTCATCCTCTCTCTCTCTCGCACGGCCCAGCCCCACGCCTCTTTCCTTTTTCTCCCGGCTGGTTCGACCCCTTCTCTTCCTTTCTTTTCTTTTCCGCTGGACTGCCGGTCTAGCCTCTTCTTCTTCTTCTTCCCCGTGTCGTCGTCATTCGCCGCCTGCAACATGAAATTCTGCCAGAGAAGAAAGGCCTGCAACGACAACTCCAGCTCTGGTCATTTCGCCCCTCTTCTCCCCGTTGACTTCCCCATGGATGTGATCAAACAGCACAACCCTTCTCCCGCACGAAAATCCCCCATTTCCCAAGCAATTATGGTCTGTAAATTTCAGACCGTACATCGGCCAACTACGCCGGACAACCTACCCTAACCCTAACCCCTAACCTCCCTCTCAAAGCTTGTCGTTTCCCGTCCCCTTTGGCCTATATATAGCCCTAATCTCTGCTGGAATCAGGTTGGAAAATCTGGAACCCAGAGAAACCACGTCGCGCGCCGCCCCACCTTCAGCCGCCTTTTCCTCCAGCGTCAGCCACCTCTTCCGCCTGCCCTTGCCACCCAAATCCTCCCTGCACTGCCCTCTACACAACCAACCCCCTAGATCTCCCTGCTTTGCCCTGCATGTGCCGCCCCAGCCCTGCGAAATTGCCACCCCAAAACAACCCTTCCAGCCCCTACGCCACCTTCGCACCGCCACCGCCGCTCATACCGCCGCTCGCAACACTGCCACCACCCCGAAAACGACCAGGGGATCCTGCTCTACCACCCTACACCTCCACTTTCCTCTAGTTTCCCCTTCCCTAGCCTCCACATCCATTTTTCCCTTTTCTCCCTTTCTCCACCGACGCCACCACCCTTGCCAGGTTGCCCAACTCCCTGAACCCTAGATCTTAAATAATAAAAGTGATTAATGATTTTAATACTATTAAATACTATTATTAGTGTTATTATGACTAATATTAACATTATCATTATTATTACTATATTATTATTATTACTAATACTACTACCCTTATTATTAATACTAGGACCCAACCTTACCCTAAGAACCTCTAATTAATGGTGTTAATTAACTATAAGACCTTGTTAAGCTATTACTATTATTACTATTGTTATTATTATTATTATTATTATTATTATCATTATTATTATTATGATTATCATATTTTTTACTTTAACTATGACTAACATCTTTAGTATCTCTATTATTATTATTATTATTTTAGTGGTTTTACTAATACTAGTATTTTTACTATTAATATTACTATTATTATCATTATTATTAATATTATGGTTATGGTGGTTGTAGTTGCCATTATTGTTATTATTATTGTTCTTACCCATAGTATTATTATTATTACTAATGTTATCAACATTATTATTATCATACTTATTATTATTATTATTATTGTTGTTGTTGTTGTTGTTGTTGTTGTTGTTGTTGTTGTTGTTATTATTATTATTATTATTATTATGATTATTACTATCGTTATATTTACCACGCTTATTACTTTAACTATTACTACCATCATTCCCATCCTTATTATCATTATTATTTAATACTACTACTTTTAGTACTCTTATTATCACTATCTGCATTACTACTAGTATTATCGTTGTCACTGTTATTATTATTATTATTATTATTATTATTATTATTACCAATATTATTGTTGTTATTGTTATTATCATTATTATTATTATTACTATTATTACTATTATTATGATTATCATCAGATCATGGTTGTTGCTATTATTATTATTATTATCATTATTATTATCATCACCA
Source organism: Tamarix chinensis (assembly GCA_030549775.1). Lineage (NCBI taxonomy): Eukaryota > Viridiplantae > Streptophyta > Magnoliopsida > Caryophyllales > Tamaricaceae > Tamarix > Tamarix chinensis. The sequence continues at coordinate 89,237,726 of CM060179.1, forward strand.
ATACTACTACGATTTTAATTATTATTTTCAACATTATTATCATTGTAACTACTATCATTATTATTAGTAGTATTTTTACTATTACTATTGGTATTAATAATAATATTATTATTAGTAATATTAAAACCATTTACTCTAATAACTATGGATTTTACTAAGACTTGCCTTGATTAGTGGTCATTTGTTTAACTACCTCGAGAATAATAATAACCCTACCTTTTTAATTATAAACTACTATTATTAATATTAGCCTTAGTATTAGGCCATGATAGGGGTAAGATAGGAATTTTGATAATTTGGGTAAAGGGAAATTGACCCTTAGTATTTCTTCCTTATAGGTGAACCGGGTCAAACCCCAGGAGGTATAGGAGTGTGCTCCAAGCTCGGCGCCGATTTAGGTAAGGACGTAACTAAGGCCACCTGTTTGCATTGCATGTTTTACTTGTCTTAGATGCCTTGTGCGGTTGCATGCTATAATATGTATGTTATCTGTGTTATTATGTAGCGCAGCATGGAACCGAGGTATGTTCTCGTGCTCTTGTCTGTATGTGCTAATATGGTATGATACAAATATGATGTGATGTGATGTGGCCCCTTAGGACATGCATGCTAGGTTATTTGATGAGGTGTTGTGGAAGGGGGACTTAAAAGAGAAAAATGAGAAATTAAGATAACCAAGGGGAAGTAAGTTGGTTAACGTAGGTAAGGATGACCTAGGTAATCTGTAATCTATGAAATGATGAGAAGAAGGGGAATTAAATAAAATAAAAGAGTGGGAGAAAATAAGGTTACATGGGAGAACTAGAGTTTGCATGGGAATGATACGGTTTGGCATGGTGGAAATGATAGGGTTTGCATGGGGAGGTTAAGGTCCGCATGGGGGCGAACCTTACGTGTGGAAAATTACTTTGGGACGTAGGGAAGGTAATGGAAGGTCTGTTTGGGAGTCTGGAGGCTCGAGGTGAAAAATAGTACGTAGGGTCATATAAGGGTACCTAGGGTTTGGGAAGGAAACCCTAATTTGAGAAGGTGGGAAAAGAAAAAGAAAAATAATAAGAGAATAATCGAGGAGGAGCGGAGTATGAGGGGGAATTGAATCCCTATCCTATACGCCTAGAGGTTGGGTTTCCAATGCGGGAAATGTGTTAAGTCTGATAATTACAAAGGATGTTTAGTGGCCTAATATAAGTGTGGAAGATAGCTCGGTAACCTAAACCGAGTAAGGGTATAGCTAAGGTCGAATGTGTGACATGTATCCAACGTGCCTTGGATGTTCTATATAATTTATGTGTCGTGTTTTAAATGCCATTATCTTAACTGTTTCATGTGTGGCGTGGCTTGTAATCGAGATGTGTGCATGTGTCCTCATTAGTATGTGATAGTATGAATATGTCATAAGTTATGATGTGATGTGTTGAGGCCCTTTAGCCATGCATGTCAAAGGTGAATTACCCTCGAATAATATACGTTAAGACACTAATCACTTAAAGAGGAATATGTTGAGCCAAACCCAAACCGGTCCACCGGCTATAATAGTGGCAGGGTATCTTACCCTCACAACCGTTTCACCAGCTATAATAGTGGCAGGGCATGTGCCCTTGTGACCGTTCCACCGGCTATAATAGTGGGGGATTTCGTGCTCAACAAACCAAACGTAAAAGTGATAAGACATGGAAATATACTAATATTTGTAGTGGAACACCGTGTGAGTCGGGGTAAGACCGGTCCATCGGCAAATAATAGTGGCAGGGTATATTACCCTCGCGACCGTTCCACCGGCTATAATAGTGGGGCTCCCGCACTCACAGGGATTGATAAAGACTATGATGTGAATCGATTATAATTATCAGAGATATAATGAGAAAGTTATCTGATTCGTGACCAGCATTGTTCATCTGTGTTATTGTTTATTATTTACGAGCTATGTCTGCTATGTCATGTATCTCTGTATATGTGGGCCTTAATGCGTCTGTTACCTTACTCAGTACGTAGCGTACTGATCACCCATTTCATGGGTGCTGCTCATTCCCACGAGCAGAAGACCGTCTGGGTTTTGCAGGTAGGGGGTGATGTCTTTGATGCCTACGGGGCTGAAAGTTGAGTCTAGACCCAGCTTGGGGGCCGAGAGTGACGTGGCCGGAGAGCATCCCCCATCTTATTTCTCTGTATCATCGTGCTTTGTTTTATTTCATTATTTTGTGTCCTCTGACATTTGGTATTTTAAATTGTACATCGGATTGTATTTTTTGACTTTCGCACTCTGATTCCTTCGAACTTATGCTTTACTAATGACTCGTTTTTGGTGTTATTCTTATTTATCCTTAGCACTTAGTATCGGGTCGGTAGGAGTAAATCGATCTGGTACTAAGTGTGGCGGTAATGCCCCCGAATTTATAGTTTTATCTGTTTGCTTCTGCTAAACCTCTTTAAATTAAACGAAATTTTTCAGTAGTAAATTTGGGGGTGTTACAAGAAGTCTCAAGATATGGGATGGGCCCTCTTGGGAGGATAAGAGTAGATGGAGTGTGGCATGCATGTCTAGGGTGAAACTTGTTGAAGAATACATGATAAGCCACGAATAATTTAAAGTGGAAGATTATTGAGCTGGGCCCAAACCAATCCACCGACATAATAGTGGCCAGGTGTCGGGGTGCCCTGAAGATGGATCCACTGGCATATAATAATAGTGGTCAGGTGTGTTTTTCCCTGTGAGTCTTTGATCCACCAGCTATAATGGTGGGGGATCCCAAGCTCAATAAACCAAAATCTAAGTATGATAAGACATGGAAAGACACTAAGTACTTATAGTGAAACACCATGAGAGTCGAGGCTAGACCGATCTACGGGCATAATAGTGGCCAAGAGCATTTTTCCCTAGAGACCGATCCACAGGATATAATAGTGGTTAGGAGCATGCTACTCTGTATGTTTTTGATCCATCGGCTATAATATTGGGGTTCCCATACTCGCATGGATTGATAAAGAGCTTGGTGTAAAACGAGTATTGATCATAGAGCTAAATAATCAGTTTTACAGACTATAACTCGGCCTTTATTTATCTATAATGATTGTATGTTGTTTATGTGATCATGCTTGTTTTACATGTTTTTGTATGCTTGGTCTTATATGCATGGTTACCTTACTCAGTACGTAGCATATTGACCACCCGTTTCATAAGTGCTGCTCATTCCCACGAGCAGAAGGCCCCTTTGAGTTTGTGCAGGTAAGTGATGCTATTTTCGATGCCTTCGATGCTTATGAGGTCTCGGGTGGGGCTAAGAGTTGAGCTTGCACCGGGCTTAGGGATCAAGAGCGACATGGCTAGATTTAATTTTTAGGTTCCTTTATTTTGTATTAGTTTATTCAGACTCGTTTTATCGTACTATAACCTTTGTTCCCTTTGAGGAATTTTAATTTTGTACTTTTGGATTGTAAACCCTTTTCTACATACTCTAATTTCTATCTTCGAATGTTTCAATACTTTTATGAACCCCTAATTTAAGTTTGATTTTTTATGGTTGTTAATATCTCTTTAGCCTTATGGTTAGTACGAGACCGGCCGGGGGTGGGGCTTGTACTAATCACGGTAGTAATATCCCCAAAATTCACAAGTTTGATTTACTTACTTCCGTTAAACCTTCTAATAAAATAAAAAAATTTAGTAGTGAATTTTTGGGGTGTTACAACTACTCTTAAAATTCATATAATAAATATGAATTGCTTTATTTAGCTACATAACGAAAAAATAGATTCACTTCTCTCTCCCGCTCTCTCTCTTTGTTTCTTTTTGTTTTTTGAAATGAAATTATATATAAGTTTATTAATCCATATCATTCAAGGGTATATCAAGGGAAAGTTATATGATGAGCATGTGAGCACCCTGCTAGATGGACATGGAGTATAAATTAGTAGTATTTTTTTTTCTATTTATCAAAAATTTTACTTTCCATCTTTTGATTCAATATGTTTATCTCATCTATCTTCATATTATACTCTATCTTATCTCTCCATCAATTTTTTTAAAATTTATTTGTTAAGAAACAAGAATTTTTATCCAAAATTGGAATATTATCATTTCCCTAAATATAAAAGTCCTATAATCAATTAAGAATTAAAAAATTTTGATTCAAAATTCATAATTAATAAAAATGAGTTGACATTAAAGCCAATTGGCATTAGTATACATATTTTTACATGTACTGATTATTCCTAATTTATTGAAGATTAGATAAAAAAAATTAATAAAAAATAAATTTAAAAGTTGATAATAGAGTATTATGTGGCTACTCGGTCAACTACGTTTGAATAAAAGGTGTTGATAATAACCTATTCAAGAGATGTCAAATAAATATGATCATCACTCTATTTGTATACACAAGTAATTAATATAATTATATCTATAATTATTGGTATTACATTTGCATAAAAATTGTAATGATTGAAATGATGAATAAAAATATATCATGAAATGATCATTATGATCACTAGAGATAATCACCACTTTTTAACAACGTAATTGATGAACCCATTATTTTTAATGATTTAATCCTAATTTGTTTATGTTTTTAATTTGTATCATATGTGGTTCATTGATCTTTTATATGTTTAGTTATCTAGTTCGTGTTATTGCTCTCCTTTGATTCTTGTTATGTGAATTAGTGTGAAGAAGGGAAAACTATAGGAGATGAAACATGAATATAGAGGAAGGATGTCCTAAGGAACACAATAAATATGAAGAATCAACTTCTCATGTGATAAGGAGCCTAAAGAACCATAGAAGGAAGACAAATTAACAATAGTGCATGGCCAATTGGAGTAGAGCTTGATCATACAGGTTGTCCATGCCTGAAGACAAAGCACCTTGAGGTGGCTACACGTTCGACTGATATAGTGCACAATCATGTAGGTTAACTATGTAGGAGATTTTTATTCTCCTAAATGCATAATTTAAGTTTCCAAAGATTTTTTGTATTTCCACTCTCTAAAAACAAATACTTTGAACTTCTCTCTCTTTTAAACGATTTTCCCTTTCATTTGCTACATCAAACCCTAAAAATATCTAGATTTATTTTAAGCTTATTAACATTATAATTGACAACTTTTAGTGGTCTTTGTCAATTTTAGAATCACTCACACTTTATTCTTCTTCATCCTTGCTTCTTGATTTGTTTTATAATGTTAATTATGATTATTTTTATGCATTTAATTACATATATGAGTGAGTAATTTGTTTTCTAGGATTAAATTAAGTTCCCTTTAGTATTCTGACAATGAATTGATATATGTATTATGTAGATAGTTCTTACTTGTTATTTCATATATTTGATTTCAAAGTGATTATTTGAATTCAACATAATTTGATTTACTTAGATGTTAACTATAATTGAAATATTAGAGTTAATATAATAACTTAACATATGAATAGGATGAATATGATCACAAAAGTATACATATGAATCTTAGGGTATTTTATAACAAGTGATTCTCTATGGGTTTAGCTCGACTTATTAGTCATGAGAGTAGTCAATAGGTTAGATTAAATACACTCTTAAACAAAAGAGACCAATGTGTTACATGTGATATCACATTAATTTATTGGTGTACAACATTGTTGAGAACAAAGTTTAATTTGAGTTTTTTTTAACAGTGAGTTGGATCTTACATTTCATTACTCTTTATGCGTATTTCCATTTTCCATATCCATATCTTTGCTAATTGTTTAGTCTAGATAGGTGAAGTGATGGTGGTTGATGCTCAACAGGAAATTCCTTGTGGAATATGACCTTGACTTGCTACAACGACTTTGAGTACGTGTTGAATTAGTCTATCCATTTTCTGGTGCTATTGTGCCGGGGGGATTTGCCTACTTGATGTTGAATATTTGTTATTTGGCTACACTTGATTTTTATTTCATTTTTGTTTTATATATATTTATTTTAAAGATACTTTGCTTTCTCTTCTTGATACCTTATTCATTTATTTCATTATCTGTACTTTGAGATGTTGGAAATGTGGTCATTAATTGTGCTTTGTGCGACTTAGCTGCAAGTTTAAACTTAATTCCATTTTCCATTTTAAACAAGCTTGAAATAAGAGATATAAAGGCCACTACTATATATCTTCAATTAGCAAACCGATCGATGAAATACCCGATAGGTATTCTCAAGAATGTCCCCATAAAGGTTGGTAAATTTTTTATCCCTATGATTTTGTCATCTTAAAGATGGATGAAGATTCTCAAATCCCCATCATTTTAGGAAAACCTTCCCTTGCAATTGTGGGTGCTATCATTGGTGTAAAAAATGGAAGGCTATCCTTAAATGTTGAGGAGGAAAAGTGGTATTTGAATTATCTAAAACTATGAAATCTCCTAAATTTGGAGATGAATGTTACAAGATTGACATAAATGAGCAAGTTCTATGAGAAGATTTATTGAGGTGATTTTCCAATGATCTACTAAATAAGTGTTTTGTGTATGGAGGTATTGAGGAAGAAAATATTTTAGAAATGGCAAAAGCATTAGAGGAAGCACCGTTCCTACCTAAAACAAAAGATGTAATGGAGGTGTTGAATATAGACTCAAAATCCATACAAAAAGTCAAGGACAAAGCACCAAAGGTAGAAATTAAACTATTTACTACCTCTCTAAGGTATGAGTTTCTTGATTCTAACTCTAAATACTCAGTCATTATGAATGTGAACCTACGTAAAGATGAAGTTGAGAAGTTTCTTAGAGCATTTAGGTTGCATAGGAAATCCATTGGTTATACCTTTGAAGACATTAAGGGTATATGTCCATATTTGTGCATGAATTTCATTTTATTTGAATATAGATACAAGTCTTTCATAAAGAATCAAAGATTCTTGAACCCTAACATAAATTAGGTTTTCAAGAAGAGATCAGTAAGTAATTAAATGTTTGAGTTATATATCCAATATCAGATAGTGAATGGGTGAATCCTATTTAAGTGGTACCTAAGAAAGGAGGGATAACCAATGTTAGGAATAATAATAGTAAACACATTCCAATTAGGATGGTAAACGGATGGTGCATGTTCATTTATTACATAAAATTAAACAAGGCCACCTGGAAAGACCACTTTCCTCTCCTATTCATTATCCAAATGTTGAATAAACTTGCTAGGCATTCACATTTCTATTACTTGGTTGGATATTCAGGGTTATTTTAACTCCATATTCACCTAATGTTAAAGAGAAATGAACATTCACATGTCCTTATAACACTTTTGCATATTGTAAGATGTATTTTTGCTTATGTAATGTACCTAACACTTACCACACATTGAGTGCACTTACCACTAATTGGAATACCACACCCACCACACTTGGTCAAAGTACACCAAGGGGGCATGTAGTAGGATACCTCACTCACCACACCTTGAATGTATCCGCTACAAAGGCTAAAAAGTTGGGATAACACACCCACTTAAGCTATGGACAATATATAGTGCTAAGGGGCTTATACTGGGATACCTCATTTACCACACCTTGAATGTCTCCACTACGAGGGTTAAAAAGTTGAGATACCACACCCGCCTAAGCAATAGACAATACGAAGTTCCACGGGGCTTGTACAGGGATACCTCACCTACCCGAGCTGGACACCGATGCCATGCCAGACTACCACAATATAATCCTATACCTAAAAGATATGCACATACCCCCTACTGACTTCAACCCGGTAGAGAAGGATATAGGTACTGAGTGAAAAATATAACAACAGAGTGACCAACCCAATAACTCTTGAAAACTACCCGAGAGTTAGAGAAAATTGCTCAAATTAAATATTATACCATTAATTTATAATTTCAAGTGATATCACAAATCACAATAAAATTCACACATAACTAAATAGGGTGCTTCCAAGTGACAACACGAAACATAATAAAATTCCTTTAATAAACTAAATTAGGCATTTCCAACTGATAACACCAAACACGTCACAAGGCATTAAAGCCATCATTTGGGTGTTTTGACGTGCTAACACCAAATACGTGCATAAGAGCCACCAATTGAGTGTTTAGAGATGACACCAAAGTTAAACCAAATTCAAGTCCCAAATACCATCATGATGATTCTTATTAAATCAAGGAAATCATAGTTGAAATCATAATTTAAATGTTGCAAATACATGGAGGTATCAACATAAAAGGCTCAAGAGAAACAAAAAAAAAATTATAACAAACCAAGTGGCTTCTAGCCAAACCAATGGACCAATCCCTCAGACAATTTGACTAGTCTAGTTATACCAGACTTGAACCAAAACAATACTAGAGAACTAATTGACTGATGGCCTCACCAATCGATAGTTCATGGAAACTATTTGACTAGTTTGGTCTAGCTAGTTGATGAGCCTATGCAAAGACCAACCCATTTTGGCCTTTAGAGAAATTGGTCGATGGGTTAACCAATCGATTGACTAGTCATAGTAACCAATTGACTGGTTTGATCCAACCGATCAATGGGTCTAAGTAGATACCAAACCTTTTTGGCCTGCAAAAGAACCAATTGATGGGTTTTACCAACTGATCGAGTGGTCTAGAAACTAGTCGACTAGCTTGGTACACCTAGTCGATGGGTCTAAGCAAAGACCAAATCATTTTTGTTTACAGGGACACTAGTAGATGAAGTTGACTAACGGATTGACTATTCATTGAAACTAGCTTATTGGTTCATCAAACCAATGGACTGATCTCATGACCAACCGATCCAAAACTCTAAACCATTCGAATTTTTGCATGACTAGTCGATGGGTTTGAAGAACTAGTGGACTCGTTTAGGTAAAACACTACCTGGACTTACGATACGTATTCCAAAATTTACCACACTTTTCCATATTAATCATAGTATGCTTTTATGTCAAAACACACATAAAAATACATATTGCACACATAAAATTACATGGATACATGGTAATGTACATACTCAAACAAATGATTCTCAATTGGCCAACTTATGCATAAAATTACAGAAATCTGGAAATATTAACTTAGGAAGAATTTTATCGCATGCTTAGATCATCGAGAAAAATTAGATCATAATCACACATACACAAACACATGGAACCCCAATACACTAGATAACCCCATTTATGGTAAAGATAAGAATGTCCTACCTTCAACCAATTCTTTTAGCACAAAAGCTCCTATTTGATGGCTATCTAGCAGAACTTTGATTCTTAAGCAAATCAAAGTTAAATCCATTAAAAATCATCTTTCAAAACTTCATTAAAATCAAGGGAAAAAAAAGAATAATAACACAAAACACCACCTTTTTTTTCTCAAAAATAGAGCATTAAGGAAGAGTTGAAATCTTCAACCTTACTCAACCTTAAGTCTTCCTTACTTAAGGAAAGTAAGAGGAGAAGAGGGAAAATAAAGGGATGGTAAACACTTGGGGAAATTTTCCATAAAGAAAAGAGAGAAGAGAGAAAGAACAATAAGTGAGGAATGAAAATGGATCAAAAATGAAAGGTATAGAGGCAAGGCTAGGTCAACATTCACAAGAGAGAGGGAGATGAGACTGGTAAGGTTAAGTGTGGGCAACCAAGAAGTGAGGGATGACTTGATGGGGAGGTGGGGATTGAGTGCAGTCAAGAATGAGCATGGAAGTGAGTTGGTAAGTTAGAAGATGGTGTACAAAGTCAATCTTGCAGCCCTATGAACCAAAATAGAGAAGGAAAGGTGAAGGAGAAGAGAAAAGGTGAGGCTTGCCTCAAAAGTACCCTTTGGGAAATTTTGGCTAATTAAAATTATATAATGATCTAAATAATGTGAAAATAATCCCAGAGCATTGAGACATGCTTATTAGCATAATTGAACTCTGATCAAAAGTTTTTATAAACATTAGAGAGAAATTCTAATTGAAATAAAAAATATATCTGAAATCGCATGACAACCAGTCGACGAGTTTGTGAACAACAATTATGTAAATTCCTCAATGCACTGGTCAATTGGTTAGGCAAACCTGTCAAGCGATACACTTGAAATTCATATTTTTATCAAAATTTCAAGCCCATTTCAAAAATCAAAACCGACTTATTTTATATCAACATAATTTTGAATACATTTTGAAGGATTTTAGTATCGTACTCTAATTATGGTAAATTATGAATCTTATTTTTCCTTCATTATGCCTTAATTTACTTCCTTTTTGCTTCTATAAACATACAAAATCATAATTTGTTAAATTTTTGGCCTTTTACCCTGTGTTTTTGTCACAATTACTAGGAATACAAAAGCACAATAAGATAAATAAAAACAAATAACTAAGAAAGAGTTAGAAAACTTGAATTAGTTACTAAAAAGTACTTAATTTAGGTCCATAACTTAACCAAAGTTCTATTAATCTAATTTTGGATATGAGAGAGAGAGTTTTTTCATTCTCTTAATAGGAGACCTAATAATTTAGTGTTTTAATTGCAACCCATTTACTTTGAATAATCTAGTTGCCTAATTTTAAATCTCTATTGTACCAGAGGTATATACTTGTCGGACTTGAAAAGGCCCTAACCAACACACCCATATCTTACCTAGAAAGAGTTTGAATCTATATTTGAAAAGAATTACTTCTCTCCTTTATATAAAAAAAACTCTTTGTGTCAAGTTCTTATCATGCCACCATTTAGTTCTCTATTCATATATTTTGGAATTATCATAGGATATAAACCCAAATTGTCAATTTCATTGTGTTGAAGTTGTATATTCTCTATAGGTATTTTCTAATCAAAATTGAGTAAATTTATTACCCAATTAACCTTATGCTCAATCTCTATGGGAAGATGACATTTTTTCCCATAGATCAACCAAGGGGGAGTTGTTCTAATTATCACTTTAAATGTAGTTTCATAAGCCCATAAGGAATTGTGTAGCTTTAGTGACTAGTCTTTTGTTGAGTGATTGACTATATTTTCAAAGATTAACTCCCTTTTCACCCTAGTGACAAAGAGAAATGAACATTTACATGTCCTTATAACACTTTTGCATATTGTAAGTTTTATTTTTGCATATGTAATGCACCTAACACTTTTAAAAATGTAAGATTACTATGTTTTCTTATTTCATTGAGAACATCATAGAAGTGTTCATGGATGAGTTATCTATTTATGCATGATTTATATGTTTGGTTAACTTTTTCCATGGTAACAAAGAGATGTGAGGAGGTAAACCTTGTATTCAACTAGTAGAAGTGTCATTTTACGGTACAAGAAGGGAGTGTACTTATTCATATAATCTATGACCAAGGCGTTAAGGTAGACTGAGAAATAATTGAAATCATAGGAAAGCTCCATCCTCCTAAATTAGTAAAAGAAGTGAGATGTTCCATAGGACTTGATGGTTTCTATGGACGTTTCCTTAAGGATTTCTCCAAAATTATTAAGCCCCTCACCAATATTCTCATTAAGCATGTTCCTTTCATATTTGAATGTTCTTATCTAGATGCTTTGTAAGACACAATAATTTGCAACTACAAAATTTTTATTTAAACGACTGTGAGAAATAAACATAAACAGGTGTTACCATCGTAATTGACATAAGTCTAGCTTAAATACCATTCTCACATCAATTACATGGTAAAACATAATAAAAATAAAATGAGGAAACTTTTATAAACAAAGATAAGAGTTTTTGAGGCATAACTTTTCGATCCCAACCTATACCTAAGATATGATCACTCCTCCCCAATAAAGGTGTTATAAGAAATATTATAATCCAGTGGGCCCTTAATGATGTGTACAAACTCAACTAGGTCCTCTACCTGTGAGAATTATCAATATTAGCATTAGAATTTTTCTTGAGGAACTTGTTTTTATTTTCATGGCTGCATTAGCCAAATTACGTATCAAATTACATTTTCTTCCTCTTTCTTAACCCTTTTGAGCTTGAGACCTACAATTTTGATTAAAAACCTACATTAGTAACCTTTTCTTCTAAGTTATTTCCTTACCCATTTTCGAAATTAGGGAGCCATAACTCTTGAATATATTTGATGTAGGTGTGCTAAGAATAAGCATAAGGTGTGATAAAGAATTAATTGGTAGAGATATTCTTGTGTAAATTGATCTAAATGTAGCCTTCTTAGAAAAAAGGATGAAGCTCTGATGTGGATGGTAAAGCACTTACATTTTGGTGCGTAAATAAGGATTATTGGCAAAAATGATCTGATGTTGTTTTTGGAGCGTGTTTGCTTATTATTGATCTCAAATTCTTATGGTATATTCTCGTAGTTGTTAATCCACTAGATTTTTAGTCATTAGTTACAATTTATCCTACCTTTCTCCCTAGCTTGATTACAACCTAAATAATTCCTCATGATGCTTGTCTTACATCTTTTGAGTGTTGGCTATTGAGAATAAGTATAAGAATTTGGTTGATCATTATCAACATGGAAAATTTCGAGACAAATGGATACATCCTTGCAACACATGAAATCCTAGATTTACATTTCCATATATTGAGGAGGTATATTTATCTCTTGCCAATGTTATAGCTTATGTAATGCCTTATATTATGCCCATAAAAACTCAAAGTCAAGAGGAAATAGAGAAACTTGAACCCTTCCTTCCACCTTCATAATAACTACAACAAGATTCAACAAAAAAAAAATTCTCAAAGTTTGAGAATAGAAATCGAGAAAATGAAAACCAAGACAACTTCTAAGATTCACCAAAGTAATTTCTAGCCTAAAAAACTAAATAATAAAAATTAGATCAAAAAATCAAATATAAAATGAATTGAAACAAAACTCCATATTATTTTTGAAGAATATGTATACCTAAATATTTGGTTTTTCACTCAACTTCTCTCACACCATTTATTTGATTTTTTTTGTTGCCAAGCTCAAATTTTTGGCATTTTGTGCCTTCCCTTACTATTTCCTTTTCTATTGTCAATGCTATTGATTTTTTTTTCAGATTAATAATTTTCAATTTGTTTTATCAAATCACATGTCTATGAATTTCGATGAGTTAGTGTTTTGGCCTAGAGATGGCAAACGAGTCATTTGGGTCGGGTTAGGGTCAGGTTGATATGGGTCAGGTCAACTTTGGATTACTATACAATCAAGTCAGGTTTGGGTTTGGGTCTAACTTTGTTCGGGTGTGTGTCGGGTTATGTTTCTTTGGGTAGAGATTAGGTTCGATTTGGGTTAATTGACAGGTCAAGTCGATACTAAGTTCTTCGAGTTTCTTGGGTTTGGGTCTATTTCAGGTTTACTCGGGTCTATAGAATTCGGGTTAGGTTTGGGATCGGGTCACTATATGGGTTAGGTGTGAATCAGATCAACTTAGTGTCAGATCTATCAGGTTTTTAAAATTTTGGTCTATTTTGGATTTATAGATTTTGGGTCAAAGCAAATGGCTCAAATTGGGTATTATTTATAATAGTGTGAATCATGATCGAGAACAATTTGGAACATGAAAATTAGAACTTGCATGAAATAAAATAAGATCAAATTATTTTTAATTTTTACAAAATTAACTTTAAGTATTTTTAGAACACTAATAAAATCTTTGAACACACCACCATCAAATTTTAAAATAAGAGGGTTTTTTCCTAGCCATAATAGTACGACCTTACCCTATTACTATTAGTTTGGTTTTAGCTTCATTTGTTATGGTTTTTGAATTTTTTTTTAGTGTCACATTGTCACTATTTTTCATTTTCAATAATAATTTTTAATACACAATAAACAAATATGTGATAAATGAAAATCACAATCATCAATAACTTTGTGAAAAATGAAATATCAAAGTTGTCTTATGATTATAAATCCTACACCACTTCCAATGAATTTGTCTCAATTTCTAACTTAGTAAAACAATACTCCATCATAGCACACTAAATTCTATATTGTATGTCTAATGTCTTAATACAATTATCTATATTGTAAATATGTAGCTAGATATTTATTAGGGTGACAGCATAGCTAATAACTGAAAATACATCACCTGTTACACCTCAAATTGCAATTATAGTTTTCATGATTTCCTACATCACTTTTCCTGCATTGTTCATGTTTAATTTGCATCAACATGTATATCATCCATTTCCTTCGTTCTTATAGTTGCTTACATGGTGGACCATACCCTTCCTTTGTTAATTATTTCATTTCTTGATATTATGGAATAATATTCTAGTAGCAAGTGCATGGTATCCTCAATAATATTCTTTGGTCACTGAATTAGTGCAGAGTTCTTTGATCTCCTCCTATTTCAATTCATCCAAATAACCCATATTAGTGTACGCGTCATTTATAAAGTCTCATAATCTAAGTGTTAGATTATGAAATAGACCCAATCAAATTCATTGCATTTTCATAGTATACAACCTCACTATGGATTATCATCATCCAAATAAAACACTTAAGTAATTGGGAAATCATTAATCTCATGCACCAAAATCTAAGTTGCTTGTTCACACATCTCACATATTGGTCCATTCATACCTCTCTCAACCACCCTATTTTTAGTTAATAGCTACTCCTTACAAGCCTTTGATTTTTTGAAGTATTAATCTTAAGCTTATATTCTTAGTGAGGATTGTGAGGTGCTATATTTTTTGTCATTGCAATGATGATGACTCATCCTTGTCTCTTTTTAGACCTTTTAGCTCAATATCATGCCTAGCTAATATTATCCCTAATTGCCTGTAAATTTAATAAATCTTTAAAATATCCAATAGTTTTATAGGTTTTAAAATAGGTCATAAAATAATTTTAATTCTTTTTCTAAGAGCTATGATCTAACAATTTCATGATATATCTCACATGTGTTGCATTTTAATATTTATGAACTCATTTTTCTAATCGAAACCATTTGGGTGAAGTCAAAAATACCTTCTACTATGGCTTAATCATGTATCCTCTCATACCCGTATATCTGACTCATCTCCAACTCATCACTCATAATCTTCTTCCAATAACTGTTTCCTCAAACATAATCTTTATCCTTGATTTATTATGAGAGATGAGTTGAATTCATTAAGGCCTAAAAAGCCTATATATTCTTTATCTTTTTAATGTTTACTTATATTTACCATCGTTGCTAATATTTAATGTGAGTTCTATATATTTTTAAAGTCATTTATTCCTTATTAAATTACAACTAAATTAATCAAATTGGATGAATTAGTTTATAACCATAGATGACTTTGCTCTTCATATTTATAAGTTTGATAATTAAGATGTTTGATGTGGTGTTAAATGAAATGGATTGCAATTTATAGTAATATGTTGTCATAGATTCTATGATATGCTAAGATACTATTATATTAGGAAAATTCAATCTACGATATGAAAATATTAAATATTCATATATATAAAAAAATCAACATCAAAATAAACACTAGAAATATAATTTATTTAATGAGCTAGCTCAATTTTAGCTAGTTGTAGTTATTATAAATACCTCACTTGTCATTAATTTAATTACAAAACAAAAGTTACCATTGAAGATACACATTTTTAAGTAAATTTATAAAATTATAACTTAGTTACCCCTTTATATTAGTAATTAACTTATTATACCATAATTCCATAAATAAATTGACAGATTATCTTTCAAATTTTAATCAATCTTAATTTTTAAGATTCAACATCATTAATCATCCAATAAAAAAAGAAGAAGTTAAGAGCACACATGTAGAAGATAAGGTGAGCATCCAATAAATTATTCTTAATGATCTACCAATTTTACAAAGAAACAAGTTTTAACAAAAATTAATTGCGTGTAAAATAATTTGTTCAATATTTATGAATTGAAATTCAACTAAAATGAGATTATATATTTAAAATAAAATGAATAAATATTGATTTAGTTAAAATAAATTAAAAAATGATATAATTTACATATGTGATGGATAGTCTATTGATATTATGAATTAAGGAGTAAAAAAGCATATTACAAATGCTAAAGCTATAATTGATGTAAAATTATAAAATGAGTACAAATATATATACTATCACTAAATATTACTAATATACCCACTAACAAATATTGTCAAAAGGAATTAGTATTATAAAGTATAAAGATGTAAATGTTAAACATGTTGTGAATAAATTACATATATAATTTAGTCTCGAACTTTAATGAGGCTTAGAAAAAAATAACTTGTATCTTTAAATTAAATGATAATTATAATTAATAATAACATTATATATTATTATTATTATTATTATTAAATTTAAATAATATGAGCAAATAAAATCAAAATCTTATAATGATTAAATTTTATTTAAAAGTCTTATTTTTTTACTCATTTTATTTTTTATACATTAAATACTAAACATTTTTTAATACTTTGTCCCCTCTTAAATATTTCACTTACTTCTTATTTTTCCAAGCCTCTTAATTTTATATAAACTATAATGAGATATTAGTTAAAATATTTCTAATTTTCTAGTAACTTTATTATTTTCTAATATTTCACCTAAATCTTATTTTCTCCCTAATATCTATATCTTATTTTCCCTCCAAATATAATATATCACTTATCAAAATATTTCGTACGTAAGGAGTATTAATATAGCTGGTACTACTACTACTACTTACTATTGTACTAGTTTACTACTAGTATACTACTCGGTTAGTTAGTCGGTTAAGGCTCACAAGTCACAACCTCACATTCTAGTCGCACTCACACACTCACATTGCATTGTCACTCGTCACTGCCCCGTTTGGTTTTGGTGTGAATTGTGTGATTCGAACCAAACAAGCAGAAACCTATCATCTACGACCAAACCAGTCATCACTTCCACTATTCAATACTCAGTACCTCCTTAGCTCCCTCCTTTGACTCACTACTACTATGCTGCATCTCGTTCTAGAGTCCAAACTTCCATCCAGCTCCCCACTCAACTGCTCCCAACTTCTCCTCTATTTTGACCTTTTCCATTTCATTCTATACTTCCATTCCATCTCCTCCTATTTCGACTTTTTCCATTTCATTCCATACTTCCATTTCATCTCCTCCTCTGTTTCGACTTTTTCCATTTCATTCCATACTTCCATCTCTTTCTGTTCCGACCTTTTCCATTTCATTCCATACTTCCATTCTATCTCCTCATCTTTTGACTTTTTCCATTTCATTCCATACTTCCATTCCATCTCCTCCTCTCCTCTATTTCGTTTTCAATCACCATTACTATAGTCATCGGAGGTGAGGTTACTCAACTGTATAGTTCTTCATTGTTTGGTAAGTCTATGTTTCAAAAATCAATCAAAATGCCTATTCACATTTATTAATCCTCCTAACAAGAATGATGTTGATTTAGTGTTACTATATTAGTGGTCATTTTGAGTCCTAGCTCATAATTTAATGCTTCTACCTATTGTTACCAACGTTGTCTCATGCATTTTTTTTGTCCTCTTGTACTCTTGGACAGGTCTTCAGTGGGTATTCATTTTTAAAATTGGAACTCCTCTCTTCGGGAGTACTTGGTTGCTATTAATTCACTCTCTCTTTCTATAGAAGCTGACATTAGCTTTGCCATGATCCATAGTCTTGTTTCTTACTTTGCTTATTAGGTCAATAGTTATGTTTATTTGTTTGTTTTCTTGAGGGTCGTTTGGTTGTGGCATGTGGGATGGTTTGTTTTGGATGTATTTGTAACACTCCAAAATTTGGTAACTCTTATTTTCGGGTGTTTAGCCTTTTTATTCAAAACTAACCCTTAAACATTAGCCTAATTATTTTATTGATAACTTTTGACCCACAACCCAAAGTAAATCCCAAAATTGTATCCCCGATTATTTTATCTTTTTCCATTCTATTACACTTATCCTAATCTGGACTAATTTCTCTGAATTATTTTTCTACCCGATACCCTAATCTACCCAACCTAAATCTAAAATAAAAATATAAAATAAACCTAATCTATCCTACCCTACTATTTTTACCCCCTATTTCTAACCCTCTGTCTTACCCCCCCAATTTTCTCCCCAAATCTCTCTCCCTATCTCACTCTACGCAAACCCATCTTCGCCACCCCTCACCCCATCTACATGTATACATACGTATACACGCATACTCTCCAACCCCTTCCCCTCTCACCCTCGTCGCTAGCACTTCCCAACATCCCTCCTCTACATATATAACACACACATACACACCACACCACGGTGCCCTATCCATCTTCTCCATTTCTGCACCACCCAACCAACTACAACACTCCAACCCTTCCTCACCACCTCAACACCCTAGCCCCTTGCTCCCGTCCATTTTCCTCTACCTACCAGCGCACCACCTAGCTCCAACCTCCTCCCTCTGCACTTTCAACACCAACCATCACCATCATCACCACTCTAACTAAGCATAATTGCCCAGCTCCTCCACCCTTCCTCCTCTTCTTCCTCCTTCCTTCATCTTCTTCCTATGTAATCACCACCACTACAACACTACCACCTGCCACCAACCTATCTTGCACCACCTCCCTCCTTCTCCTATTTCCTAGCCGAGCATCACCCCCATCTGCACCAGCAACCCGAGCCTCTACATAATCCTTCTCCCTTAGCACCATAAAACCCAACCACTACCTTCCTCCTCTTCTCCCTTCTCCCCTACCCACGCATGGATCCACCACTGCCATCCTCCCCCTTGACTACTGCATCCTCCAACTCCAGCACTTCCTATGCAGCTATCTCCCATCCCCATAGCTAGCCACCTCCAGCCTCCACCGTGCATGCCTCACCATCACCCTTCTCCTTTCCTCCTACACCACCCCAGTCTTTGCATGCACCACTGTTGCCTTTCCTCCTCACCTTCCTTCACAACTCTCCCTACCGAGCCTTCTTCCAGCCTTCATCTCCTCCCCGTCGTAGCCCTTCTCGTTTCCCCTTCACCCTCCACCAAGCTAACAACACCCTCCACCACAGCATCCAACAGCCACCAACTCCTCCCAGTTGAGCCACTCTGCAGCCAACCCAGCCACCCAACCAACACCTCCCTGCTACCCCCTTTATCCATTGTGGGTGTGACTCACGCTGCACATGTAGGGTGAGTTGTGTTTGTTTGAAATTTATTTTCGTACCCATTATTAGTAAGTAAGGGTATTTTGGTAATTTTTGGAAGATAAATATTTTATTGTCATGATTATTATTTTACCTTACAGATATTAATTTGGTATTTGTGGTATTATTTTTAGTTAAAAATTTTTGATTAGCGGGACCTCATAATTTTAGCAAGATACAACTATTTTTGCATTTTTGCTAGAATTTGGGTAATCGTTATACTCTACTAAAATGATAAATATTACATGATAGCACATTAGAGTTTTATGTGTGAAATATGTTAAGCTTGATCCGTTACATTAAAATTGTGTGGTATTTATTGTTATCATGAAAATCAGTAAAATAGGCATATTATATGATGTAAAATATTTTGGGTATAAGAGTATGATTAAAATAATTCAAATGTCAGGAAAATATTTTGTATGATATGTATGTATAAAATAATAGATTGAGCATGCTTAGAAATATTTTTAGTATAATAATTATTGATATGTGCCCTAGGGGAAATTTTTATCCTAAAAAGTATGTCTAATGTGTATTATATATCTCATTGAGCATGATATTATGTGATTCTGGATATATTAGATATGCATGCTAGGGTTTTATGTGAAAAATTATGTAGGACTATATGGTGTCTCTTTTACTATCTTGATTCTAGTTGTTGTTGGAACCTTATTGTAATACTTCAAAACTTACTATTGAAAAAATTCATTTAATTTAAATATTAGCGGAAGAAAAAACTCATAAATTTTTGGGATGTTACCGCCACACTTAGTACTAGATCGATTTTCTCCTACCGTTATAGTACTAAGTGCTTAGGCTAAATGGAAAATAATGTGATTGCACAAATTCAGCTTTCATTTAAATCAAAGTAGCTCATTAAACTTATTATAAGAATAAAACCCACTATTAGTGGTTGCAAGAATAAAATAAATTTGATCAAGGAAATAAAAAGTTAAAAGAGAAACCCTAAAATCATTCCCAGACAATCCTTACACTCTTTTTTCGATATCAACTTGAATAGCACTTGCAATAGACCTGTAAGGGACACTGCCCATTGAATAAGTAGGGGCCCACAAATGAAACCCTTCGATACTATGATACTGAATAACCCTTTAGACCAAACCGAAAAGCAAGGCTTGCATGCTACACATAATATATAACGATGTAAACACAATAACTTATGCGAACATAGAGATAACCATGAGCAACTTAAGAGATAATACATGGTGCAACACCTCATACAATAAGAAATGCATAGCATAAGGCCCCATCACTGAGCAATGCCATCACATACCAACAGAGAGATAGACACCAAGGCCAAACTTATACCATATCAATAGATCATATACATGAAGCCAATTCTTTTGGCCATAAGCCATCAATTAGACATTATTCAACATCATCTCTCGAATTATATCCATGTGAGTGTAGAAACCCCACTATTATAGCTAGTGGACCATAATACACTTTAGGACAGAACACACCTAACCACTATTATTAGCTAGTGGACCGATCTCTAGAGCACCCTGCACTTGGCCACTATTATTCACTAGTGGACCGGTCTGGCCCTGACTCACATAGTATTCCACTATAAATGATTAGTGTCTTCCCATAATTTATTAACATCTAATATTTGGTTTATTGAGCTCGGGATCCCCCACTATTATAGCTAGTGAAATGAAAATATACTTCAGGCAGAATGCACCTAACCACTATTATTTGCCAGTGGGCTGGTCTCCAAGGTACCCTACACCTAGCCAATATTATTCTCTGGTGGACTGGTCTAGGCCTGCCTCAATAATCTTTCACTTTAAGTATTTAGTGTCTTATTCATATCTTATTCCAAGCATGCAACCCCGACTAAACATGCATGACCCACTAGACTTTCCATTCTCTCCCTTTATCCTAGCTCTCTTGAAAAGCCCAGTCCCATATCTTGGGACCTTTACTCACCCTAGGACTCCAAGACTGCTTCCTCACATTTCCCTTACTCACCACAAAACCCCAAACTCTTACGCACATGAATCAAGGTTCACTCCCCATAACTCAGTTTCGACTCAACATCGCTCGCTAGGGTTTCCCTCAGAAACCCTAAACTAGCATGTGTGGCCTAACTTCTTCCTATCCTACATAGCTCATGCTCTCCTTTGCATCCAATACCACTACTCTACTTGAACTACACCCAACATCACAACCTCACTCCCCATCCTTCACATGCGATCATGAAAACCTTAGGTAAGTCCCCCATGCATACTCCTACCAGCCCACGTACTATTTTTCACTCATGGATTCCAAATACCCAAAATACTCTTCCTCACCTTTCGTATCCCTTAAGTCACATTTTCCTATGTAAAGGTCATTCTCATGCAAAGACTAACCATCACATGCAAGCCTTACACTCCCCATACAAGATTTGTTCCATCCTCTTATTTTATTAGAAATATCCTTTTATTTATCCATCCATAACTCATAAGGTATTTAAGTCTT
The DNA here is from genome assembly GCA_030549775.1 of Tamarix chinensis. Lineage (NCBI taxonomy): Eukaryota > Viridiplantae > Streptophyta > Magnoliopsida > Caryophyllales > Tamaricaceae > Tamarix > Tamarix chinensis. Next base: position 89,259,243 of record CM060179.1, read on the forward strand.
TCTCATTTCCTTCTTTACCACTCCATTTCTTTACTTGTTTTGTCTCCCCACAAATTCACCATCCTACTAAGGACTCCTAGCATGTATGTCATAGCGAGTAACTATACATAAGGTATAATGTGAAACACAAGTCATGTCACCATATTAAACACGCCATAGCACATATACAACTTGCCTTGGCTCCACGCTTAGCAAGCTGTGCTACAAGCATATAAACCATAACCACATGGGATACCAACACATAACCAAGCACACATAAATACATAACATGTAATATGGCCTTAAACAAATCCTTACAACAATTATTGAAATACCCCTTATTTGTAGAGTTACCAAGTCACCCCTTTTTATTTTCCAAATTACCATATTACCCTTCATGTTTGCATAATTACCACAATACTCCTTATATTTGTTCGATCACTAAATTATCCTCCATAATTATTAAATTACCAATTTTACCTCTCATACTTGTTAAGTTACAAAATTATCCTTCTAATTGGTTAAATTACTAAAATGCCCTTTATACTTGTTAAAATCACCTGATTTCCCTTTTGGTTAGTTAAATTACCAAATTGCCCTTTATACTTATTAAAATTACAGAATTATCCTCTTAGTTGGTTAAATTACCAAATTACCCTTCAAACTTATTAGAATTACCAAATTACCCTCTTGGTTGGTTAAATTACCAAATTGCCCTTCATGCTTATTAGAATTACCAAATTACCCTTTTGGTTGGTTACATTACTAAATTACCCTTCATACTTATTAAAATTACCAAATTACTCTTCTCACTTATCAAAATTACCAAATTGCCTCTTTTACTTATTAAAGTTACCAAATTATCCTTCCTTAATGCCAAATTACCAAAATACCATTCTTCTTTATTAAATTACCACTTTGTCCCTTCTTACTCACAAAATTACCAAATTATCCCATTTTCCATGCAAAATTACCAAAATGCCTTCCTTTCTTATTAAATAATTATATTAGCCCTTTATTCACATAAGTTACCAATTTAGCCATATCATGCCAAATTTACTAAAATGCCATTAGCACATAAAACATTAGTGTTCATGGTTCATATACCTCATCTAACACCACCAACTATCATCATGCATTTTTAATACTCATTAACACCTATCGCATACTTATTTAGGTCACACCTTTTGTACAAGCAAAATTATCAAAATGCCCCTAGGGCTCATATTAACATTATCTATGCAAAAAATGGTCGTATTAGCATATCATATCATACATATGTATTTAACATTATCCTTAACGACAAGGCCCCTTTCTTAAACATTATTTCTACACATGACACATAAACTAACATGACTTTATTTTCATCAACCAACATATGTCATTAATTACATTATACTTAACAACATATTTCATGCCTATAAACATATTAAAAACCCTAATGTGCTAGCATACATATACCCACACATTTTAGTAGGATATAATGGTTACCTCATTTTCAGTAATAATCAAACATTACTGGTACCCCGGTTAAAGGTTTAAGCTTTGATTAGTAAAATCAATACCTAAAAATAATATCAAATTTTAGCATATTAAAAGTATAAAAGCAAAGGAATAAATTTTATCAAAAGCTTAATTAAATATATACTAGTATTAAATATTGTTATACCTCAAAATTAACTCAAGATTGACTCAAGAGGTGTAGAACTCACGTTGCATGAGCAGGATGAGCCACATGCATGGAAATTAAGGAAGAATGGAGGGAAGGGAGGAGAATTGGGGAGAAGGGAAGGGGTGGTTCTGGTAGGGGTTTTGGGAGTCTGGTGGAGGGCTTATGGAGGGGAGTTAGGGTGGTGGCTAGGTGCAGGGAGGGAGTAGGGGTGTAGGTGGTAGTCAGAGGTCGATGATCGGCAGCTTAGGGCGGCGGAGGCGACAACTACAAGACTAGGAAAATGGGGTGGAGGATGGGCAAAGAAGAAGAAGGAAGGGAAAAGAATAGGAGAAGGGAGGACCTACAAGGGTTTTCAACCAAAGGGAGGCAAGGTGGTGGTAGGGGAGGTGTCAGGGAGTAGATTGGTGGCTGTAGAGGCGACAAAGGAGAAAGGAGTGCAGCAAACGGTGGTGGTGCAGGGTGGAGGCCGAGAAGAAGGGGAAAGAAAAGGAAGGAAGGGGTTGCAAGGGTGAGTGAGGATGATGGGGTGGTGTAGGGAGGTTGAAGGGGTGTCAAGGAGGTGGGTGCAGTGGTTAGTCGGGCAACAGAGGCTATGAAGCAAAAATAGGGGAGGAAGAGAATAGGGGAACAAAAGGGAGAGAAGAGGAGAGATCTGTAGGGGAAAGGGGCTCAAGGCAGGTCAAAAATGAGCATGAGAGAAGGAGATAAGGAGAAGAAAAAGGAAGAGGGGAGGGAGGTAGGCGTGGCCGAGTTAGGTGGATATGGTTTGTAGGTGGTAGGGTGGTGTGTAGGAAGAAGGAGAAAGAAAGGGGAGGCACGCAAGGGAGGGTTGCAAGCTCAGGTGTGGCCAAAAATGGAAGGAAATGGATGGGGGAGAGAGGGAGAGTGAGAGCTGACCTAATGACTCAAATTCAACACTAAAATTAACCAAATTAAAATATGGAAACCATCCTATGTCAAATTATTCACACTAATGCGTATTAGGTCATAAATGACCAAATACCCTTCTAAGTTATTTACTATTTAAATTCTCATTTGAATATCGAATGTTATTAGAATTAAATGAATTTCATGTTGCTGCTACATAACATTAAAAAAAAACACTTTAACATAAATTTACAACCATGAAAATTTTTAGAAATGTCTAAATCACCATTTTCCCCTTACAATACACTTAAACTCATTTAGCACATAAAACCCTAATCATACATATCTATCATATCATATTTCACATACTTCTCATGCTTAATATAATATAACACATACGATACATAAAAGATGGAAAATTATAGATTTTATGTGAAAATGCTATCATACCCCTAGAGTATTCAAATTTGTAATCACTCAAGGCTATACTTATACATGCTCAAATCTGATTATATTATATACTAAAATTTGAGTTAAACGTGGGAATAATCTAATGGTAAACTCAAAATTAGTAAGGGGGCCTCAATTAGGACAAAACTGCCCTTGGCTGAACCACACCTACAACACTAGCATAATTAATCTTTAAAATACAACACCATTCTAGCACGTTAGTATACAAATTGAAAATGCATAAATCTAGCATGTTCTTACATTAAAATCATATGGCCACATATGTAGAGAAAAGTAATAATAATATAGTGTGCATGCATATTTTTTATATGAAATTATAAGAAAGCATAAAGTAGACTTAAACATGACATAGAAACCCTAAACATGCTATCACGTGATTTTTATACATTTACTAAGAGCATATAGATTACTTCATTTTAAGAAAAATAGTAAAAGAAGAATAAGGAAGCATCACAAGTCCTAGTTTGCAACTATACATCCTTAGCCTTACAACTCAACAAAATAATTAGAACTTAAAAATAACCAACAAGACCATAATAATCATCATAAAAAACCAAGGGAGAGAGCCACACCCAAGCAATGGGTTAGCCCACCACAAGAGAAAGAGGAAGGGGCCAAATCTCTTCAATTTCTCCCAAATCTAACACTTATGTAATTTCTAAAAAGACAAAAAGGCTCGACACAAGATCAAAGAAAGAAAACCAACAAAGAAAATGATGAGGAGAGAGGGGAAGGGATTCAATTCTACATCTTGAAGAACAAGGGGATTTCTCCACTTAGACAAACTTCAAAAAAATAGAGGAAGGAGAGAACACCAACTACTAAGGGTTGAAGAAAAATCAAAGAATAAAGCAAACGAAGACACAAAGGGGGCTTAAGGGCTTTGAACGTCAACCTGGAAGAGATAGGGAGAGCTAACCAAGTTACTTCATTCACACTTGAATAAAAACATCAACATGGAAGAGAGAGGGAGACATAACCAAGTTGCTTCATTCACACTTGAATAAAAAAGTTGATTGATGTAGGTAAAATGTGTAAGAGGGTTATTGAGAGGTAAGGTGAGGTGATTATAGCTAAAATCGTGGTCAAAGGCAAGGAAAAAAATCAAATCTAAGGTAAGGGAAAGTTGGGAGAAGGTCAATAAGGATGATAGGAAGGGCCCACAACATCAAAACAACATAATAACACACATAAAAATTACACAACCTAATGTATAGATGAGCCTCGTTCTACAGTCGATTGTATGCCCAAACCTCCTTGTGCTACCAATTGCAAGCTCAACACCTAGTTTTTCAGAACATAAGCTTCGATTGATCACCTAGCATCAAAAGCCCTAATATTTCATTTTGACCTAGTTAACCTAATCCATCTTCCACCCCAACTCAAAAACACATAATTTACACATCCATCACACATTATGCACCTAGAATTTCTATGATCAATTTTTCAAATGATCTCAAGTTTCCATTAAGTTCTTAATTAGGGTTAAATGGAAATAAGGCATTATAATGAGCCTTGCCATGTTATAAGATAGTTTTTTTTCTCCATAATTTACCATATTGATACTATTGTTTTATGATCACTTCCTAATCCTATGCACGAAGGACAACTTGTAGGGGTATGACTCTCAACTAGAGCATACCTAGGATGATGATGTGACTATGTTTGTTTTTTGTTGCAAAACCAATTTTCCACAACTAATTTTCCACAAAGTATATACATATACCCAATATGTCATGAAAAAATATTCTCATGGCAGACTCAACATTAATTTTTCAAATGATTTTTTTAAATTGTTATATTTTTAATAACATTTAAAAATTATCTAATTTTTTTATCATCTAAATGCAATGTGAATGACTTTAGGCTATAAAGGAATTTTTTATCTAAATGATAAGAGAACACACGTTTATTCATAGTATGCAACACACATAGATCTCATTTGGTATGCATATTATGATTCATGAAAGGAGAAAAAATTCCAAGGAGTTAGTTGCTAGAAATTATGTAATTGAGGATGTTATATATTTGTGTTTGTTTTATCTAAGCAGTGGAGATAGTAATAATAATTTATTTTTTGATTTTATTTATGTGAGGAAAATATTAATTTGAGACAAAAAGGTAAAATCTTTTGAACTCGCAAGCGTGCGCACATATATATATCTTAGAATTCAAAAAGAACTACTTATTTTTGACTTTGTACTATTTTTATACCAAACAATCGTTAATTATAACACTTTGTGAAAAGTTTCACTCCCTTATTCTATCTTCATCTTACCAACAGAGGGAATAGTGATTTGAATAGGCATTCAATTCAAGGACCTTTTTATAGATAACAGTGTTATTTTTTAAAATAAACTTGCTTAAAAAATAGACGCCGGTTTAAGAAATTACCAACGTTATTCATATCATCCTTTAGGACTTAACTGCAAATACACATTGATTAACAAGCCCAATTATTTAGAGAAAAAAAAAAGGAGTTTATTCCAGTAAAAATAATTTAAAATCATAAAAGTGAAAATACTACTAAAAATACATACCCCCGTATATTATTTTTCTACCCTAGACCTCCACAAAGTCGGCGCAAGCCTTGTGATTAATTACAAATGATCAGCTCCAGTTTTCCTTGCATCACCAATTCCTGCCGATAAATCTTTCTTACATATAAAGTTTTCCTTTCTTATATATATATATATATATATATATATATATAGAGAGAGAGAGAGAGAGAGAGAGGTAACATCCAAAAGACATTACTTCGCTACATACAATTATCCATATTACAGATATCATAACATATATGTTCACCACAAAACCTGATAACTTGGTGCATGAAAGAGCGCTCAATTAATGATGCAATCACATATACAGTGTAGATCTAGTGACCAAAACAGCTAGAACACCACCTACGCAATCTTTCCCGAGTACTGCGGGTGTTCAGACCTAAGCATGCAAGGATCAATATTCACAAGCATCTTGACAACGTCTTTCATTGAAGGACGCAGGGTAGGAAGCTTGGTTGTGCATAATCCAGCAATCCTCAAGACTTTGATCATGTCTTCCTTAACACATTCATCACCCGAATATACCAATCGGCGTTCGAGAACGTTGTCTTGCAAGTTTCTGTTGATGTGGCTCGAGACCCAGCGGACAAGGTCTCGCACTTCTCCGAATTCCTCCTCGATTGGCCTCCTACCAGTCAATAGTTCTAACAAAACCACACCGAAACTGTAGACGTCACTCTTCTCTGTCACCTTGAGTGAGTACGCCATCTCTGAAAGTGTAGAGAGAATAGCAGCAAACAGGATTAGAACAAGCTAGTAAATGGGTAGTCTCTTTAACCTTTGTAAATGACATTGAAGATGCCAAAAGGAAACATATAATGAGTATGACGAGGAAGTAACAATAAGGGATCTTACCAGGAGCCATATAACCATGAGTACCAACAAAACCACTAAATTCAGAAGCACTAAATGTGCTGTTCTGAGAAGCAGCCTTGGCGATACCAAAGTCAGCAATCTTTGGCTCGTACTCATCATCAAGCAATATATTTGTTGACTTTATGTCTCTGTGAACAATTGGCGGAGAACAGTCATGGTGCAAATAAGCAATACCCTTTGCAACTCCGAGAGCAATTTTGTATCGATTATGCCAACCGAGCTCGGGTTTACCATCCTTGATCTCTCTATGAAGAGCTTCAAAGAGATTACCCTTTGACATGAACTCCAAGACCAGATAGCTTCTGCCTTCTTTCACTAAGCAGGCATAGAGTTTCAGTACATTCCGGTGTCTGATCTTGCCTAGTGTGTCCATCTCGGTTGACAACACCTTCAAGCCATTATCTTTCCATAGCTGCTTTACTGCCACCGTGCTACCATTCTTCTTTCTCAGATCAACGCGGTAGACCTTTCCCGTGCCTCCGCTTCCGATTAAGTTTTCCTCCTTGAGATTGCATATTTCTTCAATTTCAAGCTCCAAAGGATGGAAAGACTCCAGCTTACATTTTGGAACTTCCAAATTTCTCCCCCCTCCCTCCGTATCATTCTCCATAGTGAGAGTATGAACCCTGTATCTCCTATAATGTACCAACATCAAGCCTGCTAGAACAAACACTAGCACAGACAGAACGAGGCAAGGCCAGATCAATTTCTCTGACGTGGACCATCTCTTGCCCTGCTCAACTTGGCAGGCTCCTATCCCATAGTTTATATGGGTCGATCTGGAGTTCTGATCTATGCAGAGTCCTTTATTCCCAGAAAAAGCGTCCTTGCCTGCCATTGCTAACAGGTCGGGAGGAACAGTACCTGATAACTGGTTTTGAGACAAGTCAATCAAGCTCAGCTTCAAAGTTCCTAGACTGTTTGGAATGGGACCAGAGAGGGAATTGCCTGAGAGGTTAAGGGAGTTCAATGAGGTCATGAAGGACAGTGAATTCGGGATATTAGCGAACAATGAATTAAGAGCGAGATTCAAGTCCGCCAGTCTTGTACACTTCCCCAATTCTGAAGGGATTGAACCGGAGAACGAATTCTCCTGCAATTGCAATGATGACAGCTGCGTCAAATCTCCCAGTTGAGGTGGTAACTCACCAGAAAACGAGTTGTTGCTCAAACAAAGCCTCTCCAGCTGTACTAACTTTCCAAGTTCAAGTGGAAGCTGCCCTGAAAACTTGTTGTCATCCAAGATCAACTGATTCAACTTTGCTGAAACAGCAATATCTGGAGAAATGGAGCTATCAAAATTGTTGCGACTTAAATCTATTATAGTCACGTTGGGAAGTGCCCATATACCATCCGGAAGCGACCCAAATAACTGGTTCTGATTGACTCTAAACCGCACAAGGGACTTACAGTCAGCATAGGAAGCAGGAAACTCCCCAGAGAAGTAGTTCTCCAGAGCAAGCAAGAACTGGAGCTTTTTATTCTCACATAAGTAACTAGGGAAAGGACCACTGAACTTGTTCTCAGAAATGTCGAGCAATCTCAGAGGAGAGTATCGTCCGAAATTGAACGGGAATTCACCGGAGAAACCATTCCTGTAGACAGAGAAACTCTCCAGGTGTTTCAAGGATCCAAATCCAGCAGGCAATTCCCCTTGAAGTTGATTCTCATAGCATTGGAAGACTCTCAGATTCTTCAAATATGCAATTTCAGGAGGCAACCCCCCATGAAAATGATTGGCAGAAATATCTATTTCCTGCAGAAGGGTAAGGTTGGCCAACTCCGCCGGGATTTCACCGGTCAGATTGTTCCTAAAGAGCTCAATCTTTGTCAGCATCCTCAGCTCAGAAATTGACTGGGACAATTTCCCTGATACCTTATTCCTCGAGAAATCCAGTGTCTCCAACTCCTTTAACCCATAAATTGATTCTGGAATCTCTCCGACAAAATTGCAATTAGCCAAGAAAAGCCAAGTCAGGTTCTTCAAATTCCCAAGACCTTCAGGGATTGCACCTTCATTGAACTCATTATTAGCCAGCCCCAAAGACACCAACCGATTCATAGTCGTAGTCCAAGCAGGGAAATCTCCCGAAAAGAAGTTCCCGGACAAATCGAGGACCTCTAAGTCCCTTAACCCAGTTAGATCAGGAATTTTTCCAATCATTTTATTCATACTAAGGTTAAGAACTTTTAAATTAGTCCAAGAACTCAACTCCGACGGAATTCTACCCGAAACCGCATTGGAAGTTATCACAAGGGACTGCAGGCTCTCCAGTGAAGACAGTGAAGGAGAAATCTCACCCCTTAACGAAACACGATCGAGAAAAATACCGGTAACTCTTCCGGTGACAGGATCACAAGAAATTGCGGTAAAATTACAAGGAGAATCCGAATCTTTCCATGAACTTAGATACCCGGTTGGGTCCTTGAGGTGGGATTTGAATTGTAGGAGGGCCCTTGTCTCGACCGTTAGTGATTGAGAACAAGGCGGGAGAAGGGAAATTACAAGGATCGCCAGAATCAAGATTTGGGGTGGTGTTTTCGCCATTGAAAGAAGAGAGAAGGATACTGTCACTTGCTGGCACCAGCAGCAGCATCAATGGCGGGAAGAGCTTGAGAAATCAGGGATCATAAGACCACCATTACTTTTCTGGCTCTGGAACTCCATCACCACTACCCATCTGTTCTAGTTGCTGAAAGTTGATAGTTGTAAAGAGCAAAATATACCATGTCAAACTAAAAACTTGCTGAATCAAATTGTTAAAAATAAAGCAGAGTTAACAATACAGTAACAAAACTAGATCGACTGAAAATCGGATTAAGCCAAAAGCGAAAGGTGTGGTTAAAATGTCAACTTAATTAGGTGGGTTGTTAACTGGAAGTGATGTTAAAAAAACTAGACAGGATAATTATTTTTTACAGTATCTTTGAAGTCACTCATTATTTATTTTTCTGATTTTGTCCTTTTCAATCATTACCCAATGAAAAATGAAAAGAAGAAACGTTTCAATTTCTATCGCGAGGACAGCATATCCATGATTGAACAAGCATGCATAAATGCCCATAGCCATCTAAACACCGCATAAATTTCATTAATGAGGAAAACCAACGCAAGAATTCCTACGCTATAAATTCACGCTCATACTTCTAATTAGAAAATAATATTTTCTGTAACATTATTTGTATAAAATATTCTCACAAAATGTTATTCCTTAATAATTCTGCAGCTATAACTTACCGGAAAAGGCAGCAGTGGTGACAGTGGCGGCACCACTCTTCAACTTCAACCTTCACCTCCCGCCGCACTGAATGAAAGACACATAGAACAAATAGATATTTCTGTACCGAAAGGGTTGGCAATTCAACTGTACAAGGGAGGAGAAGGGGGGTGTGAGCGAGACACATGCAAGGGAAAATAAACGAGGTATGGAGGAAAATGGTTTTGATCTTGACTGTAAATAGTCCGTGAGGTAACACTCAAGAAAGTGTAATAAAGCAAATGGAATGGGCAGAGAGAGGGAGATAGTGGGGGAGTGGGACGATGAAACAGAACAACTGAATTCTAGGTTAAATGAGGATCTTAAAAATGTAAGGAAAAAAAAATTCTTCAGCACCGCCTTTAAACGAATGAGACGATGAACTTATGGTGGTGGCCCGGCCCCTGGCCAGATGAGGTTGTGCTGTTTTTTTTTTTTTTTTGATCGATTGAAAGAGACTTGAAGTAGAAGCGCCAAAAAGTGTTTCTCGTGCTTTAAAAGAGTTGGCCAGCATTGGATTTTTTTATTTTTATTTTTGCTGACGAAAAAAACGAAGAAAAAGAGACCAAACATTATATTGAAGTTTTATCTGATTTGCCAAAATTTTAAATTGACAATTAGAATATAGATTTTAACCGGAGATGATCTTTGATCATTTTTAATGAATTATCCAAAACAATCTACAAATAACCGATGAGGTAGAAATAATTATTTTGGGTCATATTATATTATATATGGAGTATATTATACTGTATTTTGATATATAATTGGAAATTGTTTTTATATTTGGAGCGTTTTCTTTTTGTTTTGAGCGAAGAAAAGCTTAAACAGGTAGACTTTCATCATTCTAAATATTTAGCAGCCACTATACTCTACAAGTGCCCTCTACAAGTGCTATAATTTTAATTATACTGTAGGAAAGTGCATTTTGTATTTTTGACATTAAGCTCCCGCCAGCTTCTCCGACAACTTTACTCATTTGCTTTATCTACTCCAATATAAAATCCTGTCTAGATCTCACCACTTTGTTTGACTTTACCTTCTTGATTAAGGACATGCGATTGAATTCCAGAATGAAGCTGATGTAGGAAGTGGTGAAAACAAGGAAAACAAACAAGACCTGGCTGTTAAAATTTGTTAATCTTAATAAGTCATTGATTAGTGTCTTGTAATAACAAAAGGAGAATAAAAGAAAGTTGAGTAAACATATATATATATAATTGACATTGTAAAGAGGGAGGCAAGCAATAAAGTTATGAAATTTCCTTCACTCTCTATTTTACCATCTATAATGTTCGAAGGTTTTTCTCATCCTTAAATCTTCCTACACACTATTCTAGAAATTCTCAATGATCATTTCATTCTGAATTACATTCAACTAAGGCAAATCCTACAACATTTCTTCTAATCAGCTAAGTTCTGCATCATTGGTATCAGAGCATTGGTTCCTACCTGCAAGAAAATAATGGTTGATGGAACTCAATTGCAAATTTTTATTAAAGATATGGAAGAAAGAGCATGAGACAAGCATACACTCTAGACAAATTGTGTGAAGCAACATACTTTGGCAAAGTCTCATACCCCCCCTCTAAAATTCTTAGTCTACTCATAAAATAGACCAAAGAACCCTGCACCAACGCAATATAAATCCATAAACCCACCATTACTACTGAAACCAATCACACAAACTATCACTAATAAAACCACTACAAGTACCCATGCTTAACTGTTGCAGAGATGAATGAAAGGAGATTAAAAGGTTTATGCTATTTCTGTGATGAACCATATGCACCTGGACATCACTTAAAGCATAAGAAGACACAGTTACATTCCATGGAAGTGGAAGATATAAATGTGAATGAAGTCAACAATCAAGAAGAATGTGATGAATTATCGACATCAAATAATTAATTTCCACAGATATCTATTAATGCATTGTTAAGTATAGCTGGACTTTAAACAATGAGGGTAACTAGGTACTACAACAAGAAACCACTGCATGTCCTTATCAACAATGGAAGCACTCACAATTTCTTAGATGCTAAAATAGACACCAAATTGGGGTGTAAGATGGAGCCTATGGAGTCAATGTCAATGGCAGTAGCAAATGGTAGTAAACTCAAGGTAACATTCCAAGTCAAAAAATTTACATGGAAACTTCAAAGTTCTACACTTCACACGGATATGATGATCCTACCATTAAAGTGTTGGGATATGGTGTTAGGTATCTAATGGCTTATCACTTTAGGACCTATCATGTGGAATTTTCACAATCTTACTATGGAATTTGTTTTCCATAACAAATAGCATGTTTTAAGAGGATATATGATCAAGTCATCTAAGGTACAATCTACTACTAAGGTTTTTAATCAAGCACAGCTATCAATGTTACATGTATAAAAACCGACTGTAGAAGGGTGAACAATACTATTACATTCATTAATTACCCATGTTGAAACTAATTTAACTAGAGTGTTCCCCTTAATAGAAGATATGCTCAATCAGTTCAAGGATTTATTTGAAGAACCAAAAGAACTGCCACCTAAAAGAGATGGTTTCGATCATCAAAGTCCATTATTTGGAAGGGAGCAACCCTATAAACAAGAGACCCTACAGATATGCAATACATCAAAAGGATGTTATTGATTCACTAATCAATGATATGCTAGAGCAAGTAATAATCCAACACAATAATAGCCCATATGCATCACCAATTGTTTTGGTGAAAAAGAATGATGGAACATGGAGGTTATGTGTTGACTATAGGGATCTCAATAAGAAAACAATTAAAGATAGATTTCTTATTCCTTTGGTAGAAGATTTTATGGATGAATTAGGAAGCTCAAGCATCTATTCCAAAATAGATCTTCATTCTGGTTATCATCATCTAAGAATGCATCCATGTCATATTTTTAAAACTACCTTTAAGACCCATAATGGCCATTATGAATACTTGGTTATGCCATTTGGGTTAAAAAAATGCACCATCCACTTTTCAGTATCTTATGAATTCAATTTTTAAACATTTCTAAGATGGTTTGTATTGGCATTCTTTGGTGACATTCTAATATATATCCCCAACCTAGAAGTGCATCTATAGCATCTCCACTTAGTATTTCTGATAATGCAGTAAAATCAGCTCAAGGCCAAAAGAAGTAAATGCTTTTTTATTTTACCTAAGGTGGAATAATTAGGACATTTTATTTCGAAGGAAGGAGTGGAAACAAATCAGACTAAAGTTATAATTGTAACTCAATGGCTAATACCACAAAATCTAAAACAATTAAGAGGATTTTTGGGTCTCACTGGATATTATAGAAGATTTGTAAATGGATATGGCCAAATTGCTAAACCACTTACAATGTTGTTGAAGAAAGACAAATTTCATTGGAATGGACAAGAAAGCAATGCATTTTGGGAATTGAAGAATGCCTTGTTCAATGCTCCTATGTTAACTTTACCAAAATTTTCTCTCACATTCATAATACATATGCTTCTACACATGGAATAAGAGTTGTTCTAATGTAAGAAAGGCATCCACTGGCCTTTATCAGTAAGGCATTGGGTCCTAAATTCCATTCACTCTCAGTGTATGAAAAGGAACTCCTAGTTGTCATATTTACTATATAAAAATGGAGACACTACCTCCTAGGTAGACATTTCATCATAAAGACTGACCAGAGAAGTCTTAAATACCTGATGGAACAACGAATCTCTACACCATGTCAACAATCGAGCTTGGAAAAACTCATGGTATAAGATTCAATATAAACAAGGAGTTGATAATGTGACAGCTGATGCATTATCAAGAGTACAAGGAGCCAAGATTTTACTAAACGCACTACAAGTGGTTCAAACATACCTACTTCAACAACTACAAAGAAGTTGGCAAAATAACAAAGACATTGCAAAAATTATCACTGAATTAGAATATGATTCAAGTTCCTATATTCAGTATACATGGGATAAGATATACTTGAGAAGACAGCACAAATTAGTGGTATGCAATGATCAAACACTCAAGAGGAGCATATTAAAATGGATGCATAATTCAGCAATAGAGGGACATTTAGGAAGGGACGTGACATTAAGAAGAGTTAAAGTTTATTCTACTGGAAGGCAACGAACAAAGATGTGCAAGCATACATTAGAGAATGTTGTACTTGCTAGAGATGTAAATATGATTTAGCTGCATACCCTCGTTTATTACAACCACTTCTACTTTTTTTCCCTTATTTGGATAGATATTTTAATGGATTTTATAAAGGGCTTGCCAAATTCTCAAGGTAAATCAATAATAATTGTGGTTGTTGATAGGCTAAGTGAATCAGCTCATTTCATAGCACTATTACACCCTTATAATATAGTAATGGTAGCTCAAGCTTTTCTGGATCATGTGTTCAAACTACAAGGCCTACCTAATAGTATAACAAGTGACAGGGATCATGTCTTCTTGAGCCAATTTTGGCAAGAATTATTCAAATTGCAAGAAGTTCAACTACAATTATCAACAGCCTACTATCCTCAAACAAATGGCCAAACAAAGGTGGTAAATAGATTCTTATGTATGAGTTGTGAAGTGTTGCATACATGGGCTAAATGCTTAACACTGGTAGAATAGTGGTCTAACACATCATTCCACTCAACAATTCAAACTAATCCTTTTGAAATTGTTTACATCCAACCACCACCAATTCATCTACCCTATTTACCAGGAAAATCAAAGGTAGATTTGGTAGGAAGAAGTTTGCAGAAGAGAGAAGAGACAATCTAACTCCTTAAATTCCATATCCAAAGAGTTCAACATCAAATGAAACAGTTAGTAGACAAAAGAAGAACAGACAAACATTTCTAAATTGGTGATTTGGTATATGTCAAATTATAACCTTATAAGCAGTCTAAACTCACATCTAGAATAAGTATGAAGCTAGCTCCTCATTATTTTGGGTCATATAAGATCATAAGTAAAGTAGGGGAATTGGCATATACACTGGAATTACCGGAGCAGTGCCAAATTCATCCAACATTTTATGTTTCTCAATTAAAGTAGCATGTAGCCAACGCAATAACAACCTAGACTATACCAATAGCCAATAATGCCAAAGAGCTATCAAGAGAACTGGAAGCTATTCTAGAGAGAGGCTTAGTGAAGCAAAAAGGGAAAGCTGCAATGAAAGCTTTAGTACAATGGAAGCATCAACCAATAGAAGATGCCACATAGGAATTCCTTGATGAATTACAAAATAAGGTTCCCACATTTAAGGCTTGAGGTCATGACATTTCTTAAGGAGATTGATTTGATGCAGGGAGTGGTGAAAAATAAGAGAAACAAACAAGACTAGAACAAGCAAGACCTGATTTTTAGGAATTTTTTAATCTTGTTATGTGAATCTTAATAAGTCATTGATTAGTGTCTTGTAATAACAAAAGGAGAATAACATAAAGTCGAGTAAACATATATATACTCAGCATTATAAAGAGGGAGGCAAGCAATACAGTTCTGAAATTTTCCTCATTCTCTATTTTTCCATCTATAATGTTTGAAGGTTTTTCTCATCCTTACATCTTCCTACACATTATTCTAGTAATTCTCAATGATCATTTCATTCTGAATTACATTCAACTAAGGAAAATCTTATAGCATTTCTTCTAATCAGCTAAGTTGTGCATTAGAAGCCCTATGCTCCTTTTGCTACTGTAATTTCCAATACTAGGGTCATGGCTTCCCTTTATGCTTTAATTGGCATCCAATTTCCATAACATTTACATTTTCAAGCTCACTAGACTACTTACTACATGTCACAACACACTCCCACAAGAATCCAGTTACTTCCTTCATTGGTTTCAATGTTAACATCTATCTTCATCAACTCTTTGGTGGAGCTACCCATCTTGTTCGAATACACAATGGGTTCTCATGATCATTATTACTCCAAAACATCATAAGAAGCCACTTTACATAATGTTTGACTGGCTTACCTCTTGTTTTTTTCACTTGGAACATCAAATCATTTTGGTTCCATAGTGTAGCCTAAGCATATGTAATGAACCATGCAGGTGATATTACATTTTAAGTTGTTTGAAGGGCATCAATACTACATCTATCTCGTCATTGGCTAGTTATTAAGGACATGCATTGTTGTTTTTTTAGTGATACACGGATGTGTCCTACACATGAAAGGTTGACTTACTTAATTATAGAGCCTATTGTTTTACACTTGGTTAAAAAACACTAAGCTAAGCTAGCACAATTGGGCCAAAAGAGGTGATTACTTATTTAAATATTAAATATAGTGGGACTTAAGAGTCATTATGTAAAGTTTGATGAGACCCCATGCCTTGCACTTGGAGGAGGATGACCAAGCCTTGAGGACTACCTATAATTAGCCTATATAGTTAGATATTTGTTAGTTAAATCATTAGTACAAGTTGTATCTTTTGTTTTCTTAATTAGTGGCATAAACTACTAGAGTTATTGTATGATTTATCTTTTAATGTTTATTTTATCTTGTACACGGATGATTCATCTTGTGTAGGTGACATTCAAGTTATGTAAATGGGATTTAATCAATGGTGAGGTTCATAGTGCAATTGAATTACCTTGAATTTTCCATGAATCTCTTAGTGAGTTCTTCCTTTTTTTATTTTTATGTGATTCATAATCAAGATTAATGTACTTAATTTTTTTTATAATTCAATTAGATAAGATATTGAGCTAATTTAACACAAATATTTCCCCTATATTCACCCATAAATACCAAACATTTCACACATATTCAACCACATAAAATCACAATATTGTCCACCTTCAACCACTGAAACCCTTAACCTAACCCTCTTCTTCATCAATAATTATCATCATCATCGGTCATGATTTCCAGACATAACTTTCCATTATTAATAAAATTATTGAACCCACTCAAAACCCTAAATAAATCGCATCAAAACTCTAGCCTTAAAACCCTAACCCTAATAACTAAAATTTAAGTCATTCCCTTCTTTTATTTTATTTTGTTTTCTTAGTATTGCCTTTAATTATCCTATTTTTGTGTTATTTTCTTCCAATACAAATCAAAATTTGTATCAAATCCTTAGTTTTTCTTCCTATATCACATGATAAAAGGAAATCATCATCAAAGTTAAAGCTTTTGGTTCAAATGTTATGATTCTATTCATAACTCATAAACACTACATCAAGATTCAACTAAGAACTCTCTAAACTTGAGGATTTTCATCCAGTATTGAAGCTAATGACATTGGAGGATGGTAAGTCACCCCAAGCCTTTATCTAATGAAAATAAAGATATGAATGACAAGTATGACTCTTTGGTGGTACAAACTCAATAACTTACCAATGTAATTATAAGGCTAAATGAGAGGCATTGAAGAAGAAGAAAATTTTTACAATGGAAGGCTTATGATGATGGGTTGAAGGGTCTTAGATTTTATTTTCTTGAACTTGAAGGTAACATGGATCCAAAATTTTATTTAGAGTGACAACAAAATAATGGAGGCAATCTTTGAATTCAAAGAGCTTGATGATGAAAGGATGTGTAAGCTAGGAACTTTTAAACTCAACAAGTTTGCTAGAAATTGGTTTGAAAACTTGAAGAGAGCTCGTTAAAGATAGGGAAAAGATAAGATCAGGTCATGGTAGAAGCTGAAGGAACATATTATGAAAAAAAAAATTCCTAAGAGAGTTTGAGCAAGATAATTTCATTAAGATGAATTCACTCAAGGAAGACTTTATGAGTGTAGAAGAGTACATGCTAGAGAATTTGAGAGAATAGCTTTGATTTGTGGTGTATAAAAGAAGAAATAAAAACTTGTGCAAGGTTCCTTAGAGGCATTAATTTGAACATGAAAGAGAAGGTGGAAGTATGCATCTACAACACCTTATAAGGGTTGGTGAAAATGGATCTAAAATTTGAGAAGTAGTTGAAGCGGGCTAAAGTGACTTCCAAGCCATCATCTTCAACAACTTCCAAGCCTTATTTGAGTATAGGTTTAAATTTGGAGAGAAAAGGACGTGAGGGATGAATTGAGAAAGTAAAAGAGAAGATGGAATAAAGGACTACAAAGTAATGCTTTATACGTAGAGGCTATTAACACTTTGCTAAGGATTGTCCTGATTAGAAGGCATTGAGTTAGAAATATTTCATGTATGGATCCATGTAGTGATTATGACTATGAGGTGGAGGATGAGAAGTGATAGTGTAAAAAGTGTTTATATAGAATATGGCTAAGAGTGTTATATTATTTAAAGAATTTTATTGGTGCATTGATGGTCTTCTTCAAATCAAAGAGACAAAATTTTCAAGAGCAAGTATAAGGTGGGAGATAAAGTGTACAAAGTCATTGTTGATAGTGTCTCATGTACCAATGTTTTAAGTGAATAGATGGTGGAAAAAACTTCACTTAAGGATCATAATTCCATAACACTCAATCATATGATCAAACGATTATATCAAATCATGCATACTCAAGGATAATACATGCTATAACACTCAATGCCACCAACCATAACAAATAATAATTTATCAACTCACTAATAAAATACATAACATGGGCAGTATGTAACAATGAATACCGACATCTCATAATAAAGGTAGTCCACAATGGTAACTACAGATGCGTCATAATAAGGGTAGTACACAATAGTAACTACCAACCCACCATACAACCAATCTTATACCCTAATATAGTTGTTCAACCACATTTAAGTGATCAAATATACACCATTTCATTTAACTTTGAGAGGGATTACAATGTCACTCATGGAAACCACCATGGTTAATCAACCATAAGTTACTCACTTACTTCCAAGATAGCTAGTCAAGGAAGCACACAATTGTTCATCGTAAACATAATACCTAGAGATCTAAATCCTTAAGTGCTCATACTCCTATAGGGTTTTTATTTAACCATTGAAATTAATAATGAACCCTTAAACTCAAAGGTCTTTTGCACTTGGGGGTTTAACCTAAAGCATGAAATAATTTCCCAACTTAAATCGTATTTCCCTTTAAATGATCAGTGTTTTTATTCAACCAAGGATCCTCAAGATCCAAACAACATTTAAATCAAGCCATCAAGAGTTTAAGCACCCAAGGTCACAACAACCAACCAACCATGAAAGGTTAAGATTATGCAACAAGCCATAACCTCAAAACCAAAAAATATCTAGCCATACAAACTAAGGTTAGGAAGCAATTCATAACATCTCAACACACAACCAATTTATTAACATCTTAGTCCTTTAATTATAATTATTTAAAAGTTGACTACCAATGATGTGGTCAATATTCAAACCTAAAGTTGAATATACTTCAATTAAGGTCAACATATTCTCATTTATTCAACACTTAGACAAATTAATTCACAGAAATATACCAAAAGTATTTATAGATAACACAAAACATATAAACATGGTTCATAGATGACATTAACCAAATAGGCAATTTTGATGCGAGAGACCACATAAAGGCCAGCAGGCACAACTACCAAATATAATAATGTCAAAGACCATAAAATAAGGACATAGACGATTTTTAAAAATTTTAATATTCATAATCGATGGTCAACAAACAAAGTTAATTTAAGTGGTCAATCGTCAATCACTAACCTCTAATAACATAAGTAAGGCCTTTAATGATATTCTTACCCTTAATTTCTTAACAAATCATAAACATATGATTAATCTTATTTTGACCCTATATATGGTAATTAAGGGGTAATTAGTTAACAACACTTTAAATATATGAATAACACTTTGAATATATGCCTAAAGCATCAAAAACTTCAATCACTTATAAAACATGGTAAAAAAAATCCAAATCATAAGATATTATGTACCAAAATTACTTTTAAAATACCAAGGATTAACATGGTATGCTTAAACTCAACAACAAAGAACCCAAGCATAAAAATCAAGCCTAAAATCATGACCACCATTAAAACTACAAAATCATGTTTTAAGTTAAACATAAATAACCAAATCAATGTTGAAACATGCTCAAATCCTAACATATCAATGAACACCATAAGACCATCAAAATAGAATGAAAACAAAAAGAAAATCAATTAAGGCTAAGAGGTCAAAACTACCAAGAATGGCCAAACATGTCATTTATTAACCAAATCAAGCAATAATAACATGCTAATAAAAAGTTGTGTCTATCATTTCCAAATCATGCAATAATACGTGCCAACAAAAGATATGGTCAAGCATGTCATTTTTTTTCTATCATATAATGAGTTAAGTTGAATTTATCCAATTCTAACCATTTTTTTTCTCAAAATAGATCAAGTCTCTTTTGAATTCACTTCAAACATTAAAACAAAATATCTTAGAAATCTTCTTATTTTAAAACCAAAATCAAAGAAAAAAAGCTTAAAGATAAAAGAGGAAGATTAAGATTCTTTATACAATTGTCTTATGTTCTATAGCTTAGGATAGTGGTAGTTAGAGAAGAAAAAATTTAACCTAACCCAACCTGTCCAGTACAAAACTAGACCGAATGAAACTTAATAAATTCATCAACCCAACCCGATTCAAATTTGACCTGAAAATAACTTGATTTGACACTAATTTGAATATAAGTGACCCGACCCGACCTTAACCCTTAACCCACCATCGATCCAACCTATTATTAACCCGACCCATTATCAACCCGATTCGACTAGATAAAACCAAATTCTATATTAACCAATTATGATAATGATAAAAAAATACACATGTCTTATTATTTATTTAAAGCTTTTAAAAATATATTACTATTTAAATTTTACTTATTTTTCTTACTTTTCTTGTGAACTTACTTATTCACCGATGATATTCTAATTTTACTATTTTTTTTTCATGTAAAAATACAACATTGAAAAGTCATAATAATAAAAAAGAGCAATTAATAACATATTAATAATTACATGTTACATGAAGTTAAACTTAATAATGACCTATGAGGTTAGTGAGTTAGATTAACTTTGGTGGTCAATGTCTGATTTGACCAAAATCTAAAGTGATTTGATCCAGGATTAGGTCACTCCAAACCTAACCCGGCCCATAAAAACCTAAAAAGACTCAATGTGTCAAGATAACCTAAACCTGACCTGTCAAATTAACTCAAATATGAAATCATTCGAATACAAGCTTACTCGGCCCAAACTCGATGTGATAGGAATATAAAAAGGGTGGGTATGTCCATACCCGTACCTAATAAGAAAATTTATACCTAAATTCATACACTTACCCCGAATAGGTATCCACTAATACATTAATATATGTATATGTTAGATATATGTTACCCATGGATAATCCGTTTACCCATTAACCGATATTATCTAGCGATTAAATCCAATACCAAAAATATAAACCCATTTAGAGTTAAGCTAAATGATAATTTTAAGCTTAATTATACTATATTTATTTTAAAAATTAAGGGTAAAAGGGTAATTATATATAAGGTATATGAGTATGGATATGGATATCACATACCCGTATTTGAATCATTTTTTTCATCCTCTATATCTATTTATCCATATTTTTTAAACTATCTGACGAATAAAATCCATCAAATTTTGGGTAAAATCTATTTCGTTTACATCTTTTGACTCAACCCAACAAGTTAACCCTAAATAATTTGAACTTGATCCTACTCAAACCCAAACTACCTCAAACTAAATTGGACCCAACTTGATAAATTAACCCATTACAATTCAGATCTGTAACAATCCAAGTCTGACCCAACGTGAACAATGAGGTGATCTGGAATGACCAAACCTAACCCACAATTGACCAGCAAAAAAATAATCTATAAATAACCCAATATGAGAATGGCCCGACTAGCTATAGCCCGACCCAAACCCAACCTACCCGACCTAATTCCTACATGTAATGGTAGTTGATTGCTTTTGTAATTGGTTTTTATTTCATTTTTAAATACTTATTTTATATACATGTATATAATTAAAAAGTAGTTATATAAGGTTGAAAACCTCATCCTCACCAAAGACTATATGACTATGTTTGTGCAGAAGAACAAGGGATAAATTGTGCATAAAACTAGACATGGCAGTCGAATAGGATGAGTCAAGGTCAGGGTCTCGAGCCACGTTGTTTACATTCATTTTTCTTTGCGGATGGTTGTGGGTTGGTTTGGGTCATTTTTTGTTTAATTCATTATGACTCATCTTCATGGTTAGGTTAGGTCCGTTTTGGGTTTTTGTCCTCGCAATTTTGGGTTGTGGTAGGTTAATTTATTAGGTTAGATTTAGGTTAAGCTCACTTGGGATTAGGTTAATTTGGGTTCAAGTCATGTTGGGTTAACTCAATACTTTAGGTACATTTCAGGCAGAAATAACTCGAGTCTAGGTGATTTTTGATAATTTGACAGGTCATATTCTAATAAGTCCGAGTTAAGTTGATGAGTTGGGTCATTTTGAGTTTTTGAGGGTTGGGTCAAGTTCGAACCAAACTACTTTTGGATGAGATAAGTATGATTTGGGTCAAACTGGGTTAATTTAATTTCTTTATTTTAGGATTGAGTCAACTCGGATCACTTTATCAATTTGGTTGCCATTACTTTGTATAATTGATAATTACGTCATTTTGAGTCCAAATCAATTTACCAAGTAAATTTTGATCACTTAACTCACTTTGGATCATTTTTTTTGTTCATAATTAAAAGATCAGTTCGCTAAAAATAATTATATTTATTGTTTTAACACAAAAGGAAATATTATTTCTATTACATAGAACTTAGATGTTTCCTAAACCAATATATATAAAGTTAAAATTATAGAAGATGAAAATGAGTGAAATAAAAATATATATATATATAACTCAACATAGTAAAAGGTTATAAATGATAATATATAATTTTTATTTGGCTAGTTTTGATAATGTATTTTATGCCATTATAGCATATATCAAGCATACATTGAGATAATTTATTATTAATTATGCATAACATTATATTTTATGCGATAATTAGTATTTTTTATGACTTATTGTCCATAATAATAAATTATAAATTTGGATTAAAAGTGAACCATTTGTTGTATAAGAATTCATATAATTAAGACAAATGTAAGAGGGTATATTTTTAAGTATTTTATACAAGCAATAACTATATACTTTTTGGTTTGAGAAAAAAATATAATTTACATATAGTTATCAGACATCACAATTAATAATTTATCATATTATTGATAAAATGGTATTTGGTTCATTTACTATTAGGATAATTTATCTTTGAATTAAATATTTAAACTCTATTTTAATAAGTGGGTCCAACAAAATTTATGATATGCTTCATATACCAATAACAATAAGACTATATTTTTCTTATTTTATATGCATATCAAAATAGTATTGGTCATATCTTATAATAGTTCTTGTACTAATAATAGTGTTAATAATAATAACCCTCTGGATTTTAATTTTGATAAGATCAATACAAATATGATCATGTATGATCATATCTTATTAGAAATTTTAGATCCTAAATTTATGGTTAAATATCACATTTAGAAGAAAATCATGCCTAAGAATTTAGTATAATTGAAAGTTATTGGAGACTGTTAATCCTATAATATAAACTATATAACAACTTATAAAAATAAAATTATGTAAAAATTTATGCTTTGTTATAAATATTTGTCTGAATTTTCATAATTAATCACTATGTATGTATGTATGTATGTATGTAAAAATAATAAATATATTCCATACTTCAAAATATTTATCTAAATTCTCATAATTTAATTTTTTAATACATTAATAAATTTATTATGTTTTTATTTACCACCCTTATAATGAAATAATTATTATCTATATTTGTATTCACAAACATTAAATATCTTCATATTTCAAAATTACAATTATATATAATTTTTTACTTAATACTAAATTTATATTTCTATAAATAAAGATATTCATGTGTTATAGGCTTGTGCATTACATGGGATTATAAACTAGTAATATATAATATAGTAAACTAGAGTTGTATTAGCATTAAACACTTCACTCAAGTAATTGAATAATTTAAATTTTTATATGCTAATGAAATAATTATATTTATATTTACCATCTTTTCAGGAATTCCTACATATCTTTTTTTGTATGTTATTACTCACCATTTTATGCTTTAATAATAATATTTTTTTCCAGATTTATTTGCTATAAACTAAATTATTAAAAATATACTTCATTATAAAATAATAATAATAATAATAATAATAATGCAAAATAAAATTGATTGCAGTCTAATAAGACTAGATCTAAAAAATTATCGGAATTAACGAAACAATTGAACTAATTGACAATACAATCACAAGACATAACAATATGGGAAAAAATCAGATATACTTATTTGTGTAATTGTATAATTACAAGATTAAACAAATCACTCGATAAATCATACAATTGGTAATTTTCCAACGTAAAAGAACACAATAGATGAGAAGAAGATTCGTACGCTCGACTTGACGACTAAGATTTTATCGCAACTTTTTTATATAAAATGAAATTCTACAAGGTAAAACATGGTGTTACGTATAATATCTAAAAATATAATTTGTGTTAGAATACACGGAGCCCTAATATTAAGTTATTTATTTTTAACACTTGTCTAAAAATAACTCAAAATATTATAAAGACAAACACGGTGTGTGTTAGTAAATACGAGACCTAGTATTTGTCATATAATAAATATGCCAAGGGATACACTTCTCTATAAACTTGTACAATTAGATATCAAATAACCAATCAAAGCTTACAAATTATTACTACTAATTAAGATATTATTAATGAATATAATGCCCACGATAAAAATAAAAAACTAATAAGATTTATAAAATAATATATTTTAAAAAGTTTTAAGTAAATAATAACATGTGTAATCTTTATTACTATCATAATCACTTAATATCAAATTTTAACTTTTTAAGTTAGGTTAATATTAGATTAACATTGAATCGAATTGGTATCAAATAATATTACGGTAGATTGATATTAAGTCGAAATGCATTCGGATTGGATTGATATCAAAATTTAAATTTACTTAATTCAATTATTGAATTCGAATAGGAACAATTATTATGAAATTGATATCAAATCAAGGTCCCAATCGGATTGATGAATTTGTAAAAATTAATCGGGTTAATTTGTATACCAATTGAATTTACTTTTATTTGTTCTTACATAAAACTTGTCATCGGTCCCCATCGCCCCCACCGACGGGTCGATAATTTTGGAGATAACGCAATTCCAGTAAAGAGAACAGAGAGAAAAACCATTACACATCGTACTATCTTGTACTGATTCTATTATCACCATTTTCTTATAACTGATGTACCAATTTTTTGTTCGATTCTATTCCGAAAATATTTATCCTTTTTTTTTTCTTTCAATCATTCTATTTTTTTTAATACATATAAAAATATTTTATAATTTAAAATATTATTATTTTAGTTTTATGTCTTTATTTTTTTTAATCTTTATTTTAGTATCCGTGTACTCCTTGCACGGTTGCACCTCACAAGCTCAAAACTAAAGCATCCTTTTAATTTTCTTTCTTTCAAGAATTAACCGGAAGAGGATGCTATTTTTGACTAATGTGATTATTTATCTTTAAATATATGAAAATTAAGATAAGTTTTAAAAAATATATATATTATAAGACAGAAACTATAATCAATACGACGCCGTATGTCCTTTCTCCTGTCATCGGCGCGTTCCTGTCCCCACAAACCTCCTATAATTAACCCTCCTTCCATCCTCCAGCTCAGCCATTTGTTTCTTCTGCTCTCTCTTCTCATGATTCACACCGAGTTCAGGTAACTCAGATAGCTGTCTAGGGCCCCAGAAAACATAACACATTATTTCTACAGTTTGTGTGTGTGTATATCTGTACTATAAGTTAAAAGAAATAATAGAACACGAGGATACAGTCAATTCTTTTTCTTAATTAAAAAACAGAAGAGAAAGTGAAAGTGTTATGCTGCACTTGTGTTAAGGAATGCTCACCCAGCTGAGCCGAAGGCTAAATAAAATATAAAGGTCCTGTACTGAAATATAATGAAAAAATATATGAGGACCATATATTTTTCCCTATTTTATTTATGATTGATTACAAAATACAAAGATAAATAAAGAGCCAGTAGAGTAGCAATTAGCGATAAAAATAGTGAACTAATATGAGTAGTTCTAAAATACTCCCTTTTGTATAAAAAAATAAATAAATCATTCTATAACTAAGTTTTTGTAAGGAAAAAAATTATTTTAGCAAAATTAAAACTTACTTTTTATTTTTAACTTCACTTTTTTTTTTCATTATCTACGCATTAAATACTTTGTTATTTTTTAATAAAAGGTATGAGTATAATTTTAAGACTAATTTTATTAGTTTATTAAAAAAATATAAATTGATAAAATGGCTTCCTCTTTTATATGAATGATATAGTAAATAGTAAATTTGAATTCCAAGCTAATTATTTGACCTTTCATGCCTTCATAAAATTTGATAGCAACTAGCAAAAAAGAATATCACAACTCTCATTTTAAGTTAACGATTGCAAAAAATATATCAAGTTGTTGATTTTGAATTTTTAATTATTAAATTGACTCTTGGTTTTCCCATGCTTGGTTTTATTTCTTCCTCCTCCTCCTCCTCCTCTTCTTCTTCTATCCAAAGCCACTGGTGACAACTGGCAATGGTCAGTTGTTGCTAATCAGCACACTACGCGCCACCATTAACCACCGCCATGGTTCCATTGAATTTTCTCCTCTCCTATTTTCTTTAATTGGTTATGTTGATCGAATAACCATCTAGTTATATAGCTAATCTCTTTCGTTCCATTCTTTCTGACCGTTGAACTATATATAGGTAGTTTTATTGTTGAGGTCCGAAGCTCAGCTAATCGAGCAATTATTAGCTATAGGTTCTTTTATATGTCATTTTTGTTTTATGATTGTAATTTTTTTTATAAAACTAAGTATCATTATATAAATCTCAAGCTTCTGGCTATCTAGCCCTCTCAAATAACTTCGGCTATTTGGGGTCATGTAAAAAGGGGCACAACAAACATTACATCCTCAAGAAGCAAAACCCTAGCTTCAAAACCTCCACCATTCTATCGGTAGAATATCATTGAAGAGATAAATCACAGCTTATACCTTAGCAACTCACAAGCCAAAATATTGCATACTAGATATGTATTAGAATCGAACTCACGATGTGATAGGACACCACGTTCATCATATAGGGGACAATTAGTCTTATACAACAAACATGTCGTAGTATAGGTCTTGTGTGTAGTGTTTTTCTTTTATCATTTCAAGTTTTATTTTTATGATAATACCTTTTGTATTTTTTTAAGTTTTATTTTTATAAAATTATAATAATAATAAAAAACACATACTAACTTTATCCTCCTTATATATTTGGTAAAAACTTTATTATTGGATTTGCATATGAAAAAAATAAAAGAATCAGATTAAATAAAAAATATATTTGCAAATATATGCTCATGACTTATATGAAAGGACCCTCAATTTATGTCACCCTGCCTTTGCTAGTGTTTATTATAATTCTATTATATTAATAAAATAAAGTTTAATTTATATATTTTTGTTGACATACAAATCGAATTGTTGTGAAAAACATAGGTTAGTGATCAAATAGGATCAAATATAATACATGATCAGGAACAAAAGAGCCAATTGAGAAATAAGAAATTAGAACCATCAAGAAAATTGGTGATTTCTTTTATGTATAGAGATGTAGTTACATAGAGTACAAACAAGATCTCTTAATCAATCACACACAATTGATCAATTCTCTCAAAACATAGAGAATAATAATAATAAAAGGAATAAAAAAAAGTGTTCAATGAATGGTTAGGTTTTTAATTGTGATACTATTATATCACTAAGAAACCTTATAGGCAAAACGATGTGGTATAGAAAATTTCTAAAAACACCAACTATGTTTAGGAAACACCTTCCCTATGTTAATTTTCTGATGCTCAACTTTTTTTCCAAAAAATTACCAAACTAAGAAGTAAAAGAAAACACATATTGTGTTGCACAACACCAACGGGGCATGTTTTTTCCTCAAGCCTTTGATCCTTATCAAACTCCTCCATCAATATAAACATAACATCTAAGCCATGTTGTGAACCAAATACCTAATCAAAAGCTCACAACTCTCCACCGCAATGCATTATTTGTGACATGCCATAAAAGAAAACCATAAAAACCATGGCCCTCCAAAAGGTCTCATGGCCCATAAATATCAATCAAGTCCTAGAAATTTTCAAACTTACCCATGGTCAATGACTTCATTATCATATCGGTTGGATTCTCCGATGCAATCAATTTCTCCAACACAACTTTGCTAACAACAATAGTATCATGGATGAAGTTGTACCTAATATCAATGTGCTTTGTTCGATAGGGGAAATAATTCTGATTCTTTGCCAAATAAATAACACTCTGACTATAATTTTGAAAAACTAAAGTACCGTTATCTAATTGAAGCTCATGAACCAACCCTTAAAGCCATACAACTTCATGAAATGCCTCAATAATAGCCATATACTTAACCTTAATAGTAAACAAGGTAGCCACCTCTTTTAAGGAAGACCTTCAGCCAATCGCTGAACCACTAAGACGTAAAATATAACCATTGGTGGGCCTTCTATCATCAAAGTCTCTATCATAGTAAAAGTCTACAAAACAAGTCAACACTTTAGTCGACATCTCATACTTTGAACAAGCTGATACCGTACCATTCAAGTACATTAGAAAGCGTTTCACTGATTGCTAGTGAGCCTTCCCTAGATTCACCATATATATTCTCACAATTCTAACAACTTGAGCAATATCAAGCTTGGTACAAAGCATAAAGTACATAATACAACCCAGTGCATTAGAGTAGGGAATTATGGCCATAAACTACTTCTCATATTTGTATTTAGGGCAATCTAAAGTGGAAAATATGAAATAAGTAGCTAAAGGAGGGCTAACTACCTTGAAAATTATCATATGAAACCACTCTAGCACCTTGTCCACATATTGGACTTATGATAAACAAAGATTCTTCCGCTCACAATCCAGCATGCTCTCCCTGAAAAGGATCCTCTTCGTAGCTCTAATATCCTTCATTTCAAACTTACTCTTCAACATTGTATTCACCTTATTAACTCTTTTGTTGCCACAAGTATGTCATTGACATACAACAAAAGATACACTAGAGAGCCATTCTCCATCTCCTTTAGGTATACATACTCATTGTAATCACCCTAGAGAACTCATGCTCAATCATGAACTGATCAAACAACTTATACCATTGTCTAGGAAATTGATTTAGATTATATAATGATCTCTTCAATAGACACACATTGTCCTACTTGCCTTCAATAATGAACCCATCCTATTGGTGCATGTAGATCTTCTCCTCAAGCTCACCATGTAGGAATGTTATTTTAACATCTAACTTTCCAACTCTAAATCGTGCATAGCCATAAGCACAAAAAAAAGTATGAATGTAAGTATATTTGATAAAAGGAGAAAACACCTTGTTGTGGTCTACATTGAGTATCTGAATGAACCCATGTGTAACTAAATGATCATTTTATCTCGCTCTCTTGTCTTATGGGGCCCCATGCTTGAAATTGTACACTAATTTATAATCAACTATCTTCTTTTTCATAGGGTCCTTCATAAGTTCCAATATCCTATTCTTCAAAATAGATTGCATCTTTTCCTCAATAGCAACACACCACTCAACTGAATCAAAGATGATAATGACATTTGAGTAAGACACTAGCTCATGCAAATCAACTATAGCCTCAATACTGGATAAAAGCATAACCAACCAACTCCTCAAAACCATACTTTACATGAGCCTTAATTACTCTCTATGCTCTACCTAGAGCAACATCCATTTGCTCCACTTATTGTTTAGATCTACCCACCTCAGGGACAATGGGTTTATCAAAAAGATCACTATCATCTACACTAGTTGGCACCTTCACCTTGCTCCACCTCCTTAGATAAACTATCAATAGGCTCAACCTTTTAGAGAAACACAGACTCATTAAATATGACATCTCTATTGGTTAAAAACTTAGATGTAGCTGACTCCCATTACCTAAACCCTTTCACACTGGATGTATAGCCAAGAAATATACTTCATGGATCTAGGCTCAATATTCCCATCATTTACACATATAGAGACAAGACATCCAAATATATGTAAATTAGAATAATAAATTGGTTTACCTGAGAAACCTAATCAGGTGTCTTGGACTTAATAGAATGATTTGGCGATTAGTTCACCTGGTATGCTTCCATGTGAAAAACTTTATCCTAAAAATACTCACCTAAACCATCATGTGACAACATACATTGGGCCTTATCTAATAAGGTCAAGTTCATCTTTTTACTGGCCCCATGTTACTATGGTCTCTCAACACACGTACAATGCCTTTCAATACCATGGTCTTGTAAAAAAAAATTAGTGAAAATATGCTCTAGGAACTCAATACCATTATCATTCTAGAGACATTTAACTTGTATCCTAATTTGCTTATCTAGTAAGGTCTTCCAATGTTTAAACACACCAAACATATCATTCTTATTTTTAATAAAAGAAACCTATACCTTTCTAGATACTTTATCAATAAAAGTAAAAAAGTATCATGAACCACCTTTGTAGGACCTTACAAGTCTGAATGATTATAATCAATAGGTACCTTCATACTATGTTTAGCTATCAAAAAGTTAACTCGCTTATGATTTTCAAACACATAATGCTCATAGAAGTCCATAGTACATATACTCTATCCATCTAACAACCCTCTCTTGGAGAGTTCATTCAAACTTCTCACACTCATGTGTCCTAATCTCATATGCCAAAGTCTTGTAACATGAAAGTCAGTCACACTCACAGATGTTACTGTAGTTGCACCCTCCATGGTGGAAACAACAAGCTTATAAAAATTTCCTGATCCTTTTAGCCTTCATCACCACAATAACCCCTTTTGTAACCTTCATTCTGTCGTCCACAATCAAACAACGGTATCCAGAATAGTCTATTGAACTCAAATATATAAGGTTCTTGGTCATCTTCGAGACATGCTAAACATTGAACAATGTTTTAATCACACCGCCATGTATCCTAACCTTTATATTTCTAATCCTAATAACATTGCTTGCAACATCATTATCCATTAGGACAACTCAACCTTGAGTTGTCTCATAAATTTGAAGCTAACTCGTGTTGGGATAAATATAGTGGGAGCACTAAGAATCCAATATCGACCTATCAATAATCTTGATTTATATATCAGTAACCATCAACACATCACCGTCACTATCATCCTAAGCAACAACAACATCATCCTTTGTAGTAGATGATTCATCAAACTCATTACTAGGTCTCTTATTAGGACAATACTTTCTAATATCACCTTTATTGTGGCACCCATGACAAAAAAAAATTCTTGAACATATTCTTTAACTTTAATGCCAACTTTTTATGGTCACTAAATCTTTGATCTTGAGTCCTTCCCCTAACTACAAGATTCTCACTATATGAGTCCCCTTAAGTATCTCCAAGCAACTGATCCTCAATCAACTCTCATTGTAGCAAGGCAATCATGAAATAATTAAGAACCAACTAATCTTTCCTATACAATACAAACTCACGAAAATATTTGTAATCAACAAGAAAATAACAAAACATCATTCTAACCAAGTCCTCATTATCAATTTTAACATCTATGTTTTGTAAATCCATAATAGTAGAATTAAACTCATCTAAATGAGACTTTAACGACCGACCTTCACCTAATTTCAAGTCATGAAGTCGTGTCTTCAATAATGAACAATCATGACTGATTTCATCATATACAATAACTTCATTCAACTATAAAGCAGCAATAGTTGTTTCTTTAACCCCTTCTTGCAGGAGTTCGTTTGATTGGCACAAATGTATGGTTGAGACAGAATTTATATCGATCTCTTTGAATCTCTCCTCTATTCTCGATTCCATCTTATTTTATTTTTTTGGAGAAAACCTTCTTCAGACCATTTTGAATCAAGATCACTGGCATCTTCAATTTTTATAATCTAAAATTAATAGAAAATTTGAATTTCTCAATGTCAAATCTTGTAGATACCATCCCAATTCTAATGGATCATACCAATGAGGCTTTGATACTAATTTGTTGTGAAAAATACCAATTTGAGATTGGATAAGATTGGATCTAATCTATGATCAAGGAGACAAGAGCCAATTGAGAAATAAAAAATGAGAATAATTGGGAAAACTCGGTGATTTTTATTACATATAGTGATGTGATTATAAAGAGTACAAACAAGATCTCTCAACCAATCAACACAATTGATCGATTCTCTCACAACACAAGAGAATACAAAAAGAGAATGATACTGAGTATTTGATGGTTAGTTAGAGTTTCAATCATGATGCTTTTATATCATTAAGAAACCTTAGGGCTAAAGCAGCACACCATTATTATTTTTCTAAAAAAAAAAGTTAGACCGTATTTAGAGAATATGCCCCCGGTAGTTAATTTTCTAAATCTTGATGCCTATCTCAAAAATTGTCAAACCAACGAGCATAAGAAGACATGACTTATTTTATACAATATGAGAGCCATGGAATATTTTATTCTCAAACCTTTGATCCTTATCAAACTCTTCCACCAACCTAAACATAAAATGTAAGTCATGTAATACATCAAATGCTCAATTAAAAGCTTAAACTAATTATATATAGGTCATATCCAGTGAGAATCAACATTTACTATAAGAACTAAAAACCACACTAATTTCCTAAGATACTTGCAATAGTTTCTATCACTTATTGCAAGTAGTTTCTATCATCTAGTATAGGTAGTTTTATAATTTAAAATATGAATATCAATATTTACAAAAATACTACCGTATTTTTTCCTAACACTCAAATACTGTAGTTTCTTCCACCTAGTGAAAGTAGTTTCCACTACCTACCTGGGTAACTTCCTAACCTAAAATATAAATACATAATAATTACAAAAATATCACTATTTTTTTAAACTCAAATACTAGTCTTCGAAGAGATTTATAATAGTTTTTTCCATCTTCTAAGATTAGTTTCCACCACCTACAATAGATAGTTTTTAAAGCCAAAATATAAATACATAAAATTTATAAAAATGTAATTTTTTTTTTCTGTCACTCAAATACTATATTACTTAAAACTACTTACATAGGTTTCCTATACCTATTAACAGCTGTGAATAGTCTGTTTTTAACTCGAAATGCCAATTTTTAATTTTCAATGATATAGCTAGTACTAATTAAATATTATATATATATATGATTTTTGTTTCCGCCGCTAGTCTTTAAAGTTAAGGTCGGCTCTGTCCCTGTTTCACATCCATACAAAACACAGGAAAAGGAACAGTGGACAAATGACTGATCGTACTAATCTGAGAAATAATTTCATCCGTGAGAAATAATTTCATCCATATGCTATATTGTCTGGTTAGATAAGCATGGCCCTTCACTAAAACGTGCGAAGCTAAGAGGGTATTGATTCATGCACCGCAACTGGCATGGGCCATATATGCTTACACGTACTGGATGCTCATTTGAGATTCGAGATTTAGCATGATTCATTGTTTTTTGTTCTTTTTTTTTTTAATATAGAAAAAAAAAGAATATTTAAAAATTGACTTATCGAGAAATATTCTTCAAAATTTATGGAGAAGAGACCCTTTACTTTGCAGAAACGCGTGAAGAATTCGATACATATTTTTTTTTTTTTTTATGTTTTTCATTTTAAGATATGATACATTAAGATTAATGCACTGAATTGGATGTAGTGCTGCAAGTTGACAAAGGTGCTCGTGGAGTTATCGTAACAACAAACAAGGAACATTGTAACGGTGTGTCCTCGAACATAAGTGCCTTCCGATCGAAAATCGGTAGCACGGAAATCCTGTCCCCTAAAAGTCTCGGAACGTTTCCACTTTCAAAAACGTTATGTCTCTTCTGAAAATGTATTTATGTTAAAATTTATATTAAAATTATTTAATTAATATTTTTATTAAAAAACTATTAATAATTATAATTAACT
Organism: Tamarix chinensis; assembly: GCA_030549775.1. Lineage (NCBI taxonomy): Eukaryota > Viridiplantae > Streptophyta > Magnoliopsida > Caryophyllales > Tamaricaceae > Tamarix > Tamarix chinensis. The sequence continues at coordinate 89,293,084 of CM060179.1, forward strand.
AACATAGATAATAATTACAATTTTTTTATAGTTTTCTCTCTTAATTTTAGTAGATTTAATATATATATATATATATATATATATAACTATTAATACAATGAATATACTTACAATTAAAAAAATAATAGTATTACACAAACAATAGTAAAAGCTCACTACTCTCTCTTATTTCCTCCATGGTTTGCAAAAGGAGAGGTGCTAGATCTACAAAGAAGATAGTGGTTGGCACGACAATTGTAGTCGTCAATCTTGTTTCATGTGAAGTTGGTTCACTAGAAGCATCATGCAATAACAACAAAGTGTTATCAAAAGAAGTTGGTGAGAAAATCCGTATTTCATCGTACCCTAACAAGGACGTTGACTCTCATATAGAACCACTTTCACATTTGCATGCAAAAACACCATATAACATGCAAAACACAGATATCTCATTGAATCCTTGTAACACATAATCAAATCAAACCCAATCCCTAGTCAACGAGACACTAATAGGAGAGGATGATCAGCTTGACAAGCAACTTCCAAATTAGAGGGATAGGGTTCTAGGCAATCACACCCTCCAACCAAGCTCCTCCCTTTCTTATATTTCCCCCACCCTCGCTAGCAATTATCAGAGAACTGATATTTAACAAGATGAGATTTAGTGATCAACTATTGATTGGAAATTTGCCATTGTAGGCTACATCATTGAGTTTCATTCTACTTTTGGAAAAATACAAAGGTTCATCCAATCTCAATGGTCAAGGAAGACACCAACTATTGTTTTTTTCATGATGATAAATTCATTATGTTTAAGTATGCCTCAGCCAAGGATCAAGATTCAATCTTATCTTGCTCTTTCTGCACAATTGCATGTAGACCTTTCATTCTCAAAGTTTGGCATAGGAGGTTTTAGTTTATTAAGGAAAAAATTTAGTTTCTACCATTGTGGATTAAGCTTCCAAACCTTCCCCTAGACTATTGAGACTCTAACTCACTTAGTAGAATTGCAAGTGCTATAGGACAACATATTCATATGGATTCCACTACATTAATTCAGGAAAGAATCTCCTATGCTTGTTTTCTTGTGGAGTTCAATGTCAATAAGAAATGTGTGGATAGTGTTGAAATACTTGATCCTAATGAAGACATCATTCCCAACCCATAGAGTATGAATGGTGGCCTACATATTGCTCTAATTGTGATGACTTTGGGCATAACTAATATTCTTATCCAAAGAACAAATCACAAGAGAAATTGTCCGATCATGCCATGTCTATTGCCATTAGCCAACCACCTAGAACTGGTGGTTTCATACCTCGAAGACTAACTGCTATGTGGAAGAAGGTTGTGATTCATCTAGGTGGTAACACTTCTAGCTCCAATATACAATAGGAAGAACATGTAGTTTATAGGGTGGCAGAACGTGGCAGAACAAAGCAACTAGTTTGCTGGTTTGACACTTTTGGAAGAGGAACAACCTCTATAAGGTAAATAAGTGGATAGGGGAGGTAACTCATCTCACCATTCATCTTGATGATCTCACACCTTAATGTTAGAGATTTAAACACACCTCAAATATAGAAAGAAGTAGTCAAGTGGTGTAGGAGTAATAATGTTTTTTTTAGAGACGCGAATAAAGCCTAATAAGGTTAATTCCATTAAAGATAGAAAATTTCTTGGCTAGGGTTTCATAAATAACTATTCTTACCACGATAATGGTCCTATATAGAGTTTATAGGATACCGTTATAACGCCCTAAAATTTCATAATCCTTATTTTTTTTAGTGTTTAACCTTTTAGTTGAAATCTAATTATTAAATATCTATTTAATTATCTTTGTTAATCCTTGACCCACCAACCTAAGTAAATTTTAAAATAAATTCATCCTATTTATTTCATATTTTTTCTTTCTATTTAAACTCATCCTAAATATGTAAAATTTACCCTGATTTATTTTTTCTAATTAGGCACCCTATCTCGGATAAATTAATTATACCCTAATCCTAAATCTAAACATAATTCTAATCCTAAACTTATTTTTTTTCTTTTTCCTTTTCCTTTTTTCTTTCCCTCCTTCACCCTTTTGTACCACACTTGTCATTTCCCTTCCCTCCTCATCGCTATCTTTCTTTCCCCGTCATGTTAAACCACCTGTTTTCATGCTGCATTCGGTCGGTGTCTCCCCCTTCCAAGATAAACATGTCCATGCACGTCTCACCCCCTCTATCTTGACCTCCCCGTGTAAAAAACAATCCATTTACCAACCATCACCACCGCTACACCCCTCCTCATACAACCCTCCCCTCCCTTGTGTGGACTACCCATATTTGCTATGCCAACCTCCACTTTTGCCCCTTTTCCATCTGTACCTCAACCTCACGCTACCACCCCTCATATAGTATGAACTGCCTTGCCACCACCAAACTTGCCTAACCCTCTCCCTCACCTCCGTCAACCAAACTTCTTGCACCAATCATGTCTCTTTCCTCTGCAACACCTAGTTTTACCGAGCCACCATCCATTTCCTCTGTGCCACATCGCACCAGTAGCCATCACCAACACCATCCACCATTGCCTTATCATCATCGTCCATCTCCTCCCTTCTAGCCCTGCCCATCCAAGCCAGCCACCCTCGATCTCCATCTCCAATAGCCAACCCATTTATCCCCTTCCTTCTGCTTGGGCTCACATTGCATGGGAGTTTGGAAGTTTTTGTCCTTTTTCAATTTAAGGGTATTTTGGTAATTTTATTTAATAAAAATTTTAATAAAAAATTATTTTTTTTATTGGTTAAATATTAATATAGTTAATATGGTATTATTTTTAGGCACATAAGGTTGTATAGTGTATATTGATTAAAATTGAAAACATACAGTTAGAATGGGTACATCATATGTTTGAATCACTAGGAGAGAGCCAAAAATGACAAAGTTTCTCAAATAAGTGAATCAATACAGCTCACTAACTTCCTAAAAGACTTACAATCCTAGAACTTGATCATTTTTCCTGCCATATCAGCAATGATCTGCTTCTTTATGTGTGTTGGTCTATAAGTCTCATTAGTGAAAATCCTTCTATTTTGTTCCCTCTATATGTGATATAAAGTAGCAGCATGTAAAGTTTGAATTAGAATCTTTCTAATCTGAGGACCTCTACCTTCTGTGATAGTCTAGTGGAGGATTAGTTTCTAATCTGATATGTTTTGGTTACATCCCAACTTGTGGATTAGTGCTAACCAAATCTACTTTGCAAAGATGCAATCAAAGAAAAGGTGTCTATGAGTCTATTGATGTACATTACATAGTACACAGAGAGGGTTGAGTTGCATCCCAAAAGATACAAGTCTATCCTTTGTTTGTAGTCTTTCCATAATAGCAAGCCAAAGTGTAGAAAATTGCCTGGGTAAGGTGTATTTTGACCAAATTGTAGGATATCGGACGACAGGGGAGGCATGAGGTCTTATGATTTCATACATCTTAGATATGCTAAACTTATTTCCTTGCATAAAATTTGATTGAGATAAAAGCATTTCTACATACCTCTCTAAGGTTCAATAATTTCTTCATAATCCACAAAGCTATGGTTTTAATCCTCACCATCCAATAAATTTTGGTAGAGCCTAATAAATTTTAGTAGGATGCCTATAATTTGTGTTTTTGCTAGAAGTGAGGTAATTATTATACTATACTTAAATATTAGATATCACATGATAGCACATTAAGGTTTTGAGGTGTAAATTTTATTAAATATGTTCACTACGTTGTAATTATCTACCTATAAATGTTAGCATAAAATTTGGTATAACAAAGCATGCTTAATTATATAAAGTAATATGTGTACAAAAGCATATTAAAATGGGTTTAATACTGAAAATAAATTATGTATATTCAATATGATAGGTTGAGCGTGCTAAGGCATATTTTTAGCATAATTATTACTATTATATGCCATAAGGGCAATTTAGTCTTTCAAGTGTATCGTGATATTTGTTTTGATAATAATGACTAATATGTCTTAATTATTATTAGGTATGGAGGCATGTAATTTGATAATTTATAAATACATGTTTAAGTATATTTATTATTATTGTATGTTATAAGAAATTTTTGGTGCATGTCATGATATTTATGCTAATAAGCATGCCTAATATGTATTACTTATTATTGAGTATAGGAATATATAATTTTGGATGAATTAGATATTTTTACGTTTTATCTCATGTATAAAGGCAAAATGGTCATTTGACGTGTTTGGTAATTCATTTGTATGTTGAATAATTTAATTATTTTATTTTAGCCTTTTCATGACAAATTAATAAATACAATAGAATTGGTATTTAAAATGGATGATACTATAGAAATTATGGCCTCAAGGGCATTTTGGTCATTTACTACCTGATGTGCCCAAATATGAATAATTGATCTTAGGTTGGCATTGGTATATTTTCATGTTGATGTTATTATTGACTTTGATTATGATTGACTTGGATAATTAAAAATGAGTAAAAATGGTTAAGTATAAAAATTGGATGTAACACCCCCAAATTTACTACTGAAAAATTTCGTTTAAATCAAAAGTTTTAGCGGAAGCAAGAGAATTAAAAACCGTAAACTCGGGGGTATTACCGCCACACTTAGTACCAGACCGGTTCATTCCTACCGCTCCGATACTAAGTGCTAAGGCTAAGCTAAACCATCGTCAAAACATAAGTACGTAGTTAACATAGGTCATTCACAAAAACACGAGTCAACATCCATTAGGGTATCATGTAGGAATACAACTTAGAGTACGGTCTAAGATTACAACTTAAAAACGCGAATCACAAAACATAAAGCGTAGAATGAAATACAGTTAAATATAGAAAATACGAAGTCTGAAAGTAGCAACGGGATCCGGCCAACTCGTTCTCGATCCCCAAGCCCGGTTAGGCTCAACGCTCTCCCCCACCCGATGCCTCGTAGGTATCATAGGCATCGAAAACCTGGTCTCCTACCTGCACAAGATCAGAGGGATCTTCTGCTCGTGGGAATGAGCAGCAACCATGAAACAGGTGATCAGTACACTACGTACTGAGTAAGGTAACAAACGCGCTAAGGCCCACACACAAAGTTACATAACATAACAGACATAGCATAGATGTGTAGATAGAATGCGATAACACATATAAACACACAGGTTACGAACCAGATATCATTTTTCTTTTATCAGGTCTCTGATTAAAATCGATCATCGTCTTATCCAGACCATGTGAGTGCGGGAACCCCACTATTATAGCCGGTGGAACGGTCGCGAGGGCCATGCCCTGCCACTATTATAGCCGGTGGAACGGTCACGAGGGTAAGATACCCTGCCACTATTATAGCCGGTGGACCGGTCTGGCTCCGACTCACAAGGTATTCCACTATAACCATTTATATTTTTCCATGTCTTATCACTTTTACCCTTTTGTGTTTGTTGAGCACGAAATCCCCCACTATTATAGCCGGTGGAACGGTCGCGAGGGCACATGCCCTGCCACTATTGTAGCCGGTGGAACGGTCGCGAGGGTAAGATACCCTGCCACTATTATAGCCGGTGGACCGGTCTGGGTTCGGCTCAACATCTTTCTCTGTAAGTCGGTAGTGTCTTAATGTATCTTATTCGAGGGCATATATTTGTCATGCATGACCAAGGATCTCAACTCATCACATCAAGAATGAAGACATAATCTTACTATCACATGCTAATGAAAACATAAGTACCCGTCTTGTTTCCAAGCCACATTACCCACGAAACAAGTAAGATAACGGCATTTAGAATACAACACAGCATTCATATAAGGCATCCACAACACATAGGGTATAGGTCACACATCCAATCTTATCTATATCCTCACTCGGTTTAGGTTACCGAGCTGTCTCCTACGCTTATATTAGGCCACTAAACACCCTTTGGTAATTACCCTACTTTTCACATTTCTCGCACTAGAAACCCAAACATTACCCTCAAACTCAACTCTCCCTCATACCTCACTCCTCCTCTTTTATTCTTATTATTTTCCTTTTCTTTTCCACCTCCTCAAATTAGGGTTTCCATCCCAAACCCTAGTTGGTCCCTATGTACCCTTATTTTATCCCACGTACTATTTTTCACCTCGAGCCTCCAAACTCCCAAACAAACTTTCCATTACCTTCCCTACGTCCCAAAGTAACTTTCCATACGTGAGGTTCGCCCCCATGCGGACCTTAACCACCCCATGCAAACCCTAACACTTCCACCATGCCAACTCTATCATTCCCATGCAAACCCTAGTTTCCCCCCAGGCAACCTTACTTCTTCCACTCTCCCATTTATTTAATTCCCCTTTTCCCATCCATTTACTAATCATAATTTGCCTAGGTCATTCTTACCTGCATTAGCCAACGTACTTCCCTTTGGTTATCCTATTCGCTTATGTTTCTCTTTCAAAGCCCCCACTCCACAACTCCCCATCAAACACCTAGCATGCATGTCACATCGTACCACACCGTCCTTGTACCATACCATATATAGACACGAGTACGGGAACATACCTCGGTTCCATGCTGCGCTACATAAAATCACAGATGATATACAGATTAAAGCACACAACCGCATAAGGCATACAAGACAGGTAAAACATGCAACACACACAGATGGCCTTAGCCACGTCCTTACCTAGCACGACACCGGTCTTGGAGCACGCTCCTACGCCTCCTCCGAGTGTCGACTTGACTCGCCTATAAGAGGGAAAACTGGGGTTACTCTTCCTCCGACCAAAACACTATCCTTTTCTATCCTACCCCTATTCTTTAACTTACCATTAGGGCTAAGAATAGTAATATTACTTTTATAAGTGAAGTATGGTCAATATTCTCAAGGTAGTTAATCAAGCTACTACTAATAAAAGTAGCTACAATAATTATAAGTAGTTTAATAATATTTATTATTAATGGTAGTAGTTCAATGTTACTAATAATAATGATAGTAGTAATAATAATAGTTAATAATAATAATAATAATAATAATAATGATAGTAATAATAGTAATAGTAATAATAATAATACTAGCAATAATAATAATGATCATGATGCTAAAATAAAATACTAAAGTTATGGGCCACTAGTATTAGTAAGACCAATAGTTATAAATGTTTCAAGGTTAGGTATAATAATAATAATAATAATAATAGTCATAGTAATAATAATAATAATAATAACAATATTAATAATATCAATAATAATAATAGTAATAATAGTAATAATAATAATAGTAATAATAGTAATAATAATACCAATAGTAATAATAATAATGATAATGGTAATAATAATGATAATAGTGATGATGATAATAATAATAATAATAATAATAATAATAAATAATAATGATAATATTAATAATACTAATAATAATAATAATAATGATAATAATAATAACAAAAGTAAGAATAGTATTAATTATGCTACTAAAAATAATTAGCATTTATATAATAAAGGTTTAGGGGTTGGGGAGTTTAGAGAACTACCTAGGGTGTTGGTGGCTCAGGTGGCGGCGCACGGCGACGGCGGCGGCGGCGGCGGCGGCGTTGGGGGGAGAAGGAAGGTGGAGAGGTGGTGGAGGGGAAAGGAAGGAAAAGGAGGGGTTGGTAGGGGAAATAGAGGGTCTAGGGAGGTTGGGGGAGTTCCCTTGGTGGTTCTGGGAGGCAGAGGGGGCGCTGGGAGTGGCGGCACGGCGGTGGGCGGCGGTGCGAAGGGTGGCGGGGTTCGAGGTTGGTTTGGTCGGGAAGGGCACTTCGCACGCTTGGGGCGGCGCGTGCAGGGTAAATCGAGGGCTGAGGGAGGATTGGGTAGGTGGAGGTTGTTGCAGGGAAGAAATTAGGGGGTGGGTTGAGCGGCGGAGATGGGCGGCGGCGACGGGACGGAGGTCTAAAGAGGGGGCGGCACAATGGTGGTTTCTGGGCTTAATCTTCGAAAGAGCCCGATGCTGGGGCTCGTGGGGTATTTATAGGCTCGAATTGGGGGAGGGGATCGAGAGAGGGGACAGAGGGAGGTACGGGAAGCCAGCAATTTTGCCTATTGGCCGCCGGTGACAGGCGGCACTGGTTTGCCATGGCAGACTTGCGGCTCGATTGGGGAAAAAAAAAGAAGGGCAGGAGTAGGCCTATGTGGGATGTTGGGGGTGTCAGCCTGTCGGATAAGGCTGGCTGGAAGGTCGGGGAGAGAGAGAGGCGGCGTGCAAGCAGAGCAGGCAGCTGGTCGGTGCAGAGGGGGGCTGGGCAGCGATTTGCAGCGGCGTGGGGAAGAAGAAAGAAGGAGAGGGGTTGGACCGGCGGTTCAGCGCGGTAAGGACGCCTTATCGAAACGCGGCGTTTTGGTTAGTTTTTGGACAAAACGCGGCGTCAAGTGGCTGGCAGGCAACAGTTACCTTCATTAATCGGGGTGCAGCGTTTCGGCGGGATGAGGGGGTGAAACGCTGCGTTTCACTGTGGCGAGGGCGGCCGAACGGCGTTGGGCCGCGGGAAGGAGAAGAAGAAAGGGGATTGGGCCGGGGCTGGCCCAATCGGCGAGAAAAAGAAAAAGAAAGAAAAGGGGGGAAAAAGGAGAAAAGGAGAAAGGAAGAAAAAGGGAGAAAAAATTATTTATGTTATTTTTATTTTAGTATATTATTTTATATAAAACCTTAGAGTATTTGCCTTAGGTACTTAGAGTAAGAATATTTAACTAATTAAATAAAATATTTACCCTACTTTTTAGGATAATTTAGGGCCCAAAATTTATATATAAATATTTGTATAAAAATACCCTTGTAATTTATCTCAAAAATTCTTATTAGCTTGCCCTACGAAATCCTTTTTATTTTATAAAGAGTAATATATTAAATAAATTTCCACTAATCCTTATTTAACGACTTATTTTCAAAATAATTAATTCTAGGGTATTTCATTGGATCTATGTATTTATTATGTGGTATTATAGTCACCTTAATAAAATGCTAATATTTAAAGCGAAAGATCTTAAGATCAGAATGGTAGCTCTTTAGGGGTAGCTACTCTAAAGATGTGGTTTATCTCATGATTGATTATAAATATTTGCTGGTAGGCCTTAGTGTCATAATCAGGTCGTATATCTTACTTTATTTAATTATGAGAACTTATAAAGAGTATATATACTTATGGATTAGGTGTCCTTGTCAGTAACATATTGTACTACCTTCGTGGCATGTACAACCAGGGTACCTTAGTTCCCTTAGGTTGATAGTTGGTAGGATATTGTGTTACCTTGGTGCATCAATATGACCAAAGTATCTTAGTATCTCTGGATTGATATGAAATTCTCTCGAGTAAATAAAAATTAAAATAATTATTATTGAATTTAAATGCTTATTAGGTTTGTTTTGTAGCAGTATTTGTGCTAATCTGTGGCTCAGTAGTAGCCTTTATGCCTACTTATGGTTCGATAATAGGCTTTGTGCCCGCCTGTGTATGATAGTGTGCCTTTGAGCCCTACATGTGGTATGATGGACATTAATAGAGTTGATATTGAGATATATTATGAAATTTATGGTAATTGTGTTGATATTGGTTCTAATCATTAATTTATAGAGCATCTATTGAATGCTTAGCTGGTAAGTTTAGTATATTCTAAGTGAATGGGTATAAGCAGTATGCTGCCTAGTGATATTTATTTATTTTATCTAATTATCATATTTTGATCATCACATGAATCTTTTAATATTTTATATCATGCCTTGCTATGTTGCCTTTTATGTGTTCTATGTGGGCTTTTCATATTAGTTGTGTATAATGGGTTACTCATTACTATTGTATTAATGGGTTATATTTCATATTAGCTGAAGGCTAGTATTTTAGGTTGAGAGTTAGGACTATCTAGTGTATTGCTGGTATCTTTTAATTCAGATGTTGGTTTGTCTTTTGAGATTCTGTATTTTCCTTTCATTGAATTATATAACCACCGATAATTGGTTTTATAAGATTGATATTAATTTGCTTTTATTTTCTCTATCATGGTTCTTATAATTGTGTTATTAATTTAAGTGGAGTAAAAAAATTATCTTTAGCTCTTGATATAAGAATGGTCGAGGAAATCATACTTTTACCAAGTATGGCAATAATGCCCTACATTTTTTACTATTTTAGCTTCCCTAATTAATTCTTAAAATAAAATTTTTCATTCCTAAAAAAGTAGGGGTGTTATAACTATTAGATGGAAAGGTAACCTCATCTCTGCCTATGCCTAAGGATTTCTTGTTAATGCCTTGGGTTTAGATGGTTCTTCCTTTTATAAAGCCTTCGTTTATGTCTATAACACCAGTAGTGCTCGCAAAGATCATTAGGATTGGATTTTTCAACATAATGTTCTCTTTAACCCATGGTTCATCATGGGGGATTTTAATGTTGTGTTGGATCCTAAAGAAAAGTTTCAAGGAGATGTACTTAACCATCAAAATGTTAGTGAGTTTAGCGATTTCTTACACTAAATGATTCTTCATGAGTTGCCTTATTTCGACCCTTTGTTTACTTAGTGCAACTGGAGATTAGAAGGTGATAGAGTCACGTGTAAGCTTGATAAGGATTTAGTGAGCTTGAATTGGCTCTGTTGATTCCCATCTTCCACAATTGTATTCCAACAAGAGCCTTTCATTAATCATTATGTAGCTTATCTTAAATTTCAACAAAACATATCCCCAAAAAAGAGGCCTTTCAAGTTTTTAAACATGTGGTGCAAAGACTGAGACTCCTTCAAGATAATATATGATGTTTGGTATCACCCCTATATTGGCACAACAAATGCAAAGCTAAAAAATAAGTTGTTTGTATTGAAAGTTAGACTAAGACAATTGAATACATCTTAAAATGGTATCATTGAAAGAGTTGCATCACACAATCAAGTTCTTACCACAACTCAACATGCACTAAGATCAAATCCATCTAATTCTAATTTACACCACAAGGAAAGAGATGCACTACAACTTCATGATCATTTATCACAGTATGAGGAGAACTTTTTCAAACAAAAAGATGTTATCCATTGGGTAAATGAAGGTGATTCTAACACACATTTATTTTTTGCTACAATGAAATAAAAAAAAAGCTAAAATACAATAATCAAGGGAGATAATGGGGATGTGTTATTGATCAAGGTCTCATTTTGAAAGCTTTCATGGATTATTAAACTCACATTTTGGGCCAACAAGACAACTATGGGATTGAATTAGCACAATGGGTGCTAAAACAAGGCTATATCTTTTAAACCAATCATCAACAATTGATTTATAAAGCCCTTGTCCAAAAAAAAAGTCAAATACTCCATATTTGTTATTAGAGATTTGAAAGTGCCAAGTGTTGATGATTTTATAACCTATTTTCTTCAAGCTAGTATGGAACATTGTGGAGGATAGTGTATGGAGGGTGCTTAATGAATCTTTTCTCAATTCTATCTTTCTAACATTCATCACTTCAACCTTACTTATACTTCTTCCTAAAGTGACTAATGCTGAGAATGTATGGGATTTTCATCCAATAGCCTATTGTACTTTATTGTACAAGGCTTTTATAAAAATCATAACCTGAGTTAATAAACCTCTCGCAATCGGCCTTCATAATGGGGAGATAAATTAGAGAAAATATTTCTTGCCACGTGAATTACCGAGGCTATATGTAAGGAAGCATACATATCCTAGGTACAAGATGTAGATTGATTTACATAAGGCATATGATTCTCTTCATTGAGAGTTCCTTGAAAAGGTAATGCTAGCCTTTTATTCCCTCTTATTTAGTGAATTTGTTTTTTTTTGTCTATGTGCATATAGTGTTAAGTACTTTGTTTCCCTTGATGGTTATCTTGTGGAACCTATGGAAGGAAAGAGAAGTTTAAGGCAAATTGGCCCCTTTCCCCCTACTTGTCTGTTATTGTTATGGAATATTTTTCTTGGTTAATGAAAAATCTTTGGTATGAGCCAGGCTTCAAAGGTCATCCCTAGTGAAAATGGTTGAAAATTGTGAATCTTTCGTTCACAAATGATGTATTACTCTGTTGTCATGGGGATCTCTAGTCAAAGCAAATTTTTTTTACAAAGCTTTAGCTTTTTCCACAACAAAAAAGGAAAGACATTTTGCATCGTAATATCTTTTTCACATAACATTTTTTTTCTTTGGAGGGGTTACACAACAAAAAAGGGAATACATTTTTCATTGCATGAACTTTTTCTTGACTCTCTACCCTTCAAGTACTTAGGGATACAAGTAGTGGATACACCCTTTAATTCTCATCATATGCCTATCCTATTTGATAAAGTCTTGTATAGTTTGAACCATTGGGCTACTAAAATGTTGTCATATGTAGGTAGACTTCAGCTCTTAAAGATGGTCCTTTTTGGCATATAAATGTATTGGAGTCAACTTTTCTTGTTGCCAAAGAAAGTTCTTACTCAACTCATCTTAGCTTGCCTTAATTTTCTTTGGACTAGTAGTACCTCTTTCAGCCATAAAGCACTAATTGCATAGTCTTCCTATTGCTTACCAAAGATGAAGGGGGTCATGTTATCATTGTCATTAGTATATGGAATGAAGCAGTCCTTAGAAAACATCTTTAGAACTTGGCACAAAAGAAAGACACATTATGGATCAAGTGGATCCATAGTATGTTCATAAAGCAAGGCTCGGTTTGGGATATCAATGTTACTATAGTGGCTTCTTGGCCTTTGAAGAGTATTTTGAACTTAAGGAAAACCCTTATGCATGCCTTACTTTTCCTCTAGAAATTGTAATTCATTCTACAATCACTACTATGGAAACAGGAAATAATAACGGGACATTAATAACGGTGGTTCAAAAACCGTCGTCAAATGCGTGAAAATTAATGCGCGGGAAGTTTTAATAACGGTTTTAGGTAATAACCGTTATTAAAATTGCAAGGTGAAATTTTGCACGAGAATTTTAATAACGGTTTACGTAAAACTGTTATTAAAACATGATTTAATAACGGTTCAAACAAGAACCGTTGTCAAAATTGGCAAGGTTTTAATAACGGTTCCTGTAAGAAACGTTATTAAATCATGTTTTAATAACGGTTCTTACAGGAACCGTTATTAAAAGTTCCTTTTATTTCGTTCTCTTCTGTTTCGTGCCAAAAATTTCACTCTGCCGCTTCCCTCTCGTACTCTCTTTCTCTTGCGAACCCTTGCACCATCACTCCGGCTCCTCTGAATTAAGGGAAACCGTCGCACCACCATCTCTCCACCACCCCTCTGCCATTCTTGCGAACGTAGCCAGCATTTGTACCTTCGTCGTTGTCGTTCTCAACTTGTACGTCGCCGCTCCCTTTACGTATGTGTTTTTCTTCCTTCATTGCTTAATTTGTCTCTACTGATATATATATATATATAAACGCATGCCTGTTGCACCGAAGAGGTTGTGTTTGATGTGTTGTTCGAAAATCTGTTGTTTGATGTGTTAGTGAAAAATTTTGCTGTGGCCTTTTTTGATTGTGGCCGGCCGAGATCTTAATTTATATATATATATATATATATATATATATATATATATATATATATATATATGTTTAAAATCTATTTTATAAAAATATGTATTATTATTTTAAAAGAATCCACAAGCCTAAAATATATATTATTATCATAAGATATGTACGTTCTAAGTATAAAATTAAGGTGTATATATTTTTTAGCACTCACATTATTATGCAGATCATGTGTATTTATATGCTTTTTTTAATATATATTTTGTAAGACGTGTATTTATATTCCGTAAAATGTGTGTTTATATGTGTTCTATTATATGTATATATATTTATAATATATTTATATATAAGGTGTGTATATATAATCTAAAATAATTGTGGTTAGGGTTAGGGTTGGGGTTAGGGAAGGGTTAGTGTTAGGGTTAGGGTTAGGGTTAGGGTTAGCTATAGGTTTAGGATCATTATCTTATGAGGTTTAGTGTTATTTTTTATTATAATTTATTAGGGTTAATTATTGTTAGGGTTAGGAGGAGGGTTAGGGTTTATCGTTTATTATACTAAATATAAACTAGGGCTATAGGGAAAAATCCTAAGGATAAGGGTATTGTACATGGGGAAAAGTTGAGGAGGTTGGTTGGGCATCGGTGTTGTGATAAAAATTAAATAGAGATGAATAATTGTGTATAATAATAATAATAATAATCATATAGGATTTATTAGGTTGTACTATATATATATATATATATTATCTTATTAATATCTACTTGATTTTACTATGCGTAGCTTGAATGATTTGATGATAGTTTGATGTTTAGCCAATTTGTTAAATATATAACTAAAGATTATGTCCTTATTTTAAATAGTTTGATGTTCTTAGGTTTGCATAGTTGGTTATGATCTGGTAGAATATATTTATGATTTGTCTAGCTAGTTAAAGATCAGTTTATATATTCTGTAATTTAGATCCTTTCGAGAACAACCTTGATGATAAGATTTAGTGGTTCTCATTTGTAGGTAGTGAGATGACATACCCTCCACTGTATTTTCATATGGCGCCACATACAGATGTACGAACTCATGTGATATGGTTATATGACGAGCTATGTTATTTGTACGCGAGTGGCTCATCCTATCACCCCTTCCATTTCAGATCTTATCACCTTATGTTGACCCTGCCTCAGATAGAGCCATGGGCATCGGCTACGTCTACGTCTACTTTTTTGCAGTGGTTTGTCTACCACACTGATTATTCTCGAGAGAATATTGTCATGTAGTTCTACTACATTGCCTAGGAGTCTTCAAATTTTCCCAGATACATTGAATTTAGAAACGGAATAAAGGGCTAGACTAACCCTTCATTTTCCAATAAAAAAAAGGAAAAAGAAAAGACTGCATTAATCGAATGAAATTTTCTATTGGAGGCCGGCAGGAGTTACAGCTGTATATTGTGACCGGCCGAAGATTACTATTATACAAATGCCACATTTCATTCACCGTCGGTCTCGAAAAGGCGGAACTATTATAGATATTTGAAACCCTGCTTACTTTTCTTTTAGAAAACTATTATATTATGCTTATTCATGTAAGCTAATTTTACATATATTATATACATTATAGGACGAACTTCAAGTGTCAGATGGTGAGGAGGGGGTAGACCAATATAACATTGTATCACAGGCTATAGGAATTGTAGAACACCCTGGAAGACACAGGGGTCTTGGATTAGGTGTTACGAAAATGAGCGTACGTGGTCGATCTCGTGGTTCTCGTAACGGTTTTAATAATGGTATTAGGTAGCGATCTATATATTCTACATACATTTTCAGGTTTGTATTTCGTCTACATCTTTCGGTCTTCCAGTCTAGATCTGTGAACTCTTTACTTTGGGGTGTAGAGCTACCAAGTTGTGGTATGCCCACTAATTTTTATTCCTAAGTATAGTTGGTGTATTGAGACATGCATACCAATTATAGATTGATTGAAATTATGGTGTGATTGCATATTTGGTATGAATTGATGTTTTTTTACATTGCAGATTTGGTAATTGTTTGAACATACAAATGCGTATGTGGGCAGGAACAAAAGAGAAAAATTTAAATAAATAAAAAACATATAGTTTTAATAACGATTCTATGAAAACCGTTATTAAAACCTATGCTTTAATAATGGTTTCTCATAAAAGCGTTATTAAAACTTAGGTTTTAATAACGGTTTTGTTTAAGAACCGTTATTAAAACTCCTTATAATCTCATATTTATACGCATTTAATACGTATTAGAGGGTTTAATAAACGCATAATCAATCGATCATGTTTTAACAACGGTTTTTGTATTAACCGTTATTAATACATGGTTTTCAACAACTGTTTTTTCATATAAACCGTTATTGAAACCTTATTTTTAACAACGGTTTACTAAGAAACCGTTATTAAAAGCTCCTTTTTAACAACGGTTTTTGTATTAACTGTTATTAATACATGGTTTTCAACAACGGTTTTTTCATATAAACCGTTATTGAAACCTTATTTTTAACAACGGTTTACTGAGAAACCGTTATTAAAAGCTCATTTTTAACAACGATTTACTGATAAACTGTTATTAAAAGCTCCTTTTTAACAACGGTACCGTTATTAAATATGAAGTTTACGCACATATTCACGGATTTTTGTGTATTTTTCATGATGGTTATAAACCGTTATTAAAGATTTAATAACGGGCGATTCAATAACGGTTGAAAACCGTTATTAAAACTATAAAATAATCGTTATTAAAACCCCTTTCTATGGTAGTGAATATCAAATGTATCTATGATAAATTGAGATACCATGTCTTAAGGACAGAATGGTGGGAATCTATTTGGCAAAACCCAACAACTCCAAGTTATCAATTTATTGCATGGCTTGTTGTTGTGGGTCATTTAGTTACCAAAGACAGGATTAATAGATACACTGCCCTTAGTTGATCATCGATGTGCCTTTTGCTAGGAGACATAATACATTTGTCGTCTCTTTATACATTGTCTAATCTTCGGAGGAGTCATCCACATTCTAGTTTGTATTGTGACTTCTCTTACTTGGAGTGGGTTGCTACTTAAATTCAGTCTCATGCAAGGGTGTTCAAAAGTGTAAAATGGAGCTATTAAGAGGAAGCTTGTCACTAATATTTATGAAATATGAAAGGTAAGGAACGATAAGGTGTTTAATGATATATCATGTATCAAGGATGTGATGTTTAAGTCCATAGCTACTAGTATATCTCATAGATGCTTGAATGGCTATAGAATGACTAAGTATAGTACTTACATTCATTTGATAGATGAACTTTGGTTTTTAGGTTGTAATGGCTCCTAGTTCCATAAAAAAAATTCCTATTCAATATATATACGATTTGGTTTGATTCAGTTTACGAATTAAACTCTGGTATGAACACCTCTATATATGAATGTTATGAGAGATGAAGCATGAAACACCTCTACAACATGCAACACAGTGAAGTTGTGTCCTGAAAATGGGTGCGTTCTGAAGAATAGCAGCATGAAAAATTTACGGTGTCTTCGGTCGACTTGAGTGTCCTGAGAGCTGAAGCATGAAACACAGCCATGGGATACTCTCATACTCGCCATGTTGACAAAAAATTTTCCGGTGTCTATGACACGGGACACGGTCGGAACGTGTCGTGGAATATGGTCATTCCGAAAATAGATAGCATAGAAAATGACCGGAGCATGCCTTGGGATACGTGTGTTCTGAAGGATAAAATGCTCGTTCGTGTTCTGTGTTGAGCAATGATGCTCCGTACACGTCGCCGACGAGGGATACGGACGGACCTTGTCAAGATGTCCCATGCTCGAGTTCATGTATCTGTTTATTTCGCAAGCCTTGCTTGCATAGTTTTAGGCCGGATTTCTCACTAGTCTTTAATTAGGGATTGCTATTATTAGCTAGAACAGAATATGACGTTCATCAAAGAGAGAATTAAAAACCCCACCGCAAGTGGGCATAGATGTAGACATATCGCCTACCACCACGTATAAGTGTTGTCCTTTCTGACCATTTAGTTTCTACTCACACACATATATATCTTTTGTAACACAAACATATTTAAAAAAAAAAAAGTGATATTGAGAAGTCAATCGCCAGACGGATCTAAGTAAAACTACAGAAAAAGATGCCTACAAGGCTAAAATTCCTAGATCCTTATATACCAGCCAGCTGACTGTCCTAGGAAAGATAATACCCGATAAACATGAAGCTAGATTCCATTACAGAGAGAAATAGGACGAGTCATCGTGTTCACACACACTCACGTTGGATCTGTATTATTGACGTATCATGTCCATAGGTCGAGAATACGACTGATCAAGTGATTGGGGTCGGGCAACGAGGGCGAGAGCCGCAAATATACAGTGACACGCGTAGAGGCCCAGCGGCTGCTGCAGTGCCATCATTTTGTACGAAGTGAATGGAGGGTGATCGCGTTCTTTTTATCTATTCATGGCCAGTTAGCATCGTTCCTTCAGATCCAAGTTAAAAGAAATCTCAGCGGAGCAGTAAATGCGCGCTTGATCTATGGATTTTTTTTTCAACCGCGCCAATCATAGGGAAACATGATAGTATTGCTGATGGCCTTAGTAATCAAGAAAACGTATAGTAGGTGGAAAATCAATGACCATGAATATCTAAGCTGGAACCAGATTCTTATTGGATTAGCGGTGCTATTTTCCTGACTTTCTAAGCCTGTATATAATTAAGGTTTGATTTTTATCAAATGAGATTTGATATAATAGTATATATTAATTTTTAATTTTTAAAGATCTAAGCTACGAATTTTTCTTCTTTCTCGGACTGATATGATAATAATTTTAAGTTTTCTGAAATTTTTATCTTTATAATTTCAGCATATATTGGGCCTATGGTATTGTCGTTTGGTTGCGCCCCTATGAATCAAAAACATCATCATAATCCTATTTTATTTTTTCAACCACTAAAGAAACGTATAGCATTTTTCTTGATCGTGTACAGTCAATTTGCGTTCAATACAAATTCAGCTATTACAAGCAGAAATTATTATTATGTGACTGCCACCAAAGAATGCAGTCTAAAAAACCCATTGTCATCTTCACTCGACAAGGCGGATCACTATATTCCATCCTTCTAATGAACCCCAGGCCAAAGTAGAAAAAAAAAACACGCTCGATTATGAATTCCACCTCATAACGCATGCCCTTGTTAAATTGACAGACCACTCCCTCGAGCTTATTGACCATTCCACTGAAATCGACTTCTGTAGATGACATTTGTGGTACCACAACTTCTATAACTCAGCGATCTAATTTGTCTGGTGTCTTTAGAGATCAGTCCCTCTCTGGGTTTTGGTCCTGTTCCACGGTTGAAACCCATGGTTCTGAAATGAAAAGGCCGACAACTGTTTCTAACAATCAATCAGGTTAGACATCATCCACGTCCTCAAAATCTGATGTATCCATCCAAGTGATGGGAAGTTCAAACCTTCAACAAACTTTGGCCATCTGTACTGGGGCTTGGTTTGCCAAAAAAGAAATGGTTGATTTGGTAATCATAGTATTTTGATCTAAACTATTCATTTAGGTGATATAAGTCATTATTGTTTTTTTCCTATAAAATTTCATAACTATTTTATTATTTTTATATCAATTTTTTTCATATATTAATTAAAAAAATATTATTATAGTATGCATCCAAAAAGGTTAATATACATCAATTTATGTTATATTTTTTAAAACACTTAATTTACTAAGCTTTTATAAGTATCCCTTTTGGTACAGGCTAAGGTTTCAATTGTCATAATTATTAAGGATTTATTGATCAAATTTAGACTTTCACCCTCTCAATTAGTCCCTAATACTTAGAATGTTAATATATTTTCGGTTTTATATATTAATATTAATATAAAGTGTTTTATATAGTATAAACATATTACTCCTAATTAAGATATGATCCATATAATATTAGATATAGATTTTGATCATAAGATTTTATGAAGCATGAAATTAGTGAACTACCCTAATTATCCCTTTCCCTATTTTTTGATGGTAGAAATAGTAGTTATATATATATATATATATATATATATATATATATATATATATATATATATATATATAAGTGGAATCTAAGGGAATTGTTATTCATGTTTTTAATTTTAAACGTGTGAATGGTGGTGAAGCATGATTTGGTGTTATGACTTTAAGTTAATCATAAGCATATATATGTTTGTTTAATTATTTTGAAGGAGATAATTCTCTTATAATTGAGCTATTTTGATTTAGATGAGGTGATCAAGTAAGGTGAGCCCATGCTGATAGATGATAGCATTCCATGGTGATAGCAAGTCATGAGTGATGAGAGAAATTAAACTGCATAAGTAAGGGACTTTCTTAGGGTTCTTGAGGTAAAGCATTGGCAAGAACCTTGACCATTGATTTTTTATCAATAAACATCACCATTGTTAAGAGCATGCGAGAGTGTATGATTATGACACCCCAAACATTCTCAACTTTAAAATTTTATTTAAAAGATATAACGTGTAAGCAAAATAAAGAATGGGGATGAAACCGATGTATCTAACATAGTGAGAGGTATGTGTAACACCTAACTTATGTCAAATCCAAGGTTGGGTATAAAATAACAAATAAAATTATAACCTTACAAACCATAATGTACACAAACATTTATATCAAAAGAGTTTACAACTATGAGGATAACAAAAGCTAGGTGGGGGCTCAAGTTCAAGGGGAAAATGACGAATGAGTCCAAAAGATATATAAAACCAAAATAACAAAAGTGGAATGTTGGATAGCCCTCACACTCACTCCACTATACTTAGTGGTACAACACATATAGATCACAAAAATAAAGACCCTTGGTTCCTTGATCCTCTTAGGTCTCAAAGTCCTCAGACTTATGCATACCTTGTACACAATCTCTTAAAATGGTGTAGGATCAGTATAATTTCCTTATACTTAGTAAACAACAACTTCTCTAAAGAGATATCATGCATCATATACCATAATATTGTAACACCCCAAAATTTACTACTGAAAAATTTCGTTTGAAGAATTAAGTGTGGAAGCTAAAATAAAAAAAAAAAAAAAAAGGTGTTGCCGCCATACTTGGTACAAGTCCGGATTCCTCTACCATTCTCATACCAAGTGCTACGTTTGAAATCATTACTCCGCTTAAATTAATAACATGATTACAGAAATCAGAATAGAGACAACGTTAGATAAATACCATGCTAATTAAAAAATAATATTAGCATTTTACAAAACTTAAGAGACAAATTATAGGATGACATAAGGGTCCAAATACAACTGAAAATAAGATAGCAATAGAGACACCAGATAGTCCTACGCTATCAAATCTGAACTACTAGCATTTGACTAAATCTGGAGGCTGACCTGCAAAGTCCACCGCTCATTGAATAGGTAGGGGCTCATGAGAATGAACCTTTCAGTACTATAGTACTGAGCAATCCTTTATACCAAACTAATATAATAAAACAACATGGAATATATGCAAAGCATACAACTAACATGGTATAAGACATATACATATACATACGATGATTGAGATACAATAATCATTTAGATAATCAAATTCCATCAAGGCCACGTACTACTCATATTCATTCATCTAAAACAACTGAACTTACCAATAAATATTCCAGAGATACTATTTGAAGCAATATTTAAACCCAACTCTACACCACAATTTTAGCCTTCACAGCATAATTTATATCTCAGCATATATCCCAACCAATTACATACATTACAAGTATGTTCACAGGAATAATATACTAAGATCAGATAACAAAATCGATAACATCATAGGTATACTTACAGGTACAACATAATAAGATCCATAACATCACATGTATACTTATAGGTATAGCATATTAAACTTCATGACATCTAGGTATACTTATAGACATAATACCAACACAGGTAGACACGAAGGCTGCTACCGAAACCACAGGTAGGTATAAAGGCTGGTACTGAAAATTATAGGTAGGCACGAAGGCTACTACCGAAACCACAAGTAGGCACGAAGGCTACTACTAAACACCACAGGTAGGCACAAAGGCTACTACAAAAACCACAGGCTATAGGCAGGCACAAAGGCTACTACCAAAACCACAGGTAGGCACAAAGGTTGCTACCGAAACTACAGGCAAGCACAAAGGCTACTACCAAATTTATAGGTAGGCATAAAGGCTACTACCAACAATCCATAATCCGATAATCATTATTTCAATCAAATCATATCATTTTTTTTTATTTACTTTCTCGAGGGAAGATCAATCAACTTAGAGATACAAAGGTACTCCAGTCATACCGGTGCACTAAGGCAACACAGTATCCTACCGACTATCAACCTAAGGATGCAGAGGTACCCTAGTCGCATTGGTACACGAAGGTAACACAGTACCCTACCGATAAGGACACCTAACCCATAAGTATGCATGCCTCCTATTAGTCCACAGACCATAATAGAGTAAGATGTAAGGCTTAACTAGGGCACTAAAGCACACCAACAAAAATCCAAATTCAACCGTGGGCTAAACCACGTCCTTAGGGTAGTGACCCCTAAGGAACCACCATTCCCGATCTCAAGGTATTTCACTTTAAGTATTAGTATTTTATTAAGGTGACCACGAAATCACATACAATATAGATAAATCCAATTCTCATACTTAATTGTTTTTGCTTATTTCCAGGCATCCAAGAAAACCATAATCAAGGTCAACATCGAGGCCAACATTAAAATATGCTAAGGTAATCCTAGGCTCATTTATTCACAGATGAACACTTTAGGCTAAAAATGACTAAAATACCCCTAAGATAAAAAAAATTCTCAGATTATCATCTATTTAAAATACTAATTCCATTTTATTTATTCATTTGTCATGAAATGGCTAAAACACCATAAATAAATTATTCCTTACGGGATTTAAATTATCAGATATGTCAAATGACCATTTTGCCCTTATACATAATTTTGCAGATAAAATCCTTTTTCGCACTTTAATCTATCCAAAACACATACGCACATACTCAGCAATAGCTAACACATATTAGACATGATTTTCAGAATAAATATCATAATAAACAAAAATGACTAAATTGCCCCTAAGGCACACATCCATAATAATTATTCCATAATTATATCTAAGCATGCTTAACCTATTATTTTATACATAATTATCATACAAATTATTTATTATATCATTAGAATCATTTTAATCATACTTTTGTATCCAAAATATTCTACATTAGATAACATGGTCGTTTCATTGGTTTTCGTGATAATAATAATTAACACATGATTATAATGTAAGAAATCATATTTAACATGTTTCATACACCGAGAACCCTAATGTGCTATCACGCAATATTTATCATTTTAGTAGAGTACAACGGTTACTTGAATTCCAGCAAAAATATAAAAATAGTGGTATCCTACTAAAGTTATCGGATCTCGCTAATCAACCTTTCACACCTAAAAATAATACCAAAATTATTGAATTAATATCTATCAGGTAAAATAATAATTATAATATAAAAATATTTATTTTTTAAAATTTACCAAAATACCCTTACATTTAATATATATATATACCAAAATATTATAAGGTACACAATTCACTCACATTGCACATGCAGTATGAGGACTGAATGCACGGGGGGATGCTGCTGGTCGGTGGAGGTTGCAAGGGTGAGGTAGGGGGATGGGTGTAGGGTGGCAACTGGTGCCATTGGTGGCTGGAAAGGTGGTGTTGATGGTTGGTGGTGCTAGCTGCCGGTGGGGGCTGCTGGTTGCGATAGTGTGGGCTGGTTGGTTACTAGGGGGTTCTACGGTGGAGGTGATGGGGTGGCACTGCACAGGCTGGAGCTGGGCAACGGTGCTGGTTGGTTGCTGTGGGATGGAAGCATGTAGAGGGCTGGGTGCTATGTGCGGTCAGGGTTGTTGGGTGCCTGGTCAAAAATGGCAGGGTAAGGGATAGGTAGAGGGGGCGGAGGAGCAGGCTGGCAGAGGCGTAGGGGCTTGGTTGGTGGTGGATACGAAGGGTGAAGGAGAAAGGTGCACAAGAGAAGGGTGGTGAGACAGTGGTCGTCGGTGGAGGGAGGCTGGGGTTCTGTCGGACGCTGGAGCTTCAATGGTGCGCTGGGAAGGAGAAAGAAGAGGAGTAAGGGTTGTGATGCTAGGAGTGGTAGGGTGGAGATTAGTGGTGGAGTTGGTGTGTGGGGCGATGGTTAGGTTTTGCTCGGGGAAGGGTCGAGGAGATCGAACCAACAAAGAGGGGGATAGGGAGTTGTAGGGGCTTGAAGGGGCAGAGAAAGGAAGGGGTAGGGGCTGCAATAGGCTGTTTAGGTTGATCGGGGCTGGGGTTGTGAGAAGATATAGAGGGAAATGGAGAAGGTTAGGGAGTTAGGAGTCCGCGTGTGTGTGTGTGCAGAGAGGGGGGTTGTGTTTGGTCAACCAAAATGGTGCATGGGAGAAGGGGTTGGGTTTTAGATGGCATAGAAATAGAGAAGGGAGGCTAGGTGTTGTGGTTGGGAGCTGTTTGGTTGGGTGTATGTATTAGGCAGGGGCTTGTTTGGTCGATGGGTTTGCTGCGAAGTGTGGGTAGTGTGTACATGAATGTATAAATGCAAAGGGTGTAGCAAAGTGATAAAATGAGGGAGATAGGGAGAGTGATTGGAGGAGGAGATTGGAGCAAGCAATAGGTAAGTTAGTCGAGTAAAAATGTTAGGATGAAGTAGGTAGATTTTATTTTATTTTATTTTTTAGGTTTAATTTGGATATATTAGGGTACTAGATAGAAAAATAACTCAAAAAAATTAAATCCATATTAGGATAGGTTTAAAAAGGGTCGGAAAGAGTAAAATAATCATAAACAAATTTCAGAAAATTATTTTTGGCTTACGGATCAAAAGATTATTAGTAAAATAATTTAGGATAAGATTTACGGGTATAAATAGGATTAAATTAAATAATTTAATTTCTATCAAAATTTTAACCCAATTAAATTTATACTTAAACCATTGAAAGAATACGAATAATAATAATAATACTTTTAATATTAAACCTCCTAAAATAATAATTATAACTAACCATACGATTATTAATATATAATTAAGATTTTTAAAAACTAAATTTTACAAATATACATAAAGGAATACATCATATATAACCCCATGGAGCACTTTGACAACATTAAGGTAGGTAAATTACAAGGATGCGACATGAAACAATATCTACTCAACTCCTCAATAGAACACAAATAACAATTGATAAGTATGGATTATGTCAATCATGTGAAACTTTAGCATGAATATTTAGTCTTGTTACTACACGGTGAGAAGTCCTTCAGCTCCCATTGACACGAGGTGCCATGTCGATTGACATAACCCATGTTGATGAAAAGGTTACACATTTCTAAGGTTAATTTTTTCTCAGTTGGAGAGAGTGACAAACGATACTAAAAGACGATAATTTAGGATCATGAAAATAAGATCTAGGGTTCTTTGGTTGGTATCATACAATCCAATTCTACCCCTAATTCATTCATAATATCCTATCTGTTGTCTAAATTTCTTATTCCTAGTTGGACAGATTGAATAGTAATTTTCTCATCTTGAATAAAGAGGGTATTATATTTTGTCTTTGGATGCTATTTGTTTTCCAATTGATGCAATTCTCTATTTTTAATATATTGAGCTTAATGAAAGCTATGATTGGCTTATTGATTTGTGCTGAGGTGCAGGGAAATCCCCTGATCCAGATGTATTAAGACTCCAAAACCTGCCTAATCTAATTTTGTGTCATATGAGTTGTGCTAATGCTTTAATTGGTATAATAAAGAAATTGACCACTTTTCTATTATTGTTTAGAGAAACCCGACAAGATTCGAGAGATGAGTCGGAGTGGACTCCACTAGCATGAATAGAGATCAAATCACAGGGTCTAGAGATATTGGTTTGGCCTCTACAAACACAAAAAAAAAAAGGTAATAAGGATACATAATAATATGTTGCCTATTTTTTCATTAATACTAGATAAATGAGCCTCAATTAGAGCTGTAAACGAGCCGAGCCGAGCCGAATATCCCTGGGCTTGAGCTCGGCTCATTTAACTAAACGAGCCTAAAATAAGGCTTGAGCTCAGCTCATTTAACTAAATAAACAAGCCGAGCTGAGATTTTAACAAGCCGAACCTAACCGAGCTCACAAGCCAAAGCTAAAAAATGAACTGAGCCTTACTTTTTCGAGATCGTGCTCGACTTAGTTAATAAACGAGCCCAAAAGTGAGGCTTAGGCTAAGCTTATTTAACTAAACGAACGATCCAAACCGAGCTTTTAACAAGCATAGCTGAATAGCGAATGGCTCAGCTCATTTACAGCCCTAGTCTCAATAGACAATAGGGTACATTGGCTCGAGAGAGTATTAAACTAAATACTTTGGTTGACATTCACGAATATTTGTTTTGGTTTGGAATTTGGGGTTAATATTCGATCATATTTGGGTTAAGGGAATTGACTGGAACTTTATCCTTATCTCTAACTGGATTTCACTTGTTCTTATATTATAGGTAGGTTTTGTTTGCATATTTTTTCTATCTATAGTTAGCCATCATATTCTCCTCATTGTTAGTCTAGACATAGGAGATATTTTCACCATCATTTTGCACACTTTTATAGTCCCTGTGGAATCGACATTGCATGCTACTTCAATACTGTACACTTGGAGTTAGAAGACATCAAGTTTAATCCATAAATCATGTAATAGCATGAAGTGCACAACCGAGATAAGTAAGGAATCCAACCCTAAACCAAACTCAATCCTAATCCAATTATTATTCTCTATTAAAATGATAAATCAATAATCTTGAGTTAGCTTTGAGATAAATACAATTTTATAATCCAAGGTTATGATCACCAAGGATGAAACAACAATCAATCTCTAACTACCAAGATAGCTAATTGGCAAAGTCACACGACTTAAAGCTCTGTTTACACAAATCTAGGCACACAAGTCCTTAAGTACCCATGCCCCTATAGGGTTGTCAATCCTTAAGAGTAGAAGTGGGTCATCTAACTCAAAGGTTTACTATATACTTAGGAACCATTTTGAGGCACAATTTTTTTCTCCAACTCTAGCTGTCTTTCACATTAAAGAATTAATATCTTATTCAAATCATTATGTTATTAAACATAAGATATGAATATTCCCATTCAACAACTAATCAAATCATCAAAATAACTTAAACACTTAGGGCCACAACCAACTAGCCATGAAAGGCTTAAGATTAAGCAACAAGCTATAATCACAACATATCACAAAAGTTCACGTACTCCAAATTATAATTTTCAGCCAAAAGACCATATAAGGGTCACCATATGCTAATAATAAATATAATAAATCATATTCCCTCAAAATAGGACCGCAAAAATTTTTAGAAAAATCTATTCATCATGAATACTATTCACAACATGGCATGTCCAATTATATCAAGAGTTACTGGGAAATGATAGAACTTTCTTATTATCAGAAATTACTATAAATGGTTGATTACTATTTACATTAATTAACTATTCCTTCTCGGTTACTATTTTGAAAGTTAAAGTCAATGATCACTGATAACCCTAATATCAATTAAATTAGGGAATTTAACTATTAACACTATTGTTGATATTACTTACTACTCCTTACTATTTATTACATTTCACCTATTTATGCTATTATTTATAAATTAGTTACGAAATACAAAATAGTTACAAAAAATCATGAAAATTAGATTTAAACATTCTTAACATTATTATAACATATTAGAACTTAAAAATCAACAAAAAAGGACTTATAAAATGTGAATTAACCATTATACCTTTAAATGGCCTAAATCATGAATTTGTCATAAAACCTAACATATTTGGAATTAAACCACCAAACTTTACATTATCAGCACATTAACCCTATTAAACACAGTAGAACTCCAAAAACTAGAAAAATGTGTATAACATGTAAATTGACCATTTTACCCCTAAACATGTTGAACCTTAAACCTAAATAAACATAACATTAACATGCTCAAATCTAAACATGTTATGCATCAAAATTGGCATAAATAAACTCATAAACATGCTGTAAAAATTTTCAAGAATTAGCACAACAATAACCACACCAACAAACCAAAAATCCAAGAGAAGGTGTAATATTCCGTATTTTTTTAATTCAATCTTATCAAACTTAATTATTTTAATAGTGTAATTTGATAAAAAAAATCTCTAATTATTTCCATTTTAATTCATTATATGGATTTAACAATGATTCCAACTTCATATTATAATTTAATTAATCATTGTCTTTACAGATTATTTTAGATAAATTCGTTAACGACCATGAGTTTATTATATTCATATGATTTTGATTTCTGTTTAAAAATATGTATTTTCATTCATTCTCATATTTTAGATTTAATTTTTATTATAACTTCGTCGTACGATTATGACTTTATTTTGGAGTTATATTTGGTTAAAAAAATAAATTATTTAAATTATAAAATTTCCTTTAAAATAGTAATTTTTTTATGATTTTATCCATATAAAATATTTATGACTTTGAATGTATTCATTTTTTGAGATCGTTAAGATCTTTAGAAAGTTTTTAATCAAAATATTTTTGTAACTTGTTTATGATTTTCTTTCCAAATTTAATTTTCTTTCATTTTACCCTTTTTGGTTTGCGGATGACGTTTTTTGGAAATTATTTGAACTAATCCCGGTCTTTTAAAATTTGAAATAAATATTTTCTTTTATGGTTTTAAGTATTTTTTTGAGGTCTTATTATTTATTTTTGTAAATAATATAGCTTTTGTGTTCGTTAGTATTTTCTTCCAAAAATTTTTAAATAGCTCTTATATTAATTTTATACTTTCAGATCTTTACTAAATAATTTTTATTAAATGAGTTTTAGATAAAATTATCTATTAATATTTGTAACAGAAACCTATAACCTATCGGTCCCCCCCATTTTTCCTTTTATTATGTCTCCCTCTTTTCTTTTCTCTATCTTTCTTTCCTATTCTCCCTTGCACGCTAACCCTAGCCCTTGACCTTCCTTCACCCTACCCCTATTCTCTGCTTCGTTTGCCACACCTCATTATGTTTGGCCTCCACCAATGATGCCAACAACAATAGCTATAGCAGCAGGCAACAATGGCAACAAGCAATGAGGGCATAGCTAGCAGCACATAGCAGCACAAAATCAGTGCAGCAGTGATGTCCGGCCACCACTGGTGTCAACCAAATACCGACAAGAACTCTTCAACCTCTGACGGAGCTTCTTCGATCTTCACCCACACCTATTAGCAACTTTTCATTAGGTACAAATTTTCAAAAGCCCTAACTTCTAAATTAAGTAAATTTTGTATAGATTGGGTTTAATTAAGTTAAATTAGTTGTTTAATTATGTATATAAATGTTGTATGATTGATTAATAGTGGTTATTTATAGTATATGTGGTTGATTTATAAAAATTGGAATTTTGACCCAATTTGTATGGATTTTTTAGATTCGTCCAACTAAGATATTTTTGATAAATTGATTATACAATATGCTATAAAATGTACCTAATTTCATATATTAGAATTTTCAATTTAAGAAATTTATATGGAATTAATCAGAATTGGATTTCTAGGTTAGAATCTGTGTGTAACAAAATTGAACTGTATAATCGAGTTATTTCATTCAATGGATTTTACAATATGCTTTAAAATATATTTAATTTTATATTAGAAGCGTCAATTTGGGAAGATTTTTTTGAATCGATCAGAATTAAATTTTTAGGTCAAAACTCTCGTGGATATAAATTCAATTTTGTAATCAAGTTATTTTATTCAATTGATTATATAATTTATATTAGATTACATGTAATTGCAATTTTGAACCATCAATTTAAGTATTTTAACGAGAATTGACCGCATTCATATCCCGGACTCAAAAAACTAATTGTTCTAAATTGGATATTTCTTTTATTGTTTTGATCAATTGATTATATAATATGTTATAAAATATGTATAATTACATTTTTAAACATTCAATTTAAATAAATTAATAAAATTTAATTGAATTGTATTTTTTGGGCTTAAAACCCTAGACTTCAAATGAAATTATGAAATTAGAATTTTATATAGTTGTTTTTTTTAAATGAATTTATAGAAATAGTTCAAATGACCCTAGTTGTATTCTAACACCTTCAATTGGGATTCATTGATTGAAATTGTCAGAGTTTCTGTGTTGGGCTTTAAAACCCTAATTTTAGGATTCGGTTATCTTAAATTATCTACTCATAAGAATTTTTTTGTTGAAATCGATTGTCTAGAGTTATCTAAAATTAGTTTAATTGTTTTTTTAAGCTATGAATTTGAGGTAATAAAATTTAATTAATTGGTTTGCAGTTCGGGCTTAGAAACCCTAATTTTCAGAGATAGTTTTTAAAAATGATTTGCTTATGTTTCTTTCACCTAGTAAATTACTAGCTTTGATTTAAAATCATTTGATTTGTATTTTTTATGTTTTCGAATTGGATTAGTTATGTGAAAATGGATGGTTTATCTCTTTCATCGTAAAACCTAATTAGCAAATTATTTTAATATAATTAACTTATACTGTATTATCCTTTTCTCCGGGTTTCCAAATTAATTTGAAATTTCCTAAGTGATATGTGTTGAAACTAATTTGGTTAATATTTAACTTTAAATCTTAATAGAGATGTGCTCGTGGGTCTTAGGTTTTGAACATGTTTTCCAAGAAAGACTATCTGTGTCTCTCTTTCTTAATTAAATTATAGCACTTGAATTTCTAATCCATAAGGTAGCGTCTAACCTAGTCTTATAATTTCTATGAGCAATCTAGAAAACCATTACAATGGATTGTCAAGCTCTCGATATCTCTCTCTCTTTCTCAATTTGCTTGGCTAGCTTTGAAATGCCCCAAAATTATTTATTTTAGGAAATATAATTAAATGAGGTTTTATAAAGAAATTAATTAAATTATTTATTTTATTTGGAATAGAGAAGATTTAATTAGGGCAAATTAATAATATTTTGTAAATATTTTTATTAAGAAAAAATTGGGCTTTTTGCTAATTAAAAAGGAATTTAAGAGAAATATTTTAAGCCCTAAATTGGTCTAAAAAGAAATTTAATATTATTTTTATTAAATATTTTATCCTAATTATCCAAAATATTCTAATTAATTTATTTACCCCAAACCACCACAATTTCCTTTTTCCTTTTTCCTTTTTTCCTTTTTTTCTTTCCTTCTTTTTCTTTCTATTCTTCCTTTTTATTTTCTTTTTCTTCTCTCCCCCGATTTGGGCCTAGCGCGGCCCAATTTCCTCCCTTCTTTTTCTCCTCCTGCCGCGGCCCACGCCCGTTTGCTTATTTTTTTTCTTTCCTCGGCAGCCAACGCGTCGAGTTTCGCCTCTTTCTTCCCCAAAGCGCGGCGTTGGTGATATTCCTCCTTTTTTTTCTTTTTCTTTTTTTTTCAATTATTAATCCAACCTTGCAACTTGGCAATCACTCATTCAACTTATGCCAGTGACCGGAAAACTAAAGATTAAAGGACTTCTTTTATCTTAGGTCGGTTGTAGAGCGCTTAGAAAATTTCAAGAGGGGTAGGAAGGAAGAGGTTGGTAATGGTTCAATAAAGATTTGAGTTAAGTTCAACAAATAATTGGTATAGGTTTAGTAAATATTTGGTTTAGGTTTAGTAAATAATTGATATTTCAAAAAATTTAATATATTGAATGCCACTATATACATTTTCCTTGTTCATTAAAACTTACATACATTTTCATAAAGCTTTTTATATGTGAGATATAATTTCATAAAAAATATTCTATGTCCATTAAAACTAATATACGTGTTTATAAGCATTTTATATACATATTCACCAAAACTAATATATGTTCATACATTAAAGCTTTAAATCAAAGTTGATAAACATATATCATATAGGGTGTTGAACATGAAACAAACAAGTGTTGAGCATATATTAAAAATTGATAAACATACACCATACACCAAATAGGTGTTAAACATGTAGGAAATATGTATTGAACATATATCAAATAGGATATTGAACACAATCTGAACATATATTAAAAATTAATAAACATGAATTATAAATGTATTATAAGTATGCGTCGAACATATACTAAATACATGTTGAACCCATAGGAAATATATGTTGAATATATATCAAATATGTGTTGAATATGAAACAAGTGTGCGCTGAACATATGTTAAAAGTGGTTGATCATATAAATAATAATAACTATATAATTACAAATAAGAATTATAAAGTTACAAAAATTATCTCGTATTTATGATACTTATTAAACATATAATAATAAGATATAAAATTTATAAAAATAACTCCATATCAGGAAATAAAAATTATAAAATTACAAAATGACCATATGTCTATAAATAATAATAATAATAATAATAAATTATAAAAATGACCTCTTGTTTATAAATAAAAATTATAAGTTATAACAGTAACCTTGTGCACTCAAATAAAATTTATAAAATGACGAGAAATGGCGTGCTCTAATAAAATTTATAAATTAATTAAAAATAAAAAATTATATATCTAAATTAAATTATTAAAAATAATAATAATCTAAATACACCTCGAAAGGTATTTTTAGGTCCCGGACATAAGAATTGGGCAGCAATCATTTGTTCCGTGTACCCTAGAGCTAAAACCGTTTTTGTTTGCAGGGATTTACCCAAAATGTTCATATAAATAAATAGAAAAGGGTGTGCTGGTGGTGACCCAATCACGCTACCTAGACTACCTAGGTATTTTAAAAGGAGGCGTGCATGTTTGGTAAGATTAAAAAAATAAATTATAAATTCAATAAATAGCTTTTTATTTAAAATATTGTAAATAACTTTTTTTTATAAATTTATAATCTAATTTTAATAAACTAGTTAACATATCTTATACTTTTTACTTTTAACTACCCTTTAAACTTTCATGTACTTTTCCCACTAATTTTATAGTAACTTTGGTAAAGGTTTTGTTCGGTATATTTGTTTATTTTAATAAACTTAGAAAGAGTATTATTTTTAGGTCTATTTATTAAACGTAATATTAATGGTTCAGTTTGTTTAGTTTGTTTGTGAATCCTTGTACGAGACTTATTTATATATATATATATAAATAAAAAGTTATACATCAATAGTTTTTATGCATTCATATACAAGAAGTAGTCTTAATTATGTATTTATATATAAACTAGTCAACAATAATCGAATTAAAAATATTAAACTTCCTATTATAATCTTAGATCTAATAATAAAAAATTGTAAATAATATTTAAATTAATAATCAAATTTATAATAAAAACAAATCAAAATAAGTTAATATACTTAAATTTCTAGAGCCACCTTGATCGGACATGACTCGTATAATAACTTCCAAGTCCGAACGAGTCGAACTTGAAAATAAATATTTAAACTCATTTGGTAAATGAATCAGCTCAGTACGGCTCATGAAGTAGGAATTATCGGTCTGGGTTTGGTTGATCTAGACATTCCTCATCAGTGCAAAAGGAGAACAGGGGAAAAGTTAACAAAACATAAACCAGGTGGCAATCATACCACAATGTACAACTAGTAGCTTGCTTTTTCCTCTTCTTCTATTTTTTCCCCTTTCTGATAATTAATGCGAGACTCATAACTGACATAATTCTTTCTTACGCAAGCATCATCTGTACAAGTCCAAATGGTATCCATAAAAATAAATAGACCACTCATTACACTAATGAATCAACGGCTAATGAATCAAGCGTAAACTTGAAAAAACAACTACAAAGATCCAGGGACCCTGTAGCCCAGAGAACACGATGAGCAGCTCGCGGCCAACATTAAGAGATCTCATGGGCTCGATTCTCCTAAGGACTTTCACAAAGGAACCAAACGTTCTTCGTCTATGAATCTGGACCGCATCCTGTATTCAGGACCCATTGTGGGCTACAAAAGTTGTATACGACATCATTGAGTTAGCAACATCAAAAGACGAGAGTTTACCCAGCAAAATTGCAGAAGCGGAGAAATGGCTGTTGAAAAACTCAATTGATCATCCCAGGGAAGAGCTCCTTTAATTTACTGAGGGCGTCCATAAGCTGAGGCATTACAAGAATTCATTATTATGAATTTAAAGGAAATAGTCCGAGACATTATATGATAAGTATGATTATTCTTAACGAAAGGGGGTGATGAATAACAAATTAAATGAAATAACCAAATTTCTTTAGTGGAAGGAAACTAAAAGCAACAGCGCACCCATGGCAAAGTAAAATATGGCATTATTCAAGCAGGTTCCTTGTCACATCCACATAAAAAAAGCCTAGTGGGCTATCGACAAGAAAAATGCACACTTTGAGAAACTAGGTTATGAAAAACATGACCAGCCCCACACATCAAAAATACAATCCGTGGGCTCTTAACTCTTCGCCATTTTGGTGCTTCATAATGTTCATAGGGTTTTGACAACACCACAAAGAGCCAAGATTGATGTCCTAAGAGCTCAACTAATGCAGAAATAAGCATAAGAAATGGAACATACATCCATGATGGTTGCTTGAACTCTGGGATTTTGAAATGTCACGGCAACATCATGATTCAACATGATCTTTGAGATAACCTCTTCAGGTGGCATACTAATTTGATCTATATAAGTAACATCAAATTAATAGATAGGACAAAAGCAAATAAGAGAAAGATAGAAACCCCCAAAATTATGCAACTTTACAACTACCCTCAACAAATGTATAAATCATATGCAATATAACAAATGTTAATAAACTCACGATATTGTTAAGATATTAGGGTTGCTAAGATTAGAGTGTTTGCCATGAGGTTGTCCCAAGCAGGTTCACTTGCTAGATTGCTTTTGGAGGACAAAAAACATAACTGAGGAAAGACATGTCAAACTTTGTGTGAGTTTCCATGGATATTTAATTGATGAAAAAATGTAAAAGAGAGAAATGGAGAGAAGAGTGTTGAATATAATAATGGTTGATGTTATTATTATGAATACATAATTATAACATCTTATATTGCCTATTACATGAGTGGAAAAGAGAAAATATCTCTAACTACTTGTATTACAATTAACAAGCATTGTAACTATCTAATCTCCATATGATTGATAATGTATACTACAACACCCCCTCCTCAAGATGGAGGGTGTGAAAGAGAGAATACACCTAGCTTGGGAAGTATCTTGCCATAAAGATGTCTGGGAAGTGACTTAGTAAATATGTTAGCTAGTTGATGAGGTGTAGAAATGTGGGAGACTATGATGAGGCCCTCGTGTAACTTTTTACATACGAAATGGCAACCCAAGTTAATATATTTGGTACCTTCATTAAATACTAGTTTTTTGGCAATGTTCATGCTTGCTTGATTATCAAATTACAATGGGGAAGCAGTACGGTTTAATTCATTAAGAATTTATAACGAAAATTTGTGTTAAGTCAAAATTTTACCTTAAGGGAACATCAAGGTCCAAGAAGTAAGGTAGAGACTCGAGATCCTTGATCTTAAATTGGCCATCTAAATGAATCTTCACAACTGACATTTCTCATTCATTGCTCTTTGTAATTAAGATTTCATTGGCATATACAACAATAAAAACCATCATAGAATCATTGCATTTAAAGAACAAAGAATGATTATTTTTTGACATAATGTACCCTGAAGCCCGTAGTGAGGAAGTAAGAATAAATTACCACTATCTTGAGGCCTATTTGAGGCCATAAAAGGATTTCTTCAAGTGGAAAACATAAGAAGGATCAAGAAGTGATAAACCAATGGGAGGACACAAGTAAATTTATTTATCAAGGTCCCCATGGAGAATATCATTATTGACATCTAACTGATGCATCTACCATTTGTTTTTAACATCAGTAGCTATTAATGTACCGATAGTTCTCATATTGGCAACAAGGGAGTAGGTTTAATTATAGTCTATCCCAAACTTTTAAGTAAATCCCTAGACAACTAATTTATCTTTAAAACTTGTAATTCTCCCATTAGCTTTTGTTTGATCTTATTAACCCTTTTACAAGTAATGGATTTGTTTCTTATAGGAAAAGAAACTAGATCCCACATATAATACCCCACTTTTTAGGCTATATAATGTACTAATCTATGCGCTTAATGGTGATCTGAGTGTGTTTGATCTTGTTTTAGAGGTGTGTTTAAGATTGGTATGGTTTTTTATTGGTTTGGATGTTGGAAGATAATTGGTTTTATTAGAAAACCAGTCAACCGGTTAAAGGTATCGATCGAATGGTTTGTTTCTTAAATTTGAGTTTTGAAACTCGACGAACCGATTAATTGGTTTGGTGTACCAATTGACTGGTTTAACTGATCTAGTTGTTCTTCCGACTCGATTTTCACTGTGAATATTTTTTCCAAAACTTTTTAAGCATCATGATTATCTTTTTAGATGTTTTTTATGAGTTTTATGAAGCTTTTGATCATGGCTAACCCATTTTATCGATTTTCAACAGATTCACGAAGAAGTAATTTATGATAAGTCACTTTCATGACTTCATCCCATTTATCTTCTTCTTCCTTATTTTCTCTCTCTTCTATGAGATTTTTGAGCCAATTATTTACTCCCACAACCTCTGTATATTGATGAGATTTGATTCCCTTCCCTTTTTGTCATTATTATTCGAAAGTTCTAATGTGCATTGCTCAAAACACTACAGTTTCACCATTTGAGATCAAAGGTAGAAATGCCAGCTTTGAACCTTCAAAAACCTACATTTGAAGCTTGGATTTGGGATAAGGTTTGTTATATCGATTTATACAATCCCTTAACCTTCTTTCTTCAGCAAAAACCCCCAATATTTCAAACCCAGAGGCTTCATTTTCTCCCTTCTTCCCTAACCTCCTAATTGCCTTATTTTTCTTCACACTTACTTTAACACATTTCTTCTCTTTAACTTTTATTCATGATATTCCTATCCTCTTCTAATCATTTATCTAGCTTCTTCTTGGTTGATATTAAGCAAGACGAGGTTAGATTTGGGAAAAGAGTGAGGGTTTATCTTTCATCTCTAATGTTTTTTTTTATTTTCTCCTTGGGAAGATGGGTTTTCTTTAATTTCCTCTCCTTGGTCTTTGGTTTTACTATATTTTCTTTGCATAATTTCAAAGGTTTGGCTAAGCTTTAATCTATAGTTCTTGAAAGGTGTTCCATACTAGGAAAGGGGTTTGGATTTTAAAAGACTTTTACTCTCTTTGGTGTGTTGCTCAGATCTTTTCAGGTAAACCAATGTATTCCCTATTTTGTAAAAAATGGTATAGGTAAGTATAATGCATGTTCTATAAGTATAGGATCACCTGAATATTAAAGCTGAAAATGTGTCTAAGCCTATTTATTATGAAATGAATGAAAGAAGTAGTAGAAAGCTTAGCTTAAATGTAAGTGGCATGCGTAAGACTCATAAGTATGATTTTGAATTCATAATTACCCCAAATATTTCGAGTGTCTTAAGTGGCAATAGTATATGTGATATGATGGATAGATTTTTCCATGATGGTCTAGCAAGAAGAGAATATGATGCATGTTTTCTGGTTCTTATTAAATCTATAAAGTGTAAGTATGATTTTATTGAGATCCCCAACATGATTTTGGTATTTCACATGTCAATTCATGAATATTGATTATTAAGAACCTTGAATGACTAGAGATTTATTCGAATTCATTGAACAAATATTAAGAAATTTAATTGTATGTAAGTGTATTTTATTAGGGTTATTTTTGCCCCAATCGATCGACTAGTCTCTAAGACTAATCGATTGGACCCAAGGACCAATCAAATGATCTTGTAGAGTCATCAACTGGTTGGCCTATGACTTTAGTGGTTTTGGCGTCAAGTTTAACCCATCTGCTAGTTAGACTAAACCTATCGATCGGTCTTTAGAACAATATATTGGTTAGATCAACTGATCAACTGGATGGTATGTAACCCTAGTTGTCTTAGCCTCTAGATGAATACATCGACCAGTTTAACCATACCAATTGACTGGTTCTCAGAATAGTCAACCAGTGAGGTTAACTGATCGACCGGTTCACCTCCTCTATGAAGGTTGATGGCGCACTGACCAATCGATTGGTCAATGAGACCCATCAAATGGTTTTGGAAACCCATCTACTAGTCTTGGCCGGTTCTTCTTTCTTACCTATTTCTTTCAAAATATGATGTTTTAAATTTCTCATGCTTGAATAATGACCTAAGATGCTAGTAGCTATAAATTTACCTAGATTAATGGAGTTTAAATGATGGATTAAAGTTTAGTAAATAGAAATTTTATCCTAGTTAACCAATGTTGACCTTAATTTAGCATTTGGGCCTTTCTATTAACCATAACATGATTATATGATTAGATAACTAAAAATGGATTATTCCTATGGTTAGTATTTATGTAATGAATGAAAATGATGGATAATATAACTCTAATGACTTATATCATGGCCTTAAAATGTAAAACCTTATGAGTTAAATAACTTAGCAAGAATATAAGAAAATAACATGGACATATATGGTGGCCTTAAGTTGACCTTATCTTTAAACAATAACTTCCACTTGGCTAATGAGATAAATAGATAAATAACCATGAGTTAGGATTGGACTCTTGATGACCTTCAATTGGACCTTTATCTTTGGCCTAAGGGATTAAATTGGAACATCCTTTAATGAATGGTAAGACTATATTTAAGAAATGAACTATAGCTTTGATCTTAGCCCTAGGCCTTGACCTAAATTTGAAAGGTCAAAAAAAGATAAATCAATGGAAATCAAATAATGGCTTGGACATTATATAATTCTACCTTTTGGCATAATTGATCATGTAATGGGATGATCA
Source organism: Tamarix chinensis (assembly GCA_030549775.1). Classification (NCBI taxonomy): domain Eukaryota; kingdom Viridiplantae; phylum Streptophyta; class Magnoliopsida; order Caryophyllales; family Tamaricaceae; genus Tamarix; species Tamarix chinensis. Next base: position 89,331,563 of record CM060179.1, read on the forward strand.
CTTAAGGATACCTTAAATGGAAACACTGGATGATGTGAGAACCTTATATGGGTGCATTGAATTAAAATGTCTTTTTTTTGTTTGATATTTTTGTGGACCTTTACGTGATATGAAACTCTGATATAATAAGATATTAATCACTTATAATGGAACAAGAACCATTATAGATCCGGATTATTCAATCCTCGATTAGCTACTAAGGGTTAGTTTATCTTTAGGTGTTTTACTTTAGGGTGCTTTAGGGTAGGATCCTAGTTGATCCTGGGATCCTCATTTATTTTGGTACCTTTCCTACTCTAGGAAATGATGATGTAATAGGAGGTATTAATACTAAAGGCTCTGATCACCACAAGATGGTTATTTTGGCATGAGTCATGACTTATATCCACTAGGTTACTTTGGCATGATCTAGGACTTATGTCCACCAAGTTACGTCGGCATAATAAATGACTTTATGTCCATTTATTTTGTTTAAATTCCATGGTATTGAGAGTCCATGGGGAATAATCCCACCTATTACTTAATAGCTTAGGGTAAAAGAATTATATGATCACCTATTGTTCAATAACTTGTGGTAAAAGAATTATATGCTCACTTATTGCTCAATAATTTTGTAAAGAAATTCTATATTCAACTAAAGCAAAATAATAACCAGAATGAGATCTAAAGAGATATTAAGTGGCCTTATCTAGTTTTATGCTTGATCATGATGTGGTTATTTTACTAACGTGATACTTGTTTTGTCCTATAAGTATTTTATTATTACACTTATCATAATAGAAATATCTATAATAATAACCATAATAATTATAATTTATATAATTATAATTATAATTTTTACATTAATATAATATAATTATTATAGTTTCAAACTAAAATAATTAAAATATTAATATACTTATTATATTTTTTACTATTTTCCATACTGGTGCACCTTGCAAGGTGTCCCCAAGTGCATAATATCTAAATTGTGATTTATATAAACAACTATTGATGAAAAAAAGTGGCAAAATGTTAGCTATAAAAAAATGGAGGGAGTAATTATTATGGTATTGTTAAGCAATAGTATTTATTTTGTCACTTTACATAACTATAGGGGTGCTTTAGGCCTGAAGATTAAGTTCTTTGGATTGTGTTTTAGATCATATTAATTGACCCGTTTGATTTAGGTATGTAGAATGATAAATATTGATGAACAAAGAAAGTTGTAAAACGTTAGTTATAAGAAAATAGAGGGAGGTATTATTATTCTATTATTAAATATATGTATTGCTCCCTTTGCTTTGAAAAGAAAGTTCTTATGCATTTTCAGAATAAATTTTTACAAATAATATCTCATAATATTTATTAATAAACAAATATATAAAAAATTCATTATAAAGAATTCAATATAAATATAATAATAATGTTTTTATATCATAATATATTGTATTTTGAAATAAATTGATGGTCAAAGTTTTTCTTCAAAATATGCAATAACTTCCTCTTTGGAACAGATGGAGTATGTAAAATTATGAGAAAAGTAAAGATTTATCGAACAATTTGCTTGTAGAGTAGAAAATATTAACAAAAAAATAAATTAGTAAAATATAAGTTATAAAAAATGGAGGGAGGAATTACTATGCTATCATTAAATTAAAAATAAGTAATATTAATTTTTCCACTTCACCCATTGGGGTGCTTCACATGAGAATATTATGTTCATGTTAAATACTATTTTGGTCCCTCTAGTTTGCAACTTATCTATCTCGGTCCATATAAAAATAAAATGGTCAGTTTAGTTTATTTGGTTTGCAACTTTATCTATTTTAGTCCCTATAAAAATATTTTTTTTATCCTTAAAGAATCAATTTATATTCAAATTAGTCTTTGAACCTTACTATTACAAGTTAATCTTCATACTCTTTCTCTCTCTCTCTCTCTCTCTCTCTCTCTCTCTCTCTCTCTCTCTCTCTCTCACTCTCAATAAACAAATTACATCCTAATCACCTAATTAATAAGTAACATAATTGTCAATCTATTACGAATTTTAAATCTAGTTACATTCTAGTAAGCAAATTGCATCCTAGTCAAGCCATTTTCTTGTACGATAACTCAATAAAAATATAATAATTATGTTTTTATATCATAATATATTATATTTTAAGATAAATTGATGGTCAAAATTTATCCTCAAAATTCCTTTTTGGAATAGACGAAGTATGTAAAATTACTAGAAATGCAGAGATGTATTAACCCATTTGATTATAGAGCATAAACTATTAACAAACAAAAAGAAATTGGTAAAATAGAATTTATAAAAAGTGGAGGGAGGAATTATTATGCTATCATTAAATTAAAAATAAGTAATATTAATTTTGGTACTTTACTTACGGGGGTGTTTCATATGAGAAAATTATGTTCATATTAAATACTAGAGTTAAACACTATTTTGGTCCCTGTAGTTTGCAACTTTATCTATTTAGTTTGTTTAAAAATAAAATGGTCATTTTAGTTTATGTGGTTTGCAATTTTATCTATTTTAGTCCCTATAATTTTTTTTTTAAAATAGTCCTTATAGAATCACTTTATACTCAAATTAATCCTTAAGCCCCGTACTCACCTACTATTGCAAGTTAATCTTTTTACTCTCTCTCTCTCTCTCTCTCTCGGAATTTTATGAAAGAGTTGTGTTAGGTTAGGGTTCAAAATAGAATTGCAAAACATAAGTCCAAACGAACCAGTTGATTAGTGGATCAAAACTAGTCAACTATTGAACTAGTCGAGCGATTTTGTAAGACCGGTTAACTAGTCTCACCAAAGACCCAAAAATAAAGCAAGCAATAACCAGTTAACTACTATAGATGAACCAATCAATCGAAGACTTTACAAGATCCAAACCTACACTGGGACTAAGATAACCTACACAACCTACAATCAAACACACAAAATGGTAGGATAAATTCTTTATCATGGGAATATAATCCAAAAAATTACGGTTCTAAAATTTGGGGTATTACATTTTAATTAGAATATTAAAACAGTATAATCATAGTAAGATCAACACACTTTTACAATTTTAAAAATTGCTTATAATTTGTCTCTAACTCAAAATTTATTTTCCTCTTATTTCTATTATATTTTTCCCTAACTCTAAACCAACTATGTGAATGAAGCACAAATGGAATATTACTATAAAAATAAAATTGATTGTTGAATATATATATATATATATATATATATATATATATATATATATATAGAGTCCAAATATTGTATGATGAGTGAAACAAACATATTAATTTTGTAAAGTTATTTATTTATTTATTTTTATTTTTTTCATATTGTTAGTTTATTTTGTACATAGCACATATATCAAATTTTTCTATATATAATTTGATAATATGTTTTTTTACTTGTTAAAGCTCAATTAATGGCTAAAAGATATTTTTTTTAATGTTCAACTGTAGGGTTTTGTGTTATTAAAGCTTATTATTGTCATAATATTATAGTATATATATAAAAAATTATGATACATATCTATAACTCGAATCTAACGATTCCTATAATTTTGGACTCTCAATTCTAGTAATCTTACTTATTATGCAACTAGTTGACCGTATACATATTGTTCCAGCATTGACCTATAACTGCAAATAAAAAATCCTTAGTCTGGGAGGTCAAAGACATAAATTGGTCTTTTGTAGCAATGTTGTCGTGACCAAGTTGTGATGAGTCTCTTGATCAAAAGTTGAACTCCTTTTCCGAAACTAAATTTATGTGGAAAGCCGTTAAAGAATCCGTGCTTAATCGCTTCTACTCTTTCAACCGACATAATACGATTTCATCGGCAATAGCTATTGTTCTTAAAACAAATCATGTTTCATATACTTCATCCAAATGGCAATTAGTTTCGACTCGTACTCGAATTATTTATAACAGGTCCATTTAGATTTGCCGGTTCTCAATACTCTGGCTAGTTTTCATCCTTCTTGTAATCTTTTTTGGACTTCTAATTTATTTTTGTACTTTTATTTCTATCCATTTACCTCGTACATATTACTATATTAGCAATCTGCAAAGCATTTTTAATTATAAATAAACCAAATTTTATTTTCAAAGTCTCAAGAGATCAAGATGTAGTATTAACTTACACAAATATAAACTATATCAATACTTTAATAAAAAAAAATTAACAAAATTAGTTGGACCAGTTTAATATTTATTTAGAACATCTACAATGGTGTAAAAAAAAATTTCCGATCTCAAAATTTAGGGTTGTAGTTATATTTATTTTATTAATTTCTCTACTTATATTTATTTTATTAATATTATTATATTTATATTTTTACTGTAATATTTTTATTAACTATATTGTATTTATATTTTCATTGTAATATTTTTATTAATTATTATTACTGTAGTAAAAAATCTATAATAAGTTATTTTAAAAATAATTGAAATCAAATATTAATTTTATATATTTTCATAAATTCTTAATTATTATGTATAAATTGATATAATATAAAATATATATAATTAATGAAAATAATTAGATATCGTAAATTTAAAATTGATGAATATAGAGTATTAAATTATATTTTAAAAAATTAATAAAAATAAAATAAAAAAAATAATTAGAACTTTAAATTTAGGGTTGTAATTGGAAATATTCTTGGTCCCCCATTTATCTGCCAGATTTAAGCCTAAACTTAGGTCAGAGATAGGTGGTCTGATCTCGTTTGACAAATCCGACTCCTATCCATTATTACCCGACGACAACCATAGCCATGGAGGAGGCAGCGGCAAGCTGAAACCCAAAACCATTGTCAGCATGACAGTGACAGATTTCGGTGGGACTAGACCGCTTCGTAAAATTCTACTATATGGCTTTACGAACTGAGAAGAGAGAAACAGGTCGTGCTATCTACAGGTTTACTTTATGGCCGTGCTAGACTCGTCTCAAGCATACTTGCTTGAGTATGCTTCAAACGGTTGCACAGTGCGACTGCTCTGCGGTAGATATGACGCATATTAAACCTATTATTTCGAACATTATAATTCAGACTTGGGAAGCCGTTGGCAAATTATTCATTTGCGCTCTTTCATCTTCCAGCCGATATCCCAATTTGGGCAACGCATTACACCATAAACTGGTAAAATCTTGACGCATTCCACAGTACAATGCGCAATACATTGATATTGATATCATAAAATAGCTTTGTACTACAAATTGGGGAAAAAATATTCCACACCCAGTCTTGTTTAATCTGTTGATCTTGAATCTCCTCTCAAAACAGCCCGAAGTCACTCCTCCGGTGCTTCCTGGAAGCAATAGAACTTTAATGAGTTTTATGATATAATCAAAAGCAACAGATCCAAAAGATACAGAGTCAACAAAGGAAACCTTAGTATAAGTTAGGGACACCAGTGTTGTACAAATACGGGCCAAAAAAGCCAAAACAAAAAAGAAATTTTTTTAATATATAAAGTACATTCACGAGGGCTAAGAATGCCAAATCAGAGTTTACTTGCATCTACGAATATCATTTCACATTTGTTTTAGGCGCCTACTAATTTTCTATTAGTATTTATCTAAAGATTGATCACCAGCCATTTTTACCTGAAGTCATCAGAGAAAGTGAGCGTGTATTTCACTTTGGATAATTAGCAATAAATTTTCTGTGGGATAAATTAACAAAACTAACTCCAGTTGGACAAGGACTGAAAGGAATATCCAAAAAGATCAATTCAAAGGCATCAAAATATATCATTGATGGTGCATATTACAGCAATCAGCAGCATCTTACTACAAAATCCTAGAATATTGTCGGCTTATTGCTGCTTCCTCAGTTTCACTGGGTTGGAGACAGAGACGTGATGAAATGCAGAATCGGCAATTCCAAAGAAACTTGGGATGAATTGTTATGATTTGAAATTTAGGAAGACATAAATAATCAATATATATATATTCTAGCATTGAGCATTGTCCCACAAATTGTTTATCAGAGCCTTTTATATTTAAAAATAATTAGTATATGAACACCCCCCCATCCCTCCAAAAAAAAATACTATGCAGAAGCCAATGAGGACTTGCAAGGTCTGAACCAAAAGTAGAGACTGCATCAAAGAAAGGAGCAAAGGAGAGAGATGTTGGCCGGGGTCCTTGTCCCATTTCCATATGCGCTTGACAGATTGGTAACATTACTTCATTTCAATAGAAGGAATGACAGAAAGGCTCTTTGTACTGCAATTGCAAATATGGATAGATTTACCATCTTCCCTAGAGTTCACAAACAATGCCAGAGCCATGAGTGCCCTACGCTACTCCCATACTACCTTAAACATCAACACGTAAATGAGAAATACGGTAAGGAAAGAAACTGGCTTAGGTAGTTGTCCCACAAGCTCCAAGCACTTAGGAGTAGCCCAACAAGGACTGACATACACTAAATCATTCGATAGAGTCCAAAATACACATGTAATTCTTGAGTTCTATGGAAGCAACATGATCACACAGCTTTCAAAAATCCATCTTGAAGGCATCTAACAATCTTGAACTTTAGTTGCCTTGAAATATTGATGAAAAGCAGGGTAAGCTCCGCCCCCCCCAAAAAAAAACACCAAAAAGAAAGACCACCAAAGAAGGGATTTAAAAAAGGCCCACGCATTCATGAAAATGATTAAATATGAAATATCATCCCCATCTCATATCTATAATCATAAATAGCATCTGAATACATCAAAACACAAGGGAAGAAACTTGTAGTCCAAGAAGCATCAAGGGGACATTGAAAGATTTCACTGCCACAAGCATACATTCAACTCATTAGATATCCTCTTTCAGGCTCTGTTGTTGATTGCACATGAACAGATAGAAAAAGTATAAACCTAGGCACCAGCCCCTAAGCTATATTTTCATGTTCAGTTATAAAGGCTTAAAACATCACACAATAAAACTTATCAATGTCATTTATGGCCTTATTTAAAGACATCTCCAAATGACAAAACACAAACAAAGTTGCATAATGCATTTATATTACTCCCTCTGTATAAAAAAAAAAGTCATTCTATCAATTTGCATACTTTCTAAGGAACTGATAAAAATAAATTACACTTACACTCTTCATTAAAAAAACAAAGCATTTAATGCATAGATAATGGGGGAAAAAGTGAGGTAAAAATGAAAAGTAGACTTTAAATTTTCTAAAATGAATTTATTTTTACACAAAAATTTAGTGATACAATATATATCTATATTTTTTTTTAACACAGAGAGAGTATTACATTTCTCACTCAACTATGTTGTGGAAACATAAAGCTCTAGAATGAATTTTTAACATCTGCAAGATTAACATGCTGACAATTATATTTTATGCAACTTTTGGGGAAGAAAACAATACAAAAAAAGATGGCCACATTTTTAACCCTTTTCCCCCTCAAGCTAAAGAGAAACTTATTCTTGTATTTGGCCTCTATCTTAAACAATAATGAAATTTTAACTCTTCAAGCAACAACTACTATATCATTATGATAAAAATCCTTTCTCTGCAGCCTTCTTGAAGAAAAGAATACTCATGTGACACAGAGTGATATATGTATCTGAGTAGGTTTTAAAGAGTGCAACATTAGCAAAGCCTCATTGTTTACTTGATATATTTTTCTTGAAGCAAACTAAGCTCGTGGAACATTAGCACGGACTGTGAAAAATGCATCCAGCACCAAAGAGACTAAGACAACCACAAGATTAATTTTCTTCTGACAATAAAACTGTTCAGTACCATCTCAATTTTCCACCATCAGTCTGATGTGAAGACAATGATGCACTTCAACTCAATTTCACTACATCTATGTTAGGAGCTGTATTGCAATGAATACAAAAATCATAAAATAACACTACTATATAACATCCGATAAACTAGCATATTATGTAATGCAATGTTAGGCACCTAGGTCATGGGCTGGGACAAGCATTGGGTCTAGCAGGGTCAGGCCCACTTTCATTCCTAGTATGCTAGATTTAAATACATTAATAAGTAGCAAGGTTTGATTTTATTTAATTATATGCAAGCCTTAGTTAATTAACTGATTTCTCTATCAGGATTTAATAGGTTATAAGGCCTGTTAGAGCCTAGGACTGCTAGAAACCCTAGCTTGCTCCCCAAGTGTATATCACGTATAAATAAGAGGCTAGACCTCATTAATAAGAGAAGTTAGGAGAATTAGCAAAAGTTGATTCCCCAGCTCTTTGTTCTCCATCACCATACTCTCTCCCTGCTTTTTAGTTCCCACAAACCCTAATTCTGATCTCTCGCATGCCCAATTAAATCAATAACTTCCATTCAATTAAACCATACTCACTGGAATTCATCTAAATCCATGGAAATAACTGTTGCAGCTAGATTCAGAAAATAAGATCCTATCAGATTGATATCAGAACTTGAGGACACAACAGTAAAAAAAAACTCAATGAAAGTCTCAACAACCTCAAGAGTTGCTTGGAGAAATTGGATGAGGGTCTAATTAGTCTCAATAATACTACGGACAAATCGATCAAAAGAAGGGGTTTTATAGAAGAAATGTGTCAGTGGGCTGCCAGAAAATCCTCAGTAGCTAGCGCTACCGAACCAACCTGCCTCCTAGTCGCACGGTCGCACCACACCCAAGCCCTCGCCAACCTTCACCACATGTGTGCCACCTCCTCCAAGCCATAGAACCAATGTCACCACACTAAACAGAAAAAGGACACCCCATAGCTTTCATGGCCCCCACCACACCCCTATCAGTACTCACCAACCTATTGCTGACCTCCTACCACCTCAACCACTCCCTTATCCACCCTAATCAGAGCTGGGAAACTCTCTGCCAGTGGTCACCAGCCCTCAGCCACCCTCTACTGCCACTCCACCCCCAGTTACCTCAATTTTCCCAAACCCTAATCCTAAAACCTCATTTTCAATAAACCCTAACCCTAACTCACCCCAACCAACCTAAACACCTCGGCAGCGCCCCTAGAGGCCATGAGCCCTCACCAGTTCTCATCAATCTCCAATTGTCCTCCATGCCCACCCGCAAACCACCAGCTAGGCTATCATAGCTTTGGGCCACTCACAACTCCACGTACACACTACACCCCTAACTCTATTCCGTCACTACCATGGAACCCCTATTCCTTCACTATGCCTCATTTTGGCCCCAAGAATTGGTCTTGAGGATTTGAATAGAAAGTTATCACCAGTCACATCACAACACCTTGCCAATCCCTCCTACACCACCAATCACGACCATTTTCTATGCCAAGTCTTAGTTACAGCCCAAGGTATCTTGGCACTTCTCTACCACTTCCCTATCTTCCTCGTTGACTAGGGAAGCCTCCCTAGCCACCGAAATGCCTGCACTCATGCTCATTATACAAGAGTCCTAGCCAGGCACTTGTCGCACCCGAGAAACTTCCTACAAAACTTTCTACAAATTTAGCCGATCCTTGGGACCACCTCCTGCAAGCTACTCCATCCATCCAGGATTCAGTTATCTTGTGGCTGGAAGGAAGCTCCAAATCTAAATGAAGACCAACCCTATACAAGCATTAGTTTAAGTCATATGCGAGGGAACGCAAGATGATCGATCACAATATGCTCCCGGATCCATCATAGACTGGTCCACCAGCTTGGCTTCCTTAGCCTCTGGACTCCTTACTTACTAGGCTACCTAATCTATGGTCCCAACTTGACACGTCATGGCGCCTTGCGCAATACTATAGTGCTCCAATAATACTGCCAAACATCCATTAACACTCTTGGCTTGATTGGCTGCTCACCACATGAAGTAGGTTTACCTCAAAATCAAGCCATAATTTAATTTGTTGCTGCTTCCAATCGAACCCTTCCTTATTACAAGCTCGAGAGCAAGCTCATTTTCTAAGAAGGGAGTAATGGTAGACAATTGGGTTGGGAGTCAGGCCCATCGCCAGGTCAAACCCACTTTCATTCTTAGTATGCTAGATTTAAGTCCACTAATGCAGAGCAAGCTTCGATTTTATTTAAGTCTAAGCAGATCTTAGTTAATTAAGTTAATTAAGTGATTTATGTAACACGGTTTAATAGGTCTCATTTAATAAATGGCTTAATAAAGCCTAGGAGTGTTAGAAACTCTAGCTTGCTCCCCAAGTGTGTATCAGGTATAACTAAGGGCTAGACCTCATTAATAAGACAAGTTGAGAGAACTAGCAAATCCTGGCTCTCCTCTCTCCATCACTTCCCTGTCTGTGCTTTCTAGTTCCCATAAAACCTAATTCTGATCTCTCACATGCCCAATACTCTCTGGAATACATCTAAATCCATGAGAATTGCTGCTGCGACTAGATCCAGGAACCAGTACCAATGTAACAAACAGCATGCTACTGTTTGTACAGTAGCAATGTAGCATACAAAATGCAACTGTTTGCCTTTCAGATCAGAGTGCCCATCAGTTTCACTGATGAAGAAGAATTATTCTTCATACCAAATGCTAATGCAACAGCCTTACCTGAGAAGCAGGAAGATCAGGAGCACTGGCAGGAAGATCAGGAGCATTATGAGGAGTCAATTTGGCCCCAGATTTATCAAACAAATATGAGCAATCTGTGTACGCAGATCCAATACCCACTCCAGCACCAAAAGCCACTGATGCCCAGCGTGTAACAGGACTTCCTGCATGAAAATAATAGTCAGTCAAATGTTAGCAATGACTAATGAGAAAACACATACCCCATTTTCAGAACCAAAGACACATCATAAAGCAGAGGTCTCAAACAGAATGCAAAACCATTGAACTTAGGTATGTACTTTTTTAAACGGTGTTTCCATTCACAGCTGGAGATGGAGCTCGGAAGTGCAGAAAATGTTTAACAATGCTCCATAGAGTTAAAACTCACAAGCCTAGTACAAGCAAAGTAATCATCCAAAAGATAAAAGCAGCATTATAATAATGCAGGCCAATAATTACCCCGAAAAAAATTAAAGCAGCACATATCACACAAAAAAATAACCACCATCAAGAATAAAAAAGAAAATGGCCTTGGTTTGATGGACTTGAAATGGTGGAACATTGCCGCTTTGGGTCATCCTCCATGGAACCTGGCTTTGAAGAGGAATGTTTTATGGGTGAAATGGGTCCATACCTACTTCCTAAAGGAAAGGATTTTATGGGAATTTCTAGCTACAAGTCAACTACTGTATCCTGGTTTTTACATGAAGACTGCTGCAAATTAGACCTCACTTTGCACACATAATGGGTTCTAACAATAGAAAAATCTACCTCAAACAGGGGACTATAGTATAGCAAAGTCATATAATATGCTGAGACCTAAAGGGGGCGGAGTAGGATGGTGGAGGGTATTTTGCAATCCAATTTCCATTCCAAGACAGCAGGTCCAATTATGACTATATATTGGAGGCTGTTTACAAGGACCAAATGATTAATATGTAGATGTCCTTTGATCAATCGGGTATTGTGCGTAACGCTGAGTTGGAAAAGGTGAACCATTTTGATAGGCCTGGGATGCACACATCGAGCTACTGCACAGACTTCTGTGCTTAATTGGATGCAGAGGGAAGGAAGAGGTTCACGGATCAGATCTATGGTATTGAGGTATCTATTTGCTGCTGCTACTTATTGCGTTGGGAATGAACGCAATGCACGTACTTTAAAGGGTAAGCCACATACTCCATATCAGCTGCAGCGGTTGATATTTAATGGCTAGTCGTTTGCAAAGCTTAACCATTGAAAATCTTATGCCTAGCTAGTTAGTCATCTCAATACACTAGGTATCTCACTTTGATGCGTGTTTAGCTATGAAAATTCAATCAACGAAATGAATCAATAACATTTAAAAACAACGCTAGCAAAATTAACCCTAATTTAGAGAAAAAATAAAAATCTTAAATTAGTCAAACAGCCACAGAATAACTATCGAAATCTTCGCAAGAAAATGCAGGGATGAAAGGAGGAGTAAATGGAATTCAAACACTGACGGAATAGGAGAAGGCCGGAAAAAGCGCCGGCGAGAGATGAATATACAACACGACGGAGAGACAAATCAATGCACGCATCCCATTTCGCGTTCAAATCGTACTTTGATGGTGCCAAATCTTTTTTCTCAGCCATTATGATTTATAAGTTAACCGAATATCACTCTCGCGTCACTGAAATCTTCCCTACTCTTCTTCTTCGTCTTCGTCTTAGCTATCTACTTCGCCTTTTTCCTTCACCAATACCAGTGGGAGAATTTCCCTGATTATTCGTTGTCCAGTCTCGAAAATGTTCGATCTGGATTAGCTGTGGGCCGCACATTTGCGACTAATGGGCTAATTCCTTAAGGGCCTGTTATCCTTATAGATATATTATTTAATTTAATCTGATTTTATTTGAATAATTTTTTGATAAGTTATTAATATTTTACTATTATTATTATTATTATAAACATTTTTCTTATAAGTATTAACATTATGATTACCATTACTATCATTATTATAATATAATTATTATAATTAATTTTATACTTTTTTACTATTACTAAAATCCTTTATATCTTGAGTAGAAGAGACCCTAATACTAGGAATGAAAATCAAATAAAATTTATTTAATAAATATATAAATGGATATAGATATAGAGGTAGGAAAAAATATCCGTCATATTTCAATATAGATACAGATAAAGAATCTCTAAATTTACACCTGCCTCTATACCCATACTTGCGCCCACATTTTTTTACCCAATATAATATAAAATTACTTTTTACTCTTCGTTTAAATAATCTATAAATATATTTTTTAAATTAAAAGTAAAATTTTTAATTAAATTCTAATAATTTAAATATATAATTCTAACATTAGATTGTTAGAATTTAGCTAACTAATAGAAATTTATAATTGTTTATCCTAAAAATAATAAATTTTATACTAATTTTATTAGATTTTACCTGTTAGACATATTAACAGATAGAAATAAATAAATATAGATGATTAAAAAAATCTATCAAATTTAAATATGGATATAATTAAAAAAAATTATTGAGTTTAGATAGTGAATAGAAATTAAGTGGTGCATACTTTACCCGTTTATGGCCCGACCTAATACTCTGTATAACAAAGCCTTTGGGCCGCACTTTCATTAACAAGATCCATAAAAAGATATTGTTGTTGAATTGACGATGAGCTTCTTCTTTTTTCATTTTTCTTTTTTTTTTCTTTTAAAAGCGTAAAAGGCGATTCTCCTTCTATTAATCTCCATTGTATAGGGCTACGGCCATAATTTTGAGTGGGAAATCATTCGCCCACGTAATAGTCACTAATTACATCAAGCTCTGTTATTGCATGAGGTGTCGACTTCCATTCTCACCCAACATGTTTCAAGAGTACTTCGTTGAACTCCTTCGCTTCGTCCAGTATATCCTTGATACTGAACTGCATGCATGATTGAGCCTAGATCAAGCTGGCTAGTTTTGTGACTACAGCCATGTAATCGTCTCCACTATCAAGTTACGTATCCCTCTTGTGCATACCATGCATAGAGCTTTTGCAGTATGATTCCTCCGGTAGTAATCCATCTGCGATGATGCTTATGTTTGCCGAAACTAAAGTGCCTTCATGGTCACAGCAAGCCATTTCCATGCACCACTTTCCTTACAATTTCGATCTGCATCACCAGAGGAGGTACTTCCACTTATTTATACAATGATTGATTTCAGTCTTCTGCTTTTTCTAGTATCTGCGCAGCAGTAACTTAACATAGGCCAGCAGATAGTTGCCGCTTTTAATGCAGTACTGAAATACCAAATCATTCCTTCGCTGCCATAGTGCCAATGCAAGATTGAAAAGCCACTCCACCTCATAAACATCTAGTTGTTTGAACCATTCCTTACCATCCGTATGATGTTGGTTGTTATTTAAGCGAACTGCATGGGCACCGGTCCCCAACCTGATGTGCTACACCACATTCCCTCAAGGTGTGCATAATAGTCACTGAAGATAGAATACTTGGAGTTAGATACCTCTAATGAACTAACGCTAGAATCGCGCTTGCATTGTCATCATCTAAATATATTACTAAGCATGTGACAATGTAATGAAAGAGATCAGTGACGAAAGACTAACATGGCCCACGTCAGAGCTATTAAGCCGTGGTGAGGAACTCGGCTTCTACCCGAGAGACTCGAGTTTGAATCCTATTCAAAACATTTATTTGATTTGCCTAATACTTGAGAGTCATGGGCATCTAGCCCACAAATGGACCAACAATCCATGTCCCATTTCTGAAAAGCCGGGTTTCCCCATCCCCTTGGGTACCAACATTTACCCCTAAAAAAAATTAAGCTACACCTATCAAAAGTCTATTGTAGTACCTCAAACTTTAACTCTAATTTTTGAGTGATTACTCTCTTAATTCATTCATTAACCCTTAAACTTTATGCAGACACTTTATCTATATCTCTCAAACCCTTATTTCACATTCCTACCTTTTAGTGCTCGTTTAGTTAGAGGATAATAGAGGTGGAAAAATTACCCACATATTTTATATATCTTGTATAATTTAATTAAAATTAAATATTCATATTCTAATAAATACCTATTTTAGATCTTAATTTAATCTAAAATGGGTATTTTATTAAAAATATATTTATTATTATTAAATACTTAATATAAAAGACACAAAATATGGGAGAATTTTTTCCACCCCTATTATTTCCATACCAAACAAGCCCTTAAAATCTTAGTTTTCAATTCATCGGATTAGCAATTGATTGGCCAACAATGTTCCAAACTCTATCGTCTAGGACCTTAGGCAGTCAACCGCGAGCCCTTTCCTATTGACAAGAGCTGGGTGATTTGTATCATTTATGGTTTTCTTATTTTTTTTTTGACCTCAAATAAATTCATATTGCTCAATATTATATATATTTTGGGTTCTTAAATTAATTCCTCACTATTTCCTAATTTTTCACAATTGTTTAGAATTATTTGATTGTTTTTTTATTTTAACCATTTATTGAATTATATACTTTATCTAAACCATTTTTTAATCATTATTGACTTTCTTGGTTATGTGGGCTTAAAAATTCTGACCTTCTTCCACCCCATGATCATATCTCATCTGGTCCTTGCTCTTCAACTAAAAATCTAACCATGATCACCTCCATCACCACCCACCAATTCTCTTACACTCTCTCACCTACACCAATCATCCCATCACTCCTCTTACTTGCAAGAAACTACTCCCATCTGACTTCTTCCTTTCTCTCCTACCTTGGTCGACATCCATAAGGAGGGAATTTGCCCTTTAATTGACCATTTTCACACTTAGCCAATTTTCTACATATCTAATTTGATATCTTCTCTTGTTCTTCTTACTTTTAGATTGTGGTGGTCTTTAGCTTCGTCCCCTACACCAATTGCTTCTGCTTTTCTTCTCATTTCATTTTCTTCCTCACTCCTAAAGCTCTAAGTTTTAGTTCATTAATGCTTGTTAACAAACAAAAGTGGATTAAAATTGTTAGCTATGAAGTATTCCTCTCCTTGGTTAATCAAGCTATTTTTGAAACTTTGATGGTTCATTCTCGTCTCTATTAATTTTTATCTTCTCTTTTAATCCTTACTATTTTTTCCCTTTAACTAATTATTGCATTTTCATTTTAGGTGATTAAAGGGTGTAAGAATGTGATTAGGAGTATTTTTTAGCATAGAGACCATAGTAGGTTTGGTAAGGAATATATATCTCTATATTAGGGATTGATTTTGTTTATATGCTAATTTGTATGATTTTCAAGTTTTGTTTTTAAATCATGTGTAGGTTTCACTTTTATTTATATACATGTATTACCTGGTAAAATGCATGATTTTATAAGTTTTATAATTTTATGAAAAGTTGTTATAAGGGTGGTTGTATTTAAATTTGGTAATATTTGGAGACTTATAGAATTTTGTAAATTATGAGAGAGACTTGGCTTTAAGGGTAGTTTTGTCTCCTCATGATTCTTTGTAGAAAATAAGTATTTCAGTTTGTTCCTTATTACAATGAATTTAGTAAATAACATGTTATGATTTGGAAGATGGCGACTTAAGTTATGAAAATAATAAAGTTAGAGATAATTAGGTGAGGTAAGGGCATTTTGGTCATTTGATGTTAAATATATAGTTTTTATATTGTATAATTATTAGGTGGCCTAAAATATGATAATTGTGATTTTGAAGTGTCTTGATAAATTATGAATATAATAATGAATGATTTTATGAAAATGGTCTAAATTGATAATAATAATAATAATAATAATAATAATAATAATAATAATAATAATAATAATAATAATAAAGGGCAGCGTTGATATTTCTTGTGTGAAATATTGAATTTAGGGTATGATTTTTGGAGATTATATTTTTAATAATATTTTGGGTTAGTTTGTCAAATTTAGTGAGTTTTAGAGTCTAATGTACAAAGTTGTGGTGTACTTGTAGGATTAGAATTTTATAAAGGTAATATGGTATTTTTACCTTGTGAAATGTTCAGTTACTCACTTAATGATTGTTCTTGTGCCTTACATTTACTCCATGTGGATATAGCTTGTTTAATTTATTATAACCATGATGTATCTTAAGCATTTCTATTGTCACCAATGGTTGGAATAAATTCAGTAGCATTAGTACTTTATATAACCAAAATAAGAAATAATCCATGTGGTAAGACATTAATATTTAAAGTGGAAGAACATATCAGTTAGGGCTAAATTGTACATATCCATTACAACGTATGAGAATAATGACCATGTGAGTTATGTCGTGGAAGTTTTTATTAATCATTCCACCAAACAAAAATAGTAGTCAAGTGCATTTTGCCCTAAAAGTTGCACAAATTCGTTCCACTGGATGATAATAGTGGGATCGCCGAACTCAACATGAATAAACAATTGAGAATGACTAATTATGTAATAAAGAGACTTTAATTTGGCCACTCCTTTAGATCACCTTGCATCAAGAATAATGTTCATGCTAACATTTTCCCATTTTATTTATGTGTTGTATGCCTTACCTTAGTGGTATGTATTTATTACCTTACTCAATATGCAAATATTGATCATCCTTTTATGGGTGTTACCCATTCACATGAGTAGACAACCCTGTTGTTGATGTATAGATTTTTTTATGACCATCTTGGGTACTTAGTTGAGCTCAATGCACTTCTTGGGGAGGAGTATTGTATTTGTTGGGATGGATGTAGAGTCTTAGTTATCTAGTAGTTAGTATTATTATATGGATACCTTATTAACTCTTAGATTCATGGTTCCCTTTTTGTTGTACTTTAAATTTGTATTGTAGTAGGTTTTTATCTATGTTTGTAAAACTTCTATTAATATATAGTAATCTTATTTAAATCCATTAATTTTTTCCGTTATACTCGATACAAGAATGGTATACAAACTAGACTCATATTAAGTACGCTCGGTATCACTCGATTATCTTCTATTTAGCTTATGTGAAAATTTAAAAAAATCAATAATAAACTTTTAAATGCAACGGTTAGTTGGGACTTTATACCTTGAACTCTCATGTTGTTTAATATGTCTACTAATCTCATAAAATTCATCACTTATTATGTTTCTACAACAACCTACCAAGTCATGACCAATGGAACAACAACTGAACTGATTAAATTATGAAGAAGGATCAACAAGATCATCTTATTTCTCCTTATTTCTTCCTTATGTGATGAGGATCCTCTTAACTAATGTCTTAGAAGACCTAGTTAAAAAATTATGGATCTCTCCACCCAAAATCGAGAACAAGAAGGGTTTTCTTACTTTACTATTTGTTGATGATATCGTTCAGTTCAATAGAGTTGATAATGGTGACATCTTCAACATCAAAAGAGTGTTGAGTTCCTTCTTCAGGGAGTTTGGATAAAGTATTTGTAATACCCTAAATTGAGCGGAGTGCTATAAGGATTGATTTGGCTACTTATATCAACATGGTATACCATCCTTTTGGTGATACCATCCTAAGAACTCCACAGTTAAGTGTGTTGGTCGTGGAGCAATTTTTAGGATGGATAACCCTCCTGGGAAGTTTCAAAAATTTTCTAAAAATTTCTCAGGAAACACGTGAGTGAGGAAAAGGTGTATTGAAAGGACTCGTGTTGATCTGTGAGGCTAGCCGATCAATCCAAAAGTGCTTCAAGATAGCCCCCACGTGGTTGTATTGACTCGGGGTGTTATAAATGGTATTAGAGCGAAATCGTAACCGTGAGCTGAACTTGGATGAGCCAGTTAGCCACCTAATTGGACGATTCTTGGGATAAATTGTATTGAGATAGTTAGTCCACTAGTGACCCTAAGTCTAGGGCAATCTAGGTTCCATGATATTAATAATAGTAAGCCAAAGATCCACGTGTAGAGGATAATGGAAAAAATGTCAATTAATGTGGTTTGTAAAAGCATCAGTTATTCAAGATTTTCACGTTAATATTGATCATTAATGTGCATGCTGGTACAAACTCTTGTGACCATTTAATAAAGAATATTTTATATTTAAATGGAGTGTTTATGAACAAAAAATGGTTTCAAATATCAACTATTTTTCAAGCTCCCATTGTAATCTGGATCGCCCATGATTAATATTTGGTTGATCTAAGCCATTTTAAGTTAATAAAAGGAATAAATGATGAATCATTTTATTGCACCAATTTAAATTAAATATGTTTTAGTTTGAGGTTGGTTAGACGTCAATAGAACAACGTTTAGAGAGCATTTTACACTTTATATAAATGAAGGTCTAGCTTTTTGAATCCCTTTCTTCATGTGAAACCAAATCTCAAAAAGATATATTTGTATGTGCGTGTATATGTGTGTATAAACATACACATGCCCAAATACACGTAATAACACAACCAACTACTCTAAACCATAACTGTTCAATTTTCGACTATTTAATTATAGCATTTTAATTTTCTCTATTCTATCTATATTCCAAAATAATTCAATTATAGTACGAACAATGTCACATGATGAACAAGATCAATCCACTAGAAGTGGAATTGATAGCGAGGTCATGTGTTATTCCATTAAGGTTAGCATCAATTCATGCATTTAATCCTTTACCTATAAATGAATATATATCTTCTTTGCATAAATATAGAAGACATGTTATTAATATTTACATCTATTATGTGAATAGAAGTTTATTTCTTTTTATAAGCATGTATCAATTAATATACCATACAATTATGTTAACTTCATTAATTTTGCAATAAATTTTTATGTGGTTGTGGACCATTTTGCTTCAATCAAATGTTATTTTTTTGACATGGCTTTTGTTTTCCATGAAAAAGGTACTACACAATTTCTTTTATTCTTTTAATTAGTCTTCAACATTAAAGCTATGAAACATGCATGTGTATGTGGCTAAGTAAATCATTTGCCATTGATTTTTAAAAAGGAGTGAGGATACATAGTTGAGTGAATGAACCTTTGGTACAACTCTTTGTCCAACCTGGCTCTAGGGCTAGGGAAACTCAGCCCAAGCCTAGGGACTCAAGTATATGAAGAGCCCTGAGTATTAGTAGCAATAAATCATATACATACAAAAAAAATATAAGTAATACATGGAAAAGTGGTGTAGCATGCATGTCCAGATAGGCACGTGAGTGGATGTGTATTTAACTACTTTCTCCCAGCCTTTTTTTTATTCTTCCCAAAAAGGCAATATGTTTGCTTTAAGTTTCAGTGCCAACCCTACTTTAGGCTAACATGATAAAGGTAAATTGTAACATGTGCCTTATGGGTGCAGAAAATACATGTTCACTACCGTAAGTGACAACAAGGAGTCGACCCCCAACCACAAAACTACACAAGGATTCACTCCTTTTTGTGATTTGTTAATTTCTTTATTTATTTGATAAAGAGGTCTAACAGATAGACAAGCTAGACAATGCATCGCCAAATCTTCGTTACTTATAGGCTTGGCTGATAAAGGCGTGGTTGAGAATTTATACTTGCCCAAGCACAAATCATATACTCCATTGAGAAAAAAATATTTAGGAGAGGATAAACGCCAAGGAAATGATCAAGGTGATGTGACCGATGGTTAAAAAAGTAGACACAACGTCAATGCCAAGACACATGTTAGAGAAGGAGATATATAGGTAAGAAGAGAGCCATGTGAGTTTAAGGATGATGCAAGAACCAATTGCATGACGATCCCCAATAGCGAGATTTGATAAGTACACACCTTTGGTGGACAATCTAGACCACATATACAATGTTAAAAACAAATGACAAATGTTCCCAAGGTTATTCCCGATAGGCACTAACATGAAGCATATAAATCTTAATAATTGGTGTGCATATCACAAAAAGTATGGGCATAACATTAATGAGTGTAGAACAATATCCTAGGAGACCCAAAAATTCAAGAGGAATTCAAAAATAAATATTAGAGAATATTCTCAAAAAAAATGAAAGGTCAAAGGTTGTCTAGTCATCTCGCGAGATCCAAAATTAGAAGAAAAGGCAAGAAAGCAATAACAAAAAAATATTAAAAACACCACTAGGGTTTATAATATTTCAAGAGATGTAACAAAATATAGAAAAATATAATAATTTTACTTTCAAAACTAGAATATCTTGAAAATTTAGGGTTTTAGAAAGTGGGGTATTACAAATCTATTGGATGTCTAAGCTTGTCATCAATTTTTTTTCTTTCTTATGCCATATAAGGTTCTCTACATTTTCCTCATTATGAAACATGTATCGGAATCATGGTATAATTGGAAAGTACCATAACACCTTATTAAGAACCGTATACCTCTTGTATCATGACATTCAACATTGAGGAAAACTATCTAACAATGAATATTCTTTATGATACAAAAAACAATAGTTAGGACAAGCATGAATCCTCTCATAATAATTCAAACCCATAAAGCAAATAATATTCTTAATCTCATAAGTCTAAGGAGGAATCACATTGTCCCTTGGAAGCATATATTTCAAGAGTTAAAGAAGAGAAGTGAACATTTTATCGCTCTCTATTACCCCACTTTCAATTTGTGAAGTCATAACACAACCAAAAATTTTATAAATTTAGTATAACCATGGTACAAAGGTGTCTTAGAATCACTATACCACTTATAAAACATTTGCAGATGGTCACTAAAATATTTTTTTAGCATTACTAGTTAGCTCTTATATTTAAGCAAAGCTATTTGCAACTTCAACATTAACATGGTTAACATCACTAGGTTTATTAAAAAAATGGCTCTCCATGCCATATTAACCTATTAGAACTCTTATCAATGCCATTGATAATGAGATGATATCATATCTCATTTATCTTTCTCCTTATCATATTCTCACAATCCACACATGAATAAAATATCTGCAAAGGGTTTTATGAATGATTATTGACTATCTTAATAAAGTCCTAAACGTAATCTATATATTCTTTATACAACTAACTTGTATGTATCTACTTATGATTCATATTGAGAAGTAAAATCCCATAAATTATAATCAAGAATGGGGAATATCATGATATTATCCAATTCTAGAAAAAACCGCCAACATATAATGTATACATATACACCACATCAACATTTACACTATAAATATACTAATTGAGTTTGAGTTTTTAAGACACATTTAACATTTATAATATTTTAAGATATGAATACTTTTCCAACCACAATTAAATTTTATAAATTAGAAAAGAAGAATTTAGCATTATATGAGTAGAAAGGGAACAAGATGATGATGGTGAAGTGAAGAAGAAGAGAAATAAGGGAGACTAGAGTGGAAGTGATCAAAGGAAGACATTAAGGGAAAGGGAATGTTAACTTCAAATGACATTGATGGTTTCTTTGTCTATCAAGTTAGGTAAATAAAAAAATTATGGGGACCAATCTAGGGTAAAATATAAAGGAATAAGAAAATGGGGGATGGGAGGGTTTACACGATGTTTCTAACCTAAAGTTGTTGTGAATTTTGTAAATTTACATTAAAAAAAGGAAAAAATTGAAAGCATAGGTGATGGTTAAGTAAATGAACCACCATGTATATATTTACACAAAAATCATGGTTTATGTAAAGGTATAGATGATGATTTATTTACTTATCCTCCTTCTGTACTCACAAAAAAAATGTAAAACTATTTCCATTGTGTTTTTTTCTATAGGGTAAGGGTATGCACAATATCTTAGCTATAAACCACGTTATATTACCTATCATGTATTTTGACTCATGTACTAGTATATTAGCTCTTAAAGTGTTCACCTTGGTTCTTAGACTGCTCGCCTCTTTCTTGTGAGTGTGAGAATTGGGGAGTTGTTAAAAAGTACTTAACAATATGGTACCATGTATTATTCCTTTCACTCGAGCACGGCTTTCTTTAATCCCTAATACTTTAGTGATTATGTCAATTAGCCACATGCCAACACTATTCCTATCACATGGACCTCCTCCTATTAGATAAATGCTTATATTTGGTTAGAGATAATAAGTGATATCTAAATAATATTGAGATATAGATAATGTTAAACCTTACAATTTTATCAAAAAATTGTTGGGTTGGATCATTAGTAGTTGTCTCCCTTTTTTTATTGATCCTAACCCTCACCTAGCCATCCACTCACATAGAAGGTACATATAGAACATGCTTATTTTCTACTTGTTCCTGTGTCTCCGTCTCCTTTAGCATCAAATTAAAATTAATTCAATTAAAAATATAGATAATGCACAGTATTGAACCCTTTATTTCCTTACCAACTTCTTTATTATGGCATCATTGCCCGCACATGAGTTCTTATGTGGGTAAGCATTTTTCTTTGTATTTTCATTTACCTTTTGCCTTTTTCCTATTATTGACAACATACAAATTTTATAGAAAGTAAATGTATATATGATTATAAGCATTATTTAAGGTGTAATATATGTGGTGATTCATTAAATACCTTAGCTTCTTCTAATTTATGATACTCAACAAACTCAACCCATTGCTAGGGTGTGATTACGGATTGATTATTTCCTAGGGGTTGTGATAGGTATGTTACATCTTTAGTGATCATATGAATACGTGCTAAATTATACTTAACATAACTTTCCAAGATTAACCACACTTTTGAAGTATAACCTTCTTACAACATTCAATCAAATCAAAGTCACATGACATGAGAGCATAAAATATTATTAGTATATGATTTGAATAGGTGATATATGATATAATCTTGGTATATAAATGCTCATCACACATGTATATCAACTCATAACTTCTCCTTCATATTATTAGATACCGTTCTCCAGTCACAAATCAAAATGGAAACCATTGCACTATCTTTGACATTCACATAGCTAATATAATATGTCCCATTCTCTTTGGTTGGAACCCCATCATTTGCAAACTCATAAACCTTAATTCTAATTCTCTTGTACCTTAACTTAGCTACATTATTCATTTGAACTCACTCTCTATCCTTTAGAACCTTCCCCACTTCATCTTCATATGCCATACCTACATGAAACCATCAAATAAACAATTCTTTTTTTATTTTAACAAGGCATTGATCATTTTTTTAGAGTATCAAGCAAGAAAAATTACAACACATAGATTCTCTTACCAACATTTTAAATTCCAACAATTACACCAAGCTAGCATAAATAAGTAATAAAACAATAGCAACCAAATAAATAATAGAGCATGTAAAGCACATATACTACAGAACATGAAAAACAAAACCATCTTAAAATTTATACAACCAAATGACAATAATAAACACTTCAAG
This sequence comes from Tamarix chinensis, assembly GCA_030549775.1. NCBI lineage: Eukaryota > Viridiplantae > Streptophyta > Magnoliopsida > Caryophyllales > Tamaricaceae > Tamarix > Tamarix chinensis. The sequence goes on from CM060179.1 coordinate 89,355,342, forward strand.
AAACATTCCAAAGGAATTTTAAATGGTATATATTACATTAAAAGTTTAAATTGAGCAAGTATATTTGATGGAAACTATCATACCTAAACATGGAGAAATCAAGTTTATGTACAACATTAAGCAACAATGAAGTAGGAAAATGCATACCTATAGTAAGAAAAAAAATTATGGTGAAAGGAAAATGATATGATGAAGACAAAGACCAAATAAAAAGGTTTTAGATGGAAGAAATAGTTGAGGTTCTTTGCACCACATAGACTTCTCTCTTCTATGTTTGAGTAAATGAGTGAAAGTGAAAATTTGATCTAGGTTAAAGTGAAGAAGGAAAAAATAACTAGATTGAGGTATCGAAAATGGTTTTGATTTGGAATTGTTGTCTATAACCTAAATAAAATAAAATAAATAAGCTTACGTATAGATGACAATTCCATTATAAAATTATCATCTATATTTTCACCTAATGTTTTCAATTTATGACACACTATACATGGTTGTTGCTCAAATAAAATAGTTATCTATAGTCTTCCTCATTTTCCAACACATACCTTTATTTTACTAGATAGGATACATCCTATTGTTCTTATTATAGCAGCCACATATAAGATGTCATCTATTTGTATTGTTATAGTAGTTTTAGTATTAGACCATATCAAGTAGTCTTGAAACTGATCACAATTTCCCTTGATTACCTAGTTTAGGCTAAGAGCATCAAGACTATGATTGCGAGCATGAATTATAGAATTTTATCAAATCCTCATTCCCTAGGCCAAGTTATCAATTAGCAATACATTTTTAAAGTTTAATTACATTATAATTATTAATTGAATTGTAACTACTAGTTATCCTCATTGATTTCTCAAAGTGTCGAGGTTCATTGATTATCTTTTCAAAATATTAAATTCATTATCCTAAGAAAATTAGCCTTATATGGTGGGTGAAAATGTACATTTGGGATGTACCTAAGTGGATGATACCTTTGTGCTTTATCCATCCTTATTCCTAAATCCAACTCTCTCTCTCTCTCTCTCTCTCTCTCTCTCTCTCTCTCTCTCTCTCTTGGTGGAAGTAATTCATCCACCTTCTACCAAGATCAAATGCAATTTATATTTAGTATGAATTAAAAAGGTAAAAATAGAAAAAGATAGTTAGGTTAAAGAAAGTTAAAATAATAATAATAATAATAATGCTATTATAAAGGTTTATCAAATAGGTAGATGAGAAGAAAGAAGTAAATGTTTTATTTTTCTCATGAAATATAAATAAACTTTTTAAGTTAGTTAAGTCTCATTTAGTATGAGTGTACTCAGTTTGTTTAATTTTGGTTTGGCACTTTAACCAAACAAGATTCTTACTGTCATTTTTTTTTATAACCAAATGAAACTATTTCCCAGAGTTAGCCAAATCAAATTGAACTATAATTATTATTTTTGTTTAATTTGTTAATTTAACACCCCTAAATTTCACCAAAAAGTCATTTTAAAGATATTTTAATTTTAATACTAAGCATATGTATAAGCATAACTTCTAACATGTTCTTTACTCATTTATTCTCGCATAAAATTACAACTTAAAAGAACAATTTATTATTTTAAGAACATAGGCTCAAAAATCATAAAAGCATGCTAACCATACAAAATGATATGCTAAACATAGATAACTTATTATCATATGAAAATTAATGATACAATATGATAGGAAAAAAAATCCAAGGAACCACATAAATCCTACATCTTAAGTGTAAGCTAAGCTTACTTGCTAAACCTTCAGGCAAGTAAAAAATCCTTACCACTTCCTCCTTTACCACATCTTTATCACCTTCAAACAATTAATATAAGAAGTTGGGAATATTGAATTAATAAGGAAAAATAAGAATGAAGGGAGAAGGAAGGACGATGTTTGGGGCTAAGAAAATGCAATAGATAAGCACCCAAAACACCACCCAAAACTCACCACCATAAGCCACAAAAGGACGGGAATGAGAGGGGTTATTGTGGGGTAGGTTGAAGGCCAAACAAAATCAAGTAGAAATAGTGTGGAAGAAATATCACACAACTACAAAAACACACAAAACCATTGTAAAATGTAGCTCAGTTTTCTCAATTTTTGGTTGACTAAAATGGGAAAGTTGAGGCTTCATTATGGTATTAAAGTCACGGATTAACGACAAAAGTTGGGTGGTTCTTATAGTATGCAATGAAAGGATTCCAATGCAACAAAAATAATGAGAAATGGTTGAGAAATGAAGAGGCTGGAAGCATCGGAATTTGGCTCAACAGTCAACCCACCCAATAATGACAATATGAAATAATGTCGGAAGGGAAAAATTGGGATCTAGAAGATCTAGAGAGGCAGGCAATTACTAACGAAAAAGGTAATTTCCTTGGAGTATGCATTGCAAGGAATTTAACATAACAAAAATGAGAGAACTAATGGAGAAATGAAGGATTTAGAGGTGTTGGAAGGTGTCAACCCAATCATTTTTGCACACTAGCAACAAAAGGTCTAAAAATTGAGTGGATGCAAAAAGATGTGGAATTGAAATAGGATTGAGAGGCATAATTCTTGGGAACAAAAGGTTTGTTGGGATGGTGTATTAGATATGGGAGAGAGGGTTAATAACTTGTTACATATTTGAATGAAATAATATGATGATGGAGTGTAAATAGAGATTGAATGCGTAAGAGTTTTATGACAAATATTATGACTAATGTATTTTAACTAATATTGGTGTTAAATAAATGTAACTAGGATAAAAATATTATTGGAATCTAATTATTGTTGGTTGATATCAAAAGATATAGTTAGAAGTTTAGTTATAGTTAATTTAATAAATTAACTTGTAATAATATCCAAAATAGGTATTTTTAGAGAATAAAAAAGCCAAACAGAGTCCAATAATTATGAAAACTTGTGGAAAGGTGAAAATTAATTTTAGAAACACAAATATATAAAAAAATTAGGCATAAGAGTTGGTTTGAAGCTTTGCGAGAGTAAAATGAATGAAACTGACAAAATTGGAAAATTCATGAAAATGCATTTCTCTACAGACGAGTGAAACAACTAATGAAGGATCCAAAATAATATAGATGGATGAGAAGTAATTTTATAAAGTAAAATATATAAAAAATATTTGACTTTGAAATTCATATAGAGCTCAAATAGGTTAAAACAAAGAAATCAATGAAAATTGTTCGTCACGGAAAACAAAAAATTCCGCGACTTTGTGATTCGTAAGAAACATGCGAACTTAAAAGTATTTGGGACTCTCGTTTAAGCTTAGAATATTTTTTAAGTAAGAAGAATTTTTAGATGAGCCATAATGTTTAAGAAACAACTTAGAGAAGAAAATTGCATAATTTTTTTTATTTTTTGCAAATGACTAAAACTATTTTGTAAACAAATAAATAATTAGTAGAATACTCGCAAATGATCCAAAAAGTATCAAAATGAAATAATATGCTTGAAAATTTTTTTTTTATAAATGAGCCATATGTTTAGAATGAATCAAAATGAGTAAAAGTGACACAATTGGAGAATTTATGTAAAATTGTGATTTTTTGTAAATAAATGAAACTTTTGTCAAAAAACTCAAATTTAATATAAATGATTTGGAAAACCATGATAGAAATATTTGAAGGGAATTACAAGCCCAATTACATAGAAATTAGGTTTATAATAAATGGGAGTATTATAGTTAATGATAACCATTTTACACCATTTAAAATTACCAAAGGAATAGAATCTATTTTTCAACATAAACACATGACATTTATGTATTATATTAGACAGTGTTTACAATAATAACTATTATGATTTATTTCAAAATAGAGTTCTAATGACAACTTTTGGTAGAGAATATTAAGGATCGTTGAATTTTTCATTAGCTTGACATTTCGAATAAACCCACTCATCCATCTAACCATAAATATCCAATATGAATCATATATAATGCCTTCAAGACTAAAATTGTAATAGTGGAAGTTAAAGTCTTAAGCCTTAAGAGGTTGACAGAGTTATACATATTATATAAATTTATTTCAATATTTTACTATAAATATAATAGCTATTAAGAGTTAAGCTATCAAAATATTTTTCCTCAATTGTAACCAAATTATTTTTAATCAAACTGTATTTTTTTATCTGTTAACTAAATTAAATTATAAAATTATAGCTTAGTATTATCTTGTTGATGTCTTAACCATATTATGAACACCAATTTTCATATATTGTAATATAAATTTAGGGGTGTATCTGTTGACTATATGACTATCCAAATCCATATATGGTTAAACTAATATATGACTTTTCGGATATCTAAAGATTGGATACCAAGCGGATATGTGATAATATTTCATATCCTATAGCAATATTATTTTATCACTTTTAATAGTTTTTACAAGAAGATATTTAGAGACACAATTCGAATGCCAGATAAAACTCATATCCATTAGTAGATCCAATTTTATTTGAAAAAAGAAAAAGCTATAAAGTGTGATATAAAGATTCAAATAAGGCAATTAACTAAATTTGAAAAATGAATCACAAGCATTATTGAAATAATTTTCTAGCATTGCTTGGTTCATATAATATGGTATTACAATAGACTTGATATTCAGTGTAGCTCATATTTTCCTCTTTGCTGACCAAATTGTATATCCTAGATCTTGGTTTAACCAAAATGGATATTGGATAATTTTCTCATGCCAACTTCTAACAAATCCTAATATTTGATTTAGTTAAAATGGATATCATGTCAATTCTTAAAGCAAATATTTGTGTGTGTTTTGTATTCTCTTACAAATATATTTATCAAATATCATTGATATTAATTATTCAAATAAACAAAACACTATCTTCGTAGATATTAAGCTTTTTTATTTTCACGTCAGCTTGAGCTGATCTTACTTTTTGATATGATCTGATTTATAAAAAATTAAGATATTTTTTGTTATTATTATTATTATTATTTATGAAAATTATTTTCATAATTTATATTTTTTAGCAGTATCACTATCATAATTATCATTGTTGTCATTTTTAAAAATATTGGCATAATTTTAAAATTATTATCAAAATATGTGATCCAAAATTAAGATGAAAAAAATTGAATCTTAGGTAATTTATTTATAGGGCTAGATCCTTATAAAATATCCAAAACTATCGTGAATAGGTAGCTCTAAAATATCATGAGTTGTTAGTAGCTAGCCCGTCATCTCAACTTTATTTATGCACAACTTTACAAAAAGTATTTTTGATGAACGCCATCCGCGGATCCGCTGATTCAAACTAAACGAAGACGATCTATGGAGACTTCACTGTTCCTGTAGGCCTTATTCGGTTTAGAGCTACTCATCCATCCTTATTTCCCCGTTTTTTTTAAAAAAAAATGATGATTCGAGTCCCGTCCCTTTGATTGCTTCTTTACAAAAGTTTAGGCAGATCAGCGGATGTATTAAAAAAAATATTGAAAAAAGTCTGGCAGATCAATAACTTTCGAAAATATATAATCATCGGGCCTGGTACTTATGCTGTGATATTATAATATGATACAATTTTTATTTTATTTTTTCGGATTTTATCATTTTGTTTGTATTAGCCAGAGCGTCGGTTATTATATGAGGCTCATGTTGAGCCGACAATACAGCAAAGTCGTAAAGTCTGATAATTAAGCTTTAGATATTGAGAAATTCTAATGATCGCCGCCCCTAAAGCTGTTTCACCTAGCTGGTTAGTTAGTCAATCTGACAAGATTCATAATCAATGTTTTCTTTAAATAAACTCTGGCTTAATAACCTTGGCTTTTAGAGTAATTAACTAATTAAAATGTCATAATAATAATAATAAAACCACTAACCCATAAAAGAAAACGACAATTGTTACAACGTTTTGCCCTATGTTTTTTTTAAGAACCTTAAAGAGCAGGACCATGCACACGTAACACATGTGACAAATAAATAAATAAATAAATAAAGTAGTACTGAAGAGGCCAAATAAATAGTAGCTGTCAAGAATAAAGATTCTTCCTGGATTATTAATATTTGAAAAAAAAAAAATTTGTTTCGGAAATTGATCGAGAGATCGACAGTAGTAGACTTGTACGCTAGTAACAAGACCGACAGCGGTATTGACTAGTGGTTGCTTCTTTAAGAAACTAGGCAATGGACTAATGTGTATACGAACAAAATTGCTACCTCTTTGACCGATTTTCTTATAACTTCCTTACGACTTGTTTATGAGAGGCATCTGAAATCATAATCGGTATACAGGCCCTAGTGGAGTACTTTATTATTAGGCTCGATGGTCCCTCCTATATATATGATCATAGTTTAGCATTTTATTTTTCAACCTAGTAGAACAAAATTTCTTTCTCCATATGATAGTGTAATCAATTTTGTTTATGCTTGACACTCATGAATTCAATTTGCATTGCAAATACACCATGTTTATGCTAGAACTATATCTTACTAAGTACTCATGTATTGATATTATCGTTTTATAGTGGTTATCATCTATTCAATGGACATATGGTGATGTTTATGTGTAGGGTCATAAAACCCTAATTGATGATGGTTATGACAACAAGCTTTCTAATGGTGACCAGTGAATGCATGTTGGGGAGCATATATCTAGCCAAAAGTGAGGCTAATTGGCAATTAGTTCTTAACATTGCATGATACCCTTTTGTTTGTCGGCTATTTAAACTCTTAGCTTAGTTTTATACTTTGCTTCAATTGCTTTATAGTTATCACAATACTTTGTTGTTAATGTTTTGGTGTATTAACATTAACATCACACCTCACACCTCTCCTAATATTGGTTGTGGCAATTTTACCCTTAAGTTTTATTTTGCGTCTACACAACTCTTAAAAATGAAAATGCTTAGTTATCAAAAGTGAGAGTGATACAACTAATGAGAAACTAGAAGGGAGCATTCACTCAAGGGGTCCATCAATCAATCAGTGTAGCCCTTTTGGTTGACCTGAACTAGGTGCTTTTACCCTAACTTGTTTATTTTTTTTTACTCCAAATCAAAACCTATGCTAAATATTTTTATATATTTGGATTCCTAAATAAATTCTACATCTTTTATAATTTTTAAAGATTATTTTAATATTTTTCCATTTTAACCATTTATTAGACATTCTATATTATATAAATCCTTTTTTCTATTATTGTTCATTGTCTTGGGTATATTAACCTCAAAAATCTTTTTCCTTTGTCCCTTATGATAAGATCATATCTTATCTTTGCCCAATCAACTAAATTTTCATGCATAATCAACTCATTTACCTCCCTCTAATTCTCTTACACACTCTTAACCTTTCTAATCACTCATATACCCCTCTTGCTTGGAAACAACCTTCCCTATTGGATTTTCCCTTCTCTCTCTTGCCTTTACCAATATCTATATGGCATAATAATACTATTGGCTTTCATTTTTACACTTAGCTAATTTTTATCTTCTCAACATGTGTTTCCTTCTCTCCCCTCGAGCCCTTTCTGGTTCTTGTAATTATGCTTTTCTCTTCCTTTGTTCTCAACCACCGAACCTCTTCTCTTTTATCATCTCCATTATTTTCACCTTTCAACTTCTAAATTCTTAAAATTTAACTCTTTTGTGCCTTTTTTTTTAAGTAGAAGGGAGTTAAATTTGTAGATTAGTGAAGTTTCATTCATGCTTGTTCAATCCATTTAACAAGACCAGCTTTGTTGAGAGTTGAGGTTAGCATGTTAACTAACTCTTTTCCAAGTAAGTTAGTATTGAGAGTTGAGGTTATTAAAAGTATAAAACTATGTGATGTAACATTTTAACTAGTGTAGCTTTGTTAAAGGCTTATTTCCAGCGTTGAAGCTAAGAACAACTCCATCGTTCAAACCAAGATCAACCATTGAAGGTAATGAATGAGATTGAAGTAAGATCTTGCTTTGTGTTTGGGTGATTTCTCTACCAACATACACATCAGTATACCAAGGTAACGCCTCCATTAGTCAATGGTTAAGCAGTTGTTAACATGGTTGTAAATGTTAGCTTTTACCTTGGGTTTGTTTGACTTAGATATGTTATTGTGTAAGACTTTTAAACTTGCTATTTTTCGTAATTATCTAATATAGCTCCAACAATTATAGATTTTATACATATTTTTTAGAAATTATTGTTATGGTTAAGATAGATGGTAGTGATTGTAATTAATATTTATATATATTAATGAAATTTGATTTGAATTTTCTAAAAAGAAAGAAAAAACTTCAAACCATATTAAACATTTTATTACAAGCTTTAAAGGCTGACTTTTATCGCAAGTTAGTTTTTATATTTTAATTAGGACAATAATAATCAAAGATGAAATAACAATGGTTCATAATAAAATAGATAAAATTAAATATTCAAACTATAAAGCAACACAACTTATTCAAAAATGTTGCCATAGTCTTCAATTTTAGATTAGGTTTAAGTTCTAATCATATTGGATGTAGGTCAGAGTTTCAATTGGTTCAAGTTCGGGCTTAAGTTGGATCTGTCAGGTTTGGGTAGTGTTTGGTTTAGGTTACTTTGGTTTAAATTAATTTGGATACAGATTGTTATCTAATTAAATTGATTTTATGTCAGTTTAGATTTGAGTCATATTATTTCGGATTTCATATTATTATCAGTTTCTTATTGTTAGGTCAAAATCGGGTATGAATTCGGGTAACTCAAATCAGGTCATAAGACTCGATATGTTTTGTATGGTCTAAATGGGACTCTAAAGTCATATGTAGCACATGGTACAACTCATGTTAATTCATATATAACAATCATTGATATACAAATATTCCTAGTAATATATTAAAGAAACAATGCAGTAAGTATATAAAGTAATTTTGATTGCCTTCTCACGGTAATTAAATTCAGATGTTTCACTCAATTATGATGTTTATGTTCCATTTTATTCTTGAAAAAAAATATAGGGAAACAAGGTCAGTTTGATTAATTGTGAAACATGCAACTATTATGAGCTGAAGAACGTTACTATGATGTCACTCCATGTTTTAGTTGAGTGTGGTAGGAACTTTAAGAACGGACTGCATGTAAATTGTATATTTTGTGGTGTTTGAGGGAAAATCGATTGACTAGTTAAGTCAAAACAATCGATTGGTCCTTGAAACAACCAAGTGGTTAAACTAACCAATCGATTGATAGATCTTTAGTGACCTTGGTCTTGCTCTCTACTTAAATCCATCGACTGGTTTGGCAGAACCAACCGACTTGTCTCTGAACACTCAACTAGTTTTTCCAAACCAATCGAATGGTTTGAGGGAACCCTGAGTTTGGTCGAGCCAAACTAATTGACTAATTGACATAAACCTATTGATTGGTTAGGTAAAACCTATCGAGTGGTTTTACTAGATTGTGTAATTTTAATTTATTAGCTTGGATATGCTTTGAGACTATGCCTAACACTGTTATATGATGATTTAATGAGTAAAATATATCTTTTTACATGGATTAATAACCTAATGGATGGATTAAATGGATCATGACTCATGATATACTCAATGGGTGTTGTAAAAAACCTTGATGTGTAAACTTGAATAAGTATTTGATGGTTTTGAAAAGGATAATGGAATCCAAACCTTGTGCCGGATGGGATAATCTAATGGATTTGATTAATATTGAGTAAGCATTTACAAAAATTCCCCATGTGGTTGGGAATGGTAAGGGTTAATATGGAATAAGTGTGTGTAGGTCTTGTTTGTAGGTTGCATGGGCCTTGTGTGATTACATAACCTCAAGAATAATGAACTAATCACTTAAAGAAAAATACAATCGAGTTGTGTATGAGTCTAGGTTACTTGATCCTCTCAATTAGCTACCAAGGGTTAGTCTGCCTTTGTGTGTTATTGGTGCCTTCGGGCGGGATCTTAGTAGATCTCATTGTCTTACCTACTTTAGATATTGATGATGCATTAGGAGGTATCGATACTTAAGGATTTGGTTACCTAGGTGGTTTTGGATTCAGCTAGGACTCTTTGTCCTTTAGTTTAGATAGACTTCCATGGTATGTGAAATCATGGGGTAGTGCACAATCCATCGCTTGATAACAATAATTTGGATAAGTATATGGATAATAATAATTGGAATGAGTATTTAGATAATAATTTGGACAAGCATTTATATAATAATTTGAACAAGTATTTCAAATGAGAATTCAAAAATAAGAACGTGGTTGAAGAGGGAAGTAGAGTAAAAGAAAAGGAACGGTAATAGGGATAATGGCTCATACATATAAGTAACCTAATGAATTCAGGGATGTAGAAGATGGCCTATAAAGAAATTGTGTGCCTGGATGAATGTAACCTTACTATTAGCTAAAACATTCTACTTGTAGCTTGCATATCGACATCTATGATGTAGTACTTTGGTGTCAAGTATGATGAGTAATATGTCATGTGAAGCTTCTATGCCTGATGTGATGTATCCTGTTTATATGAAGTATGCATGAAAATGTTAGTATGACATATATATATATATATATATATATATATATATATATATATATATATATTTATATATATATATTAGAATCTTGTGTGTTGATAGCTCAATTGAGGAGGTAACTTGGCTTACTCAGTACAAAGCGTACTAATGTGCCCGTTTGCTCGGTCACCTGCTCATTTCTACAAGTAGATGGTCATGTGTAGGTTTTTGGAAAGGGTTAGTAGTTGGACAACCTCATGTAGGGCAGGCATTTCGAGAGCACGTACATCCAAAGACTTTGAGATGTCCTTGATGAACTAGAATTTAGAGCTTCATTGTATTTTAGTTATCTATAATTTTAGCCTTGTACTTTATTTTAATTTTTATTTCCTCACGTACTTGGATATTGCAGACCGTTGAATTCTTGTACTTAGAAGCTTTCCTTTTGATATTATATAACCGATTTTAGCGCACTCTACTTTGGGTTTGGTTGGTTTTAGTTTCTTAGCCTTGTGTCTAGCTCGAGATAGGCGGTTGACATTTGTCCTATGTTAGGTGTTGTGGTAATTCATCATTTTCCTAAGTGTTTATTAGCTTTTCGCTTCCATAAGGTTTTTCAGAACGAAATTTTATAGTAGCAAAAAATAGAGGTGTTACAATAATATAATGAAAACATTATTATTATGATAAATATTAAGAAATATAAAATATTAAAATTAATAATAAAGTTATTATTAATATTAATGAAATTAATAATAATAATAATAATAATAATAATAATACTAATAATAATAATATTCATGATGATAATATTATAAAATTATTAGTAATATTATGACTCATTACAAATAAATAATAATAATAATGTTATCATTAATTTTAATATAAATAATTAACAAAGTATTATTTTATGAATATTAATATTAATATAAATTAATTAAAATATGTATATTAAAGTTAATAAATTTTTTTATGAATATTAATGTTAATAATAATACTCATAATAGTATAAACAATTTTATTAATTATGTTAACAATAATAATAATATCATTAGTATTATTTCCTAAATATTAGCATTGATAGATTTTAATAAAATAAATAAAATATTATCAATATTATAATGATTCAAAATAATAAGCATATCACTTTTACTATTATTAATAATAATGATATTATTAATATTAATATTATTATAATTATTTTTAATTTTTCAATTGAAAAACATATAGAAAGCAACAATATATATTTATATAGAAAATTCAAAAAACATAATATAAGTTCTTTTTCAGTATCCTTCACAAAGTTGAAAATTCGTGTTTTTCAGTTTTTCCAATTAGAAAAGTAAAAAACATAAGTTATGAATATGTTTTCTGACATTCTAAAAACCTAGAAAATGTTTTCGGTAAAATAGCCTTATTTTCTGAAACTAAATGTACCCTTTATATTTTCTTATACAAATTATCTAAATAAATCATGATAGATGAAAGTTATACATTTTTTAAAGTTGTACATAAATGTTTTTGCCTATTAAAAATTGAATTATATATACAAAAATAGTTATAATGATTGACTAAAACGTAATGTAAGCTCTCCATTTAGAGAACCTACAACCACAACTAGAAAATAAAACCAAGGGTCCAACAGATTGAGTGGTTGGTCGAGCCACAACAACAACTACAAAAATGTAAAAATATCCACCCAACTTAAAATTTTAAGATGTTTGATGAAGATATAAGGAAAGATGATGAAAATTCAATTGACCATATAAAATACATTTAAAATGTAGTGTGATCATCTAACACACATTGTCAATGTGTATTAAATAGTGTTTGGCTTTTTTGGATGACTCTTTAGCTTAAGTGTTGTGTTTCTGAAGTGGGAGCAACAAAATAATAATAATAATAATAATAATAATAATAATAATAATAATAATAATAATAATAATAATAAGAGGTGTTGAAATAAGTCATGACCTTATCAAGTAACGTGTCAACAACCTATTTATTATTTAGATTATTATCCTAAAATATTATAATCCTTATTTTATCATAATAAATATTATTTTTTTTAAAATAAATGTTTTTTATTTATAAATATTTGATTTTCTTACTTGAATACCATATCTTCACAATATTCTACACATTTTTCCATCTCCCCCCTTCTACCATTAAAATTGGTTTTACCTACCATAATTATTATTATTTTAGTTCTTATGATTATTTAAATTTGATTAAATTTTTATTATGATCGTGAGTCATTATAATTAGTAAATATATTATTATTAGTTATATTAATTTAATATTTCTATTATTGTATCTAATTATAATTGTTATTGTTTTTTTATTATTAAGGTTGTTAATGTTGTTATTGAAGGTTCTTTTTTTTTCCTTATTGTTATATAATATAAAAATTACTACTATAAACTCTGTTATTATCTAATATAAGTTATATTTCTTATTGTTTTTGTTAGATTTCTTTTTATCTTATTGAAGTCCATTTTTTATTACTACTACTATAAATTTTGCTATTTTTATTATTTAATATGAACATATAAATTAATTATGTACCTTTAAAATATATCCAAATCAAAACATCAACAAAACGTAAAGGCAAAGCCAAAAGGTTAAAAAAATCTAAAAATTTGTCCACTCCATCAAAATATACAAAATAACCAACCTCATCAAGGTACACAATAAGTCCAAAATGTGAAAAATTATGGAGTTAAATTACCTACTATAGAATATTGGAAAATATATCAAATAAATTCTAGTATCCCAAACATTTTACAACAATTTCAACAAGATCCAAACTCTTCGTCCAATTAATTTGATTGTCACATACCAACTCATTCTCAACCAAAAGCTCGAATTTTCCCACTCACTCAATACATTTAGAACACACAACCCTTTCTTAGACATCAAGTTCAACATCTATCATCCAATCAATTTAATTCCTATGTATCAAGCCTTTCTCATCAGCAAGCTTAAACTTTTCTACCCACTCAAACTCAAAGCTGGAATTCTGATCAAGGAAGTTATCTACTTTAACCTTTGATGAATCAGCACCCTATGATCCTTGATTCTAGTAGAGGCTCACATATTTCACCATTATCTTTTCCTTCTTTCTTGACATAATTGGTTTTAATGATGTTAATGAGGATAGTGGTGGCAAGAACATAGTGGTGGCAAAGAAGAAGAAGATGCGGGGGAGAAGAGGGAGGAGGAGGAGCCTATTGTTGACATACATTCAAGGGAAAAAAATACTTCAACGCTCAATTTAATAAGGGACGATAGCAAGAGACTAATTCATGCACATATTAATGTGAGTGGAGACACCTATGTTGGATCGAATCAATCTCATGATACTTTTTGGAGTAACGTATTTGAATGCTATAATAAATATCGAGGTGCTAGTCATTAATAGAGCCCCAATCAATGCAAGAACCACTACAATAATATTTTAAAAGAAAGTGCAAGGTTTAATAGTGCTTCGAATTCAATAAAGTGGGTAATAAAAAATTGATCTTATTGATAAAAACACATAAACTATATGGAGCTACTAATAGAAAAAAAATTAACTTGATGCATGTGTAGGAAATATTGATTCATGAGCCAAAAATGGAAAGCCAAAGATCATGACCGACCAACTGGGTCTATAAGTAGTGGGGTGAAGAGGAGTAGGATGAATGAAAGCAGTTCATACGTAAACACATCCTCAAATCTTGGTACTCCAACTAGTGTTGGCCCTATATTTATCAAAATTTCGATTCGATCCTATGATCCGAAAATTATAAAATAATCCACGATCTTATATAGAATTTTAAAATAGTCGAATAGTTATAGATTCTTTTGATCCTAAGGAAAATCCTATAATTCTACTTAATAGCTATATGTTTATCAATTTATCTCCAAATATATTTTCCCTCTTATTCCACATATATTTATATTTTAATTTTCTAGTTCTTAACCCTATATTATTTTGTTGTATGCCTTGAAAATGAGCTACAATAAAGAAAATATGATTGAGATACCACTAAAATAATGAAGTAGGTTGTTGAAGTAACATGATGAAAAATAATGTATTGTCCATCCAAATGGTAAAATGAATATATTAAGTTTTACAATATTATTAATTATTAAATTCTATTAAATTTAAAATTAATATTTTTATTATTTTTTATGGTTATGTCAGCTTCATAATACAAAAAAAACCCTTTAGTTTATGGTGTATTTATGGTTTATATAATAATCCAACATGTGTGCATATAGCCAACACTTCTTTTCTTTTCTTTTCTTTATCTTAGTTTATCAAAAATTTTAAAGGCAACATAAAATTTGTTTGGGTCTTATTCTCTTAAATGATAGAAAATATCATCTTCTTATCTTTTTCTTTATTATCATTCACTTTCTTCATTCTTTATGTATTTTTTAGGCTAATAGTATTATATATTATGATCACAACAAACTCCATGTCACCTATAACTATAATCTCATTCTAATTTTTACTTTTCATTTAACAATTTATTTTTTATGTTGTTAACTCAATATAATCCTTAATATGTAATAAATATTTGAAGCATTTGTGCTACTTGTAAGTTACTACTAGTCAATCATTAACTATATGAGAGCTTAATAATGTAACTTGTGTATGCTTTTAACTTAAAATATGTTATTTATAGCTTACAAGTACATAAGTTTCACATTTCATAGTTTTTGTAAGATTTTACAATCCTATGATATGATTATATGATCAAATCCTAAGCCTCGAAATCAATCATACAGAGAATATTTATTCTAACAACCTTGGTTGCCCCCCCCCCCAAGAAGAAGAATTTCCCCCCATCCATTAGATAGGTAACAAATGAGAAAATGTGAAGTTATCAATGAGGCCATTAATAAGGTAAATGGGGCTAGTGACTCAAACACAGGCTTGTCTTAAACAATTCAAAATTATTACATAATCGTAGAGGAAAAGATAAGGTTGTAACCTCATAAGGAAAAAATTGAAGTGGGTAAACTAATTATGAAGAAGTGTAAACAATTTGAGAAATTATCATTAATGGAAAACAAAAAAAAAACTTAGCAAAAAAAGTAGTTGGCACAATTAACAGTTGAATTATGCCTTGAAGATGATGAGTGATAAAGGCTTTTGATTAATACTTTTCTATAATTCTATATTATTATTGTAACTTTTATGTGTTTCTATATTTTATTTTTAGTTACTTACATTTGAAGCTTCATGCACTAGTTGGTGTGTAACTTTCATGATTTAGCTATATTTTTTTTTAATTATCAAAGTAATGTACACATGTGTTGTCTTTGTATTTATCCAAAGCATCATAACAAAGGCTACAAATTTGCATCATTGAAGGCATATAGGTTATTTTTGTTTCTATCTAAAGCTTCGGAACAAAGGCTACAAAATAAAATGATTAAAGACACATGTGTTGCCCTTTTTTTTCATATTCAAAGAATCAAAACAAAGGCTATGAATTTGCATTATTGAAGATACATGGGTTTTCTTTGTTTTTATCCAAATCATTAGAATAGAGGTTATGAATTTGCATTAATAAAGACACATGAGTTGTCTTTGTTTTTATATAAAGCTTCAGAACAAAGGCTACAAATTTATATTATTAAAGGCACATGGATTATCTTTATTTTTATCTAAAGCGTCAGAATATCATTATTGTTGGCACATTGGTTACTTTTTCCTATCTTCCAATACATTATTTCTTATCCACAACAAAGGCTATGAAACTACATTATTGCAATACTATCTATAACTATATGTTCTTACTAAGATTCAAGTTTCATAAATAATGAAACAAAACATTTCTTCTATTCTAGCTCATCTTTACATTCTTCATCAAGTTCTTCATCAAATAATGAAGATTCTGATACATTAACCAACATACAAAGTGAAATTATAATACCCCCATTTTTTATCATTTGAAAATTATATTTAAAAAATTATTTACCGAAGCTAAAATATTAAAAATGTAGGGTTACTGCTACACTTGGTATAAGTTTAATCTCTTCTACCATTATTACACTAAATGCTAAGATAAATAGGTTTCTCTGCTTAAATTAAGAAGAAAAATGAATGAGAAGTAGATACAATATTACATTATAGATTATCATGGTTTCAATATTATGAAAGATTAGACAAAAGAGTACAACAACCAAAAAGGAAAAAATACAAAAAGAAAAACTAAGAGTCTAAGAGATATCTGGATCAAAAAAATATCTAAGTAGACATAAGATAATAGTAACTCTCCACCACAAACCCTAGCCATCAAGTGGTATCCTCAAAGTACTCCTGTAACATAAAGACCAACCATTGAATATGTAGGGGATCATAAAATATAACCTATAAGTGTAACGATATTAAGTAAACTACTACACAACACTAAAAATACAAAGGTCACATGGAGCACATAAAAGGTCATACAAGGAAAGCATGGCATAAACACATCAAGGAATGCATGCGTTATGAGATACAATGACCATGATATAACATACACACCACCAAGGCCTTATGCTCAATATACCATCACACCTAACCAATTCACAACTATCTCATAATCCAATATAACCATATCCAAAGTGACCACAATGTAACACCCCCATTTTTATAACCAAATTTTTTTACAAGATATTTTATGAAAGTTAAGTAGGAAATGTAGGGTACTACCGTCGCATCCAACATAGCATAGGTATGACTAATATATAATATATGTCGGGTGTAAGGCTAAAAAGTAAACTTATATCCCAAGAGTCAGGTGTGGTTGTCACCTAACCTAAGCATAATAAAATACTTAAAAAACATATACAGAAAATAAATACAAGATCTAACATGTCAACAAGAGCTAAAAGCAATATAATATGGGATTATGAGGATCCAAACTAAAATACCTATTGAGCCAACCCAAGGACTCAATAATCTTAACCTTGCATAAGCCAACCATGAGAAAGGTATGTAGGACTGAAATAATATGGTGCCAACACGTTGAACATACCGAGTAAGACCTAATTATCACACTTAAACATGCTTCATGTGAAACACGTTATCACATTATAATCCATCATGCCAATATTTGGTACTTAATCATGTGTAAGCAAAGAGAATTAAGCCCTAGGGAAATTCTAAACAATCAATTCCAATTACTATTAAACCATGCTAACAATTAACCACATAGGACAACTTCATGCTTCCAACCTAAGATAAAATATAATGTATAATTTGTTATATGGTATACCAAGAAAAACTAAGAATCACAAAGGATCCAATAGGCATGGAGAGAAATTAGGTAGAGCTTATATACATCTCTAGTATGCATTTCAATTATATATAGACATATTCCCTACCACAATGGACATATAGGTCAAGGGCTAAGCATAATAGAAAGTCACATAAGCCATGGGCATATGAAACAAACTCTATGGCACAAGTCTGGACATTCAATCCTTCCACTAATGGATAGAGCCAATGAGACACAAACAATAACAACAAGGCATATGAACTAAAGCATATAGGGACACCTATCCTACCATAATAACAAAGTCAAGGATATAAATACTAATTAGACGAGCATCCCTCTCCACTATAAATGAACATACTAGCGACGTGGATCTTAAACTAGGACTCTAAAGCCAACCTAGCTTGGAATCGTAAATGCCATCGTAGGTGAAACATCTCATTCACTACTAATGGACTCTAGTTAAGGTAGTCTTATCAAAGGTATCCTAATATTTAAGTATGCATACCCTCGATAAACTTCAAAGATTCATATAGAGTAGAAATGATACCAAGATAATATACAACAAGCACCCCCTTCTATTTTTTGAAAATGGGAAATGAAGGTCTAGATGACTATATTTTTATAACACCAACACCAAGTGCATTCCACAATGGGAAGCTTAGAGAGCATATCACCATATATTATATAAGTGTTTAAGGTTAACTCTAAACCCCCAAGAATGATCAGAGATCAAACATCATAGAGAAAATTGATGATCCTGAAGATCATCACGGATTAGAAATCCTTTAAAACTTTAGGAAGCCCCAAAATCAAAGGCAAGAGGCCACATGACAAAATCTAAAATCAAAGGTGATAATCCACAAGAAAATGTTGTATCATGCAAAAGCGGTACACCTCTTACCGAGTAAAAGTCTAAGAAAATCAACTAAAAGTTAAACTTAGGTCAACAAGGCCCTAAAGCCCAACCCAACTTATTATTAATTTATTTATTCAATCAATGAACACACACACACACACACACACACACACACTTTAAAAACCTAAAACCTGACCCCCCGGGTTTAGATAACTCAAAACTAGTACAAAACACCAAAAACCACTTTTTATTGTTAGGACCAAAATTTACAAAAATGTAGATATAAATAGCTTAACCATATCAAAACAAAGGTTCTATATCAAATTTGAATATTTACTATGCATAAAAATACTATTTAACAGCTAATGAAAATGTCATTTTAGACCAAAAAGCTTATAAACACAAACCAAAAATATTAATACTAAAAATTGTTATTCATCAAGATTTACTATTCATGCTTAGTTACTATTAACAAGGGGGAAAGGGTGAATAGTCAAATGTAATGGTGAACCTTTAACCCTAAATCATTCTAAAAGCCTTTTTAGGGGTAAATATACCATTCTTATCTTTTATTTACCAAAAGTGTGATTAAACTTGAATTAAATCCTACTTAGGCTAATTAGCATGCCATTAAGCCAAGAACACACCTAAGCTCACAAAACTTTCAATCAAAATTAAAAACCCTTAATCATGTTTTTTAGCTACCATGTTATATATCAAAGTTCATCTATAGTTTGCAACCTATAATATGGTATGATCAATTTAGAAAAAACACCAAGAAGACAAAGAACATGAAAAACATGGAAGAATACTTGAAGCATGCTAAGCTTCTTAGTAATATAAATCATGCTTAACAACACCAAAATCTATTATGTTATATATCAAAATCATGGAAAAAATACAAGGGTTAACATGGTATAACCTTATCTAAATTTAGAACCAAAAATCACACAATAAGGCTGAAACAACAACCAAAAACAAATCCTCCATTAATATATCATACCATTAATCACATAATCACTAAAGATACTGGTAACACAACAAATTTTACCGTTGAAATTTTTTATTTTAAGTAGAAGCGTAAGATCCAAATAGTTGGGTGTTTTCGCCATAATTGATATAATTCCGGTTTACCATACCATCCATACATCAATCATAAGGAAAAACAATTAGAGCATAAAACATAATAAATATAAAATGAGAGAAACTTCATAAACTAAAATATAAGTTTGGAGATTAAATCTAAGTATAATATTCAAAAATACATAAAAGGGGTCCCATGAACTAAGAGTCTAAAAAGGTATCCAAGTAAAAGCTAAACATCAGAGAACATGCCTCTATGTCTAACCTCAAAAAATAATATCACTCCTCCACACATAAGGCATCATATACAACAAAATTATCCAAAAAGTCCTCATCTACTTGCATAAAAATATCATAGTCATTTGCTTATGGGAATAAATAGTACCCATAAGAAGGATGATCAATATGATATATACTGAGTAAGGTAATAATACAGTTAAGAAAAGGGGTAACATAGAAAATATGAGTTCACATCAAAGAATGAGCACACATACATGTTAACATAAAATGATGTAAGGTAATTACCAATTCCAAATCTCATTATCAGATAAACCATGACCATTATTTTATTTACGTTGAGTTTAGGGATCCCACTATCTTTAATATGGTGGAATAGACTTAAACATCTCCCAGGAGAAAAACACCCTTGGGCGTTATTATTAAACAAGTGGGATGAACTCTACACCTCTCAAGGCAAAATAATATTACTAAAATACCATTAATATTATAAATAGGTAAGAACAAATGTAAAACCAAAACCTTCCTCACACTGCATGTGCAACGTGAGATTGGGGCGTACGAGGGGAGCCTAAATGACTGGCTAGGATGAGATGGAAGGGTGAGGCAGGGGTGGTGGAGATGGTGGTTGGGTGGTGCTGGTTGGTAGTGTTAGTGGTGGTGAGGTCGAGGGTAGTTGGGTGGTGATGTTGGCTCGTGGCTCTATTGGGAGGAGATGGAAAGGTTGTTGGGATGTGAGTTGGGGGTTGCGAGGTGGTGATGGTGTGATGAGGGCTGGTGTGGTGTAAAGGGCATCGAGGTACAGTAGTGTGTGGGCTTCTATGGAGGATGGCTTGGTTGGGAGGCTACAACAGAAACTACCGAAGTAGGAGGAGGAGCAACTATAGTTAATGCCATTGCCCAAGGGGAGTAACGGGAGAAGGTGCTAAAGGGAGTGGCTATTTGTGGTAGAAAAGGTCGAAGGTGGGTGGTTGGCTGCGGTAAAAATAATTTGTGCTAGAGGGTTGGGAATGATAGAAAGTGTCACAAAGAAGGAGGAGGAAAGAGTTATGGCTATTGGTTGGAGGGTGTGGTGGTGCAAGGTGTTGACCAATAGGTAGAAAGGAACTAGGGCAAGGTAGTGGTGGATCATAGGTAGGGTGCGTGATAGAGGAGAAGGGAGAAGGAAAAGGAAAGGAGAAGGAGAAGAGGAGGGGGTCAGTTATGACAATGGTGGAGGGTTGTGGTGCTGGTTGGTGAGCCCACACCAAAATGGAGGGGCAGGAAGGAGAAGAAAAGTGGTGGTGGAGGTGCATGGGCGGAGTTGGGATGGTGAAAACAAATAGGGTCGAGAAGGGAGTAGGGAAGACGATCAGGGAGTTAGGGATAAATGAAGGGGGGAAAAGCTAGGTCAAATAAGAAAGGAGAGGGAAGGAGTGCTTTGTTGGGGAAAAATCAAACGACCAAAGGGAAGTAGGGCTGGAGGGCCATTTAGACGAATGGAGGAGGAATTCTTGTGTGTATGTATCTATGCATGCAGATGGGGAAATGGGGTGGGTTTGATAGGTGAGTGAAGTGATGGGGTAGTGGGTTCGATAGAGAGGTAAGGTGAGGGTGAGGGGTTGCAACATGATAAAGGGGAGGATATGGGGCATGGTAAGGGGGTTATGTGAGGGATAGGGGCTGGTAGAGGTAGGATAGGATAAGTGTAGGGTAGCAATTGATTTATTCTAGTTTTAGGTTTGGTTTGATTAGGTTAGGGTAATAGGTAGGAAAATAAATTGAAAAAAATAGATCAATTTATGATAGATTTAACAAGAATAAAAAAGGTAAAATACAACAAGCAATAATAGTGACTAATGGAGAAGTTGGAAAAACGCGCCTCACATGCTCTCTAATTTCCTTGCCATTCTCTACGAAAATAATGGTGAAGAAGAAAACTGCCAAGCGTAAGGTGGTTCTTGCTTCGGATATAGAGCAAACTCAATCGATTACTAAGATATCAGGTGTAGATATTGAGGGATCTAGCAATTAAGGGGATGCGCCATCCTCTTATTCGACATCAGATAAACAATCCCCAATGTTGAAAAATGATAAGAAGGATGCCGTGAGTGA
The DNA here is from genome assembly GCA_030549775.1 of Tamarix chinensis. Taxonomy (NCBI): domain Eukaryota; kingdom Viridiplantae; phylum Streptophyta; class Magnoliopsida; order Caryophyllales; family Tamaricaceae; genus Tamarix; species Tamarix chinensis. Next base: position 89,377,336 of record CM060179.1, read on the forward strand.
AAGTGCTACACTGAAATAGATTCGGCCTATTATGGAGAATCGAAATACTCCAATAATAGAGAGTGATGTTCCTACACTAGACAAAAAGATGGTCAAACTTTGAGAGATATATGTTGTGAATAATAGAAGACCAAAAAGAAGGATGAATTTGAAGTATGTTCCACCACTAGTTGTTGATGGATCTAACAAAGCTCAGATTCAAGAAGATGAAATAGCTAATGAACTAAAATGGTGGGAGCATAGCTTGGTTGGTTTGGTGGCTGGATTTCAACCGAGTCACTCCTAAATGACACAATTTGTTAGAGAGAAATGGAACTTCCTTACCGTATTACCTGAGGTGTTTACTCATGACCAAGGATTCTTTATCTTCAAATTTACATCTCAAGAGGATTTGTACCATGTCTTGAATAGACCATATTGGAGTTTTGGGATCAGACCAATGTTGTTAAGGAAATGGTCTCCTGAAGTGTCATTGTCTACTAAGGATTGGAGGATCATGCCTCTTAGGGTGATTTTCCCTGGTCTTCCTTTACACTTATGGTCTGAGGATAGTTTGAGCCAAATTGGTAGCCTATTGGGACAGCCAGTGTGTGCGGACACTGTCATAGCCTAATGAGAGAGAGTCTCTTACCCCATCTACTCATTGAAATTAACATAAGTATTCCTCTCCCTGAGAGTATCACTATTTTATTGCTTGGGGGAAGGAATTTCTACAGAAAGTGTTGTATGAATGGAGGCCTAAATTTTTCTCCTATTGTGATGCTATGGGACATGATTCTGTCCAATGTAGAGGAAGATTAGGACAAAAGGGGCCAAAAGCTCAAATATGGAGAGTTAAACCTGCGACTGACATTGAACAAATTCCACCTGCTGATGCAAAAACTGAACCTACTCCTTAGATTCCTAATGCACTTTTTGGACCTGAATTAGATTTGACTGGTACTCATAATACAAAGCAGTATAAGGATTCTCTTGGCAGGCAAATGAACATTAGCAAGGGAAAGGAGATTGAAGTTTATGGAAATAGTATGCCATACCCTTTTGCTCCTAACATTGGATCACCTACACAAGGATGTCCAATTGAGAGGTTGAAAGCTGGTGGGGGTGGATAGGGGTGGTGGAAATTATAATTCCCCTCCCACATGACTATTGCTATATGGAATATTATAGGGTTGAACAAAACCCTCAAGCACAGGGTTGTGAAGAACCTTGTGATAAATCAGAGAGTAGGGATTTTGGGACTTTTGGAAACCAGAGTTAAAAAGGAAAATGCTGATCGAATTATTCACAAGTTGGGGCTCAGTTGGAAATGGGAGAACAACTATGATAAGCATCATAATGGTAGAGTGTGGCTTCTTTGGGATGATTTTCTCTATAATATTCACAATGTAGAAAAGAAAGCTCAGGGGATTCATTGTCTAGCTACTTGTCTGCATTCTCAAGAGAAATTTATGCTTACTGTGATCTATGCATATAATGTTGGTAGTATGCGACTTGATTTATAGGATTAGTTGACTAGTTTAGCAGGTCAGATCAGTATTCCTTGGTTAGCTATCGGGGATTTTAATGTGGTAGCTGTAGCTCATGAAAAGCTAGGAGGGAATGTTGATGCTCAAGATGTTCTTGATTTTACCCATTATCTTCAAATCTGTGGCCTCGGGGATATTCCTATTGTTGGGACCAATTTTACTTGGACTAATATACAAGAGCAAGGCTCTAGAATCTATGGTCGTCTGGATAGAGGGCTGGGAAATAGTGAATGGTTTGATTTGTATCCTATGACTAAGATTCATATTATGTAGAATCCTGCCTCAGACCATGTTGCACTAGTTGTTCATCTAAATGTGATGCAAACATTGGGATCAAAACCCTTCAAATTTCTAAATCTCTAGGTGGAGAAGGAGGGATTCATGGATTTGGTGCATAGAATCTGTCAGAAAAAGTTAGTGGAGACTAAGACATATCAGTGTGTTTGCAAACTCAAAATGTTAAAACAAGAATTTAAGAAATTTAATGATGATCATTGTGGAAATATTATCCATCAAGTCTTAAAGGCTAAACAGATTTGGTAGGATAAGGCCAACGCTCTGATTAAGCATCCTTTTGATCAAGATCTATTCACAACTGAAAGGGTGGCTCGCTTGTACTGGGAGAATAAAGCAAGAGATGAAGAGGTCTTTCTACAGCAAAAGGCTCACATCAATTATGTCAAGCTGGGAGATCACAATAACAAATATTTTTATGCTAGTTTGTAGGGTAGGAGAACTCATAATAGAATTATCCAGCTGCTAAATGATCAAAATAGAGTTCTCCTAGGAGAAAATGAGATTAAGACTGAGATAGTGGGATTCTATAAGAAGTTGCTAGGTTTTGCAAGTGCTGAGCTTAACCATATCAATATGGCAGCATGTAGCTTGGGTTCTACTTTAAGTTCTGATGACACATCCAACTAATGAAGAGGTAAGAAGAGCGGTTTTTTCTATGGCCAACCTGAAATCCCCTAGAACAGATGGGTTTAATTCTTTCTTCTATAAACAAACCTGGTCTATAACTGGAAAAGGCATAATAGCTGCAATCTCTGAATTCTGACATACAAAAAAACTCTTAAGGCAGATCAACAACACTGCCATTACTCTCATACCTAAAAAAAGGTAAAATAATTAGGGAAACTTATTAAAAAAATTATTCGGGTTATGAGTTAAATGTCATTAATAAAATCATTAGGTCAAGTTTTTTTTTTATTATAAAAAAGGCTAAACACCCGAAAATAAAAGTTACAAATTTCTACATGTTACACCTCCAACGGCTGCTCTATGTGGATTAGCAATGTAGGTTTCCAAGTATGATTAGTAGTATTGATTGCAGGCATTAGCAATGAAAGAATTTTCCAGTCGGTTGGCAATGTTAGTATGCTCGGGGACATGGGAAGCATACGATTGTTCTTGAAGCTATAACTTCTTATGATCTTTGGATATTATAGGTATATTTTGGTACTCCTAGTTCATGTAACAATATAAATTTCCTCGATCATTCTCCTATATTTGAGGATATTTACAATGGTAATGCTCCACCTATAGCATTTACGATTAATGTTAATCAATATAATTTAAGCTATTATCTCATGGATGGTTCTATCCACCATGAGCTACATTCATCCAATCTATATGTCATCCACAAGGTGAGATTAGCAAACTATTCACTCAAGTATAGGATTCAATAAGGAAGTATGTTGAATGTGCTTTTGGAGTTTTGCAAGCACAATTTGCTATTATCCAAGATCCAACATGCTTTTGGGAAGTACAAACATTAAGTAATATTATTAATGCTTAAATCATATTGCATAATATGACTGTTAAAGATGAGCAGGACACATATTTGCTTGCCGTTGATATGTCTTATTTTGATCAAGATAATGTAGAGGAACCATATTTTTGCGAGTTTACCGTGAAGCATAAACAATATATTTGAAATATCATCTAAGTTTAAGACAATAAATCTCATCATTAGTCATTAGTGGATTTTATTGAGTATATTCGGTGACGTTTTGGTCCAAGTAGTAACTGAACATAAGTTCATTATCGTATTTTTAGTTGCGTTTGTTGTATTTTGTTTGAATTATTGTTGTCTTTTGCCTATGTAGTTTCAATTTCTATAAATTGTTGCTTTTACTTTGATTATGTAGTTTTATGTTTCACTTTAATTGTCATTATACTGCCAATGAAGCATTTTCTATTAAAACCTTTTTAACTAAAAACATGAAATATTCGTAGAGGGATATCATAAGAATTTCTATCTATAAAGATCCATTGGGGGATAAAATATTTGTTGAGGGTATTTTTGAAAATTTAGTTCAAAATTCAAAATTAAATTCAATAAGCCAAATAGACTTAGAAATATTAAAATATTCATTCATTCATTTAAATATTGAATGTTAATATTTTATGAACGTTATTAAGAAGATAATTAATATCATAATCAATTAAATTGATAAATATATGTTTATATGCATAAAAGTAATAAATATTTTTTTTTTGTTAATTACAGCTATAATTACTGATTTTATTAAAATAAAAATATATTAATGTTTATCCAAATAGGGAAAAAATTAATAATAATTTTATTTATTTTAATAACAAACTTTAGCATTTAATGAATAATATAATTAATTAAGTTAATATGTTGGTTGATTTTGGTGGGTTATAGATTTGATAATATATTATATTTTATTGTTATATTATTGAGTTTTTGTTGGAAGATGGTATCTAAATAAAATTAAATAAAAAAAGTATTTTTAGTTGTGGAAAGTATGTTGGGCCATAGACGTTAAACTATTGACTTGCCGGTGATGGTCTTATACGACGTGCGTGTTTGTTTACCATTTTATTGTCTATATTATTGTTTTAGATGAATTTTAGCCTTTTGTTTTCTATATTATTCTTAGAACTTCAATATTTATAGTATCTAATATATTATTACTTCATTAGTAGATATTACTATTTTTTTAATAAATATTTAATCTATTCTACATTATTACCTTTACATCATTATTAATTATACTTATCCACCACCAATATTAATATTGTCATTATTGTTTAATGTCATTAATTATTAATATTAATATTCCTTAAAAAAAATTAATTACTAATAATAATATGAATATTAATTATTATTAACTATGCACTATTATTATTAATTATTAGTATTATTAAACTTATTATTATTAATGATTAGTAGTAATAATGAATAATTATAAATATTATTGATTATTAATTGCTACATATGAATAATATTATTAATATCATGAAAATATATCTACTAAATATAATTATTAATTGAGACACATATGACATCTATCGTATGAAAATTTAGGTAGTAAAATAAAAAGAGCTTAGGATTCTGGAAATTTCACCTCTGACGACCTCCCGTAACAAAACTTCGGGGGGGCTGTCCTTCCTCCAGTCTTGCCGTTTGTCTCTCTCTAACGTGCCTCTCCGCGTGGCCTTTGTTTTGTTCCTACATCTCTCCCCTCGCTCTCTCTTTATTGTAGTTGGCATTGGCAGTATAGTCGCACTCGCACAACACACAAACATACTATGCGACACAGAATTACTCAGTGAGTGAAGAGAGAGAACTCGAACTCGAACATGCCGGGCGAAACTCCGCCGCCAGCTCCACCATCTGCTCCTCTGTCACTGTCCGATGAGCTCCAACCGGCGTCCACCGACACCCCGCCTGTGAAAGAAACTGAACCACACCCTCCAGTCACAGCTAATACAGGATCAGACCCAGCTCCACAGCCACCAGCGGCTGAAACTGAAACAGAGGCGGCACCGCCGGCTTCAGCTGCTACTGCAACGACTAGAGAAGAGCTTTCAGAGGCAAAACCACACGCACCCTCCGAAGAAAAAGAAAATGAAAAGGAAACACCAGCTGAGGAAAAAGAAGCTAAAAGGGAAATACCACTGGCAGTAGCCAAAGAGGAGGAATCAATAGTTGAATCCGAGAAAGGTAAATCCGTATCAGGTTCCTCCAAAACATTTATCCAGCCAGCAGTTTCATTTAAAGAAGAAAGTAACTTAGTTATAGATCTCTCTGATTCCGAGCTCAAGTCCCTAAACGAACTGAGAAAGCTAATCCAAGAATCCATCAATTCCCAGACCCTCCTTCCTGAGCTCAATAAATCCTCCCCGTCTACATCCGCCTCACAACCCCCGGACTCCAAAAGTACCACAATCGAATCTGCCCTCAAACAGGACCAGTCGACTCCAACACGGAGTCCAAATCCGGAAATCACTATCTGGGGCATCCCGTTGCTTAAAGACGATCGCACCGATGTAATCCTTCTGAAATTCCTCAGAGCTCGAGATTTTAAGGTCAATGATTCATTCCAAATGATCAAGAACACTCTTAAATGGAGACAAGAATTTGAGATAGATAAGCTTGTTGATGAAAACTTAGGTGATGATTTGGAGAAAGTTGTATTTATGCATGGACATGATAGGGAAGGTCATCCTGTATGCTACAATGTGTATGGTGAGTTTCAGAATAAGGAATTGTATAGCAAGACTTTTGGGGATCAAGCCAGGAGGGAGAAGTTTTTGAGATGGAGGATTCAGTTTTTGGAGAGAAGCATTAGGAAGCTTGATTTTACTCCTGGTAGTGTTAATACTATTTTTCATGTTAATGATTTGAAGGGTGCTCCTGGACCTGGGAAGAGGGAGTTGAGACAGGCTACTAGACAGGCTTTGCATTTGCTTCAGGACAATTATCCAGAGTTTGTTGCTAAACAGGTTTGTATGCGCGTTTTTTTAGCCAATAATATGATGCTTGATTATCTGAAGTAAGTAATTTCTAGTCGTGTATTGTGTGCTGTTAGTGATGTTTCATTATTGATCTTTTCCTGTTAGTGGAATTGTGAGTTTCTTTTGAAGATCGATTCGATGTTCTTGTGGTTGTTTCTCTATAGCAATATGATGAAGAAGAAATTTTACCATATCAAGGAACCATACTCTTTGAGTAAATCAATGGTTTTATACTGTGTTTGTTAGCTTTGTCATTTTACCAAGTGCATTTTATGGTCAAATATTGAAGTAATATCAATGTTCTGGATACAACGACCCAGTGTGGCATCCCCCGGTGTACGCAAACTCTCCTCTACGAGTTCTAGACGACGTACTTTTTCGGGATTGACCCTTTGAAAGGGAAATGTCAAAAATATACGATCATTGGGATTTGGATGATTTAAGTTATTAGGATCAGTGACCATCTTGAGAGCTGTTTGCTGCTGTTGTTAGTAGTTCATTGCTCTCAATTTGCTTTATTTATTTGTTGTATTTTTGTGTTTGTTTGTTAGGTGTTCATCAACGTTCCATGGTGGTATGTTGCCTACTATACTATGATGAGCCCTTTCATGACGCAAAGAACAAAGAGCAAGTTTGTGTTTGCTGGGGCATCAAAAACTGCTGATACTCTCTTCAAGTCAGTGCTGATTGTCAATCCCTTGATTCATTTTATTTTTCTCCCCTAGTTTCTTAGTTTATATGGTACACTGGCTCACATCACAGGTACATATCTCCTGAGCAAGTCCCAATCCAGTATGGGGGTCTGAGTGTCGACTACTGTGATTGCAACCCCGATTTCACTTTCGATGATCCAGTCACGGAGATCAATATAAAACCAACTACCAAGCAATTTGTTGAAATCTTGTGTTCTGAGGTAATTACTCACTTTCCATTGATATCCAGTTTGATTCGCTACGACATCGAAAGAGATCTAATTCCTTCACTTATTATCATTACTGACTAAGCAATATATTTGAATCCACAGAAATGTGTGATTGTGTGGGAGCTTCGAGTTGTAGGTTGGGAAGTAACATGCAGTGCTGAGTATGTACCAAATGACAAAGATGCTTACACCGTGATCATCCAAAAGGCATCGAAGATAGGTCCACATGATGAGCCTGTTATTTCTGGTAGCTTCCCAGTCAGGGAACTTGGTAAGATCATTCTTACCGTTGATAACCCAACATTTAAGAGACGGAAACTGCTATACAGGTACAAGGTCCTTCCTTTCTTTGACGAAAAGTGATTCCAGCTCCCCTATGATGTACGTATTTCTAGATATACTTGCGAATTCACCAGGCTTCCTGAGTGATTGAAGACGTGATACATTTTAAAGAACTCATTGCTGTTGTATTTTTAAGTTAAGGGAACAATGTTTGTTGGTGATGTTTCTTTGCCATGTAGATCAAAATTTTGCGTCGTATTCCTTGACTTTGTGTTTTGCTATGTTGTAAAGAATGATAGTTTTTGAAGTGATTTTTAAACTTTCCTCCTACCTTTACTTTCTTATCATCTTTGTATTCTCACATTCGTTTGTTCGTTTGAGGTTGAATTTTTTGTGGTTTGAGTTCAGTATGGGCATCGATTAAGGTGGTATCTGAAGTTGATGTCGTGTCTTCCTTCGGAGACAATTGAAGAAAGACAATTAGCTCCTAACTGACCCCATCTCATTGAATCAAGTACTAACTCTATCTATGAATATTTGGTATGCGATTATAATATCTTGTTAGGTTTAAAATTTGATCATTCGTAAATATGGAAGTTGGAATTATGGCACTTGATTCTAGATCACAGGTGAGGATATAAACTACTAGTACTAGGATAAGAGTACTAGAGGTTTGGGGTTCAAATATGCTTTCTTGATATTTATATATTTTTATGGTGATTTATAATTGCTTAAGGAGCTTGATAAGAAAAAAGGAAGACATTTTTGGTCAAATTACTTAGTTGACTATCTGATCTACAAATGATCATGAGTCTCGGATTTGATTTATTTTTGACGGGTTTGGGTTTAGAAATTTTGAGCCTTTGGAACCAATATATCTAGACAAAGACCCGGTCGAGGTGCATTCCATTTAGTATGTGTGTATGTATATATACATGCATGCATACTAAATTCCATATTTCTAATCTTTTACTTGTTTTTGGTTGGCTCTTTTTTCATTTCTTTTAACTTTATTTTTATGTATTTACTCATTTTTAATTTTTTTTTTGTGTACTTACTTTATATACAATCTATGAGATATTTTGTTTCTAAAATATTAAAATACTATTAAAAAGTTGGAACAACTATTCTGAAACATTTTTCTATTCACTGGGGTAATTTTTTCTATAAAAATTACATATTAAGCTACATAAAATTAACATGCATTGATAGTTACTTTTTTTTTTATAAAATAAAATAGTTATATCTATTTAATATACATTTAGAATCAGTTTATCTATTATACTTATTAGGTTAGGTTTGGGACTTGGTTTGGTTTGGAATTGAATTTTATTTTGATCGTAAAACGATTCATTGTCATCCTTATCAATTGTGACAAAATGGCTAAGCCTTAAGTAGTCGTAGATTTTGGATTCTACCCATTAGCTAAATTTCTTGCTAGATTGTATGTTAGGCTAAACAAAAATGGGTTAAGATTGTATGTTAGCTTTACCCTCCTAGTCGATAAAATAGTCTATTAATCAAAGATAAGAGTTTACAATCCGAGAACTATAACCCATAGCGTCTTTGCGCAATATACGAACAAAGGGAAGAAAGGGAGATAAGCTAATCTATCTTCAGCTTAGTTTGTTTTGGGATGCACATGGTGGATCCTCACTTCAGATAGTTCCCTCAAATAGTCCCTACAATCCGATATAATAACAAATCGGAGATTTAAGTGAGATGCATGCGATATAAGGTGCATAACAGAAGTAGCATCACATTTAATACGAATGTTATGAACACCTAACATAGAAACGATGGAAATACCATCTCTCAAAGCCCATAATTTTGTTGTGAGACAATGGGTTGAACCAATATTTCTTACGAAACCGGCCATCATTTGACCCAAATGGTTTCTAATGATTGATGTGGGCGGGATATGGAGGTTTGCTGAATGAGTATTTTTATGGTTGGATATGAAGGTAAATCACAAATACTCACAAACTACTATTGATTAAGCTCATATAAAAAAAATGATTAAGATGTTTATAAATTATCCCTTACATGGATAATATATATATATATATAATTTATGAAATGTAAATATAGAATAACAAAACTCACATAGGATTTCAATTAGAGAAAATTTTAATTTATTAATTTAACTCTATGAGTTTTGACTTGGTATTTGAAGTACTGTATAATATTGTATTGGTTTGTGTAGGTATTAGAGAAGTGTAGCATGTGAATTATATGAGAAGCACGGGAGTCCCGTATTTATTTACACGGACCATGTTTCTCACTGAAAACTTTGATGTATTTTTTTGGCAAAAGTCAAGAGTAAGGAAATAAACATGAGGTCTCGTATTTTCTAAACATGGACCATGCTTTTTCATTATTTTGAAATAAGCTATTTTGCCTCGTAGGATTTTATCTTTTATAAAATGAGACATGATGAAACCTTACCCATCAAGATGTGCAACCCAACATCTTCTTTTTCTTCTCCATAGAATTCTCCATTAAAAGAAAATTATAGATTTGTGTAATTGATCCATTGATTAGTTTAAACATCCTATAATTACACAAGATTACATATAAAGATATCTACTTTTTCTCAATTGTTTTGTTTTGTGATTAAGTACTCAATTGTTCATACTCTTGTTAATTCCAATTTTTAGTTTGGATCCTTTTAATCCACGCTATTTGACAACAATTTGATATTAGAGCTGCGTTGTTGAAGAGATTTGATAATCAGAATAGGTACAAGATTTGATATTGAGAAGTTTAATCAATCTGTCAATTTGAGATTATGGAAATTGAAGATGTGGGCGATTTCAATTCTAAATATATTGGAGAAAGAATTATCCAGTCATTTGAACAAGTCAAAATCAATGACGGGTGAGAAATTTGAATAATTAGATTTGAAGGCTCTCTCTACCATATAACTGTGTTTGTCGAATTAGGTATTGCAAAAAGTGACAAAGGAATTAATGGTGGCTGCCTTGTGGTTGAAGCTTGAGTCATTGTATTTGACAAAATCAGTAACAAATCGACTATTGTTGAAGAGTCATCTTCATGATCTAAAATTAGGCGAGGATCAATCTTTGAAAAGTTATTTGTATGAATTTGACTCTATTGTTATGGATTTGCATAATATAGATGTTAAGTTAGATGATGAAGATTTTTCTATTATGTTGTTATGTTCTTTGCCTACAAGCTTTAAGTATTTTTGTGAGACTATTTTGTATGTGAAGGAGGAGTTAGTCCTTGAAGATGTGAAATCTGCCATACTACAACGGGAGTTGATTGATAGTCAGTTGACTAACAACGATACTTCGGGGGACTCATATAGTTAGGGATTGGTAGCTAGGGGGAGGACATAGGTGCAAGGCTCTGGTGACCATAAGAAATTCAGATCTAAGTCAAAGAGTTGACAGAAAAATATAACATACTATGGGTGTCACAAGAAGGGGCATGTTAGGATTTTTTGTCCTAACAATAAGTCTGGTGCTATGTCTGGTGACTCATTTGGCACAAAAGATGATGTTGCAGTTGTTCATGATGATAGTCATGGAGATATGTTGACAACCACTAATAGACAAAACAAGATCAGTGATAGATGGATCTTGGATTCTAGGTGTTCTTACCATATATGTCCCAATCGAAATTGGTTTTAAATGTTTAAGATAACTTAGGGTGGAGTTGTCTTGATGGACAATGATACTGCTTGCAAAGTTACCGGGATTGAAACGGTGAATATGAAGATGTATAACGGTGTGGTTAGGACACTATCCAATGTGAGACATGTCTCGGAGATGACCAAGAACCTCATCTCTTTGAGTTCCTTGGATTGTAATGGGTATCGGTGTGTTATTGAAGATGGTACCCTGAGATTTATAAAATGAGATCTGGTGGCGATGAAGGAGAAGCGGGTTGGGACACTGTATGAGTTGGTAGGATCCACTATTGTAGAGACAACTACTGTGATATTACCGAGGTTGTCAGACTCGGATGTTTCGAGACTTTAGCACATGAGACTAGATCACATGAGTGTCAAAGGTCTGACTAGGCTCTCTAAGAGAGGACTGCTAGATGGACAAAGTATAGGTACTATGTAATTTTGTGAGCACCCTGTGTTTGGTAAGCAGAAGAGAGTTAGCTCTTCAAAAGTTAAGCATAATACGATAGGGCCTCTTGAGTATATCTATTCAGATTTGTGGGGTCTAGCGAGAGTAGTTTTTAAAGGAGGTTCGTTGTACTTGCTCACATTTATCAATGAATTCTCTAGAAAGCTATGACTTTATTTCTTGAATCATAAGAATGATATGTTTGGTATTTTCAAATGCTAGAAGACCTTGCTAGATAAGCATACTAGGAAGTAGGTAAAGTGTCTCAATACAGATAATGGTATTGAGCTTTTTTAGTAGAGTTTCACTAATTTCTACCAAGACCATGGGATAGCAAGACACTGTACCTATGTTGGAAGACCACAACATAATAGGATTACTAAGTGGATGAATATAACTCTATTGGAGAAGGCTCGTTGTATGTTATCATAGGGAGGGCTAGGTAGAGAGTTTTGGGCTAAAGCGGTTCACATGGCGGTATACTTGGTGAACTAGTCACCAAATTAGTCCATAGAGTTGAAGATACCTGAGGATTTGTGGTTTGGTAAGCCATCTGATTACTCTAAGTTGAATGCCTTTGGCTGCCCTACTTATACTTATGTAAATAATGGTAAACTTGAGCCTAGAGCTAAGAAGTGTATCTTTCTTGGCATTACATCTAGAGTGAAGGGGTACAGGTTATGGGAACCAACTGTATCCAAGTTCATGACCGGTTGGGATGTTACCTTCAATGAGTTCGTGTTCCTCCAAAATACTGAGTCTTGTGATGGTGTTACTAAGAAGGTGGAGTAGGATAATGCTTCGGGACAGGTGGAGGTAGAGGTTGAGTTGGATGACAAATACCCTTATGATAGATACACTATTTCTAAAGTGGGTTGATCCAGGCAGTAGGTGGAACAAAGGGTGTAATACCCCCAATTTACTAGCTTGAATTTTTTTTTGTAGAAGCGTTAATTACTAAATTATTGGATTTTATCGCCACACTTAGCATAAGTCTGACTCCTTCGCCTTTCTTACACAAAGTGCTAAGGCTAAAATAAATCATAACCAAATTAAAACAACGAAAATATAATAATACATAAATAGAAGTTACAAATAAATGTTGTAGTACAGTATTATAACCAAAATATAATAAGGGACATAAGAGTCCAAAGAAAAATCGATTATAATAAAAAACCAGCACCTAAAGGTATGATACCAGCTTACTCTAACTCTTAGACCCGAAGGCCCACTTTGAAAACGGAACCTCTTCCCAAGGAATACTTATTCTTCTCATTCTTATGCACTTTATGGCACTCCATTATCCTCACGTAATCATGTGTAAAAGTAGTATTAGTACGAATCTCTTGTACCGAGTAAAACATAATACCTTATAAGAGGCAGCATACCCACATTTCACATAGACATACAGAATCCGAAATCAGACTAGAGCACAAAGTATATGCCATAACTACAAACAATATTCATTGAACAACAAATATAAACATCCAATCTCAAACTCAACAAAAGAGCATACCAGTCAACTTCTCATCATTTCCAAGGTACAAAGTCATATTTGATTGGTTAAATACATTTTGAATACAGTGGTAGGGCTCTTAGGAAACTACTGAAACACAAATCCATCATAATATCAAGGTAGGGTACTGAGGCAACTACTGAACCAACAAATCCACCACAATACTAAGGTAGAGCAGTAAGGCAATGTTGGAACCAAAAAATCCCTCACAATACCAAGGTAGGAAATTGAAGGGATTACCGAACCAACCAATCCTTACTTTTCATTTTATTACACAATAGATATTTCTATTTAACTTACTTACTCGAGGGAGATAAAATCAACCCAGAGACATCGTGGTACACTTGATCATATTGGCACCTGAAACCGACATAATACCCTTATCTTAAACCTAGGGACACAACAATATGCCTGTTCATACCGGTGTATAAGGCAACACAATATTCTCCCAAACTCGGTCACCTAGTTCTTAAGTATTGATATCCCCTATAGGGCCCTTTGGTCACCTATAGAGTATAGTAGGGCCTTAAATTGGGGCACAACGGCACACTAATGAACCATAATAACGAGAACTAACATCTCACCTCTAAGATAGTGACCTATAAAGAGCAACCATTTCCAACTCGAGGTCTTTCAATTTAAGTATTAATATTTTATGAGGTGATCATATAAGTCATATACGACACCACAATTTCCATGTATCCATACTTAACTAGTTTCCTTTTTATTTTCAATTATTAAGTTAAACCTTATGATCATAGATCTATGTCAAGCTAAGTCAAAGTTAAGGGCAACCTATCAAAAGTCTAAGGCCATCCTAACATCCAATTATTTGTAAAATATGCATTAGGTCAAAATTATCAAAATACTCTTTAAACCCTAGTTTCACCATTAGACATGTTACCATATATACAACTTAACTTTCACAATCATGTTCATCATCTCTTCAACATGTTATCATTTTATCATGCATGCTATAATACTTGAAAAGCATAAAACCCTAGCATGATTTTAGGTTCAAATAATCCTATCATGCTCGCATATAAATTCTACTATCTTATGAGTGATTAGATTTATCTAATCTAGCTTTCATAAAAAGAAGTATTCTCTAAAAGCCTCAAAAATTACCTAGGAATTTAACATCCAAATACATATGTATTAGTATATAATATTGCACAACAATACTCCAAAATTACTAAAATAATTTATGGCTCACTAACTAGTTGAACAAAGTAGGGGAATTCCAAAGAAAAACTTAGCACTGAGGGAGGAAGCTTTGGATCGAGAAGGGGGATGAACAACGATTGGCATGGTTGGTGATAGTGAGCCACGAACGACAAAAATGGCTAGTGCTAGGGAGTCACAAATGAAAACAAAAGTGTAGAAAAGGGAGAAGAAAAGGTGTCACAAAAAGGGTCGAAATAGAGGAGAAGATTTTGATGGAAACATGTGCAGCATAAGGGGGAGCTTCGACAAAAATGATCGAAGGTAAAGTGATAGGCTTTGGTGGGTTTTTTTGCAGGTTGGGGGTGGTTTTGGTAAGAATTTCCAAAGGTGTAGGGGATGGAATAGCAAGGTTAGCCGGTGGTGTGGTGGTTGTTTTGATGGGAAGAGCCGAAGTCAACGGAAGGGGAGAAGTAACATAAGGGAGCATGGTTTCGGGGAGTTTGTGCATGGTTAATAGGGAGATTTTGGTAGGGGTTGCCAGTGTAGGGTGTGCAGGATTGGTTATGGTGGTCAGTGGTAGGGTAAGGAAGCCGGTGGGGGTTGCATTGCAGCAAATCAAAATGGTGGTGGAAGTAGCAGACGATGGGGGAGAATGGCGAGGCAAAATTTGCGTGTAAGGGAGCTTGGGGAAGGTTTACTTGAGGCTTTGGCACAAAACATGAGGGAGAGGAGAAGTGATTAAGAAGAGGGTGGTGTGTAGGGAAAAGAGGAGCAAAAAAAGGAGAGGAAAACATAAGGGGAGAGGGGAGGTATGGTTCAAATGGTATAGGGTGATGGTTTGTAGGATGAAGGTGTTGGGGTAGAGGGATTAGGGTGACGGTAAAGAAAAATCTAGCATTAACTAGCGGATAGGTTAAGGTAAATATCTAGATGATAAATTAGGGTAAAATTTATTAGGTTACCTAGTTAGGTTTATTCAACGAAATGGACACCGGTTATGACCCAACCTCAGTTTACAAATTTAATACGCATCCTCTTAATACATTTTAACCTAGTTAAAAATTTATATCTAATAATTTGTAATAATATTACACATATTAACTATATATTTATCACCAATTATCCTAAAATAATTATTACGAATAATATACATTATTACCTGTTATAATTAGGGTTTCTGGAAATGGGATATTATAAAGGGGAGTTGCTTTAGGTAGAGCATGGAATATTGTCAAGTCTCTAGTTAGGTACGATTGTGAAGAATTGGCTGGCTATGCTTTATCTAGTGTAGAGACTGTTGTTGATGTGCCTAAGCCATCATTATTCTCAGAGGCTATTAAGAGTAGTGCATTTGCTGATTGGTGTGCTGCTATAAAGGAGGAGATGGAGTCTTTATTGAAGGATTAGATAGGGAAACTTGTGAAGGCACTAAGGAAGAAATAGATTGTTGATTGCAAGTGGGTTTACAAGTTCAAATAGGGAGCTCTAAGGGTCTAGAGACCAAGATACAAGGCTCTTTTAGTTGCACATGGGTTTAGTCAGATTTCAAGCGTGGAATATGACAAGGTATTTTCTCCTATGGTTAGATATACTTCTATTCGTACCTTACTTGAACTTGTGGCTATGCATGATTTTAAGTTGCACCAAATAGATGTTAAAACTACATTTTTAAATGGTGAGCTTGAGGAGGAGATTTACGTGTGACAATCTGATGGATTTGTGATTGAAGGGATGCGTGGTCATGTGTGTCTGTTGAAGAGGTCACTACATGGCTTGGATCAATCTCCTAGATAGTGGTATGAATGATTTGATCAGTTTATGCTTGAGCATGGTTTCTACAAGAGTGAGTATGATGGGTATGTGTACTTGAATGAGATGGAGGGTGACTCTTTTGTGTATCTTTTTTTCACATGTTGATGACATGCTTATGGCAACAAAAGATATGTTTAATATTGATAAGGTGAAGGCAATACTGAAGAGTGAGTTTGAGATGAAGGATCCTGGAGCAGAAAAGAGGATCCTTGGCATGGAGATCATTATAAATAGTGAGTAGAAGTTTTTGTACTTGTCACAAGAGTCTTAAGTGAACAAGGTGATGGAGAGATTTCATATGATAGATTCTAAGATGGTGAGCATTCCGTTAGCTACTCACTTTAGATTGTTTACTTTGGATTATCCCAAATCTAAAGAGGAAGAGGAGTTTATGGTGATAGTTCTATATTCAAATGTTGTTGGTTGTATCATGTACGCTATGGTATGTACTCGGCCTAATGTTTCTCAAGCTGTTAGTGTTGTGAGTTGATATATGGTGAATTTGGCTCACTAGCAAGTAGTGAAGTAGATCCTTAGTTACTTGAAAGGAACTACATAAGCTTGTATTGAGTATGAGAGATTAGCTAATTCACTAGTTAGGTTCGTAAACTCTAATTATGGTAGAGACCTTGATAAAAAGAGATCCAACAGTGGATATGTTTTTTTTTTAAATCTTGGTGGTTTATCTATTAGTTAGAGGTCTCTTTGCAAGAAGTGACAGCCTTGTCAACTACTAAGGTAGAGTATATGGCTATAACAATAGCTTTTTAGGAAGTCTTTTGGCTTGGTGGTTTAGTACGAGTGTTGGGGTTTGGTTATGGTGCTCTAGTCTTTCTTGGTGATAGCCATAGTGCTATCTGTTTAGCAAATAATTAGAATTCTTTACATTATTGAACGAAGCATATTGGCATCAAGTATCACTTTATCTAGGGTATTGTTACTACAGGAAAATTTATGTTGGTGAAAGTTGTACTTTGTATAATTCGGTTGACATGCTAACGAATCCACTAATCGTGGGTAAGCTCAATTGTTTCTCGAAATTGATTGGTGTTCATAGGCTATAAGGTCCTTTGTTGGGTTAGTTTTTTTTTTTTTTTTTGTAGAGATCTTTACATGTCATGCATCATAAGTCATGTGTTATAAATCTTGCATCAAGGTTTAGAATTATGAGTTTTGACTAGGTATTTGAAGCACAACTTAACATTGTGTTGGTTCATGTAAGTGTTGAAGAAGTTTATTAACACGAACTATGTTTCTCACTAAAAAATTTGATGTGTTCCATGCAAGTTTTTCATGTTAGTTTTGTATAATGGGTTACTCTGTACCGTTGTACTAATAGATTCTATTTCATGAGGTCATGCTTACTTAATGAATAGCGATGACTTTATAGCTTAGCTTGTAAGATCAGTTGAAGTTTAGTACTATGGGTTGAGAGTTAGGACTTTCTAGTTTCCTATTCGGTATCTTTTGATCCATATACGCTTGGACTCTTATGCCCTCTTATACTTCCTTTTACTTGAATTTTGTAATTGTCGATCGTTTGTATTATCATAATGATGTTAATTGCCTTTTAATTATCTATTATGTTTCTTATAATTGTGTTATTAATTTTAAGTGGAGTAACGCTTTTAATGCAAGGCATGGTATAAAATATTGAAATATATATGCGATGATCAGAATACAATATAATCATGTCAGATAAATAACTATCACCAAGGTCACATACTGTTCATGCCTTTTCATTTAGAACATAATAAAACTTACCCACCAAGCATCCATGGGATGTCTTCTAAAGTAATAGTTATGACCAATTTCAACCCAATAACAATAAAATTCATAATATATCTCATATATCAAAATCAATATAAATAAATTCCATAATACCAAAAGTAGGGCTCAAAGACAACTAGAGACTAGAGGTAGTCACGAAGGTTAATACCGATCCACAGGTAGGCGTGAAAGCTACTACTAAAACAAAAATAATTATTTTCATGTTAATTTGCTTAAAGGGAAATCATATCAATCCAAACACACTAAGGTACTTCGATCATATCGGTGCAACAATGCAACATCTATTGACTATTAACTCAAGGACATTAAGGTACCCTAGTTACACTAGCACATAAAAGTAGAATAGTACCCTATCGACAAGAACGCCTACTCCATAAGTATGCATATCCTTTACAGAACTTGCAAAACTAAATAGAATAAGATATAGGGCCTGACTGGGGCACAAAGGCACACAAGAAAAAAATATAAAACCAATCTTAGGCTAAATAAGAATTTTAGAGTAACAACCCCTAAAGAGCAACCATTCGCAATTTTAAGGTTGTTCACTTTAAATACTAGTACTATATTAAGGTGGTCAAAAATATCACATAATATACCAATATCTCCAATTTTCATACATAATCATTTTTATTCGTATTTAGTTATTCAAGATAACTATAAATAAGGTCAACTCAAAAATCTACTAAAGCCATCATAGGTTTAATTATTCACATATGGGAGCATTAGACCAAAAGTAACCAAAATGCCCTTGATATCATAATTATTCTATTGTTATCCATTTTAAATACTAATTCTATTTCATTAAATAATTTATCATAAAAGGCTAAAATACACTAAATTAAATACTTCATCATGTAGGTAAACTATCAAACACAATAAATGACCATATTACCCTTACACAAGATTTAACACGTAAAACCCTAACATCCATCTCTAAGACTTTAAATCACGTAACTCCATGCTCAACAATAAACAATACATACTAGACATGAGTATTGGAATAGCATGACACAATTTAAAATATCAAATTGTCCGTAGGGTGCACAATAATAATTATCATGCTAAAAAAAATAAGCCAAAGCATGTTCAACCTATGATATTAGACATACATAAAATAATTAATTTATTTCTGACAAAAATCTCATTTTACCAAGCTTTCGTACTCATAATATTTTACACTAGTTATTATGCTCCATTTTACCAAATTTCAAGATAACACTATTTGGCAGATAATTACAACGTAATGAATATGTTTTATACAATTTATACATCAAAACTCAAATGGGATATCATACGATATTTAACATTTTAGTAAAGTATATTGATTATTGATTTCCAAAAAAAGCCTAAAAATATAAACAACATACTAAAATTATCAAGATTCACTAATTAACCACTTGAACCTAAAAAAGTAAACCATAATAATAATAATAGTAAAATTAATAATACATTAGTTACAACCCAAAACATAGAACTTAACACAAAACTCCAAACCAAACAAACAACATGGGACTCACGAAGCTCAAGGGCACTAATCTGAACCACCCATGTAGTAAAGGCAAGTTTGTGTGAGTTGGTCACGCGACAAGGGAGAACTAGTGATAGTGGACGACATAGCTGGGTAAGGATGAGGGGAAATGCATGGTGGATATACGCAAGAAAGTAAGAGAGATAGGGTGGTGTTGTTAAAAGGATAGTGCAAGGAGGCTGGTCGAGGGAGGTGAGGCAAATACTAGGGAAGGTTGGGGGTGATTACATGGGAGGTGGAAGAGTGAGACTGGATGTAGTCGGATAAGGGGTGTGGTGGGTGGGGTGATAGTGGTTAGGTTGGGGTAGTGTAGGTGGGCAATGGTTTGAGAAGGTGGTGGCGATGGTGAAAACTGGGAACAATGGTGATGGTTGTTAGTGGTGCTGGTGATGGTGTAAGAATAGCATGGATGAGAGGATGGTCATTGTTGGGTTAAATCATCAAGCACAAAGACTTGTTATAGGATGTTAAGGTCGTATCCCACTAGACATCGTGGTTTAGTACCGAATCTTCATTATTTAAGTTATCTAGATAAATTAAATTTTGAGAGTAGAATATGACTAACAAAATAAAATCAAATGATAATGCTAATGGTGGTAAGAAAAATCTAATTAAAAGACTAGGATTGGATTATCATCATAAATTGGTAATTAATGAATAATAAATTCAATTACCAAACAAATACTTGAATCCAAGAGGGTGAAATAGCCTAAAATAACTAATAGTCTCTTTTAAGTTCTAAAAGCTGCACCTAATCTAATTTAATAACCTATCTTCATGGTATTAAATTGAATTAAATCCATTACGTTTTTTGCTAAATCAATAAAATATCCAAGAGACTAATCTATTTTTAAGGTTCGATTCTCCTATTTAATTATTACTATTGTGGTTATTAATATTTACCTTTTGGTTATTTGATTTAATATCTATGTCTAATCAAGTCGGTGATAAAAAAAAACAACCAAAATGGGAGAACTAACAATCAAATCTATGAATTCAAGCAATCAAAATGGAAATTAAACTAAATTATTCATTAATAATTAAACTAGATCTAATCCTAGAAAAGAAACCTAATCACTCATAATTGTAATAAAATGCAATAAATTAAATGTAGTAATACAAATAACATTAAACATAATAAATAACAAAAGAAATATAAAAATGATAGAACATGTAGATAAACGCTGGGATCTAATGTTGAGAGTGCGTACAAAATTTAAAATTGAAATTAAATCTTAGAGTTAATGAAGAAAATCTTTTTTACATTAATAGAGTTTCACTTGTTTTCTAGAGGGAAGAGAGAAAAAAGAAGAAGAAAAACTCCCATCAATCTCCCCTTCCTCGATTCTATCTCTGTTTAGCAAATAAGCACTCCTTGTGAGTGTTGGGTCATGCACGATCATGGCAGAATAATCCTTGCACAGCTGTGTAACATTTTTTTTTCTTGGCATTATTAAGCGCACGATTGTGCTGCACTAGTGCATTAGACAACTTTTGTAAGATTGTTCATAAATTCTTCGTCTAGAGTCAAAACAAGGTGATCTTGGATGCATTAGAAAGATAAGAAGAATATCTATAAATTTGTTCTTTGCACTTTTCCAAATTTAGATTTTATAAAAGGCAAAGTTCTTCACTTTTTCAATCAAATGTAATTGTATATGAAATTAATAAGGCCATATGCATGCTAGGTTCTTTACAATGTCTACTCAAAGTCTTCATATTGGCTCATCTTAGCCTTGTTTGTATCCATTAAGTGAACATGCAAAAAAAAAACCAAAGAAAGTAGTATCCAATAATCTAGCAGAAAATCTAACAATATGCATAGAGAATCCATGTATATATCACAAGTGTAAATCATCTAAATATTAGCCATTTTGCTAGTTTATCAACTCTCCTATGCCTGAACTATTTCTTGTCCCTAAGTAACTCAGAGCACAAAAACAAGGAAGCGGATAATGAAGAAGAAGAAAGGCAAATAAAAGGGGATGAAGAGAAAAGTTTTAGGGGATATAAACAAACTACAAAAACAAGGCATATATTTAAAAGACCTTTGTAAATTTAGCTCGTTTATCTCAATCTTAACTCTCAATTCATTATTATTGTGGCACTCTAAGATTGCTTAAAATCATTTATATGCACATCCTTAAGAGATAAAGGTTAAATAAAGAAGTAGACTTCTTCACTATAGGTAACTGTAAACATTTGTTGCTCATGTTTATTATGGATATATTTAGTTCGCTCAAATAATGATCAAACATATGCTTGCATGTTTTCTCATTCACTACCACTTAAAGATATTATGCAATGCAAAGATGAAGATATATTATTAAGGTTGTAATGAGGCTAGGTTAAAAGGGAAGGTAAGTCTAGGCTTGTAGCTAATGAACAAAAAACAAATGGATCAATAACTACGAGAATTTATCTCAAAATTTGAGATCAATAATGTGTAACACCCCTAAATTTACTAGTAATTTCGTTTTTAAAATTTAATCATGAAAACTAAAATAGTAAATCATGGGGGGCTACCACTACACTTGGTACAAGTTCAGTTTCTTCTACCATTATGTTACCAAGTGTTAAGGCTAAAAATGTTGTTTCACTTAAATTAATAACACAATTGTAAATCAAAGTAGCAAGAGAGATAAAGCAACTTAACATCATGTCAAATATAATCAACTGTCAGTGAAATGAAATACATAAAGATAGTAAGAATTACATAATCTTCCAGATCAAAAGATACCAGAAAAAACACCGCATAAACCTACAATCTCTACCCAAATGATAGCCTTCAACTGATCTTATGAGGTAAACTACAAAGGCCATTGCCCATTGAATAAGTAAGGACTTATGAAAAGGAACCCTTCAGTACAACGGTGCTAAGTAACCCATTATAAAAAGCTAATATGAAGGGTTCATATGGAACACATAAAAGACATCACAACAATATATGAACATTTAATTATACACACATTAATTCAAAAACAATTTACGTCCATATAACCACATAACATCAAGGCTATATACTACCAATGCTTGTTCATCTGGAATAAATTGAAACTTACTAATGGAACATCCAAGAGATGCTCTTTGTAGTATATTTACAAAACAACATCATTCTCAAGTCATAACTATGGTTACAATTCTAATTATCAAAACCCACAACTCTCAAAACATAGGTAGGCTCACTAACACAAATCAATAACAACCCATGGGATCACATGTAGGCTCAAAGGATACTATTGAACCATAGGTAGGCATAAAGGCTGCTATCGAACCACAGGTAGGCATAAAGTTTGCTACCAAACCACAGGTAGGCACAAAGGCTGCTACCAACCCATAGGTAGGTATAAAGACTACTACCAGCCAATCCAATAATCATTTCAAAGCAAATATTAATCATTTCCATTTTTATTTTACTTGAGGGGAGATCTTATCAACTTGGAGACACTAAGGTACTCTGGTCATACCGACGTACAAAGGCAACACAATATCCTACTAACTATCAATCGAGGGATGTAAAGGTACCCTGGTCGCACTGGTACATAAAGGTAACACATTACCCTAACGACAAGGATACCTAATTAATAAGTATGCACACTCCATTATTTGGTTTGCAGAGCTAAATATAATAAGATATGGGACCTAGTTATGGCACTAAGGTACACTAACAAAATCCATCAACAATCGTGGGCTAAACCATGTCTTTAAGGTAGTGACCCCTAAAGAGCCATCTTTCCTAATCTTGAGGTCTTTCACTTTAAGTATTAATATTTTATAACGATGACCACGAAATGACATATTAATCACATAGATCCAATTCTTCATACTTAACTATTTTTACTCATTTCCAAACATTCTGAGGCAACCATAATCAAGGTCATCACCAATATCAACGTTAGAAGTATACTATGGCCATCCTAGGCTCAATTATTCACACTTAGGCACTTTAGTTAAAAAAGGACCAAAATATCCCTGATGCTAAAGTTACCACATTATCATCCATTTCCATTATAGATCCCATTATATTTATCAACTTTTCATAAAAAGGATAATATACCATAATTAAATTATTTATTATGTAATTAAATCATTAGATATGCCAAATGACCATTTTGTCCTTATGGATAATTTTGCACTTAAAACCTTATCATGGATTTCTAAAACATAAAAAACACATATTCTCATGTTTAACAACCATTAATACATATCAATCATGTTTATTAGTATGACCATCATTGTAAGCTCAACATTACCAAAATACCCCTATTCTCATGTGTTTTTAAAACAAAAAACACCTATTCTCATGCTTAAAAATAAATAATACATATTAGGCATGTTTATTAGAACAATCATCATGGTACACTCAAAATAACCAAAATACACCTAGGCCATATAATAGTAACAATCATGCTAAAACATGTGTTTCTAAAACAACAAAACACCTATTCTTATGCTTAACAATAAATAATATATATCAGGCATTTTTATTTGAATAATCATCATGGTACACTCAGAAAGCCAAAATACCCTTAGGCCATATAATAGTAACAATCATGCTAAATCATGTGTTTATAAAACATCAAATCATGTACCACCATTCTCAATAGTAATTAAAACTTGTTAGGTATTTTCATTCACATTAAATATCATGATGTGCTTAAATGAACAAAGTTTCCCTAAGTCACATGAATAATAATAATCATGCTACAAGTATATCAATACATGCTTAATATAACATTTTCACCTGTATATATCATACAAAATATCTTCTCAACATTAGAACCATTTTAATCACACTTTTGTACATATGATATTTTACATAAGATAACATGCTTCCTTTTTTGTCATGATAACAATAATAAACACATAATTATTTATAATGAATCATGCTAAATAAAATTTATATGTGAAAACCATAATGTGCTATCATACGTTATCTAAACATTTTAGTGTAGTATAAATGTGACCTGATTTCCACCAAAAGCACAATTATCGGTAACCTCATAAAAATTATTAGGTCCGATAATAAAAATTTTGTACCTAAAAATATATCACAAATATAATATTAATATTTTATCAATAAAATAATAATTTTTAAAAAATATTTATTAATATAATATTACTAAACTACCCTTACATATTAATAATTACTAAAATAATTTAAAAATTACAACACAACTCATGCTGCATGCATAGTGTGAGCCGTGCACGTAGGAGGTTCGGTGGGCTAGTCGGTGGTGTTGATTCGGATGATCGGTGTAGGGGTTGCGATAGGAGGTGGAGATGGTTGTGGTTGTGTGGATTGGTGTAGGAGGGATAAGGGGCTGCGATACGATACATTATAGAGTTGTAGGAGAAGGTGGCGATGCCGAGGAGGGGAATAGGAGAAGAAGAAAAGAAGAGGAAGAAGAGGGTAGAGTTGGCAAAGGGGTGTCTGCAGTGTATGTGTAGGAGCTGGTGGTTGTGGTGGCCATGAGTAGGCTCGGCTTGGAGGAGTTGCGGCCGAATGGGGGGTGGTAGAGGTGGCATCAAGGAGGCACAATGTAGGGGCATAATGTAGGGGGAGAGGTGGCTAGGTGGTGTTGAGGTTGTGGTTGGAGATCTATTATTCAGGGAGGTTGTGGGGGTTGAGGCAATGGTGGTGTCGAGTGGAGGATATGATAATGGCAAAAAAATACTTTTTCCTAGGCTATTGTTGTGGGAGACAGGGTCGGTGCAAGGGGTCAGGGATCATTAGAAGTTGCCGTAGGAATAATGAGGAAAGAAAACTGGGTGGCAAGAGAGAAGGAAGAATTAAGAAAGAAAGGAAGAAGAGAAAAATAAGGTGTCTGATAGTGGAGGCTAGAATGGTGGGGGTGGTGTAGTGGTGCATTGGCTTTGATGGTGGAGGCGTGGGGAAAAATAAAGCTGGAGGTAGGGGAGAGAAGGAGAAAGAAAGGAAGAAGGACATAATAAGAAGAGGCACGACATGAGGGAGCGAGAAGAAGACAAGAAGAATAAGAAAAAGAAGAAGAGGTGGGAGATGAATTAGGTATGTGAACAGGGTAGGTAGAAATTGCAGAGGAAAGGGTGAGGCAGAGGCAGAAGGTGCAGGGTTGATGAGGCTAGTAAAGAGTGTGCAGGGTGGTTGGTGCTAGCTGGATGAGTGGTTGTAGGAGCTAGAAATGGAAGGGGAAATGGGCATAGGAAGGAGAAGGGCAGGGTTGCTAGGCTACGGAAGGAAAGGGAGACATGTATAGTAGAGGCATGCTGTGCGTAGAGGAGGTGGAGGGGGTTAGGGGGTGTTTAGTGCACAAGGGTACTGGACGAGTGACGGAGAAGAAGAGACTAAAAGGTGGGTTGGACTATTGGGGTGTGAGAAAAGAAAGAAAAGAAAAGGAAGGGGATTAGGCATGCTAGAGTGGGCCAGGGAAAAGAAGGAGAAGAAGAAAAAGAAGGTGGCAAGTAGGTTGGGATGATCGGGGAAGAAGATTAAAAAAGAAAGGAAGGTTGGGCCGATACATGAAGAATGAAAATAAAGGGAGGGAAAGAGTGGGCTAGCCTGAGGAAGAAAAAAAAAGGAAAGGAGGAGAAAAAGAAAAGAGAAAAGAAAGAAAAAGGAAAACGAAAAAGGTTAAAGAAGAAAAAGAAAAAAAAGAGGATATATTTAGGGTTAGAATTAAAATTAAGTCAAATTTAGGGTTTAGGATAATATTAATTTATTTAGATTTAGGGTATCCGATTAAGAAAATAAATCAAGTAAATTTATTAGTTTAGGGTTGGTTTAAATAAAAATGATAAGATAAAATAATTATAATAATTTATCTAGATTAGCAAGTTAAAGGTTAATGAAACTAATTAAATTAATATTTAAAGTTTAAAATTTTCAAATAAAAGGCTAAAAGTTCTAAATTAAGGTATGAAAATTTGGGATATTACATAATTTGCTAACATACTCCAAAAAACATTAATCAAGGCTTATTTTTCATTTATTTAATTTTTTTTGTTAACATCTCCTTACCAATCAAAACTTAGATGCCCAATAACACACATCACAATTTCAACAATTTTATTTCTTCTTTTCTTTTTGAAAATAAAGTGATAATTAGATCATTTTCACAATACAAGCTCTACCAAACACACTTTCATCATGCCCCCATGCTTATTTTTAGTATACCTACACCAAATACATCTAAGAGTTATCACTCCCTAGTTTTGAAAAAGAGTAAGGTAATAACACAGGAATAACGTATACAAATATATGCTTTAATGGAAGAAATGTCTTAAGCTTAAAGGGGTTAAGCAAAAAGGAACAATTATCATTTGGTAGGCAATTTGGCTAATATAGCTATGAAAAGAAAGCCCATGCCTTAATCATGTTAATGCATGCATAAGTCATATGTAACCTTGAAGAGAAATAATTAAACTTCTAGTTTTTCACATCGGAGGAAACACACAATTAGAAAATAGTGAGACACAATAAAAGATGAATAATCTATAAGGCTCAAGATCTCATTGATTCCAATGCTACCAACTCTGTTTCCTATGTATCAGTTTTGATGAGCATATCAATTAGATAGAATAATAAGTGGTTTGAGAGTCTATCAATTGGAAAGTTCACACTTAAAAATAATTTAAAGACCTTTTTTTGTTATACTCACCTAATAACTATAGGTCTCACTAATATATTATCAAGCCGTGTAGAGAATTCTATCAAATTTTCATTATTAACCTAGTGTTTTCTAATTCTTGTTCTTGTTCTTGTTCTTTTTTTTTATATTAGAAGTAAGAAAACAAAAAGAAAAGAAAAGAAAAAAACAAAATAAAAGAAACGCAATACGACAAAAGTAAAATAAATAAATGCAACAAAGATGATAGTGACCAACTAATCTCCCCCATCCCATGCTTAAAGGACACATTATCCTCAAAGTGTGCTAAGGGAACAAATGGGGAAGGTAAAGAAACTTATTCATAATTGTGGTGGTGGTTGTGATGCTTTGCTTTCATCTCTATTTGTGCTAGCTTGGGTGTGTTTCTATGTAGGAAGATGAAAATGAAGGTGATTGCATGTGGTGGTGCAAAGGTGGTAAATGGTGGTTTAGTGATGAAGAGATGTAGTTTCATTGTAGTTTAGTGGAGAATTGCGGTGGAGTGGTGGTAGGCTAGGGTTAGGAGAAGATGTAGTGTCATGGTTGTGGGATAGTGTTGAGTTACAGTGGAGAAGTGGTAGGGCACAGGTGTGTGTTGCTGGATTAGTGAACATAAAGGCACGAGTGTGCGAGCGTGGTATGGTTAGGCTATGCGCATTCCGTTGTCTTAGTGTTTTGGGCTCAAACTGTTTCTAGGAAAGGCACAATCATGTGTTTGCCCTTGTGAAGACCTTGCCAGCTTCTCTTCTTCACTTTTTAGTTTTTTATTTTTATGTCCCAATTAGATCCCATCCTCATATTGACTCTTCTACAAAACCTCATCCGCCATAGTAATGCCTACCAATTCATTGCAACTATCAGCAAAATAAATAATTAAAAATTAAATAAAGTAAAAATAATTATTAAAATACAAGAATTAGCAATCTAAAATCACACAAAGACTTGGGTTACTTCCCAAGAAACACTTGTTTTTAGTCATGAGCTTAACCCCTTAAGATTAGCCAATGCTAGTTTGAGGACGAGTACCTGCACTGAAGTATACGCTTACAATGCCTTTGCCACATTTGTTTTTCACAATGCTCATCTTTACTATCAGATGACTTATTTATTTATATAATATTCCCTATATGATTTTTCCAAGCTATCTTTTATTTGATCACTTGTAGCAACCCTGTCACAAGTAGTGTTCAAAATAGGATAAATGTTAGAATTAGGTAAATTGAACTTTAATTTCTCATCTCCTATGTTCAAAGATAGACTCGCCTTTTTAACATCAATTACCACATCAACAAAAGATAAGAATGGGCTCCCAAGAATAATTGGGATTTGAGCATCGTCATTCATCTCTAAAACAACAAAGTTAACTGGTATATAAATCTTACCAATCTTAATAGGTACATCCTCTAATATTCATACCGAATGTTTCAAATCAATCAATGGACTGAAGAGAGATAGTAGTGGGCTTCAATTACCTACCTGCAACATGTTACACATAGAAAGAGGCACTGAACTTACACTAGCACTGAGATCACAGAGAACACGGTTAATGGATACATCACCAATAGTACAAGGAATAGAGAAGGATTTTGGGTCCTTAATCTTGGGTGGCAGCTCATTTTGTATGATAGCGCTACACTCATGGTTCAAGGCTATGATCTCAATTTCCTCTAACAAGCATATGGTGGAAAGAATGAATTTAGCATAAGCAGGCATATGAGATATGGCTTCTACAAATGGTTTGTTAATGTGCAACTTTTTAAAATCTCAACAAATTTCCCAAATTATTTTTCTAGACTTGCAATAGATTGTCTTTGAGGAAAAGGTAGTGAGGGTATGTATGGTGGCGAAGGGACATAATTTCCAACTTCATGGTCCTTTCCTAGGATCGTTTCTTTCTCAATGGTGACGGGTTTACTACTCTCTCCAATTACATCTTCTAATCTCTTATCCATCTCCTTGATTGATTTTCTCAAAATAAGGCCTTCTAGTTCCTTACCACTCCTAAAATGATGACATTAATGGAACATTTAGGATTAGTTTCTAGTTATTCTAGAAACAATCTAGAGGGTCTAGAAGAATAACCAGACTATTAGGCCACTTGAATAATTTAGGTTTCTAACATTTTGTTATGGGTGGCTAGGGATTCAACCTTAGAAGTCAAGTTCTTAAGCTAGCTCCTCAAATATTCAATTTGATTGTTTTGAGATGCCATAAAATTCTTTGACATAAACTCAAGATTAGACTTTCTAGAGTTAGGAAAAGGTGATGTAGGGTTTTAGAAACCTGGGGGCGTAAAATATGTGTTAACCTCAAAAGTTATGCAATATCATTATACTTGTTTTGATGATAACAAATATATTTTTGTATCTAATGTGTTTGCTTAAGTGTGGATATTTAACAAATCAACACATAAAAAAGGTACCAAGACATGAAGCCAAGCATTTGATGTGTCTTAGGTACATTGTAAAGAGTTAAGTTGAGCAAATGTCACATTTCAAACAAAAACTCTTTAAAACTCTTTGTTAAAAAAAAAAATACTTGAATTGATTTCATATTATAAATCTTTCAAAATTATTTTTCCAAAAAAATTGATTGGTTCCAATTGGAACCAATCGACTGGTCACCAAACCGATCGAGTGGTTCAGTTTAAAAATAGCCACTGGTTGTGCTAAAACTAATATGGATTGACTGGTGTATAAAAATGATCGGTTGGTTTCCTTGAACCTATCGACTGGTTTGAAAACTAATCAACTGGTTTGATAACTAGTCTATGGGTTTCAATCTTACAAAAACCTAGTTCGTCTCTATTTAAACACATTGATTAGTTCAGGCAAATTGATCAACTGGGTGAGAAACTGATCAACTGGTTTGACCACCAATCCATGAGTCTCTATCTTGTAGAGATCCAGTTGCACTTTGTTTAAACACATCGACCGGTTATTGCCAACCCGATCCATGGGTTTCATTTCTATAGAAACCCAGTTGTTCTCTGTTTAAACGCATCGGTTGGTTATTGCCAAACCGATCAACTGGTTGACAAACCAATCCATGGGTTTTATTTATGCAAAAACCCAGTTGCTCTCTTTTTAAACATATCGATTGGTTATTGCCAAATTGATTGAATGGTTTGACAAACCGATCTATGGGTTTCATTTCTGTAGAAATCTAGTTGTTCTCTATTTAAACACATCGACTAGTTGACAAACCGATCAACTGGTTTGATAAACGATCGTTAGGTTGACATAATGGTAAATTTTTATTTTGGTTGAAACATGAATAGTCGACTGGTAAGAACAAACCGATTAGCTGGCCGGACAACCGATTGACTGGTTTCTCTAGATTGATCAACTAGTTAGCATTAAATGTTGCTTTTCTACCCGTTGGGCTAACCAACTTTTTGATGAATTATGTATAATGGCCATCCTCAAGGGTAATCCTTATAAATAAGGTCCCTATACATTTATTACAAACAACTTTTTAGATCTCTTACACTAAAATCATTCAATATTCCAACACTTTCATATTTCTGAGTTTTATTTGAATTATATTCTTTACTCACTTCTCTTAGTTAGAATTGTTCTCAAATTGTAATATCATATATTACATCTAGCTAAGTTACATCTCATTCAAAGATCAACACTTTCATATCTTTTATTTGGTGAGAAACACTTATAATCACAACTACCTCTCAAAAATCAACCAAAAGGGTTAGTGAGTGTTGCCTATCATTCTTGAGGAATTTATTTAGTGAATCTAGAGAAGATAAATAGGTGAAGTTGTAAATCATTTCTTGAGAGGATCATTGAGATTGTAAGGCTCATAAACTAAGAGAAGAGTGATCATCAATAAAACATATTACTATTTTAAAAATCTTAAAGGAAGAACCCCCTCTAGGGTGTTTTCAATATGATTTAGGAATGGGATTCGGTGGTGGGTTCTTGTATGAAAGATTCAGATGATTTTTCCATCCTAGGTTGTAAGTAGGAGAGAAGGGGTCTCCTTTTTTATTGAAATTGTTCACATAATTCACATGATCTGCAAGAGTTGCATTATGGGGCAAAGAAGCAATGGATTGACATTCGAATGATGATTGTCTTGCAACACCAAAATTTTCACAAGTAGTAGAAGCATAAGTCAATGCAATCATATTTAATTTATCAAACTGCTGAAATATTATATCAACTTTAGAATAAAGATGATTAAGGGCATGAACTTCATTCCTTTCGCCTTTCTTGGTAGAAGAGTGCTCACCTCACCACCGGTAGTGATTTTGAGTCATGTCCTTGATTAATTTTTTTTTTTACTTTTGGTATGATTTTGTTCATAAGAGTGCCTCCCACAACTGCATCTATCGTCATCCTTGTTTTGTCAAGGATATTGTTCTAGAAAATATGAACTAGGTGCCATTCCTCTAACCTATAGTGTAGACAAATTCTCAAACATGTCCTTGTAACATTCCCATGCATTGTACAAAGACTCACCATCTTTCTAACTAAAAATAGTAATGGCATTCCTTAGTTGAAGAGTCTTGGATGAGGAAAAATACTTGTTTAGGAAAGCTTGTGAAATTTGGTCCCAATTGGTGATGGACCCTAGAGGGAGTGATTTCAACTAAGCTCTAGCTTTGTCCATCAATGAGAATGGGAATAATCACAGCTTAGCGTCATCTAACACTCCATTCATCTTCAAGGTGTCACAATACTCAAAGAATATAGAGTTGTGTAAATTTGGGTCATCTGTTATGCTACTACTGAGCTTATTTTGCTACACTATATTGAGGAGTGTAGACTTCAATTCAAAATTATTGGCGGCTACATTAGGATTTTGTATGCTCAATTGCATCCCATATGCATTCGAAGATGCAAAATCCTTAAGATATCTATTTTGATCTTCAACTTCCTCTTGGCTAGCCATGATTTCTGAACTGGTGCTTGGTTGGGTCTCACGTACCCACTTCCTTATCTCTCTTAACGTCTTCTTGATTTTGGGATTTAATTCAACTAGAGGTATAAGCTGAAAAGATCATTACATAAAAAGTAATTGAAAATGAAAAAGACAATCTATCAAATAACAAAAGAAAAGAGCATAACAAAAAGAAAATAGAAATTTAGTCTAGCCGGATAATAAATGATTCAATATCAACCGTCAAAGTCCCTCTACACATACTCGTTATAGTGTGTCAAAGTTGTATTCCATAGGAACTTCGTTGTTGAGCACCAAATATTCATTATTTAAGCTATCTAGATAAATTAAAATTTGAGAGTAGAATATGGCTTGAAAAATAAAACCAACTAATAATGCTAATGGTAGTAAGAAAAATATAATTTAAAGACTAGGCATGGATTGTTGTCATAATCGGTAATTAATGAATAATAAATTTAATTACCAAACAATTACTTAAATACAAGAGGGTGAAATAACCTAAATTAAATAATAGCCTCTTTCAAGGTCTAAAATCGGCACCTAATCCCATTTATTAACCTATATTCATGGTATTAAATCATATTAAATCCATTACATTTTGTGCTAAAGTAATAAAATTCCTAAAAGACTCTAGCGTAGTTTCATGGTTTGGTTCTCCCATTCAATTATTATTTTTTTGATTATTAATCTTCACCTTTCGGTCCTTTGATTAAATACCTATGTCTAAACAAGTTGGTGATCAAGAAACTCAACCAAAATGACAGAACTAACAATCGAATATTCGAATTCAAGCAATAAAAGTGGAAATTAAACTATATAATTCATTAATTAATAATCTAAACTAGATCCAATCCTAGAAAAGAAATCTACTCAATCATAATTATAGTAAAATTCAATAAAAATAATGTAAAAATATAAATAACATTAAACATAATAAATATAAAAATAAATATAAAAAGACATAGCCCATAGATAAACACTAGAATTCGATGTCAAGAGTGCATACAAAATCTAAAACTGGAATTAAATTTTAGAGTTAATGAGGAAAATCTTGATTTATATTAATGGAGTTACTCTTGTTTTCTAGAGAGAAGAGAGAAAAAGAAAAACTCCTCTCGATCTCTCCTTCCTCGATTCTATCTCTATCTGGTAAATAAGCGCTCCTTGTGAGTGTTGGGTCGTGTGTGATGTGGTGGAATAACCCTGCACAGTTGTGCTGATCATGCACATCTAGGTCGTGCTGATCATGCACATCTAGGTCGTGCATCATTTTTTTTCTCGGCATTGTTGAGCGCACGACTGTACTGATTGCACACAACTATACCGTGCATCTTCTCTACTCTCGGCATTACATCACACAGTTATGCCGGTTGTGCATAGTCAGACCGTATGTTACTTTATCATTGGAGATTTATGCATGGACGTGCACTGATCGCGTACAGTTGTGCTACACTAGTGTTATGGACAACTTTTGCAAAAAAATTTCATAACTTTTTCATTTGTATTCAAAACGAGGTGATATTGGATGCATTGGAAATCTGATAAGAATATCTAGGACTTTTTTTTCACTTTTCCAAATTGATATTGCATCAAAGGAAAAATTCTTCAATTTTTCTTTCATAAGTAATTGTCTCTGAAATTAATAAGGCCATATGCATGCTAGGCTCTTTATAATGTCTGCTCAAAGCTTTCATATTGACTCATCTTAGCCTTTTTTCCATCCTTAAGTGCAACTATAAAATAAAATACCAAAGGATGCAATATGCATGAATCTAATAGAAAATCAAACAATACGTATAGAGAATCCATGGAAACATGTATATATAAAGAGTGAAAATCATCCAAATATTAGGCATTTTACCAGTATATCATTCATGTGATAAAGAAGCAATGTTGTGCAAGAAATGGTGCATAGGCTTGTGTGGGAGTGTGCACGATAATGTAAGGGGGTTGTACAGCTATGTAAAGAAGAATAAAAAAGAAGCCAATGTAATAGAGTAGAAGAGAAGGAAGAAGAAGGAGGGAATAAGGAGAAGAAAGTAAGGGAGTAGGGGGCTCAAGTGATAGCTAATTTGGAAAAATATGGAGGGGAGTAAAGGAGTATATAAGTAGTCGGTTGAGGGGTGGTGATATTTGACAGAGATGGCTGTAGCGTTGGTGTAGGCCTAGGGGGTCGTGTCAATGCATGGGTAGAGGCATGGTCTTGGTTGCAAGGGGCACCAAGGAGGCAGGAGTAGGGAAAATATTCATATCAAATATTAAAGTAAAATATCACATAAGTCATAATTGAGTTTTGTTGCTATTTAGTTTTTTACCTAGATTTCCAAAACTATAGAGCTCCTAATTTACCCTACATGTTTTTGTTCCAATGACATAGAAGGGGAATGCATACTTATAGGTTTGAGGTTATTTAGTAGCTTAGGTGCATTTTTTCCTTACAAGCTACTTTTAAAATTTCTATTCCACTAGAGAAAATGGTGGCCTAAGTGTATTATTCCCTAGGAAGGTGCTATATGTCGTTATCATCTCTAGAGTACTCGGTGTGATTAAGATTTTAATGTTGTTATCACTAAATAAATATAAAAACCACCAAATTATTATAGTTATATCTATTCTCATGCCAATGTTCATGGACTATATATGTAATCGTTTGCCTATTGTTTGAATACCATGATTAATATGTAGCATTAAATCTGTAAATGAGTTGAGTAGAGCCGAATACTCCTAGGATTAGACTCAACTTGTTTAACTAAATGAGCCTAAAATAAGGCTTAGGATTTGCTCATTTAACTAAACGAGCAAGCCAAGCTCATGAGCCAAAGTAATAAAATGAACCGAGCACCACTATTTGGAACTTGGCTCGACTTGTTAAATAAATGATCCCAAAAGTGAGGCTTAGGCTCGATTTATTTAACTGAATGAATGAGCTAAACAAAACTTTTAATGAGCCAAATATCGAATCGGCTTAGCTCATTTATAGCCCTATGTAGCATGCTATGTTTCCAGAATAATCATGTTACCTAGAATCTCATGATATTGCCATTGTTAACCTATGCATAATCTTATGTGACCACCATGTTGTATGTGTCTTTGGTACCTCATGATATGTCTTTCAAATTAATCACTTTACTCCATACCCAAGTACTTACGTGCTAATTCCTATAAGTATAATCTACCATTTTTGTAGGTGTAATACCCCGAAAAATTTTCTTAGCCTAATCCCACATTTTTAATGCCCTAATTTGATTCTAATATCAAGAAATCTTATTTTAGCCTTAATCAATTTCTTAATCCCAAAACTTTAACCAAAACCGAAACCTTGATTCGGATAAATCGAAATTCGTAAACCAAAATTAAAATCCGCTAAAATTTTCACTAATCCAAATTACTTGGCTAATATAAAATTAGCTAATCTAATCCTAATCCCCTAACCCTTCTCTCTTTTTCCTTTCCTTTCTCCTTTTCTTTTCTTACTTTCTTTCCTTTCCTTCCTTTTTCCTTTCCTTCCTTTTTCCTTTACTTTCCTTTTCCCTTCTTCTCCAGCATCAATTTTATGGCGTGAGGGACTTGAGTTCCTCTACACCACCACCATCCACTTGCCCTCCCACATGCACCATGACACCATCCCTACTATCCCTACCATGATGTACCATCCCTACCATCCCTCATGCCTATCTTCTTCTTATTCTTCTGAAACCCTACTCACACCACCATCATCGCATAGTCACTTTGCTGCTACTCTGTTCGACCGTTAGCCACCATCACCATCACCTTCTCACTGCTTTTATCTCCTGTTCACGTCTTCTTCTTCATTATCACCCCCTTATGCCCTTGCCTGATCTCTATCCATTTCAACCATCACCATCCCCATATCCTTTTTCTTTTCTTCTTCTTGGCATATCATCGTCGCCATCGTCATCACTCCCTTACCATTTTCTCCTCCAAGGCACACCACTTTACTAGTATATATACCCCTCCATCTCTCTATTGTATTGTCATCCATTAGCTCCCTGACCGTATTCTCTTATCCCTTCTCCTTTCTCCATCTTCTTCCTCCTTCTTTCCCCATTTTCAGCATTCACACCACCCAATCTACCACCTCGGCCACCACTCGCCGCCTTTTGGCTGGTGAACTGACCACCAAGATCTCCCCAACTTTCCCCCTCGCCATCGCTGGCCATCGTCGCTGACCACCACCTCTTTTCCTTTCTTCTTCCCCTCATTTGTTGCAGTATTACAGAGTGCACGACCGTGCAACACTTAAATCCTATGCTGCACATCCGTGTAACTCTTGCACCACCTGGTCATGCGTCTTTTTTTATCTTGGCCTGGTGCTGCACAATCGTGAAACTTTTGCAACATCTAGCCATGCCTTTTCTTCCCTTAACATGTTGTGTGTTGTTGATGCACAACCATGCAAATCTTGCACCACATGGCTGTGCAACTTCTTTTTTGACTGTGCACCCATATTTTCACCCCAAACCTTATCTAAACACTACCAAAATTTAACCATAGCTCCACCACACATTCTTCTACACTTCCATACAACTCAAGCTTCTATTTGACTCTAGTGGTCTTTCGGTGATCTCGAAGGAGGTATAGGATTTACGTGCATAGAGCTCGGTGTCCTTATTGGTAAGGATACATGTCATAGCTAGGGATTTATGTGATACTTGTATTTTTGTATATGGTTTTGTATGGAGTATTTTGTATTAAATAAATTATTTATAGAAATGCTATGAACTGATATTCTTGAGAGTAATGAAATTATGTAAGTGCGTATTTGGATATAATGTTGGATATAAGATATCTGTGGGAAACTAATGATATGTACTTTGGACAATTATATGGAATTTATTTGTATTAGTATTGGGTTCATAAGGCCTTTGGGAGAATACAATTGTCTTGCCTACCCTGAGGGTATTATGATCATTTGAGGATAATTACGTGGTAGTACTTATGTTGTTCAGTTGTATGTCTTGTGCATTTATATGAGTTCGGCGTGATAATATACAATCAACTCTGAATAAGGTACTAATCATTTAAAGTGAAAGATCACTTGAGTTGGGCCGAGGTGTTTATATGGCTCCGTTACACCGGATAATAATAGTGGCTCAGGTGTGTCGTCCTTGAGAGGTGCATCAGTCCATTCCACCAGATTAAGAATAGTGGGGCCCCATACCCAACATGAATAAAAATACAACAAAGAGATAAAGTATATATGAAAAGACACTAATCATTTAAAATGGAAGACTACATGAGCCAGGACCGAGGTGTTGAGTCTGTTCAATCGAATAATAATAGTGGCTCAGGTGTGTTGTCCTCGAGAGGTACTTTAGATCATTCTACCAATTTAATGATAGTGGCTCGGAAGTATTTTACTCTAAGAGGTGTTGGCTCCTTTCCACCGAAAAATAATAGTGGCTCGGGTGTGTTGTCCTCGAGAGATGTTGAAGACCGTTCCACCGGTTTAAGAATAGTGGGATCCCTGAACTCAACGTAAATAAAAGATTGAAATATGGTATATCTAATAAAAGACTTGGAATTAGTAATTGTTTAGCATTCTTTGATTTGGCATATATGATTTTCTTATGAGAATCCTTGTAACCCTACTTGACTATACCGTTACCTTACTTAGTATGTAGCGTACTGATCATCTGTTTCATGGGCACTACTCAATCTAACGAGTAGATGACCCAGATGTTTATGTGCAGGTCCATGAGGACCAGGTGAATGAATTAGCAGCCTTTGATGCTATATATGTAGAGGAGTGATTTATTCGTATTAGGGTTTGGGCGTAGAGTCATGTTATCTGGATGATAGTTTTATCCGGATACATTTTTGGACTCTTAGTTCCATGGGATCCATTTTGTTATATTTTGATATTGTAATCAGAGTTGATCTCCAAACTCTTATTTGATGTTATTAAAAGTTGTATTGTCTCTTTCTATCACATTTTAAATTTTCTAATCGTTTTGCCTTGTGATTGATGTAAGGATGGTGGGGTAAGCCAAAATTATGTCAATTGCGGCAATAACACCCCAACTATTTGATTATATGCTTCCTCTTAAAATGAAAATTTTTAGTAGTAAATTTTGGGATGTTATAGTAGGTATTGCAGTATACTTGCAGTAAATTTTGGGAATAATGTTTTTATTATGTGGAACTCCTCTTATTTCACTTATTATATAGAAATTCTACTGATTCTCCTCTATTTATCGCATCTGCTTTATAATCTTATAATTTGAGATCAACTGCGTCTCACATGTGATCTTTTATTATAAGTTATATCTGTAGCCTTGTATCTCACATGGATAGGGTATAAGGTGTACATTTTAATGTTGAATGATGCAGTAACATCCATTATTTTATTATTATGCTTTCACAAAATAAAATATTGGTAATAAATTTTTGGGTGTTGCACTGCTAAGACTACTCTTAATACTCCTACTACTCTTACTACTACTGCTACTACTATTGCTAGTGTTCTAATGTTGCTAATGTTAGGTGCTACCACTACTACAAGTTTTATTACTAGTGGTGTTGTTGTTACAAATTTAATAATAATAATAATAATAATTTTATTATTATTATTATCATCATCGTCGTCGTCATCATTATTATCAATTTATTACTAGTAACATATCACTATTATTAATATATTAGTATTATTGCTATTGTTGTTACAAGTATGATAATAATAGTAGTAGTAGCAGTAGTAATAATAATAATAATAATTGTTTTTATTATTATCATCGTCGTCGTCGTCATTATTATCAATTTATTGCTAGTTATATATCACTATTATTAATATATTAGTAGTATTATTACTATTGTTGTTGCTATTGTTATTGTATGTGTTGCCTTTGTTGATTTTATTATTGTTGTTTGTTGTTACTTTCATCATCATTTGTGATCTAAATTATAAGAAGAAAAAATTGTAATTAAATATTAGTTTCATTATATGAATAAATATATGCATTATTTTACATGGAAAACTATTAGATATTTTACATTGAAAATTAGAGATGAAAAATAAAAAAACATAGGTTCATAAAAGTAATTACACATCTAGTAAATTTGAAATAACCTAATAACCTGTTACATTATTAACTTAAAAAGATTATATAATTGCAACAAAAAAAAAAGAAGAAATAACATGAATAAATACAAATCTAAAAAGACTCTAAAACACAAATGTAAAATAATTTGAATAACCCGATTCAAGATAACCTAACTTCACAATCTTCTAAAATGGTAAAATATATGTCTTGATTCGAACGTTAATTGAATATAGAATGAATGATTGAATAATCCAAATGTATCCAAATATAATCTGAAAGATAAAATAACCCAAGCTTACTTGAATAAAAAATGTCCTCAAACTAAATATGATCCAAGAGGCAGAATATCCAAAGTTATCCAAATTCCAAACTATTCGACTTCAACCTATGCTTATCTGAGTTAGTTAAAGAGTTTTAGATAACGTGAACCCCAAATAACCCAAGACTCATGTGAATATGATCGAAGAAGAAAAATGACTTAAGATAACCCAAACTAGTAATTTGACTCACCTGCCAGCTCTACTCGTCAGACTTGCCACATACGACCACTATGAAGGAAAATCAATGAAACCCTCCCCATATGTGCTAACACCCGATAGAACTCACTAAAAAAGATATATAAGTAAGTTATCATGTTTGTCCTCTTGTATCTAGGCTAATAGAAAGAGTGGCCGACCTTTTTCTAGATAACTCAACAAATCTACAGGTATTGTTGTACATGTCGAAAATTTTAAACTAAATATATAAGTTTAATTTACGTATATGATTCAATTAATTATTATATAGTTATGAGTTATTGAGGATCAACCAATATATATTGTAATTACTCAAAAGATGTTGGTTAGTATAATATTTAATTATTTAGCATCCAAAAAATATGTTGAAATTTAATTTTAATAATAATCATGGCAAAAACATTTGCTAAACTTCAAATAATAAATTGAAATGATGTGGTATTTAACTAGAGCTATATTTGGTATAATAATGTTCAATATACAACCGAAAGTTTTTTTTATTTAAAAAATTGTCAAAAATAAACTTATTAACAATAATCTATTCGATTCAAAAAGTTTTTGAGTGTCAAATAACAGTCATACTTTGGGTCCGGAAAAAGATTGCATAGCAAATCAAATTTGTTCGTTGTAGATCCTCCACGACACCAGCTGAACCAAAAGAAAGAAAAAAAAAAAAGAACTTATCCAGCCGTTTACATGGACCCAAACAAAAGGCAAAAAGTCTTAAAATATGACGCCCGACAATTAAAATTGCAAGAAATGAAGTGCACGGAAAATGCAAGAGGGGTAAACGATGGTTTAATACGTGTTTACAATGCAGCACGGACATTCAATATATTTTACTTTTGTAATATATAAATGGGAGAAAATAATATATATCTTATTATTATATTATTAATCTCTTGCTATAGTTGAGGATTAAAAATACGTCAAATGAAATTTTTAATTTTGGAAAAAAAAAGCATATTAAGCTTTAATTTCACTCCTTTCCTGTGCAGTGGGTGCTCTTTCATGAGCTATTTTGAAAATTATTAAATTGAAAAGGAGATTACCCTGACGTCTAGATAAGCTATACCAAACTTGCTAACAAACGAATAATTAAATGAACTTAACCACATACTTATATTAAACTCCTTTGCGAATCGAGGTGATTAAAAGCACATACGATGATATGATATCAGTTTCACTTACATATATTCCCTCGATCTTCTACAAAGTCAGTCGCAACGAGTCCTACGACCTCGCCTTTTTAGCTGTCAATTGCACCATTCGGCCTGGCATTCGCCGTCCACCAAGACGGAATCATCATTCTTACTCACCTCAAAGTGTGCGTTGTGATGTGACCTCTTTTGTCGTGAAATGTGCGTTGGCTAGTTTTGAACTTTCGAACCTCTTTGACGGGGAAAATTATAATTACCCTTGGCTCCCACGTCATACTTCAAAACATAACTCCGGCGCTTCGTGCATGGGACGGAGAATTTATGTATGTTTCGGAGACGGACTTTTTGTACATTATAGTTATATATATATATATAAGAAATGTGAATGCATTCCTATCAAATAATGATAAAGTACGGCCCTCAAGAAAGTATTAATTCATCTCGATCACTACCTCTTATTCTATTAACATACCGAACAAGCGTAGCAAATGATTTAATAGGAGACAAACTTTCAACCATATTAGTTATTTTCTTAACTATAATACAAATCATAATACTAGACAAATGACTTTTTTGATAAAAATATTTTTCAATCTCTAGAGAGATGATGTAGGAGTCTTCACTTTGGTTTGGTTTTACTAGTACGCTTTAATGCCTAAGTAAGTTTCTAGTCTACTCTATAGGTGTCATATGAGTCCTATAAGATATATCGATACTTAAGGATTACATAACCTTAGTTGGAGGATATAGAGTTGCCTTGTGCATCAATATGACCAGTGTACTTTATAGGCCTTTGGATTTTATGATCAAGAGTTTACAATATTACTTTTATGCACTAGTATGACCGGTGTATTATATATATATTATCAAGTATATCCCATTGAGTTAATAGAAAAAGAAATAAATTATTATTGAATTTGGAATGGTTTTAGGTTTGGTAGTTGTTAGTTGCCTTCGTGCCTTACCCACATTAGGTAGTTGCATTTGTGTCCTACCTATGGTCAGTAGTTGCATTTGTGCCCTACCTATGGTCAGTAATTGCATTCGTGCCCTACCTTATGGTGTTCATCCAACACTCCTAAAATTTGAAACTAAAAAAAAATTGAAAGTTTAATTACAGAAGCTAAAATAGTAAAAATATAAGTTATTACCATCATATTTGGTACATGTCTAGTTTTCTTTGCCATTCTCATACCAGGTGTTAAGGCTAAAAATGTTTGCTGTTTATAGTGATAGCACAAGTGTAAAAACCAACATAGAGAAAATCAAAACACAAATTAATATAATTCTCTATAAAATCAATTGTCAGTGGTTACAAAATTCAATGAAAAAAATACATAAG
The DNA here is from genome assembly GCA_030549775.1 of Tamarix chinensis. Lineage (NCBI taxonomy): Eukaryota > Viridiplantae > Streptophyta > Magnoliopsida > Caryophyllales > Tamaricaceae > Tamarix > Tamarix chinensis. Next base: position 89,419,397 of record CM060179.1, read on the forward strand.
GGCATAAGAGTATAACGACATCTAGATCAAAATATACTGGACAAAATATAGGATAGCCCTAACTCTCAACCCAAAATACTTGTCTTCAATTGATATCACAAGATAACCTACAAAGACCACTGCCTATTAAATAATTAAGGGTCCATGAACCGAAACCTATTAATACAACAATACTAATATAAAAGCTCTCATGGAACACATCAAAGGTATCATAGTAAGGTATGGTATAACATATTAAAATATTCATTCAATGATCAAAATAAAACAATCATATCAAATAAACAATAATCAACAATGCTACATACTTGCTTATTTAGTACATAATAAAATTTACTGACTAAGAATCCAAGAGATATTATTTAAAATAATGATTAGAACCAAAGACTTAAATAATTCACGGTTCATCATTCGTAGTAATGTAACATGATAGCATGGATAGGAACGTATGGTTTAATAACAAGTTATTATTCATATTTTATTCACATGATCCATTAAATTACCTATTTACAAGCTATTATTCATATTTTCTTTTCTTTTCCTTTTTCTTTATTCACATCCTTATTCTTACTCTTATCGAGTGATGGACTTTTTACCACCCCATGATCTCACATACCATGGAAGCTTATCTAAACTAGAGGACATAAAGTCCGAACAAAGCCAAGTAACTAATAATGGACACAAAGTCCAGGTGAAGTCAAGTAACCACCAATGGACAGCTAGGTGAAGCCAAGGAACCACTAATGGATATGAAGTATGGCTGAAGTCTTAAACCACCTAGGTAATCAACCCCTTTAGTAGCAATACCCTCAAGTACATCATCAGTGTCTAGAGTAGGTATGACACAAGGATCTACTAAGACCTCTCCCAAAGGCAAAGTTTAAAGGCATCAATAACGCCCGAAGGCACAAATAAATGCCCAAAGACAGACTAACCTCGGTAGCTAATCGATTATTGAGTAACCCAAACCCATGGAAAACTTAGTTATCTTCCACTTTAAGTGAGTAGTTTATTATTTTTCAAGGTTATGTCATCATACAAGGCCCGTGTAACATCTAAGTAAGACATACTCATTCTATTTTAACCATTAGTACCCTCCAACCATGTGGTGGAATTTCCATTAGTGCTTAATCAATACAAAATCAATCCATCAAGATAATCAATTTGGGCTAAGAATCTAGATTACATTATCCTTTTGAAGTCACATCATACTCAATACAGCTTTTCCACCAAATCATTTCCAAGCACTTATTGAGAATATCATGAATTATGAACCATTTAATCCATCCAATATGTTAGTTAATTCATGTGAAGATGTGTATTTCCATCATTAAGGGATCATGTAGTAGCATTGGACATAGTCTCAGAAGAAATCAAGTCCAAAAGATAAAAAAGAAAACACTCTGGCTGAATCAGTCGATCAATTTGGGTTACTCGATCTATAAGTTTGGCTCAGCCAAACCCCAGAGTTTCCTCGAACCAATCGATTGGCTCTATCAAACTAGTATACTAGTTTGAAACTAGATTTTGAAATATTATTCAATGGGTTTAAGGAGAGAGAAACCAAGGTAACTATAGACCATCCAGTTGATTGGTTTGGATCAACCAATTGACTGTTCTAAGGATCAGTTGATTGATTTAGCTTAATTAGTTGATTAGTTTACTCTTAGATAGTACATAACATAGATTTTTCATATGATTCACATGATAAAATCTTACCACATCTAAAACTTAATATGTCATAGCAAAATACCAAGATTTAATAAGATCTTAAACTGAATCATGCTTCATTTTCAAGCAATCAACCCTATTTTCCATAAATTAAGCCCTTTTCTTGGAAATATTAATTGAATCAACATGCATCATTTAAAATCTAAACTCTCATGCAAGCATATAAAATCAATATTTTATAAAGTAAACCAACTCACATGCTTATTTGTACCCCATTTCAAAGGTAAGAATGACTTAATTAAAGTTTAACAAAGTTTCCCACTAAAGAGGAAAAGCTCAAGTTGGCAAATTTCAACTTACAAAAACTTTAAAAACAATAGGATGAAACTTAGAAATCATTAAATAACTTTTATAAATAAAGAACTCTAATTAGGGAAGAAAACATACTTACCACTTACAAGAGAAAAAATAAAGAAAGATTTAGCCAAAAGTAACTCAACTTCTTCCTAAATTGAATTCTTTCTTGCTTAAGGATACAAAAGAGGGAGCTAGAGAAAGAATCAGAAAAGTGAATGGAATTTGAATGTAAGTTCAAAGTGGAGAGGGATTAACACAAGTGCTTGAGGACTCAGGTATTTTGGAGTTTGAAATAAAGGTTAGAAGAAAGGGTGATTAGGGTTATTTATAACTAATAAATCAGTTATGGAGTGAGTGAGGTTATGCCATAGATCGAAAACCTTAATTTCACAAATTTAGCATAACTTCTCCCCTTGTACTCATTTTATCACCAACTTCTATACCTATCCTTAAAATAATGTTTTTTACAACATACCCAAAAAACAAGTTATAATTCCCACTTCTTACACTTGAAGATAATAGATTACCTTTAGGGTTACTATTTATATTCCTTATAAAACTCTAATTTCACAATTTAATCATAAATTTTTCCATAAAACCCATATAGCTAAAAAATTTAATATGAATTTTCAAAATATTATTATTGACATCATATATAATAATCTAGGTCCAAATACTACATTTAATACGTGCGATAACAACCTACCTTTAGAGTTACTATTTATATTTCCCCACAAAGTCATATTTCTCATATATTAGACTTAGACAATTCATATTCACTCCAAAAATTTTATATAATATAATTAACCTATTTTAAACATTTATCACATTAAAATCCATAATTTTTTTTATTTTAAACCCATATTGACTAAAATGCCCCTAAGATAGCTAAAATATCAACTTTCCACAAAAATCTTATGAATCCCAATATGAATAAATTTTCAAAATCTCATACATTCTATCAAAATAAAAATGTGCAGCCAAAAATATATATAGATACTTTGTATCCCAATTCATCTCTACCAACAATATACACAACCATGTTTTTACAGCATTCTTACTCTTTCTTCAACACACAATACCATAAACCACTAGGATTACTAATGAAAAAATAAGAAATATTTGACCTATTAAATCACATACGCGTGTTTGTTTGTGTGTGTGTGTGTGTGTTTTTTTTTTGTGCTCACAAGGTTCGTATTTTCACACATTTAATTTTTCTGAATAAAAATCTCAAAAACATTACAATAAAATCAAATTTTATAAAAATTCCAGTATTTCAAAATAAAAATTATTGAGCGAATCTATGACTATAATTTTTCACACATAAATATAATTCGGAAAGATGTTTCCCTTCCCTGTTATGAATACCACTATTGTTGAAACATTAAAAAAAAATCTACTTCCTTATCTTAGGAGACAATTTTTTTTTGGTAATCAACCTTTACAAAATAGGTGGGTGACCATTTTTTTTATTTTTTTAAATAGTCACTAAAATTTAATTGTGTTATATTTCAATCACTGATTTTTTTGTCATATGTTAATTTTGAGTAGGGTGAACTGAAAAGAAACACACACACAAAATAAAAAATCTAAAATAATTGAAATATGACATTCAACTTAAAAGGAAAAGCAAAAGGTTAAAATTGGGTGAACAATTTAATATTCGAACACACACACAATAAAAAAAAACTACAATAGTTGATATATGACATTCAAACTCCAATGACCAACTTGAAAGGAAAAAAAAAGGTTAAAATTGGGGGACCAATTTAATATTCGAACATTATCTTATTTAGAGGCTTCATCTATAAATCTTGTAGAGCAAACAATATCAATTAACGCACGACGGCTGTGTTAGAATTCAATTTCGAAGTGGTGGCTTATGTACCGCACGACCTTATTTAAATCAGTTCATATGTGTATCCGGCACACATTATTTTCCAACTACTACCTTCTTTACCGGACACATGCATGATCCAATTACAATAAAATCCATGACGGTAAAGAGCACCTACCAGCGTACCTTGGTGCAAAAGGGATAATAATCGTCTGAAGTAAATTTAAAAGGAAATGCATTTTTTATAATATGTGATTTAGATTATATTGTTTTTCAAAGACTAACAAATGATAAACGGTGACCACAATTAATAAGATTTAATAGAAGAATAATAAGCCGCATCATTTGAAATAAAATAATAATTGGAAAAAAAAGTAATTATTACATGATATGAAAGTTAGAAGTATCTCATATGGGTTGAGGTTGCCATATGGAGATAGATTAAATATTGTACTAGCTCCTAAAGTACTTATAGTAAAACTAAAATAATACCAAAAATAGGTTGAGGGAAGATTGTGTTAAAAAATACCAAAGTATGAAAAAATAGAGGAAACAACGAAAAATAAATTAAGTAAGACCATGTTTGGTACATTAAGATTGTGATGTGTGTCGGAATATGAAATTCTCAATTATGTAAAACTAATGCTCAATTATATGGTAATAAAAAAGATGAAGGTTCGAAAGTAATGTATTGATGATGAAGATATATGAATATGGTGGATTAACAAAGATGATGATTCGGTGATGGTGATGGTGATTTGATGGTGATGAATGAATGATGATGACGATTCAACAACTAGGGTTTGATGATGGATGGTTTCATGGGTTAGGGTTAGGGTTAGGGTTTAGTTTTGAAAAGTAGGGTTAGTGTTAGGATTTGGTTTGAAACTTAGGGTTAGGGTTTTTCAAATTAGGTCTTCGATTTTGGGATGTGTTTGGACGATAAATATGGCTAGAAGGGCGTAGGTTATGGAGTTTAGAAAAGATAGTACTTAGTCTCTAATTCACACAGATAAAAAGATTAAGAATTTCAAGATTAATCATTCATACAGATTCGACTAAACTTGAGATGAACTTACACAGAATTCAATACTTGCAATTTGCATTCAACTTCAATTCTTAATCTACCTTCAATCGTGAGCTTAAAAAGTGTTAAAAGGTATAATTCTTCAAAAGATATATAGCTAAAAGATACTAGAATATAGAATATTCTTCAAAAAATGTAGATTTATGCTACTTTATTCTCTAGCTAATCTCTAACTCTACTAATTAATTAATTAATTAAATCAACTAATATGCACATCCATGCTGCATATTATTTTCCCCACGCACGTAGTCTTTCACTCCATGCATGCCATACACATGCACATACACATACTCCTAGTAGCTTGTATGGTACGTTTCATCCATAACTAGCCACATAACCATTCGCTTGTCTTCAATTTTATGGGAGAACCTTTCTAAATAAGAACAATTGGTTCCATAATGATGTATGCCAAATCTTGAATGTTTTCTCCTGTATTAGATTGTAATGAACTGCTCCATTCTGACCTTTTTTGAATATGTAGTTTAATACATTTTAAAAATAAATATTACCATATAACAAGTTATGATAATAATGAAAAATATTTATAAATTTCTATGAATGCTAATAGGTTAAAAGTAAAATAAATGAGTGATAAATAATTTGCTAACCAAAAATGCAAATTATATTGTCTCACCTGTCACACAATTCGCATAATATAAATAACTTATAAAATCATACTCAATCTCCCTTCGCTTTGCACCATCAACGCCATTCACAATTGTCACTACAATTTTACTGTCAACATGGCCTCATATTCTCTTTTGATAAATCCTTCTTTTCCCCCTCTTCATATTCCTCTAAACTATTTCCACATACTCTTCTTCTGTGCCATTATTATCTATTTATTTAGCTTCATTTTCTTATTCTCCTACCTTTTGCCTTTTCCTTCTCGACAACCAAAACCTAGCAGCTATTCATATCGCCATCAGACTCGGTCCCTTCAATTTAAAGTGCCAAAGAGAAAAATGATTGGTGATAATCTTTGTCTTAAGGGCCAAACTCCTCTCCATTATTAAAAAAATACTGGACCTCCAGTAATCCCTACTATTGTGACACCTGTGTTTTTTATTTTGTAAACATTGCATACCACTTGTTAGTGAAATTCTAACTTGTTTATCTCCACACACTATCCATACTTGTTACCTTCATCTCCGTCTTATTTCTTCTCCTCCATTCTCTCTAAGTTCATTAACATTGTGCTACCTCCCAATAACCACAACTCAAAGGATTTGTGTAAAAAATGATGAGATTAATGACAAGAAAAAGATGAAGAAGATTTATTTGAAGTATCGGTTAAAGTTAATGGGGACCTATAGACCATGCTTCCTCCACTAATAGGTACTATGTTTTGAAATATGAAATAAGAAAATAATCCATACACCATTATAAAAGAAGATGGAGAAACTTTAATTTTGATTTAGCAGTAATTTTGTGCAATTTCCAATGATCCAATTATGTTGATCCCTTCTAGAAATTATAAAAGTATGCACTTTTATTAATTATAGTTACAATTACTATAAATCATATGAGTATCACTATGATACCCCAACATTTTATTAAAATTTAACCTCGATTAGTCAACATTTTAACCTAATTTAAAATCTAACTTTTTTAATCTTATCATTTTATTTTTAGGCTAACCCTAACCCCAGATTATTAATAGATACAATTTAAACCTAAACCTAAATCCTAATCCTAAACCCAAAAATTTTCCTTTTCTGTATTTTCTTTTCCTTTTTTCTTCTTTTCTTTTTATTTCTTCCCTTTCCTCCCTAGGCTACGTCCTAACCCAACCCACTCTTCTTCTCTTTTCTTTTTTCTCTTCTTCTCCTAGCCTATCCTGGTTCACCCTAACCCAGTCTTTATTTCTTTTCCTCTTCTTCTCTCGACCTACCCTAGTCTAACCCAACCCATTTCCCTTCTTTTATTTTCTTCCTTCTTGCATCATCACACTTGTCTTATTCTTTCTTTCCCTTTCCCCTTCCCCATTTGGCCTAAATAGGGACTTACCAACTCCCTGCATGATTTCCTCCCTTCCCTTTATCAACCATGTAGCCTACCCCCCCCCCCCATTGCCTCGCCTTTAAAGTCTACCCTTTGCGCCACAAAATCCCTACCAACCCAGCCTTTGCACCCTATACCATTTCCTTTTCCCTCACCTTCTCCCTCTCACACAAATCCCCCTCATCTAATGTAGCCTTCTTCCCCTTCCCTACTTCTCCCTGTCATTTTTATAGCTATGCAAACATGTATATGTATACATATATGCAAGAACCTCCTCTCTTCTCCCTTCTCCAATTTTTAATTTCTCCTGTTGTCATGACGCGCCGAACCTAGCCCTACTTTGTTTTCTTTTCTCCTCTCCTCTACCTATCATCACCAACATCACCGTCTTGCCATCACTCTACCTTACCTTCCTCTTTCCCTTACATGCTTGAGCTATAACCCTCACCACCAACCACAACCTTTTCTTTTCTCCTCACCGTGCTGTACAACCGGATAACACCCCCTACCTCATTGCCACCAACACCAACACCACCACCACTACCAGCTCTCTCCTTCCCTTCCTCTTATTCTTCCTTTATCCTCTTTCCCTTACCCTACTGTCCACCAAAACCCCCAAACCCCTGCATTCCTTTACCTTACTATCTTGCTCTTCCTATCTAACCACCACAGCCTCAGTTGCTACCTATAAGCCGCCGCCACTACCCAACCATTGCTGACCAACACCAATTCCACCACCTCCTGCAACAGTTACCACCCTAACCACCACCAACTACACCACATGACCACCTTAACAGCCACTAGCTCCACCACCCTCAATAGCATAATTACCACCATCGCAACCCCCTTGCTACCAATCATCACCGCCACCCTTGCTACCAATCATCACCACCAGGTCCACCACTATTGTGCTCTTCACTACATCATTGTTTTGCATACTACCCACAGTCATTGTGTCCACCATCATGTACCACCTTGCCCAAGCCTTTCACTTGTAATTACCACTATTTTCCTTCCTATCCCTTATCTTTGTTTTTCCAAGATTTAATTTTCTCTAAGTCTATTTTTGTGTGTGTATTTTGACTCTAAGTGATTCTCTAGTGGTTTAGGAGGTGGAAGTGTAAAACGTATGTGCTTAGAGACCAAAGCCACTTCAGTAAGGATACGTATCATAATTAGGGCTTTTATGGGAAAAATGTATATATTTTTTGTGTCGTCTTTCTTGGAATTGTTGTATGAAAATATTATCATGACATTGGTACTATATGATTTATGATATTGTGTGTTGAAGAAAGAGTAAGAAAGATGTTAAAACATGGTTTGTGTATATTATTGGTTGAGATGAATTGGGATACAAAGTATCTATATATATATTTGTGGCTACACATTTTTATTTTGATAGAATGTATTAGATTTTGAAAATGTATTCATATTGGGATTCATAAGATTTTTGTGGAAAGTTGATATTTTAGTTGTCTTAAGGGAATTTTAGTCAATATGGGTTAAAATAAAAAAATAATGGATTTTAATGTGATAAATGGTTTAAAATAAGTTAATTATATTATATGAACATTTTGGAGTGAATATGAATGGTCTAAGTCCAATATATGAGAAAAATGACTTTGTGGGGGAATATAAATAGTAACCCTAAGGTAGGTTGTTATCGCACGTGTAAGATGTGGTATTTGGACCTAAATTATTATATATGATGTTAATAATAATATTTTGAAAATTTGTATTAATTTTTGTAGCTGTATGGGTTTTATGGAAAAAATTATGATTAAATTATGAAATTAGAGTTTTATAGGGAATCTGAATAGTAACCCTAAAGGTAATCTATTATCTTCAAGTGTAAGAAGTGGGAATTTTTTTGGGTATGTTGTAAGCAATATTATTTTAAGGATAGGTATGGAAGTTGGTGATAAAATGAGTACCAGAGGAGAAGTTAGACTAAATTTGTCAAATTAGGGTTTTCAATCTATGGCATAGCCTCACTCACTCCATAATCGATTCATTAGCTATAAATAACCCTAATCACCCCTTCTTCTCACTTTTCTTTCAAACTCTGAAATACTTGAGTCCTCAAGCACTTGTGTTGATCCCTTTCCACTTTAATCTTACATTCAAATTCCATTCACTTTTCTGATCTTTTCTTTATCTCCCAATTATCCTTAATCATGAAAGAATTTGATTTAGGAAGAAGTTGAGTTACTTTTGGCTAAATATTTCTTTATTTTTTCTCTTGGAAGTGGTAAGTATGTTTTCTTCCCTAATTAGTTTTCTTGATTTATAAAAGTTATTTAATGATTTCTAAGTTTCAACCTATTGTTTTTAAAGTTTTTGTACGTTAAAATCTACCAACTTGAGATTTTCCTCTTTAATGATGGAAATACACATCTTCACATGAATTAACTAACATATTGGATGGGTTAAATGGTTCATAATTCATGGTATTCTCAATAAGTTCTTAGGAAGGATTTAGTGGGAAAACTGGGATGAGTATGGTGTGACTTCAAAAGGATAATGTAATCTAGATTTTTAGCCCAAATTTATTATCTTTATGGATTGATTTAGTATTGATTAAGCACTAATGGAAATCCCACCACATGGTTGGAGGGTGCTAATGGTTAAAATGGAATCAGTATGCGTATGTGTTACTTAGATGTTACAGGGGCCTTGTATGATAACATAACCTTGAAAAATAATAAACCAATCACATAAAGTGGAAGATAACTAAGTTGTGCATGGGGTTTAGGTTACGCAATCATCGATTAGCTACTAGGGGTTAGTCAGTCTTTGGGCATTTATTGGTGCTTTCAAACTTTACCTTTAGGAGAGATCTTAGTAGATCTTGGGGTCATACCTACTCCAGACACTGATGATGTACTTGGGGGTATTGCTACTAAAAGAGTTGGTTACCTAGGTGGTTTAAGACGTCAGCCATACTTTATATCCATTAGTGGTTCTTTAACTTTAGCCGACCTTTATGTCCATTGGTGGTTACTTGACTTCAGTTGGACTTTATGTCCATTATTAGTTACTTGGCTTTGTTAGGACTTTATGTCCTCTAGTTTAGATAGGCTTCCATGGTGTGTGAGATCATGGGGTGGAAAAAAATCCATCACTTGATAAGAATAAGAATAAGGATGTGGATAAAGAAAAAGGAAAAGAAAGGGAAATATGAAATATGAAAAATAGCTTGTAAATAGGTAATTTAATGGATCATGTAAACTTGTAAATGGACCTAAGGGAATAACTTGTTTTTAAACCATACGTTCCTATCCATGTTATCATGTTGCATTATTATGCATGATGAACCGTGAATTATTTAAGTCTTTGGATCTAATCATTATTTTAAATAATATCTCTTGGATTCTTAGTAAGTAAATTTTATTATGTACTAAATAAGCAAGTATGTAGCTTTGGTGATTATTGTTTATTTGATATGATTATTTTATTTTGATCATTGAATGAATATTTTAATATGTTATACCATACCTTACTATGATACCGTTTATGTGTTCCATGCGAGCTTTTTATATTAGTACTGTTGTAATAATAAGTTTCGGTTCATGGACCCTTAATTATTTAACAGGTAGTGGTCGTTGTAGGTTATCTTGTGATATCAATTGAAGGCAAGTATTTTGGGTTGAGATTTAGAGATATCTAGTATTTTGTCCAGTATATTTTGATTTGGATGTTCTTATACTCTTATGCCCTTATGTGTTTTTTTTTCACTAAATTTTGTAACCATTACAATTTATTTTATATAGAATTATATTAATTTGTGTTTTGATTTTCTCTATGTTGGTTTTTACAATTGTGCTATCATTCTAAGTGGCAAAATATTTGTAGCCTTAACACCTAGTATGAGAATGGTAAAGAAAACCAGAATTGTACCAAATATAGTGGTAATAACTTATATTTTTACTATTTTAGCTTCCGTAATAAAACTTTCAAATAATTTTTTTAGTTTCAAAATTTATGGGTGTTGGATAAACACCATAAGGTAGGACACGAATGCAACTACTAACCATAGGGGGGAAAAATACAACTACCCAACGTGGGTGAGGCACGAAGGCAACTAACGACTACCAAACCTAAAATCATTCCAAATTCAATAATAATTTCTTTCTTTTTTTATTAACTCAATGGGATATAATTGATAATCTATATACATAGAAAATACACCACTCATACTAGTACATAAAGGTAATATTGTAACCTCCCAACCATAAAATCCAAAGGCCTATAAAGTATATTGGTCATATTGATGCACAAGGCAACTCTATATCCTCCAACTATGGTCATGTAATCCTTAAGTATCGATATCTCTTATAGGGCTCATATGTCACCTATAGAGTAGACTAGGAACTTACTTGGGCATTAAAGCGCACTAGTAAAACCAAACCAAACTGAGGACTCTTACATCGTCTCTCTAGAGTAGCTATCCCTAGAGAGTAACAATTCTCAATTTCAATACCTTTTACTTTTAATATTAATATCTTCATAGGGTGATCATAAAATATTACATAATGTACGACAAATCTAATTTTCATATTTAATATTTTTTCCCTTAATTTATAATTCTATAGTTAACCATTTTTATTTTATTTCTAATTATTCAAGTTAACCCTAAGGTTAAAGGTTAAAGGTTCAAGAAAAATTTAAGCCAACACTAAGGTTAAGCTAATAATCCACTAATGCCATCCTAGTCTAATATTCACATTTAGACATATTAGGTTTATAAATTACCAAAATACCTTTATAGGTGATTTACTCATTAAATCCTCAATTTAATAGCATTCATTGTTAAAAGTAAATAAAATTCATAGAATATATAAATAACATTAAAATAAACATTTTAGCATAATTTTACAATTTTGGAAAATTTAATAAATGACAAAATTATCATTTTGCCCCTAGAGAAAAATGATAACAATACCATATCATGCATATTTTCATGGAATTACAAGGAAGCATGAATTTCACTTAAGCATATCATAGAAAACCTAAATAGGCTATCACATGATTTTCACACAATTAGTAAAAGCATATGGGTTACCTCCTTCCAAGCAAAAATACAAAACGAGAATAAGAGCACCACAAGCCCTAACTCCTAACTATACCTCATTCTCTTTAAAAACACAAAAACCTAACAATACAATTAGAATCTACCTTAACAAAAATAATAAGACATGAATAATTATCACCAAAGATCAAAAAGGAAAAGAGCCATAGCCAAGCAATGAGTGGCGTAAGAAGATGAAAAAACAAGGAAACAACTCTCTTCAATTTTCTCCCAAATCTAACACTTATATTTGTAAGAAAAATATAACAAGGCTAGATAAAGAATCAAGAGAAGAAGAACCAACTAATAAAATGAAGAGAAGGGAAGGAATTTTGGTTTTCTACAGCAAGAACAACGGAGGAAGCTCTCAAAATGTAGGAAAAACTTGTGGAAAAAGAGGATAAATAAGAGTGCAAAATGCAACAAGTGATAGAATGAATGAAGAACTAAGCCACAAAGGCCTAAAGAGGGGCATAGGGGTTTGAAGATCATCAAGGAAGAGAGAGAGAGAGAGGAGGCTAACCAAAGCTTGTTTCATTCACACTTGAATGAAGACATTGAATATAAGTACAAGGTATAAGAGAGTGGGTGAGAGGTGAGGTGGAGTGACTATGAATAAGATCTTGGACAAAGGTCGAGTAACAAGTAAGAATATGATCCTAGATTAATGCATGTTGGTAGAAGGTCAACAAGAATGAAAGGAAAGGCCCACAAAATCAAAACATTATAAAAATACATATAAAAATTACATAGAGCCTTGATCAACCTCTGGTCGTCTTCCTAGACCCCTAGTGCTCTTAGCTTTGCCTTAACAACTAGTAACCTAGTCTATAAGCCCCAGTTGATCACCCAACACCAAAAATCTTATCTTCCAAATTTTAGCCTAATTAACATAATCTATCTTCCACCTTGACCTAAACACACATAATAAATACATTAAACACATATTATCCACCTATAATTTCTATGATCATATTCACATAACACGTTAAGTTTCAATTAGGTTCTTAATTAGGGTTTACTAAAAACAAAATATTACATATTTTCTTACACCAATGTTGAAAATTTTCAAAAAGAAAAAAAAAGTAGTGAACTTACATGTGTTATAGAATAGATATGTAATTGTGGTAAAGTATTCACACATGACTTAGATTAGTGTTGCATTTTTATTTTATTTTTTTGAAAAATGATGATGAAAAATATATATTTAACTATGATTAAACATACTATGATGTGTGGTGAAATATACAATTATAATGAAACATTTAGTAGAACTGTAGTGATAAAAAAATAGATATAACAATAGTAAAAGATATATATATATATATATATATAAATTATTTTTAATTATATCAATATGAACGTTCATTTGTAGACAAAAATGTCAAAAATATTATGATATTTTTTTTAATAATCATCATTAAAGATATTTTCTTTTAATTTTGTTTTAAAAAATACTGATATATAGTAATGATATAAATTATGTGCCAAAGTGTTGCCCGGAATAGGTATGGCCAAACAATGGTGGCATAAAAATGACAGCAGACTTAATGATTGAAAAACTTAGAAAAAAATATATAAGACAATAATTTACACAAGTTTGGTATATAACAAAGTATATGTTTGGGTAAATGTTTGAATTTAAATAGCTATTTTTCAACGGTTATTTTTTAAAATACATATTTTATTTTAGTAAATATTTAAAAGTACCAACCATCAGCCAACGCTACCAGTCACTTAAAAATACAAAGTGTTCATCCTGCCTGTATATGTTTATCACTGGTGCATATTATAAATCACCAATAACCCAATGACTATATATATAAAATCACCAATAACCCAATGAACATATATATTAAAAATCTCCCAAAATCAAATGAACTATCGCCAAATAAACTATAACAATCTCCCAAAAACAAATAAACTATCGCCAAAAAAAAATCACCAAAAAACCCTGGAATGTACTGGTAAGTGATACCAAAAACTACAGAATAAACAAATAAATAAATACAAAAGAATGGCAAATCAACAAAAACTCAATCGCACAATCTGAATCTGCATTCTTGACCTTAACATCTTGTTTAAGCACTGCTTTCATTCAGATGACGACCACTTGACCTTGGACCTGTAAAGCAACTTCTTCTTCTTGGAGGATTGGTTGTCAACTGTAACAATCAATTTTCCAGGTTCACTTATCTTGAAGCTGTCACAGATTAAAGGATCATCAGATGGATTCATCTTCTTTGGCTTAGATACAAGGACAGTGTAGCCTTCTGTTGGTACATATTGAGCTTCATAGTTTACATCCCATCCAACAACTCTTAGCTCCCAGACAAGAGTACATTGCTGTTGCAGTTTTCAAAAAAATTACCTTATTAGGACATGATAAATTGTTAACATGGCAATTTCTATAGATTCAGTGATGAATTAAGGTAGGACGTAGCACACCTCATTGAAGGCAAACTCAATAGGGTGTTTGGAACCAGGTTTCAAAGTAACCTCAGTAACAGGATCATCAGGTGAGAAGTCAAGTTCACCAGTCCTGCTGTGTCCACCATACTGTACTGGCACATGTTGTGGTGATACATACCTGTTTTAAAAACACATCACCAAATCAAAATCAGTTAGATATATACTATTCATGTAAGAAAGGGAAGGAGGACATCAAATCAAGAGCATCCTCAAACTTGTAATATATTTCTTGGTTTCAATAAAATAAGAAAAAAGTCCCCAACAGCAGGTTACTGACTTGAAGAGGGTCTCAGTAGTTTTGGATGATCCAGCAAATACAAACTTGCTTCTGCTCCTCGGTGTGAACACAGAGATGTATACCCAGCTGTAGGCCAGGTACCACCATGAAACATTGATGCACACCTGAAGTAGTAGGTCCCATATTCAAATATTATAACCAAAAAACAAAACTACTACTAATGTAATAATATATAGCCAATTCAAGGTTATTTAAGACAAACCCAGATCAAACAAAATATACCATGAAACAGAATAAGCTTACCTGTTTGGAAACAAATTCTGGGTAATTATCCTGAAGAAGCTGCAGGAACTTATCGATAACTTTATAGAGTTCTCTCTTACCATACCCAGGAGAATCCTTAAGATCATTAACAAGAACAAAGGAACAGATCCCAGTCGGACTAAAATCAAGCTTCCTAACTGTCTTTTCCATAAACTGAACTAACCACCTCAAGAACTTCTCCTGTTTCTTACCATCACCAAAAGCCATCTGATACAATTCCTTATCTTGAAACTCACCAAAAACATTGTAAACAACAACACGTCCTTCCTTATCAATACCATGTGTGAAAACCACCTTCTCATACTCATTACCCAAGTCTTCCCCAAGGACGGATTCGACGTCGAATTCCATGCGCCAAGCGACACATTTCTTGATCAGGGTAAATGCTTCCTTGACTTTGAAGTCGCGAGCTCGTAAGAATTTGAGGAGGATCGTGTCGCTCCTTTCGTCTCCTAGGATTGGAAGTCCCCAGAGAAAGACTTGTTCGGGTTTTGATATTACCGGAGAAGGTTCCGATGCATCTTTAGGAGCCTCCTCGGGTTCTGATGGTGCGGATTCCTTGGATTCCGATGAATCTACTTTAGGAGCTTCCGCGGTTGGGCATTCAGAAATGATTTTTTCTTCTACTGGTTTTGAAGTGTCTTCTTCGGTAATGGTGGTTTTATTCTCCGCAACAAGACTAGGTTCAGAAGATGCTGCTGGTGCTTCTGCTGCTGCATGTGTATCGGCTGCCTTCTCGGACTTATCATCTTTCTTGGTTTCCTCTGTTTTTGCAGTATCGACGGGAGCCTCTGTTATCGCAGGCTCCCCTTTAGCCTCGGCTGCTACAGGGAGATCATCAGCAACAACGGAAGCAGCATCGGAGTCAGATCCCTTATTCTCTTCAGCCGCCGCAACGGCTGTCTCGGCTGCAGCCTCCTTGGTCTTGTGCTCATCTTCTGTTTTCTTCTCAGGTACTTCTTTTGCCGGAGGAGAAGTGAATTCATGATTGTTAAGAGCTTCCTGTACAAGCTTCTTAAGCTCTTCCAGAGCCTTCCTCTGAGCCTCTGGGAGTTCACTGACAACATTAGTCTCTTCCTTAAAAGAAGAAACTTGGATAACCGTTTCTGGATCCTCAGCAGGAGCAGCTGGCTTTTCAGGCTCCACTGCTACGGTCTCGCCGCCTGCAGGCTTCTTCTCGGCCGATTCAGGGGCTTTTTCTGGTGCTGCTGGAGCATCTCTTTCCGTGGTGGTTTGCTCCGCCTTCGGCACGTCAGAGACTACCACTTCAGGGGCGGCTGGTTTTTGGGGTTCCTCTGCTGCCATGGATACTGAGAAGGGTTGACGATCAATCAATTGTCGCTGTAAATTGGATGCTAAATTGAAGGAGAGAAATGAGATGGGAAAAGGGAGTGAGAGAAAGGAGTCAGGGGAGAGAATGTGATGCTGCCGTTGTGACTTGTGAGGAGCAGGAAGAGGGAATAGGGGGGATTAATACGAGCTGGGGGAAGAGAGAGGAGGGGAAAGAGAGAGCAGATTTGAACGTTGTATGTGAGAAACAGACTGTCAGAAATGGACTGACAGCTACTATGCCACTCTGCTTGTGGGTCCTTTTAGCTTGCTCTTCGTCGCCGCTAACTGCTCTATGTTCTGTTATGCTCTGGTTTGGTTTGGTAGGATGGAGAGATAGAAGGGGTGGGTCATGGGTGGGGGGGGGGAAGAATACAGTTAATCGTTCGTTCTTATTTATGGGTTTCAAGTTTCAACGGGTATAATTAGGCGGAGGCACCTCGATCAATAATTAAAGAGTCGGTTGTTACATGTCCAGGATCTCGAGTTCGAGACCAAGTCCGGACATATGGTTTTCTCCTCTTTCAGATTTTTAGGGTCCGAAATGTGGTTAAAAAAAATAAAAGCATATCTTTCATAATCGGATTGGATTAAGGTTATTTTAAGGTTACATTAATCAAGAACTCAATGCTCCGATGATATCGGTATTACGGGCGTAAATAAATAATCAAAATTTTACTCCTAAAAAAAAGCACGATCTCTCTATAAAATAAAATAAAGAAAGGACAAAAAAGGGCTAACAATGATTATGTTCTAACTTTACTTGGATGAAATTGAGGTTAACAGTATAACACGGCAATTTTTATTCTTCAATCATGGCTACAACTCATCCAATAGCAAACAAATAGCTCAATTCCCCCCCCCCCGGTCTCAAACTTTCCCTGCTACAAAAGAAAGGTATGTTGAGCTGTACTTTACTTAGGCCTGTTTCATATATTTTAAGGGCCCTATTTTAAAATGAAAAGTAGGCCTTAAAAATAATTATTAAAATAAAAAAAGTATATATTTTTAAAATAACCGTATTATAATTATTATTTGTTATATAATAAAATTTAATAGATCTCTCAAAACTTTTAAAAGTTATAGTTAAAATTATAATTATAATGTATAATTTATATTTTAATTGCTTCCTTATTTTTTTTATCCGCCTCCTTTTGTCTTTTTCTTTTTGGACAATTACATACGAAGGCAATGAGAAAGCCAAGATTTTATTTATATATATTTTTTACTTTGTAGCATTAAATAGAAAAGGTATATAATAATATTCTATTTAATTTCTTACAATAGATGACATGATAATATTAGAAACATTCTATTTTATATAAAAAATGATATGATTTAGAAATGAATTATGACTATTGCTCGCAAAAATTTCTTCACTTATTGATATCTTTCACAAAATCAATAGTATAGTTGAAAAAAATATATAATTTTAAAATATTAGCATAAAATAATTACCGACAAAAAATAGTAAGTATGAATGTCGTATATAGTAAAGTCTAGAGATATTGGTGTATATCGTTTCAAAAATAAAATAACTGATTGTTTATTAAATCAATATTTACATTTAGTTGTATACACCCAAACACCACATAAGCTCGTAATAAAATTCAAACAAGAACTAAAATTGGAACACATTGAAAAGGCTTTAAAAAATAGAGTATATAAAATATATGCGTGGAAAAGAAATGAATCAATGAAGAGTAATAAAAGGGGCTCGAGCCCATGATCTAAAGGAACAAAAACCCACCCTATTGACACTATTCCATATTAGTTGTTTACTTAATTAAAGGAATGGATTGCCTTTAAACCTAAAATTTCCTTGACAAGAAACCAACAAAAATGCAAAAATGAAAAGGGTAAGACTCGACCTTGTGATGTAATGGACCCAAATGTGCAACACAACTGCTAAGCTACATACATGTTTTATTTGATATCTTACGATAATCGCAATATCTTGCTATTAAAGACCTTTAAAGTGTGTTAATTCTATGTTTGATTATAATTTTAATGTGTTTCATTGTGATTTAATTATGTGTTGAGAGTTTGGTTTTAGAAGAGATTTGGATTGGATTTGAAATTTGTAGTGTATATGATTTTTAGGAAATTAGTCGACTGGATTGGAGTACTTATTGACTACTTTGTTCCTTAAATAGAAGCTTTAAAATCCAGACAAAGTGATTGACTAATTTGAGATATCAAACAACCTGTTTGACCAAGTTAAGCGATTTTAGGGTTTGATTTAATTTGAATCTTATTCTAATGGCTATTAAACTTTGTCATTATGATGTATTTGGTTTAAAAAATGTTTATAGTGATTTAAGAACCATTTTAGTTGTGTTTGAGAGTTTTACATCATATTTGGGGATAAACCTTCAAAAAGTAGCATTTTGTGATCTTGCCTTTACATTCTTCGTCTTTACCTTAATCATCTGACTTCATCTTCTAGACTTGTGTGGATTAAGTCTAGAAGCCCCCTACATGTCGAGATCTTTGTATTTTTCTCTTATTTGCCTCTTTCCCTTTACATGCTACAACGTTTTGGATACTGGCCTCCAAGGCATTTCCTTCCTCCTTATTTTAGTAAAAGTGCAATTTTCCCCCTCTCTTTTCATATATGATTAGATATTGAATTGAGGAGTCAAAATTTCATGACATATACCTCCTTACACTTTCCTTTATACATAAGAACAACCTAAATATTGTGGGTGAATGTTCTATTTCCCTTTGCCTCTCATCTCCACTAAGATTTTTTCCTTCCTACCTACATTTTGTGTCTCATTTTCTATATTATTCTGTTATCTAATCCTTTATCTAACCTTATTTTGTTTTCCTTCAACAAAAGAGGAGTAGCTTTTGAGGGAAATTAAAGATTGAGAATATTCTCCTCTTGATTATTTAAAGTTTTAGAAGGAGGTAAATATTTTTGTAATACCTTGCTTTTCAAAAATGCTATTCTATTCAAAATCTTATGTATTAAAACTAAAATTGTTATATTTTAGATACTCTATTACATTCTTTATCAAATTTTAAACCTTATTTCATTTTTGAAACATTTCGTTTCTTTTTCCTAAACATATCTCATGAGTTCGTTTATGTGAGATGTTGTGAACCACTTTAAGTTATCATGCTCCATCTAGATCATCATAATTCTTTCAATTTTCAAATCCTTGTTTTTTTATGAGTCTTCTAAGATACTTTAAAATTATAATCAAAGATCTCTATGAACACTACTATTCATATTTTGGATAGCTCTATTTTAGTGTTTTACGCCCCGAAATGACCCTTTTAGCTTTCCAAAACTTATGAAACTTCGGGGATCACTATAAGAGTTTAAAAAAAGTACGTGTAAGTAATTTTAACTTTTTTAGATTTTTTAGATATATTTGGGTGCATATGCACCATCAGAATCAAGTTTTTTGCTTCAACCTTCTTTAAAACTTCATGAAACTTCATCTTAGCCCTCCACTAGTTAAAACCAAGAAAACCAAGGGCCATGATCATACCCTTGGATGTCAGCACCATATCAACCAACCAAAAATATCTACCTTTGCTTTATTACTTAAATACCCTTATACACTACACTAAGCTACCCCCAAAATATCTTACCCTAACTCATTTGATCTTATCCATCCACTACCTTATAATATTCATCTTCTGATCTTTCTTTTCTCTTCCTTGATCGACTTATCATCACCACTAGAGCTAGCAAAAATTGATCCGATCTACCCAACTCAACCTGATCCAAGCGAAACCTGACCTGATAAGACCCAAAAATTTTAGCAACACGACCCGACCCAAACTAGACCCGACATTAACCAAACCCGGCACTGACCCAATAAATTTCAACCCGACTCGGACCCAACCCAACTCAATGCCGACCTATGACCCGCCTTCGATCCGACCCAACGTCAACCTGACCTGACGTTGACCTAGCCCGACAATAACCTAACCAGACATCAAATCTATTAGAATAATAATAAATTATACATATTCTATTATTTATATAAAGCTTTTAAAAATCTAGTATTTTATAAATTGGGATTATTTTTCATACTTTTACCTTAGACATTCTATACATTATCATTTATAATAAAAAAAAATCTCATAGCTCCAACTTTTGATGCATATTTTTAAAACAACAAATATTATATTAATTTACATAGAGTATAAAGCTTATAAGTTTATAACAAATAGAAAATTATTTACTTGCAACAAATACCAACATGAAATTAAGTACATTTCAAAGTATATTGCATAATCAATTGATCCAAAATAGCTTAATCGGATGAATCCGATAAATCCAAACAAAATAGGGTAAAAAAAAATCTTTATTATTTACTTGTAAAAATAAAGCACATATAATATTCTTATTTTATTTATCTGTACTAGTAATCTTATGATTGTCTCTAATACTTACAATGTAATAAATTATAATTATATATTGTATAGTCATGCTTATGCTCACCTGTATTTTATAAAATTATCTTTTTTTAAGTAATAAAATAAATATAATATATGATAAATATCTAATATTTTTACTTGTAAAATTTATAAATATTTTGAGTAATAAAATATAATATTGCTAAAACTTATAAATATCTTTATTATTTACTTGTAAAATTAAAGCACATATAATATTCTTATTTCATTTATCTTTACTAGTAATCTTATGATTGTCTCTAATATTTACAATGTAATAAATGATAATTATACATTGTATAGTCATATTTATGATCACCTTTATTTTATAAAATTATATTTTTTTAAGTAATCAAGTAAATATAATATATGATAAATATATAATATTTTTACTTCTAAAATTTATAAATATTTTAAGTAATCAAATATAATATTGTGAAAGCTTATAAATATCTGCATTATTTATTTGTAAAAATAAAGCACATATAATATTCTTATTTCATTTATCTGTACTAGTAATTTTATAACTATCTCTAATATTTATAATGTAATAAATGATAATTATACATTGTATAGTCATGTTTATGATCACCTTTATTTTATAAAATTATCTTTTCTCAAGTAATCAAATATTTTAAGTACTCAAATAAATATAATATATGATAAATATCTAATATTTTTACTTGTAAAATTTATAAATATTTTAAGTATTCAAATATAATATTGTTAAAACTCAAAAATATCTTCATTATTTACTTGTAAAAATAAAGCACATACAATATTCTTATTTCATTTATCTGTACTAGTAATCTTATGACTGCCTCTAATATTTTACAATGTAATAAATGATAATTATATATTTAATAGTCATGTTTATGATCGCCTTTATTTTATAAAATTATCTTTGATCAAATATTTTAAGTAATCAAATAGATATAACATATGATAAATATCTAATATTTTTACTTGTAAAATTTATAAATATTTTAAGTATTCAAATATAATATTGTTAAAACTTTTAAATATCTTCATTATTTACTTGTAAAAATAAAGCACATATAATATTCGGATTTTATTTATCTATACTAGTAATATTATGAGTGTCTCTAATATTTATAATACAATAAATGATAATTATACATTGTATAGTCATGTTTATGATCACCTTTATTTTATAAAATTATCTTTTTTAAGTAATCAAATAAATATAATATATGATAAATACCTAATATTTTTACTTGTAAAATTTATAAATATTTTAAGTATTCAAATATAATATTGTTAAAACTTTTAAATATCTTCATTATTTACTTGTAAAAATAAAGCACATATAATATTCGGATTTTATTTATCTATACTAGTAATCTTATGAGTGTCTCTAATATTTATAATACAATAAATGATAATTATACATTGTATAGTCATGTTTATGATCACCTTTATTTTATAAAATTATCTTTTTTAAGTAATCAAATAAATATAATATATGATAAATACCTAATATTTTTACTTGTAAAATTTATAAATATTTTAATTATTCAAATATAATATTGTTAAAACTTATAAATATCTTCATTATTTACTTATAAAAATAAAGCACATATAATATTCGGATTTTATTTATCTATACTAGTAATCTTATGAGTGTCTCTTATATTTATAATGCAATAAATGATAATTATACATTGTATAGTCATATTTATGATCACCTTTATTTTATAAAATTATCCTTTTTAAGTAATCAAATAAATATAATATATGATAAATACCTAATACTTTTACTTGTAAAATTTATAAATATTTTAAGTAATAATTTATAATATTGTGAAAACTTATAAATATCTTTTATTATTTACGTGTAAAAATAAAGCACATATAATATTTTTATTTCATTTATCTGTACTAGTAATCTTATGATTGTTTCTCATATTTTCAATGTAATAAATGATAATTATACACTATATAATCATATTTATAATCACATTTATTTTATAAATTTATCTTTTCTTAAGTAATAAAATATTTTTAGTACTCAGATAAATATAATATATGATAAATATCTAATATTTTTACTTGGAAAATTTATAAATAATTTATGTATTCAAATATAATGTTGTTAAAACTTATAAATATCTTCATTATTTACTTGTAAAAATAAAGCACATATAATATTCTTATTTTATTTATCTGTAGTAGTAACCTTATGACTGTCTCTAATATTTACAATGTAATAAATAATAATTATACATTGTATAGTCATGTTTATGATCACCTTTATTTTATAAAATTATCTTTTTTAATTAATCAAATAAATATAATATATGATAAATATCTAATATTTTTACTTGTAAAATTTATAAATATTTTAAGTAATCAAATATAATATTGTTAAAACTTATAAATATATTTATTATTTACTTGTAAAAATACAGCACATATAATAATATTATTTCATTTATTTGTACTAGTAATCTTATGATTGTCTCTAATATTTACAATGTAATAAATGATAATTGTACATTGTATAATCATGTTATGATCACCTTTATTTTGTAAAATTATCTTTTTTAAGTAATTAAATATTTTAAATAATCAAATAAATCAGAATAAATGATAAATATCTTTGTTACATTCAATCATGCAATGTTTTTTATTATTAAAACTTATAAATATCTTTACTATTTACTTGTGAAAATAAATTGTATCTAATATTCTTAATTTATTTATCTGCAATAGTAATTTTATGATTGTCTCTAATATTTACAATATAATAAAAGATAATTACCTGGATCCGAATTTGACTCAACCCATCAAAACTCAACCAACCCATCAAGTTAACCTGTAACTACTCAAATCTAACCTATTAAAATACATGAAATGACCCAGCCCATTAAGTTAATCTAAAACAACTCAGACCCAACGGGACCAACCCATCATATTGCACGAAATGACCCAAACGGACCGAAGCCACCCTGTCATATGAACTAGAAAATGACCCGAAATCAACCTGACCCTATCAGTCAAGTTAACCCAAAATAACCTGAACCCGAGTTTGTTTAACCCGCAACTGACCCGACCCAAACAAAGTAATGACCCGAAATGACCCGGAACCGAAATGACCCAACCCGGAACTGACCCGACCCAAACCAAGTAATGACCCGAAATGACCCAACCCGCTATGATTCACCACCATTCTCCACCACAAACACCATCCTTATTTCTTTGTTTTCTTCTCTTCTTCTCCTCCTTTGTTTTCCCACTTCTTCTTCTCTCCTCCATTTTTGAAACCTTCCTTTTCCATTTCTACCATGGTTAAGGATTGGTTTCCTTCCATATTCAAGATAAGGATTCTTCTTCATTTCCTCTTCAATTTTAACTCATTTAATTTGGTTTCTATGTGATGATTTTGCTAATCTTTCCTTCAATGTTCAAGGTTTCAAGGATTCAGTTTTGGAGCACTTTCTTAGGATCTTTAATGTTTATTTTATTTGCTAATTTGGAGCTTAGACTTATGGTAAGAACTTCTTACTACATAAAAGCATGATTAATTGTGGTTATTTATGGATTTGTGCCATGATTGGTTGGTGATGAGTTTATATCACATTGGGGGTTGTTTTGGTTATACTAATGATAGCATTTTGTAGATCTTTAATTGTATATGATCTTTGATGTTTAACTTTTTAAATTTTAGCATGTTTGGTATGATTTTTTGTTAAAAGAAGTTATGAATGTTGTAGGTGTGATGATATTTTTGTGGTTTTACTAATTTGATCATATCAAGTTGTAGGTTGCAATTTGTAGATCAATTTTCATATATGATATGCTTCAATTCAAGTACATTTTCATGCTATAATTTTTGGTTAAAATTTTGTAAAGTTTAGGTGATGTTCTTCATGTTCCTTGTGTTCTTCATTTTATTAGGTGTGTTTTTGGTTGATGATGCCCTAAAAACACTAAGTAGAGTTTAATTTTATGTTAATTATGTTTTGGTACAATGAAACATAAACACCCTTAAAAACCTTTTTGCTTATGTTAGAGTCAAAAAGTTTCCCACAACCTTTGACCTTTGGCCTTTTCCCTCATAATAGTAGTCAAGCATGAATAGTAACTTCTAGTAAATAGTATTTTTTGATAACAAACATTTTTTTATTTTATTAAGAATTTATAGATAATGATGCACTGTCGTATGTACAACAAATTTAACAAATAAATCCTAATCCCCAAATACGTAGTATATGGCAAGAAGGAGTCGAACCCACAAGGAATGACGTTTTAATCACTAATTTTGCTATTGATGTTATAAACCCGTTGGTACAATTTCATTGATTCCTAACTAAATTCAATTATACTAAAGCTTTAACCACGACTTTACAATTAGGGGAGGATTGAATTGATGATGGAATTAAAATGTCATACATTCACATAAAAGAATGATTCTAAATAGTTTAATGTTGACTTAAGAAATTCAGAATAATAATTTCTATACTTCCTCTCGACCTTAATAAATTGAATATGCTCTCAATTTATTTTTGCATCCAATTAATAACCTAGGTTACGAACACTAGATTCAATTAATAGTAGCATTATGAACGGGAAGTAGCCAACTACAATCATAATCACAAAAGCTCGGATCATGCAATTGCACGAATTAATGGTCTTTTTGCTACTATAGACAAATTGATTAACAATTCCGGATTAACTTCATTGTCTTAGCAAAGACTAAATCCTAAACCAAATAGGTGATCAATCTAGTCAGTTCAAGAATCTTAATCTATGATATGGAATCATTCAATTCAAACCATTAATTCAATTAAACATCATATAGAATCAAACATTTACATTATAAGATGATAATTACGTTATGATTCCATCTTCAATTTATCCTACCCTGTTTTACTTATCCAAATCTCTGCATACTCATAATTCATACAAATATACAGAAATACTAAAAGTTAATGACAATAACACATTCACAAATTCTATTCTTTCAACAATTAGATAACAATGAAATGATCACAAGTAAAATTGCATAAAAACTACTTAAATTCTGCAAAATGGAAATACAGAAATTAACAAAGGAATAGAGAAACTTATCAATTGAAGTGCAGAATGTCAAATCATCAATAGAATTCAAGAAGATCAAAGATTGGAATTGTGCATTACATGTATATTCTAAAGGAATAAAGGGAGAAAAAAATACATTCGATCCCTCTTTCGATATCCCGAACTCTGTTTTATATCCCCTTTTTATCAGAAACAAGTTGCGTGGCAGTTATACATTTTTAACTGAAAACACGGTCCGTGTTTATGAAACACGGGACCCCCGTGTTTTCTTCCAACCGTTCCGCTGACAAAGTTTTACCGACCGCCATTCGGGACTAATAACACGGTCCGTGTTATGGAAACACGGGACCCCCGTGTTTTCTTCTCTTGCACTCAATTCCTTTGAAAGTTTGAGCTTCACTTCTCTTGATATATTTGTTCCTTTTCCAACTTTGCTCTCCTTGATTCGGCATTTCTTGATGTGTTTTCTACTTGATTTCTTCTTCTCATTGATTTCTCCTTGAATTTCTTCAATTCTTTTCTTTCCTGTAAAACTTATTCAAAGGAGGAAAACTCGACGAAAAGATTAAATCTAGTAGAAATTATGAGGGATAAATGATATTTTTAAATATGAAAATAATCAATAAATCTCATCTATCAAATACCCCCATACTTGAATTATTGCTTGTCCTCAAGCAATATCATAACATGCAATGAATACATCAAGAAATGTAAGAAAAACAGATCATGGAATACACAATTTATTAGATTGGAATTATTCATGTACGAAGTTCAACTCGGACTGGGACTGAAAAAAAAAAAAAGAAAAAAAAAAAAAACTACTTGTAAATCATGAAATATCACTGATAGAAATATTTTTGGATCACATCTTATATCACCTTAAAAACAGTCTTATCAAATGCTCAAACGGTTTAAGAACGAAAATTATAATAATTAGTATCTCATCATGCAAATTAGATCAAGACTAATGAAATTCAATTTGGTAAATTCTTACTTTCGGAATGTGGGAACGCTCACTCTTTAGTGTATCGGGTATGATGTGTTTACTCTCAAATCTTCTCCAAATGATAATGATCGCCCATATGTTTGCCATTATTCTCAATTCGCCACCACTGAAAAGAACTAAAGTATATAAGAATCAAAAGGTCTTAAATTTGGTTGTAATGGGGCTAGGGTTCTAAGGTGGGATGGAATTTTGGTATTGTAGCTAGACTCTACCAACTAGAGGAGCAAATTTTTTTTTTTTTTTTTTTTTTTTAATTCTTGAAACCCTTCCATTCAACCAAACAACATCAAAAGACATGAAATTTTATTCCCTGTTTCTTCTTCTTCTTTCTTTTTTTTTTTTTTTTTTTTTTTTTTTGAATAGAAAAATGCTTAGCTACTTCCTCCATTTTTTTTTTATATGATTATATGATCACACCCCCATACTTAGATTTCACCTTATTAACAAAACAAAAGTTATCCTTGAAAATATTTTTGCTCCACTAGTCGTAGAATAAGGAAGGGAAAAACATATGGAGATTAGTTGTTAATAAAGTTTAAATCAATAAAAACATGTCAATAGGCTCAAAGGGGTATGCAATGGATAACAATTTTTCAAGGTAGGTTATTTGGCCTTGTAGCTAACAAAGAAAGAAGAGTGCCTTTATCATTTTCAAATATTCTAAAGTTCTATGCAGTCTTGAAGAGACTAATGGCAAATTCTAGTTTCACATATCATTGGAGAATCCACACAAAAGAGAAATATAATTTGGATAAGCAATGTATCCAAAAATTAGGCCCAAACGCTCACCATGTTATAATCACCAATTTGAATTTCATTGTATCTCATTCTTATTCAATGCATGATTTGATCTCTAATCATTCTAACTTTCTTTCCTTTACTATTATCACATCTTCAATTTCTATCTTTAAGGTGTCAAAAGATGTTGATCAAAACATACAATAAGTATATAAAATTATCCGTTTTGAAAATAATTCAGTCCCATACTTTGTTTTACTTCGTATATGGATTACTCAAATCTAATACTTAATTAACTAACTACCACAAAACAAACATGAATAACAGTTACTAACTATTTCAACGAAAAAGTAATCATAAGTCTACAATACGAATGCACCAATGCACCCCCCCTTACTTAATGTGTTCATTGTCCCCAATGAACAAAGCAAGAGAGAAAAAGGAATGAAGATTCGAATTCAAGAGGGAGGTGGAGGAGGATCTCGGCTCCCGAGATGGAAATCATAGAGAGTCTTCATCATCTCCATCATTTGATTTTGGTTAGCGCGAATGGAATCCAATTGGGAATACACCTGATTTTGAAATTGGAGATGCCATTCGGGAACAAAAGTGGAGGAGGAAGAAGAGCTGGCTTGGGATTGTGGTGGTGGTGGTGGATGAGCACCATGAGGTAGGATAGGATGTTCAATTGCTAATGGGGTAGGGTTATCTTCATCTTCATTTGGTTGCCAATTCAAAGGATTTAAAGGATCAGTTTTGGAAGGGTTAGGAAGAGGAAAGAAAACACGCCCCTGATAAGAAAGGTACCACGCATTATTCCTACGCTCAATAAGATGCGTAAGGCGACAATGTTCTATATCAATGCGGGTACTCATGGCTTCAATAGGCATATCCTCTGGAAGGGGTATGTCCAAACTCAAACAGATGGTGGTGATTAAACCCCCGATAACAATGTCCCCTTGTTTGGAATTACTGACCCTTTGAAATTGTTTGGCAATAAAATAGGCAGTATCAACAGAATAATGTTCAAGCATGGAGTAGAGAAAGAAAAGTTCAATTGAACGAACGACTCCGGTACTATCGCCTCTCCCAAATATGGTAGTAGCCAAAAGCCTCTGAATGTATCGGAAAACTAGGTTAAAAATCCTAGAGGATTTGGCTTCTGAAATGCGGAATGTATCGGGAGTAGGCATATTCGTTGTATCACCTATTTTTGCGAAAAAACGGTTGGCATAAAACAAGGGTAACATGAATCTAACTCCCTGTGAAGGTAACATGAAAATGTGGGCAAGTTCATGCAGTGCTAATTGTCTATCCTCATTTAAAAGACGAAAAGAAATATACCCTTGATTATTCTTTGTATCACCAATATCACCAATTTCAGCACACAATTCAAAGGTACTTAAAAATTCTAAAGTCAAACGTCTATAGGTGTGATTAGTACAATATACAAAATGTTGCAAACCTATAGTTTCGAGCATACGCATGACTTGATTATGAATGCCCAATGTGTGCAAACATCCATCATCTAGATATCTAGTACCAGTGATACGCCTCTGAGATAAGTAATCGTACCTTTCTTGTTGCTCGGGGGAGGTAAAAATGATACCTAAATCGTTTGGACGATTACGACGGTGTCTTGCTTGCGTTGGTGATGATTGGGATCTCGAGGATTGACCTTCAGCACGTTGTTTCTTTTTCGGTGCCATCTACACAAAGATGACCACATTTTAGTTAAAATTCAGTGGTGACAGCATGAAATTTTCAGCATATACATAAAAATCAAACGAAATTGACAATGACAATTTTATGACCAAGCTGCACTGAAAGCATACATATGCTGTCATTATGTCAAACACCCGATTTCTAAACCCAGTAAGTCGGGAAAACAACATATGTAAGACAACATTGAAATTGGATGAACATTGCTGTCATAAGAGAAAAATACTTACCTTAAATCGTGAAAATGGTGAGAACAAAGTAGAAATCGGAAGGATGATATGTAGATATCAAATCCCACGAAAACCCTAAGTCAAATTGCAAAAAAAAAAAAAAAAAAAATAGATGAAACAATGGACGGGGGATGTTAGGGTTTGGAGAAGAACGACGATGCTCTGTTTATGAATGACAGAGATAAAGTGACAGGGGAAAGAAAATTAAAGGTGGGAAGAGAAGTTGAGATGAAAATGGAGTAGGATTTTGTATGAATTGAAGATTTGAGTGAGAAAAAAAATGGAGAAATCGAAGGAGAGGAGTGCTGCGAAATTGGGAGAGAAACGAAGAGAGGGTCGTGTTATTTTCAGATCTGAAACACGGGGGGGGAAAAGGGTTCTGGAGGAAAATACGGACCGTATTTAGGAAATACGGTACCCCCGTGTTATATTTTTGGCTCTCTGGAATTTTGAACAGTTATGCAGAGAAAGAAACACGGACCGTGTAACTAAATACGGTACCCCCGTGTTAATTTTTAAGGTCTCTGGAATTTTGAACAGTTTTGCAGAGAAAGAAACACGGACCGTGTAACTAAATACGGTACCCCCGTGTTAATTTTTAAGGTCTCTGGAATTCTGAAATTCTCTGCAGAAGAAGAAACACGGGCCGTGTTAACAAATACGGACCCCCCGTGTTAAATTTTGAGCTCTCTGGAATTCTGAAATTTTCTGCAGAAGGAGAAACACGGGCCGTGTTTAAAAATACGACCCCCCCGTGTTTTTTTTTTTTTTTTTTTTTTAACAAAGGAATAAACTACCAATGTTTTGCCACACAGATAACAATATGTACATCAAAGTCATACCAAATATGTAAAAAGAAAAATATGAAATAAAGAAAACTTATATACAACACTTGGGTGTCCCAAGTGACAAAATGCAAGTCTTTCAGCTTTCATAATTGGGAGTGGTAAGATCAACCACTTCCAAATTGTGCACTTGATGTCCTTCGTAGTAAGGTTTTAGGCGATGTCCATTGACTTTCCATATTTTTCCTGTTTTCTCACTTTTAATTTCAACTGCACCATGAGAAAACACATTAGTCACAACAAATGGGCCGATCCATCTCGACCTCAATTTTCCTGGAAATAACTTCAATCGAGAATGATACAATAAAACTTTTTGACCAATATCAAAATTCTTTCTAAGAATGAACTTATCATGAACTGCTTTAGTTCTATCTTTATATCTCAATGCAGTTTCAAAAGCCTCATTTCTTATTTCTTCCAATTCTTGTAATTGGAGTCTCCTATGTTTTCCAATTTCAGTTGACTCCATGTTACATTTCTTGACGGCCCAAAAAGCTTTATGTTCTAACTCAACTGGTAGATGACAAGGCTTACCGTATACCAAACGATATGGAGACATACCAATTGGAGTTTTGAAAGCTGTACGATAGGCCCAGAGTGCATCATTAAGATGTAAACTCCAATCCTTTCTTGTTGGTTTCACCATTTTTTCCAAGATTGATTTGATTTCGCGGTTAGATACCTCGGCCTGACCATTGGTTTGTGGATGATATGCTGTAGATATTCGATGTGTCACATGATATTTCTTTAATAGAGCTTCTACGGTTCTGTTGCAGAAGTGTGAACCTTTATCATTGATGATGGCCCTTGGTATGCCAAACCTTGCAAAAATGTTAGTTTGAAGAAAATCTGCAACAACCTTTGCATCATCAGTACGGGTGGCCTTAGCCTCCACCCATTTTGACACATAATCAACAGCAACAAGAATGTATTTAAACCCGAAAGAAGATGGAAAGGGGCCCATAAAATCCATACCCCAAACATCAAAGATTTCGCATGCTATGATAGGAGTTTGTGGCATTTCATTCCTAGGACCTAATCCCCCAGTCTTTTGACAGTTTTCACACGTTTTACAAAATTCATGAGAGTCTCTAAACAATGTAGGCCAAAAGAATCCACTCTCTAGAACTTTATAAGCTGTTCGTTTGGGACCAAAATGTCCCCCGCAAGCGTAGCTGTGACAAAAATGTAAAATTGACAAGACCTCACTATCAGGAATACATCTTCTAATGATTTGGTCGGCACATTGTTTCCACAAGTATGGATCGTCCCATACAAAATATTTTGCCTGACTTTTCATTTTATCTTTCTGTGCTTTTGTAAAGTGAGAGGGAAATACCTTAGCTACGAGAAAATTAACCATGTCAGCATACCATGGTATCTCATTCCCAATGACATGAAGTTGCTCATCCGGAAATGCTTCATTGATAGGTGCTTCAACTTCAACTTGTTTGATTAACCGACTAAGATGATCTGCTACTCCGTTTTCGGTTCCTTTCTTATCTTTAATGCGAATATTGAATTCTTGAAGTAGAAGAATCCATCTAATCAGTCGTGGTTTTGCCTCTTTCTTTGCTAACAAATATTTCAACGCTGCATGATCAGAGTAAACAATTATTTCAGTTCCTAACAGATAAGAACGAAATTTATCCAAAGCAAAGACAATAGCAAGAAGCTCCTTTTCGGTAGTTGTGTAGTTAAGTTGAGCTTCATTCAAGGTGCGTGAGGCATAATATATCACGTGTGGCTCTTTCCCGATTCGTTGACCTAACACCGCACCAACAGCAAAATTAGATGCATCACACATCAATTCAAATGGGAAATTCCAATCAGGTGGTTGAAGAATGGGTGCACTTATCAATTTTTCCTTTAAATAGTCAAATGATTTTTGGCATGCATCATCAAAATGAAATTCATTTTCTTTTTGAAGAAGTTTGCATAATGGTTGGGCTATTTTAGAAAAATCCTTGATAAATCGGCGGTAAAACCCGGCATGCCCTAAAAATGATCGCACATCTTTGACAGTTGATGGATAAGGTAATGAAGAAATAAGATCAATTTTTGCTTTATCTACTTCAATCCCTTTGGATGAAATGACGTGTCCCAAAACTATTCCTTGTTGGACCATAAAATGGCATTTTTCAGAATTTAGCACAAGATTTGTTTCCAAACACCTTTTCAAGATAAGGGTCAAATTACCTAGGCATTCTTCAAAAGTATCTCCATGGATACTAAAATCATCCATGAATACCTCGATAATTTTCTCCAGATATTCAGAGAATATACTTACCATACACCTTTGAAATGTAGCTGGAGCATTACATAATCCAAACGGCATGCGTCGATATGCAAACGTACCGTAGGGACATGTAAATGTGGTTTTCTCTTGATCTTCTGGAGCTATGGGAACCTGCACATATCCCGAATAACCATCAAGGAAACAATAATAAGCATGACCCGCTAGCCGTTCTAACATTTGATCCATAAATGGTAAAGGAAAATGATCTTTCCTAGTCATGGAGTTCAGTTTTCTATAGTCAACACATACCCTCCAACCATTTTGAACTCTAGTAGGAACCATTTCTCCTTTATCATTCTCCACTACTGTTATGCCTGTTTTTTTTGGGACGACCTGAAGCGGACTTACCCAACTACTATCAGAAATTGGATAAATGACTCCCACACTTAGCAATTTAAGAACCTCTTTCTTCACAACCTCCATCATTATCGGATTCAACCTACGTTGTACTTGTCTACAAGGCTTCACATCTTCTTCCATTAAAATCCGATGCATACAAACTGAAGGACTAATACCCTTAATATCAGCAACTGTCCACCCCAAAGCTGATTTGTATTTCTTCAATACGTTAACCAGTTTTTCTTCCTGATGAGATGTTAGTTCACTAGATATGATAACCGGAAGGGTATTCTTATCTCCTAAGAATGCATATTTGAGATGGTCAGGTAAAGGTTTCAATTCCACTTCAGGGGGTTGTTCTATGGAAGGTACAGGCCTATCCACTGTCAATGGCAAATCCACAAATTTTCCAATTCTGCTCGGAAATGTTTCCAAAGCATCCACTACCTCCTTGATTTCTTCATCAACGTCATACAATTTACTTAATTCTTCCAATTTTTCAGTCGCTATTCCTTTCGTCAAAGTTAGTTCTAAAGGATCAGCTGATGATAATTGGTACACTATTTCAGTTAAATTTTCAATGACATCGATCATAGATACCTCTTCACCATCTGCAGGAAATTTCATGGAATCATATATGTTAAACTTAATAATTTCACCATCAAATTCCATGGTTAACACTCCATCGTGGACATCAATTTTTGTTTTTGAAGTTTTTAGGAATGGTCTCCCTAACAATATAGGTGATGGATTAGTCAAGCCATTATCTTGCATATCTAACACATAGAAATCCGCAGGAAAAACTAATTCATTAACCTGAACTAAGACATCTTCAATAACCCCTTCAGGATATGTGTTAGATCTATCAGCCAATTGGATAATAACACGAGTTTCCTTTAAAGGACCTAGACTTAGGGTGTTAAAGATAGATAAAGGCATGACATTTATTGAAGCACCTAAGTCGAGCATGCATTTTTCGTACCTCGTGTTTCCAATTTTGCAAGGTATAGTGAAAATACCTGGATCTTTGCACTTTGGTGGAAGCTTTCTTTGCAACATTGCTGATACATTTTCTCCCACACTTACCTTTTCATTCTCATTAAGTTTCCTTTTATTTGTACACAAGTTCTTGAGGAATTTCGCATACCTGGGTACTTGTTTGATCGCATCAATGAGAGGAAGGTTGACTTCTACCTTCTTGAATATGTCAAATATCTCCTTATCACGATTTTCCTTCTTGTTTTTGGCCAACCTGCTAGGAAAAGGAGCAGGAATTTTTATAGGAGAATGTGACTTAGTCTTCACCGTTTGTGTTGAATCTTCCTTAATTTCTTCTTCAACCTTTGTTTCATCTGTGTCCTTGTTTGTGTTTTCTTCTTCATCCATTTTTCTTGGATCAGATAGTTGTTTTCCACTGCGAGTTGTGATAGCACTAGCATTTTCCTTGGGATTTCGTTCAGTCTGGCTAGGGAATTTTGAAGAACCTTGTGCTTGCATTTTTCCAAGGGAATCTGCTAGTTGACTCACTTGATTTTCCAAATTCTTAATACCGTTTCTGGTCTCTTGTTGGAATTGTAAGGTATTGGTAGCTAAAGATTTTACCAAATCTTCCAAGGGCATACCACTCGATTGTTGTGAAACTTGTGGTGGAGGCATCGGTTGAAATGGTGGTCTTTGCTGATTTGGTGGAATTTGGAAAAATCCGGGAGGTGGATTTGCTCCTTGCTGATTTTGATACATCTGTGGTCGGAAATATGAGTTACCACTTTGTTGAGTGTTTCCATACCTTAGATTTGGGTGATCCTTCCATCCAGGATTATATGTTGGAGCAAATGGATCATTCCTTTTTGGAAATGGTTGTCCTCCAATGGCGTTTACTTGTTGTTCTTCCTGCAAAGTAGGACACATATCAGTTGGATGACCTGTAAAAGAACAAATTCCACATACCTTGGCAGGAATCTTTTCTCCTACAACTCTTTCCACAAGAGCTGTCAAATTTGATACTTGCGTTTTTAATTCAGCAATATTGGTTTCTTTCACCTGTTGAGACATAGAAGTATTACCCCTATTACAATATTGTGAGTTAGATGCCATATTCGCAATTAACCTTTTTGCTTCGATGGGTGTTTTATCAACTAAAGTACCACCACTAGCAGCATCTATCATATTGCGATCCATAGGAGATAAACCTTCGTAAAAATATTGTATTAATAATTGTTCACTAATTTGATGATTAGGACAACTACCACACAATTTCTTGAAACGTTCCCAATATTCGTGTAAAGATTCTCCTCCATCTTGCCTAATACCACATATTTCCTTTCTTATATTAGTTGCTCTTGATGAAGGAAAATATTTTTCAAGGAAAACCTTTTGCATATCAGTCCAAGTGTTTACTGAGCCCGCTGGTAGATCATATAACCATTCCTTAGCAGCATCAGCCAAAGCAAAAGGAAAAGCTTTGAGTTTAAGTTTTTCTACACTTACTCCATTCGGTTTCATACCAGAACAAGCTATATGGAATTCCTTGAGAAATTTATTTGGGTCGGTGAAACAGCTTGAACCCATGGAATTATTGTCTTTAAAACCTGTAAAAACAGGTAAGGCTCGTATTAATCCAGGTTTGATTTCACAAGTATCATTATCAGCAGGATAATTAATGCATAAAAGATTAGGGTTGAAGATAGGAGCAGCTAGCTCCTTGAGAGTTCGCTCTGCCATCGGTGGATTAATGTAGTAAGGTGTACTACACAAATCCTCTATGTCGTCTTCTTCCAAGTTTGTGGAACTTTCTTCAAAAGGTGATGGAATCTGATTAGCTTGTTCCAACTTCCTTCTTGTCCTAGTTGCAATTGGAGAAGATGAGTTTGGATCTATGGCTGGAATAATTTGTCCTTGATGCTCGATCGCAAATGATCTCAATTGTGAATGCCTGAAGATGGCACACAATCAAAGATTAGATGAGGTCACGTGAAGAATTTATCAAAAACTAAAATAAGAAACCACAACAAAAACAAAACTAGAGATTATAATTGCCAATTCCCCGGCAACGGCGCCAAAAATTTGATGCACTGTCGTATGTACAACAAATTTAACAAATAAATCCTAATCCCCAAATACGTAGTATATGGCAAGAAGGAGTCGAACCCACAAGGAATGACGTTTTAATCACTAATTTTGCTATTGATGTTATAAACCCGTTGGTACAATTTCATTGATTCCTAACTAAATTCAATTATACTAAAGCTTTAACCACGACTTTACAATTAGGGGAGGATTGAATTGATGATGGAATTAAAATGTCATACATTCACATAAAAGAATGATTCTAAATAGTTTAATGTTGACTTAAGAAATTCAGAATAATAATTTCTATACTTCCTCTCGACCTTAATAAATTGAATATGCTCTCAATTTATTTTTGCATCCAATTAATAACCTAGGTTACGAACACTAGATTCAATTAATAGTAGCATTATGAACGGGAAGTAGCCAACTACAATCATAATCACAAAAGCTCGGATCATGCAATTGCACGAATTAATGGTCTTTTTGCTACTATAGACAAATTGATTAACAATTCCGGATTAACTTCATTGTCTTAGCAAAGACTAAATCCTAAACCAAATAGGTGATCAATCTAGTCAGTTCAAGAATCTTAATCTATGATATGGAATCATTCAATTCAAACCATTAATTCAATTAAACATCATATAGAATCAAACATTTACATTATAAGATGATAATTACGTTATGATTCCATCTTCAATTTATCCTACCCTGTTTTACTTATCCAAATCTCTGCATACTCATAATTCATACAAATATACAGAAATACTAAAAGTTAATGACAATAACACATTCACAAATTCTATTCTTTCAACAATTAGATAACAATGAAATGATCACAAGTAAAATTGCATAAAAACTACTTAAATTCTGCAAAATGGAAATACAGAAATTAACAAAGGAATAGAGAAACTTATCAATTGAAGTGCAGAATGTCAAATCATCAATAGAATTCAAGAAGATCAAAGATTGGAATTGTGCATTACATGTATATTCTAAAGGAATAAAGGGAGAAAAAAATACATTCGATCCCTCTTTCGATATCCCGAACTCTGTTTTATATCCCCTTTTTATCAGAAACAAGTTGCGTGGCAGTTATACATTTTTAACTGAAAACACGGTCCGTGTTTATGAAACACGGGACCCCCGTGTTTTCTTCCAACCGTTCCGCTGACAAAGTTTTACCGACCGCCATTCGGGACTAATAACACGGTCCGTGTTATGGAAACACGGGACCCCCGTGTTTTCTTCTCTTGCACTCAATTCCTTTGAAAGTTTGAGCTTCACTTCTCTTGATATATTTGTTCCTTTTCCAACTTTGCTCTCCTTGATTCGGCATTTCTTGATGTGTTTTCTACTTGATTTCTTCTTCTCATTGATTTCTCCTTGAATTTCTTCAATTCTTTTCTTTCCTGTAAAACTTATTCAAAGGAGGAAAACTCGACGAAAAGATTAAATCTAGTAGAAATTATGAGGGATAAATGATATTTTTAAATATGAAAATAATCAATAAATCTCATCTATCAGATAAACAACATTTAATGTCGAATGATGAATAATATTTGTTTATTTGGTTGATTATGGCCCTAACAGTAAAAAGCGAGGCATTGTTAACTTGGTTTTGAAGTATCTAAACTTTGGATAGGGTTTTAGGTCTTTAAAGAGTGTTTTGGTCTTTGATTGTAACACCCCAATTTTAAAAACTGTAGAGTCATAAATACGAAAATTCTCCTATGAAAATATGGGGTGTTACTATCGTATCTACTATAAGATTGATGTCACACCATCTACTAGACATATGTCTAAGTATCCAAACCAAATAAAACATGAGAAAAACAAAGTGTGTAAATAGTATAAGAGTTAAAGAGTTTAGACATACAACCAAGGTCGTAAAAGCCTTAAACATTACAAAGTACAATAGACAAAGGAAATTAAGGAAAAAGGCATCTTTGAAACAATTCTCAATCATAAGAGACCCTCAAAAGAGAATAATGTGCCAGAATGTCCTAGTTATTAGAGTACGGACCCCAAACAATCATATGGCCACCTCCTAACCATCCACCACTACATACAAGGTATTTTGCTCATGGGATTGATATAGTGACAAATAAAATAAGGATGTTAGTACTTGCATACTAAATAAGTAAATTTACCCAATATTAACTTCATGTATCACATAAGTTCATAGAAAGTGTACATATCATACTAGTCATGAATAAATTCATGCTCATATATTAACATGGTAAGGTGACATACTATACTGATAAGATTCTCATGAAATGGTATGCTTACATAAGGGAAAGAACATTGAGACTACCATGCTAACTACTAGATACAATATCATAAAAGGGTCACACATAGTACATGGATTAGGGATCACATACATCGTCATTAACCTTTGTAGATAAGCAATGCGTATTAGATAATTCATGAAGATACTAGTAGATTTTGATTACCATAAGAGATTATTCTAATTATTTTATTGGCATAATGGTGACCACTTAGTTTATATCCATGTAGATTTATAAGAATTGATAAAAATTTCAAGTGAGTGCTTTAGTTCTCCATCATGAAACCCAGCATTGATAGCACACCAACAATCAGGGTTACTAAGTAACCATATGAAAGTAACCATCATTGTCTACTACTCTTGGACATAATCTGAGGTAGTGAACAATCTCATCCATCCTCAACATCCTAACTCTTAAGTTTTGACACCCCCTAAGTAAGTTAATGGTCCAAGTAGAGTAGAATTGTTAGAACAAACATGAGTTCCCCTACCCACAAGTGAACCACAATCTAATAGCTATCTCCGGTTAGCTACTCCAAGAGTCAAATAAACACAGACTTAGTCAAAGTCCTCCCTCTTTTAAATGTTTATTATATTATTAAATTAATAGTTCAAGCCATACCAAATGTCCTCATGCCACATAATTCAAATATAACCATTAAAGGTTTAATAATGTTCCATACTCCCCAATGAGGTTAATCAAGGTGGTAGCCATTATCAATTAACCAATTATGCCATGCAGGGTAAATCTATAACCATACCATCCATTTTATATATACATGCTCAACCCACCATATAGTTTCCATTTATTCTATCTTTTTATTCACTAACCAAAGTCCAGGTGAATCCTAAGACCAAGATCAAACCCATAGCCAACCAAGTCAACTAACAACGCAATATGATCAAACTTCCTAAACAAGCCTAAAGGAACAATATTTGGTCCCCCATATAACTATGTATAATAATCGAATTGCAAAGATCATAAAAATATAGAAAATAGTGAAATTGGTCAACTGAGAAATCATATTAGTATACCAACTAAAAGAATCATTCCATCAACTACAATGCCTACTAGTCGACCAGACAAGCAGAGAGCACAAACACAAATAAGCATAATCAGTTGTCTAAAGGGTAATATTAGTTAATTGATGAAGCACCATTAGTTTACTAAATTTTCCCATCAATTGATAGGTCATATAGACACATCAACTGATGTGGCATATCACTCAATTGATAAAAGGAACATTAGTCCATTGAATTTTCCATCAATCCAAGGGTCACATGGACACATCGACTGATGTGGAATATCAATCGACCGATGATATTGATGCTGCAATATTAACTTTAAAAATTAGCTTATAAAATTTTCCAACTTTTCAAGCACATTATTACTTGGACTTGTGTGCATTATAATTGCTTGAGACCATATTTCTAAAATATCTTCATACTTTCAAACCATTAATCAACATAAATCACGTTCATATGTCAAAATCACCATTTAAGAATAAAACCTTAGAACATGTTCTCTACACCATAAGCGTCCATATACTTCATCAAGCCATATTCTTATATGTGAATTCACTAGCATATATATTCTTATGTATCTCATCAAATGCAAGGCATCACCAACATCATGTCCAATCAGTCCACTTAAGAGGCATGAATGATTACCTAGCCAAAGCAAGCAAATAAAGCAAGTATAAGAAAGCATCTAGCATAAGCTCACAATACCTTTGATCTTCTAAGGTACCTTCAAAAATCACAATTAAAACTCACAAAAGGCCTCATCAAACATTTGAAACTATAAGAAAAAATGACTTTAAAGAAAATAGAGGGAACCAATAAAAAATGCTTAACCTTTCCAAAATAGAGAGCAAGAGAGGAGAATATGAATCCTTCAAATTCTCCTAGATCTAATCCCCATTTTCTTAAGGAAAATAATGGAATACTAGGTAAAGGATTAGAGAAAGGAGAACACAAAGTACATATTAGAGGCAAAAAGGTGAGAAATAACATAAATAGATAAGAAGCCATAGGTCAAGTGTTGGTTTCCACTAAGGAAATAAAGGCCAGGGGTATATGTAATTTAAAACCCTAATCCCTATCTCAAAATTAGTCTCATGAGGCTCATTTGGTGAATAAATCATTCTGATTTTAGTCAAAAAGTTAAAATAGTGTTTCTAAAGAAGAATGGATAATGTATGCCACAAGATTGAAACATGGAGGAATTATATATCAGAAAGAGAAAGGGGCAACATTCTACCCTAAGAGAAAGTTTGGAGCTCAAGAAATAGATCTCTAGCCACCTTCACCAAATTAGAAAGAAAGAGAAAGATGAACAACCAACCACCCCTAATTATAAAATTCTTCATCAAATCTGCCAAAAAGCCTCAAAATTGAGTTAAAAAAATCCAAAACAAACTTGTAAAAATAGTTTACAAACCAATCAAAGTATCACCATCAAGTCACAAAAATAGTGGAAAGCAGATCAAACTAAAATAAATAAAAAAGAATTAGGTGTGAAAGAAAATCAATCGAAAAATATTTCCCATCGGTTGATTGACTATTTAAGGTTTGGAAAATTTTTAAACAAGTGCACACATAGATCGATGGGGCAAGCTCATCGACCAATAACCCCAAAAGTCCTTCTACTCCCTTTTCTTCAAACTTATCCAAACTTTCTTAAAATCAAACCACAAACACACATCAAATCAAGGTCAAATACACATCAAATCAAGATAAACACATAAATCAACACATATTAATAGGGATGTGCATAAAAACCGGGATTCGAAAAACCAATCTGGTATTTGAAAAAACCGATCTGAAATTTTGGATATCCGATTCGGTTTTTGAAAATCGGAGCAGATATTCTATCCGGTCAAATATAAGTTTGATCGGGGCGGATATCCGGTCTAATTTTTAAGTGGATAATCTGATCCGCCAAAAATGTCTGATTTTAAGAATAAGCTAGTTATATTTAGATATAATTTAATTTATAATCTGATTTTTTCTTTCAATCTTCGAGTTTGGATCATTTTTTTTACTATAGTACATAAGTCCAAAAATAATTTACTAAACTAAAGTCTAAAATAAACATCCACACTCTACAAACAGTCAAATAGGTCACAGTCCATACATACGCAAGCACCCTAACCAGAAAAGAAAAAAAAACTCCTAAATTTGCTGAGCCTCTTAACTTAGGTCATTCCACGGTTCTAGAGCATCATTGTTCACAAATGTAGATCGCTAATTTTTGTGATATGATTAATCTTGTATTATATCTTTTTTGTATGTAGCTTGAATAATTAAACAAGTGTTTCTGCAAAAAAAAAATAGTTATAGATTGTGTATGTAAATTTAATAATCGAATATTTTTTTTTCAATAATCGAATATATCCGAAATCTAATCCGATATTTCGGATATCCGATGTTTTGAAGTATTCGGATGAAAATTTGGATATAGGACATCGAATATCCCGTCGGATCCGATATCCGAAAAAAATATCCGTTCAGATACGGATATCCGACAATGCACACCCCTACATATTAAGACCCAAATTTATGGGGTATATAACACCGCCCTCTTAAAAGAAGCTTCGGAGCTTCATCCCCAAAACCAAGCAAAAAATCTAATTCTTATACCAACATTTTGAAACCTCATATCACAATCGTACCACAAGGCATAGTGGTTACCACCCCCTTGAAAGAAAAAGATATAAAGTAGATAAAATAACACAACTACTCTAAAAGATCAGGATACTTAGCATGAATGTCTTCCTCAACCTCCCTAGTGGTCTCCTCAATTCCATGCCATGACCAAATAGCCTTGACCATCAAAATTGTCTTAGTTCATGTCTGTCAGGTCTTTATTTCCACAATGCTCATCAGGTGATCCTCATATGTCAAGTACTCATCAAGCTCTATCATCTCTAGCTAGATGACATGAGAGGGATCTACCATGGTCTTCCTTATTTGGAAGATATGGAAGGCATGGTATATAGAAGTAATCCATAAGCACTGCCAACCAATATGTGACCTCATTGACTCACTCCAAAATATCATAAGGGCCAATATACCTCAAACTAAGCTTGTCTTTCCTGCTAAACCTCATCAAACCTTTAGTGGGGGAGACAATCAAAAGGACTATATAACCCAACTCATAAACATAATTTCTTCTTCACAAATCCGCATAACTCTTTTACGGATCTTGAACATTCTTCATATGATCCTAAATCACTCTAATATGCTTCAAAGACTCCTTAGTAATCTTTAGTCCTAACACGTTTATCTCACTGATATCACTCTAGCACAGTGAGCTATGTTTCTTTCTCCCATGCAAGGCCTCAAATAATTCCATCCCACATGATAGCTTTTATTACAAGAGCATTCAATCAAATCTAGATGATCATTATGATTTCCACCAAATCCCATCAAATAATCTTGAAGCATCTCCTCAAGGGTTTAAGTGGTCATCTCTATTAAACCATTGACACTTGGATGAAAAATGGTAGAAATCTTCAACTATGTTCTGAATACGGCCAACAACTTCTTCCATAAATGAGATAGAAATATCAAATCTTGGTCCAATATGATATCCTAAGGTACCTTGTGAAATCTCACCATGTGCTTCCTTTAAACACTAGCCTTCTACTCCATACTCCAAGTTATCCTCATCAGGATAAATACCATTAACTTTATTAACTTGTCAATAATAACCCATATGGGATCAAATTTTCTATGAGTCTTCAAAAGACCAACCATAAAATCTATGGTGATGCCATGCCACTTCCACTCCAGGACTTCTAATGACTACACTAGCCCTACAAATCTTATGTGCTTGATAATGTCCTTCTAACAAGGTAAGCATCTAATGAAAAAATCTTCTACCTTTCACATTATATGAGGCCACCAATATACCCATAACACCCAAATTTTTCACTACCAAAAAATATTATTTCAAAACATTGCGAAAACAAAAATATAAAAAATAATCCTATGAAAAATGGGGTGCTACCACCGTATCTAACGTAAGACAAGCATCATATTGTTTGTCCCATGCTAGAGACATAGCTGAGTGTCCAAACCAATACAAAATTAAGATGGATCAAGTGTGAAAAAAATATAAAAGCTAGAAAATTTAGGTGTACAACCATGTTTATGAAAGCCTAAAATAATACAAAGTAAAAAGGAGAAAGGAAATCCAAAGCAAAGACATCTTTAAATATTTCTCAATTATGAGGGATCCTTAAAAGATAATAACACACCAAAATGTCTTAGTTCTTTGTGTTCTAGCCCCAAAAAAGCATGCAGCCTCCTATTATTCATTTATCACTACCTACACAAGGTTCTCTACTTATGAGATTGAGTAGGTGACTTATTAAATGGGCACATTAGTACTTGCATATTGAGTAAGAAAAGTTGCCGATATGGAATTCATGAAGCACATAAGGTCATTGAGAGTATACCAATCATACTGTTCATGCATAAATTCAAGCTCATATGCTAACATGCTATACTCATACGATTCTCATGACATGGTATGTTTGCATATGTATAAAATATTTCAACCATCATGGTAACTACTAGACACAACATTATGATAAGACACGTGCATCATACGGATTAGAGATCACATTCATCATCATAAACTGTAATAGATAAACCATACATATTAGATAACTTATGAAGACACTAGAGGTCATTCATTAATATTAGAGATTATTCCAATTATTACCTTGACATCATGGTGAACACATAATTTACATCCATATAGAGTTATAAGAACTAATTAGAGTTTATAAGCCTTTTTAAGAATTATGAGTGAGTGTTTAAGTTCTCCATAATGGGAGTCAACCCTAATAGCACACAAATAATCAAGGTTACCAAGTAGTTATATAAAAGTAACCATCATCATCTACTACTCATAGGAATAAGCTAAGGTAGTGAGCAATCTCAACTGTCCTAGGTATCCTAACCCTTAAGTGTCGATAACCCTTTGGTACACCATTAGTGTAAGTATAGTAAGAGAGGTACCATAACCAACATGAGTTCCCATACCCATAGGCAAACCATAAACCAATAGCTACCCCTTATTTAGCTACATCGAGACTTAGAGAAACATAGATTCAGCCAAATTATCTCATTTTTTTGTATTTAATACCTTATTGTATTAAGAATTCAAGCCATACTAAATGTCTTCATACCACATAATCTAAATATAACCA
The DNA here is from genome assembly GCA_030549775.1 of Tamarix chinensis. Lineage (NCBI taxonomy): Eukaryota > Viridiplantae > Streptophyta > Magnoliopsida > Caryophyllales > Tamaricaceae > Tamarix > Tamarix chinensis. The sequence goes on from CM060179.1 coordinate 89,464,038, forward strand.
TAATAGGTTTCACAATATCCATATTTTCACATTAAGGGTAGTTAAGGTGTTAACCATCATTAATTAACCAAATTTACCTTGAAGGAAAAATCCATAATCATACCGTCCATTCATATACACATGCTTAATCCACCCTTTAGTTTTCATTTATTCCTAATTTGTATTCACTAACAATAGTCTAGGTGAAACCTCAGACTAAGGTCAGGCTTATAGTGATAGAGTTAACTAATAAGTATAAAGGTGAAACATTCCCAAATAAGCCTTAAATAATAGTATTTGCTCCTTAAAAATCATGAAAAAGAATTAGAGTGAAAAGATTATAACAATATAGGAAACAAGATAATCAATAGACCAGAAGTCATATAAGCCAACTGATGGAAGAGCATTGTTCATTGATTGATAAGGCTTACTCATTGACTAACCAAGTGTAACACTCCCAAATTTAGGAACTTAAATTTTTTTTAAAGAGTTAATAGTGGAAGTTAAAACACAAAATGTAAGGGTGTCACGCCACATCCGAGATAGAAGAGGCATTCCTTATGCCCAATATATGTTGGGTGCAAGGTAAAAGTAACCTTATACCTAGAAACCAGGTGTGGAAAGCACTTGATTCCACCATGATACAGGATACGAAATAGAGAGAAGGGAATAAATAGTAAAAATAGAGGACTAGGAGTCCAAAGAGAGATAGAGATATCCAGATAGCTATATCCTTTACCAATTCATTTAACGCTCATCCAAGGCAAGTACATCAAGCTAATAATCATCAATCACCTGCAAAATAGGACAGATCTACTAGTGGGAATGAACAACACCTATGAAAAGGATGATCAGTACGCTACATGCTGAGTAAGGTAACAATATAGTCGAAATCAGGAAAACATTTAATTACATACATTCATAGTAGAAAGTAGTATATATGCGAGATAAAAGAATAAACACAAGGTAATTACTAGTCATTTTCATATTATTAGATGTGTCATGATCCATTCTTTTAAGTACGTTGATTTTAGGGACCCCACTATTCTTAATCCGGTAGAATGAACTAAAACATCTCCCAAGGCAAAACACTCTTGACCACTATTATTAAGCCGATGAAACGGACTCTATACCTCTCAGGAAAAAATTCTCCTAGCCACTATTCTTTAACCAGTGGAACGGTCTAAAGCATTTCCTAGGGCATAACGCGCTTGGCCACTATTATTAAACTAGTGGAATGGACTCCTACACCTTGATCCTGACTCGTGTAAGCTTTCATTATAAGTGATTAGTGTTTTAATCATTGGTTACTTATCTCAAACTCATATTATCTTTCACATTGAGATTAGGCCCCACTATGTTTAAATCGGTGGAACGGTTTAATGTACCTCCTAGGGCAAAACACATATGACCACTATTATTAAGCTAATAGAATGGACTCATAAAACACCTCGGCCTACTCACAAGATCTTTCACTTTAAATGATTAGTGTCTTATTCATAATTGGTTTATGATTAAGAAAAATAATTAATGCAATTGAGACATCAATATACATATAACAAGACTGTTCTTAAATATTAAGATGCTCATTTTCTCTAGAAACCCTAAATTCACAATTTAAGCATAACTTCTCCCATATTTATCATTTATCCACAAACTTTCGTATATGTCCCTCAAATAATAGTATCATTAACATACTCAAAATTTGACGTCTAACTCCCATGTCTTATACATGCGATAATAGCCCTATCTCAAAAATTACTATTCATAAGGCTCCAAAAACTCTAATTTCATAGGTAATTCATTCAATATACATCCCAAAAATATTGAAATTAAAAGCATAGCCAAAATTTTTCACCTAACTCTAACATTTTACATATGTGATAATAACATTACTGTTTTCAAGTTATTATTCCCAAATTAGGCTATTTTCTCATTTTTGAAGAATTTATTACATTCATAATCACTCTCAAACACTTCACATGGTATTGTTAGCATATTATAATCCATATAACACATTAAAATACCAAAAAACCCATAATAACGTATATTGACCAAAATGTCCTTAAAGATAGCTGATAGCCCTTATTTTATAAAATTTTCATATCCTCAATATCATTATTTCCAAATCCTCCTTTTATCAACATACATCTTAAATATAATTATTTTCCACTTATGATACTTTAATGGCCCATACTAATCTCCCACAATGTATACTCATCCACAAAAAATTCAACTTAGCGTAATATCATCGTATCGGCATATCTTCCATTATTCTTACTTCCTTCCTATCATATACTTCATATTAATATATTATATCATCAAAAAAATAAATTTTAATAGTATAATAACAATAACATGATAACACACATAATCATACAAGCATTTAACACAAAGCCCTAAACATCGACTAGTATCCTTACTAATAAAGGCTCTGGTCTCTAAGCACGCTTATCCTAATCCGCTACTTTCGAAACTTCTGGAATAAGAAAAATGAACAAAACATAATTAGAATTATTGATATAATTAATGAATGGTTCAGTTAATGGAAGAGAAAATAATGGGGAAAAAACCAAATCGGGGTTAAAAAGAGGTCTCGGCTAAAAATAGTGTAACAAAGGGGGGATCGGTTGGGATTGTCAAGCAAGGGAGGCTAGCAATGGCAGGACCTGTCATTGCTAGTGGGTTTCAGCTGTAAGGAAGGCCAAAATTAGGGGGTGGTATTGGTGGAGTTGGCCAAAGGAATGGGGTGAAAACAGTGGAAAATGGTGCAGCACAAGGGGGAGCTTCCACCAGACTGAAGGTGGGTGTGTTGGGCTTTGGTGGATGTTGCTACAGGTTGGGGAGGGGTTGGAGCAGGGAATACCAAAGGTGGAGGGCATAGGAACAAAAAATCTTTCTGCAGCAAAGGTAGGGGCTTCGGTCAGGGTTGGTGTAGCAAAGAGGAAATGTTTTTTGGAAGTTGCCGGTTGTTGACTTTGTGTGTTGCTTGGGGGTGGTTACGGGGAATTTTGCTACAGCTAAGGGAGGAGTTTCAGCAACTCCTATTGTAGCTAGGGGGTAGACACGATAGAATTTTCCAGTGCAAGGGGTGAGCGATCAATGTAGGTGAAAGTTTCCAAGAAAATGTGGCCGGTGGAGGAGTGCGTTACAGGGAAAAATGGTGAAGCTGAGGGGCAATAATGGGGACTTCTTTCTTGCATGAGGGAGATCGGGAGAAAGAAGGAGTGTGTGGGATTTCTGGGAGGGTTAACACACAACAAAAAATAGAGAAAATGGAGGGTTTATAGGGATAATGGCATGAGGGAATTTGTGGAGCAAAACAAGGAGAGCAAATCAAGCATAGCAGGGAGGCGTGTGGTATGAGGGCGGCGTGCTAGGGTAAAGGAAGATTAGGGTGAGGTAAGAAAATAAAATAGGTTAGGGGTGATTTATTTAGGTACAAAACTGGGTAAAGTATCCAAGTAAAAATTATCTGGTTATTAGAATAGGTTTATTTGATAAAACGGATACCGGTTACAACCCAAACCTAGGTTTAAATTTTAAAATGCACCCTCTAGCATATTTTAGCATAATTAAATTTTATAACTAATAAGTCGTAATAATATTACACATATTAATAATATTTTTACTACAAACACCCTAAAATAATTATTATAACTAATACACATAATTACATAATATAATTATTATGGTTTTCTAATAATGGGGTATTACACCAAGCACATAAGACCTTCTGGAATGAGCATAAACAAGTTGATTAAAGGGTAATATCAATAGAATGAACAAGCATCGTCCATAAACTAATAAGGATTACCCATTGACTGACCAAGAACATAACACCTCCTAGGACAAGAATGAGCAACAACTAAAGGGAAATATCGATTAATTAGACAAAAACCATTGGTCTATCAAAGTTTCTTGATAGTTGATGGGCCATAGGGACACATTGATGATTAAGGCACATCCATCGACTAAAAGTACTATACTACAACATTACCTTCAAAAATCACTTATAAAAGCTTCCAATATTCTAGCATATGATTACATGAATTACTATGCATTTAAATCATTTTAGACTATATTTATAGCATCTCCTCATTCTTTAAAACCATTAGTTAATATAAATCATGTTTTTAAGTTAAAGTCATCATTTAAGCATAAAATTTTCAAAAACATGCTTTCTACACCAAATGATCCCATATATGTCAACCAAGCCATATCATCCTTTGTGAACTTATTAGCACACACATTCTTACACATCTCTACAAATTGAAAGCCTCAACAACCTCATACCCACATATTCTATTTAGAAGAATGACCTACCTCACAAAAGTAAGAAAAATAAATAAGATTAAGGACTTTAACATAACCCTCCACCAGCTTTAATCTTCCAATAAACCTTTAGTATTCACACAAAGAGACTAAAAAACCATTTACAATAGGGAGGAAGATTCAATTTCCAAAAAAATAGAGAAAACCCAAGGAAATATACCTAACCCCTCCACTAAAACAAATAGCACGAGAAGAGAATGAAACTCCTTCAATATTTTATCAATTTAATCCCTTTTTTCTAAATATGTTGAGGATAAAAAGAATAAAAAATAAGAGAGAAATTTGGAGGAAAGAAGGTAAGAAGACAAAGAGAAAGGCTGTTACATTTTTTGTGGTTTCAGGAGAAAAAAAGTATAGAGTGAAATTAGAATATAAGTTATGATTTTTTTAGTAGGAAATAAGGGTCAAAGGTATAAGTAATTTTTATCCATAATCCACCACCTTAAAATTAGGTTACACAAGGCTCATTGGTGAGAAAACCAACCCAATTTATGTCAAAGAGTTGAAATGGCGATGCTAGAAGATTCCAAGGTTACACTTCATAAATTCATATACACAAGAAAGGAAGTGGGAAAAAGGGGATTTGGGCATGACCTTATGTGGTAGAGGGTGTCTAAGGATGAGCTTAATCTGCTTAGATCTTTATAGAAAAGAAGAAGGATGGAAGAAGATGGAAGAAAAGGTGATAAGGTTACCTTTCATTAATTTGGAAGCCTTCCTCTCAAATCTTATTTTTGTGCCATAAGAAGGATTTAAATGGTTAAGAAAACTTATAAAAAAATGTTTAGAAACAAATCATAGCATAAGAATAAATCCTCCAAATTGACTAATGGAGCAATCTTAGCATGATTTATGTTAGCATGAATCTCTTTATTGGCCTCCCAAGTAGCCTCTTGGGCTTTATACTATAACCAAGGAACCTTAACTAATGGAGCAATCTTAGTTCATGTTTGGTAGGTATTTATGTCTAGAATGCTCACTGGATGCTTCTCATATGTCAAGGATCCATCAAGCTCAATCTTCTCTATCTAGATGACATGAAAGGGATCAGCCACGTACTTCCTTTATTGGGAGATATGGAAGACATTGTGTACATGTGAAAATTACATGGGTAAATCTTGTTGATAGATAACCTCACTAACCCACTCTAAGATCTCATAAGGGCTAATGTATCTCAGACTGAGCTTCCCCTTCTACCAAATCTCATCACTCATTTTGTGGGTAAGACTTTCAAAAGGACTTTGTCTCCTACCTCATAGCCATAAATCCTTCTCCATAAATCCTCATAACACTTCTATCTATCTTGGGTAACCCTTATACAATCTCGAATCACTTTAATCAACTTTAAAGTCTCTTCAATTATCTTTGATCCCATTGCGAGGATCTCATTGATATCACTTTAGCACATTAAGCTACAACATATCCACCTATACAAGGACTCAAAAGGTGCTATCCCAATGCTCTCATGATAGAAATTATTATAAGAGAACTTTTTTAAATCCATACAATCCTCTCAACTACCACCAACGTTCATTACATATGCTCAAAGCATATTCTCAAGGGTATTAATGATCTTCCATGTTTAACCCTCTATGTTGAGGTGAAAAGTAGTACTTATCATCCCAAAAGAAGCTTGTAGCTTCAACTAGAAATATAAGAAAACTCTCATATATTAGTTCGATACAATATCCCTAGGTATCCTATGAAAACTCACCAATTGCTTCCTATAAGCACAAGTCATCCGCTCTATAGTCCAACTCATCCTCATTAGAATAAACACTACCAACTTAATCAACCTATCAATAATAACCTAGATGGAATTTGAATTGGAATTGCTACACATCTTCAAAAGTCAGACCACAAAATCTGTAGCAATGTTACCTCATACTTTGGGACCTCTAATGACATAACTAGCCTTGAAGGTCTCTTGTTTGTAATCTTGACCTTTTTACAAGTCAAGAATCTAGTGACAAATTCCACAACCTTTTTGTTTCATATGTGGCCATCAATATACCTTCTTTTTGTCCTTATATAAATTATCCCTTCCAAGGTAAATGGAATAAAAAGTATAGTGCCTCTCTTCAAGGATCTTCTTCTCCAGCTCATTGCAACTCTATGGCATACACCACCTTTCATGATATATTATGTTATTTTCCTTGTGAATATAAAACCCTTTAGCTCTATCCTAAGTAATACCATAATGGATCCTTTCAAGCTTGACATCCCCAAGCTAAATACCCATACTCTTCAAAATTGGAAGGCATAATGGTGAGAACACTCATCCGCACCTCCAACCTACCACCTACAGTCAACTTGAATCTCCATTCCCTTGAGCTCTTAACATAAAGTATCTGAAAATACAATTGTAGTTAAGGATTATGATGTCTTTTAGTTCAAAGTATATGCCACCACATTGGCTTTACACTTATGGTAGGTCAATTATAGGTCATAATAGTTAATCAAATCCAACCACATACACTAATTCAAGTTCGACTCTTGCTTGGTAAAAATATATCTAAGGCTCTTGTGGTTAGTGTACAACTTGTATTGAAACCCATAGAGGTAATTCCTATAGATATTTGATGCAAAAACTACTGTAGCAAGCTCTAAATAATAAGATGGGTAGTTTTTCTCATGTAACTTCAACTATCAGGAATCATAAGCCACCACCCTACCATGAAGCATCAACATATATCCCAAGCCATGCTCATAAGCATCGCCAAACACCCCAAAACATATGGACCACTTAATAGAGTAAGAATTGGTGTCGAAGTCAATTAACCCTTCAATTATTTAAAAGGCATACTACACTTCTCATCCCACTGAAAGCATATTATTTTCTTCAAAAGTTTGTTAAAGAGTGAGTAAACTTGAATAAATTCTGGATGAACCTAAAATAATATCCAACTAAACCCATAACATTATGCACCTAATTGAAACCTTGATAATTAATACAAAATCTCAATTTCCTATCCTTCCTTTTAACAAAAAGGACTAGTGCTCCCTAAGGTGATACACTCGGTGGGATGTAGTTCTTTCCTAACAACTCGTCCAACTATGCATTGAGCTCATTCATCTTAGTAGGTGTCATAAGTTAAGGTTTCTTAGACACCATATTGATATTTGGCAATAAATTGATTTTGAACTTGACCTCCTGAACTAGAGGCATACCCAAAACTTCATCAGCAACACATCTAAATACTCCTAGATCACTAAAGTATACTCTAATGGATCATTATCAATCATTGTATCTTGAATATTGCATAAGAAAAATGGGAACCCTTTCCAAACTAGGGTACCAATCCCAATATTGGTCAATTGAACAAGCATCATTGGTATACTAAAGTTTCCTATCAGTTAATGGGTAATGCACATTAACAGACTTCTCTTGTCAATCAATTGACAAACTGAGAAACCCCACTCCACCCTTTCCTAAAATTTCATTAAATAAAACCTTAAACATATATCAAATCAAGATTAATCACTCATCAAATTAATATAAAATACAATAATCAACACATAATAAGAACCAAATTTAGGGGTATTGCAATGCTTTGTTTAGGTTAGTATACAACTTATCCTCTCAAGGTTGGACAGAATAAGGAGTACAATGACTCTCTTTAAGGATATTCCTATTTAGTTCCTCATAACCCTATGTCACACACCACCTACCCCAATATCTAATATTACTGTCCTCATGGATTGGAAACGCTACATCTTTACCCTATACAATACCAACATGAATCCTCTCAAGATTGATGTTACAAGGCTGAGTATCCTGAATCTAGTAAAATATGGAAGGCTTGATGGTGAGGGAACTCATTTGTATGTCTAAGATACTAGTTGTAATCATCTCGATTCCCATCTCCCTAACATCATGACATAAAGGATTGAATAACACAACTGAATTGAGGTGTGTGACATCTTCTAGCACAGAGTATCTGCCACGAAATTTGCCTTAGCCTAATGATAAGTCAACTCCAAGTTGTAATCCTTCACCAACTCTAACCACCTATGCTACCTTAAGTTTAATTCTCATTAGGCCATAATATATCTAAGGCTTAAGTGGTTAATAACTTACATTGAATTCCATATAGATTAGGTTTGTTTATATTATCCGATATATGATTATCCGATCCGATATCTGAATCGCTACGATTCGAAGTATCAAATAACATATCCGATATTTTTTTCAAATCAAATATCCAATCTAATAAATAAGAGATCAAATAAATCTGATAAATATAAATAATATCCAATCTAATAAATTATATACATATACACTCTAAACACTATTTATTTTTCATAAAATTTTATTTTATATAATCATGTATGTGTGTATAATTTGAATCGAGTGTTTATTGTAAGTAAAGTTTATACTTTTTAATTATTATTTTGATTAAATATTTAATTATTATCCATAATTTAAAATTACTAATTGAATATAATATAATTTAATACTTAAATCAAATAATTAAATCATATTTGTTCAAATTGAATCAATTGTTTATCCAATATTTCTCAATTGTTGCCTGCTCGAAAGTTTTAAGTATCCAACAAATTATTTGTTATCTAATCCAAAACTTTGGATATCCGAAGTGTCGGATATCTGATATTTCAAATATGCAAAAAAATTTACCTGATATCCAATCTATGAACACCTTTAATAGAGATAATGCCTATATATGATTAAAGTTAACGCTATAATGGTGAGCTCCATATCACGAGTTAGATAATTCTACTCATACAATTTTACATGTTGGAAAGTGTAAGAAAATAATCTTCCATGTTGCATCAATGCATAACCCAAACCATGCTTAGAAGTGTCGATGTACACCTCAAAACCATTTAACACATTCGATAATGTAAGCATTGGTGCTAAAGTAAAATAACCCTTAGACTCTTCAAACCCTACTACTCTTCTCATTCTACTTGAATCATGTAGTATTATTAAATAAATTTATCAATAAATGAGCAATCTTAGAGAAATCTTGGACTAATGTGCAATAATAGCCAACTAATGGAAGAAAATTATGCACCTCTTTGACATATGTCAGTGTTGACCACTTTGAAATAGCTCTAATATTTGAAGGATATACTAAAATACCTTTCTTTGAGATCACATGCCTAAGAAAAGATACTTGATCCATCCAAAACTCACATTCTGATAGTTTGGCATACATCTAATGCACTTTCAATAGGGTTTTAGTTTTCCTCAAATGATGCCCAGTCTCGTAGCTGTTGGAGTATGCTAGAATTTCATCAACAACCATCATGAAAAATTGGTGCAAAAATTACTTTAGAATCTTATTCATGAGAGTCACGAACATCTTCACCACATTATTCAGTCTAAATGGCGTAACTATGAACTTATAATGGTCATATCAAGTTTAAAATCTTGTCATTAGAATGTATTTCTCCGTGATCCTCAACTAATGATAACTAGACCAAAGGTCAATCTTTAAAAACACTATGGCCCCTCAAAGTTTATTGAAAAGGTCATTTATGCATGGAGGGGGATAATAGTTTTCCAACGTAATGTAATTCAACCCTCGATCATTGATATAAAACTTTAAACTCTCATCCTTCTTTCTAGTGAAGAGGATCGATGTTCCCAAATGTGATACACTCGGCCCAATGTAACTCTTTCCAAAAAATCCTATAAACATGCCTTAAGCTCTTTCATCTCGGTAGGTATCATATGGTAATGTACCTTGGACCTTGTCTTGGTGTTTGGAAACAAATTGATGTTGAACTCAACTTCCCACACTAGTGGTATACTTAGAACTTTGTTGGGTAACATATTTGGATACCTATGAATCACTAGAATCTACTCTAATAGATGCTCATAAATATCAATATCTTGTATACTACATAAGTAAAGTGGACACCTTGTTCAAAATAGGGTACCAAGAGCAATAGCAGATATAACCTTCACTAAGGGCGTATGCTTGAATCTCTAAAAAGAGACCTTAATACCCCTTGGTCCTTGATGGACACACATTCTTGCGTGTAATCTACCACAACTTGGTGCATCCTAAACATATCAAAATCAATCATCTCTAGCTCTACAAGGTATAATGGGAACTTAACATTGCTAATGGATAAGGAAACACCTTTATAGAGCCTAGTGTAAGCAATATTATACCTCAAAGTAGGGATGGTAATGGGTCGGGTCCAGCCATACCCAGATCCGGACTTGTTTATATTACCTAGACCCAAATCTGACCCAGACCTAGATCCATCGGGTCTAGCAGGTAAATGGGTCCTAAATGGGTCCAACTGTTTTTTTTAAATAATTAATAATCTATGTAAATACAAATACATTTACGTTTTATATAACTTAATATGTATTTTTTGTTAAAAAAATCCTCTAAGTGAAAAAAATAAATATATTAAAATAGTTACGTTAACTTTTCAAATGGTGTTTTAATACTTTTAGAATACAATCTTGTACATATTGCTTATAAAGTAAATATACACAATTAAAATAAAAAAATGAATAAGGAGCTCAAATAAGATTACGACAATAATGACAAACATAATATTAGTATGTATTTATATATGTATATATATATAAACACACACACATATATATATATATATACTAAACAGGTTTGGTGGGTTGGGTCTGGGTCTAGAACAACTAGACCCAGACCTATTAAGGTATATATGGACCTAAACCCGACCTAGACCCATCGGGTCCAAAAATCATGGACCCAAACTTGCTAAAAATAAGTTGGGTCTAGCAGGTCTAGGTCAGGTCCAAGACTCATTGCCATCCCTACTCCGAAGGCAACCCAACATAAGTAAATAAAAAAACTAGCAAGTAGAGATAAAGTAGCTCTAGTAGAAAATGCAAAAGACACGAAATAGATAGATGCACTAGAATCAACGAGCACATGAGCTAGGAAAGATGAAATTGTAAACGTACTTTTCACCATGTCTACTTGGAAATCTACCTTAGAATAGCTAATAATTTTTAGGTAACAATTTAAAGGACCTCCAACAACACTGCCTGATCATTGAGTAAACTGACTAGCATAAATAGTTATGTTAGCTACGAACAAAGGAGCTTAGGGTGCCTACTTCTACTACTAAATGGTATTTATGCTCTAGGTTGGAGCCTAACTCCCTTTAACACTAATATTTGATGTAAAACACTCACAACTCCTATGTCCCCTCTTACCACACTCATGGAAATTCACCTTATTGCCATAATAGTCTACCCATGTGTGATTTTCCTTATAATTCTTATAGTAATAATACTTCTGGTCACAATGACCTCTTGAATATCCTTATGGATAAGGTACGGACCCCATAGGTCAACCATGCCCCACTGATACAATGCCTTCAAAATGATCCTTCTTCCCTCCTCAAGGGTGTTGAATGCCTTAAAATTCCTTTTTTCCCCAAAATTAGGCATTCTAATCCTGCATTATCCGCAAGGCCTCCAATGTATACTTATATATGATGACCAAGTTAGGTGGGTTAACTCTAAATAGCAATTTCCAGTATTTGATTCCTAGATCGAGCCTAAAACAATGTACCTACATCACCTCATTAGCCTCTACCTCAAGAGGGACCTAGATTAAATCTAAAACCTTCATGTAGTACTCCTTCATATCATGCCTCCCTGATGGGGAGCCATAAACTCATCATACTTCACCATAAGAAGACAGGTAGCATAAAAGTGAGCCCTCAAAACCTCAAAAAATTATGCCTATATCTGTGTTATCTTAACTCCACTGGACACCCATCCACCAAGTCTCTACTCTGTCCCGTAGGTAATAAACCATGATATCAACCAATATGTCCACTAGATAACCACCTATAATGTAGGTCTTGTCCATATCCCAAATCTAACTCTCCATAATGTGAGGTTTCACTTGTCCCTCAAAAATCAATGGATGATGATGTTTGACAATCTTGAGTTAGTCCTCTAGAGCTGATGCTAATATCGATGGAGGTTGTGGAGCTTGGATTTGGCCCTCCACATAAGCATCAATAGTCTCCATAAAAGCCTTAAGGCTCTTGAAGAAATACTTAGCGATCATTGATATCTTAAGAAACTGAGGTTGATTAGAAGCAAAAAGAATAACTACGTATGAAAGGTCACACAACATAAACACTAGCAACATATTCCATCTCCACTCTTGCTGACACACTATTTCAAGTTTGAAAATACTTAATCTTTTAAATTTCATTACTTAATGGTTGACTGAAAATTGTTATAACTTGACTTTAAAATGAAACTCTAAGGTTTAAAACCCAAAACACTATTATACCAATTTTTAACACCTATATTTTTCACTACTACAAATTTTGTTGTTATAACATTGTAGAAGTGAAAACACAAAAACAATCTTATAAAAAATAGGGTGCTACCACTATATCTACCATAAAATAGACGTCTCATCATGCATCATAATCTAGACACAAGATTGAGTATTCAAACCAAATAAAACATGAGATAAAAAAAAGGTGTAAATAGTATAAGAGATAAAGAGTTTAGGTGTAAAAACAAGGCCATAAAATCCCAAAATAGTATAAAATACAAAAGAGAAAGTAAATCAAAGGAAAAGGCATCTCTAAGATAATTTACAGTCGTAAGGGACTGTAAAAAAAAGGAATAAATTAACATATTATTTTATCTCTTAATGTATTAGATAAAAACAAGAATATTTCCACCTCCTTTCCATCCATTTCTACCTATATAAGGCTTTCTACTCATAAGATTGAGCAGGTGACCAAAAAAGGGCACTTCAACACTCCCCAAGTAAATAAGCCAAGTTACTTAGTATGCAATTCATGGAGCAAATAATGTCATAGAAAGCATACCAATAATGGTATCCATGCATTAATATGCTATTGTTACATACTATTCATAATATATTCATAAAATGGTACACTTGCATAAGAACAAGAACATAAGGACAATCATGTCAACAAATAGACACGATATCATAAAGGATCATATGCATCATATGTATTGGGGATCACATGCATCATCATGAACCTTGATAGAAAAGCGACGTCTATTACATAATGCATGAAGATACTATAGGCCCTCCATTACCATAAAAGATTATTCCAATTATTATCTTGAAATAATTGACATCCATGTAAAGTTATAAGAATTTCTAGAAATGGATAAGAATTTGTGACAAGTGCTTAAGCTCTCTATCATGTGACTCAATTGCTATATCACACCAATAATTGGGTTACTAAGTAAATATATGAAATTAACCATCATTGCTTACTACTATTGGAAACAAGATAAGGTAGTGAACAATGTCAACAAACCTAAGTATCATAAACCTTAAGTGTCAACACCCCTAAAGTGCACAAGTGGTGTAAGTGGATTAAAAGAGGTTTTATAACCCAAAAAAATTCCTTTGCTTATAGGAAAAACATAATCCAATAGCTACCCCCAGTTAGTTGCTATGAGAGTTGAATAAACTTAGACTCAGGTGGAAGTCTCTTTCCTTTTAAGTGTTTAGTATCTTATTTTATTAAGAGTTCAAGCCATACCAAATGTCCTCATGTCACATAATACAAAAATAACCATTAAAGCTTTCACAATGTTCCATACTCCCCAATATGGGTAATTAAGGTGTTAACCATTATTAATCAACCAATTATGCAATGAAGTAAAAAATCCATAACCATACCATCCATTCAAATAGGCATGCTCAACCTCCACCTAGTTTCCATTTATTATATAGCTTTATTCACTAACCAAAGTCTAGGTGACTCCTAATACTAACGTTAAAACTATGGTACACCAAGTTAAACAACCAAGAAGGATGGTCAAACACTCGCAAACAGGCCTTACGAATAATATTTTGTCCCCAAAAAACCGTGTATAAGAAATAGATTGCAAAAATCATAGAAATATACAAAATAGTTCTATTGATCAAAAAGGAACGTATATCAATTAATAAATGGAAAGGAATATTCCATCAACCAATATGGCATGTTAGTAAACTAGCTAAGCACAAAGAATATCAGTCTACAAAAGGCCAATATTAGTGAATTAATAAAGCACTTTCAGTTCACTATATTTGCCCATCAGTTGATATTCTACATGGATACATCATCTAATATGGCATATTGGTTGAGTGATATAAGCACCATCATTTCATTAAATGTTTCACATGAGCACACTGACTGATGTGGTATATTAGTTGACCAACGGTACTAATGTTGCAATATTAACTTATAAAATTTTCCAACATTTATAGCATATGATGACATAGACTCATATGCATTATAATCCTTCCATGGCATATTTCTAGCATATTTTCACACAATAAGACCATTAATAAACACAAATCATACTCATATGTCAAAATCGCCATTTAAACATTAAATCCCTATAACATGTTCTCTACACCATATGATTCCACATACTTGATCAATCTATATTTTTTAATTCAATAGTACATACATTATCATGAATCTTAGAGAATATAAGGCGTAAAAAACCTCATGCTCAATCATTCCAATTAAGAGTCAAGAATAACTTACCTCGTGAATGCAAATAAAGAAAGTGGGTACAAGAAAGAGCCTTACACAACTTCACACCACCTTCAATATTGTAAGGTAGATTTTAAATTCACAAGTAACCTTGCAAAATCTTCTTTGAATAATTTGAAAATATAAGAAGAAAAAAATTCAAATAAAATAATGGGAACCAATAAAAAACTAAAAATCTCCAAAAAATAGAGAGCAAGGGAGGATAATGTGAATCCTTCAACTTCTCTTAGATCTGCTCCTCCTTTGCTTAATAATAACAATTGAGGATTATTTAAAGAATCATAAATATGAAAACAAAAGGTAAAGATTATAATAAAGAAGGTGAAAAGACAAGGAGAAGGCTTGGGGTGTATTTTTGGAGGTTGAAGAACACAACAAAAATAAAGAGGAAAATAGAGGTCAAACATTGGTTTCTAGAGGGGAAATGAGGTTTATGATTATATTTAATTCAAAACCCTAATCCTTCATCCCAAAATCAAGTCTTATGAGGCTCATTGAGTGAAAAAAAATCACTTTGTTTTTATTTAATAAGCTAAAATGGTATTTTTGAAGTTACAATGGTAATGTATGCCAAAAGGTTGAAACATAAAGGGAGTAAAGGTTAGAAAGATAAAGGGATAACATTATACCTCAAGATAAAGTTTGGAGCTTAAGAAATTGAGCCCTTACCACCTAAACATAAATAAATAAAAGAAGAACTAAAAGATGAAGAACCAACCTCCCCTATTTATAATATAGGTCTTCAAATCTACCAAAAATCCTCAAAATTAACTTTAAAAAGATGAATAACCAATTAAAGCATCAACATAAGTTCAAAAAAATTAGTGGAAAACAAATTAGAAATAAAAAATCAAGACTACCTTGTAATTATTTGATTGCTAGGTCCTATTGGTTGATAAATTATTCAAGGTTGGAATTTTTTTTTTTTAAATGGATGTGCACATTGATGGATGAGACTATTCCATCAAGTGATGGAACCTAAAACTCTTTATACCCTCCTTTATTCAAACTTATCCAAATTTTCATTAAATCAAACCTCAAACACACATCAATTCAATATTAAACATAAGAATCTACACATCTTATGACCCAAATTTATGGGGCATAATGTTTATGGGTAAATAAATGAATAATGAGTTAAGACATACTTTTAGGCCTTATTGGCTTAAATTTGACTTTTAATTTTTTGGGAATTTTACTTAGTAATAGGTAATCCTCTTTCATTTGTTGCAAATAAAATTCATGTGGCCTTTTACCAATGATTTTGGTTTGTTTCCCTAAAAACATTTTAAAGATCCTGTGATCTTTTGAACCATTAGTTTTCATTATTTTGACCAATTGTATTAGCCATAAACACTTATGTAATATTTGTGGTATATGCTCTCTAAGATAAACTTATGGATATTGTAATACCCCAAATTTTGCTTCCTAATCCCGCATTATTAATGCCCTTATTTAGTTCTAATATTGAGAAATATTATTTTAGCCTTAATCCAATTTCTTAATTTGAAACTTTAATCGATTCTGAAACCTTGACTCAGATAAATCGTAATTTGTAAACTAAAAACAAAACCACTAGAATTTACACTAATCCAACTTATTTTGTCTAATCTAAAATTACCTAAAATAATCCCCTAACCTTTTCTCTTTTTCCTTTTTCTTTCTCCTTTTCTCTTCTTTCTTCTCCTTTCTTCCATCGGCCCAAGCCGCAACAATTGAACTTGCTACCACTTGCACATGCAACTTGCCTTACCTTCCCCACTTGCACCATCACCCATCAGCTTTCTACAGCCATCTATCACCCATCACCCCGCTTCCTTTCTTCCTTTTCTTCTTCTACTTTTATTTCTCTTATCTATTCCGATGTGCACAACCATATGCTCACCCTGCCACTCTTCTTCTTCTTCTTCTTCTTCTTCTTCTTCTTCTTCTTCTTCTTCTTCTTCTTCTTCTTCTTCTTCTTCTTCTTCTTCTTCTTCTTCTTCTTCTTCTTCTTCTTCTTCTTATTCTTATTATTATTTATATTCTCCATCACCTACCATTATCCCCAATACTCAACCATCTTTTCCCCTACACCTCCCTACCATCCCTTATGTTCGTCGCATGTATTCTTCTCTCTTTTATTCCTTCATTGATTCACACCACACACATACACATGTGTGTGTGTGTGTACCAGACTATCCCTACCTCCTCTTTGTTTAGCCTCCGCTCTACCATCTTTTTGTTAAAAGCCACTACCCAAGCCTCTCTTCCTTCTTATATCTTCTTTCTCTTTTCTTTTTCTTCTTCTTCTTCTTCTTCCTCCTATAAGTTCCTTATTTTTGGCCTATGCACCATCGATTCCACCACCGTGCATCACCACAGCCACCACTCACTGCCTATTAACTAGTGGACAAACCACCAAGGTCTCCCCAACATTCCCTATCATCGTCGTAAGGCATCGTCACTGACCACCTCTTATTTATCCTTCTTCTTCTCCTCTCCCATAAAATTTTTAAGGAGCATACTACCTCAAGCACAACCATGTAATACTAAAATTTCCAATCGCACACTCATGCAACCCAGCACACCCTGCTCGTATACCCTCTCACACCCGTGCATGGCCCAAATGCACACCCATGCGCACATGTTCAACTTGTGACTTATGACTTGTTTACCCAGTGATCGAGCATGGTCATGCCACTTTACACCGCCTGTCCATGAGCGATCTTTCCTCTCAGCCTAGGTGTGCGCCGACTGTAGTAGAGTCATGCATCCACCCCATTTCAATCATGCACCCCTATTTTCACCCCCAAACTTTGCTCAAACAACAAAAAATTTTTACCATAGCTCCACCACATATTCTACTATACATCCACACAACTCAAGATTCCATTTGACTACAGTTATTTTTATTTTTACCCTCTTTACCTTAATTTCTCCTTCAATTAAAATCTTTAAGCCTAACCATGGATTTGGTTGTTTTTCATATGTGGTATTATTGTAACTTTAGAGGAGAAAGTCTAAGATTTACATGCTTAGAGCCTAGTGTCCTATTTGGTAAGAATACTATTTGATGTTTAGGATTTTTGTGTTATTTCCTTGTATAGTTATATGTTCTCCATAACATCGACACTTTACAATTTGATATATGGTGTTCATGATATGTTATGATAAAATGAATATTATGTTGGAAGGAAGTGATAATGGGTAAGAGGTATGGAGTTGATATTATTATGTTAATGACATAATTGTGAGAAGTATATCTTATGGCATGAAATATGAGCTAAATGAGCTTTGAATGGACATAAGAATTTTTATGAGGTATGATGATAATGGGTGGATTTGAAAAATTAATATGTTTGGAAGGTACAAGATTTTATGAAATAAAGGTTAATTGTTTGTCCTTAAGGGTATTTTGGTCATTTTGAGATAATAAGGAAATTTTTGTATTGTATGTATTAGGTGGATTAAAATATGATGATAATATCATGAGAAATTATTGGAAGTACTATTGTTTATCAGGGGTCCTTCAATGAAATAATGGTTAATTAGGGCATAATAACTTATAATGATAATGTCGTTATTCCATGTGTAAAGTCTAGAGTTCATTTGAATTCTAGATATGTTCCTAGTGATTGGCCTTATGAGTTTGTTTATGGAACTTATTAATCATATGAGTCTTATGGGATGTATTATGGCTAATATGTGGAATAAGGATTTTGGATATTTCTATGAGTGTACCTTAGGATAAGACTATTATTCTATGTGCATACAACATGGGAGTTGGACCGTGAATTATGGGTATGATGATGATGATGATGATGATTGGGCATAAGATATTATAAATTTTGGTTGAATAATAAATATGGAAGGATGAGTGCTAAGGGTGTATAATTAGGGTTTGAAAGGATGTGAGAACTGTGACATGAGTTATGTGTCTATCTACTTTAATGTGTTTGATGCCTGAGAATTAATCTTGAATAAGAACTAATCACTTAAAGTGAAAGAGCATGTGAGTAGGGCTAAGGTGATCTATTTATATTCCCATTCCACCAGGGAGAATAATGGCTCAAGAGTGTTTTGCCCCGAGAAGGTGATGTTTTTAATCTTCGTTCCACCAGAAAGAATAGTGGCTCTAGAAATTTTTATCCAGAGAATGTGCTTCAGTCTATTCCACCAAATTAAGAATAGTGGGGCCCCTACTCGTATTGAAATGAAAATATAATAGTATAGCCAAGAGAAAGACATTGATGATTTAAAGTAGAAGAATAAGTGATTCAGAACCAAGCTATTGTTTTTATATATATGTCCCATTCCATCGGGGAGAATAGTAGTCTGGGAGAATTTTTTCCAAGAAGGTGATGTTTTTAGATCCATTCCATCTGATGATAATATTGGCTCGGGTATGTTCTTTCGGAGAAGGTGCTTTAGACCGTTCCACAGGTTTAAGAATAGTGGGGTTCCTACACTCACTGCATATAAGAGAATGAAAATAAATTATATATAATAAGAGACCTAGATCATTATCTATCTTATGAGGCATTTCATTTATATGCTAGTACACTTACAATATGATATGAAAGCATATACTAATTGTATCTCTATTTCGATTATATTGTCCCCTTACTTAGTACGTAATGTACTAACCACTTGTTTTATGGGTGTTTCTCATTTCCATGAGTAGGAGACCTTGATTCTTATGTGCATGTCTCAAAAGATTTTCTGGATGGTTATGGTGCCTATAATGTCTTATGTGGGGATGAGTGAATGCAGCTGTATTAGGGGTTAGGTGAAGAGTAATGTTATCTACTAGATGTATTTAACCAGATACCTTTTTTGGACTCTTGATCCATGGTATTTTCTTCTTTTGTATTTTATGTATTGTAGCTCAGAATCAAGTTCCAGACTCATTATTATATTATAAAAATTCCTTTCGTTTCTAATTTTCTTGTGTTACTATAAATATTTTAGCCATGTGATTGATGTAAGAATGGTTGAATAAGCCAAGCTTATGTTAATTATGGTAGTAACCCCTAATATTTTACTTATTTACTTCTACCGTAAAATGAAATTTTTCGGTAGTAAAAATTGGAGTGTTACAAATATATTTAGTTTCAACATACAAAACATGATTTATAGACCTTACATTTGGTGTTATCATTGTAAAAAATCAATCCTCTGGACTTTTGTTTCATGTTCTCAAAAAACACACGGGAATACTAATTGTATAGTAGTTTGGTGTATTTTCTACTCTTTATGACTTTTGAAATTTAAAAAGGGTATGCATACTTAAACCTTAGGTTAGAATTGGCGAGACTACCTCGGCCAGAGTCCATTGGTAGTGGATGAGAATACACAAGGGACTACTAATAGTATAGCAGTTTGGTGTATTTTCTACTCTTTATGACTTTTGAAATTTAAAGAGGGTATGCATACTTAAACATTAGGTTAGAATTGGTGAGACTACCTTGGTTAGACTCCATTGGTAGTGGATGAGAATACTAGAGTTCAAAGCTAGGTAGATGTTGGAGTGTTCTTACAACCCCCTCGGCCCAAATGTCCATTTTTAGTTGAGTGAGGTGCACTTCTACTTTGTGTCATATGGATTTTATCCATTTTTCGTAGGATGGGATGTCTATGTGTGAATGTTGATATATATATATTTCTAATCATGGCCTATAACTCTTTTCCATTTATGGTAGGATGGGATGCCCATATATGAACATTGATTTCTAATTATACCATTAGCTTTTGTCCATTCGTGGAGGACATGTGTTCATGCATGCCTTATTTTTATGATTTTTGTTATTACTTGTGCTCTATGGGTTGTTTCTATTGGTGGTGGGATAAGATGCACAGGAATGTGCCTTGGAGTTCATGTCCATATGCCTATGGCTTATATAACTTGTCTTGATTGTGTATTTTAGCCATATCTCCATGTGTGAATTTTTATTATGCTTCTACCCTTGGAATATGTTTTCACTATGGTGGGATTGATGTCCTTGTTTAATTTAAATGCATACTAGAGATGCCTATAAGCTTATTCCAATTCATCTACATGCTTATGGAATCCTTTATGATTATTAATTGTACTTGGTATACCCTTGTTGTAGAATAGAATTTACATTATTGTATACCCTAGGTTGCTAGCTTTGAATTTTCCTTGTGTGTTTAGTTATCAACACAATTTAATATTAATCAATATGATGTCATAACGTGTTTTGCATGAAACATGCTTATGTGTAATAATTAGGTCTCACTTAGTACACTCATTATATTAATACCACACTATTTCAGTCTTGTGCAAGTTTATCATGTTTTTCTTATATAGGATTGAGAGTGTCAAGTCCTTGATTGGCTCATTAACCATTTTAGTTTGGAGCCTTAGGATCCCATATTATATTTCATTTTTCTCTTTTACAACTATGTTATATCTTGTTGATCTTATATTATTTATTTTTTTCATATCACTTTATAAGTATTATATCAAACTCAGGTTATGTAACAACCACATCTATCTCTTGATATATGAGTTTAATTTTTAGCCTAGCACCTGATATAGACACGTTAGTGATTATACCTCTTATATGTTGGATGTGATGGTAACACTCTACATTTCCTATTTAGTTTTTGCAAAATGTCTTATAAATTTTTTCTTATAAAAATGGGGGTGTTACAATTTCTTTGATTTCAAGCTTTGACAAGTTTCTTTTTTTATTTTTTATTAAGCATTTCCTTGATCTTTTTTATGTTATTTTTAGAAGTTGCTAAAGGAAGTAGAGGATTTATGGTTTCTAGCTAAAAGAGTTATCTTCCTTTTGTGGTTTTTCTAAGTTTATACATGAGCTAAGTCATTACTTAGATTATTGTGAGGAGAATGGGTTATATGTGGTGTTTTTGGTATATTTTATGAGAAGTATTCATGAATGCATGAGCTATAGCATGTGTTTGTAAAGTATGGTCATGTTTATCTTACAATTATATAAAAGTTTGAGTATTTATGGTTCAAAAATATGGCTTTGAGCATATTATTTTGAATGTATGCACGTATGGGTAAAAAAACATAAAAGTAGGATTGTTTATGCATGTGTATGCGACTTGGCTTCAAGGGATTTGGTTTGGTTCAGCTCATAACTATTTTAAGTGTGTTATATTTTCTAGTAAGTTTTAGCATTCTTACCAAGATTTGTGACTTATCTTAAATGAACTTAAAGCATAAGGGCACATAATGTAAGGTTTTGTTAGCACTTATGGTGATCTTAGTGAAGTATGAGCACGTGTTTGGTGTCTTAATGAGATTTTATATCATGAGATTGAAGTTAGCATGATTGTGTGTGATTCTGTAAAGTTTAATGAGATGTTTTTTTCATAGTTGATATTTTTAAATGTGATGTGGAAAGCATATATAAGGTTTAAGTGTATCACACTAGGTATCTGGGTTATTTTCAGACAGAGTGATCATTTGTTCTAAGCTTTTGGTCGGTTGATCCTTATATGTTTTTATTGTTTTTACTCTAGATCTAAGCACATTGATTGGTTTATCCAAACTTATTAACTAGTTATTAAGAACATTCAATTGGTTGGTCCAACCAGATATTTAGTTTTAGCATTAAGTTGTGTTTGGCCTAGCCCAAACCAGTTGACTTCTTCCTAAGACCAATTGATTGGCTTTAGCTAGTTTACCCATCCTTATTTATTTTGTGGTTTCATGTTGTCTTAGCCATTTTAACCTTAACTCTATACATGTACTTGGGTTTAACCATATTGGTTGAATTTTCTTCGACCTTGACCTTAGGCTTTGACCTTGACCTTAGTTATAAAGTAAATGGATAAAAAAACATGGATTCTAAATAACCTTTTGTAACACCCCGAGTCGATATGACCACGCGGGTGCTACCTTGAAGCGCTTTTGGATTGATCGGCTAGCCCTACAGATCAACACGAGTCATTTCAGCACGCTTTGTCCTCACTCACGCACTTTCCAAGAAATTTTTAAAAAATTTCCGAAACTTCCCAGGAGGTCACCCATCCTAAAATTGCTCCACGACCAGCACGCTTAACTGTGGAGTTCTTAGGATGGAATCACCAAAAGGATGGTATACTGTAACACCCCCAAATTTCACTCTTGAAAAAAAAATTTTTGAAAGAATAAAGCGGAAGTTAGGAGCGAATTTGGGAAATGTTACCGCCACATCTAACACAAGATAAATGTCAACCATCTATCTCATGTTAGATGCAAGGCTAAAACCTGTCAAACAATTAAATCTGAATTTTAAAGCATAACAGCGTTACGAGAAATTAAAAGTCAATTACAAAATCCTTAAAAACTTAAATACAATGCTTGCAACTTCCAAAGGAGAATACAATTAAACAAACAAATCCCGAAGGATAATTATCCGGATCGCCTACTCACTCGAGTCAAGCCTTCCACCCCAAAACAGTATCCGATCTTAAACCTGCACAAGAGGTCTACTCCCCACCATCAGTGGATCATCACAGGACCCATTCAACCAAGGTAGTATCAGTACGGGTCCAATACTGAGTAAATCCCACTACCCTACCTTATGGAAGAGACGTAAACTATAACATCAAGTGCACATTAAATTATGATACAATACGTTGATACAATATTACGCATACTCAAACCCACATCACAAGTCCGACCATACACATATAATAACATGCGAAACATATGTAATATCTTAAACCGATAAGAGATTCAGATAAACCAACCAAGCATTTATGGACAATGCCGAACCAAACCAAATGGGCATTTAGCCTCGCGGACATTACTTAGGGACATGTCCGGCCCCGAGCATTACTTAGGGACATGCTCAGCCCCGGACATTACTTAGGGACATGTCCAGCCCTGAGCATTACTTAGGGACATGCTCAGCCCCGATCGAGTAGACTCATTCTTTAGACCTCTGGTAATATAGTCGATTCACATCATAGTCTTTATCAATTCATGTGAGTGCGGGAACCCCACTATTATAGCCGGTGGAACGGTCATGAGGGTCATGCCCTGCCACTATTTTAGCCAGTGGACCAGTCATGAGGGTAACATACCCTGCCACTATTATTCGCCGGTGGACCGGTCTGGCCCCGACTCACATGATGTTTCACTGTAATTACTTTGTATCTTTCCAATGTCTTATCGTTATTACGTTCATTTTGTTGAGCACGGAATCCCCCACTATTATAGCCGGTGGACCGGTCATGAGGGTAACATACCCAGCCACTATTATTGCCGGTGGACCGGTCATGTAGGGCACCCCGGCCCTAGCCACTATTATTCGCCGGTGGACCGGTCTGGGTCCGGCTCAACATCTTTCTCTTTAAGTGATTAGTGTCTTAACATATCTTATTTGAAAGAATTTTACCCTTGACATGCATGGCTAACTATATCCACACTTATCCTCCCAGGAGGGCCCGTCCCATATCTCGGGACTCTTGCGCCCCTTATCACGCCTCGATATCCTTTCCCCTTTACACTTACACATAATGAAAGCCAACTCTTAAGGGTGTGGGTTGAAGCCCAACACCTTGTGAAACCACACTCTACCCACTATTCCTCTCTAGGGTTTCCCTTGAAACCCTAATTGGACCTATGTGGCCCAATTTCCTCTTGCCTTACTACCATTAATTCATTTATCGTCAAACACCTCATCTCTTTTAAGTTCAATCCCAAATCAATCACTACTTTCTCCCAAAATCCTAATCGGGTCCCTTATACCCCTCACACCAACCTACGTATTATTTTTCATCCCAAGTCTCCAAACACTCCACAACTCTCCCCTTAGCTTATTTACACTTTAATACAACTTTTCTCACGTAACGATCATCCTCATGCAAGTTTTATCCAACCCATGCAAACTCTCGAAGTTCCCATGCAAACCCTAGAATTTTCCATGCATAGCTCTCATCCCTTATTCAATTTGGTCAACCTCATACCCCTCTTTAGCAACTCACTTCCCATTTATTTCTTTTTATCCTTTCATATCCATGTCATAATAATAATCACCCTAGCATGCATGTCCTAGAGGGTTGCATCATGCCACAACACACCATAATCACCACATATGGATATCACATTCATATAATAAGAAAAACACATACCACACACCTTAACTCCAAGCTGCGCTACGCATAAAACACGTTAAGGACAATCAGGTGATACACAACAGGACATGATATATATGTACGAAGTATCCAAGGCATACAAGTCACATAACACGTAGGGACATTAGCCACATCCTTACGAAACACCCATAAGTGGAGGTAAGTAGAAACTTACCTGGATCCGAAGCTAGCTAAGCGAGATAAGAGGGAGAGAGAGATCACTAGCTCGAGGATCCACAATAAAGCTTTCCTAGATCGCCGATAGAAATCGGAACTAGGTTAGAAACTATCTTATCCATAAACAATTCACATATTATAATTAAATAAACACGAATGATCTTTCTTGGAAAACATGTACCAAAACTTAGGACTCAAGAGCATAGCTCTATTAAGATTAAGATTAAAAATATAAATCAAATGATTTAAAATCGAAGGACAGAAATCGATTTGATAAAAGACACACAGCACAATCAATTTTATAAAACCATCCCCGAAGATTAGGGTTTTAAATGCCTAAACTACAAATCGACCAAATCACTTCGATTACCTCAAATTGATAGTTTTAAAACACAATTACACTAATTTTAGATAAATCTAAATAATCAATTTCAACAAAACAATATTCCGATTAACCAATTCAAGACGATCCGTTTTCAAAATTAGGGTTTTAAAGCCTACGACACAACTTGGGTAATTCGAATCAATTAATTCCAATTAAAGGCATTAGAATACAATTAGGATCATTCCAACTATTTCTATAAATTTAATTTTAGAAAAACAAATATATAAATGATCAATTTCATGAGTTCACTTGAAATCTAGGGTTTTAGGCCTGAAACTGCAATTCGGTTGAATTCTATTAATTTAATCAAATTGAATGTTTAGAAATGCAATTAGACATATTTTATAACATATCATACAATCAATTGCTCAAAACCAATAAAAGAAATACCCAATTCAGTACAATTAGGGTTTTTGAACCCGGAACGCAAATCCGATCAATTCTTGCTAAAATATATAAATTGACGGTTCGGAAATGTAATTAAATATATCCTAATATAAATTGTATAGTCAATTGAATAAAACGACCCGGTTACATAATCCAATTTAGACCCGCAAGAGTTTTGACCTAAAAATCCAATTCCGATTAATTCCGCATAAATTTCTCAAATTGACGGTTCCGACATGAAATTAAACACATTTAAAAACATATTGTATAATCAATTTATCCAAAATCGCCAAATTGGATGGATCCGAAAAATTTGGGCATAACCCGGCCTAAAATTCAATTTCCTAAATTTTCAACACAAACCATACAATTAATATATCCAAATAAATCTTACAGCACATATATACATAATACAACAATCAATTTAGCTTTTCATAAGCTAAATCACATTCAATTAATCAAATCCGTATTAGGGTTTTTTAGAAAATTATACCAAACGAAAATCAACGAATCAGGACAAGGAAAGGCCGGAGGAGCTTCGTCGGAGGCCGAGGGTTGCTCGCCGGTGGTCAGCGAGGCTCGCCGGTGACCGGGCGGTGGCGCCAGTTGCGTGGCTCGTCGCTGCTGCCGCTGCTGCTCCTGCGCGCTTCGGTGGGCTGCTGCGCTGCTTCGCCGGTGGCAGTCGCTCGTGGTGGTGTGTGGCAGCAGGTTGGAGGCCAGGAATCGACGAAGGAGGAGCAGGGAGGAGGAGTTGGGGAGAGGTGGCGGCTGGCTAGGGTTTGGGAGTAGAGGGCTGCGAACAGGGAGTCGGGGCAGCAGAGGGAAGAGAAGAGAAGAGAAGAGAAAGAAGAGAAGAGAAAAAGGAAAAGGGAGAGGGGGGTCGACCGGGGCGCGGGCTTCCCTTTTTTTTTTAAATACACATAAAATACAATACTAAAAATATCAAAATATTATTGAAAGATTTTATCTAAAATTTATTTAACGAACATTTATTTCGAACGGATCCGAAAGCTTAAAATTAATAATAAAAAAACTATATAAAGAATTTCGGAACATCTTCGGACGAATTTACCAACGAACATAAAAATTTATATAATTTATGGAAATATATTATAAGACCTCGGAAAATTATTCAAAAACATATAATAAAATATTTAAGTTAAATTTGAATAAACCGAGACAAATTTAGATAATTTCCAAAATCGGTTTTCCGCAACCCAAAAATCGTAAAACAAGAGAAAATTGATTCCGGAAAGAAATTCATAAATAATTTCCAAAAAACCTTATTAATTTAAAACTTTCCGAAAATATTAAAGATTACTGAAACGAATAAATTTAAAGTCGGAAATATTTTCCTACGGATAAAATTATTAAAATAAATTTAACTATTTAAACATAAATTCCATAATTTAAATGATACATTTCGTCAAAAAAATATAACTTCAAAATAACGTCATAGTCATATGACAAAGTTATAATCGAAAATAAATCTAAAATATTAAAAATAAAATACGAAAAAGAACTGGAATATATATTTTTAACCGAGACTCGAACTCATAAGAATATAATAAAATCATTGTCGTTAACGAATTTATCTAGAATGGTTCGCAACGACAACGATTAATTAAATTCAAATATGAATTCGAAATCGTCGATAAATCCATAAAACGAATCAAAATTAAGATAATTAAATATTTACATCAAATTACGTCAATCAAATCATTAAACTTAATAATTTGGATTTTAAAAATACGGGGTATTACATATACCATGTTGATATAAGTAGCCGGATCAATCCTTATAACACTCCGCTCAAATTGGGGTATTACACCTTTAGTTAACCTTCACTTGGACTTTGACTTTTAGCACTAGAAGTTGATGTCATGGATCATATGAGATTATTTATGGCTAAAATTTCGTGTATATCATTTTCAAAGGTTAATTTTAGTTTTAAATTATTAGGGGTTGATTCTTGAAAGGTTTAATATAAGAAATACTAGAGAAAGTATGAAATTGGTTAATCATACACTTCATAATTTCTTTTTAATACAACTTATGTCATATTCCATCCAATTTTATCATGTCATATATCAAATTTTACGAAAAAACCCCAATGAAGACCATGGCACACTTATACTCTAAAAAACTCATAAATTTGACCCGAATTCCCTTATAACAAAAAATAACACCAACTCTCTCAAACTATAACTTTCACCAAAGTTAACCAAATTCTTACATAATCTCCCATATTTAATGAACACTCCAATTATGTAACTATCCTTAATTATAACATCCTAAGGTACAAAACGTGGACCTAGGGACTAAACATTTTAAGCTTAAAACACCAAAATATTCAACTTCAATTTATTTCTTCAACATAATTACTCAATCATAAATTAATATAATTAAACTCAATAAAGTAAAACATCATTCTTGGAATTCAATAAAATGTCCTATCATGGTCTAATATAGCATATTTTCATAAAAAATAATATAATTATATAAAATATATGAAATTATGCCTACCACATGAATACAAGCCATACAAATCAAAAATATGGATTAGAAGAATAAAATATTTTAACATGGAATTTAATAAAAATAAAAAATAATCATCAAAATTCTTAATCAAGAGTTGTGTATCCATGCCAAAGTATACACCAGCCTCTTATCAAAATTACTCCTAAACACCACCTTATGATCACCTAAATAAAATAACCATGGAATTAGATATCAAGAATAAAACTAAAGAATTAATAAATTAAGAAGTAGAATTAAGAAGTATGAGGGAAAAAACCTCAGACATTGAAAATGAAGGCTTGAGAAAATAGGGCGAGTAATTTCATAATCAACCACCTTAATCCTATTTTACTTAATAAACAAGCACTAATTGAATAAACTTTAAGATTTAAGACTAAAATATGGAAGAATAATGATTGATTAGATAAGAGTGGGGGTATGGTCAACTAAAGAAAAATGGGTAGAAATAAGCACAACCTCAAGAGAAAATAAAGTGTAAAGGGCGAAATAAGGTAGTAAAGGTGGAAGAATAGAAAATGGCTATGTGTAAAAGTGAGAAATCAAAGGGGCATAAGCCCTTATTGCTTTCAACCAAGGAAAGGAGAGAGGGAGAGAAATATGATGAGGAACTTTCTTGCAAGTAATGAAGATGGTAAAATGTTAAAGAAAGGGTATTTTGGTGTAAGAGTGTGTAAGAGAGTGGTTGAGGTGAAATGTGATTACATTATGGCCAAATATTTGGTTAAATGAGTAAATACAATTAGCATGAGATCAAAAGGGTTAAAGGGTCAAATTTTGTCGTCAAGAATGACCCATTAAGGTTCAATAAAATTAAAAAAAATCTAGTTAAAGTAAAAGGTCTAATAAATGGTTAACGTGAGAAAAATAATCAAATAATTCTAAAAAAATATGAAAAATTAGGGGAGGGTGTGGAATTAATCTATGAAACCATAAATATATAATTGTTAGGCATATACATTGATTTTAAGTTAAAATAAAATAAGAAAAGAAATCAAGGTGATAATCGTCCAGCTCTAATAAACCAGGTGATACCGACAGTTAATCAATGGATACCCTGGACAAATATGGTTGGAACATTATTAATCGGTTAATCAAAGGATATATATGGGCGATTTCTAGTTAGCTAAAATCAAAACTATGGTTATGAAAGGTAAAATAGGAAACAAAATGGTTTAGGAGTTAAGATGAGGTAATCTAGTAATAGGTAAAGGTTATGGGAGGAGTAAGAAGCTAATCACTTAGAAATTAGGGTTAAGAGAATTAGGGGTATTACACTATAGAATCATTCTACTATCCTATATGGTAATGTGAATACTTAAGGATTAGCTATTTGATATGGGCATAACATCTTCATATGTCCATGTGCTCAATTAGCCTTGGAAATATTTCTCATCCATGAAAAGATAACGGTGGGTATAATGTCTAGTAGGTCTCATGTGCTTGACTAGCCTTGGGTAGAGATATTATCTCTAATCTCA
Source organism: Tamarix chinensis (assembly GCA_030549775.1). Classification (NCBI taxonomy): domain Eukaryota; kingdom Viridiplantae; phylum Streptophyta; class Magnoliopsida; order Caryophyllales; family Tamaricaceae; genus Tamarix; species Tamarix chinensis. Next base: position 89,493,966 of record CM060179.1, read on the forward strand.
AAGTGATTAACAAATTATTACTATATGATCACTAAGAAAAGAAACTAATTCACCTTTCCATTTGAGTCTTTTCCTTAAATCATAAATTGTATTATCACATAAATAGTCTTTATCATAAATCACAAGGTTTAATGATGTTATTATCGCATGTATGATTCATATATGATATTTCATGTATTATATGCCTCAGGTGAAGTATGCTATGCCTCTTGAGTATATTTTATTACTCAATATTTAAACATATTAACTCTAATCTAACCTTGAGTTACCCTAACATGCTAGTATTTAAACATATTAACATAAAATTCAAAGTGCCAACCCTAACATCCTGAACCAAGTACGTCCCTGCCTTTGCCCCTTCGCCCCTCTATACCTTCTCGTTCCATCACCACCGGCCCTACTCACCTAATTTTCCCTACCTTCAATGCCCTACACCCTTGCAATCCTCTTCAAACCTAACTCACCCACTAAACACCCTGTTTGCCTCCCGTCTTCTTTGCTTTGTCCCATCTGCTAACCATCCTCCTTCTTATCTTTCTTCTTCTTTCTTTCTTTTCATTTCTCCTTCCATGAAACTTGCCTAGTCCCATCCTTAACCAAATTCCCCTATTTTTCTTCATTTCTTATCTTTTTAACTCATTCTAACCCTACCTTCATTATTTTCTCTCCTTCTCTTCTAGCCATTCTCCCAGCTTCATCCTCCTCCATTTTTATTTCATTTTGGTAGCACTTTGATCTTATTTCATTCTCAACATCACACCGTTATTCAACCTTTGAGCTATCCCCATTCTCCTCCCTCTCGTGTTGCAGGTATCACCACACCACTAGCCTTCAAGTATCCTAGCAAGCCAACGCTTGATCACCACCATCCACAATTACCCCTCCTAGCCTTTCATGTTGCCCCTACTCCTTTCACACTTCCACCCAAATTCAACCTCATCAATTTCTTTGCTTCTACAGCATCGAGCAACCACCCCCCATTACCACCATTGTTTCTCTTAACAACCACCTCCTCCTTATCGAGCTCCCTCACTGCCTTAACAACCATCAGCATCAACCGTTTTGTCTTGCCAATATCCTTCATCTGCCACTATCATCACCTTTGTGTTTTCACTTCCACCTAGACCCATCCTCATTGACTTTCCTTACTCGAGCAGCAACGAAAACTTACAACTCTATCAATTATCGTAGCACAACCCCCTCTTCCTTATCTGTTAAATAAAGCCACCTTCCTTACCCAACCTTACCACTATGAGACCTGCATGTGGGTTAACCATTTTCTACGTGATTCCCTCATAAAATACCACCCCTTGTATTACCTTGTCTAGCTCGTTGTGCTACCCTAATTCCATAATCAATACTTCCTATCCTTATTCATTAATTAGTGAGTACAGTGTTTTATTATTTATCTATAGTTTAGATATTGATTCTAGAATTATATGTTATTACATAACCGGGAATTTAACATCGATTATGGAATTATTGATTATATATCATTCCTTGTGGGTTCGACTCCTTCTTGCCATATACTACGTATTTGGGAATTATGATTTTTTATTAAATTTGTTGTGCATACGACAGTGCATCAAATTTTGGCTGCAAATTAGGATTATTGATGCACTGTCGTATGCACAACAAATTTAATAAAAAAATCCTAATTCCCAAATACGTAGTATATGGCAAGAAGGAGTCGAACCCACAAGGAATGGTATATAATCAATAATTCCATAATCGATGTTAAAACCCCGGTTATGTAATAACATATAATTCTATCATCAATATCTAAACTATAGATAAATAATAAAACACTGTACTCACTAATTAATGAATAAGGATAGGAAGTATTGATTATGGAATTAGGATATCAGATAATCATGGAGAAACGAAATATTCTAAATGATTTAACGTTGACCTGTAGAAACTTATAATAATTCATTTCTTTACTTTCTCTCAATTCTAATAAATTAAATAAGCTCTCAATTTATCACCTAAGCAATTAATAACCTAGGTTAAGAACGCTAGATTCAATTAATGGCAGCATTACAAATAGAAAGCAGTCAACTACGACCATAATCACATAAGCTCGGATCATGCAATCGTAAGAATTAATGGACAAGATTAATAATTAATATTTTGCTACTCTGGAAACGTTAATTAACAATTACGTATTAATTTTGTTATGCTAGCGTAGATTAAGATCTAAATTAGATAGGTGATCAGTCTAATTAGTTTAAATTATTAATCTATGATGCGAGATCATTCAATTCCGTCCATCAATTCAATTAAATTCCATCTAGAATCATGAATTCAAAATCCAAAACCCTAATTCCGTCATCAAATCCTCCTACCTTATACTATCTACATAATTGCAATAACACACAATTAAATGCAATAATCTATAATTAACATCAATGCTTATAAATAAATTAACAATGAAACACTAAACACAAGAAAAAAAATAATGCAACAAAGAGAATTGAATTGCATTCAATCAAAAATCAAAACTTGCAATTAAAAGAGGAATGGAGAAGAACTTATCGAATTGAATTGCAGAGTGTTGATTGTTCAATTGAATACAATGGAGAGAAAGAGAATTGGAATTACAAATTGCATGTGGTATCTAGAGAGTATAGAGAGAAAGAGATAATCCCATTCTCGAACTCCCCCGAACCACCCTTTCGAATGTTCAAACTTTAGAAATATATCGGGGAAACATTGCACGAGCGGTTACAGAATTTGAGAAAAACACGGTCCGTATTAGAAAACACGGGACCCCCATGTTTTTCCTTGAACTCTCGGCCAAATGCTGAATTTTAAATCCTAAAATTTTGTGTACTGATAGAAAAACACGGGTCGTGTTTAGGAAACACGGGGGGGGGGGCGTGTTTCTTGTTTCTTCATTATTTCTTCATGAAATTTCAACACAATCTTCCCTTTGATATATATTCTTAATTTCTAGTCTTTTCTTCCATTGATTCCATATCTCTTGATGTGTTATTTGTGGTCTTTTCTCTTTCCATCGATTTCTTCTTTGAATTTCTTCATTTTTATCTTTTCCTACAAAATCTATCCAAAAGAGAAAAACTCGAGAAAATATTACATGTTATAAAAATAATGAGAAATAAATGACATTTTTACTTAGCAAAATAACATATAAATCTCATATATCACTATAGCACACATGCATGGGCATAATATATATAATAAGAGTATTTAAGATTTTTTTTTGGTGTGGAAGAAAATCAGTTATAAATAATTCCTAAATATTTTACCATACATGATTTCCTAATTCTTCTCTCATCAAAATTAGCCATCAACATGATATTTTGAAATTCATATTTCAGTTGACGCTATATGATATTATAGTTTTATTATTTGATGTACTTTTTATATTATTATGATTTAATTACAAAATGATAATATAAATTAAGATGTCATATAATTTTAATAGTTGGTTAAAATGGTTGCCCAAATTTATATATGCTTATCTTAGATGTATCTTTTTTTAATTAAATATAAAAAATTGACAAACATACACAAATGACACATAATAACAATGGTCTTAATATAAAATCTAAACTTGTTCTGGATAATTTCATCATTCTTTGAGTAATTATAAAACAAGATTGTGATTTCAATCTAAAATTTCAATATAGCTCCCAAAAATAAAAATAAAAATCAAAGATCCAAAAATTACACAAACTCAAAAATTTACAATGTAACCCTATTTAATTTCCTAGTTTTGATACTTAACTTCAATCGAACTTTTTCAAAACCCTTCCACAATAGAAATATTTAACTTCTAAATATTTTTTTATATCCTAGTTTTGATTTTTAAGTTGAGTTAACTTGGGTTCAGGGATAAATTTTCTAATTAGCATTTGTAGCAAATGCCTATTGGATTTTTCATCTTTATAAGGCCTTTTTACTCAAAGAAAATAACAAGAATTTAATGGAATATTTTCATTTTAATATATCTGAGTTAAAAATAATTTATATGAGTTTTTTTTATAAATTTTGGTGATTAATTAAGTATTATTCTATTTATTCAATTAAATAAACTAATAGTTGAATGTTTACCTTCAAATAATACTTCTATATTGATTTAAAAAATTAAAAAAATGGTGGGTCTCACAACGTAGAGTGAAAGAAACATGAGTTTAGATGAGGATCAACATGCCTCATATTAGACCACCGATGTACTTTTTGAATTTGAAGGACCTGTCCATGTCTACTCTATTAGATGTTTATGGAGACTCTTAAAAGCTATGCAAACTTAAGGAATGGGTGTCAAGTTTGTGTATGGTATTGCGGTTCAGTTAGTGATTCTAGCAATATTTCCTCGGCAAGCTTTACCCTAATTTGGGATATACATCCTTCTCAAAGTGTTGGTAATAATTAGGCCTCGTCTGATCATATTAAAGGAAATGTCAGATCATATTAAAGGAAGTGAAATAATATGGATTAAGTTCAATATAGAGAGTAGCATTGTTTTATTGTGTGGTATATATATATTTTTAGCATGATCTATGTTATCACGTGTTATCTATAATGATATGTCTTCTGCCATGTTAATGTGTTTCATGCCATAACACAAATTATACTATGTTGATGCTAGAATATCCTTGCATGCTTTTCAATGGCTTACGTATACTGGACATATACTTCATACTGATATTACTTTTATCTACTGACGATTCCATGCAGTTAAAAATACTATAACTACTGGTTGATTTGCTTGAGGGTTTGCCCTAAAAATTTAAGGCTATTTGGGGAGTATCACCCATTTGGATCTTTTCCTACTTTGACCTTGGATATTTTTGAACTCTTAGGCTTATTTTGACTCTAGAACATATGAAATTATCTCTTATTATCATATTGACATTTTACTTCTTTAGAATGTATCAAAGTTTAATTGGAAAAGTTTTAACCATGCAATTAGCGTAAAAAGGCCCGTGGATACTGGACTTATACTAAACTGGTAACAATCTTTTATTAGCTTTGTGCTTCTACGTATCTTTATTTATCTATGTATGAAGGTTTTGAAATATGGGGTCATAACAAACTAATTAAAGAATAAAGAAACTAAATAGCAAATAATGAAGCTAAGTTTAGAAATTACCTCAATATAATAATTTATTAGAGATTTTGTTCAAAGCATGGAGTAAACATCATTACATGATTATCAAATATAATCATTGAAGATTAATGTGTCGGAAAATACTATACCATTAGTTGTATCAGAAATTATAAAACAGAAGACACGAAGTGAAATCCGTGACGTTCAATTATGAGTTGCATAAATGCATAAAAAGGGATGGGGGGATATCTTTACGACAATGATAGCTGATTGAGGTGAGGGTCCTTTTGATTAATTGGATAAGTGAAGAGATTGCAAAGAATTTCATTATAACGTTGAAATGGAGCGTGGTGCTGGGTACCTACAAAAAATACATTTCACCCGACCCGACGTGACGACAGTCCAGGTAAAGAAAGATGCCGGTCTCATAAGCTCCTCGTTCTACTCTCACATGGGTCCACTAAAGTTCCCCCTTCGTATAAAACAGTATGCATTTTCTGGCCAAACAGAGCCTTGTCTTGTAGTGTTTTGTTTTATTTTTTATTTTTTATTTTTTTAGGCTGGAACTTTTTGTTAGTACATACTATTATCATACTCATACGTAAGGTTGGAAGATCGATCAATTTCAGCAGGTACTGACGTACCAACAGAGCATAAATTCCGAAATGTCATGTAACATTTAACAGCTGGGAATGAAATCGGGCTTTGATGTTTTTTCTGCTCCCATCAGCAGCACGCCAAGAGGCACAAACAATGCAGCCCGCGCAACTGACCACCACCACTAATGGAACCGTATAATATGATCCAGCAACAAGTCATCAACTTTGCATACAAACTGCAGATTAATAGTTCCATATTTCATTTACCAGTAGTCATAACATTAATATTACATCACCTACAAAAACAAGAGTGTGACTACAGCTGAAAGATAAAAATGTCGGAGGAAACGGTACAGAAATCGTACTCGTAAGGTTTGAAGCTTATATAGCTAGTTTCCTGTTATATGCGTAACGTTTTTCGAAATACATGAAAAGAGCCAGTTGCATAGCGCTTAGTCCGGCAAGCAACCCATAGAAGTAATCAAGATGTGCGCGATTCAGGTTGTCATTAAACCAACCACCTCGACCATTGTCACCACCAGTAGCTTTGCTGATTACCGAAACAAGAAAGCTGCTTAAGAGACTTCCCACACCAAATATACTCAGATAGAACGAGAGACCCACACTCCGCAAGTCACTTGGGACCTGGCTGTAGAAAAATTCTTGCAGGCCAATCACTGTGAATACATCAGCTATACCAAATAAAGCATACTGTGGAATCAACCACCACAAACCCATTGGGACTGTTGCATTAGGGGAATCAATCAATCCATGCTCAAGAGCAGTCTTAAGACGTTTAATTTCCACAAAAGCTGCAACTATCATTGCAGTCATAGATATTAACATCCCGGCCCCAATTCTCTGAAGCATTGTTATGCCAGTAGGTTTTCCAGTTATTTGTCTTGCAATAGGAACAAAGATGCGATCATAGATGGGAACAAAAAGGATAGTGAATAGGCTGACAAAGGATTGTAACGAAGCAGCTGGAACAGTGATTCCAGACCCCAGAGATCTATCCATAGTGATACCCTGTTTGGTAAAAAGGGTTGACAGCTGTGCAAAAACAATTCCATATATCACACATATAGCCCATATTGGGAACAACCTTAACACTGCTATGGTATCTTCAATATCATTGATGCTGCTGGCATTCCCAATTCCTTTTGAACTAGCAGGTGCAACCATGGCCTTGCGAAGGAACTTGTAAACACTAGTCAAAAAAAGAAAAGAAATAAAGATAATTCTTCCTCGGTGAATTAATACTAGTGAAGAGAGAGGCTGCCATCTTGACTGAATTACTGGAGTTAATAATGAAAATTGCATTAAAAGTATAAAACATCTGTGTACTTAGTTTGCTGATTGATATAAACTGAAGACAAGATTTGAGATCTATACCAGGTAAAAAGGGCAAAGGTAAGAGACAACAGTTCGGACAACCCCAAATACAGTGGAAACAGCACCCAAAATGTTAGGTGAAAACAAAAGACAGCGTATGAGACAGCCAGACAGGAGAAATGATCTTGAGGCAGCATGGGCCAAAATACAGAAGGTTATTTTTTCCTGAGAATTTTCATTTATTTACAGTTCAATTGCAACTAAGTTCTGTACAAAACATTAAAAATAGAATTTGAACGTAAGTCTCCCATAGTTTGCACACTAGAAATGAGGATTGCATCACTCATGTTTAACGTCCTAGTGGTGGCTATGGCACTCACAGGCTCAAAACACGTAACACGGGGTCTTATAAAATTCTAAATTCCTACCCCTCCAGCACTTCAACCCAACTTCCCATCTACTCGAAGCAGACTTAATCTACCAAAATCTATACCACCAAAATTTGTCGGCTCGGAAGATTTTTCTAGTTAATCAATGCTGAGATTCTAGTGATGGAGGAAGCGGGGACTTTGTAGGGGGAATGGGGGTAGAGGAGACATAACCAAGAAATTGGTGGCATGTTGGAGCACTAGATGACTTCGGTTGTAAGATTGTTGCATTCAAAAATGACGAAAATGAAAGGGATGGTAGGAAGGGCTTATATTTGCTTATGTTTAATTTATTTTTACGCACGCTAAATATCTAGATCAAGCTCCATTTTTTATGATAATGCTGAATCAAGGAGTTGGATGTTGGATCAAAATTATTTTTACATTTCTAGGACTTTTGGTAAGAATTAGGAAATAACGAGCCTTGGTGTGGGCCTAATAACTAACCCGTTTTCTTTTTAGGGTTTATACATGAATATTACGCTTGATATTTGAGTATTATTTCAGCTAATAATGATATATTTTCTAGAAATGCCCCTTTCTAATTTTAAATGAGTTGGAGGAATTGCGTACTTGCCACTCGTCCATTGAGCTGAGAGCCTGAGATAGCTAATCCAACATTCTCCCAAATTTTCTATATGATTTTTGGATAATTTTCTAAAACCCCTGTTCTTTCTTTTGGACCATGGTTTGAGATGAATTAATTTTGGCCCAACTCATAGCCTAAGCCCTCTCTATTTTATAAAAATGTTTGTTTATTTTTTCTCTGTGTTGTTTGTTGCCCATGTGCGGCTCATGTGCCTTGTTCAATATCATGTGTTGTCGCAACTTTTGAATTTCCTTGGTTTGTTAATGCCTCCCTCACTTTTTCCATACAACTCATAGCTCTGTTTCTTTTCTCACTTTTTTAGCCCCACGCTCTATTTTGGAAACGCTCATCTCATGTTATCATTGATTTCGATATTTTTGGCTCCCTTCCCCATTTTCGTGTAACCATATATCCTAAATGATGATTTGCTACAAAGAGTTGAGTACAATGACGATTTTGAGTTTCTCTAGGACGGAGTAACAAGTACAGTCTCACAACCCATTTTGGCATGATGAGCCTCAAATAGCTAGTCAGGTCCCCTTCATTTGGTATCAGAGCTCATGGTTGCCTCATCGGCATTGTTAAGGGTGTATTTGTTCTTATTTCCATTCGATTTAACCATGAACCTTGTCAATTTGTACTAATTTGTGCTCTCTATGTTATTCTAGTAGGTTATGAATGTCTTCACTAGATTAAAGCCGAAGGTTGAGGAGAAGGTAGCAGCCACAGCAACTCGAGGTAACACCCTACTTGGGCTCCCTCCATTCCAAATTCAGTTTGCATCGATATACTACCCAACATTTAGTAACGTTCCTAACCCCCTTGATTTGCAACTACTTGGTGTTGTTGATTCCAATTTGTTTGTGTCATGTATTTTTGTTGATTTCAAGTGGCGACTCATTGAGAATCGGTTTGACTCATTTTGACTCTATGGAAATAGGTCCAAATCAAGCTAGCACATGACTTTGGGGCTTTGACTAGGTGAGTCAACTCGACGCCTAAATGCCGAGTTTCGTGGTGTGCCCAATGGTGTGTTTTGTTACTTTTCATTTTGCATTTTTTTTTATCTTTTTAGAAGGATAGTATAGTAGTTGGAGGCCTTGTAATTAATTATTGATTCGGGTCTATAATGCTTAATCCATACCCTTCTTGTTTGCTTTAATTTCTTTATATTTGTTTTAGTTTCATTTTATTTTATTTTTTATCTGTTGTCATCTATTATCTAGGTCTCTTCCTTTGTTTTGGAGGTTGTGCTTTATTTTATTACTGGTTGTTTAGCTCCTTTGGTAATCTTTTTTTTATAATTTTTTTCCTTTATTGTTGTTTCATTCCTTTGTTGTTGTTTGTGTTTTTGATAAATAAAAGAAAAAATAGATTTTCTTTTATTTGGCCTCCACCAAGTAAATAGGGCAACAACAATCATATGATTGTTGATGTGATAGCTACTATTAATAAGTCCATCTGTGAATAGTTAGCCTTATAAATAATAACCAACTCCATAATCAACAAGTTAAGCAAACCGGTAAACATAAAGGGCAAAATCGAGGGTTTGGTGTCTAGGTTAGCCTCCATCCTTTTTTAGGTAACAAAGGTGACTGCGACACCTATCTAGAATGGGAAAGAAACGCTGAGTTAGCCTTTGAATGTGTCGATTATTGTTGTGATGTCATAAAAATTAAATTAGCTAATAATGAAATTATTAGCAATGCCAAGTCTTGGAGGAAGAAATCTGTTAGGAAGGCCATGAGATGCGATGATCCCTCTCTTCTTATGGTGAGTTTAAGTCTACCATGCGTTGTATATATGCCCCTAATGCCAAATAGAGTGCTTCACATAGCCAAACGGTGCCTCCTATAAGTGTGAGTTTTCACAAAGAACTTAGGAGGAAGTCATAAATGTGAAAAGGCCTTAAATAGAGAGATTGAACATCAAGTGAACGATAGGAGTTACAAGGTTGTAGATTGTCCTTCCTCTTGTTCTGCTATTATTACTAGTCAATGTGCTGAATTTGTGAATCATATGTCTATGGATGATCCTTTAATTTCAATTGACGAAGAGAATTTTGAGCTAATTAAAAAAAAAAAAAATTCTAATGATCACCTTGAACCTAAAGCCAGCAACAAAAAATTGGAAGTAGAAACTATATTTGGAAATACTGATAGTCTAATTAAAGATGCTGGTCCTTTAAAACTTCCCTCATCTTACCATATTACTGATGGTTTCTAATGTAACAGTGTTAGTACCACAGTACACTCAATTGTTAACACTTTTTGCAAATTTATTTTAAACAATGGCACTTCTTATTGTAGGAGTTGATGTAGGATTTGATCTACAATATGATACATGGTTCGATCCCTATAGAGTTGTTGTGTTTGGCTCGTATGTGTCGTTTCCTTGTGGTATGAGTAATTAAATGATATCACACAAGATTTTTATGTGATTTGATTAACTTTAATCTACATCCAAGGCTAGCTTAGCAGTCTTTTAAATCTACATTTAGAAGATTACAAGTCAACACCTAAACATAACTCTAGTGCTAAGTACACAACAACTAACTCTAGTTGTGTGCCCCAATCAAACTCATGATTGCTCTCGAGTATACCCATACCCCAAAACTCTCTTTTGAATGATTACAAAGTAATCTAAATGAACTATCACCTCTTAACTAAGCAAATTGTTCTTTTCACTCAATTAGAAGCACAGTTCTCTCTCTCTCTCTAAAATTTTACCCTATGCTTTGCTCGATCTTTGAATGCTTTTAAATGATCTTGAATGTTTTTGCTCTATCTTGTGACCGTTTTCAATGTCCACTACTTGGTTCTCCTTATATAGCATAACATGTAGTTGCACCTTTGAAGAATATGGAATTTACTTTTCAAAGACTTTCTTAGGTCATATTTCTTCATATTAGAAACTTTTCGTCGAGGTCTTCACTTGATCTTGATACCTAACTGTCCTTTAATAAATAAACTGCAGATCTTAGATATTTTTCCTTTCAAGTGTTCGACATCCGTTTATTGAAATATCTTAGCCACAAAATATCCCCTTAAGCTTCTTCATTCCTTTTTTGCATAAAGGAATTTCTTCTCTGCTAAAATGCCATTCTCCAAAATGATGTGAGTAGATCTTCTCTGATTCACGCACTTTTTGTTTTAGGAAAGTTTGTGTATGTGAATCTATCATCGCTACCTTTATTCGGCAAATTCTTCCTCTATCTAACCTAGGGTCTATTTGGAATTTGACTCGTCTTTGTGAACATTTCATGTCCAGCAGCATAGATAGTCCTATACAAAAATGGATTTCACATCATAACATCCATATTCGAATAGAGCATATCCAAGAGAGATATTATTGGCATAAGCTAATGTCCTAGGGTCCCAAGGACTCATTCTAATGGAAAGAATAGGGGCTAGACAAATTAGCCGCATCCAAGGGATCTAAGAAAAGGTCTTGTCTCATCTTTCTTTTGCTATAATTATTTGTATCCAGTCATGTTAGCTCCACATCATGAGAGCTTTTTTCTAAAGACCTCAATGCCAGTAGGGACCCAGAGAGTTACCTTTGCTTTTGGCATTCCTTCCTAGATCTCCGGTTTTCACCCCTAAAGAATAATGACTGGGGAAGTGGAGAAAAGGGTGAGTAGAGGAAACTAACATATAAAAGTATCTCTAAGACGGTTGAAGAAAAAGGGGGGCCTTTGAGAGTTGCTAACTTGTGTCTGGTACTTAGAGACTCTTTAGTTATCTTCTCTTAAGTTATGGCCTCTCGTACCTCTTTTTTATGACAGTTGTCTCCTAATCTTATGTTGAACATGTTCCATGTAGTCTTCCTAGTCTTGTGTAGTAACTTGTTCTTATTTATTCCAAAAAAGTGGCATACAAATATGGTCTAACAGAATAACCATATGTTTAGAATCATCAAAACCCTAAGGGATCCAACAATTATTAATCCCATGATTTCTCTATTAAGCTAACTAATAATAAGCAACTGGATTAGTCGAGTCTAGTGAATCTAAGGGGCACTTGATTGATTTTGATAGTAAATCTAGTAAGGATCAATCAAAATTAGTCTTGCCTATATCATGTGTGCCTATCACTCTGGATAGTAGGTGTGTGGCTTATAGAGCTTTGTTCATTCCTTCACCCCAATCGGTGCCCATTGAAGAATTATTGTCGCATGAACTAACTGATTCTAAACACTTAATGACAAGGTTCATATCCTGATATGTGATGATAACATTTCTGTTTCTGAAAATTTTCAAAGAAAAATGGGGGTCTTCTCCCAACCGCATCTTGTTATAGACCACGAAAAGAGTAACAAAATAGTTACTCTGATTTTCTGATTTCTATTTTTGGGCTCAATACTCTTGTCATAAGGTTTGATTTCATAACTAAGAAAATTCCTAATGGGATTAGAGGCCAGGTTTCTAAAAGTTGTCATAGCAGCATTGAACTTGTTCCCCTTGACATTTTGAAAATCCAATGCAGAATTTCCAAATCATTAGGTGGATGGGTTAAGATTCTGGAATTATTGAAAGGACCACAATTTGTTTACATGGAGACAGCTCTTTTTATTGATCTAAGTATTGTTAAGTATATTTGACTCATGCTTGTAGTTACTCTATTCAGTTGTACTGCTATGTTCTTTATATAGGTGATTATGTTGATCCATTCTAAGTTCTATCTGATCAACCAATATTCCTTGTTTACACTTCAAGTTCTCATAAGATGTTCCTTGTTGAGCATGCAATGCAACATTCCTTAATTCCTAATATGCATACCTTATTGCTTTGTGTGCTTTCTGCTGGCATGATGCTTTAGCATTTGTTATTTCAGCGTTGGATGTTGTATATGATCCATAGTTTTAAAAACCAGACCAATCATCGAACTAATATCATAACTAATTCACTGACTTAGTAGTCGGACCAATAATTTAGTCTAGTCGAATCAGTGGTATATATTAAGTCAAAAAATGTGAAATATATAAAAAAAATTAAACTACATATAAATTTGACAGCTTCCAACCTGGTTTTTACTAGTTCCGAACTCTTGAGAACCAATACATGAAATCTAATCAGTGACCGACCAGTTCGGTCTAATCCAATTTTAAACTACAATATAACCCTTCGAGTTTTGAGGGTAAAAGTCCTTAAAGAAGGGGATGATACGTACCTCAACTCCTTAGAAATTTTGAATAATTAATCAAAGGTGGCTTATATTTACTTATGTTTAATTTTTCTATTTTATGCACGCTAAATATATGGATCAAGCTCAATTTTGGATGATAATGCTGAATCAAAGAGTTGGATGCTGGATTAGAAGTATTTTTATATTTCTATTATTTCTTCACCTCTGGATTTAAAATTTTGAAATTGTAAAAGGACTTTATTCATTATAATAAAAAAAAAGTATGCAATTAAAAAGATAATGAAATAATATTTCCTAATACAATAATTAACAATGTTCCTAGATATTTTAAAACTGTATAAGGCAATAAAGCTTCCACATATCATTTATATATATAAGGTTGGACGAAGATACGGTGTTAAATTTATTGTAATATTATTTCATATAATTTGGTATATTTAGTACATCCATTAGTCTAGAATATTTCATTATATTTCTCAAATAATATTTCACGATTTTGATCATATATAGTGTTTTATTTATTTATTTCCTGGTATGCTATATCTAAATGGACAATGATACGAGTAAGACAATAAATGATGTGTTGTACATCGGTTCTTGAGGGGGTTATTGGACAACTTATATAGGAGATTCAACCCTTCACCTTTAAGCTATATTTTTAGTTGGAGTTAGAGCCTCCACTAGATGAGTACACCTAGGTTCTCTACGCGAGTGCACCTTTGAGGTTCATATCAGCCAATTCCAAACAAATACACACCATAGGGTTTTGGGTTGTAAGGAGAACAAGTACATTCTTGAACCCATTTAATGTAACGATTTCAAATCGCTAGACTATTACTATGGAATTCATATCATCTAGTATCAAAATCTTACATCAATAAGTTATGTGGGCATGTGCTTCTCAAGCCAAGTACGTCTCTACTCGAATATAAGGAGCATAAAATGGGCGGCACATCAAAGGGTCACTGGGTAATTTATATATGGGCTTAACTTTTTAGATGGAATTAGGATCTTTCCTAGCCAAGCACACCTAGCCCCCTTGGGTGAGTACACCATTAGAGTCTGGTCCATATTAGCTAGTCTCAGGTGAGTAGGTTCTTGAATCCATTTAACATGACAAGTTCGAATCACTTGACAGAGTTATATCAATATATTAGTGCTTTAGTGTTATTATATTTACCATGATATAATTAATGGGCATAAATATCAATATTGTATATACACATGATATTTTCAAATATCCCTTTATATTAAGAAAACAAAATTAGGCTTGGCGGAACTGTAAAATAGATTACATCACATGATTATATCCCATAACTATATATTATTGTTATATTTCATGAAAAGAATTCCTATATATATACCCAATTCGGGTAGTGTTAAAAAAAATGTTAATCAGCCATATGTTGTTTTTGGAAGGAAAAAAAGTTACAATACAATGCCTTTTTGTTTACACATATAATGGATAATAGATAATTTTTAGCTAGAATTAGGAATTATTAGGCTTCAGATAGTTTGGGCTTGATTATTAACCCATTTTCCTTTCATGATTTATATAAGAATAATACATGATCTTTTTTATTAATATTTTGGTCGATGATGATATATTTCTAAAAATGTCAATTTTCATTTTAAGATTTGAGTTAGAGGAATTACGTCATTGTCATTCGTTCAATGAACTGAGATGGCTGACACAAATTTCCTAAATGATTTTCAGACAAGATTGGGCCATGGTTTGAGTGGAACTAATTTTAACCCATGTGAGAATTAATTTTAACCCAATCTCTCCATTTTAATAAACATGTTTATTTTTCCCCTTTATGTTGTCTATTGCCCTTGTGTGGTTAACATGGGATTTGGAGGCTTCCAGCTCCCTTGGTTTGTTGAATCACGTGGTATACCATAGTTTTTTGCCCCTCTCTCTTGGTTTCGATAGCTCTCATCTCTTCATCTCCCTCGTACTGTTGTTCCTTCCTCCACTAATCACCTCCTCGGTTTTCCGAGGCAAGCTACCACCACAAAAATATGACGCCAAACTCATCATACCATTTACAATTAAATTATCTTAGAATTGATTCTTATTTTTAGGCTCCCTTCCAAGTTTTAGTGTGATGATCTATCCCTGGGATCAAATATATGTGGAAAAGGGGCTTTTTGAATGTACACATTTTGATTCTTATATATGAAATTGGGCGAACATGAGTCGTTTTGCTACAAAGTGTCGTGTACAACGAGGATCAAGAGGAGTACCTCCCAATCAGCCGGTATGGTGACTAGTCGTAAATAGCTAGTTGGGTCCTCTTCACTTGGCATGGTCAAGGGCCTTCACTTTAGTACTACTGCTTCTTATGGTGTGTTGATGGGGACTAGAAATTCAATGAAGCAGATTTGCAAGGGTATAGAACTCACCATTCAAAAGAGGAAGAATTCCTACCTTTGGAATTAAAAGTGTTAAGGTTATCCTAGGGATGTAGTGGCTAAAAAAAATTAGGCATGATGCGAGTGAATTAGATAGCACCAGACATGGAATTCATAGTGAGAAAGTAATGGCAACCCCTAGTGGTGAGACTAGTTTGTAAAAATCTAAAGTCTCCCTTAGGGCTAAGATGTGCACCATGGTATGCAAAGGACATGGGATCTTAGCTAAGTGTAGTCCCTGGCAAGCATCGGGAAAGCCTTAAAGGGAAGAGCAAGCCACACCGACTTAGGGAATGGTGCATGAGTTGCACATAAGGGACTTCCACACTATCAAACACTTACCCATTGTATTACCTCTCTAGTTAGTGTATGACTCTACCACTCTACAAACATTCAAAAGAATGAAATAGAGAAAATGGTCCAAGAGATGCTCTTATCCAACATCATACAACCAAATCATAGTCCCTTCTCCTCCCTGTGTTGTTAGTGAAGAAGGACAGAGGTCGGAGGTCTGCGTTGAATCTCGTGAAATCAAGTGACCATAGTTGACAAGTTTTGTTACAATCCTGGATTATGGATCATGTTACAGGGCATTTAGGAGGATTGATTGAGGTTGTTGGGTTAAAACTGGGTTCTTACTCTTCCAAATTGGAAGAGTAAGAGGAAAGGGAGAAGGTGGTCGACAGCTCCCATAAAGTAGGAAGTTGGCGGTTCGGGTTAGGATATGGAGAAAGAAAAGAGAGGAGAGAGCAAAAATGAGGGGAAGAATTAACAATTTGCTCTCCAACAAGACTATTGCTAAGGCTCTGAACTCTAATTTTTAGGTTATTACAAGCTAATGGGCTCAAACCCTACTAAATAGCTAACAAATATTTTATTAATAAGGCCCCAATACACTAATAAGCTGATTAACCAAGGCCAGCTGCTAATTAATAAAAACCACAGCCTATGCTACAGCTACTACTTATTAATAAATAAACTCAAATATAACACATTACGACTTAAACTAGATCATTGGGCCCTAGTGGGCCTGGTGGTAGGCAACTCACGATCAAGGTCATAACAAGTTTCATAGCACAGTTATAGACGAGCTACTAGACGAGTTCTACGGAGCACCCATATGGACCTCACGTCCAAATACCATCAAATCAAGGTCCACCCTCCAGATATCTCAAGCTGGCCTCCTTAATCCTTAGGGGCCTTTCGACTTAACAAATACACCGGTGACACATTGTGTCGGAAGATAAGCGGTGAATATCTTGTCCGATAGATTGGTCGATTCCCACGAATTTGCATGAGTTGTGTGGCTTCTTAGGATTGACGAGATATTACTAAAAGTTTGTATATAGGTATAGGCATATTGTGGCTCCTTGAACAACTTAGTTAAAGAAATATCAGCTTTGGCCAGAATAGTGAGGCCCAAAAGGCATTTGAGGCTCTCATACTGCTCCAGTTTTGGCACTTCCAGATTTTCAGCCGCCTTTCATGGTGAAAATGGATGCCTCGAAGGCAGGACTTGGAGTAGTTTTCATGCAGAGTCGGTGGCCCATAGCCTTTTGCACCCAAGTTTAGGATGGAGAGCACACTTGTAATCTGTACATGAGGAACTCATGGCAATGGTCTCGGCACATTAAATATTGGAGGCATTATCTCCATGGGCAGCAGCTTGTAGTGTGTGCATACAAAAAGAGTCGAGTTCCTATTAGAACAGCAGGTGTTACCAGAGGAACATCAAAAGTGTTTCACCACGCTATGGAGTTACTAACTCCCGCACTGAATACAAGCCCGAGTGTGATAACAAGGCAGCTGATGCACTGTCTCACCGGGAAGAAGCACGGATTTTAGGCTTTTAGCTACCATAAAGTGACAAATTTTCAAAATGGAAGTGTTTCTGCAATAGGTACTAGCAAGGACCCCAAATTTGGAAGCACCTGGCAAACGTCAAGAGACGGCCACACAGAAATTAATGTTTACAGTGTGCGCCAAGGTAATCTGCTGTGTAAAAAATTGATGTAGGGTTGAGAATTGAGGAATGGAATTTGGAGAGGAAGCAGAGAAACTAGGAGGGAACCATAAAATACCACAATAATTCAATTCAAGTCTGCCTAGTGACATAGTACTAATTATAAAGGCCATATATATAGGCTAACACACGTAGGAAATAGCTATAAAGATAGGATGCTATCCTCAAAACACAATAGAATATCTTCAAGTAAGGTATCATATATTATTATATACTAAGTCATAATATCCTAGAATAATAGTACATTATATCTTAATAATATGATAACTTCAACTATGCTCGTAATATCCTAGAATAAGTAATATTATATTTAAGTACTAACTGATGAGCGGTGAAGCAGCAGGGTGAAGTCTCATGAGCTGCAACTCTAAAACAAGACAAAATCCTTGCTGCTAATCTGTTTCACTCATCTTTACTCACTCAATAACTCTCTCTCTCTCTCCCTCTCACTCTCTCTGATTTGTATGTTCTCAAACTCAAGAATAATGCAGATTTAGGCAACTCAAAGGGATTTTGGAAGAATAAATATTTCCATAGGTATAAGTCGGGAATATAAGAATTTATCCCCTAGTTTGATTTAGTTTAGCCAATAATTTTATTTTAATACAATATTATTAAATATCATATCATATTATTCTGATTTTATTATGTTTGAGTTTCGGTTATAGTCTAGCGTATATAGGACCTAGCCTTGAATGAATTAAGAATTGCTATTGAGCATTATGAGTGTTTCCTCCCTAATCATGAGTGGTTTCTTCCTAATTTATCTCGAAACTTACTTTCCTATATCAATTGGTATTAAAGGCCAACTTTGATCCCCACAAACCACTATCACTGAAGGAGGGGAGGGAGGAAGTCCTTCATCCACGCACATCCATCACCACACAACAACCAGTGCACCACCCTTCCACAACCAAATCCACAAATTAATGCACTGTCATACAGAATTACGTACTCCACCATACCTATTACACCCAAATCTGCACAACCAAACTCTCAAATCAGCCATAAAACGTTCACAATTTGAACCAACTGAAGTTGCAGAGCTTCAATTCAAATCTCCTCGGCCACAATAGAACCCCAACCAACAACCTATTGAGACAATTCAAGCTAAATTCAAATTTGAAACCCAGATAGACTAAATTGAGAAGAATTGGGAAGAAATTAAGAGTTAAACACACAAATATATCAAATAAAGGGGGATTTGAGTGATTAAAATGAATTAGTGAATCATATTTGAAGAACTTGTGCCGTTAGTAGTAGAAGTTCATGTGATGCTCATTGTCTCCATCTGTGTTGCTCCATCACTGGCACTACACCACCTCTGTCAACATCATCGTGCCTAGTGCCCATAATCCCCCTTGTTGCATCATTGAACACGATTGACCAACATCCTATGAATTATTTTGATAATCATTAACTGTTTGATATTTTGTTTATTGAGCTTTAATATATATATATTACTATTCACTTTATTTTTTCTATCAAGGTAACTTGTGTTGCTTCAATTTTATGGTCAAGCATTGGAGGTTTAAGAAAATTTCATCAATTCCCACCTAAAGTTATCACTCTGTGAGAATTTGACTACTTAATTAGATTTACTTAATATATTTCTTTAGGTACTTATTTCTATTTATTTCTCAATAAAAAAAGGGACATTTGTTTGTTCATTTAGTTGCGTTTATGATTATTTTGTTTTCTAAGTTGTGCATAGAATACATTTATTTACTTTATTTCTTTACATAACATAATGTCTTCCTCAGTTTCCCAATTCATAGTCTTTCAGTGTTACAAGAGCTCGAATTGCCTTGGAATCACTAGAAATTCACCAAATAATAATAATTACAACAATGAAAATAACAAAAAAAATAAAACACAAAAATTCCACTCAAACCAAAGTGGTTGCTATCCTCCAGACACCTTTGTTATAAATGCCTAAACTACCAAAAGATTTGAAGGTTCCCAAACAAACCTCAATCTATCTTCTTATATGGAAGACTAAGTAATAGAAGAGGAATCTTATGCCACAACACAATAGTTGTTGTATATATGCATTCCTTGCAGTTGTAGGTTTTACCAAAGTTTGCAAAGTTTAGAAATAAGAGCATTAAGAAAGAACAAATTTTATAGGGCCTCACCTCTATTAATAACTAGTGCCTTAAAAACCAAACTGAACCAACCAATCCAACTAGTTTGACCGGTTGCCAGTGACTTGCTTGATATGTTACACACCAAAAAAATTCAATAACTAAAACCACTTCAACCAATTAATCCCAATTTTTTAACAAACTCGACTTTGTTTCATGGATCTTACAAGTTTGACAAGCTCCTTTTTTGTCAAAACTAGGGCTTTTTCCCTCTTTTTCTCTTCATCCATCAACTCCTGAATACTAGCTCCAGGAACAACCTCCTCAGCTTACCACCTTCATCCTCTCCTTACTCCTTCTAGCTTCTTCCTCACTCCTCGTTTCTCTTTTTTCCTTTGTTACACTCGTAGAATAACTTCATCTCCAAATTTGTCTTCATTGTGGTTACTACCTAGTTGTTTTGCTTCGAGGCTTTAGAGAAGAGTTAAATTTAGAATGCCTTATTTTTTTACTATGAGTGTCCCCAAACTAGGGCAGGCCAACTGGTCCTTTGGGACAAACCATGAGTTTGACCTTGGCTTATATGTTTGACCTTTGTATTCAGCTTTTTATTTATGCTTTTGGCATTGAATAATTGGATAATAATGGATGAGAAAATTGAGGTGACTTGACCACGTATACTTAGGGTTGGATTACCATAGTTACTTTGTACCCTTCAACCTAGGAGTTCAAGTGTGATAGATATTAAAAATTTCGTTACAAGTCCTTTAGCATCGGTGATGATGTACAGTGTTGCAAATCCAAAATTGAGCATATGCCTCCTGACCTAGGAGACCAAATGTAAAGGATGTTGAAGAACTAGTACAACCCTTTGGCACCGGTGTCTAAAGTGGGTGGGAGTTTCATCCCCATCAGTATAATGGCACTAATGAAGTGATAATTAATAGAGATTTCTTTAGGTGGCCTTGTTAATATTCTTGAGATAGATAGGTATTGTTATTATGATATGTTAAGTGTGATGAGCAGGATTCCATGTGTTATATATTAGCAATGTTTCCTATATGTAGCATGAGCCCTACCTTGTATTAGCATAAGTTTTTGCCAAAATTTTACTGGTTTTACCTTGTGTATGATCACTGCCTTAGGAGAGGCCAATTTGCACAGTAACAATTTGCAGCTAGAGTATCTTAAAGACGATGATGTGGGTTAATAGCTAATCATTGTTTGGAAAGATATGTTGGCCTCAGAGTCATGCTAACCGAATTATAGGTGGCTCTTTCACTATATTTTGAATTGCAAAACGTTATCATATCATCTATATTATTGTTTATCTCATCCTAGTTCTATCTTAAATCATTTGTGCATGTTTAGTTCATTATGCCTTGCATCAAACATGAGTCAGATTAATTATTATAGTTTTTCTATCAATGTGTAAGGTTTTGGTTTTATCAATTCTTCATTGTTTAAAAAAATAATTAGGTTGAAAAAATTGAGGGTGTTGTAGTATGATATCTTAAATTATATAATCTCTAAACCCAATAATACAAAATAAATTTCTAAACTGAGGCCAAAGGCCACATAGGCCATACTGCATCAAAATTTAGTTTTCCTGCCACCTCTGTGTACGTTTTACGGCTGCTGGCTTCATGTGGGAAGCATGGGAGAGCATTGAGGGGTCTTAAAGACATTTTAGAGATAGGCATAGGTCCTGGGAGGTCTATTGGTTGGGGATGAAGAAGAGAATCCAGCAGTATGTTACAAGAGGAACAGCACGTGGCCCATCATGCTATGGAGTTACAACTCCCGTATTGAATAAAAGCCTGAGTGTGATGACAAGGCAGCTGATGCATTGTCTCATCGGGAAGAAATAGGGATTTTAGACTTTTAGCTGCCATAACAGTTTCAAATTTTTTAAAATGGAAGTGGTGCTGCAATCGGAAATAGAAAGGGACCCTGAATTTGGTAGCATCCAGCAAACACTGAGAGAGTGCCAGGCAGAAGTCAATGGTTACAGTGTGCCCCAAGGTAATCTGTTGTGTAAAAAATTAGTTTTTTCAGCCACCTCTGTATACATTCCACGGGTGCTGATTTCAAGGGAGATGCTTGGGAGAGCATTCAGGGGTCTTAAAGACATTTCAGAGATAGGCATGGAAGGTCTATCGGCCAAAGAGAATCCAGCAGTGTGTAAATGAGTGCACCACCTGCCAGCAGTGTGTAAATGACTTCAATGGACATTTCCAGCCAACCTTTTGCAGTGCCCCCCCCCCAAAAAAAAATACATGACTGACTGTGGGAGGATGTTTCAATGGGTTTCATTTAAGGCCTCCCATGTTCCGAAGGTTATAATGGGTTATTTTGTGAGGTATATAGACTAAGTATGCCCATTTATGCCCAGTATATACCAATGCCCAGGAAATTGGCATTTATTTTTCATGGAAGTGATCAGGCATCATCGGGTGCCTCAATCCATCATTTCAGACAATGACAAGATCGGCCAATTCTGCAAATCATAATTGCATGCAATTTGTCCATGATATATATCAAATAATCTATATTAAAATTATGAGTTTTGCCAGGGCTGTGGATAAGCATAATTCTTTTCCAAAAATGGTAGAAAGTTAGAACTGCATGACAAATGGAAGCATTAATCAATGTTATCAAATTTCAATGCTTCTCCAGATCAGTATTCTATGGCCACCATTTGCCTAAAACTATTGCTATATTAATAAATAAAATAAGAGAAAAAAAGATACTTCCGCAATAACAAAAGCATAAATTGAACTTTTAAATCTTTCACTACTATAATATTTTCTATTCATAAACTGGACCAAAAAGCTCGTATAGAGAAAATGTTATAGACTTAATTTTTTTTCTATATTATTCTATATTTAAAATAGTAATTTTAATTTAAGTTGAATTAACTTCTTATATGAACAGTAAACGCCGTCAATTTACTATAGAAAATAGTGAAATTATCATCAAAAAAGTAAGCATAAGATATAGATTAGGCATGATCCTCTTGATTCCATAACATACAATTCTGAGACAATTTTTTGCTTCAAATGTAGAGAAGGTACACACTTTACCTCAAATGTTGCATTCCACTTTGCGGCAGGATTCCACGAACTTCCTCTTCAATATTAAGAGCAGAGGATGAAACATGACAATTTCTAACTGCGCCTGCAAAAACTTTAGCTATCCTCCTAAAGGAACTATTCTCTTCAATTTCAACAGCATACCGATATGTTACACTTCCAAGTAAAAATACTACAAGAGCAAAGGCCATTAATACACATGGAATTCCAAACCCAATACCCCAATCAAGATTATCCTGGATGTAGTTTAAAAATGAAACTGATAGAAGGGGACCCATGCAAATAGAAAAATACCACCAATTAAAGAATGAGCTTTTGGCTACGCTCTCTTCTGGATTTTGTCCATCAAACTGGTCAGCTCCAAATGCTTGAACACAAGGTTTATGCCCACCTTGCCCAATAGCCACCAAATATAGAGATGCAAAGAATAAGATCACTTGCAAATGAAGTGAGCATTCAGGCGTGCTTTCTATAGTCTGGTGGTAGCCCAAGTGGCTGACGGAAGGGATCATAGCTGATAAAGTGAGAAATCCCAGACCCTGTTCTTGGAGGAAAAAGCAATGAAACTTAGATAAAACCTAGTTCTGTCAATCTGAGGAAAGTGGCTCAGTAACTAATTCTTAGAGACACAAATGATTGACAAACTGAACTTGCAAGTTTCATGCGCACTTGGAATATACTAGTTACTTCCCTTTACTGTTACTTTTCCTTTTCTGTAGTGCTGACTTAGGATAACTGGTCATTACAGAATTATGAGGACCGTGTTATCATGAATTTCATTATATTCACGTATAGTATAGCAGGATTTTCAACATTTTTCTACACCATTTGACTCAAAGATAGAACACATGAAGCAGTATGTATGATCAATTTGAATAAAGCTCAGTGTCATCCTTTCAAAGGTTACCTAAACCTTACAGGATAGTATTAGCAACTACAGTGACCTTAAGAGAGGATTGAAGGAATCAGATTACAGTGAATAAGTTATAAGAGTTATGCACAATTTATACTACTTGGACTGCGGACAAAAGCCATGCATCTATGTGAATCACTTACAAGGTATACAATTGGTAAATGAGATACAGCCTTAAATTGTGCCAAAACTCCAGAAGAGGGTTGGTTTAATTCAGAGGACAACCAGAGAAGATAGATGAAGTATACATGGATATTATAAATGATGAGAGTTTCCCCTAAGGTTAGACATCTTTTGACACCCCTGTGAAAATTTTCGTTGCAAAATCAAATCAACCACCATGAGAATTACACAAATCTTTCTCAACAATAAGCTTCAAAATCTACATCAGTTCATGAACAAGGGGTAACAAACATGGTTAGTGAAACGTGTGATAAAGAATGTCGCCATATTTCAGATTCCAAAATTTTAGTGTCAAACAGCTAGTGTCAAAAATGCTTGTTAGGAGACATTAGATGCCTGTAGCAGAACTCCGCATATGAGACAATGATGATTTAGGGAGCAAATGACATAATTTTACGCACATTGTCTATTTTAAGTAGTCAAGGAAAGGGTTGTGGATAAGATGAGTCAAAAATTCAAACGAGGCCTACCACATGGGGAAACCAAGACACCATTAACAAGTGTTGCGATTTCCACCAAAACATTTCTAAATGCACTATCAAGCCAATAGCTATGTCAAAAGATTCTGGCTAAAGCCACCAAATCAATGCCCACATAGTGCACCATGAATCATGATTTCATTGCAACAGAAGGGGGAGGGAGTCTTATTATGATTATTAGGTGATACCTCAAATATTTGCAATTATCCTGCTCTAAGCAATTGCCACTTACCAGCCAAAAATGCAAATCACCACTCCACATCGCATCATTCCGTTTTCTGTTTTGTTTGCTCAAATAAAGTTGTGCAACGTTTTTTTCCCGGATCCAGATAAAACTACTCCACTTTTCAAGACAAAAATATGACCTAGTGATACAGAGACAATGGGAGGAAGGAGAGAGATACCATGATATAGATTAAGGACGCAGCAACAATTGTACGGTATCGACCTAGAAAGGAATCAGCAATTGCAGCACCTAGTAGAGGTAGCAGGCTGGCAATCCCAGACCAAGCGTTGACATTTGCAGCCGCCGCTGCCGTCGACTGCCCCAACGGCCCAGTCAAGTAGCTCATAAGGTTTGATGCAACCCCATAATACGAAATCCTCTCTGCTACTTCCACACCTGAAATTCGGAACTGAATTCAGCTTACATAAAATAATTAAAACAACTAGTCTAATCCCTTTTCAATTTTCGAAATTGGGTATCGATGTTATAAACCCAAAGTCACCTTACAACAAAATATTTATACCCACTAAGAATTTCAATTGTCTTTTCAGATTTTCTGTTGATTCCGTCTACCTATTATGAAGGCAGCGGATTTCCATCGACCGTATCTTGATCGAACGGCCGGACAACCTCTGTAATCGACGGCGCCATCAACGATATCTTCAGCCAGAAGGGAAGTTTCATTGCTTGCTGAGTCAGTCGAAGAGACTGCTAGGATCATTTTTTCCTCGTAGGTGCACGCCGTCCTCGCTCAACTGGGACTCAAATGGGCACTTGGGCAGTGTGTGTCACGGTCACATACGAGTGCAGTCAACCTGAAAGAGTAGAGAGATAGAAGTCGAGATAGGAGAAGGAGGATCAAACAGAAGAAAGAAGGAACAGAGGACGATATAGACAATTGGGATTATTCTCATCCCTAATTCTCCAAAAAATGACTAGTCAAGAATTAATATCCCCCACCCGATTATCCTACCCGATTAATCCCAAATAGCAAACCAATTTACCCGACAATCCATAATACATTCTAACAACCTCACGCTAGCAAAATTCTAAAGATTCTCCAACCTCGTTCCGGCTTAATCTCTTTAATTTCAACTCAACCCCCACATGTCTCCGTATCAGCTTTCCACTCAGTTCAGCTTAGTCATTACTAACAACTTTCCCCGAATCAGCTAATCATTGTACCCAAGGATCGAGTGAAGGAAATTGTACCTATAAGACAGTTATTTTCAAGTGACATTTTTAGGTCCCAAATTAAATCATTCAACTAGCAGTTGCATGGCAACCTTGGTGTGTCGCCTCACTACTCGCATGTCTAGCATTTTTATAGGTTCAACTAAAGGTTGGCCCTCATCATTCAGTAGGGAAGGAGAGGCAGTGGTCATAAGAGGGTCGTCCGCATATTTCTTCAACAGAGATATGTGGAACACAGGATGAATTAGGCTTCCTATTGGCAAATTCCAAATGATAAGCGGCAGCCCCTACCTTTGCGATGACCTTAAGGTCTGTAGTACTTTGAGGCTAGCTTTAGGTGCCTTCGTAAAGCTAGGGATGTTGGACGATACAGTTGCAATTGTAGCACGACTGAATCTCCCTTCTAAAAGGTATAATCAAACCAATGCCTATGAGCATAATGTTTCATGTGTGCTTGTTCCTTGAGAAGCGGATCTTGGAGGAGTTTATTGAGCTAAACACAATTCTGGATGAAACATTGGGTAGTTTATGTTTCATGTGTGCTTGTTCCTTGAGAAGCGGATCTTGGAGGAGTTTATTGAGCTAAACACAATTCTGGATGAAACATTGGGTAGTTTATGCATGTTGGGGTGAAAAGAGTTCCAACAAGCCTACGGGGAAGCATAGGCATACAAGGCAGTAAAAGGAGTGATTTTGATGGCGGAGTGGTAGGAAGTATTGCACCACCATTCGGCAAAGGACAACCATTAAGTCCATTTTGCAAGGAGCTTGGAAAGTCATACACCTAAGGTATTGCTCAAGACATTGGTTTAACCTTTTAGATTAATCATCCACCTCAGAGTGATAAGTTGTATTCATGTGAAGTTTAGTGCTTATCTGTTTGAAGAAAGCTTGCCAGAATAAGCTGATAAAAATATTGTCCTAATTAAAAATAATTACAGCACACAACCCATGGAGCTTACAGACATTGTCAAAAAAAATAATTTGGCCACTTGAAAAGTGGTGAAGGGGGGGAAATAGGCATGAAATGTGCAAATTTAGTGAGCTTATTGATCACCACTAGAATAGTACTGTTTCCTGAGCTTAAGAAGGAATATGCAAAGGTTGTCGTAGGTTGAGGTGTGGGTCATGATTAGATTTATTTCGATGGCAGGTGTAACAAATACGAACATGGTTCACTATACTTTTATGCATCTAACGCCAGTAAAAAGTAGCTTTAACTCATCGGCATTTTGTATGAATCACAACGTGTCCTTCTAAGGGAGAGTTGTGCACTGCCTGAAGTATCTTATGCCTTGTATCTTCGTATGCACCCAAATGTAACCTCCCTTTGTGCCAAAGTAGACACTACTATAAAATAAAATTACAACGTGTGTTTTGTATGAATTAAAGCGTGTCCTCCCAAGGGGGATTTGTGCATTGCCTAAAGTATCTTATACCTTATATCTCCATATGCAACCAAATATAACCTCCCATTGTACAATAGTAGACACTACTATAAAGTAAAATTAAAACTTGATTGTGGGTTTACGGTTAGAGTTTCTAGCAATTCTTGAGCTTCCACGTTTCCTAAGTAGGTCGATTCTACTTCTAAAAAGCACGATGAGACCACTGTAGGAATTGTCATATATAAGGTCTCCTCAAGTCCCTCCCTTTTGGATAAGGCATCAATGAAACGCCCCGAAAATTTCTAATTTTAAAAATTATATTTAAATGAGGTTTTATTAGAAAAATTATTTAAATAAATTATTTTTATTAAAATAAAAGGGAATTAATTATGGAAAATTAAGAAGAAATTGATAAGTATTTTAATTAGGAGGAATTTGGGTATTTTAGCTAATTAAGGATTATATTTTGGAAATTAATTAAAGAAATTATTTTATTTAAAATAAGAAGGAGAAAATAGTTTCAAATTAATATTAATTTTATAAATAATTTAATTGAAAAAAATTAGGGTGTTTTGCTAATTAAAATGGAATTTATGAAAAATCTTTTAAAAATCCTAATTTAGCCTAAAAAGGGATTTAAATATTATTTTATTTAAATATTATTATTTTTAAATATTCTAAATATTTTAATTAATTTAAATACCCAACCTAATTATCTTTCTCTTTTCTTTTTTTTCCTTTTTCCTTCTTTTTCTTTCTTTTTCTTTCTTCTTCTTTTCTTTTTCTTTTTTCTCCTCGCCGAACTGGGCCAGCCCAGCGGCCCAGTCCCCCTCCCTCCTTCCTTTGGCGCATCCCAACCTACGCAGTCGTCCCCCTTCTCCTTTTCGTCCCAGCGCTGCGTTTTGTTTCTTTTATCATGCGGAACCCAGCGTTTCATTTAAGCATTTCCCCGTTGCCTAGCCGGCTCCCCTTCTTTTCTTTTCTTTCTTTCTTCCCCGAACCGCCAGTCCAACCGCCTTTCTTCTTCTTCTTCCTTTGCACCTGCCCAGCCCCGCCAACCTTCGACCTACAACATCGCCGCCGCCCGTCCGAAGCTCCCGCCGCCGATCTCGCTCCTTTGATTGGACTTTTCCTTCCTTTCTCTTCCCCTTTGTTTCGACAACCTATTGACCCAAACCACTTCTCCCATTTCTCTTGCGATCGCCTCCTTTTTTCCCTACATAACCCTTGCCCCGTTTTGACTCCCACCGGCCAACCTCGCCGCCGTTAACCCTAAACCTACCTGCCTTACCCCGTAGACGACCCACAAAACCCTAAACTCCCTTCTAAAACCTATAAATACCCTCGGTTTGAGCCTAGTATCGAGCTTTTGATCCCCAACCTAGAAATTCCCGACCTTACCGCCGCCGCCATTTCAGATGCCAGTTCCTCTACCTCTGGCCAACTTTGTCGCCCGTTCTGGCCACCCAACTCATCCTTGCACCACCCTCTAACCAACTATGCCTTCCCCGTCCCTCGATTCTTCCTGCACAAGCCGCAGAGGCTGTGCAAAGTAGCCCTCCTAATCAACCTATTTCTCCACCTTCGCCGCCCTTCGCACCACCCATAGCCACCTCTTCTGCCGCTTCTGCTACTTCTTTCACTTCCCATTCTGTTCTACAGACCCTCATCTACCTTCTCCTACCTTTTTTTTTCCTCTCCCTCCCTCTCCTCCTCTCTTTCTCTCCTTCTTCCCCATTCGGCCACCACCGCTGCCACCTTTGGCTGCGCCACCACCCTTATTCTGTCCCTCTCCTCCTGGACAACCATAAACACCCAACCCTTACGTTAATTCTCCCTATCTTTTTTCCCAACATTCAACTTTTCTCCTTTTCTTCTCTTTTTCCGGCCACCGCCACTGCCGCCATGCACCACCGTCGGTGCTGCCTGTCCCCACCAACCTAAGGTTGAACCCTAGACACTATCAACCCTTCTCCCTATTTTTATAAGCCTTAATTTATTTTATTTCATTTATTTGGATATAAATACTATTATTATTATTATTATTTCTATTTTTAATATGTATTATTATTAGTAGTAGTATTAATGTTTTGATTATTATTTCTGTTGAGGGCTAAAGCCCTATTGTATTTTATTTCGATTTATTTTTATTATTCTTATTGTTTCAATTATTATTATTAATATGTGTTTATTATTATAATTATTATTTTTATTATTACTATTTCAAATCACTATTATTAATATTTCATTATTATTATTACAACTATTTTACTATTAGTTTCGCTATTATTATTGTTGTTGTTGTTGTTGTTGTTGTTGTTGTTGTTGTTATTTATATTATCATTGATATTATTTTAGTATCTTTGCTATTATTATTTTAGTATCTTTTTTATTATTATTAGGGTAAAGTCTTTAACCCTATATTATCAACTTTTATAATATTTCTATTATTTCTTATATCTTTAGTAAAGTTAGAAATTTGTTAATGTTATTTTTATTAATATGTTATTATTTTGTCAAAGTCCTAAGGAGGCGTAGGAGCGTGCTCCAAGACCGGTGTCGTTTTAGGTAAGGGTGTTACTAAGGCCTTTTGTGTGTTTATATGTATTATGTGATTCGCATGCTATGTATCCTATGTTTATCATTATTAATTATTTCGTATATGATATGATGTGGAGTTGAAGTATATTTTTTTGTGTTTATATGGCATGTGTATTATGTATATGTGATGATATGTGTTGTGACCCTGTAAGACATGCATGTGAGGATGTTGATGTGGTTTGTGTGGGAGAAAGGATGAAAAAAGAGAATGGGGAAAGAAGTTGACCAAGGGAAATGAGTTGACCTAAGTATTTTAATGATCTATGAGTGGAGGAATAAAATGGGGAATTTAGGGTTTCGTGTGGAAGAATTTAATTTATAATTTTGTATGGGAGAACTAAATTTATGATTTTGTATAGGGGAATCTAATTTATGATTTTATATGGGAGAATCTAATTTATAGTTTCGTGTGGGAGTATATAATTTATGGTTTTATGTGGGAGACTCTAATTTATGGTTTTGTGTGGAAGAATATAATTTATGGTTTGTATGGGAGAATCTAATTTATGATGCTGTATAGGAGAATATAATTTATGGTGTTGTGTGGGAGAATCTAATTTATGATGGTATTATATGGGAGAATTTAATTTATGGTTTTGTATGGGAGAATCTAATTTATGGTATTATATGGGAGAATCTAATTTATGGTTTTGTATGGGAGAATCTAATCTATGGTTTTGTATGAAAGGATCTAATGTACAATTTTGTATGGATGAATCTTTGGTTTTATATAGTTTGAATTTAGGGTTTGGTATGGATGAACCTTTGGGTTGGTATGGATTGAATTTAGGGTTTGGTATGGATGAATCTTTGGGTTTTATATGGTTTGAATGTAGGGTTTTATATGGATAAATCTCTAGTTTTATATGGTTTGAATTTAGGGTTTGGTAAGGATGAATCTTTGGTTTTGTAAGGATTGAATGTAGGGTTGGTATGGATGAATCTTTGGGTTTTATATGGTTTGAATCTAGGATTTGGTATAGATGAATCTTTGGTTTTGTGTGGATTGAATTTAGGGTTTTGTATGACGGAATCTTGGGTTTTGCATAAAAGAAATTAGGGTTTTGTATGGACGGACTTAGGATTCTGCATGAAAATTCGAAAGGTTGCATGGGATGTATAAAGTTTGCATGGGAGTGAAATTTACGTATAGGAAGATAAATTGGGATGTGAGGAAGGTAATATAAGTGTTGTTTGGGTGTTTGAACACTTTGGATGAAAAATAGTATGTGGAGCATTATAAGGGTACGTAGGATACCGAGTTAGGGTTTGTGTGGACAATTAGGGTTTGGTGTAGTTGCTTAGGGTTTTTGTTTTATCATGTGTATTTGGTGATTAAACTATAATTATGAGGATGAAATTTATGATTTGTGATGTGTGAAGTGTAAAGGGAACGATTCATGCATGTCTAGGGTGAAAGCTTTTGAATAAGATACTTAAAACATTAATCACGTAAAGTGGAAGATGTTGAGCCGGACTCAAACCGATCCATCGACGAATAATAGTGGTTAGGGCATGATGTTCTATGTGTTTCCGGTCCACCGGCTATAATAGTGGTCAGGCTTTGTACCTGTGCATTTTCGATCCATTGGCTATAATAGTGGGGGATCCTGAGCTCAACAAAATCAAACCCTACAGTTGCTAAGACATGGGAAAGACACTAATTACTTACAGTGGAACACCATACAAGAAGGGGCCAGACCGATCCACCGGCATATAATAGTGGCAAGGTATATTACCCTCGCGATCGATCCACCGGCTAAAATAGTGGCAGGGCATGTACCCTCGCGACCGATCCACCAACTAAAATAGTGGGGTTCCCGTACTCGTGTGGACTTGATAAAGAAAATAACGTGAATTGATTTCTAATAAAAGAGTAATTAAATAATTAATCTAGAATAATCATGTACTTTATGTGTGGCCTGGATCATTTGTAGGTTGTATAATTGAAATACCCCAAAATCCTAAATTCCGAAATTTTGGCCAAATAAGGAATTAGTAAGGAAATTAAGCATATAAATTTATTTACTTAAAATGTAGAGAATTAATTAAGGTAAATTAAGAGGAAAATAATAAAGAGTGTAATTGAAAGAAAATTTGGGTTTTTCCTAATTAGTATGGAGGTTAAGGAAATTTAGCTAAAATAGTCTAAACTAAGCAATAAGGGAATTTATTTAACATTTTATAAATATTAATATTCTAAACAACCCAAGAATATTCTAAATAATTTATGCAAAAATCCAAAACCCTAAATGAACCTTTTTCTTTTCGTTTCCCCCCTTTTTCCTTTCTTTCTTTTCCTTTTTTTCTCTTCCCCGTCGGTTGGGCCTTTCTTCCCGCGGCCCAACCTTTCTTCCTTCCTTTCTCCCTCCCCGCGGCCCAGCGTCGTTCGCTGGCCGACGCTTGCGTGCAACGCAGCGTTTTGCCCGTCAACCCGCCGAAGCGCCGCGTCGCGATCAATGAACCTTATAACCGTTGCCAGTCAACGTCACGACGACGCGTTTCGATCGTATAATTAATGAAACGGCGCGTTGAGGTTATGAACATTATAACCGTTGTCGACCGGCCGGTTTTCCCCTTTTTCTTTTCTCTCCCTGGACCGCCGGTCCGCCCACGCCCGTCGTCTTCTTCCTCGCGCAGGCCTGCAACTCGCAGCCTGCCGCCGCTGACAGCCCTACCGTGCGGCCGTCCTCCCTCTGCCATTCCCGTCCCTTTCTTTCCCAAATCAACCCAGCACAATCGCCCTGCCCCTCACGCATCCTGATTTCCTTTCCTTTTCCCGCACACCGCCAAACAAGCCTGCCAAACCACAGACCTGCGACCGGCTGCCACCACCGGACGGCGGCCTGCATCACCTGCCCCCGCGTGCCGTCCTTCTTCCCTTCGTCGTTTTCCCCTCCTCAATTGCCTATAAATACCCCTCCCCGAACGGCCAAGGCAAGTCCTCCCTTCTGGACCTTGCCGAAACCCTGCCTCGCCGCCGCCAGATCAGACGCCCTTTCTGCCGCCTCTAGCAACCGCCGCGACCACCGCCACGCACCAAAACCTTCCTTGCACCACCCTCCACGCAACCAAACCGTCGCTGCCTCCGTTCCTACCCCGCACGAGCTACCACAATCGTGCGAAGTTGCCACCCCGAAAAACGCCACCGCCGCCTTGCGCCACCCTCTGCCGCCACCTCCGCCGTAATTAACCCCCATTCCACCTCCCAAAGTGACCAGCAGGTCGTCCCCTACCTGCCCATACCATCCTTACCCCCTGCTTCCTTCTCCACCGGTCTCCACCATTTTCCACCACCTTCTCCCTCCTTCGGCCGCCACGTCCACCACCGCGCGCCGCCGCCCTTCTCACACCACCACCCTCATTCCACTCCCCTCTCCCTGCTGTCTCCTCCCCCACACTTAACTCCCCCTTTTCTCCCCCCATCTAACCACCACCTCCATCTTTTCCTCTCTTCTCCTCCTCCATCGCCGCCGTCGTCGCCGCCACGCGCCGCCGCAGGACCACCACCGACCCTAGGTGGTCTTCCACTCATCCCAAGCCTTAAACTTTATTTTGCATATAACTATTATTAAGTTAACTAATATTAATACCATTATGCTTACTATTATTATCATTCTATTATTATTATTATTATTATTATTATTATTATTATTATTATTATTATTATTATTATTACTCTTATTATTATTATCGTTTCTAATATTGTGACTTCTGATATTAAAGTTATCATTTTTACCATACTAACATCCCTTGGAACCCTAACTCCTATTATACTCAACTTTAGTTTTATTTTTATAAGTGCTAATATTAACAACCCTACTATTATTATTATTATCCCTATCATCTACTAAGGTTATTATTATTAATACTTAACCATACCGGGTTATTGTTATTGCTATTATTATTATTGCTAGGGTTAATATGGTTATTATTACTATTATTATCATCATTATTAGTATTATTACTATTATTATTATCACCCTTAGGAATAGTTTACTTGTAATATTGTGACCTTATAATATTATTATTTCAAACATAACACCATTAATAGACTTGGCCTTAAAACGCTAGGGTTTCTATCACTAGACATTAGTGTTACTATTTTATTAATGCTAACACTATTTTCCTATAGCTAGCGTAAGTCCTATTACTACAAGATTAGAACTAATGGGTTTAACAATATAAGGGTAACAATTAGTATCAAAAATAAATACATTTTGACTAGTAATGGCTAATACACTAACTTTAAGATAAAAACCCTAGTTTTTGTATAATACCCACTTTAGTAATATAAACCCAAATCCTACACTAGAATAAGGGATGACGGTACTTTGAGGGAAACTAATACTTAGCTTTTCCCCTTTTCATAGGTAACCCCGATCCGAGCCCTAAGGAGCTAGAGGAGCGTGCTCCAAGCCCGGTGCCTACCTAGGTAAGGACGAAGCTATGGCCTTGTGCTATGTGTGATGTAATGTGTGGGTGAATGATGAGCATGTCATGTTGATGTGTATTATGTATGTGTTATGAATAACTTGTTTTGTGTAGCGCAGCGTGGATCATGAGGTATGTGGTGTGCCTTATATTATACGTGTATGACATGTTCCATATTTGATGTCGATGTTGATGTTGTGACTTGTTATGGCCCTCTAGGACATGCATGCTAGGGTTTGGGGTAGCATGAAATGATAATAAAATAACAACGGGGAAGTGGACGTTTGAGAAGTTTGCATGGGGGGACTAGACCTTGCATGGGCACGACCCTTACGTGTGAAAAGTTGACTTGGGTTGTAAGTAAGAGCTTGGGAGAGTCTTGGAATGATTGGAGACTTAGTATGAAAAATAGTACGTAAGTTGGTGCATAAGAGACCTTATTAGGGTTTTGTGTGTAAGTGGGTGTTGGAGAGTCTGCATAGAGTGTTTAAATTGTGCATGGGAATGAATATTACGTGAGGAAAGTTGATTTAAGAAGTAAATAAGATAATGTCAAAGTTACGGATCCGTTGGAGACTTGGGTGCAAAAATTCACGTGGGTCGATGTAAGGGTGTCTAAGGGACCCAAATTAGGGTTTTGGGAGGAAGTGAGCAATTTGAAGGGTACAAGGGTAAAAATGATCAAGGAGGGATGGAGTATGGGGTTGAGAGTGAGAGTCCACTTGTATGAAGGACGAGTACGGGTTTTCTAAATGAGAGAAGAGGTTTTGGGGCAAAGAGGGGAGGTTACTTGGGGCGGAAGTAAGGTGCTAGGATTCGGTGTGGCCAACTAGGGTTTGGCGGTCATATGCGGAGTTGGGGAATAAAGGGATATATTTTGGGAATTTCTAGTAGAGACGGGATGCGAGACCAGAAACAAAGTAAAGTTAGGATGAGTAAGAAAGAGTTGGGCCATATAGGCCCAAATTAGGGTTTTCCAAGGAGGAGCCCTAGAGGGGTGAGGACATACGAGACCGATATCGTTGTGTTAGGGTTAGCCCACATTCTCGGGAGAGTGTGCCCTTACTACGCTTCCTTATGTATAAGAGTAAGAGGGGATGGACATCGGGGTGTGATAAGGGGCGCAGGAGTCTCAAGATATGGGACGGGCCCCTAGGGAGGAAAGAAGTAGAGGGTAGTTGATATGCATGTCAAGGGTGGAGAGCCTTTTGATAAGACACAAATAAGATACTAATTACTTAAAGGTAAGATTGTTGAGCCGGGCCCAGACCGATCCACCGGCATAATAGTGGCCAGGTGTCGGGGTGCCCTGGAGACCGATCCACGGGCATATAATAGTGGTTAGGTGCGTTATGCCCTATACGTGACCGATCCACCGGCTATAATAGTGGGGGATCCCGAGCTCAACAAACCAAACAGTATGTTGTAATTAAACCATGGGAAAGATACTATATACTTACAGTGGAACACCATGAGAGTCGGGGCCAGACCGATCCACCGGCATAATAGTGGCCAGGAGCGTTGTACCCTGGAGACCGATCCACTGGCATATAATAGTGGTTAGGTGTGTTCTGCCCTATAAGTGACCGATCCACCGGCTATAATAGTGGGGTTCCCATACTCGCATGGAATAATAAAGTCTATAATGTGAAATGACTAATTGTCTGGGTTAAGAATAAGAAAGGTCTAGTGGATTATTACTGGCTTGCACCATCCGTGTATTTCCATGTCCCATATGTGTTGTGCGTGTATAATATGTTGTGCGTTGTGTCGGCCTTAGCTCGTCTGTTACCTTACTCAGTACGTAGCGTACTGATCATCCGTTTCATGGGTGCTGCTCATTCCCACGAGCAGAGGGCCCTTCTGACCTTATGCAGGTAGGAGACTTTGTTTTCGATGCCTACGATACCTACGAGGCATCGGGAGGGGCCGAGTGTTGAGCTTACCTTGGTCGGGGTCGAGAGTGAGCCGGCCGGACTTCATGTTACCCTCGTTTTCGTCTGTCTTGTTTTTTTAGTCGTAATTGTATTATGCTCGTATTTTGGAGTGGAATTCTTAAGTTGTAATCCTAACGATATTTAACTACTGTTGGCACCTTGTTTTCCATGGCATTTTATGTACTATGCACTTGTGCTTTGGCGGTTTTTGCTTCATGATGTTTTTGATCTAGCCTTAACACTTGGTATCGGGACGGTAGGAGTAAACCGGCCCGGTACTAAGTGTAGCGGTAATACCCCCAAGTTCATGGTTTTTAATTTGTATGCTTTCGCTAAACCTTTCAATTTAAACAAAATTTTTCAGTAGTGAATTTGGGGGTGTTACAATAATTTCCTCCATGACCTTATGTACTATATGTGTGGGTTTGAAAGTGTAAGTTGAGTATTGTTTTGCATGATTCTACGTGCTTATGTGTTGGCCTTAGTGCTCGGTTACATTGCTCAGTACGTAGCGTACTGGCCACCTTTTTCATGGGTGCTACTCATTCCCACAAGTAGTATGCACTTCTAACTTTGTGCAGGTGGACGAGACATCAGTCGGGGGGCTGAATGTTGAGCGTGTTTTGGCTCAAGGTTCGAGAGTGTCGTGGTCATTTTCTCTCTTCTTGTTTTTTTTATCTTCTTTGATTTTTTCTTTTGTATCGGATTTACCCTTTTTGATTCATTATCTATATTGGGTATTTTAAATGAACCTTTTATCGGTTGTAAGCTTATTTTCTTTTGGATATGAATTATAATTCTTTACGCATACTCTAATTTTTTATGGATATGAATTATAATTCTTTACGCGTACTCTAATTTTTTATGTATGATTCTTTCTAGTTCTTTTATGAACTCTTGGTTTGAATTTAATGTCAATCTTTTCTTAGCCTTAGCACTTGGTACTGAAATAGTCGGAGAGAACCAGTTTGGTACTAAGTGTGGCGGTAACATCCCCAGAATTCATGGGTTTTAATTTAAGTATTTTTCTATTTTAATTACTTCCGCTTTAAAAAAAAGTAGTGAATTTTGGGGTGTTACAATTTGGTATCAGAACGTTAGTTCCGATAACCACGCTTTTGTTCGAAATTTTTTTAGTTTAACAAAGTTTTTCTTTTTTTAAAAGCATTTATACTTAGAGTTGGTTTCGAAAACCTTTTTCCATTTCAAATGTTTAGTTGATACTACAATTTGGTATCAAAGCAGTTTCGACCACGCTCTTCCGATTTTAAACTTTTTAAGTTGATACCACAAGTTGGTATCGAAGCTGGTTTCGACCACGCTCTTTCGTTTTTATACCACAAGTTGATATCAGAGTGGTTGATCTTTTTGACCACGCTTGTTTTCGAAATTAAATTCGGTATACGAAATTTTTTATTGCATTTTAAAGTGTGTTTCGACCGTTCTTCCTTTTTTAATCTTTTTAAGCCGATACTACAAGTGGTATCATTTGGATTACAAAGTTTTCCTTGATTTTTAATTGTTTTTTAATCCAAAAGGATTTTCCATTTTTCTAAAGAAAGATTTTAAGTCCGGCCACGGTAAGAATCGAAGGGTAGATTTCTTATTAAGTTTATTTTTAAAAGAGTAGTTTTTTTTATAAGCATTGTTTTTCGTAGGGTATCCCTATATGCTTAGAGCATTTTTCTCCCTAACCCTAGTAGCTGCAGGAGACTTTAGAGACGAAGTTTGTTTTTAAGGGGGTAGTAATGAAATGTCCCGAAAATTTTTAGTTTTAAAAATTATATTTAAATGAGGTTTTATTAGAAAAATTATTTTTATTAAAATAAAAGGGAATTAATTAGGGCAAATTAAGAAGAAATTTATAAGTATTTTAATTAGGAGGAATTTGGGTATTTTAGCTAATTAAGAATTTTATTTTAGAAATTAATTAAATAAATTATTTTATTTAAAATAAGAAGGAGAAAATGGTTTCAAATTAATATTGATTTTATAAATAATTTAATTGAAGAAAATTAGGGTGTTTTGCTAATTAAAATTGAATTTATGAAAAATCTTTCAAAAATCCTAATTTAGCCTAAAAAGGGATTTAAATATTATTTTATTTAAATATTATAATTTTTAAATATTCTAAATATTTTAATTAATTTAAATACCCAACCTAATTATCTTTCTCTTTTCTTTTTTTTTTCCTTTTTCCTTCTTTTTCTTTCTTTTTCTTTCTTCTTTTTTTCTTTTTCTTTTTCTCCTCGCCGAACTAGGCCAGCCCAACGGCCCAATCCCCCTCCCTCCTTCCTTCGGCGTGGCCCAACCAGCGCCCGCGCAACCGTCCCCCTACTCATTTCCGTCCCAGCGCTGCGTTTTGTTTCTTTTATCATGCGGAACTCAGCGTTTCATTTAAGCATTTCACCGTCACCCAGCCGGCTCCCCATCTTTTCTTTTCTTTCTTTCTTCCTCGAATCACTCGGTCCAGCCGCCTTTCTTCTTCTTCTTCCTTTGCACCTGCCCAGCCCCGCCGATCTTCGACATGCAACATCGCCGCCGCCCGTCCGAAGCTTCCGCCACCGATCTCGCTCCTTTGACTGGACTTTTCCTTCCTTTCTCTTCCCCTTTGTTTCGGCAACCCATTGACCCAAACCACTTCTTCCATTTCTCTCGCGATCCCCTCCCTTTTTCCCTGCGTAACCCTTTCCCCGTTTTGACTCCCACCGGCCAACCTCGCTGCCATTAACCCTAAACCTACCTTGAATTCGGTTAAACTGAAATTCGTAAATCAAAACCGAAACCCGCTAAGATTCCACTAATCTAAATTATTTGGCTAATCCCAAAATTTCTAATCTAATCAATTCCTTAACCTTCCCTCTTTTTCCTTTTCTTTCTCCTTTTCTTTTCTTCCTTTCTTCCCTTCTCTTCCTTTTTCTTTTATTTTCTTTTCTTTTCTTCTCTGCGTTGAAAGTTTGAGGCGTAAGAGTTTTTGCTTCTCCTGCACATGCACCATCCACTTGCCTCCCACATGCACCATCACCATCACCCTACCAGCCCTACCACTCCCTCGTGTTGCCCCTTCTTCTTCTTCTTCTTCTTTTTCTTCTTCTTCTTCTTCCTCCACTCTCCCTATTGCTGCTCTATTTCACAGACCTACCAGCTTGCCACCTTTCTTCTTCCTTCTTCTTCTTCTTCTTCTCCCTGCCTTCTCCTCCATTGCACGTCTTCTTCTCCACCATCACCCCCTCGTGCCTCTGCTTGACTCCTATCCCTCTCAGCTATCACCATCTCTCTCCATCCTTTTCTTTCTTCTTTCTTCTTCTTCTCGGCAAAATCATCACCACCGTCATCACCCCTACATTTTTTCTCCTCCTTAGCATGCCACCTGCTAGTATAAATACCCCCCAACCATCCATTTTATTACCATCCATCAGCTCCCCGACCTTCTCCTCTTCTTCCTTCTCCTTTCTCCTTCTTCGTCCTCCATCTTCCCTATTTTCAACATCTGCATCACCAAATCCACCACCGAGCACCACCCAAGCCACCACTAGCCGCCCTTTGACCGGTGGACCAACCACCAAGGTCGCCCCGACCTTCCCCCTCACCGTCGCCGGCCATCGCCACCAACAGCTGCCTCTTTTCCCTTCTCTTTCCCCTCGATTGTTGTAGAGTTTTAGAGTGCACGACCTATGCACGGTCTGCTGCACAGCCGTGCAAACACTCAGATACCCTGTTGCACAACCATGCAACCCCTACACCATCTGACCATGCATAATTTTTCTTCTCGACCTAATTCTGCATGGTCGTGCAACTTCTGCACCGTTTAGCCGTGCATTTTCTTTTCTCTCGACCTGTTGTGCTCTGGTTCTGCACAGCCATGCAACTTTTGCACCACCTGCCAGTGCTACTTCTTTCTTGGCTGTGCAACCTTATTTTCACCCCAAATCTTCTCTAAAGACCACCAAAATTTAACCATAGCTCCACCACACATATTTTTATACTTTCATATAATTCAAGTTTCCATTCAAATTCTGTAAATTCCATTTTTTACCCCTCTATACCATAATCTCCCTCTTGAATTTTTACCTCCGATCCTAATCATATTTTATCTTGTTTCATAGGTGATTTTTTCGGTGATCTCAGAGGAGGTATAGGATTTACGTGCATAGAGCCTGGTGTCCTTATCGGTAAGGATACATGTCGTAGCTAGGGTTTTATGTGCTCCTTGTATTGTTGATGTATACTTTTGTGTTGAATATGTTGTATTGAATAATTTAATTACTGAAAGGCTATGAAATGATGTTCTTGGGAGTAATGAAATTATGTAAGTGCATGTTTGGGTATAATATTGGTTACAAAGTATCTATGGGAAACTAAGGATATGTACTTCAGATAATAAGTGGAAATATATATGCTTTGGGTTTTATAAAGATTTGGGAGAATACGATTGTCTTGATTACCCTGAGGGTATTATGGTCTTTTGAGGATAATTACGTGGTCGTACTTATGTGTTTAATTGTATGTCTTGAGTTTGGCATGATAATACACAATCAACTCTAAATAAGATATTAATCATGTAAAGTGAAAGATCACTTGAGTTAGTCCAAGGTATTTATATGGCTCTGTTCCACTGGATAATAATAATGGCTCGGGTGTGTTGTCCCTGAGAGGTGCTCCAATCCATTCCACTGGATTAAGAATAGTGGAGCCCCATACTCAATGTGAATGAAAATACAATTAAGAGGTAAAGTATAAATGGAAATATACTAATCATTTAAAGTGAAAGACTATGTGAGTCAGGACCAAGGTGGTGAGTCCGTTCCACCGGATAATAATATTGGCTCGGGTGTGTTGTCCCCAAGAGGTGCTTCAAACCGTTCCACCAGTTTAATAAATAGTGGCTCAGGAGTATTTTTACTCTAAGAGATGTTGGCTCCATTCCACTGGATAATAATAGTGGGTGTATTATCTCCGAAAGGTGTTTCAGACCATTCCACAGGATTAAGAATAGTGGGGTCGCTGAACTCAACTTAAATAAAAGATTAGAATATGGCATATCTAATGAAATACCTGGAATAAGCACTTATATGGCTTTCTTCTATTTGTGCATGTATGATTTGATTATGAGAATTCTTGTATTATGTGTAATCCTACTTGATTGTACCGTTACCTTACTCAGTACATAGCGTACTGATCATCTGTTTCATGGGTGCTGCTCAATCCAATGAGTAGACGACCCAAATGTTTATGTGTAGGTCAATGAAGATTAGGTTGATGATTTCGCAGCTTTTGATGCGATATATGTGTAGGAGTGATTCATTCATATCAGGGTTGGGCGTAGAGTCATATTATCCGGAGGATAGTCTTTACCCGATTACCTTTTTGGACTCTTAGTTCTATGGGATCCCTTTTTTGTTATATTTTGATATTGTAATCGGAGTTAATCTCCAAACACTTATTTGATGTATAAAAAGTTGTCTCATCTCTTTCTAATCATGTTTTAAATTTTCTAATCATTTTGCCTTATGATTTACATAAGAATGGTGGGGTAAGCTAGACTTATGCCAATTACGACGGTAACACCCAAATATTTGATTATACACTTCCGCTTAAAATGAAATTTTTCAGTAGTAAATTTGGAGGTGTTACAAGTCTTGACAACTTCAGTAATAATAATATACCCTAAGTATTCAATATGATATTGACCAAAGTAGCACTTCCTTTTCTTAGTATATAATTGATGTTGCCTTAGGATACCTAGGGTGAGGTTAAGGTGTTCATAATGTTGATGAAGGGTGGTATTGTAAACCAATATATCATAAATAAAAAACTAAGATAAACTTTCTATGGTAAGGAGAAAATATGATGTTCATCAAATCTTGGAATGTGGCTGGGGCAATGGTTAAACCAAAGGGCATGACTCTGAATTTGTAATGTCCCTAGTGGATTCTAAAGTTTGTTTTGTAGGTATCATGGGGATCAGCTCTGGTTTAGTGGTATCCAACTCTAAGATCAATTTTAGAATAGTATTGAGAGTCATGAGGTTCATCTAGGAGGTCATCTATAATAGGTATATGATACTTATTATTTATGGTAAGCTAGTTTAATTGTTACAATCTCTAGGAGTGGTCTTTTTTTTTTAATAGTAAACAAGGAGAAGCAAAAGGGTTATGACTTGGGGTACTAACAAAGTTAGCTAGAATCTCTTTGATACGTCTTTCCACCTCTTCTTTCTACTGAAAATGAAACCTATAAGGTCTAAGATTGACAGATTTGGCTTTAGGAGTCAAGAAAATTTCATGGTTACGAGATCTAGGTGGGGGTAACCCTTTAGGCTCCTAAAAAGCATCATTATAAGCTTTGAGTATGGGAAGTAGTTCAGTGGGACTATTTACCTCAGATGAGTTATATTCGCCGGCAGTAAGCATAAATAGGTGCCCCCCTAATCCCCTTGAATGGTATTGCCCTTTCATCTCTTTTCCCAATAGAAGTTACAGATGAACAAGATCGATTGCTCCCTTTAGCTTAACTTTCTCCCCTTTCTTCTAAAACTAAAGAATGAAGTTTTGAAAATCAAACAAAATTAGCCTATATTCCTTTAGCCAGTCTATACCCATTACTAAATCATTGCCCTTCAAATCTAGTTGCCGCAAGTCCGACTTCAAACAATGACCATGCATGACCCACTTGAACCCCTTACAAGTATGTTGGCTAAACATCTCATCCCCATTATCCTTGGTAATAGCTAAGGTAGTAGTCTTCTCCACTTTATATGTGTTTTACACTAGTGTTAGGTTCACAAAACCGTGGGCACTCCCACTATCAATAAGGATTATATTAGAATGACTATTAGTTGATCCCTTGATACGTATAGTATTATGATCTTAGCCTTCGGTGATGGTATATAGTGAGGTTGTCATTTCATCCGCTTCTCCATTTGCACTAGTAGTCACCTCATCTAGTTATATATCCTCCTCCCTACTAAACTCTGTTACCATACTATCTAGCTTCGTAGGTTTGCACCAGTTTCCTTGGTGACACATTTTGCCACACCTAAAGCATAACCTTTAGGCACACCTTTATTTGATTAGGGTGTTCCTAGTAGTGTTTGCTATCACTAGAGTGAAACTTCTTGGTGTTATTTTGGGTGAAATGGTGGGTGGTGGAGATGCCTTTCCTTATGGGATCTTAGGAAATGTATGAGTAAAGCTATCATGGGACAATTCCTTACACTTGGCTAGCTCCAGGGCTTGATATAAGGTGTTAGATCAGAACATATGAATCTCATGGTTCATATCTTCTCTTAGGCCACTGATTTGCTATTTATAGGAATTAGTAGTGGTTTTCTACCAATACTAGTCACTAGCTTTGGAATAAACTAGTCGAATGGCTCTTGGAAAAATCTTAGAGTTCACCAAACAATGAGTACTAAAGAATCTATACAGTGTTTCTCTAGGATACCATTTAACTAGTTGTATGCTCATATCTAAGGTTGAATATGAATTTAGGATAAATTTCTAAACAAGCCATATAGCTTTTCAAAACTAGTTAACTAATTTGAATACTCTAGAAGCCCAAGCTCTCACATGGAACCTAACAACTCAATTGGTTACTAACACTAGTCCACTATTAAAAACTAGTCCATCAACTCGTTGCCGCCACCGTCAACTCATCCCTGACCACCACCTACGCCCCCTCTTCACTCCTACACCCTTCCCTTGCCCTAAAGCCTCCCCCATCCACCTTCTTTCCTAGCCCCAAATCCCCAACC
This sequence comes from Tamarix chinensis, assembly GCA_030549775.1. Taxonomy (NCBI): domain Eukaryota; kingdom Viridiplantae; phylum Streptophyta; class Magnoliopsida; order Caryophyllales; family Tamaricaceae; genus Tamarix; species Tamarix chinensis. Next base: position 89,537,878 of record CM060179.1, read on the forward strand.
CAAAAATAGCCCTTTTTCCCTTCCTTTCACCCAACTTCGAACCTCTCTCCTTTTGTTTTACATGAAACTCATGCTACAAGAGCAAGATGAGTTGCTTCATGCCTTGGTCATTTTAGTTTAATAAATTTTAAGGTATAATAATATTATAATTTAAGTATTTGATTAATTAAGTGTTATAAAGTCTTATGTATTGGTTTTCTTATTTCTAATATAATAAACATTGATATTATTTTTAGGTATTGGTTTTGGCTAATCAAAGCTTGAATCCTTGACCTGAATACCGGTAAGGTTAGTTTTTGCGGAAATTAAGGTAATCGTTTAATCCCATTTAAACGCATGGATAACGTATATTAGCACATTAGGCTTTTCAATATGTTATTATGCTTGATATATGTTGTTTAATGTAATATATGTAGTTTCTTGTGTTGATTGATAAAAAGGGAGCATGTTATATTATATGTTATTTATGGAAATATTGTTTAAAGTAAGAGTTTGGTTACTAATGAAAATGTTAAGTATTTATCCATGTTGTATTATGCTATTGTGATCTTTAATGCATAGTAAATATTATTGTGAGCCCTAGGGGTATTTTAGTAATATATCTTGTGCAAGAATATGGCATAATAAGTATGGGTGTTAATGAGTATTATATTAAATATAATATTTGGGAAGTTGGATAATGAGAATGGGGTATTAATGCTAGTAATTCATGTGGTGATGATAATTTAATATAAGGGGAGTGATAAGGGGCAAAATGGTAAACTATAAGTGAAAAGGGTAAATTGGTAATTTCGGAGGTGAAGGGGTAAAATAGTAATTTTGTATGTAAAAGGGAAAATTGTAATTCGTAAATGAAAAGGGTAAATTGGTAATTTTTGAAGTAAAGGGGGTAAAATTGTAATTTTGGAGATAAAGGGGTAAAATGGTAATTTGGAGGTACGGGTATAACGGTAATTTGCAACTAAAGGGTATTATGGTAATTTTGGAAGAAAAAGGGGTAAAATGGTAATTTTGTAATTAAAGGGAAAAATGATAATTTTATAAGTGAAAGAGGTTGTAACACCCCCAAAATTTACTACTGAAAAATTTCGTTTAATTAAAAAAAAATTAGCGGAAGCAAAATAATAAACCGTGAATTCTAGGGATATTACCGCCACACTTAGTACCAAACCGGTTCACTCCTACCATTCTGGTACCAAGTGCTAGGACTAAAAGAGTAAAACACAATTTACGAGAAATTCAAACATATTTAAATCAGAGTAGTGCAGGTAAACATTTTATAAGAATATAATCCACCACTTGTGGTTACAAATCAACAAATACGTTGAAATCATAAAATTTAAAGGTGAAAGATTACAACCCTAGAATTTACCGGATAGTACCTTATGCTCTTTCCCGAGAGCCCACTTGAATAGCACTTAAAAACGACCTATAAGGGACACTGCCCATTGAATAGACAGGGGCCCCACGAATGGAACCCTTCAATACTACGGTACTGAGTAACCCTTTAAATCACACTTAACAGTAGGCTCGCAATACAACACATGATACTACATACATACATAATGAAGGGTAAATACTTAATATCCACAGTCATACAACCACATACTTAACAATTCAATCAGATATTAATAGGCCATAGAGAACAATCAATACTTATGGGCCTTAAGCCCTTAGTCCATCATTATCAATCATATCAGATTATAATTATCTGTGTGAGTGTGGGAACTCCACTATTATTTGTCGGTAGATCGGTCTAGCCTCGACTCACAGGGTGTTCCACTATAAGTGATTAGTATTTTTCCATAATTTATTGACAACCAAATCCAATTTATTGAGCTCGGGACCCCTACTATTCTAGCCGGTGGATCGAAATACAAATATACATCATCTAGGGTAAAACATCCTAGCCCACTATTATATCTAGTGGATCGGTACTCATAAACATCATCCAGGGCAAAACCTCCTAGGCCACTATTATATCCAGTGGATCGATACTCATGAACATCATCCAGAGCAAAACATCCTGGGCCACTATTATATCCGGTGGATCGGTACTCATAATATAATTCAACTAGTCCCGGCTCATTAATCTTTCACTTTAACGATTAGTGTCTTCCCTTTTTAATCAGCACAATAATTCCATTTATTTTCCTTGATAGGGAGATCAAGATCCCGAGACACAAAGGTACACCAAACGCACTAGTGCATAAAAGCTACTTAGTACCCTTCAACTATCAACCCAGGGACGCAAAGGTACCCTGCTCGTACTAGTGCATAAAGCTAACTCAGTACCCTACCGACAAAGACACCTAATTCATAAGTATGCATACCCCCTAACTAGGTCCATAGATCTAGATAGAGTAAGATATAGGGCATGGCTAGGGCACAAAGGCACACCAGCAAATACCAGAATAATCGTGGGCTAAACCAAGTCTTTAAGGTAGCGACCCCTAAAGAGCAGCCATTCCCGATCTCGAAGTCTTTCACTTTAAGTATTAGCGTCTTAATTAAGGTGATCACAAAAGCACAATAATTAGATAATTATTCACTTTCAATCGTTCAGATATTGTTAGATATTTCTTATTCGAACGGTTATCCAAAGTAACATAGAAGAATCATTAAGGTCATCCTAATCTCATCTAATTCCGAATTAAAATCCGTTCTCATGATTCTTACTAATTATCAAATACTTTTATCTTGTTATTCAGCGTTATATTACGAAATTCCGCAGTCACAACGACATGTTAGATACAAATTACTCATTTACCCCCTTACTTATATAATTGCTAGGTCATCCCTTCCTTACTTGACAAATTATCATATTACCCTCCTTGTTACATAATTACCAAGTTACCCCTTACTCGATTTAGGTTACCAAGTTATCTCCCTTACTTATTATGTCACTAATCCCCCTTCATAATTATTACACTTAATATATTTTCCATTTGGTTGGTTAGATTACCACTTTGCCCTTTTTCCTTTATTATAATTAATAAATTGCCCTTGAGTTGGTCAAATTACCCAATTACCCTTCCTCATTATCCTAATTACCAAATTATCCCTTATTGGTTAATTACCAAATTACCATTCTCTAATATCATAATTATCAAACTACCCTTCTCCATTATCAAAATTACCAAATTACCCTCTCGTAGGTTAAATTACCAAATTACCCTTTTATATGATCATAATTACTAAACTACCTTTCTCCATTATCAAATTTACCAAATTACCCTATAGTTGGTTAAATTACCAAATTACCCTTTTATATGATCATAATTACCAAATTACCCTTCTCTATTATTAAATTTACCAAATTACCCTTTAGTTATTTAAATTACCAAATTGCCCTTTAATTACTGTTTTGCCCTTTATTCACAAAATTACCATTTTGCCCATTTACTTGCAAAATTACCATCTTACCCCCTTACTTCCAAAATTAACAATTTATCCTTTTACTTACAAATTTACCATTTTACCCTTTTTTTCATTTACGAATTACGACCTTACCCTTTTCACTTCCAAAATTACCATTTTATCCCTTACCTCTAAAATTACCAATTTATCCTTTTACTTACAAACTTACCATTTTACCCTTGCCTCCAAAATTACCATTTTACCCTTTTATCTCCAAAATTACCATTTTATCCTTTAATTCTAAAATTACCCTTTTACCCTTTAATTACAAAATTACCACTTTCCCCTTGCCTCCAAAATTACCATAATACCCTTTTTAATTAAAAATTATCGTTTTGCCCCTTAGTACACCACTTATATCAAATTATCATTACTATATAAAATATTAATCTTAATACCTCATCCACGACTCTTATATTTAATATAATACTTATTAGCACCCATATATATATATATTAGGCCATATTCTTGTACAAGATACATTACTAAAATACCCCTAAGGCTCACAAGTATTAACCATGCATTCAAGATCACAATAGCATAATACAACATGGATAATACTTAACATTTTCATTAACAACCAAACTCTTACCTTAAACAATATTTTCATACATAATATATAACCTAACATGCTTCTTTTCATCCAACATCACAAGAAACTACGCATATGATAGTAAACAACATATATTAAGCATAATATCATATTAAAAATCCTAATGTGCTAACATACGTTAATGCGTTTAAGTGGGATTTAATGGTTACCTTGATTTCCGCAAAAACAAACCTTACATGTATACCGGTTAAAGATTCAAGCCTTGATTATCAAAACCAATGCCTAACAATAATATCAAGATTGATTATATTAGAAATAAGAGGAAACCAAGTGCAAGACTTTATAGCACTTAATTAATAAAATAATTAACTTAAAATATTATTATACCTTAAAAGTTATTAACTAACAAAATCAAGAAAGGCATTAGCTCATACTGCTCATGCAGCATGAGCTACATGCAAAGGAGATGAGGAGGAGGGGCTCGAAGGTGGTGAAAAGAGGAGAAGTGGGCTATTTTCGGGTTAGTGGTTTGGGGCTAGGAAAGAAGGTGGTTGGAGGAGGATTTAGGGCAAGGGAAGGGTGCAGAGGTGGAGAGGGGGTGTAGGTGGTGGTCGGGGATGGGTTGACGACGGTTAAGGGCGGCGGAGGCGGCGGCAGCGAGGCTGCAAAGTGGTGCTGCCGAGGTGGGTCGAGATGGAGGGCTGAGAAGGAAGGAAAAGGGAGGGGAAAATGAGGGTCTATGGGTGGTGGTTTCGGCAAAAGGAGGCTTGGGGTGGTAGAGGGGGTTGCAGGGATTAGTTTGGTGGCTCAGGTGGTGGAAGAGGTGGCGGATCGGGGCTGCACAGGGTGGTTGCTGAGAAGGGAAGGAAAGAAGAGAGGAGGAAGGAGGAGGCTGCGGGGTGGTTCGAGGGGTGCTGTGATGGTTCAGGGGTTAGGTAGAGGGTGGCAGGGGTGGTGTAGGTGGCTGGTGAGGCGGCGGCAGCGGTGGAATGGGGCGGCGAAGTAAAAACAGGGTGAAAGATGGGAGGAGAAGAAAGGGAGAAAAGGAGTTTGGGGAAGGCATGTGAGGCTCGAGAAAATGGCCGAATGGAATAGGAAGGGAAGAAGAAAAAGAAGAAGGAGAGAGAGGAGGTGACAGGGTGGCTCGAGGGTGGCGGTAGGGTGGTAGGGGAATGGGAGTTGCAGGGAGAGGGAGAAGAAGAGGGATGGCAGGGCATGGGGGAAGGAAGAGAGGGATGGTGGGGGTGGGATGGTGTAGGAAAACGACGAGAGAGAGAGAGAGAGAGAGAGATAGGGGAAGCAATAAGGGAGAGGGTTGCAGGATGGTTGGCGGAGATGGTGAGGTGGTCAGGATTTTTGCCGGGGAAAGAGGAAGAAGAAGAAATAAAGAAGAAGGGGAGGGGGAAGGCTAGGCGCGACAAGCGGCCGAAGGAAAAGAAGACACAGGCTAGCCCGATCGGGGAGAAAGGAAAGAAAAGAAAAGAGGGAGGCGGGCCGGCGACGCACGCGGGAGGAAGGGAGACGGACAAGCGGCCCAGGCGCGAGGATGGGGAAGGGGCAGGCCAGGCCAGCCGGTAGCCCAAAGAAAAGAAAAGGAAAGAAAAGAGAAAAAAGAAGAAGGAAAAAGGGAAAATGAAAAAGAAAAGGAAAAATGGTATTAAATAAAATAATTTAATTTATAAAATAATACAATATAATATTTTTGGGTAATAAATTTGTTTAATAATTTAATTTAATATAATTAAAATATAAGGCTTTAAAAGGATAAATTTTAGTAAAATAATGGTTTGGAAAATTATTTAAATAAAAAGGGTATGATCAAATAACAAAATATTTATTTTAATTTATTAAATATTTATACCCAATTTTATATACTCGAAAATCCATAAAATAATTAAATTAAATAGATTTAAAGGCTAATTTATCCCAAATAAAAGTTATTTATTAAATTATAGGCTTTGTAAAAATTCAGGGGATTCCAGGGGGTGTTATGGTAATTTTTGGAAGTTAAGGGGTAAAATAGTGATTTTGAAAGGTAAGGGGCAAAATGGTAATTTTGTAAATAAAAGGGGTAAAGTGGAAATTGGAAAGGAGTAAAATGATAATTATGATCATAGATAAGGGCAATTTGGTAATTTAACCAACTAAAGGGTAATTTGGTAATTTTGATGATAGAGAAGGGTAGTTTGGTAATTATGATAAAAGAGAATGGTAAATTGGTAATTTAACCAACTAAAGAGTAATTTGGTAATTATGATAATAGAGAAGGGTAATTTGGTAAATTAGCCAATTAAAGGTTAATTTGGTAATTTAGCCAATTAAAGGTTAATTTGGTGATTTTGATAATAGAGAAGGGTAGTTTGGTAATTATGATAATAGAGAAGGGTAATTTGATAATTTAACCGACTAAATGGTAATTTGGTAATTTTGATGATGGAGAAGGGTAGTTTGGTAATTATGATAATAGAGAATGGTAAATTGGTAATTTAACCAACTAAAGGGGTAATTTGATAATTAGGATAATGAAGAAGGGTAATTTGGTAATTTGACCAACTAAAGGGCAATTTTGTTAATTATAATAAAGGGAAAGGGCAAATTGGTAATCTAACCAACCAAATGGAAAATATGTTAAGTGTAACAATTATGAAGGGGAATTAGTGACCTAATAAGTATGAGAGATAACTTGATAACCTAAATTGAGTAAGGGGTAATTTGGTGATTATGCAACAATGAGGGTAATATGGTAATTCGTCAAGTAAGAAAGGGATGACTTGGAAATTATATAAGTAAGGGGTAAATGAGTAATTTGCATCTAACATGTCGTTGCGATAGTGGAATTTCATAATATGACTCAAATAATGCTAAATAACAAGATAAGAGTATTTGATAATTAGTAAGTATCACGAGAAAGAATCCTAATTCGGAATTCTTCTGTGTTACCTTGGATAATTGTTTGAATAAGAAATATTTAACGATATCAGAATGATTGAAAGTGAATAAGTATCTGATTGTCATACTTTTGTGATCACCTTAATTAAGACACTAATACTTAAAGTGAAAGACCTCGAGATTGGGAATGGTGGCTCTTTAGGGGTCGCTACCCTAAAGACGTAGTTTAGCCCATGGTTATTCTGGTATTTGCTGGTGTGCCTTTGTGCCCCAGCCAGGCCCTATATCTTATTCTATCTAGCTCTACGGACCTATTTAGGGGGTATGCATACTTATGGATTAGGTGTTATTGTCGGTAGGGTACTGAGTTAGCTATATGCACCAGTACGACCAGGGTACCTTTGCGTCCCTGAGTTGATAGTTGAAGGGTACTGAGTAGCTCATATGCACCAGTGCGATTAGTGTACCTTTGTGTCCCAGGATCTTGATCTTCCTATCGAGGCAAATAAATGGAATTGTTGTGTTGGTTAAAAAGGGAAGATACTAATCGTGAAAGTGAAAGATTAATGAGCAAGGCCCAGTTAAATGATATTATGAGTACCGATCCACCAGATATAATAGTGGCCCAGGTGGTTTTGCCCTGGATGATGTTTATGGGTACCGATCCACCGGATATAATAGTGGCCTAGGTGCATGTTGCCCTAGATGATGTATATTTGTATTCCGATCTACCGGCTATAATAGTGGGGGTCCCGAACTAAAAAAATTTGATTTAGTTGCAAATAAATTATGGAAAAATACTAATCACTTACAGTGGAACACCATATGAGTCGAGGCCAGACCTGTCCACCGGTGAATAATAGTAGCCAGGAGCGTTCTGCCCTGGAGACCGATCCACCGGTAATAATAGTGGTCAGGAGCATTCTGCCCTGTATGTATTCCGTTCCACCGACTATAACGGTGGGGTTCCCGCACTCACACGGATATTTATAATCCGATATGGTTGATAATGATGGACTAAGGGCTTAAGGCCCAGAAGTATCGATTGTTCTTTATGGTCTATTAAGATTTGATTGATTTGTTAAGTATGTAAATATATGAATGTGGACATTAAGTATTTACCTCTCATTATGTGTGTGTAGTATCATGTGTTGTATTGCGGGCCTGCTATTAGGTGTGTTTTAAAGGGATACTTAATATCATAGTACTGAAGGGTTCTATTCGTTGGGCCCCTGCCTATTCAATGGTAGTGTCCCTTGCAGGTCCTTTTCAGGTTCTATTCAAGTGGGCTCTCGGAAAAGAGCATAAGGTACTATCCGGAATAACCTAGGAGTGTACTATTTTTCTTTTAAAATTTATAGTTTCAATGTATTTGTTAATTTGTAACCACCACTGGTGGATTTTATTAGTGTAAAGTGTTGTGTACACTACTCTGATTTAAATATGTTTGATTTTCTCGTAAGTTATATTTTTCTCTTTTAGCCTTAACACTTGGTACTAGAACGGTAGGAGTGAACTGATCTGGTAATAAATGTGGCGGTAATATCCCCAGAATTCACAGTTTTGTTATTTCGTTTCTGTTGATTATTTTAATAAAATGAAATTTTTCAATAGTGAATTTTGGGAGTGTTACAGGTGCTCCAGTCCGTTCTACCGGATTAAGAATTGTGGGGCCCCATACTCAATGTGAATGAAAATACAATTAAGAGTTAATGTATAAATGGAAATATATTAATCATTTAAAGTGAAAGGCTACGTGAGTTAGGACCAAGGTGTTGACTCCGTTCCACCGGATAATAATAGTGGCTCGGGTGTGTTATCCTAGAGAGATGCTTCAGACCGTTCCACCGGTTTAATAAATAGTGGCTCAGGAGTATTTTACTCTGAAAGGTGTTAGCTTCGTTCCACCAGATAATAATAGTGACGCAGGTGTGTTGTCCCCGAGAGGTGTTTCAGACCGTTCCACCGGTTTAAGAATAGTGGGGTCCCTAAACTCAACGTAAATAAAATATTGGAATATAGCATATCTAATGAAAGACTTAGAATCATTAGTTACCTGACTTTCTTCTATTTGTGCATGTATGATTTGCTTATGAGAATTCTTGTTTTAGGTGTAACTATTCTTGACTGTACTGTTACCTTACTTAGTACGTAACGTACTGATCATTCGTTTCATGAGTGCTACTCAATCCAACGAGTAGACGACCCAGATGTTTATGTGCAGGTCGATGAGGACCAGGTTGATGATTTTGCAGCTTTTGATGCGATATATGTAGAGGAGTGATTCATTCATATTAGGGTTTGGGCGTAGAGTCATGTTATCCGAATGATAGTTTTACCTGGATACCTTTTTAGACTCTTAGTTCCATAGGTTTTCCTTTTTGTTATATTTTGATATTGTAATCAGAGTTAATCTCCAAACACTTATTTGATGTATAAAAAGTTGTCTCACCTCTTCCTAATCATGTTTTAAAATTTCTAATCATTTTTCCTCGCGATTGATGTAAGGATGGTGGGGTAAGCCAGACTTATGTCAATTATGGCGGTAATACCTAAATATTTGATTATACGCTTTCGCTTAAAATAAATTTTTTTAGTAGTAAATTTGAGGGTGTTACAAGTAATATCTCATCGGATATCAAGATACTTAAAAAGGATCCTAAGGACCCAAACCAAGGCATGAATCCTAGAACAAAAAAGGATAGTAAGTCCATAAAACTTTACAAGGTCAAATGAGCCTAAAAAATAAACCTAAAATAAAACATAAAAAATTTTATGGGGCCTAGAGGTCAAAACATTACAAACCACAAAAAAGGTGTATAAGCCAAGGAAAGAAACTCAAGGGTAAAACCCAAAACATTAAATTTAAAGGCTTATAAGCCCAAATAAAACCACTATGATATGACATCCCCAAATAAATGGTTTAAAACACAAGGAATCGTATTTGATGCCATGAATAACCAATCTAATGGAAGAAAACAACTTTGTCAAGATATGTCAAATGAGAGCTTTTCCCAAATAAATAGTATTCATGAAAATCACTATTTATGGTCGAAAGAAAATGTTGTTTTATACTGAGAATCTTAAACCTAAAAACCATCAACAAGTTATTATCAATAATTAGTATTCATGATTGGTTACTATTTTGAGGTCAAAGCTAATGGTTAAAGATTGGACGCTGAATACTAATTACACTAATAATGTCTTTTAGGGATAATTATTTATTTTAATAAAAATCTTTATCATAAACTTGATTAATCTCTCTCTAACCCTAATTAGGATAATTTGAGGGTAATTACATTAAGAACACTTTGAATGTCTCAAGAACATCAAGAATATGCCTAAACCATTCAAACTTTCAACCAAAATTAAAAGCCCTTAAACCTAATTTTTAGCTAATACATTATATGTTAAAGTTTATTTAGAAGTTTTAAGGATTATCATGGTATAATCTAATTAATCACAATCCATAAAATCATCAAGAACACTTGAATATGCTTAATAACACTAAAGAACATCTAAACTTGCTTATATTTCATGCTTGAGTTAAGCCATCAAAATATGCTTGAGTTATGACATTTCAAACATTGGAGTTCATCCAAATATTACAAGGATTAACATAGTATAATTAGATTAAACAAAACCACAAAGAACAAAATGAAGACCTAAGGGATGAAATCCTATAAATCCACCAAATATAGTATAATCAACCATAACAATATAAATCATGTTTTACACCAAAATCCATCAAATTTTACCTTTGATCCTTTAATATCAAATAAAGAAAAAACTAAGATAGAGAGTAGTAGAATCATAGCAAAGATTAGGGAATATGATCCTTAAAACCAAAACAAAAGAGAAAGAATTAAAGGGGAAAAGAGGATAAACTATTATCCTGAATTTAAAAGGAAAACCAAGATTATTTCATGGAGGAAATGGCCATATAAGGCCAAGAAATTGAGTAAAAAAAGGATGGAGAAGGGTTTTATGGAAGGTAGAGAAAGAAAGAGAAAGATGACCCAAACTTGTTAAGTTTTGAAGTGTTAATTGTTAAGTCTAGTGTATAAGGGTAAATGAGTTATTTTACTTGTAAAAATATCAACACGTGCACTCATCATGGATATAGGAGGTGGAAAATCCCAAACCACATAAAAATAAGTGGTTGTCATGCTTATTTGAAAAGGAAAGGCTAGAAAAAGGAGGAGGAAATTTTAGTAAAGAGTAAAAAGGTAACTTTGTATATTAAGGAAGAAAAAATAAAACTTTCCACAACCATAGACGACCAAAAAACTATAAGGGCATAAATGAGAGGTTCTAATTTATAATAATAGAAAACAAAAGTCTATGATTGATCCATGCAAGATTAAATAAATATTAGAAAAAGAAAAGTCAAATTTGATGACTTTTATAGTCTAAAAGTATATAAAAAAAATCAAAACAAATATGAATAATAATGATACATTTTTGGATCATATTTAGATAAAAAATAATAAAATAAGATGATTTCCAAAGTTTTATAAAATTTAGATACCCAAAAAAAGGCTTAACGGGCTCAAAACACAAAATGAAGACCTACATGAATGACAAATGGTGTCTTTTTTTTTGCCAAAAACTTGATTTGATATTTAAAAAAAATAGGAGACTTGGAAAAAATATGAGAAACTATAATATGGATAAATTATAATTATTCAAAATAATTGTGATAGCCAAGAGTGGCTTACAAGATCTCATGGACACAAAATTGTGAGAAAGGGTTAGATATCAGAAAAAAAGTGTTTCAAAAATAAAATGAGGTTTCTATTTTATCAAAGGATATAATAAATTTACTAAGTAAGTAGATTTTTTCTATTCAACAAAAATTTGAATAAGTTTAGGTTTAAGGGAACATGGTATTACATTCTCATACACCTTATTGAGTAAACCTTGTACCGTGTTTTAGAGATAAGTGATCATTAGAGTGATTTACTCTATAGGGGTGAGTAGTATGTGCAGTGGTTGAAATTATAGGGAATTATAAAGGACATATATCCTTTCATGTTTAGTATGCACTCCATAGCCTATGGAGTGATTATTATACCCTTATTTACTCATGTTCACGTGGGATTACATCATTATCTCTCATGTACCATCCTCTTTCCATGATGTTGTTGTAATGTGGACATCACAAAGAAGGACTGATATGTGATCAACCATATCCTTTCAGACAATTAGATGTTGTAATATTTCTATATTTTGGAAACCATAGCTTATTTAGAATTGTTTTGTTCACGACTCCTTATCATTTATTATGGATTTATGTTCTAAATATTATCTTTTGTGGATATTTGAGATCCTCACATCTTTCTAAGTATCCTAGAGTTTTTCAAAAATAAAAACCAAGTTTTTGGCAAAAAAAATACACTATGTATGCCCCAATTTGTCTTGTTTTTTGTGTTTTGAGCCCCGTTAATCCCTTTCTGGTTATCTAAATTTCATAAAACTTTAAGGAAAATCTTAAATTAGTATTCTTGAGATAAAAATGATCAAAAAATTTCATTCTCGAGCCCCATTAATCCCTTTTCATTATTATGCATATCAAATTTGGAAATTTTCAAAGAGTTGTGGACCATAAAAGTTGCCAGATTGCATTTTTCTTTCTCAATTCTTATCCAAACTTTATGAGAATAAATATGAGACTTTAACTACTGATAATAAATGATTATAACCACTCATTTTTAGCCATATGAATTTAGTGGCCTTAGTGGTTGCAGCAAATTTATAATTAGCTTCTATGTGATATGTAAAAATATCCCAAGGTCAGCCATTTTTTCTTCTTTTCTCTTCTCCACTTATTTCTCGTGGTTGTGGCTCAAGGAGAACCACTCCATTATTTCTACCCATGTGGAACCACTCTCATGTGCCATGTCCCTTGATATTTTTAGCAAACATCTTCCAAAACTTAATCATTAAGTTAACTTAAACCCTAATTTAAAAAAAAATCCTACTCACTTTAACTTGGTTACATATTTTCCCTCTTCTCTCCCCACCACCGATACTTCTTCCTTATTCTCCCTCTAATTTTATAGTCATTCCCTCCATTTTCCACCATGATTGATAGCTTGTAATCCATCCAAACTTTGAGGATAAGTTCCTTTATCCTTTATTTTTAATTTTTTCTCCTTGTTATGATTTTTGTGAGCTTATTTCAAATCCTTTCTATGGCTATTCTAGATTGTATATTACCATTTTCTTAATGATAAAGCTTGGGATTGAAGGTAAACCTCTAAAACCCTAAGTAAATAGAATTAACATCTATTATATGCTTTGGTTTCAAGATTAGCTTGATTTTTGGTGGTTGTTGCTTGTTTGGCCTTTTGGACATAATTTATGATTAGGAGCTTTTTTTTTTATTCAGTTTTTGTATTGTTAAATAGATGACACCATGTTAATCCTAGTAATTTGTACTTTAACTATGATATATATATGTATAGATGATGTTGTCTTTTAATTATCCTTAGCATGATTTAGATTTGATTTAAGTTAATCATATATTTTTTTGTCAAATTGATTACACCATGTTATAGGTAATCTTTGAGTTGTAACTTGTTTAAATTTGAGCATGTTTAATATGATTTTTTAGCTAAAATAATGTTTGGAATTTTTAGTTAAGATTTGATCTTTGATTATTTTTTAGTTGTATTTATGATATCATCATACCATGATAATCCTTGAAAATTTTAAATCAACTTTGGTATATACCATGTTAATTGATAATAAAGTTTCGAAGGTTTTCATTTTGATTAAAGTTTCCAAGGCTTTAGAATGTTCTTCGCAATCTTGGTTTTATTCAAAATGTTCTTAGCTAATGACATCCTAATTATCATAAATTAGGTTTAATCTTTTATTGATCATGTTTTTGGTTGGTGAAACATAAAGATAACTAAAATACCTCTAAAAGGCTTTTGGGATTTGATAGTCAAAGGTTGATCTTAACCTTTGACTTTTGACAATTTTACCCACATAAATAGTAACTAAATATGAATAGTAAATTCTAATGAATAATTATTTCTCGTAATAAATAATTTATTTAATTTTTTTAGATTCTAGATATAAATTGGCATTTTCTATCGTCTATGAATATTAATTTTGTGAATATTAGTTTTTTTTTTAAATTTTGATGTGAGATCTTAATTTTACTTGGTCAAGCTAAATATATCTAAGTTTTTCATTTATTTTGGTCATAACAACAAAAACTTGTTTTTGGTATTTTTATCTTAGTTTGGAGGTATCTAAACTTGTGATGTGAGTTTCTGACATTTAAGCTATATTTTGGTTATTGGTTAACTAATGATGAATACATGAGATTAGATTAGTCTTAGGCCACTGGTAGTTGACTTTGAATATTTGTGTGAGCACTTGAGTAGTTATATGTGGATGAGTCCTTTATAAATAATGAATTATTCTTTAATAAAAAAAACTAATTATTACGGTGGAAGATTTGATTTAGGAATGATTCACTCCGTAGGGTTAGTAACCCTAGAGATGAGGTAGGAGTCATTGATTTGGTTCGGTTCCACTCGTATGCCCTAGTGTCCTAGTAATGACCTAATATACTTTATAGGTAATATATTGGCTCTATAGAGGGTAGTGATACTTAAGGTTTAGGTGACTAATGATGGGAAGGTATTGTGTTGCATGGAAAGTGCATGTATAATCAAGGTATTTTAATATCTTCGAGTTACATGGTTAGGAGGGTACTAGTGTAATCCCCCCATTTTTCACTACTGAAATTTTTTGTCTTGAAATATTACAAAAGCAGAAAACTAATAAATATTTAGAAAAAATGGGATGTTACCACCTCACCTAACTATGATAAGCCTTAGCTGACCGTCCTATGTTAGATACACGGTTGAGAACCAAAACCATCCAAAAATAGTGTAGAGTGCGCCAAAACATATTATATAAATACCGAAAGAATGCATATTATATAAATATAGGACCTTGACGACCCACAATGTTCAAATACATGAGAAAATTAATTCAAAGTACATGGATGTCCACACTCTTAGAACCCATGCCCCACACGGCATTGGTCAACTACTAACCATCCCAAAAACCTGCACATGGCCCTCTACTCGTGGGGAAGGAGTAGGTGACCGAGCAAATGGACACATCAATACTCTTCGTAGTGAGTCACCGCCACTTAAGATTCCAACATAATACGCAAGTCATACTAACATTTTCCATGCATATTTCATATAAACAAGATACATACTCTATCATGGTCACATCAAGCACAGGAAGCTCATACCATACATGACTCACCATGCTTGACACCATAACACTAAATCATAGATGACCATATAGAAGCTACAAGTAGAATAGTAAGACTTCATTCATCCAAACACATAATTTCATCAAAGGTTATTTCCATGTCCCTAATTTATTAGGTCATCTATACATATATAGGTTATTATCTCCTGTACCATTCTTTTCCTTTTACTTTTACCTTTCTCTTTAGTTACATTGTTATTTCAACTTCTTATCCAATTAATCATTCAAATTAGTATAAAAATACTTGTCCAAGTTATTATCGAGCCATGGACTGTACATTATCCCATAATCTCACACACTATAGAAGTCTATGCGAACCAAATGGCATAAAGTCTAGGCCAAAGCCAAGTAACTACCATTGGACATAAGTCCAAGCCAAAGCCAAAACCACCTAGGTGACTAGACCCCTTAGCATCAATATCCCCCAGTACATTGGCGTGGCAGTAGCTGGTGCGACCGTAGCCGGCACGCAATTTAAACCCTCTTGTTGTCAATTGTAGCACTGGTAAATAAGGGTATCGTTCTAGCCGGGGATTGAGAGGGCTCACCTCTAATTAACTAGCTTAAACTATTAATAAAAGAAAAACACTAAATAACCTAAAATAAATAAATAAGAAAAATACTAATGGGGGTTTATCAATAATAATAAAAGGAGTAAATAAAATAAACTAATAATGAAAATAATAGAAAACGATGGGAAACTAGCAGATAGGAGAAATATGTTAGGGAAATAAAAATCCACCACTAGATTAGATCAAGATATAATATTTATTTCTAAGTCATCTTTTAATCGTGAGAAAGAGATCGACCAAGTTGCACACCAAAAGCAGGTCTATACACCTTATATTACTTCCCTTAATTAAATTAATACGACAAAGCGCCAATATTAACCCTATTAAATACTAGCAGTATAGCAGCAACAAGCGACTCCTATATTTAACTAGATTTAATGCATTAAGTGTAAGTGGAATGCTGTCAATCTAAGTACCCATACTAGTACAAAAAGCATGTCTAGCTGTATTTCCTTTTCTTGACCCACACGTATCGAAACGTTTTACCACTTCGGTTAGAATCACAAAACGATTAGGTGAATTATTATCTAACCTAGCTGCAATTTATACATATAAATTCTAGTATATTTAGATGGCCACCTAGCAAGCAATTTATCCTACATACTGTCACTTATGAGGTACCAGAACAAGGCATGCACCAAATAAACTATACTGGACAGAATCACACATATAAACGATAGCAATTAATATAGAGTCAAGAAACAATCTCACGAAACAAAGAAAATAAAATTATAAATCAAACCATAATCTAGGGTTTCAAATTATTCCCTAACAATAAATAATTAGCCAGCCATAATTAAAGAATTAATTACACAGAAATATATATCTAAAATATAAATTAAAAATAAGAGAAAGAAATAACCGGAATTAATTTTGAATTAAAGATCAAGAATTTATTCAGATAAAAATTAATTTTATCTGAAATAAATTCTACCGGGTATTAAATCCTTCTTATTTTTCTTCCTTGTTTGCCTTTATTTCCGTGCCAAATCCTTTTTCTTTTTCCTTTTCGTCGCTGGCTGACGGCTGTCGAAGTGCTGCGCTGCACGCCTCGAACTCCGTGCGGCGCTCCTTCCTTTGCGTGACGCGCGCCCGCGCCTCTTTCTCTCTCGTCCCGCGCCTCTTTCTCTCTCTCGTCCGCCCTGTTAGAGCCTGACGGCTCTGTTCCTTGCGTCGCCTCACTGGTCCCCCTCTGTTCTGCGTCCGCGCCCTCCTTTATTTATAAAGGGCGGCCCCTTTCCGTCCACGTCAGCCCTGACGCTGACTGTCTCCTGCCCTATTTGTTTCGTTTGCTGGCCTTTGGGCCTTCGGCCTTCGGCCGTTGGTCCAAAGGTTTTTTTTTTTATTTAAAACAAAACCTGCAAAATAAAATTTGATAAATATTAATAAATAATATTTATTCTAAATTTACTTAATTTAGATCATTTTAGCTCAAATAATAAAAATTATGAAATTTTTACCACTTAAGCATAAAACAATAATTATTCCCTTATATTAACTAAATAAATTACCAAAAACTAAGATTATAAGGGTATAAAATGTGTCAAAATACGAACTCATCAGTAGCCGGCAGGTAATTTAAACTCTCTTGTTGACAATTATAATATCGTTAAATAAGGGCAATGTTATATACCAGGAATTGAGATGACCCACCTCTATTTAACTAGCTCAAATATAATAAAAATAAAAACCCTAAATAACATAAAATAAAAAAATAAGAAAACACTAATTGGGGTTATAAAATTAGAAAATAATAAATGTAATAAATACAATAATAAAAATAATGGATAACCGCAATTATGATAAATATGCTAGGAAAATAAAAATACACCACTAGATTAAGTCAAAATATAATAATAATTTCTAAGTCATCATTTAATCATGAGAAAGAGATTGACTAAGTTGCACACCAAAAGTAGGTTCATACACCTTATATTACTTCCCTAAAATAACTAATATGACAAAGCACTAATATTAACCATATTAAATACTAGTAGTATAGTAGCAACAAGTGTGTCCTATATTTAACTAGATTTAATGTATTAAGTATAATTGGAATGATGTAAATCTAAGTACCTAAACTAGTACACTAAGCATGTCTAGTTGTATTTTCCCACACGTATCTAAACGTTTTGCTACTTCGGCTAGAATTATAAAACTATTAGGTGAATCGTTATCTACCTTAAATGTAATATATATATATATATATATTCTAGCATATTTATAAAGCCACTTAGCAGGTAAATAATCTTATATACTGTCCCTATAAGAAAACTATAACAAGATATGCACCATATAAATATTACTTGATAGAATCGTATATACAAACGATAACAATTAAAATAGAGTCAAAGAATAATCTCACGAAGTAAAGAAAAATAAAATCATATCTTATACCATAATCTAGGGTTTCAGTTTATTCCCCAACAATAAATAATCAGACATTTATAATGATCAAATTAATTACACAGAAATATATATCAAAAATATAAATTAAAAATAAAGAAATAAATAATTAAAATTAATTATGAATGAAAGATTAAAAATTTATTAAGATAAAAAAGTAATTAATTTCATCTAAAATAAATTTTTTCGGGTAAATTTTCTCTATGTTTTCTCCTTTGCTACCTGGCGTGAATTTTCGTGCAAATTTTTTTTTTCTTCCTTTGTTATTCGGCAATGATAGTGCACAACCCTCCTCTGCTTCCGTGCACTCAACTACTCTACTGCTCTCTGATGGTTGTGCTCCTTCCTATCTCTCTTCTCTATGTCGCTCTGTGTTGCTTCTACTTTTTATTGCAGCTACCTTTTCCTTCTACGCGTCACAACTTTTTTCTTTGTTCTTCGTGCAGCTGATTTTCTTTCTTTTTGTGTAGCTCCTTGAGTCTGTTTTTTTCCTCGCTGGCAAGGTTTCTTCCTCCCTTCTTTCGCCCTAATATTCTACTATTATTTTTATGCTGCCCTATGTCAGCCCTTCTATCTTTCGCTCATCTCTCCCTAACGGCTCTTGTTTCATGCGTGACTCTCCACGATCTTATGCATTTATTTTGTTTCTCACACTCACTTTTACTGCCTTGTTGTTCTGCCATCTCTGTGGCTTCGTTTTCTTTTTTTCCCGTGATGTTCTTTTTGTATTGCTGGTCATTGGGTCGTTGGTCAAAAGGCCAAACACTTTTATTTTATTTTAAAATTTACCTGCAAAATAAAGTTAGAAAAATTAATAAATAATATTATACTCTATATTTATTTAATTTATGTCATTTTAGCTTAAATAATAATATTTATACAATTATTATTACTTAAGAATAAAATCATAATTATTCACCTATATTACTTAAATAAAATACCAAAAAATAATATTATAAGGGTATAAAATATGTCAAAATATGAACCAGCCAACACCCCCCACACTTAGTTTCTTTCTTATCCTCGAGCAATTTATGACTCTAACCAAATAAAATTAAACTAATTAGCCACTTTTATAGGTCTCATGATTGCACTTAACACGTGCAACAAACCCTTTAAACCCCTGGGTCACCCATAGAGGACGAGTAAGGTCTCATGAGGGTTTCGCAGATGATATACCCATAAAATGACACACAATAAAAAAATCAAAATAAAATAAAATAAAATCACACCTAACGCCCTTAATCAATGTTGTCTTAGAATTTTTTCCTTTCATACGTCAAGATTAGCATTCAACCAAGATTCGGCATTGGGAGATTTAAGGGATCAATTTCAACATATGGTTCATACATAAATATGACAGCTATGCACATATCAATATTATGGACAAAGATCTACCATGTCTTAGTCACATCAAGATCCATCATCACTATAGATACCCTCTATTTTTCTCTCTCTCTTAGATTCATGGTTACAAATTGATAAAAACACTCAGGTATGTGAGATAAGATGATAAAGATTAAAAACAACTAACATATATAAACAAAGAAGGCTTATATTCTTACGGATAAAACCTCATGAAAGATATCAAATATTTGCCAAATGTACTGCCATATGCTTTACTCTTATGACTAATCTCCATCAGATCAAATGCTGCTCATCTCAAGAATCAAATAGGACTTACTTATTGGTTGTAATGGGGTCTAAGGTATAGAAGGGTACAAAGTATTCTAGGATTGTGGTGCTAAAAAGGTTAAGAGCAGGTGGAACTATAATAATTAGATGAAATATAAGAATTAACTTCACATTAATAATACATATCTCCACCTTAGCACCAAACTAGAACGATGAAATAAAAATAGAACATGAATAGAACTTTCTCAACATCATCTCCATATCTCCCTCTCTTCCTTATATCATATCATTTCTCTTTTTTTAATATATTTTTTTTCAAATTTTTATTTTTTTTAAAAGAAGAAAGATGACAATAAAACTAATATATAAATTCTATCTCCTCCACCAAACTTAACCAATTCCTTTCTTAACATAAATACATATATTTCTTTCGCATACGCTCACATGCACGACCACTCTATAACCATAACAATGATCCCCTTCCACTAGCATTAAGCAAGGGTAAGGATATTAAGGAACGAAGGTAATTTAATGTGGGTAATGAAAAAAATATATATGTTCAATGTATAGGTTCAAAGGGCTTCTATGGGGTGTATATCATGTATACACACATTAGGGTTAAGCTATTTGGTCTTATGGTGGAAAATTTTAAGTTGTCTTTATCATTTTATCAATCAGAGCATGTTTTGACTATAAGCTTCAACTAGCACAAAAATAAGTTCTAGTAGTCTCTAGGGTCCATTACAAGAGTTATGGCAAATAATTTGATCAAAGTAATTAAACATATATATGAGTCTTGCAAAGAATCTTTTGAAGCCAAGACAAGTCGATAGTTTTATGTAATTTCTCTCGAAAAAGAAGAAGAAGAAGAAGGTATATATGGTTCAAAAGCTCACTAATGAATATGATAAATCTCAACATGATATGAAGGTGGTTAGAAAATCATACACTTTCTTTCTCCATTCACATCTAGACATATAAATATGTATTATTGATATCAAAATTAACACAAAAAATCTCCACTTGCTTTATCTTGATTTTATTATCCTCTTTTCGTTAGATTTCAATGATATGCTCATCATTGGCTAGTTAAGGACTCCTACAACTCTAAAAATAGTAAATAAGATTTGTAATTTTTTTTCCCAATTTTTGTTTTCATGCAAATGCATAAAAACACTCACACCCCCACACTTAAATCACACATTGTCCTCAATGAGTAAACAATTAAGGGAATATGTAATTTTAAGTATGGAGAGACAAAATTAAATAAATAAAAATAACTAAAGGGTAGAAAACTCCCCTATCACATTGGGTTGCCTCCAAAGTAGCACTTGTTTTTATGTCTTTAGTCTAACATGATCTCAGTTTTACTCGTTCAAGGAGGGTATGTCCACATGAGAGATGCTTCACCAAATCCCTCATCATGTAGATCAACTATATCCTGCCAGGTAGAAAAAGATAAAATATTAGTTTTAATGAAAGATTTGACCCAGTAAGAACGTAACTTACCTATCATGAGATTTTAGCTTGTGTGTAAAGAGAGAATGTTTTGTCGAATGTCAATGTATGATGGTCTCTCTATCAAAGGAGGAATATATTGTCCCATCTCAAAATCTTTAGCACATATTTCCAACATAACTTCTCTTTTGGAGCATTTCGCTTTTTATTAGATGTATCCAAGATGATTTAATTTCTCTCTTCAATCTTGAAAACTTGAGCATTGTGTTGTGTCCATTCTCCTCCTCACATAGCTTGTGTGTGGTAAACATATGGATTTCCTTGTGTATGACACAATCTGCTTCTATTAATAACCTCGGTAGCTACGGCAACCTGTGAAACAAGAGTAGTGAGATGGTTCAGTCTATCATCAAGGGTACTTGAACATACTTCATTTACTCTAGCATTAAGGTTCATGCAAAGTTGTCCATAGCCTAAGGATCCTCTTATAGCAACCTATGGACACTAATACTTCAAAGGAAAATGTTAAAAGCAAAACAAAACACACCAAAAAATCCTAAAAATAAACTAAAAGGAAAAAGAAAACACTACAAAAAGAAACACACTTACTACTAAAAATCTAATTAATTTAGAGACTTGAATGCCCACAAGCACTTTGACCTCTAAATAAAAATATGGCACGACAAACACAATACACTAAAAATACTAGCAAAACAAATGTTAAGTTAACAATCCCCGACAACGGCACCAAAAATTGGTGTGGTTGTAGCCGGCACATAATTTAAACCCTCTTTTTAACAATTGTAGTACTCGTAAATAAGGATATCGTTCTATAACGGGGATTGAGATGACTCATCTCTATTTAGCTAGCTCAAAAATAATAAAAATAAAAACCCTAAATAACACAAAATAAATAAACACTAATGAGGTTTATAAAATTATAAAATAATAAACGTAATAAATAAAATAATAAAAAAATAATGGATGACCGTAATTATGATAAATATGCTAGGGAAATCAAAATCCACCACTAGATTAGGTCAAAATATAATAATAATTTCTAAATCATCATTTAATCATGGAAAAGAGATTAACCAAGTTGCACATCAAAAGTATATCCATATACCTTATATTACTTTCCTAAAATAATTAATACGAAAAAGTGCCAATATTAACCATATTAAATACTAGTAGTATAGTAGCAACAAATGGCTCCTATATTTAACTAGATTTAATGCATTAAGTATAATCGAAAGGATATCGATCTAAGTACCCAAACTAGTACACTAAGCATGTCTAGTGTATTTCCCCACACGTATCTAAACATTTTACTACTTCGGTTAGAATCACAAAACTATTAGGTAAATTATTATCTACCTTAGCTGCTATTTATATATAAAAATTATAGCATATTTATACGGCCACCTAGTAGGTAAATAATCCCACATATTGTCTCTATGAGAAAACTATAACAAGACATGCACTATATAAATTATACTTGACAGAATCATATATACAAATGCTAGCAATTAAAATAGAGTCAAAGAACAATCTTAAAAAACAAAGAAAAATAAAATCATATCTTAAACCATAATTTAAGGTTTTAGTCTATTCCCGAGCAATAAACAATCAGTCAGTCGTAATGATCAAATTAATTACAAAATATATATATATAATATAAATTAAAAATAGAGAAAGAAATAACTTAAATTAATTATGTATGAAAGATCAAAATTTTATTAAGATGAAAAAGTAATTAATTTCATCTAAAATAAATTTTTTTGGGTAAATTAAATAAATTTAAAAATTAAATTATCCCAAATGAGGATTATTTATTAAATTTTTAGGTTTTAGATTTTGTGGTATTACAAGTAATCATCATAGTGACTACACAAATGTAATATCAATAAGGTAAAGTACTAGTAAATCAAACTACATAAAACATGATAACGGCTCATGTTGCATGTTGAGGTCACATAGTAACATGGTATAACACATACTCAGATGACATAACTTCTAGGATCATGAATGTAATATGATAAAGCATGCTCACATAAGAATCATGGAATAAATAATAATATAGATTATATATCAGATGCACACAACGGGAACCATATCATAAATCTTCCTCTAGTGACCTTATACTTTCGAGTTATTAGGATAGTACATTTGACCATACCTATTTCTTCGCCATAAACCAAATTCATGGCAGTATAAACACATTAATGGGATACCACACCTACTATACGGGGTCGGAATAAATTGAAGGAGCTTTTCTACAGAGATACCACACCCACCACACATGGTTAGAGTACATCAATGGGGATTACATTATGATGCCTTACCCACCACAACTTGAATGCATCCGTTGTGAGTAGGGCTGTTCACGGTTCAAATATCCGATATTTCAGATATTTGATTGTCGGATATTTGAAATTTCGGATATCTAAAAATGATATTTGATATTTGATTTGAAACTTCGGATATTTGAATTTTCGGATCGGATATCATCGGATATCAAATATAACCGATATTATCTTAATACAATTTCAAATATAAAAAAATTACCAAATGACAAATATATTTCATATTATCCGATTTGTTGAGCGAATGCTGAGCAAATATCCGATTCTCTTAGCAAATATCCGACTTACTCAACAAATATCCAATGTTAAAACTAAAATAAGAAAGGAGTAGATGGAGTCTATCGGTATACAGAGTATTTTTATTTTTATAAATATCTAAAAAGGGATTGTATTAAAAATATAATTTCAATTAAATTAATTTTTTCCTCAAATAATAAATAAAGTAAGTAAAAATTATACACAGACACATGTAAATTTATTTATATACAATTATATATAAAATAAAAAATTATAAAAAAATGTATAAATATTTTTCTTCGGATCGGATATTATTTGTATTTGTCGGATCGGATATTTGGTTTGTTTGACTTTTTGTTGACCGGATCGGATATTTGATTTGAAAAAAAAATCGGATTGGTTATTTGCTTTTTCGGATCGGATTGCTTCGGATATCGGATCAAATAAGCAGATATCGGATAACATGAACAACCCTAGTTGTGAGGGATAGACAAGTTGGGGTACCACACTTTCCTAAGCAATGGATAATAAAAAGTGTCAAGGGCTTGTACTAGGATACTTCACCCGACCAAGCTAGAAACCAATGTGATGTTGACCTACTAGAGTATAATTGTATACCACAAAGATATGTGTATAACCGCTACCAACCACAAACCACTAGAGAAAGAAATATGTATTGAGTGAAAAGATAAGACTACAAGGCAACCCACCCACTAATTCTAAGCTAGCTACCCTGAGCGTTAGAGAAAAAAGCTTAAACAAAATCTTAATTCCATTATTATTAAATCCCAAGTGAGATCACAGACCATAATCAATTTTATTAATAACCAATTAGGTGTTTTAACATGATAAAACCAAACACAAAACAATGCATATAAGCCACCATTTAATTGTTTTGAGGTGGCACCAAACCTAACCACATAAAGCCCATAATATTATTATTTTAGTCTATGTTAAAAATCAGGTTAAGCATGGTTGGAATCATGATTCAAATGCTATAATTACATGGAAATTTTAATGTTGAAATCTCAAAGAGAGAGTATCAAATAACAAGCACATATGGAAAACTCAGGTGGACTAGTTGATAGGTTGCGAGGACCAATTGGCCAGTTTGGTCACATTAGACCTAAGGAAAAATATCACACACCGAAGTTGATCGACGGGTTGGCCCAACTAATTGATGGTTTGGTCCAACCGATCGACGGTTCATAGGAACTAATTGATGAGTTTGGACAAACTGGTCCATGGGTCTGGCTAAATGAATCTATAGGTCTAAGCAAAGGCCAAACCATACTGGTCATAAAAGCAACAATGTAACACCCCCAAAATTCACTACCGAAAAATTTCGTTTAATTAAAAGAAAATTAGCAGAAGCAATTAATAAACCGTGAACTTTGGGGATATTACCGCCACACTTAGTACCAGACCGGTTCACTCCTACCGTTCCAGTACCAAGTGCTAAGGCTAAAAGAGAAAAATACAACTTACAAGAAACTCAAACCAATGATTAAATTAGAGTAGCGCATTAAAACATTTTACGAGAGTATAATACACCACTGGTGGTTACAAATCAACAAATACGTTAAAACCATAAATTTAAAGGTGAAAGAGTACAACCCTAGGGTTTACCAGATAGTACCTTAAACTCTTTCCCAAGATCCCACTTGAATAGCACCTGAAAACGACCTGCAAGGGATACTGCCCCATGAATGGAACCCTTCAGTACTACGGTACTGAGTAACCCTTTAAATCACACTTAACAGCAGGCCCGCAATGCAACAAAAAATACTACATACATACTTAATGAAAGGTAAATACTGAATGTCCACGTTTATACAACCACATACTTAACAAATCCATTGGATATTAATAGGCCATAGAGAACAATCAATACTTCTGGGCCTTAAGCCCTTAGTCCATCATTATCAATCGTATCGGATTATAATTATTCATGTGAGTGCGGGAACCCCACTATTATTCACCAGTGGACCGGTTATGCAGGGCAAAATGCTCCTGACCACTATTATTCGCCGGTGGACTGGTCATGCAGGGCAAAACGCTCCTAGCCACTATTATTCACCGGTGGACCGGTCTGGCCCCGATTCACATCGTATTCCACTATAAGTGATTAGTATTTTTCCATAATTTATTTATAGCCAAATTAAATTTATTGAGCTCGGGACCCCCACCATTCTGGCCGGTGGATAGGAATATAAATATACATCATCCAAGGTAACACATCTTGGGCCACCATTATATCCGGTGGACTGGTAATCATAAACATAATCCAGGGCAAATCATCTTAACCACTATTATATTTGGTGGATCGGTATTCGTAGGGATGGCAACGGGGCGGGTCGGGGACGGGGACCCCATCCCCATCCCCGAACCCGATAAGGAAAATAATCCCCGAATCCGACCCGATCCCCGAAATTTTTTTATCGGGGATTTCCCGACCCGATCTCCGCGGGGATCAAGTCCCCATACCCGACCCGATCCCCGATCTATTTTTAATCCCCGATTTATTCCCCGTTCATAAAACCCGACCCGATCCCCGAAACCCGACTTTATACCCGATCCCCGATCTCATCCCCGATCCTCAAACTATTTTTTCATATTATATTTTTAATTTATATTCTATAAAAAAATTATATATATTATATATATATATATAATTATATAAAAATATATATAAAAAAAATTTCGGGGCGGGTTCGGGGACGGGGACCCCAAACCCGTCCCCGCCCCGTCCCCGAAAAAATCCCCGTTAAGAATCCCCGAACCCGAACCCGATCCCCGAATTCTCTCCCCGAACCCGAACCCGAACGGGGAATCCCCGACGGGACCCCGAACCCGCGGGGAAAATTGCCATCCCTAGGTATTCGTAATATCATCTAGGGCAAAACATCTTAGGCCACTATTATATCCGGTGGATCGGTACTCGTAATATAATTCAACTAGGCCCGACTCATTAATCTTTCACTTTAATGATTATTATTTTCCCCTTTTTAATTAGTACATCAATTCCATTTATTTGCCTCGATAGGGAGATCAAGATCCCGGGACACAAAGGTACACCGGTCGCACTAGTGTATAAAAACTACTCGGTACCCTTCAACTATCAACCCAGGGACGCAAAGGTACCCTGGTCGTACTGGTACATAAAGCTAACTCAGTACCCTACCGACAAGGACACATAATCCATAAGTATGCATGCCCCCTAACTAGGTCCGTAGATCTAGATAGAGTAGATATAGGGCCTAACTAGGGCACAAAGGCACACTAGCAAATATCAAAATAATCATAGGCTAAACCACGTCTTTAAGGTAGTGACTCTTAAAGAGCCACCATTTCCAATCTTGAGGTCTGTCACTTTAAGTATTAGTGTCTTAATTAGATTGATCACAAAAGCATAATAATCAGATAATTATTCACTTTTAATCATTCAGATATCATCATATATTTCTTATTTAAATGGTTTTCCAGGGTAACACAAAAGAATCATTAAGGCCATCCTAATCTCATCTAATTGCAAATTAGAATTCGTTCTTGTGATACTTACTAATCATCAAATACTCTTACCTCGCTAATCAGCGTTATTTGAGTTATATTACGAAATTCCATAATTACAACAACATGTTAGATACAAATTACTCATTTACCCCTTACTTATATAATTGCTAAGCCATCCCTTCCTTACTTGACAAATTACCTTATTACTGTCCTTGTTACATAATTACCAAGTTACCCTTTACTCGATTTAGGTTACCAAGTTATCTCCCATACTTATTAGGTCACTAATCCCCCTTCATAATTATTACACTTAATATATTTTCCATTTGGTTGGTTAGATTACCACTTTACCCTTTTTCATTTATTATAATTAATAAATTGCCCTTGAGTTGGTCAAATTACCAAATTACCCTTCTCTGTTATCCTAATTACCCCTTTAGTCGGTTAAATTACCAAATTGCCCTTCTTTGTGATCATAATTACCAAACTACCCTTCTCCATTATCAAAATTACCAAATTACCCCCTGGTTGGTTAAATTACTAAATTAACCATTTATATGATCATAATTACCAAACTACCCTTCTCCATTATCAAATTTACCAAGTTACCCTTTAGTTATTTAAATTACCAATTTACCCCTATTCATTATCCTAATTACCAAATTACCCCTTTAGTTGGTTAAATTACCAAATTACCCCTCACATTTATCATATTTACTATTTTACCCTTCTCCATTATTAAATTATCAAATTACCCTTTAGTTATTTAAATTATTATTTTACCCTTCTCAATTATTATAATTACCAAGTTACTCCTTTCCAATTTCCACTTTTACTGCTTTTATTTACCAAATTACCATTTTACCCCTTTACTTTCAAATTTACCATTTTACCCCTTAACTTCCGAAAATTACCATAACACCCTTTTACTTATAAAATTACCATTTTATCCTTAATTACGAAATTACCATTTTGCCCATTTATAATGCCCCGAATATTTAAAAGCCTATATTTTAATAAATAAATTTTATTTGAAATAAATTAGCCTTTAAATCTATTTAATTTAATTATTTTATGGATTTGTGAGCATATAAAACTTCTTATAAATATTTAATAAATTAAAATAAATATTTTATTATTTTATTATACTCTTATTATTTAAATAAATTTTTAAACCCTTATTTTACAAAAACTATCCTTTTTAACCCTTATATTTTAATTATCTCAAATTAAAATATTAAATCAATTTATTACCCAAAATTATTCTATTTTATTATTTTATCAATTAAATTATTTATTCCATTTTCCCTTTTCTTTTTCCTTTTTCCCCTTTTCTTCTTTTCTCGTTTTTCTCCTTCTTTTTCTTCTTCGGGTCGCCGACCTGCTTCGGCCTGCCCGTACCCCCTCCTGTGTCTTGGGCCGCTGGCCCACTTCTCTCCCCCTCCTCCCTCCTTTCCTTTTTCCTTTCCTGGCCCGGCTTCTTTTCTCCCGTGCGTCGAGCCCGACCACCCCCTTCCTTTTCTTTCCTTTCTCTCCCGACCGGGCCGTCTCGTTTCTTCCTTCGGTCGGTCTGCCGTTGCACGCCCAGCTCCTAGCACCCTGATTCTCCTGCTTCTTTCTTTCTTCTTCCCCACTCCCTCCCTGCCATCGCCACTCCCTGCAACTCCCTCTCCCCTATTGACCTCCCTAACTCTTTCTCTCTCTCTCTCCCGCCATTCCTTGCCCTATACCGAGACCTTCCCCACTCCCAGCCATCATCATTCCTTCCCCCTCTCCCTACAACCGCCCATTTCCCTACCAATCTATAGCCACCCCTCAAGCCCCTATCCCTTCCCCTCTCTTCCTCTTCTATTTCTCCCTACTTCCCTGCCCATTTTGCATTTTTTTCTCGAGCCCCTCCATGCACCCCAACTCTCTCTTTTCTTTCCTTCCTTCTCCTCCCCTCTCTTCCCCTGTTTTTGGTTTCGCCGCCCATCTCCGCCACTACCGCCGCCTCAACCACCACCTGCACCACCTCCTGCCACCCTCTACCTCACCCTTGAGCCATCACAACCCCCCACCATCAAGCCGCCCCGCAACTCCATTCTTCCTCCTCTCCTCTTTTTCTCTTCTTTACCCCCCTTATCAGCAACCGCCCTACAACGCCTCATTCCGCCGCCGTCCCGCTGCTTCCGCCGCCACCTGAGCCACCTTATTACTCCCTACAACCCCCTCTACCATCCCCAATCCTCCTTTGGTCGAAATCGTCATCCGAAAGCCTCCATTTTTCCTCCCCATTTTCCTTCCTCGCCAGCCTCCATCTCGACCCCTTCTTATTACTCCCTGCAACCCCCTCTACCATCCCAATCCTCCTTTGGTCAAAATCGTCACCCGAAAGCCTCCATTTTTCCTCGCCAGTCTCCATCTCGACCCCTTCCCGGCAGCCCCTGTTCGCAACTTCTCTACCGCCGCCGCCGCCACCTTTAGCCACCTCCAACGCATCTCCGACCACCACTTACACCCCCTCTCCACCTCTGCATCCTTCCCTTGCCTTAAATCCACCCCACATGCCTCTTTTCCTAGCCTAAAAACCTAACCCGAAATTGTTTATTTTTCTTTCTATTGCCCTCCTTCGAGCCCCTCCTCCCCATTAATTTTCATGCAGCTCATGCTGCATTAGCAGCATGAGTTTCTGGGTTTCTTGATCTATTGGTTTACTAATTTTAAGGTATAATTATATTTTTAATTTAATTATTTGATTAATTAAGCATTATAAAGTTTTATGCCTTGATTTTATTATTTCTAATGTAATAAATCTTTATATTATTTTTAGGTATTGGTTTTTATAATCAAAGCTTGGACCTTTAACCAGAATACTGGTAAGGTTCATTTTTGTGAAAACCGAGGTAATCATTAAATCCCGCTTAAATACATGGATTAACACATGTTAGCACATTAGGCATTTTTAATGTGTATTATGCTTGATATATGTTGTTTAGCATATTATATGTGGTTATTGTGTTGGTTGATAAAAAGGAAGCATGATATGTTATATGATATGTATGGAAATAATATTTAAGGTAATAATTTGGAAAATGTTAAGTATTATCCATACTGTTTCATGCTATTATAATATTTAATACATGTTTAATATTTTGTGAGCCTTAGGGAATTTTATTAATATACATTGTACAAGAATATGACCTAATCTATATATGGGTGTTAAT
Source organism: Tamarix chinensis (assembly GCA_030549775.1). Classification (NCBI taxonomy): domain Eukaryota; kingdom Viridiplantae; phylum Streptophyta; class Magnoliopsida; order Caryophyllales; family Tamaricaceae; genus Tamarix; species Tamarix chinensis. The sequence goes on from CM060179.1 coordinate 89,568,446, forward strand.
GAGTATTGTATTAACTATAAAAGTTGTGGATGATGCATTAATATTAATATTTTATGTAGTAATAATAATAATTTAATATAAGTGGTGTGCTGAGGGGTATAATGGTAAATTTTAGTAAAAAAGGGTATTATGGTAATTTTAGAGGCAAGGGGTAAAATGATAAATTTGAAGGTAAAGGGGTAAAACAGTAATTTTATAAATCAAAGGGGTAAAAGTGGAAATTGGAAATGAGTAAATTGGTAATTATAATAATTGAGAAGGGTAAAATAATAATTTAAATAACTAAAGGGTAATTTGATAACTTAATAACGGAGAAGGGTAAAATGGTAAATATGATAAATATGAGGGGTAAATTGGTAATTTAACCGACTAGAGGGTATTTTCATAATTTTGATAATGGAGTAGGGTAGTTTGGTAACTATGACAATTAAGAAGGGCAATTTGGTAACTTAGATAACTAAAGGGTAATTTGGTAAATTTAATAACGAAGAAGGGTAAAATTGTAATTATGATCATATAAAAGGGTAATTTGGTAATTTAACCAACTAGGGATAATTTGGTAATTTTGATAATGGAGAAGGGTAGTTGGTCATTGATAATAGAGGACGGTAATTGGGTAATTAATTAAATAAAGGGTTAATTTGGTAATTAGGACAAGGAGGAAGGGTAATTTGGTAATTTGACCAACTCAAGGATAATTTATTAATTATAATAAAGGAAAAAGGGCAAAACGGTAACCTAACCAACTAAATGGAAAGTATATTAAGTGTAATAATTATGAAGGGGGATTAGTGACCTAATAAGTATGAGAATAATTTAGTAACCTAAATCGAGTAAGAGTAACTTAGTGATTTTGTAACAAGGAGGGTAATATGGTAATTTATCAAATAAGGAAGGGATGACTTAGTGATTTTATAAGTAAGGGGTAAATGAGTTGTTTGTATCTGATATATCGTTGTGATTGTGGAATTCGTAATATGACTCTAATAATGTTGATTAATGAGGTAGGAGTATTTGATGATTAGTAAGTATCATGAGAACGAATTCTAATTCGGAATTAGATGAGTTAGGATGGCCTTAATGATTCCTCTATGTTACCTCGGACAACCATTTGAATAAGAAATTTCTGATGATACCTGAACGATTAAAAGTGGATAATTATCTGTTTGTTGTGCTTTTGTGATCACCTTTAATCAAGACGCTAATACTTAAAGTGAAAGACCTCGAGATCGGGAATGGTGGCTCTTTAGGGGTCGCTACCCTAAAGACGTGGTTTAGCCCACGATTATTTGGTATTTGCTGGTGTGCCTTTGTGCCCCAGCCAAGCCCTATATCTACTCTATCTAGCTCTATGGATCTAGTTAGGGGGTATGCATACTTAAGGATTAGGTGTCCTTGTCGGTAGGGTACTGAGTTAGCTTTATGCACTAGTATGACCAGGGTACCTTTGCAAATAAACAATCTATACTGATTTATACTTCCAAAAGTCATTTTTATAGTAATATCTAACGTACTCTAAATTTATATGTATATATATATATAGACGTACATACGTATGTATGTATATTTAAATATCATTTATGTATAAGCCATATTTGCATTTGTAAGAAAAGTAGAATAAAAATAAACTTAAGTAATGAGCAAATCATATAATATTTTTTAAGTAAATCTCTAACTACTTTAAGTATGTAAATTATAAAAATAAAGGTAAATATGAATAATTTTAGAGATATAATAAAGAGAAAGAACTATTTTAGTAAAAGATTCATAATGAATTCATAAACTTGCAACATAATTATTAGTTAGAATTGCAATGAATAACACTTAATTGATAACAATAGTAGCAAATATATATGGTTTGTGATTTATAAGCTATAATTTATTTTTTTTTAAATCGTAACCAAACCTTTTTAAAACATTCTAAACCAAATCATGATTTTTTACATCATAAATAGAACCAAATTATAAAATTACAATTTGATTCACTTTGATTTAAGGCTTTGAAGTGTGTTACTAATGTTGGCAATCGGGCAGGTTAAGTCACATAATGATCGAGTCAATAGGTTTAATACAATAATAATTAGTTTTTAACCCAAATATCATATTGTATAATTAACTAGTTAGGCCAATTGTTAACTCTAGCTTATCATTTAGGTACATGTATTTAGTTGCTTTCAATTGTTTAGTTGGGCTATGTATTGTATCGTGGCCCATGAGCTTAAATGCTCCTTACCAAAAGCTATTGCATACGATTGAAGGTATGTATTTTATATTTGGTTTTACCTAGGGCTAAGAGAAATTAGATGTATACCTTTTTTCTTCTTATGCCATTTAGAATTGGTAGAGTTGTGTACTTAATTCAATGAATGAAGGTTATGTGCTATTTGGTTTTTCTTCTCTCTTCTCTTCATCTCTTTCTGAATTATGGTGTGTGAGTGAAATAATGTAAATGATGCTTAACATAAATATCTATATTTCATTTTAGTCCTTAAATTGATTTGAGAAAGGTTTATGGCGAAGGATTTTCTTCTCATGATCCCCAACTCTCCAATGTTCATCTCAATTCACTGTGGTATTGAGTTGAATTTGATGAATCATTTTCATGTTCATGAGTTTTTCTTTTGAGATCCTCATTATTACAAATATATTGACAATAATTTAACTTATATCACATACATATCATTACATGGATGTCCTAATATTCGATAAAATAGCTTGACGTTCCCACGTTGAATAGATGATAAGAAGATATTACTTTAGTAATTGGCAATCTATTATCTTTCATTTATGTTTGATAAGAAGAGACATATGTGGGTACTTAGTGAGTATCACTAGTTCTAATGAGTTTTGAGAACCATTAATTTCATAAAACTATTACAATAGTTTCATAAACTAAAATAAGCAGTTTCCTAAAAAAACTTTAAGTGGTTTAATAAGTGAAGATGAGTAGTTTCATTATGAATTTAGAGTAGCTTCATAAGTTATTTCATAATATGAAGTAATGTCATTAGAAACTTAGAGTTATTCCATTAGAGTATTACTATCTAATTTGAATTGGTTTAGTTGTGATGTTTTTCTTTTGTTAGTAAAGCTACCAACATATGAAACCTTATAATATTATTAATCATCCTACTCTAAGCTCCGTGCTTATAGTTCTAGTGCTATCAACATCTGGTTAACCAACTACTTTTTGATATTCTAGGAATATAGAAGTCTCAATTGTCTAGTAAAGCTACTAACTTGTGGTAACACAGGTTTTTGATTATTTTAGGCACGCACAGTAAACTAAGTGCTATATTTGTGCCTTTTGAGGCTTGTTTATTTATATCTTGAGTTATAAGTGTTAGATATATTTACATTGTTATTATCTTATGGTGCTTTTTGATGTTTGTATATATTGGTGTCTAGGGTTACGATTACTAAAAGTGTTATGATACCTTTTGAAACTTGTATATTTGTGTCTTGAGTTATAGATACTAAATATGTTACTTTTGAGACTTTTTATTACTTATATGGTGGCTTTTGAGGTTTGTTTGTTTGTATCTTGAGTTAAAGGTGATGGATGTATTTGCATTGTTATTGTCTCATGGTACTAGATAGAAGTGAAATAATATTTACATGGTGCAATATAGCTTGTCCTTTTCCATTCTACTTTTATTTCTATACTTTAGTGTTGGTATCAATGGATATTGTATATACATAATAATTAGTATACAGCTTAAGAAAGTATATTATTTTCAAATTTTGATGTAAGGATTGGGTTAGATTAGTTGTATATTTACAATCTTTTATATTTTATGAAGTTGTAGAAAAATTGAATTATTTTAGTTATATGTTAATGTTAATTTTTAAATACGCATAAGCTTGAATATTCTTATATTTATAGTTTTTTAGGTTATATCAAATTTTAGATAAACAATGTATTATGTTGGATCATTTTAAATTTATAATTTTTTGGGTTATATAAGATTTCGGTTAAATAATTAATTCAATCATATTCATTTCGGATTTATAATTTTTTAAATTATATCTAATATCAAATATATATCAATCAAGTCAGATATATTTTAAGCTCTTAATTATTTAAATAATATAGGATTAAATTTCAAATAAAATAAATCAATATTTATCGAATTTTTTAAGTTGGGTTAACTTGAGGAGGTTCTCACCTAACTGTAAACCCTCTGAGTTACTAGATCGCATGGTAACTGGTAAGCAATGCAGCCCGCTGCATTCCTCTCAGAAAAAGGGAAAAAAAATAAAAATACAGCCCATTGCACAATACCACGCGCAACTGTCCAACCCACGCTCACAACAGCAAACCGAAGCTCACCGCTCTTCTGGGCTTCGTCCGTTTGCATTTCTCCCTCCTGTGAGAGCTGACCGACTCGGGTAAACTATCTCGTCTTTCTTTCTCTCGAACACACCAAAATACCGAAGTTAAAAACTTAAGAAGTTCTTCAATTAGTTATATCCATCGAGATCAAAATTCGATCTATTTGGACGTTTAGCTTCTGTATTTTCTTTCTTCAGCAGATCCCACCTGTGACTGGCTCTTTGTAGCCATGCCCTCCGCCGTCGGATCCGCCATCGGCGCCGTCATCATATTCTCCTTCCTCCTCCTATCTTCTCATGCCTTCGCGTCCGAGACAGATCACAAGGTAGGACTTACTCGCTTCATCACTTACTCGCTTGAGGCCTTCCATTTCTCTGGAACTCTACTCTTAGATCTTCTTTTATTCTTTTCGTGAAGATTCTTGGTTCCATTTATGATGTTTTTAATATTTTTTTTTTTAATATTTGCGGTGAAAAATTCGATACTTGAGCTGTGTTTTGGCTCAGATCTTAGCATTTGCTGCGTCTGGTCTCTCTTTGGATGTTGAAGTTGTTCATTTCGAGTTCCATTTTGTTTTGTTTTGTTCATTTGTTTTCCCCTGTGTTATGCTTTAGATTCAAGGTTCCCTCGTCGATTTCCGTCGGTCATTTGTTATTTCCATTTTGTTTTCAGTACCCCAATCGTTTTTCTGGACAATAGGGGTTTCAAATGCGTGTTTTCCTGCATGTGTTGCTTTGTAACTTTCGTAGATGGTAGAAACTAGGTGAAAAGTAGCGACTTACGTTGAGTTAGGCATTGTGGAAGATGTGGTAGCTTATTAATTCTCATCTGCAAGAATTTCTCACAGATGGCAAAAGTCTGGGAGGGTTAGGAATAAATGAATAAATAAATGAGATGGCTTGTTACTTGCTTTTGGAGCATCCATGCCCCGTCCCCACTGTATTCATGTTTTACTGTAGTGTCAATGGATCCTATTTTCTTGCTCGAGTTCTGCCGTAGGCGTGAATCTGTTAAACGCTACTGGCCTGAGTCCGTAATGGGGGAGATAAACTTATATATGGACAAACTGTAATCATTAGTTTCTGATAAATTTTAATCTGAAGATATAATTTTTATATTATAATTACAAAATACTTTCATAATATAATTTTTTTATAATTTTTTATCAATATATAATAATAATAATAATAATTGATAAATTTTGTCGTTGAGATCCGTAATCTCATATATTTCTTTACTTAGACGGAGTGATTTTCTTACTGGCCCCTCAATTCAGAATTGTATTCATTTGGACTTTGCCAAATTTTGGGCGGATTTCCTCACCAGGATCTTATACAGGGGACTTTGCCTACTCTTGGGGATTTCCCATCTCAGCCCTTTGATTTCTTGCGTGTTTGGATACTGTATGTTCAGACCTGAAGAAGATCTTTATAGGCTCTTTCGACACCTTTATAGCTTCTCATCACATATTGTGCTGAAAGGTCTGCCAAAAAGTCCATCTTTGGGCTAGAATCTTGGCCGCATATTAAATTTTCATGGTGCCAGCTCCGTTGATTGAACAACACTATTCCACTCATTGTTTTATTCTATGTGACATACTGACATTATCGTATTGGGCATGAGCAACAACGTTTAGTTTGCTAGCACTGTGTTAACTATTTTACCTTTTATATAAAAGAATCTCCACCAGAGTTGCAGGAGATGCAGATAATCTTGGTGCCCTGTAAATTGGTTATTAATGTAGAGAAAAGTTTACTTTCAACCGAATTTCTTCATTTATCTTGATTCGGTGGATAATGATTCAGCATTGTTGTATGGGATCAAAGTCCTCGTGCAAAAAAGATCAGATTTCCAACTCCTAGCATCGATGAAATCATAAAATTATAATTTTACCAACACTTCCAACCTTCTGTTGGGCCTGGCAGTATGGCTGGCTTGATGGAGCTGATTCGTCTCCACACAGTTGGTTTATGTGTCTCCACACAGCCAGTATGAGTACAGCCCATTGATATGTCCAGACACGAGTCTGGCGAGGCCAGCATCCTATATTGTTAGTTGTACTTTTAGGTATAGAGTTGAAAATATTATGTGGGTTTTGCTGTGAAGTAAGAGAATTTCTAATCTTAACCTTATTTTCATTACAAACCAAGTTTAGGCAACACTGCTATAAAGGAGTGGGAATGGAAATCTCTTTGTGAGGAATACAGTATAAGTTATAAAACTGGTATGCTGGAAGCCTTGTGGTGGGATTCATAATTATAGCTTATATCTTCTGTCCTATGTTCCTAATTCTGTTTGATTTCAGTCTTCAGTGCATGCAAGAATCTCCTTTGGCCTTTTGTTGGAATTTTATGTTCTGGCATTTTTATGATCTTAGTAAAGAAGAAAGTATAATTGTTGTTCCATTTCACTTGTGTTGTAGTATAATCCAGATGATCCTGTGACCCTATGGGTGAATAAGGTTGGCCCATACAATAATCCTCAAGAAACCTACAACTATTACAGCCTCCCATTTTGCCATCCTCCTGGCGATGCTGCTCACAAGTGGGGTGGCCTAGGTGAAGTTCTGGGTGGAAATGAACTTATCGACAGCCAAATTGATGTAAAGTTTAGAAGTATGTGTACTTTCTGTCATGTTTTATATTTGTCTCAATCATTTACTATGATCCAACAAATACTCTTCTGATCATGCCTCTCTTGTCCCTATAAACAGAAGGGCTGGGGGCAGGGAGAAATCGACTCTGTTCATACGTTAATAAAATTATTCTAACTAGTTGACTTCATTTGGCAGAAAATGTTGAAAGGAGTACCATATGTGAACTTGCGATAGATGCAGCCAAGGCTAGACAGTTCAAAGACGCAATTGAGAATTCTTACTGGTTTGAGTTTTTTATGGGTAAACAGATATTTTGTTATACTTTGATATATATTTTTGGCTATTAGCTTCAAATAGTCTTACTGGATTGGATAACTGGCTTTAGAGTTTCCTATCTTTGTTAATGGTATTAGCTCTTCTATGCTTACCTTTCTTGATCCCAGACTCATAGATTACTGACTTTTCTTCTTCCTTGTTTATAATGACTGGCTACTATGATGCATTACAGATGATTTACCATTGTGGGGTATGATTCATTTCTATTTTCTTGTTCAAATTAATTAAATTACTGTTCTTCTATGCTAGCTTTTAATTTCTACTTTGCTATAGGTTTTGTTGGGGAGGTACATCCCGACAAAAACAGTGATATCAATAAGCACGTGTTATATACAAACAAAAACTTCATCATCCGATACAATGGAAATCAAGCAAGTTATCCATGACCATTCTTTGTGTTTATTTATTAGTTTCCTATGTATAGATCAAGGCTTTTTTTTTTTAACACATTTGAACTGCTGTTTCTGCAGATTATACATGTGAATCTTACTCAGGATAGTCCTAAACCTGTGGAAGAGGGCAGGGTTTTTGACATGACCTATACTGTTAGATGGATTCCAACAAATGTCACCTTTCCAAGGCGTTTTGATGTCTACTTGGACTATCCTTTCTTTGAGCATCAGGTATGCTGATACATCACCGATAGTAGTCTGTAATTTACATGGCTCTTTTGCAATTCTTCTTTTGAAAGAGTTTTAACTGATAAAAATGTAGATACTAGATCATATAACTGTTTGTCTTCTCTTATGCCTCACACCTTTAAGTGCTGAGTGTTCAGCATTGACTTATAAATTTCGTGTAGACACATGCTCCACAAACTTGATGTAGAACTGAAAGGCTGTGATGCTGTTGGCCTGTTAATTATTAAATTAATTAATTCTTATTTTTAATTTTTTGCAGATCCATTGGTTTTCCATTTTCAATTCTTTCATGATGGTCATCTTTCTCACTGGGTTAGTATCCATGATATTAATGCGGACTCTTAGAAATGACTATGCCAAGTATGCTAGAGAAGATGATGATTTAGAATCCCTGGTAAGGCTTTCTCATTCTGGATCTTCATGCACCTGGTGTCTTATTGTATGTCTCAAAAAAATTCTGATTTAAGTTACTATTTCATGTGCAGGAAAGAGATGTCAGTGAAGAGTCTGGTTGGAAACTTGTTCATGGTGATGTTTTCAGGCCTCCTCGTAATTTGGTTCTACTTTCTGCCCTTGTTGGTAATGGTGCTCAGTTGGCGACTCTTGTTCTTATTGTCATCAACTTGGCAATTGTTGGGATGTTGTATATTGGGTATGTTAAACTTTGTTTTCTGATTAAATGATGATTGTGGTCTTGAATGACTTATTATGTCATGAGGCTATTGATTGATGCTTGATTCTCTTCCTCTCTTGTGTGAAATGATTTTTGATAAACTAAATAGAATTACGAATGTTTACATTGATCAATGGCCAAGATGACCCAAAAACATTCTGCCAATTACATAGAATTACGCAATGTTTACATTGATCAATGGCCAAGATGACCCAAAAACATTCTGCCAATTTAGCAAATTTACATATATAGTGCTAGCTTTTTGCACCACCTCAGGCTGTCACACATTTTTTCCCTGCCCAGATAAAAGCAACAGACAGACACCTAGGGAATCAAATGCTTTTTGAGATCTAGTCCAAACTTGAAAGTGTGAAAGACCATTCCTGCATGCATACAACTGTGAATTGCCATCACTAGCATAGTTCCCCTTGAAGAGGAGAGACAAGATCTGGTGGCCTTTTGCTTTGAAAGACAGATGCTTGATTGTATCTTACGTTTGTTATTTCATGAATGATTAGGGCTTTCGCTATTACTGTTATGCCAAGCCCCAATATTTTGGAGGATCATTATTTTTAGTTTCTCTAGTGCAGCTAGATTTGTCTCACGTTGTCTTACCTCCATCAATCATATTTCTTTTCAGGAGGGGAGCAATTGTCACAACTTTCATCGTCTGTTATGCTCTGACCTCTTTCATTTCTGGTTATGTTAGTGGTGGCATGTATTCTCGTAATGGAGGTATTGCCCATTTTCTTTTACTCTTCTTTACCCTCTTTGAGTGGGCCATGTTTTGGCCGGTGTTTTGTTATTTGGTATACTATCATTGGGTTTTACTTGTTCACGAACAATAACAATGATTCTTCTTCTCATTTCTTGTCAGGTAAAAGCTGGATAAAGACAATGGTTCTCACTGCTTCTCTTTTCCCATTCATGTGTTTTGGAATTGGGTTCATTCTGAACACAATTGCCATATTTTATGGATCATTAGCTGCTATTCCCTTTGGGACAATTGTAGTGGTTTTTGTCATTTGGGCTTTTGTTTCTTTCCCCCTTGCACTCCTCGGCACAGTGGTAGGGAGAAACTGGAGTGGTGCTCCAAACAATCCATGTCGTGTGAAGACCATCCCTCGGCCCATTCCTGAAAAGAAGTGGTATCTCACACCATCTGTTATTTCTCTTATGGGTGGACTACTTCCCTTTGGGAGTATTTTCATCGAGATGTATTTCGTCTTCACATCCTTTTGGAACTACAAGGTATATAGTTTTCTCTGGTTTCAAAGCAGTATATTATCCCTAGCATTTTGTTCCTTGTCTTTGTCAAGGTATCATTTTGTTTTCAAATTCAGTCATGATATAATTAGGATGTAAAGACTATCTTCTTTTTTCTTGTTGCTTGGTTGGCTTCTTCAGTGCTGTTACTCTTCTCCCTTTTGATTGGTATATGGCTTGAATCTTTTGTGCTGTTGTTAATTGGAAATCACAAGCATCATTTTCTGTGGTAAACTGGGAGGCAAAATCTCAGCCCGTGGACTGCGTGCGAGATAGTTCTTCAGCACCTCAGATAATGAAAAGAATGCGCCTTATAGCCCCTATTAGGAATCGAGTTTTGAGACCTATTAAACAAAATGTTGTTTTCCTGTTGCTCTTCCTTCTCATGACTTCAGTATGTTTATCTGCATGAAGTAGTCGATGATTCTCATCTGTTTGATCTGCCTAAAATACTTCATACTTCTCATATGTTATCCGTGATAACTGCTTAATTTCACATAATTATGTTTTTGTTGTGACCCCTGTTAATCCATTAGAGGTTGGTCTACATATCTTGGACAACTGATTTTCCATGCCTTTTTGTCAATGTTTTGTGGTGAATCCATATTTATGATAGCTCATTTCTGTGATTACTTAGGCGTATTATGTTTATGCATCCTTGGTCCTCATCTTTGTGATGAACGCTTTCTCTTTTAACTTCTTTTTGATGTGTCCCCTGCAGGTGTATTATGTTTACGGCTTCATGCTTCTTGTCTTTGTAATTCTAATCATCGTTGCTGTCTGTGTGACCATCGTTGGAACTTATTTCTTGTTGAACGCTGAGAACTACCACTGGCAATGGACTGCATTCTTCTCTGCTGCCTCCACTGCCATTTATGTATATTTGTACTCGGTATATTACTACCATGTGAAGACTAAGATGTCAGGCTTCTTCCAGACCAGTTTTTACTTTGGGTACACCATGATGTTCTGCCTTGGATTGGGTATTCTTTGCGGTGAGTTTTTTTTTTTTTACTTCCCCCCTTCGCTCGCTTAAATAGCCCCCTTTGTTTGTCCACAACATAGGTGGGCGTCATTTTTATGCATTTGTGTCAAAGGAAATATTCGATAACAGTTTTGACCGGTGAGATTTTTATTTTGTTTCTCTTTTGCCATCTAATCAGGGGCTGTTGGCTATCTGGGCTCAAACCTCTTCGTTAGGAGGATCTACAGAAACATCAAATGTGACTAGAGACTTGCCAGTTGCTTTCTCAAATCTTGTTGGTATTAGAAACTCGAGGGATTCTGTTATAGAACACCAGACCCAGATGGGAAAAATGGTGCGATCATGCCCGCATTGCTTTAGAGAGTTGTAGTTGTAGAAGAGATTCAGCATTGAGGAAACTCGTAATTTTTGTCTCTAAGAACGTGTTGCAAAGTTTCACTGTAATCTTAGCCCTTATATCAGAGTGCAGAATTTGTGTTGATATATCCTTCCATCATTACAGCTCTAGGATATTTATCATCTATCCACCGTTCTTACCAGTTGCCGCCTGTCCGATACCTTATTACAATTTTGTCTTTCTTCAAGATTTGCGTAAGTCAGCTCAAAGAGCTTTAATGTAGGGAAATGCTATCTTTCTAGATATTTGTCTGTTATGCTTGGCATGGGTGCGAGGATCTTGGTTTCTCGAATGTTTGCTACACCCGATTGTTTTATTTTATTATTTATTTATTTATTTATTCTCTCATTCAGGCCATGGAAGCTAGTGCGGAAAAAAAATTCAAGTGTCAGACGTAAATTTGCGCCTTATTTTGTGGTAGTTAATAATCAACTTTATTAATATAAAAGCGCACATTTACATAAAAAAGACTCCATCATAGGCCTAAGGCCTATTTAAAGTATCCATGTAACTTTTATCTCATTGAAGAAGTATAACCTTGCAAACACAAAAAAATTCCTTTATAACCTACCCAACAAGGACTTGGGGAATGGAGAATTTATCTTGGAAGATGGTTGTATTCTGATTCCTCGAGGCCTTATAAACTAGACTTGCTGCCATAAGCCTCAGTGTCCTCTTGTCGTGTGCATCAACCATGACAACAAATAATTTCAAGTATCAGGTCTGTATATAATATACCTCCAGTTTGGAACATCTCCCATCATCTTGAGCCTATTATGCAGCGAGCAACAATATAATCGTAATTTTCACGTTCGGCCAAACAAGTACTAAGTATATCTGAGTCCAATAATACCCCATTGCGCTAGCTCTACTTTGATTGGAATTGCAATCACATGATTATTTTGTGTTTGATCATTCCTACATGCCCGATACTTGCTGCCTCTATGGTTTCAAGTCAGCTCTCGGGTTTAGGGCCGGCCTTAGGTGCCGAGGGGCCCTAGGCAAGACAAACCCAAAATTTAAAAATGACTAATGCGATGGAGTATATATGTTTATAGTGTAAAATATTTTGGAGGCCCCACTTGGAAGAGCAAAAAATAGACATCATTAGCATTCAATTCCAGGTTGTTTAAATTTTTTTTTTCATAGAACAATATTACAGATTTTATTTTTAATTGTACTTATATTATTTTCATTATTTATAATATTATGAGATCCTAATATTTTTGGAGCCTTAGGCCCAAGCCTAGTTGGCCTAAGCCTTGGGTCAGGCCTGCTCTGGTTGATTATGTTATAGGTTAGTTAAATATTGTATTTCCCCTTCTTCTTACACTTATGAACTAAAATATGAGATAAAAGTACCTATCTCAAGCTCGTCAAAATTCTAGATTTTTAGGGGTGACGAGATTTTTTATTGTAATAAGAAACTTTGGTACGTTAGAGATAGATACTATGCACTCACTTTGTCCATAAGTTTTCTTTGTTATGGATAGAATGCTATAAATATTTAGCTACAACAACTTTATTCTAGCTATGAATATCATTGATTCCCAAACCTACTTCACTCCTAGGTACATATACTTTCTTCCATGAAATTGGAGCACATTTACTTTTCTCACCCATTCCTATATAGAAGAAGGTCTAGCAGACTATTTCAATACACTTCACTATTGTTTTTGGAAATAGGAACAATTAAGACCAAAACCATGGATACCACACAAAATAGTCATGATGAGTTGTAGTTTGCCACTATGGCTAAGAAACTTGAGGTCCAATGTTAGATCTTTCGAAGAAGCCTATCGATGAGGAGTTTATATTGATAGACAATGAGTTTCACAATGCTCAAAGAGAACCCTAAATATCACAAAGGAAACTCATCTTCTACACATTTTAATATAGAAAGGATATGCTATTTGAATGGTATTTGTTATTTGAAGTGTGTATTCAATCCTCCACAATAAGCATTGTTCTTCAAGGCTTTTGCTTTTAATATAGAAATCTAGCCAATCATTGTTATCTTATTGTGTACCAAAATTGTTGACCTCACATTCCTTTTACAAAAAATAAGAAGATCATTTGCAAAGTAAATGGTTAATAATTTCCAACTCCTTATATCCAAGATGACAGGTAAACTATTAAACTTGCCAAAGAGTCTAAAGGCTTCTCTATTTTCCATAACCATAACGAATACGTAATGGGACAAAGCATCACCTTATCTTAGCCCCTCTTGCTAGGGACATGACAAGTTATATCTCCATTGTTCTTTAGAGAAATCCTAACTAAGGAGATACATTCCATAACTAGCTAGATAAATTATGCATGGAATCCACAACCAATAAGGGATGTTTGGTAAAAACCTATCTTATACTATCATATGTCTTACGTATGTTGATTTTCAACATCAACCAAGCCCCAAAATTCTTCAAGTCATAATGTTTGACCAGTTCGTATGCCATTAAAACATTATCACTTAATATTATCCCCTTAACAAAAGCTAATTATGGCAAATCAACCACTTCTTGTAACACTAATTAAATTTTGTTTGTAAGAACTTTTGAAAAGATCATATATAGAATATTCGATATAAGGGTAACTGACATGTTCTTGATCTATTTCAACAATATACCAATCTCCCAACATTCTTGTACAACTCTCATGATGTCCTCTCCTATTATATTTCAAGACTATATGTAGAAATAAGGATTATAACCATTAGCCTTGGGCTTTTAATGATACCCATTGTAACATGCTAAATTTTTGGACCAAAAAATTTCATTTAAAATATAGTTTTGAAAAAGAGAAAAACCAAGGCAAGGATGTTACCATTGCTTTTAGCGCAAGTACGATGAGTGTACTATTCTCATACTAAGGACAAGGCTAAAATATTTCACAAATAAGCAATGAAATGTAATCACAAAGAAAAGATAATATAATATAACAACACAACAATTATGGAGATCAAATCGCAAAATACATTACCCTAAGGTGGAACAAAAACAAAAAGGGTAAAAGGAGGAATCAGAGTCCAAAATTGTAACACTCAAAAATTTTAAACTACTTTTTTTTTGTTTAAAACTATAGATTTTGCTGAAGTAAAAACCAAAACGTGGGTGTTATCACCACTCTTAACACGATTATGATTTTTATACCATTCTTGTGCTGGCAACAAGACAAAAAAATTAAATAAGTAACAAAATAGAGAAAAAATAGAGGCAATAATATTATAATAAGATAATGTTGTGGATATCAACTCCAAACATATACAACAAAAAGGGAATGGTACATATGAGCCCAAAATCTCTAGTCACAAAAGAATCTAAAGAAACCATAGGATAACTCTTACTCTAAGTCCCAACCCATAATATAATAACTCATTCCTAGGCTTGTTAGCATATAGATCAACATCATCTTTATTGGGTACCTACAATAGGTCACCTATAAGGGTTGTACCACTCTGGCGATGTACTTAGTAGAAAGAGACCTCCCATATAGAAGCAACATGCAACACATATGATATAGTGTAAAAGTAGTAAAACATATGATATACTTAAATACATGATATCACAAAATAATCATACCAAACTTAAATAGTAAACCCAATAATACTCATGCATATCATATTCACTGATATCATAAATGCAACCCAAAAATCATCAAAGATCAAATCTTACCTAAAGCCTCAAATCTTTCTTTTAACTAAAAATCATATCAAACATGCTCAACTTTAAGCAAGTTAAACACCAAATATTATTTATAACATCAGATATATAACATTGTATAGTCAATTTGACAAAACAATTATAGGATCAAAATCCCTTGAATTAACCTAAACTTAACTCAAATATAAATCATGATTAGGATCATAAAAAGCAATATGGTATATGTCAAAATTAATCCAAAAATTACCAGGAGTAACATGGTACCATCAATTTTAAAAAAAAAACACTCAAGGGATCAAAATGCCTCAATTTTATTGAAAATACCCACAACCATAACATAACATACATAAACCACAAACATATTACATCATGCTTATATTTAGTAAAAAGATATTACCTAAAATATATGCTCTTAATAAGAAAAAAAAATAAAGAGTTAAAGATCAAACTGAAATCTCCCAAAAGTTTCCATGAACCCTAAAAAATCAAGGAAGAAAAGTTGCATTTGATGACTTATTATGCCCAAAACTATCTGAAGAAACCAAAAAATTTACAAATAATCATATAAAAATTTGAAATCATTTTAGTCTCAATTACACTAATATATAGTGCTCCCTAATTTTATTTATTTTTTTTTTTGTAAATTTTAGAAAGCTTAAAGGGTCATTTTGGGGCTTAAAACACTAAAATAAGGCTAAACGCAACATGAATAATATTTTTTCTAATAGATCTCCAATAATAATTTTGTAATAACCTATGAGACTCAAAAAATATAAATATTCCAAAAATTATTTAATTATAATGATCCAAATTTTTTTGATAGCTAATAGTGTCTCAAAAGATCTCACAAAAATGAACTTGTGAGAAAGAGTTAAAAAATAGAAACTATATGTTTCAAAAACAAAACTAGGGTTTAAAATTTAATAAAGAATGTAATAAATATTTAAAATAATTTTATTTTATTTTAATTTAAAATACAAAATAATTTTAGCATGCCAAGCTTTTTGAGAAATAGGTTATTACATCAACCTATTTAGTAAATACTTGAGCAAGGTAAAATAATTAAGGCACTATAGATGATTATAAAATTATAACATCCATTTATAGTGTCCCTAAGAGGGGTAGTTTTGAGGAAAAATATAGAAGAAAATTATATCCTATAACAGCCATAAATAATTTAGTGGATTTTTTAATAAAAAAATTTAGGGTATAGATGACGATTATAGAGTAAAACTACCATCTATACCTCAATCCATTTTTTTTCTCCTTCCTTCACTTTAACCTAGAATTAATTTTACTTTTACCCATTTACTCAAACACAAATGAGAGAACTCCCAATGGCATAAGAAACCTCTACCATTTATACCACCTCAAACCTTTTTCACTGACTAGCATTGCCATATTTTCCTGTTCAGTTTACCATTGCAATATTCTCTTTATATAACATTTATGCATTTTTCTCATTTGTTCTTGTTTAATGATTACATAATCTTACATTCTCCACACTTAAATAGTCTTTTTCCTTGAAACATGCTCGTTCAATTTCTCTTTATTATGTTCTATACTCTTTAAAAGTGGTTTTGAGTGTTGCACATATATTGTTTACTATCTCATGATCTTAGAAATTTATAGTTTTGGTTTCATTTACTTTGTGGCATACAAGCTTTACATATTCTATTATTTGGTTTGTTTCTACTATTTTATTAGTAAGGAGGATAATATATTGGTTTCTACTGGTTGGTTGATTACATGCTTTGATATAGAGTTGCTACTAATTTGAGTGTTGTTCACTGTCATGTCGTTGTAAAATTTTACCGTGTTTTCATTTTACTTGTTCTGTGGTAAACTGATTAAGAAGAAATTTGTGAACTTTATAGCATTTTTTTAATATTAGCTTGGTGTGTGTTGGAATTTTAAAATATGGAAAAAGAAACTAGGTTTTGAAATTATGCTTGCTTGCTTGTGTGAAATAGAAAATCCTTTTAGGATATAATTTTCTTCTATATTCTTCCCCAAAACTACCCCTCTTAGGGACACTATAAATGGATGTTATATATATATAGCTTTTTTAATGGTTTCATGTGGGTATGAAATCTCAAGATGATGAAGGGGGACATGTGCTGAATAAAAGATATGGAGGGTGCAATGAATAATGTTTCTAAGTTAAGGCATAAGGAACTTATATATGTAGTTGATGATGTTACTAATGAAGAAGTGCCAACTGGAGAGAATAGAACATGTTGTATAAACTCTATGAACGCTAGACCTTGTGTAATGTTTCCCATTACAATTTATGAGTGGATAAAGGTACCTAATAGGATAAAGGAGAAGTTATGGGTTGATATATAGGTATAATGAGCATTCATATACCAATATTATAACATCATTTAAATTATATGCTAAAAATATTTATTATTCTCATGATATATAGTGGTTTTGATGTGTCCACACGCTCTAAGAATATTATTCTACAAAATTGTGCTAAATCTTGAAAAGACTTTAAGCCTAATTGAGCATGTCTTTACATGGTTTCTGAAGATGAAACTTACCTATTACAACCACCCGTAGATTATTAGGTTATGATCATACCCCAATAATGGGTTGAGTTTGTTAAGCTTAGAAAGTCAGGCAAAGATAAGGCATGTGATGAAACAATTTATATTATGTCTTAAATAATACTTATAATTATGTATACATTGGCTCCTTTCTATAACTCATATGTTTTTACTAACAAAATAAGAGCCAAAAGGCTAAAAAAAAAGCAAAGAAAATGCATCAATAATAATGATGCAAGAAAGGAGTTGGCAAGAAAATAAATTAGGTTATTATACTTTGATTATTTTTAGTTTCAAATGACAATAACTAACTTAATTTTTAAATAGATTCTAAAGGATAAAGAAAAAAAAAACAACATAAGAAAAGGTAATACTCCATGTATACCTCTTACAAGAGTGTATGTCAAGGTGCGGGTTAAGATAACGAGAAATAGGGAAGGCTACTAATGAACCAAACCAACAAATCTTTGATAAAATTGTAAGAATTGATCATTGTATTGTTTTTAATATTATTTGCATATCATTTCATATCCCTAACCACAATAATTTCTCTTATAGGAAAAGTTTGAGGTAATAAAAGCACCGACACATGGTTGAAATGATGTCCTCACTCAAGCTTTAGGGACCGAGGAGCATAGTGATCAAGTCAGATGGCTTCCATATGGTGCCGTATTGTCAATTACTTTTGTATGACTTCTTAGTTTCTGTACTCCTAAGGAAAGGTCAACCATCTAAGAGCCTATGTAGATACTTTAATAGAAATCCAAGCAAAGATAATTTCTAGCCAACAAAAGATTAAGGATAAAGTGCAAAAGTTCATGAATGAAAGGACACCAACTCAATGGTTGACATAATTGTGTTCACTCCTAATCCTACAAAGTCTAGTATTAGATCTATCCTCAAAGTACCTAAGGTAATATACTTAAATTTTTTTTTTCTAATTCAAATTGTATATATAGATGAGATATATGAAATTAAGAAAACTTTGAATATAAGTTGAATATAAAAGTGATATCAAGGCATCAAAGGAAGGGGCTATTGTAACTTAAGGAACCATTCATGCATCTGGGGAAAGATCGTTGGAGCCTGACACAACTAGAGTGACTCTCAACAACATCTATGATGAATAAGATTTATTAAAGTTACTAATTTTGAAAGATAATGATCCGTTATCCTATGATTTAGAGGGGAGTCACATGGATGGATACCCAATTTAGTTATCATCAAGGGTGAGGTAATATTATTAATATATATAGTTGAATTAATTAGTTAATTAGTTATTATAGAGTAACTTATTTTTCTTCTTTTTAACTAGGATGGTAAAAATTTATGGAGGAAGCTAAGTCCTGAGGATCAACAAGAGTGGAATTATGGTATGGCCCAATTTAAACCATCTTGTTGTCAATTATAGTATTAGTAAACAAGGGTATTATTTTAGATGGGAGATTGAGAGGGCTCACATAAATTTAACTAGTACACAAATAATATAATAAAAAACTCAAATTCACACTTAAAAAATAGTTAGAAAAGTATAATTATAGGGGTTTAAAATATAAAATAATAAAAATAATTGATGAATGCAAATATAATGGATGCACTAGGGAAATTAAAATCCACCATTTTACTAGGTGGAAATATAACAATAATTTCTAAGTCATATTTTAATCACAAGAAAAAGATTGACCAAGTTGCAAGCCAAAAGTAGGTCTATACACCTCATATTACTTCTATAACATGATTCATGCAACAAAACACCCATATTGAATCTTATTAAAATCTACCATTATAGTCGCAACAAGCGGCTCCTGTATTTAACTAGATATAAATCATTAAGCAAAAATGGAAGAATGTCAGTCTAAGTACCCAAACTAGTACCTCAAGGGTGTGAAGTTATATTTTCCTCCTTTGATCCACACGTATCTAAACATTCCACTACTTTGGTTAGAATAAAAAAAAAACTATTACATGAATTGTTATCTAACTTAGCTATAATTTATACATATGAATTGTAGCATGTTTATATAGCCATCTAACAATCATATAATCTTACATGCTATCACTATGAGGAAGCTAGAATGAGGCATGCTTTATATAAATCATACTTGATAGAATCACACACATAAATGATAACAATTAAAATAAAGTTAAAGGAAAATATCATAAAACAAGAAAAATATTATTACATCTCAAATCATGGTTTAGGGTTTTAATCTATTCCTAAAAATAATTATTTAGTTTGTCATAATAAATAAATAAATAAATTATATTAAAATTATAGATAAGAAATATATATCAGAATCATAGAAAGAAAGAACTAAAAATAAAAATGGATAAATATTTTAGTAATTTAATCGAATGAAAAATTGCTTATTCTTCATTTGAAACAAGATCATTCATCGGCTTTAATCCCTTTTTCTCTCTTCTTCTCTATGCCTTTCTGTAACACCCCGAGTCGATACGACCATGCGGGGCTATCTTAGAGCACTTTCAGATTGATCGGGTGGCCCCACAGATCAACACTAGTCCTTTCAATGCGCTTTGTCCTCACTCACGTGCTTCCTGAGAAATTTTTAAAAAATTTCTAAAACTTTTCAAGAGGATCACTCATCCTATAATTACTCCATGGCTAACACGCTTAACTGTGGAGTTGTTTAGGATGGAATCACCAAAAGGATGGTATACCATATTGATATAAGTAGCTAGATCAATCCTTATAGCACTCTACTCAAATTGGGGTATTACATTCACCCCCATTCAAAGAACACAACGTCCTTATTGCGCCTCAAAAACTAACTGTCTCAATATAGTTTTATCCTAAGAATCGTCCCACTAGGTGGCTGAATGACTCATCCAAGTTCAACTCACGGTCGCGATTTTGCTTTGATACCATTTATAACACCCTGAGTCAATACGACCACGTGGGGGCTACTTTGGAGTGCTTTTGGATTGATCGGATGACCCCAAAGATAAAAAAAATCCTTTCAATGCGCTTTGTCCACACTCAAGCACAGTTTTAGAAAATTTTAGAAAATTTCTAAAACTTTCCAGGAGGGGCACCCATCCTATAATTACTCCACGGCCAACAAGTTTAATTGTGGAGTTATTTAGGATGGAATCACCAAAAGGATGGTATACCATGTTGATATAAGTAGCCAGATCAATCCTTATAGCAATCTGCTCAAATTGGGGTATTACATTGTCAGGGGAGGACGACTTCCTCCCTCCACAAGGTCGTGGATGCTTGGATCCCGATGGTGGGTGTTCCCCTAGGGACCCGTGCACGCTAGTGCAGGACTGATGATGGATGTTCGGTGTATGTCACTGGCCTCTCCTTGAGTCCTCGCGGCTTGCATTAGTGTAGTGAGGCTACTGGTACACTGGTCCGAAGTAAATACTAGTAGCCCCGGTGTGGGGTAGGACAATGGAAGTGTTCACTATCTCGAGTCGGCCATTAGGTGATCTAGTTTCTCCATTCTCCTAATGGAGCAGTCCATTTGACCACCCTAGTGGGGTTTCACCTCAGGGGTGGATTGACGCATCTTGGAGCATAAGGTGCGCCTGTGTAGGACTCACCTCACTTCCTCAATGTAATACCCCCATTTGAGTAGAGTAATATAAGGATTGATCTGGCTACTTATATCAACATGGTATACCATCCTTTTGGTAATTCCATCCTAAAGAACTCCACAGTTAAGCGTGCTAGCCGTGGAGTAATTTTAGGATAGACGACTCTCCTAGGAAGTTTCATAAGTTTTTTAAAAATTTCTTATAAAATGCGTGAGTGAAGATAAAGTGTGCTGAAAGGACTCATGTTGATTTGTGGGGCCAACCAATCAATCTGAAAGCGCTCCAAGGTAGCCTCTACGTGGTTGTATCGACTTGGGGTGTTACAAATGGTATCAGAGCAAAACCACGACCGTGAGCTGAACTTGGATGAGCCAGTCAGCCATCTAGTGGGATGATTCTTGGGATAAAATTGTATTGAGACAGTTAGTTGTTGAGGTACAACAAGGACGTTGCGTTCTTTGAGTAGGGGTGAATGTAATACCCCAATTTGAGCAGAGTACTATAAGGATTGATTTGGCTACTTATGTCAACATGGTATACCATCCTTTTGGTGATTTCATCCTAAATAACTCTACAGTTAAGCGTGCTAGCCGTGGAATAATTATAGGATGGGTGACACTCATGGAAAGTTTTTAAAAAATTTTAGAAATTTCTAAAACTGTGTGTGAGTGAGGACAAAGCATGCTGAAAAGATTCGTGTTGATCTGTGGGGCTAGTCGATCAATCTGAAAGCTCTCTAAGGTATCCCTCGCATGGTCGTATCGACTCAGGTGTTACACTTTCCTTCTCTCTCCTATGTGCCTCCTACCCTATGTTATCCTTTCTTCTCCTCTATCTAGTAGCCACCTCTCTCTCTTTCCTCTTCTCTCTATTCTCCTTATCTCTCTCATCTGTCATCATCTTCTTTTCTTCTTTTTTTCTCATTTGTTCCTCTATGCCTCCTTTCTCTTCTTTTTACCCAGTTATGTTTACCCTTCTTTGCTCCCTGTTGCTGTCCTGTCTCTCTCTTCTTGTCTTTCTTCTACCTGCACCATTTCCTTTTTTTTCCCTCTTGTATCCTCTTGTGCACCTGCCTTTCTCTTTCTCTTTCTTTTTTTTTTTCCATTTTTACCTACAAAATAAAATTAAAGGGAATAATAAATAATCTCATAACTCAAGCCCAAAAATTTTCTATCATTTTAGCTCAAATAATTAAATATGTAACATTATTATCACTTAAGTATAAAATTATAATTAACTTCATATATTGTTCAAATAAAAATAAAAATTTGAGCTTAAAAGGGTATAAAATATGTATTCATCAATACCCTCACACTTAACTTCTTACTTTTCCTCAAGTAAGACATGATCTAAAATGAAAAGTAAACAAAATAAGTAAACAAAACTAACTAGCCACATTCGTTGGTATTACGATTGCACTTAACCTATGCAAAAAGCCTTTTAAACCCTAGGTCACCCTTAGAGGACGAATAAGGTCTCATGAGGGTTTTGCAACTAATATACCCACAAAGTTACACACAATTCAAACAAAAAAAGAAAAGAAAAACATACCTCTAACACCATTAACTAATGCTGTCTCAGGATATTTTACTTTCATAACATGAAGATTAGCACTCAACAAAGATTTATCATTGGAAAATTTAAAGGGTTAACTTCACCATATGATTCACATATAAACATGACAAATATGGACACCGCAATTGAAATACTCCAAATTTTAAAAAAATAATATATATATATAATAATAATAATAATAATAATAATAATAATAATAATAATAATAATAATATAAAATTTTAAAATTTTAAAATTTATTGTTTTGCCTAATTTATAGGCAAATTATAACAATTTTATTTATTTAATTACCATTAATCTATCCCAAAATCCAATCTAAAATCCCACAACTTTTTTTTCCTTTTCCTTTTTCTTTCTTCTTTTCCCCCCTCTTTTTCTCTTTCTTTTTTTTTGCCTTTTCTTCCTTTTTTTCCTCCTCCTTCCGGGTTGCGCTGATTCCGACCCAGTCCCCCTCCTTCATCTCATCCTTTTTCTCTCTAGCCGACCCCAACCTTTCCCCTCTCTCTTTTCTTTCTCCCGAGTGATTGACTTGTTCCCCCCTTATTTTCTTTCTTTCCCTTTTTTATCCCTCTCTTCTTTTCTCCTTTCCCCTTTTCTCCCTGTCTTCTTTATTGCGCCTGTTTCCCTCTTACACCATCCTTCCTCCTTCTATTTTCACCCCCTACAACACCTCCTACACTTAGCCAGGCCTTCCCCCTTTCCCTTCTCAACCATGTACGGTATGCACGTTGGCATGTGCCTTGCATATTCCCCTACATTCCCCTACACCTAGCCATCATACCCTACACCTGCCCTTGCCCTACTATCATCTGCATCATCCTTCCCCTGCAGCCTAACACGCTAATCATCCCTTGTCGTCTTCCCCACACCCTTACCCCTTCCCTGCCTATAAATACCCCTTCTACACCTCCCCTCTCTTCTTCTCCCTCCTTAAAAAACTCCCCTTTCCTGTGCAATCACCCCCTTCTAGCCACTCTAGCTTACTATCATCGTTGCCGCCAAGCCACACCCCCAATCTCCTCCCCTCTTCCCTGCCAGCACCCACTTGTGCCTTTAGAGCCCCATTTCCCCCTCCTTCTACCCGAGCCTGCAACCATTGCATGATGCACATCCTTGCACCACTACTGTTGACCAACTCCTCCCTTCTACGCCATCACCACACCTTTGCCACCCTACATAGGTGCCCCAGCCTGTACAGCCACCCAAGCCACCCCTTTCTCTTCTCCATTTCCCCCTCCTTTGTCCTCCACCCTCTCGACTGCGTGCCCCTACACCAGCACCGGCCGCTAATCCTGCCACCATAACCATTTCTCCCCTCACTAGCTTATCCAATGCCTACATCACCGCTGGCCCCCAAGCTGCTAAACTCCATCTTTTTTTCACCAAAAATTAGTTGTCGCTATTGCCGTGACCACCGTCACGGCGCCACACCATTTTTCTTCCCCATTCTGGTCACCACCACTCCCCTTCCTCTCTTTAAGTTTTCATTTGTCTAGATTCCTTTTTATTATTATCTTGTTAAAAAAAGAAAAGGGAAAAGATAGCATAATTTCAAATATTTCCATTTTCTAGGTAATGTTCTGGTAATAGCAGGAGATGAGGTGTAGGTTATTCGTGCTTAGAGACCAAAGCCATTTCAGTAAGGATATAGTCATAGCTAGGGCCTTGTTGTGTTAAAATATGACCTTATTATGTGTTAAGTGAAGACATGCATGAAATATTAGATGGCTTAGGGTTATATATGCAGCTTGACTTGGCGATGACTACAGGTAAGAAGATGTGTGGACATGATAGTGTTGGTTCATGTGTTGATGCGTATTCCTATTATATGATACTGCATCTTTAAAAAGTTAGGAATTCCTTGTGTTAGAAGCCATGTGACTTAGGTAGGGTTCTGAGACCTAGATGCATTTTGGTTAACATTATGAAAAGAGGCATATGGGGAAACCCTAGGGGTGAAAGTTAGCCTAATATCATTTGGAACGTGGTCAAAAAAATAACTATGGTAAATATAAAGATAATTAGGGTAAACACTATATGGAGAGGGTTGACCATATAGGGGGTGAGTCAAACCTAATATGAGCTATAACCAGGGGTGATTAAAGTAAGGGTTGGTTGCTAAGAGTATATATTGGGTTTAATAATGACATTTTGGGTAAACTTTCACAACTGAGGGAGTCCTTGGAGTGATAAGGGATGAGAGATTACTAAAGGGGTGGAATCAAGGTTTTGGTAGGTTAATGCATGAAAATTTAGGGGATAGGTTATTATCATATGTAGGAAATGGGAAGTTAGGCTGTAACTCTGGACTATGATGTTAATCATGCTACTTGGGAATGTACTAAACCTAATAGCCATGTAGGATAAGTGGGAGCAGATATAACTACCATGGAAAAATTAGGGTTTTGAGAGGGGTCCATTTTGGGACGATATTATCAGATGTGTGAAATGGGGGGAGTTAGGCCACAAAATTTTAGGGGATGGATAAGCATAGTAAAAATATATCTGATTGTGGAAAATTAGGGCTAAACAAGTAGTAGAAGAGGGGTTAGATCAACTAGGGAGAACTAGGGTTTTGAGGAGTAACCCTAAAGGCCAATGGTTATCATATGTGAGAAACGGGGGTAATAGGCCATGACTCATGATAAGAGGGGATTCTAATGATAGGTTTGGGGTTGTTGGGAAAATTGGGGACTCAAAGGAACATAGGGGGATCGATGTAAGAAGGATTATGAAATTAGGGTTTCCAAGGAGATAGGGTAGTCCTAGGGTAGTAGTAATAGAAAAGGAGTAGTACAAGAGTTGTGCATGTCCGTGTGATGTGTTTGGAACAAATAAAATACTATTAAGACACTAATCGCGTAAAGTAGAAGATCACTTGAGTTAGGACCGGTTGTACCTTATTTACTGGTCCATCATTGAGAATAGTGGCCAGGATCGTTCTATCCTAGGGTTGTACCTTATTTATCAATCCACTAGTGAGAATAGTGGGGGTCCCAAGCTCAAGTAATAAAACCCTTGGATGATAATAACCTATGAGAAGACACTAAGTACTTACAGTGGAACACTACATCGGTCGAAACCGGTTATACCTTATTTAACCAGTCCACTGGTGAGAATAGTAGCTAAGAGCGTTCTACCCTAGGGTTGAACCTTATTTACCTGTCCACTAGTGAGAATAGTGGCCAGGAGCGTACTGTCTTAGGATTGTACCTTATTTACTGTTCCACTGGTGAGAATAGTGGAGTCCCTGAACCCATGTGGCTATAATTTATGAGCCAACTATCTATTGCACTAATATCTTAATTCTAGATGACAATGAATGAACGGATATGATCTACCTATGAGCATTTAATTTCTTATTGTGGTGTTATTAATTTTTCTAACCTAATTGGTTGTGTTGTTCCCTTACTCAGTACGTAGCGTACTAATTGTCCCTATTATGGGTACTGCTCATTCCCACGAGTAGTGTCTCCTTCTAAGCCTGTGCAGGTGAATGAGGATTCTCCGAATGAATTTGCCGTATATGAAGATATGATTGACGTAGAGTGATACCATTGTGTCCATGGTTGGGGACTAGAGAGAGTGACATTCGGCTGTTGTCTTTTTCAGCTTTCTTCTCATTAACATTTTACTTCTGTTGAACATTGTTTGTGTATTTTATTATTTATTTTGGAAACAAACAATTAACCCTAATTATGTTATGAATCACTACTTTATTATGTTATCATAGGTTGCATACAGTTTCTATTTTGCCTTGTGGTTGGTACAAGGATGGCCTAGGGCTAGACTTATACCAATTACGGCGGTAACACTCCCCTTATGGTTAGATAATCTTACATAAGAAAATAAAAAAAATTAATCTTAATTTTAGGGGTGTTACATGAATAATATAGATAAAAATCTACCACACCTTAGTTGCATCAAGACCATCCTCAATAAGGATACTCTTTATTTTTCTCTTTATCAAAATCATAGCTATAAATATAAAATAATATATATATACACACACACACTAAGATATGTGAGATATAAGATGATAAAATTATTAAGCAACTCATATATATAAATAAGGAAATATCATATTTTTTTATTATTATAAAACCTCATGACAAACATCAAATACTTGCGAAATGGACTAAACCATATTTAACTCTTGTGACTAGTCTCCAACAGATCCAAAACTACCCATCTCAAGAACCAAATATGCCTTTTATAGGTTGTAATAGGCTAAGGTATAGAAGGGTATGGAGTATTTAAGAGTTGTGGTACTAAAAGGCTAAGAACTAGTGGAAATCTAATAATTATATGAAATATAAGCATCAACTTCATATCATTAACAGTCACTAATACACACCTCAATCTCAATACCAAACTAAAACAATGAGATAATCAAGAAATAAAACATGAATATAAATCTCTCAAAATCATCTCCATATCTTCCTCTTTTTCTTATGTTTTATCATTTTTTTTTCATTTTTTTCATGTTAAAATAAAAAGAAAAGACTAATGGAAAAACAAAAAATATATATTATATCTCCACCACTAGCCATAAAAAATTCCTATATCAACATAAATACATATACCTCCTTCACATACACGACTACTTTATCTCCACTATGTAATGAAATAATCCCCTTTCATTAGCTCTAGGAAAGGGAAATGATAAAGCCCAAGGGATATTTAATGTGGGTAATAAAGAAAAATATACAATCAATGTATAAGCTCAAAAGGGATTCTATGGGGTGTACATCTTGTGTACACATATTAGAACATACGCTATTTGGTCATGCGGTGGAAAATACTATGTTACCTTTATCGTTTTTTCAATTAGATCATTTTTGACTATAAGCTTTAAATAACATAATAGCAAGTTTGAGTAATCTCTAGATTTTATTACAAGAGTTATAGAAATTAATTTGATCAAAGCAATAAAATGTATATGAGGTTTTCAAAGAAAGTTTAAAGCTAAGGCATATAAATTATTACATGTAAATTCACTTAGAAAATAAGGAATGTGTGGATCAAAAGCTCACTATGGGACGTGATGAATTTTAATATACCTTGTTGGTGGTTATAACATCATTCCTGTTATTTCTCCATTCACATCTATATATGTAGATATATGTTCCCTATATCAAAATTAATACGAAAGTTTCCACTCATGTTATCTCAGTCTTATGATCCTCTTTAGTTGTATTTCAAAGATATAATCATCATTAACTAGTTAAGGGCTACTAAGACCCTAAATAAACCAAAAACACGTAAAAAATATTCATGATTTTTTTAATGAAAAATATAGCATATACGAAAACACACTAAAACATTTAAGCACATAAAACACTCACATCCCCACACTTAAATCAAACATGTCCTAAATGTGTAAACAAGTAAAGAAACATGTAATTTAAGTATAGAGATATAAATAAGTAAAGGGTATGGAAATCTCCTATTACATTGGGTTACTTCCTAAGCAGTACTTATTTTTAAGTCTTTAGCCTTACGTGATCTCGGTTTACTTGGTCAATGTGGGTTATTCCACTTGGGAAATACTTCTTCAAATCCCTCCTCATGTTGATCATCTATATCCTACAAGGTAGCAAAATACAAAGTATTAGTTTTAATAAAAGACTTGACCCAACAAGAACCCACCTTACCTAGCATGAGGTTGAGGCTTGTATGAAAAGAGATAATGTTTTGTCTGATGTAAATGTATGGTGGTCTCTCTTTCACATTATAAATATATAATTTTGAATCCATATCCTTTAGTATATTTTTCCAACATAACCTCTAATTTGGAGCATTTTACTCCTTATTAGATATATCTAGATGCTTCGATCACTCTCTTCAATATTAGACCCATATCACCTATTAAAAGAGGTAAAAAAAATATTAGGGTTAGAATAACTAAAATCAAAGTGGTTCAAAGACTTACCTTATATTTCATGCTTATATCCAAGCAAAATAGGGGGGAAAATATCCGAAGAGGGTCCATGGTAGATGAGAGTGATAGTCTTGCCATCCATATGATTCTCTTTTCTCAATTTCTCCTTATTCTAATGAGATTCTTATTCTAATTTTGTGGGTTATTCTTCCACTTGATAATTCTTTTCAATATCCTCCATGGGGACCTCCTAAACCGGCTCATCCTCACATGTGGGCATAACATCATCATACTTATAACTCCCACTTGAATTTAGAATTGAAGTACAAGAGAGCGCTCTCTGTGTCTGTAATTTATTAACCATTTTGACCACAAAACTCATTTTCTTCTATAACACTAACATCCTTTCATTATATTTAATTTAACTTTGTACCTTTTGGTTTTTCCATTTGTTACTACTTCAAAAATCTTGTCCCATTTTTTAGAACTTAAGGGTTTTGAAGTTGGAGAGGGCTCATGTTGAGGATACTCATAATATTCTGAAGCTTCATATCTAAGATTGTAAGGGTCTTGATATGACACTTGATAATTATCATTCATTACCCATCCTAATTTGGTTTGATGCCTCATTTTCGAACAATATGCGTTAGTGTAGGGGTCATATCTTTGAAAACTATTGAATGCTTGAGCACTAAGTTGTGGCCATCCGCCTCCTCTCATATCTTGTGAATTGTGAACATATGGATTTCCTTGTATATGACTCACTCCGCTTATAATAATGACTCTAGTAGCTTTGGCAATATGTGAAACAAGAGTAGTGAGTTAATTATGCCTATCATTAAGTTGACTATAAATTACTCATTTACTCTAGCATGAAGATTCATGTGAAGTTGTCCATAGCCCAAGTATTCTGCTATAGCAACCTAAATAACACAAACACTTCACAAGAAAAGGTTGCAAGTGAAAAACATACCAAAAATACTAAAAAAAACTAAACAAAAAAAAGATAAAAAAACACACTTAACACAAAAAAATCCTATTAATTGAGAGATTTGAGTGCCTACAAGCTCTCTTAACTCTAAATAAAAGGATGACACAATAGTCAAGAAAATAGAACAGTTAAATAAAAACACATAAAAATTAAAATACTAGCAAACAAGGTGAATTTATCAATCCTTGGTAATGGTATAAAAAATTGGTGTGGTCGTAACTAGTACCAATTTAAACCCTTTTGTTATCAATTATACTATTAGTAAATAATGGTGTCATTCTAAACTAGGGATTGAAAGGTATCAACTAAAATTATCTAGCACAAAAATAATAAAATAAAAAGTTCTAAATCACACAAAACCAAATATTTAGAAAAATAAAATTATGGGGGTTTAAAATATAAAATAATAAAAATAAATAAAATAAAATAATAAAAAATAATAGATGAATGTAAATATGATGAAAGAACTAGGGAATTAGAAATCCACTATTAGATGAGGTTGAAATATAATAATAATTTCCAAATCATCTTTTAATCATAAGAAAGAGACTGACCAAGTTGTAAGCCAAAAGTAGATTTATACACATTCTATTACCTAATTGGAGTGATTAATACAACAAGGCTCTAATATTAAATCTTATTAAATTATACCATTATAGTCGCAATAAGAGGCTCCTTATATTTAACTAGATTAAAATCATTAAGAACAAATGGAAGGATGTCAGTCTAAGTACCTGAACTAGTAACTCAAGCATGTCTTATTGTATTTCCATCATTTGACCCACATGTATCTAAACATTCCACTACTTTAGTTAGATAAAAAAAACTATTAGGTGAATTGTTTTCTAATATAGTTATAATTTATACATATGAATTATAGCATGTTCATATAGCCACCTAGCAAGCATATAATATTATATATTGTCACTATGAGGAAGCTAGAATGGGGCATGCACTATATAAATCATACTTGTTAGAATCACATATATAAATGATAGCAATTAAAATAGAGTTAAAGTACAATATCATGAAATAAAGAAAATTATTATTACATATCATATCATAGTCTAGGGTTTCAATCTATTCCCCAATGCAATTATTTAGCTAGTCATAATAAAAACATTAATTACACAAAAATTATAGTTCAGAAATATATATTAGAATCAGAGAAAGAAATAACCAAAAATAAATATGAATGAGAATTTCACTAATTCAATTAGATGAAGAATTGCTTATTCTTCATTTGAAACAAAGTCTTCTATCGTCTTTGATCCTCCTTTCCTCTCTTCTCGATGCTTGTCTTTCTCTTCTTCTTTATGCCTCTCCATCTCTCTTTTTGATGTAGGAGATGTCACAGCCTAGGACTATTTTGAGATGTAATCCAACGTAACCAAAATGTACTTATTACCACATGATGATGGAAGAAACCCCATATAGTCTATCCTCCAAACATCAAATTCTTTAAATCAAGGATATAGTCCTGGGGTATCTGATGCCTTGTTGAAATATTACCTATTCTGTAACATAGGTCAAAAGATAGTAGGAATGATTGAACATCATAAAATAGTGTTTGCTAAGAAAAATTAGTATGGAGGATTTTACTAGTAGTTTTGTTAGAGCTAGTGTGACCACCATAAGGTGGCAAATGGAAATTAAAGATACTATCATCAACCTCTTCTTCCGGATCACACCTTCTATAGGTATCATTGAGACAATGTTTGAAGAGATAAGAATCATACCAATAATAATTTTTGGAGTCCAAAAGGAATTTCTTTTTTTAATGATAAGAGAACTCTAAAGGTATGATTCCACAACATTTTAGTTGATTAAATCATCAAACAATGGGGCTGTTAAAGAAGTTATGATTACAACCAAGTGATAATTTGCAAACAAATTATCTAATTTATCTTCTTCCCCCTTTTTAAACTCTATCATGATTTAGGAAAGGTGGTTTGCAACTATATTAATGAGACATTGTCTTATATAGCTTGTATAGCTTAGTCATAGCTTACTTCTTTCACTTATATAGCTTGTATGCAATCTATCTCATGTATTACTAAATGCTTATCATTAATGAGATATTATCTTCTTATTATTCCTCATATATCCTTTCTGGTTGCATATTATCCTAATTGTTCATTCAGTGTTTTTTTTTTCTTTCCAAATGCAATCACTTACAAGCAGTCACCTATGCATCACCTCAAGGGGAGTATTATCCATCTTAATCTTATGTATAATTATGACTA
Source organism: Tamarix chinensis (assembly GCA_030549775.1). Taxonomy (NCBI): domain Eukaryota; kingdom Viridiplantae; phylum Streptophyta; class Magnoliopsida; order Caryophyllales; family Tamaricaceae; genus Tamarix; species Tamarix chinensis. Next base: position 89,600,153 of record CM060179.1, read on the forward strand.
ATCCTTAATACGCACTTGTTAAGGGAGAGTTTTCCTTTCCCATCTAGCAAATGTTTGTCTTCTTTTCTTCTAGGTTGCCTTCTCTTCTCACCTTTCATTATTGCCAAAAGGGAGAGAAAATTTGGAAGTTCAGATCGAAAAATGTGTAATTGGTAAATGCAAAAGAATTTGGTGAAAATATTTCCTATTACATGTTCATTACCCTTTCAAATTTACAATCATACACTTTTTGTTTGTCATCATCAAAATGGGGCAGGTTTTGGACCTTATAGGTCAAACAATATCATTGTCCTTGTTTTGATGATAACAAATAGATCTTAATAACTAATGTGTTTATGAATGTACTATAATTTAATTTTAAAGAAATCTAATTGCACTCACTCAAAGCGTTCTCCAAATGTGCAAATCTAAAAGAGAAATCAAGTTTCCAATCATAAGAGAACAATGCATGAAAGATAACCAAAACTTCAAAGTTAGGGATTATATTTATTAAGTCTTAGGTTCCATGTAAAGAGTTAGGTTGAGAAAAAATTCACATTTTTTATCAAAATTATTGATAACATTTTTAAAACGCTTGATTTGAATTCATTTCATAAGCATTCATGGTTGATCTTGATTTCTAAACTCTTCAAATGTGTTTTCAAAACTAAATGGTTGGTTCTAGTGGAAATTAGTCAACTAATCAACTGATTCAGTTTAATCAAAGGCATAAAATGAGTTAAACTTAGAAAAATTGACTTACGCTACAAATCAATCAACTGGATATGCCAAACCAATCGAATGGTTTGACTAATCAGTCCATGGGATTCACTCCTACATAAACCCATCCACCTCTGTTTAAACTCATTAATTATTTTACAAACTGATTAACTGGTTTGACCAAATAGGCAATGGGTTTCACTCTTTAGAAACCCATCCTACTCTATTTAACCTCATCAACTGGTTTCACCAACCAATTAACTAGTTTGAGGAAATCAGTCAGCTGGTTTGACCAACTATTTCATGAGTTTTATTCCTACAAAAACCCATTTTCCTTTGTTTAACCTCATCGATTGGTTCTACCAAACTGATCGACCGGTTTGATCAATTAGTCTATGGGTTTCATTCTTATAGAAACCAGTTAGCCTTTGTTTAAAGTCATCAACTAGTTTTACCAAACTAATCGACTAATTTATAATTGATTGACCAGTTTTAAAAAACCAATTGATTGGTAACATGAGCACATCGTCTGGTTTTACTAAACCATACCACTATTTTTATCTGTTCATAAGACCAATTGTGCACTACGCATAATTGATTGACTGGTTTGTATGAACCAATCAACTAGTTTGTAAAATGGTAAATTTCTTTTTATGGTCTAAACATAAATATTTGACTGGTTTGAACCACTGATCGATTAACCATATAATCAATCGATTGGTTAGGCTAGGTTGATTGACTAGTGAGCATTAAATATTGATTTTCTGCCCATTGGGCAATACTGCCTTTTGAGATCTTGTATCTAACGGCTATATGAAGATGGAAACCCTTATAATAAGGTTCTTATACACTTATTACAATAAATTTTCAAATACATTGATTGTGCAATTAGTGTCCTACTCTCAAATCATTTAATTGCTCCCTCAAATTTTCTAAACTTTCATATTCTAAGTTTTTATTGAAAAGTGCCCTTTGATCACTTCTCTTAGCTATACATGTTCCCAAATTGTAATATCTCTTATTACATATAGCTAAATTATATCTCATCCAAAGTTCTACACTTTAATATCTTATATTCTTGGTGAGAATTATCTATAATCACAACTACCTTACAAAATTCATTTTAAGGGGTTAATGAGTGTTTGCCTATCATTATTGAGAGATTCTTGTTGAGAGTATAGATAATATAAATAGGTTAAGTTGTAAATCATCTCTTAGAGGGTCATTGAGATTTTAAGACTCATAAATTGATAGAAGAGTGATCGTATATAAAAAAAAATATGTCACTATTTCAAAATCTAAAAAAGCACAATCTTTTGGTAGTGGTTGTAAAGAGTAATTTACTCTTGAACCACTCTATATTGTGTGTAATTTTTTTATTCTGTCGTTGGAATTTAATAAAACCCTATTCACCCCTTCTAGGGTGTTTTTTGGCTCTCTCACTGTTATGAACTAGCAGTTGGCTCACAGTAATTCCAGGATTAAGTAAATGAGGAGTAATTAAATGCGAGAACATAACAATTTGGATTAATCAGCAAGTGTATTTATAGTTGAAGAACAGAAGTTACAGCAGCCACTCCTAGGTTTCGAGGACTTGGACCTCCCACCTTCTACCCGCGACAGACCCCCTCCCTCTCTCGCCCCTTCCCCTTTTATTACCTGAACCCATAACCAACTCATGACTCACCCCCCTCCAGTCCAAAAAAGGAATAACAGAACAATCAGATCATAATAGAAAGGTCACTAGGTACCCTGCCTCATTTCACTATGGTTAGGAAAGAGTTACTAAGCCTAATTACATGTTAATTATGGTTAGGAAAAAATATGTTACCTTAAAATACCTTTAAAAGAGACTTCTTCTCCAAAGTCTAGGGAATGAAAGGTTAGGGAAGTAATGGAAGGAATAATGTAAGGAAGACTTGATCATTATAGGTTAACCCTACAAAAGTAGGCATACAAATTATTAGGTTGCTATTCCCCCAAAAGAAACTCTAGACCAAACACACATAATATATGGGCTTAGGGTGAGGGTCTTGTATGACTTCTTCGGCTGTTAGGTTACCTCCTCTACTCCATGATGACTACTAATATCTGCTTGAGCAAGTCTAAGCTCATATGGGTCTGTCATACTTTGGTGTCAAGAATCTACTAAGGTGCCTCCTTATAGGGTAATGAATCTTCAAGTTTGATCCTGTTAAGTTTTCTAACATAAGGTTGATCTACAACATATTTCTTCATAGGTTAACGATTGAGAGATGTAGGGTTGATGAAAATGAGATGGATGGAAAAAGGAGTCTCAAAATTCAAAAAGGTAAGAGGAATAAAGAAGGAACCCAACAAAATAAAGGATTAAATTAGTCATATTCCATAGAGTTATGGATCCCAAAACACAAGTTAATGATCAAAAGGGGTTTGAGAGAAAGAGAAACCTACAAGGTAAGAAATCAGAGGAAAGACCTCCACAAAGTTAAGAGTGAGCGGAAGAGAAGTCACAAAGCATCAAAGATATTAGAAGTAACACGTGAAACAAGGGTTGGGTCAAGGATAAAGGTGAAGTAGAAGGAAGCATAACAAAGGTAAGCGTTATAGAGGTGAAGCTAGTGGAAATAAAGGCTTGAAGGATGGAACTAAAAGTGATTTCTTAGGTCAACAAGAAAAAACATGGTAAAGGTAAAGGTTAATGAATTGTGATACTTCCCCCTTACAAGAGAACCTTATCCAACACACATCAAAACCAAGGTTTAGAAAAGAAGTTAAGTGAAACATTAACCAATAGCATAAAAGTAAGGAAGAAAGGAATGGTTGAAATATCATTAGCTTGGTGCATCACCATTACCTATGAAGATAATTTCAACTTCTTGATGATTTTGTCCTTGTTGAAATGAATACATTTATGGATGTATGGCTCACCTTATAATCTAACTCCTAGATGCCCTAGTCAACTGGATGATATTACTCATGCTCTAGGTGAAGATTTATGGGAGCGAAACCCCAATGCTTATTATTTTCCTTGCACTGAAATATAGCCTCTCCTCCATAAGGAAGAAACTTCAAACGACCTACTTGAATTATACTCAATGAATTATCAACACTCCCAAAGTGCATAAAGACTTTTCCAACAATTGTCAGCCACCATCTTTAAGAATCTAAATCATTATCCCGGTCTATTCTTCTATAGCTAGGTGGATAGTGTTACTCATCCTCCTCTTAATGCCCATAACCTTTTACAATTGTTCCTAGATGGGCAAAGGACTTCAAATCCTAAACGGAGACTATACCGATAGGTGTACCAACTTACCATAAATCTTAATATGATAGGTACTACGTTTGAGTCATAGAAAGCTATGACAACAAAACCATGTTAAGGAGAATCCTAACTTACTAAGTGCATACGATCATACCAACACATACAAAGACCACTTAAACTACCCGTTGTTTACTCCTTGCAAAGCTAATTTGGATTTTAAAATAGGCTAGAAAATTAAAAAATATTTAGGATAATGAAAGCCAAGTCTCTGACAAAAACATGATTTTTAAGAACCAAAAGCATTGATAATAATTTGTAACACTTCCAAAATTTACTTTAATTTTGTTGTTGTTGTGTAGAAGCACAATAATAAAATGACGGGTGTTACCACATTATCTAACATAAAAAAAAAAGATACTCTATACCCAATCAATGCTAGGTGCAATACTAAAAAATGCAGCTTATAACTAGAGATTAGGTATGGGAGAACTTGATCTCTGGCTACAAGATTACAAAATAGATGTGATAAGCAAGGGGACTCATCTAGAGATATAAACAGGATAGATTTTACCTGAAATCCAAAGGGTTTTATCTGATTGATACTTGAATGGCTATAGATATGGATATGGATATGAAGGATAAAAAAATACCCATTGGATTCGAGTACAGATACTAGTATGGAATATCTATACCTGTACTCGTACCTATACCTGCAACCATTTACCTGATATATAATTACCCATTTATCCTTAATTTTAAAATAAATGTAGTATAAATTAAGGTTTAAATTATCATTTGGCTCAATTCTAAATGGGTTTATCCATCAGGTAATAGATTTATTCATTGGATAGTATTTGTTAATAGGTAAATGGATAATTTGTCGGGTAATGAATATCCAACGAATAAGGATATGGATGTGTTAGTGGATACTAGTTTGAGTATGGATACGAATTTGGGTACGGATTTTATTATCAGGATACGGAAATGGGTATAGGTATACCCATCCCATTTACATCCCTAGAATCATCTATAGTAAGTGAACTAATAGAAGAGTCTAGATAACCACAATACTACACCCACAATCCCAAACATCTCTCTATTGCATGCATCATGTTCAATCATTGATATCAACAATGCATGCAAAATAAGGTGTCATATACTCATGGGAATGAGCGAGTGGTCATAAAATGAACATGTTATTACTTGCATATGGAGTAATAAGATTAATTCAAAAGATATAGCATGATGCACTCAAGACACATATAACATGGTGTTCACATAAGGATATGCTTATGATAATAATAATTATGATAGCATGAGGTACTAGTAACATGGTTATTCTAGAAATATAGCCTGCTACACATGGATTGTGGTACACTTAAAGTAAAGCATGCTACAATACAAGATATACTCACTGTAACACCCCCAAATTTACTACTGAAAATTTTTGTTTAATAAAAAGGGTTTAACGGAAGCGAAAAGATAAAACCGTACACTCGGGGGCATTACTGCTACACTTAGTACTAGATCGGTTCGCTCCTACCGTTCCAGTACTAAGTGCTAAGGCTAAACAAGGTTAACATGCAATATGAGTCATTAATAAAACACAAGTCAATAGTAAAACACAAATCATACAGAAATTAGAGTGCGCTTTAGGATTACAATCTAAAGAGTACGAAACTAGAGTTTTTCAAAACATAAAGGATTGTTCGACACCACATAACTAAAATAAAATAATATATGATCCAATAAAGAAATAGAGTCCGATCGAGTTGCTCTCGATCCCCAAGTCAGGTTTAGGCTCAATGCTCAGCCCCATCCGATGCCTCGTAAGTGTCGTAGGCATCAAAGACGTCATCCCCTACCTGCACAAACTCAGACGGGTCTTCTGCTCGTGGGAATGAGCAGCACCCATGAAATGGGTGAACAATACGCTACGTACTGAGTAAGGTAATAGATGCGCTAAGGCCAGCATACAAAACACACAACACAGTATACATGGCATAATCACGTGAGCAACATGTAGTAAAACAGATGATAAAGGCTAGCTACGGTCCGGATAGACTTATTCTTTAGATCTCTAGTAAATATAGGGTCGATTCACATCATAGTCTTTATCAATCCATGTGAGTGCGGGAACCCCACTATTATAGCCGGTGGATTGGTCATGTAGGGCAAAATTCTCCTGGCCACTATTATTCGCCGTTGGACCGGTCATGCAGGACAAAACACTCCTGGCCACTATTATTCATCGGTGGACCAGTCTGACCCCAACTCATATGGTGTTTCACTGTAATTACTTCGTGTCTTTCCCATGTTTTATCACAATTATGTTTGGTTTGTTGAGTACGAAAACCCCCATTATTATAGCTGGTGGATCGGTCATGCAAGGCAAAATGTGCCTGACCACTATTATTCGTCGGTGGACTGGTCATGCAGGGCACCCCGGCTCCTGGCCACTATTATTCGCCAGTGGACCGGTCTGGGCTCGGCTCAACAGTCTTTCTCTTTAAATGGATAGTATCTTATTCGTGTCTTATTTAATAAGCAATTCGCCCTTGACATGCATGTCACCAACATTCTACCTCTATCCTCTCAAGGGGCTCGCCCCATATATTGAGACTCCTGCGCCTCTTATCACGCCCCGACATCCATTCCCCCTTACGCTTACACATAATGAAAAGCCCCAACTCCTAAGGGTGTGGGTTAAGGCCCAACACCTCATGACATCAAACTCCACCTACTATCACCCTCTAGGGTTTTCCCTTGAAACCCTAATTGGACCTATATGGCCCAACTTTCTCTCACTTACACTACCATCACTTCATTTATCACCCCATACCTTATCTCATTTAGATCCAATCCCGAATCGTATAGCTTTACCCCTCAATTCCACATGTGATCAAAACACCTTAGTTGGCCACTTCAACCCTGGTACCTTTCTTCTCCCACAAGTAACCTCTCTCTTTTCACCCAAAATCTCTTCTCTCCCATGGAACCCATACTCACCCCTTACATAATAAATTCCCACTCTTACCCGATACTCCACTCTCCCTTAATCATTTTTACTTCCACATTTCCATATTACTGCTTTCTCCCGAAACCCTAATCGGGTCCCTTATACACCCTTACACCAACCTACGTACTATTTTTCATCCCAAGTCTCCAATCACTCCACAACTCTCCCCTTAGCTTATTTACACCCTAAGTCAACTTTTCTCACATAAAGATCACTCCCATGCAAGTTTTATCCATCCCATGCAAACACCCAAGTCCCCATGCAAATTTTAAGATTCCCATGTATGGTTCCCATCTCTCATTCATTTTGGTCATTCCTTCCTCTTTAATTTCCTCTCATGGATCCTGAGGTATTTTAGTCAACCTTATATCCCTCCTTAGTTAACTCACTTCCCATTTTCTTTCTTTTTGTCCTTTTATTTCCATATCATATTATCAATGGTCCTATCATGCATGTCCTAGAGGGCCATAACATATCACATCATAATCACCATATATACATATAACACACATATCATAAGAAAACACATACAAACATACCTTAACTCCAAGCTACGCTACATATAAGACAAGTTAATGACAATCATGTAATACACGACGTAACATGATATATAGCATCCAAAGCATACAAGTCACACAACACACATGGGCCTTAGCTACATCCTTACCTAAAGTGATGTGGGGCTTGGAGCACGCTCCTACGACTCCTTGGGGTTTTGGCTCGATTCACCTATAAGAGGGAAAATACTAAGGATTAGTTTTCCTCCTACCAAAAGTACCATTAATCCTTATTTTAGTCTAAGATTAGGGTTATTAATATTAAAGGGAGCTTTACAAGTGAAAACTAGGGTTTTTATCTTCAAGATAGCCTACTAGATATTACTAGTCAAAACATGTTTATTTTAATATTCATTGCTATACTTATATTATTAAAACTAATAGCTTTATTCTTCTAATAATAGTACTAATACTAATTGTAGCAAAATAGTGATAATAATAATAATAATAATAATAATAATAATAATAATAATAATAATAATAATAATAATAATCATGATGATGATGATGATGATGATGATGATGATGATGATGATGATGATGATGATGATGATAATGTTAAGTATAATAATAGTAACAATAGCAATAATAATAGTAACTGAAATGATAATAATAATATAAGGGTCCAAATATTTATATTAATAAATAAAAGTGAAAATGGACAAAGTTAGTATTAATAATATTACTGAGGAAATAATGATAGTGATAATGGTAATAATAATAGTAATAATAAAAATAATAATAGAAATAAAGTTGGGTTAAGTAGTTTAATAATAATAATAGTAATGGCATTAATAATAATAATAATAATAATAATAATAATAATAGTAAAAATGGTAATAGTAATATAAGGATTCAAATGTTTACCATTATAGTAAAGATAATTATAATAAGCCATAGCTAGCATCAATAATAATAGTAGGAATACTAGTGAGGTTATTAATAATAATAATAGTAAACAAGGAAAAGTCTTAATCATAATAACACTAAAGTTGTAGGCCATTATTAATGATAATATTATTATTGGTTAGGAAAATCATAAAGTTAGGTTAAGTAGTAGTAGTAGTAGTAGTAGTAATAATAATAATAATAATAATAGAGATAATGATATTAATACTAAAGTTGTTAGTAATAATAATACTGATAATAGTATTAGTAGTAGTAATAGAAATGATAACAACAACAACAACAGCAACAACAACAACAACAACAACAACAACAACAATAATAATAAGGATAACTATTTTAATGCTAAAGTTGTAGCCTTTTAAATAGTATACCCTAGTTATAAATATTTCTGAAATTAGGTTAGGTAATAAGGGTGATACATAATAATAATATTAATAATGGTAATAATAATAATAATAACAATGATAATACAACACTAATAATAATAAGAATAATAGTAATAGTAATATTAAGGATAATACTATTAATATTACTACAAATTATTAACACTTATAGAAAATAGTTTAGGGGCTAGGGAAGTTGGCCACCTAAGGTTGTTGGTGGAACCAGCGGTGGCGCGTGGCGGAGACAGCGGTGGTGGTGGAGGAGGAAGAGAGGTGGAAAAGTGGATATGTAGGCTAAAGGAGAGGAAGTGGAGGGGTGTTTGAGGTGGTGGAAGGTGCAACAGGTGGAGAGGGGTGGAATGGAGGTAGTGTTGCAGCCGACAGTGGGGGCGCACGACGGTTGGTGCGGTGGCCAAAGGTGGTGGAAGATGGAGAAAGTAGAAGGAGAGGGAGGCAGAGGGAGATGAAGGTATGGGAAGGTAGGGGAAGGTTCCCTGGGTGTTTTGGAGTGTGGAGGAGGTGCTGGTTGCGGCGAAATTGGCCGCAGAAGGCTGCGCGAGGGGCGACGAAAGGCTGGGGTGGGCTAATCGGGTTAGCAACTTTGCACGACCAGGGCGGCTCGTGCAGGGCAAATTAGGGGATGATGGTGGCTCAGTTTTATAGAGGGAGGTGCGGGGAAGGTTTTGGTGGGTGGATTTTGCGGCGGCGGTCGTCAACGACGGCGGAATAAGGAGCTGATAGGGCAGCGGCGAGTGACTAGAGTTTTTGGGCTGCGAAAATAGAAGCTCCATTATGGCTGCCATGGGGGTAGTTATAGGCTAATTGAGGTGGAAAATGACAAGGGCAGAAGAAGACACACAGGGCAGGTGTGGTAGGACCACCGGCCGGTGGTGGCAGGTGGCGTAGTCCTGCCATGATAGGTTAGGTTGGATCGAGAGAAAAAAGGGAAGCAGATGGGCACGCGGGGAGGGTAGCTATGAGGCTTGTTGGGGTCGTAAAAAGGAAAGAAAATGGTAGGGGAAGGGAAGAGAGGGGAGGCCAGACGACATGCGTTGGTGGCCGGCGAAAGGAAGGTTGAAGGTTGGGTTACTGGTCGGTGTGCAGATCGGGGAAGAAGAAGGAAAGGGAAAGGGGGAGGACCGAGTGGTCCAGGGGGAGAAAAGAAAAAAAAGGAGAGAATCGGTCGGGCGGTTGGGCGCAGGGGAAGGGCTCGTGGCTTGGGCCATGCGAGATAGGCCAGGGAGGAGAGTTTGGGCTGTGGGCTAGCCCAAACCGGGGAGGAGAAGGAAAATTAAGGAAAGGAGAAAGAAAGAAAAAGGAAAAGAAAGGGGAAAATGAAAAAGGAAAAAAGAAAAAAGGATAAAATGGTTGGGTTGGGGTATTTGGTCTTTATTTATTTATATATTTAAGTTAGATATTTAAATTTAATAATAATTATTTTAAGTATAATATTTAAATTCATTTTTAGATTAATTGGGCTATTTTGGATAAATTTTCCTTAACTTCCATTTTAATTAGTAAAATGTCCAAAACTTTCTAAATAATTTATTTATTATTTCTCTTTATTTTTCTCAATTAATTTCCTCTTTATTTAATAAAATAACTTATTTTCTTAATTTCCCTAATAAATCATTATTTTGCCATAATTCTTAAATTAGGATTTTTAGGGTATTTCACTCACATTCTTAACATAAGCTATATTATTATCTTTACTTAGTCATCACAATATTCCATACATAATCACATTGATTACTCAAGAGACAAAAAACAACATAACGCACCCGAGGAGCACTATTAGTATTTGATGGAATAGAGGTTGGCATAAAGTACCTTCTAAGGTAGAACACACCTAAGGACCACTAACTAACAAACTAATCCTTAAGTACGTATACCCTCTATAAGTGGTGGAATAGACATGTATAAAGTAAATCAGGGTCATCATAGTTAAGATAGAACTAGGATTGACATAATAGTAACAAAACATGATCTTGACTTGTGATCTTTCACTTTAATATTAATATTTTATTCTCAAGGATAAGTCCTAACACTTAACATTGATGGTTCACAAAATGCTTAACACTTATATCATTACTATTTATTTATTACTTATGTGAATTCATGCCAACATTTGTGTTTTTAGCATATGAGTAAGACTATACTAATGCCAAATAAGGAAAACTCTATATAAAAGAACAAATTAGGAATTCATAAAAACACTTAAATAACACTTAATGATAACATAAATAAATGAAATAAGCCACTTAATTTAAGGGTTGTACCTAGAAAGACCCTCAAGGTTATCTTAAAGCCAAACAGGGCTTAAGAAGATTATATTAAATGTAAAAAGACTAAAATATCCTTATTAACCCTAAATATTTACTTAATCCATTTAACCACCAATTAAACACATTAATGTACAAAACTCAATAAAGATACTTGAGCACTTCATAATTAACGTGATTAAGGCAACAAAATGGAAGTTAAAGTTAAATTTAAATACATGAATTAATAATTTTACTCTTAAGGTGTTCTATGCTCATTTAAAGCCATTTTATTATAATACCTTAACTTATACTAATCATAGTTATTTCAATTATTTTATTTAATACATAGATCATATTTTATTATCATAATAATCATTTTAAATATGAAATTCCAGAATTAATGTTTAAAGGCCTGAAAGATCCTCATTCATATAAAATCCCCTTAAATCTTCTAAAAATCATAATTAATTCCATAAAACTACAAAACCCATCATATTATATATTAAATTATATGTAAAAGATACACTAGAACAACGATGAATCTAGTTTTGGTAAATTATCATTGGAAAGATAAAAATGCCCCTAGATAATGGCCTATGTGAGTTTTTTCAACACTCAAAACAACTCCATTTTACTCCAAATTTACACCCAAAATAAAGAACACTAAAACATACTAACATACAACATTTCATGAATTAAATCATCCATTTGATACCTCAACACCCTAAGGAACCAAGTTCACTAACAAAGCAAACAAACCTTAACTCAACCAAACTTAACAACTCTTAAGCTCATGAAAATACACATATTAACTATGATAAATAAAATGAGGCAAGTATTGAAAATAAACATAAAATTAGAAATTTACTATAATGGAATTTTTCACACAAAAGAAAAAAAATACATGAATAAAAACTCGCATGCTCACAATCATGCATTATCATGGATTTGCTTATTATCACAATATTCAATTTAGTCATATGAAAGAACACATTAAAAAAATTATGTCTAAATAGTTAATCATATCGACTAAAATCTAGTCTTCAAGCAAGAAGATAAAATACTCCAAATCTCCACCTCAACCTTTTTATGCTTGATCACCTTCAAATATTAAGAACAAGATATTAAAATAATGAAAATTAGCAAGGAAAAATAAAAGGTACAAGAGAGAGGGAATGGGAAGGTGAGAATAAAAGAAGCAAGAGGAAGGAAAGTGGAAGATACACAAGAAATTGCAGCAAAAAACTGAGAAGGTTAAGGGAGGAAATTAAGGAGGAACACAAGAGAAAGTATGAAGAATGAAATGGCTAAGAGTAGTAGGATTTTAAATGAAGACAACCAAGGGTGAAATAGGAGGGAAATAGAGGGAAAATCAAACACTAAAAGCAAGAAAAAGAGTCAACAAATTGCTACCCAAATTGGAGCAACTACCACAAAAAAGAATAGCAACAACCACAACAGTGAGCTACTTGAGAGAGGAGAAAAGAATAGGGTTGGGCATGATTTCAAGGCAGAAAATAGTGGCTAAATGTAGTATAATTTAAACAAATCCTAATAAGAATAAAGAATAATTGAGCCAATATGAGGTTGTGGGAGCTGGTTGAATCAATCAAGTAGCAACAACACAAGTTGGTTGCGAAAGAGGGAAATAAGTGGAAAAAGGATAATGTATTGTGATTTCAAGGAGAAAACAATGGGAATCTAAAGGATACAATGAAAGGGTTAAAATTAAGGAAAAAAAGAGAGGAAGAGGTTAATTAATGAAGGAGAATGAGGTGTTGAAATCCAAGCAAAAATCAACTATGCCGATAACAAGTAAATCCTGATGTTATGTGGCTTTTTATTCAAATGCACAATTCAGGCAAAATGGGGGGGTTGAGGGGTGTGTGAATTTGATGGGGAGGAGTGTAGGGGAAATTTTAATGATTATAACACTTAAATGAAAACTAGGATGATAGGTATGTAAGAGAAATATTGATTGTAGTTGAGTATGTAATAGAAAATGTTATGAAATTATCACTAATATACTTTTAACTTATATTGTTGTTGAATGAGTATAAGTAGGATAAAAATTTAAATGAAATATAGTTATGATTTGGTTGGGATCAAATGAGATAGTTATAAGTTTAGTTACAATTAATTTAATTAATTAAATTATAAAGAAAATCTAAAATAGGTATTTTTAGAGAAAAATAGTAAATAGACCCCAAAATTGACAAACATTGCGGGAATGTGCAAATTAAAATTTGAAACCAAAATATATAAAATTATTGGGTATCAAAGTTGGTTTTAATGTGTAAGATAATAGATGAATATATTCACAATTTCAGGACCTTTGAATTTAGATTTGTCTTCAACAAAGTCAACATAGAAGTAAAGGACTTGAAGTAGGACGTTTGCAATGTTGATTCAAATGTGGTATTTTGATCTACTCCAAGATCAAAATCACTTCTAAAGAGAAATCTCTAATTTCTCTAGAGAATTATTCCTAAAGTTCATTCCTCACTTTGGATAAAGATGGGAAAGAAAGAAAGCTAGATTCTGACTCTTGCTCCTTTGTTCATTAAGTGCTTGATTTCATTAGGGCTTTTCCTCGCAATCGAACGTACAAGGCTTTATATCTACACGTATGACAAGAGGTTGAGCTTAACTCTCCTTAATTAAACCCAAATCATCTGGCCTAATTATATAAGAGTTAAACCAGCTCATGTCTATATAGTATACACAATGAGTTACAATTACAATGACAAGATATTACAAAGTTTACATAAAAATATTAAAGTTACATAAAACCTAATCATGATAATACATGAAATAATCAATAATCAAGTTTAATGTCTTATAGCTTTGTCTCCAATGAAATTTTTTAATCCTTGTATTTTCCTTGTCTTACACATTATATATCATTAGAGAAGTCCTCGTCTTGCAAACATATGTAATACCTGCAAGAATCACTTAATGAAACATTATTAGTATTATTATAAAGGTGTTTAATATTTTACAAAACAATTGGTACTACTTCTAAATATGCTAATACTTGACCTTCAACTTGAGAAGAATGAGATAGAGATGCTCCTGCGTCAGATTTGAATCTCGACAGATAAGAAATGGGCGAAAACGATAAAATTAGATAATCTATAGAAACACATTTTTTGCAAATACACAAAATGAATAATATAGGGTTTAAATTACCACGTATGGGTACAAAATAATTTTATAATCCAAATGTATAAAAATATTTGGTCTAAAAATTGGTGTGATGCCTAATGGATTAAAAATGGCTATAATGGTTAAAATTTTCTAATAACGTGAGCAAAAAAAAATCATGATTTAATGATTTGGAAAGAACAAGGGAATGATAATAGAACATAATGCGTTGATAAGATTATAAATAATTTTAGAATGAGTCACACCTTTTGGATGAGTTAAAAATATATAAAATGACTAAATTATAAAAATTACAAAAAATGTAACTTTCCGCAAATAAAGAAAGTGAATCGTGGAAGGCTCAAATTTAATACAGATAAATCAAAAATCAATATTAAAATTTTTAGAAATGAATAACAAGTTTGATTACATAGTAATTAGGGTTAAAGGATAAACAAGATGTTATAGTGGACGCCTACTTTAGTGATGGTATCACTTCGTATTTAAATGTTATAAATTTTACAAACCCTTTTTTGAATGAATTTTTTAGGTTATGAAAAATGGCATACACTAATATTAATTATAATTGTATTAGTAAATGGTTAATAGGAATTAAAAAATCTATTACAAATAAACAAAACTATTATAAGATTATATCTTATCAAAATATTACACGTCTAAAATTGACAATATATGTCAATTTATTTTATATCAAATAACAATTGTCATACTATACTATTAATTCAATAACATTCATACATAAATAGCTTATGCATAATAAATATCATTATTAATTCAACAATACTATAACTTCACATCACATCAAATTTTAGATTAGATATTATTTTAACAAACAAACCCAACATTATAATGACTACCACAACTCTAACTATCTAAACAATCCCTCACACACTACCACTTAATCTCATTACGCTCTTTACCTCTTTCCCCTCACTTTCTTTCCTTCTTCCCTTTCAATTTGTCCTTCTCTCCTCTCCTCTTATGTAATTTTCCATTTTCACAATAACCTCAAATATTTGATTCAAATAATCAACTAGTGAATTAGAGCTTAACCATCAATTGAATTCAACCTCCATCATCGACGATTTTGAGCTTCACAATCAACAACTTTGAGATCTACCATCAATGAATTCGAGCTCTTTGTTTCAATCTTAAGCTTGAAGAACTTAACAATTTTCTTTTAATTTTTAACAATAAATTAGTAAAAGTATTTTTCCAGCATATCATTTTTTCTAATGATGAATCTGTCCTTAAAATATTTTTAAAATATGAAACAACGATCAACTAATATTTCTATGCTAACCATTAAACTTTATCTGATATTTCATTTTTATTTAGAAAATATTTCTTTAATTTTATTTTTATGTGTCTCTATTTTTTATAAATATAAATATATATAATTGATATTTTAAAAATTTTATTTATTTATTTTCATTTCTATATTCATGAAGTGCCGTTAATCACTACTTTTTCTTTTTCTTCTTCTTCTTTTTATTATCATTATTATTATTATCACATATATCTAAATAGGATAGAAAATAGCTAACTTCACACCAAATCTATTTAAAATCTTTTTACAACTATTTAAGAGTAATAAGACAACTAGACAAGCTTGAAAACAAAGTTGTCAAAGTCAATCACAGAATGCCCACTCAACGTAACCTCAATAATAAGAAAAGGCAAAAAAACACAGCAACTGAAGTATGTACCTCAATCATCTCATGTTCCCGCCGCACTTTTAACTTCTTCTTGGTGCGTGCTAAAGCGCGTTAGCTTGCTGCGTCTGCAAGTCATAACAACCTTTACGAATTTCAACCTTTTGTTCGTCATTTGGATAAAAGCATCGCTAAGCCTACAATTCAACACAATGGCCGTCCAATTTCGGTTGTCCCCACGCGCCTCCGCCACATCATCTCTCGCATCCCAATAAGGCAGTAAAAAGTGAAGGGCGAAAAAAGAATAAGACTAAAACAGATAAAAGTAAGAACTATCTGGTCCTTGTTTCAATTTAGAGAGAGAGAGAGAGAGAGAGATAGACTGAAGAGATGCAACAAGCTACTGGTGGGGGAGGCAGTGGAAGTAGTAGTGGGGGCGACTCACTGAGTCGAGGAGCTGGACCCGCTCGGTTCCGTTCAGCTCCAGCTGCTTGGCTAGAGGCCTTGCTCGATGATGACTTAAGTCAAGACGACCCGACTAAACTTGGACACAACCACCCCGGCGGTCTGACTCAGCTACTCACTGCCGGAACAGTTCAAAATCCTGCTTCGTCCCATCCTCCTGCACCTCATACACCCACTTCCGGTGCTTCTACGACAACCAATGCCCCGGGCGCTGCCGGAGCGAGGAACTCTGGGAGCTCCTACCTTTCCTCCGCTGCGGATCCGGGCTTTTTCGATAGTGGTGGTGATAGTGCTATTGGCGGGGTTCACTCTAGTAACTTGGGGTTTCACCGGATGAATAGTTCGCCGGCGGATTTCTTGAGTGGAAGCGTTGATGGGTACTTCTCGAGCTTTGGTATTCCATCCGGAAATTATGATTATTTGGGTTCGTCTGGGGTTGATGTCTCGCCTTCTCGGAAGCGGTCGAGGGAAGATGATTCTGCTAAATTTGGACATCAGCTTGTAATTAACTACCCTACCCGCTTTTTCTTTATTGTAATCTAATTATTTTTCTGCAAGTTGCCAGTGGTTGGCACTGTTGTCTTATTGTCATTTCCCCCTTCGGGATATGTTTTGATGTGATATCTTAAATATTTTCCCTAGTTTCTGCGTTCAATTTGATCGAGCTCTTTTTTTAATCATCTCCCAATATTTTGAATGATCTCCCAATTTGTCTGATCAATCCTGGAATGTAGAAGGAGGAACAAGGTGAACATATCTCTGCAGGAGCGGGTAGTTTGTTTGACTTGGAAATGGACAAGATGTTGGAGGATAGCGTTCCTTGTAGAGTCAGGGCAAAGCGTGGTTGTGCTACACATCCTCGGAGTATTGCTGAAAGGGTGAGCTTTTGTTTTATTTATTGAATGTTTTGCTCCTTTTTTTTTCTCCATGATGTGATGGCAAATATACTAAAGAGACACTAAGCATGTTTTATGATTGAAACCCTAGGTTCGAAGGACAAGAATTAGTGATAGAATAAGGAAGCTTCAAGAACTTGTTCCTAATATGGATAAGGTAAATTTAATGCACTTCACTATATGAGATATTAATTGGGTAGTCTCATGTTTGTATCTTTGGTGGTTTCATGGAATCCTTTTTTTTTTTTTTTGTGGTTATCGATGTTCCTGTGGTCTTATCTGTAAGCCATTATGATTTCATTTTTTTTGGTGCGTGAGCATGTTGAGTTAGAGAAGATCATTGGTATGCTTTAGAATCAATGTTGCTTATGGTAAACCTGCAATGGTTCAATCCATCTTGTTTGTTCTTATTTCTTCTGACTGCAGGAACCAAAAAGGGGACAGCATGAAATACTGTTCCCCATGGTTGTGGATAT
Organism: Tamarix chinensis; assembly: GCA_030549775.1. Lineage (NCBI taxonomy): Eukaryota > Viridiplantae > Streptophyta > Magnoliopsida > Caryophyllales > Tamaricaceae > Tamarix > Tamarix chinensis. The sequence goes on from CM060179.1 coordinate 89,617,891, forward strand.
ATCGGCAACTTAGATGGAAGACAGCGTAGAGGAATCTTTCATAAGGCTTGTGTGATAGGTGTGAACTGGGGGCTTGGGGGTATAAGTAGTTAAGAGGTAGAAAGTAGGGAGAAGTCAGAGTAAAAGGGCAGTGTATTAAGTGAATTTTTGCATGACTTAAATAGCAAATGGAACCCTTATTTATGGGGTCAAGTACAAGAGGTGTTGGAGGGGAGAAGAGGGAAGGCCTCATGGGCCGCCTGAGGTCGTCGGGTTGCTCCAGGCCTTCGGCCTTTCGCACCCCTCGTTGTGAGCTGGGTCCAGGCATCAGTTTCTGGGCCTTCTCTGTGTGTCTGTCCAGTGGACCTAGTCAGTTTTGGGGTTGGCTCTCTGGGCCTGGCTGTGTAGTGTAATAATAACCCATATCAAGGCTAATTGTTTGTGCTTACTGAAAAGTTCAGTTAATGAATCATATTTTTCTTGTGAATGTGAACAAGTGGAGTTTACTATCAAATGAACCTGTTCTAAGATTACTCAACAGGAAGATTTGATAAGGATGGGCAGGAATCCTGATGCTGAAGTTTGAACTTAACCGGAGATATAATGGGATCAACTTAATTTGTGGTCGTTCTAAAATTTGATCTATATATTTATCCAATTAGAGCATAGGTCCTCGTTATCTCCTGACCTGTATTGCCTTAGTCTCTCTGCATTCCTAATGAGAGCATAGAAAAATGTAATTTGTTTTTTATGCTGCACTTTAGGGCGTCACAGTAAAGGCAGGGTGTTTGCACCCTGCTGCTTTCAAACATGGCCTTGATTTGGCTTAAGAAAAACCTCAAAAGCATTTGCATTGGCATTCATATCTTAACCTTGCTAGTAATTTTTAGTGTGTATAACCTTACTATGTAGCATAATAGTAGGGGTAAGGGTTGGAGGATTTAGCATAATAGTAGGCAGGGGGACGGAAGGGGTCTTCTGAGGAAAAACTTATAACTTATAGCTATTATAGAAGATCATAAATGTTCATCTGTATTACCTATAATTCTGCTATCCTACCCAAGATCGTATGATCCTACCATTTTTACTGATCTAATATCGGAATTGGTTTTGTATTCTAAGATTATACAATTCGCGTCCAGATTTTAATGACAATCTTGCTGTGGCATCTTGGGTTTCAAGCAGATAGTCCATCCCTTGCCAGTTCTAGAGCTTCTATAAGAAAAGAAATATAATTTATAGTGATTATACAAGATTGTAAATGCCATTGGCATTACCTATAATTCTACTATCCTACCTAAGGCTAAGATCCTATGACCCTACCATTTTTACTGATGTGCAATTTCATCTATGATTTTGGATTGTCCAATTTGCATCCAGATTTTAATGACAATCTTGCTGTTGCATCTCAGGTTCGGAGCAGATTGCCGAGCCCTTGCCAGTTCTAGAGTGCCATTATTGCATCTTATTTTTCACACTTGAATTTTTCAGCTAATTAGCTGACTATATTCACTTGTGAAACTATATCCTTAAACTTCATCACATATTTAGTTGCTACCCTTGGGAACTAGTAGCCATCTATGAAGAGAGAAGAAAATGCCCAACCTGATTCTATTCAAACTGATATCTACTGCTAATCTACGCCAATCAACACTTAAGTTCTTGAAATATAGCAATGTTAATTTAGGATTTTAAATGCTTTGTAGATCAGGACAAGCTTTTGTAGGTTCAAACCTGTGTCATTCAAAACAATGAAAATCCTTCTTTAGTAAAATCCGTTCTGTAACCTACTTTAAATCCATTGTTTGCTTATCGCTCTGTTCTTTAACCTGTTCTTATCTCCTTACCTTTCTTAGCCTATGTAAGTCTCTATCGACCTGTGGCCTAAGTATTTGAAATAACCTATATTATTTTTTATAGCCTCCTCAGCTGATTAGCCTACTTTAAGTTGCCTTCTGTAACCTGGTTTAATCTCCAATCTTGCTTCAACTTACCGTAACCTGCATTAACATACTTAAACCAATTATGTCTAATTTAAGCTACTCTACCCTGTTTCAACAGGAATTAACCTATTTTGATTCATTATTTTTTTGGTGGGTGTTTCAGCTCATATTTATCACTTCAATATACTCCACCACTCATCAAACAAGCTTAGTTTCCTTTGAGGTACGATTACCTACATGAAGCCCTTTTTATCGACTTTAAACTATTTTACAATGCTTTAACCTGTTTTGACATGTTAGAAATTTTATTTCTTATTTTGACTTAGAGTACAATGGTACATGAGGGAAGGGGATTCAAACTTGTGACGCTTTTACTGATAAAGCTAGTCTCATCAACTGCGTTTTCGTGTTTTACCTCTCTTGAATGTACATATATCTCTTTTAATTTGCACAAACCTCTTTTAACCTGCTCTTATAAGCTTTCATTTACATTAAATGACTGTGACATGTACTATTGTGGGTTAAACTTTTGTTTAGCTTCTTGGGACGCAATGAATCTTCGTCTAGTTGTCTGGTTTGGATGGGACAGCGGACAATCAGTCTCATGCAATATTCTAGTCTAGTGAATATTTGAGCAAGCTGTCACAGGGGTTGGATACATGCGTTATCTTTTATAATTTATTGAACAGTTACTCATTTCATTTTTTGGAAATATATCAGAGTTAGTTCTGTGGTACGTCTGCTAATCTATGTATCCTTTAACTATTACCGAATTCTAAAACATACACCTTGTGGATTACAATGTATTTCTGGGGTGATTCCTTCCAAGTGCCAAGATAAGATAAAGATTGGTTCCTTCATTATGGATCAATGTTTTATGTGGTTAATGATGGCATTGTATGTTTGTTTGTGTTGGACACTATCAACTGCAGTTGGTTTTATCTCTTATGAATGTACTTGACCTGCCTACGAAGTTGTTGCGGTGTTTGTCATGTCTGCTAGTATTACTTGTTTGGCAGTTTACAAACAGAGCTGTTTGTGGATAGGTTAAGCTTATTACCACTTTTCTATTTTGGGGCCTGAATTTATAAAAAAAAAAAAAACACTTCTAGATTCTGTTTTAGCTAAGTTGGTTACTGGTCTCATCAACCTGCAATATCAAGTTAAAAAATACTTTCTATCCATTCCCTAATCACTTACTAATGGTTAATCTATCTTTCGCAACCATTTGGTTACTTCTTAAGTTCAATTTTTTATTTTAAAAAAAAATGTCTCCATCTTCATCACGCGATGCCTTCATATTCTTCTTCCTCCCAATTCTTTCTTCCTTAAGTTCCTGCATTGGGGAGCTCCTTCTCCTTGACCTCTTCCTCATGCAACCTATTTCCCTAGTCTTTAATTTACTACCCTTAGTCACGAACATTGACCAAAAATTTGGTCCAGAATCTAGCCTCAATTTTGAAGGTCTCTTTGTGGAAAAATAAAAATTGCTCCCTGAGGAAGTACTGTGATGAAGAGGAAAAATTGATAGCTTTCTATTTATTATCTAAAACGGGCTCTTGGTGTATTAGGTGAAAAAAAAATTGAAGGTGTGAACTGTAAACATACGTAGCAACTTCAAATACAAGTAAAAATTGAAAGACATACATAGCAATCTCAAGTACAGGCTGGATTGGTGGGTTCTACCTCTTTATATCAACTAATTTTTTAAGAGAAGATTTATACTGAACGATCAAATACCTCCAAAAGAACCTCTATATTAAATATTTTGCTACGTAGGTTCTTGACTAAGGTTATATGCTGCCAATAATTTATATTGATCTTTGTGTGTATTGGTGGTGGCAGGGGATCAGTTTCTGAGTTCCTATTTCTTTGACCTATGTCACAGTTGTGGAAGATGAGGGCTTTTACCTTGATGGTTATTTGGAACTCAATGTGCTGTGGGTTTTAATTTTTGGTGGTGGGTATTTTGATTGGTTTGATTTTTGATTTAACAATTGACATCTATGGAGGAGGAAGGAAGCACCATTGGTGGGGTGAGGATGGAGATCTGTTTTTTTGGATTTGATTTGAAAGTAAGAAGTAATTAAATGATTAAGATAGATAGAATAGGTTGAATAGATAATAACTAATTAGAGGAAAGATTTTTTTTTTTTAACCTAATATTGATGATGAATGAGAGTGACTGGTGAATTTTGCTAAAATAAATCTAGAAGGATTAAAATGAACCTTTTTTATTTATTTATATTTTTAAATGTAGGGACCAAAATATAAAACCTTGTTATCAATAGGGACAAACAATATTTTACTCTTTGACAAACAAGCAAATAGTAAAAGCTCAAATTTGGCTTGTCTAATAAAAAAATCAAGTTGAGCATTGGGGTTCATTCAACTTGTTTGTTTGAACGCTGGCTTGTATTCAGCTGTCTTAAACTTGATGATTCATAAAAATGAGTACTGTTGGACCACAATGTCCCATTTGTTGAATAGTTTCCATAAACTTCATCATTTTAATCTGCCTTTTGGCCTACTTTCCAACTCTCTCATTCAAATTAGTCTTGTCAAGTCATAATCGAGTTTGTGTTCAAGTTAGTTAGGTGAGCCAATTTATTTGATCTAGACTCATTTTGCTTGTGGTTTTCAAGTTAGGCCACATTTTAGCCTCAACAAAATAAGTTTGAAACGTGATATACATGATAAAGCTGACTCTACTTAAGATTGGCTCAGCCACCATGTTGGCTCAGTCAAGATTGACTCTAGAAGTGCTTGTGAAATATAGGAATGAACTTGGCTCATATAATAGATCAACAAGCCTAATGAAAAGAAAACTTCAGCTCGATTGGGTTTGATTCATTTGTAATCTTGATTACATGAGTAGTTATGTTTGTACTTGTATTATTTAGCTTTATAATTCCTCAAAAGTATTATTCTGTCTGTAGACAGTGTTGATCTAAATTACTAGGCTTCATACTCATGAGATTTGAAATTGTCCACAGCTGTTGTTATGTGAGTAGAAATGTGTAAATATCACATTATAGAAGTTATGCCTGTATTTTGGGTTCTGTGAACATTCAATCATTGTCATTTATTATTGGATCATCAATTTTTTGCTAGTAGATGTAATTGTTCTAGGTTTCTGCGTGTGGATTGTTGTATCTACTGTTTGTGTATCATTGACTATGCACAGACATTTTTGTGGCAGATAAATGAGGCATCGTTTTATTTAATATTTCTATCAATGTAAAATAATACACACACACACACACACACATAATGTAAGATAATAAAAAAACCATGATACGTATATTTTTTTTTAAAAAAGTAAGCCCCATTACTTTTATGTATATTATATAAAACTTGAAGAGCCCCAAAGGCGATTGTGTTGTTGATTGGGATGAAGAGAATAGGCGAGGCACACACAATTTTAGGGAACTAAGGAGGAGACATACTGAGCTCGCTATTCAAGGCTAAATTTTTTTATTTATCCAAGTCCTAGAATAACAATACTTCTATGGGGTGTGTGTGTGTGGGTGTGTGTGTGTATTTCAGCTAACTCATACTGCATCAGATCGATCCTCCCACCTATGTTGATGGCCAGCCCTGTGTGCACGAGACAGCCTATGTATGCTGTCTGAATGGCTGAACTTGCTTGAATGTATTTGATCCAATAAGCGCATGAAATTCTTATCAGAATTCTTTATGCAACCCTCCTAATTCTTTGCGTAATATTTACCATGGGGACTACTGCATGCTATTATGTTGCATATCTTACCGTCACAATAACGCAAGTTTGTCATACAATTCGTGACACCTTGATTTTCTAGTATGCTGCTAAAACTTTGATTGAACGCGATTATGAATTTTGCTGTTGCTAGATTTGCCTACTTGACCTCCATGGTTGTGGGAGGCTCATTGTGATTTACCAGAATCTTGACAGATATAAAAAATAAAAATAAAAATTGATTATCTTGTGACAGCAAACGAACACTGCAGACATGTTGGAAGAAGCAGTGGAGTACGTGAAGCGTTTACAAAAGCAAATAGAGGTATGCCCTGTCCTCAGCAAGTCTTTGATGGGTCATTTTCATAAAATAGTGACCAACAGTCATGACAGGAACTCATGGAACACCAGAGGAAATGCACATGCATGGCTACAAATTGACTCGGGAAACAACGGATCGGCATCCATTTTGCAAGTGCGTTGTTTCAATACTCGGCCAAAGCTCATGATAGATTAGACAACAGTAGATATATGATGATCTGTAGATTTTGGCTGGTGATACGATATCATAATTTATGCGAGATTCCTTCATCAAAATCATCTTCAAGCTCAGCCTTGCCACTAAGCACCGGTCCGTCCCTCGTGTATCCCACAATAATCCCTTGGTTTGGCAAGAATGTATCTACGCTTTACTGCTGATGTACACAAATAATATGTTAGGTTATTAGGTCTTTTAGTTGTGTGATCTGCTAGAATACCCGGTGTATCTTGTTACACCATTTTGTATTTTGAAGTATTGTATGTGCCAATACTGAGAAACTACTAAATTCATTAGGTCGCAGGAATTTGGTTACAATTTTATGGTGGATGTGACATTGATTATTTGTCTTTCCGAGTTTTAGTTGTGTTGTCGTTTCTGAGGAAGAATTTCGTGGATCAATCATTCATTAATCAGTTGCATTTTTTTTTTTGCTGAATCGCTTGGTGGATACTGCTGGAGCCACATTTATTGGGTATCAAAGTTGAGGCGATCTGACCAATGAGAGGGGAGACATGTGAGTTTCGTGCACGGGCGCTCCTTTTCATTTTCTGTACTCAATAGTTTTGATTTAAGACATTATCTCTATGATTATTGTATAGTGAAGACTTTCTGCATATACTTAACTTATACGTCAGGGAAATAATGACAGTTAGATTTTACACATAAATAATAATTCTAGTAATTATTGATAGATTACAAAATAATATTTTGTTGTAATATTAATAAATTTAGAGAAAGATAATATAACAATGTAGAGATGAAATTTTTTGATTGTGATTGATACATTTGAGTACTTTCCTCTATACAATTTATCATACTATATATATACTTATTACAAATATTATGAAGAGTTAGAGAATACATAAAGTTAGGGGCTTGAATTATAATGAAAAAAACCATTACCACCTATGATATAATAATATGAGTATTAAATTTGAGGTTTAATATAATATACATTTATGAATTGCACATTTACAATATATAAATATGATATTTACATCACACTTTTTTGAATACATATCTTTTGATATTTATAACACCTCCTTAAGAATAAATATTTAAAATGTTACCTCATTAAAAAAAATGGACAGAAAAATCTAGTAGGACAAAACTATGGCTAAGGAAAGAAAAAAATATAGTTCTCTCCTAAACTTAATATGTTTCATTCATATGTCATGTGACATACAATTCTTTTTGTATGTACGAATACACTTTGATAGTGTTTATATTTAAAACTTCACCTATAAAAACCCTATTGATGAAAAAAATTTAACCTTTGTACAAAAACATATGTTATCAAATTGACTTTTAAGTTATTTTTCTATGAACATCCATTTATAATCAATTGATATGACAATTTTAGATATTGGATTTCATATCTATATAAATCATGCTTATTAGGTGGATATATTTGACTATTCCAACTCATCAATCATCTATCCAACGACATTGTATAATGAATTAAGAATAATCCTAAATTTTATCTATTTATCAATTGCAATTGTTTAGTTAAAGACATCATAGATGTCTATGCCATATCATCTTAAATTAGTGTAAAAATAATTCATGAATAATTTATTCGCAGGCAAAATTTATTCTTAGATTCTATTCATATGGACATGTCAACTCATTATAACAAATTTTCTATCTTTTTTAAGGATTATAATTCATCCTCTGAGATGTTAGCTCCTTAGACCTATATCATACACTTCAAGCATATTTGTACCATACTTATCATTAACTTACTTGAAGTCACCATAAGAACTTCTATGTGACTTGGAACTTTAGGCAAGACAAATATGAATTTCAAAGTTTCTTGGCCATAATAAACGTAAGATGGAGCTAAGCTATATCTAGCAAGCATAAGCATCATCAAGTGTACTTTAATTTTTCTTTGGGTCTATATCTCATAGAAGACATATTCTAAGTGCTTACTTGCTTTATAATCTCAATCTCTTCTTCTTTCCCATTGAGGCTAAGGAAACAAGCATTCCTAGCCTTCTTTGTGACTTAATTTTATATTCACAGGAGAGTGTAGGTACACATAAAACACATACCATTTTTAAAAATAAGTACCAAGTTCATTCCAATTGACCTAGCTTAAGGGAAAATGTAATATGCAATTGATATGTACAAAAAATATTTGCATGCATATAGGTATATCACTTCTATACCTTACTAACAAGCGTTTATGAATTAAATGTATAATCAACAATTTTACTAGGTCATTATGCTTCCAACTTGAAGCATCAAATTCATTGTTTCTCCCAATTGGATGACTATTCACTTTTGTATCGATGTAGTAATATTAGTTGTAAAAAATTACATATGAACTTACATTATTATTATATACCATGGTATATTTATTTGGTCCACATGTGTCCGCTTGAGATTTATCAAGTACATAGGAGATTTTGTATATTTCGCATTATAATGACTTAATTGTAAATTTATCAAGAATAATATGTTGTTCATATGAGATCATTAATTAAAAAAAATAGGATTCTAAGTGGGTGCTCGTTCAAGGTTTAATGATCTTTCTTATCATTAATGTACTAATATAATCTTATTACTCATACCATAAAGATAATATTTTATGATCCACTAAATTTTGGTTAGTAACTTCTTTTGGCTCTTTATATATACCAAATGTACACGTTGTGTATTTATCTCGGGCTTACTTCTAGCAGATCTTGATGATAACAATACCATCAAATACTCATAGAATATATTAAGTTTTCTAAGAACTTAGCTATAATATCATGCATATATTTTCTATCTAATTGTTTATTCATAAAACCCTTTAATAAGCTTATCATGTCATATACACGTGTATATTCTTATTAATTATAAGCTCATAAAATTCTCCATCATTAAAATATAATGTATAATGGAATTTTAATTAGATAAATTAACCTTCTAGGTTGTATTCATGTCTATGAGATGGGAAGTCTTTAGCCTCTATCGTTAAATTACTTATATCAAATGGGAAGCTTTATACTTTAACCACTAAACTAAACTAATAAGTGAATGGGAAGCTTCAGACTTCAACCATCAAACTACTTATTAGATATGAAATTTTAGACTTTGACCATCAAATGATTCTATCTACCAAAAATATAATATAATAGGGAGGTTAGCGTAAATACTTCAACCACTAAGGTGGAGGAGGAGATTTGACATTGGTAGGTTTTAACTACTACCAATAATAAATTAGTTGAATAGCCACATGAATAATTGGCTGAAAAATTATCCACAAAACCATCATCACTACTTTGTGATTAGAACAAGTACTTTAAATAAGTGAAAACAATAAAATTAATGTTGTAGTCTATAGACTACCAAATAATTTGATCTTTTGGATCAAAATGCACTTGAGGCATTCAATACTATCCAATCTTTTGATCCGTATCACATAAGTCTTGAAATACTTTTTAACTATTTGATCTTCTTGATGAAACTTTTTAATCATCACCTTTTTAATCATTAGATGAAACTTTTGGCTTCCACCTAAATTCTGTGAATGTCCATTTGTACCTTAGGTACATACTTGTAAATAATATAGTTGGTCTGGATCTTGATACTTCTACCAACACTTGCACTTATCTATATATACCTCAGGTACGTGGAAAAAATTTAGCCACTTCTAATGACCCTCCATCAACTTCAAGTAACGAAGGTTCTCAAATATTAGATTATATTACCACATTAATATCTACATTGATTGGTGATGAGATAATTATTCCATCCTGTTTCTTACATATGTGATGATAGGTAATGAGACTAACAATCTATCACCTATTTTTAGCTAATCCATGATGTTTCTAATGTATGTGGTGATAGGCAATGAGATCGTTAATCTATCACCCAATTTCCCTTTTTTTAAAGCAATATTGTATATAGAATAAATAATTATGATAAAATAAATTTAATGAAAATAAAATGTGCATCATGCACCAAATAAAAAAAATGCTTAATAAGGCATTTAAATAATTTTATTATGCTTTTACGGAATGTTATCATGATGTAGAAAATATAAATTGATATAACATATTATATATTCTCCAAAACCAAAAAGAAGTAAAAAAAATAAAATATAACCATGACCAAAAATATAACATGTAATCATAATACTAAATATGAACATTGAGAAATATATTTCATCTTATAAATATAGAAATTAAAAATGTAATATACACAATCGCATAAAGGATTGGCATGCATTAATTGTACACAAAAGGACAAAAGGATAGGCATGCACAAATCTAGAAATAGTGATATTACTCAAATATATCAATTGAGTTCATGCCTCATAGTACTAAATGAATATTAACTAAAATATTATCTCATAATTGAGTCGGTAACAAAATGAATATTACGTAGAGAACTTAGTCTTACTCAAAGGTAGAGTTCGTGCTGATAACATGTTATAATATTAATAAATTTAGAGAGAGATAATATAATAGTATAGAGAAGAAGAGAATGCGCCTTTTGATTCTCATTTATACATATGAGTACTCTCCTCTATACAATTCATCATATATATATATATATATATATATGATATCTATACTAATTACATTCATTATGACAATGAGTTAGATAATATGAAAGGAGGCAAAGCTGGGGGGACTTTGGAATCATAATGGAAAAAACTGTTACAACTTATAGTAATAATATGAGTATTAAACCTAAAGTTTAGTACAATATACATTCATACATCTATAATAAGTAAATAGGATATTTACAAAATATATATAATTACTATACACATATACAATAGATGACATAATTACTATATAAATATACATAATTACCATTATAATTACTATAAATAATATATCAATATAAAAAAAGACATAAAACTATGGTATAATATATAATTACCATTATAATAACTATAAATAATATATCAATATAAAAAAAGACATAAAACTATGGTATAATATATAATCTCTATTGAAATTGACATTATATAGTGGTAGAGATAATAATCATATATATATATATATAAACACCACGACATAATCACTATAGTATATCATATAATCACTTAAAAAAATTACCATTGTAACATTCACAATCACCATAGAAATATACATAATAAGTGCAGTTGATAACATAACCGCTATAAAAAAAATGTAAATACCATAGTAACACACATAATTCTTATATTAATAGAAACGATCATGATATAGGTATATATAATGACCATATAAGTTGAAAAAATCATCTTAAATTTTGGTAAAATTTTAACACAAAATGGTATATATATATATATACATTTTTAATGTTAATATGAGTATCTATTTATAGATAAAAAATCACAATCATTATGATATAATTTTTTTATTATTGGCAAATATAATCCTGATAGAATTTAACATCATATATTAGTAGAAATAATCACCATATAGGTATAAATTATCACCATCTAAGCCACCATAATTACCCTAGAAAATGATAAAATTTTTACAAAAAAATATAAAATAAATACAGCTTATTTTTAGGTCAAAAATGTATCATTATATGTCTTTATTTATAGAAAAAAGTCATGATCATTATGATATAATTTTATATATTTATTTGAAAATCTAAATAAAAGATATAGTAATTTAATATATATACACACACACCCCCCTCATAACCCGATAAATTCATCTACCCGATCCGATGCTGACCCGAATATAGAAAACCTGACTAAACCTAACCCGACTCGACTCCAACCCGTACTTCGACATCACCTTGACCCTCTATCAACCCGACCCGCCACCAACTAGACTCGCTATCAACCAGACTCGACCTGACTCGACAAATCCGAATTCAATATTAATCAGTTATGATAATAAAAAATATATACATGTCTTATTATTTATTTAAAGCTTTTAAAAATGTATTATTATTTATTTATTTTTTACTTTTATTGTGAACTTACTTATTCACTAATGATATTCTAATTTTACCAATTTTTTTGCATAAAAAAACATTATAAAGCTATAATAATAAACAAATAGCAATTAATAACACATTATTCATCACATGCTTACATAAAGTTAAACTTAATGCTTACTTACGAGGTTAATGATGTAGATTAATTTTGATGGTCAATGTCCAATTCGACCCAAATCTAAAGTGATTTGATCTAGGATTAGCTTTGTCCGAACCCAAACCGACTCGTCAAAACCTAAAAAGATATGATTCGTCAAGTTTACTCAAACCTCACCCGTCAAATTACTTCGAACATGAAATCACCACAATACGAGCTTTCTCGGCTTGATCCCCATCCAATAGGGATATAAACGAGGTGGGCTTAGGGCGGGTATGCCTATACCTGTATCCGTACCTAAATTTGTACCCATACCCAAATGGGTATCCATTTACACATCCATATATGTATCTAATGGATATCTGTTACCCGAAGAATAATCCGTTTATTTGTTAACGAATATTATCCAATGGATATATAAATCCATTTAGAGTTCAGCCACATGATAATTTTAAACTTAATTTATATCATATTTATTTTAAAATTAAGGGTAATTATATATTGGGTAAATGGGTATCAATATAGATACGGGTATGGGTATGGTTACATATATAGATAACCCATACCCATATCTGATAATGATTTTTTTCATCATCTATATCTATTTATCCATATTTGTTAAGTATCTGACGGATGAAACCTATTGTGTTTTGGATAAAATCTGCTCCATTTACATCCATAGATTCGACCTAACCCAACAAGTTAATTCTAAATAATCTGAACCTGACCTGACTTGAACTCGAACTATCTTAACCAAAACCCGACCTGACCCGGTAGATTAAACCGATACAATCTGGATCTGCAATGACCTGAACCCGAACCCAAACCCGATCCGACCCAAATAGTAAGGCAACCCAAAATGATCCAAACTCAAAATGACTCGACCCGATCCACAAACGACCAGTAAAGAAGAATGACCCATAAACAACTTAACCCAAAAATGACCCAACCTGCTATAACTCTACCCGAGCCCGACATGATTGCCACCTATACTCCTAGCTATATAGTTGTATGCTTGAGGGCTATCTAATAATTTGCCATATTATCTTGGTCATCAAATTTCCTTAATCATTTTTAACTAGTTATTGTGTTTTCCTATTTCAAATTAGTTACTAAACTCTAAATTTTCTTATTTTAGTCCCATTTTACTTATTTTGTTGAATTTTTTTAATCTAGAGATAATATACTAAATAATTCTGAGTTTGAGTCTAATATGATATAACTCTGAATTTAACATATATATATATATATATATATATATATATATATATATAGATGGAAATTTTCAAAAAAATTGAATTTGGAATTATATTGTATCTAGATGTTATTTGGTGTACTTTTACTTTAGTTTATCAAATAACTATAGATGGTTTGATTTCTTCCATATCGTGTGCTATACATTCCACCACAAAATTAAAAAAATAACTTATAGTAGTATAAAATAAGTCTCTTTTTAACTTATCAGAAAAATAAATAAAACTAAAATCTCTTTTGAGTATGCTTTCAATCAAATGATCAAATCCTCTTAACCTCTTGGGCATAAGTTATTATAGCCTCTTACTTCAATTTCTCTCAATTTCCCCTTTATTTTTTTTTACCTCTTTTTAAAATTTTTATCCATGGTTTAATCAAAGTATCATAATCCTATTCGACTTAATTATAGGTGTTGAAAGGTTGCGAAGGATTAGGCCCGCATCTTGCTGAGTTAATTTCTCTCCCATTTCCTCTTTCTTTCACTAGATGGTCGGGTGTTTTCGTACATATATGTTTCTGATGGTGCTTACCCACTTCAAGTGTGAGTCAAGCTCCAGAATGCTAGCATATGCTTGGCTGTAACCACCTTCCTAGAAACCATGACAAGGATTACACATCACTAAATAGAATAGAAAAAATATATATATTAACTAATCAAGGATGAGAAGGCTAGAAGGAGATAGGAAGCAACAGTACCCTCGATCAACCAAGAAGCCTTGTTGGGGTCTTGATGATCCTCTTAGGCCTTGTTGGATTGGCTGTAGGTCTAAAGGTACCCTTACCCTTGGGATGATTTGTATCATCACCAATCCCTGGGAGAATGACCTTGTCCCCAAGGTCAAAGGATGGAAAACTTGTAATAAATTGATCAAGGGGTTTCCAAGTGGATTCTTGTATATCACATCCGTCCCACTAAAAAAGAACTTGCGGTTTGCCATTGTATTGCTTGAATTAAATCACTCTTATGGGTTGATACATGGGGTGTCCATCATAGAATGTGGTTGGCAGTGGGATGTGTTTGATAGTAGCAGGGTCTGGGCAAAATTTTAGAACCGATATATGAAATACCAGGTGAATGCAGGTAGTGTTGGGAAGCAGAAGCTTTTAGACCACGGAACCAATGCATTTCAAAACCTAATATAGACCAAAATAACTCTTGGAGAACTTGTGTTGATGATTGTGATGCATGGAGAGCTGGTGGTATGGGTTAAGTTTGACAAAAACCTAAGTACCCACTACAAACTCTTTATCTGTGCGATGCTGGTCAGCTTGATTCTTCATACGCACTTTAGCCCGAAGCAAATTTTGCTTGATCATCTTTAACTTCTGATCTCGATCACTCACCCACTCATCCAAAGCATCCATGTCAATTGTGTTATGAAGATAATTAGATAAACTAGGAGGGGGTCATCCATAAACTCCATGAAATGGTGAGGTTCCGATAGAGGAATGTTTGCATGTTTTGTACCACCATTTGGCCCACAATAAGCATTTTGTCCATTGACTATGTGTATCTCTGACCACAGCTCGTAGATATGTTTCAAGACCATGATTTAACACTTCTATCTGTCCATCGGTTTAAGGATGGTAAGAACTGCTCATTTGGAGCTCCATGCCATGTATCCTAAAAAGCTCCTTCCAAAAGTGACCGATAAACACAAGGTCCCTATCTGAAATAATTGAGTGAGGGAACCCGTGTAGCCTTACATACTCTTGAATGAAATGCTGAGCTTGCTGTGCTGTTGTGACTGATGTTGGAAGGATGTAGAAGTGTGCATATTTATACAATCGGTCAACAATAACCTAAATATCTGTCTTACTAGAACTAGAAGATAAGTTGGTAATAAAATCCATCAAAATATCCTCCCATACCCGGCTTGGAATTGGCAAGGGTTCGAGAAGACCTTTTGGTGAGTGATTTTTTGGTTTAACTCGGAGACACAATGAGCATTTGTTCACATATTCATGTACAACTTCAGCAAGTTTAGGTCAATAGAAATTAGAAGAGAGGCAAGCCAAGGTACCTTTAATTCCTAAATGGCCCCTGTCTTAGAATCGTGATAAGTTGCCAATATTTTGCGACACAACCCACCAGTGGCTGGAATGAAGAGTCATTTGTCCAAATAAAGTAGGCCATTAATAAAGATGTAAGGCGAAGATCTAGACTGAATATCATCAATAATTTGTTGAGCTTTAGCATCTGATGTAATAGCATGTCAAATGTCATCGATGGCGGTAAATTCAAGTCCTGTTAGAGCTAAAGTGGTGGCCTCTGTTGTCCAACACGACATACCATTAGCTACCGAATTTTCAAACCTAGGTTTATACTATATAGAGAAGTCAAACTCGAGTAACTTCACCAGCCATTGTTGCCGTTCCAGTGTTTGGATGTTTTGGGTTATTAATTGGTGCAAACTTTGGTGGTCTGTGATGATATAGAAGGGGATAACCAGAAGGTAGTGATGCCATTTCTTGACGGCAACAGTGATGGCAAGCATTTCACAGGAATAGGTAGATGATTTTTGTAGTTGGAGAGGAAGACTTTTACTGTAAAAAGCCAAAGGATGGTGATCTTGGGTAAGGACGACCCCAATGGATGAACTAGAGGCATATGTATAGATAGAGAATGGCTCACTGAAATGGGGAAGACGCGACACAGGGGTATTAGTTACTACTACTTTCCATTAGTCGAAGGTTGTTTAGGCCACCAAGGTCCATTGGAACGCATTGCATTTCAATAAGTCCTTGAGTGGGCTTGGTATGGTGGCATAATGTTGAATAAACCACTTATAATATCCCGTGAGGCCCAAAAACCCATGCAATCTTGTTATAGATTCAGGTTTGGGCCAATTCAACATTGCTTGAATTTTATCAGGGATAACCTGTACTCCTCCACCTAAAATTACATGACCCAAATAAGCTAGTTTAGTAAGCCTAAATGCACACTTAGATAATTTGGCATAAAGTTGGTGTTGGGCCAAAAAAGGCCAAAGGTAATGTTTAAATGTGAGAGGTGAGTGAGCTAAGAGGGGTTATATATGAGAATATCATAAAAAAATACTGGTATTAATTTTTGAAGATGAGGTTTGAAAATGATGTTCATATTGGCTTGGAAAGTGGAGGGATCATTTGTCAAGCCGAAAGGCATTATGAGGAATTTGTAATGTCATTCATGTGTGCGAAAAGCAATTTTAGGAATATCGGGCAGGTGAACCCGTATTTGAAAATAGCTACTCCTCAAGTCTAATTTTGAAAAATAGACAGCTCCATCTAATTCATCTAGTAGCTCGTCAACTGTTGGTATGAGACACCTATCATTTATTGTAATGCATTAAGAACCCTATAGTCTACACAAAAGCGCTATGTTCCATCCTTATTCTTGACCAATATAATTGGGGATGAGAAAGGGCTTGTGGAGGGCTGGATGATTTTATATTGGAGCATCTCTTGGACTTGCCTTTCTATTTCATTTTTTTGTAAGTATGGGTACCGGTAAGGTCTAACTTTGATGGGTTGATTTTGTGGAGTAAGGTTGATATGGTGATCTAAGGTACGATGAGGGGGTATCCCATTAGGTATGGCAAAAACCTGAGATGATCCAAAATGTGTCGAATTTAGGGATGTGGAGTTTAGCCTGAGGTGTTATCCATTGGTTCTGGTTCGATGGGATCCAAGTGGAAATAAGTTGAGAGTGAGTTAGTGGATTGAAATATTTTTAACTGTTGCGGCATAATGATATCTGGGCCATTAGGGACGTTTAAGCCTATGAGTTGCACCACCTATTCATCCCTTTCAAATGCTAGTGTCATCTTCTTATGGTTGGTGGTGACTGGTCCCAAAGCCTCCAGCCATTGCACTCCCAACACAACATCAGCTCTTGCGAGCCTCAATGATTGAAAGTCAACATTGAACACATGCCCTTGTGCCTTCATGTTTACGCTTTGACACACACCTTGGCTTTGAATGTTGTCCCCATTTCCCACGGTGACAGTGAACTCATGTCATTTTCGACCAGAAGGCCCAAAAAGCAAATGATGCAAGGGTCGAGGAAATTGTGGGTACTGCCTGTGTCGACCAAAATAAAAATGGGGTAATAGCGTATGGTAGCCAACAACCATAGAGATTGTGGGTTCAATGCACTAGTCATGGCTTGCAATGATACTTCAAGCTCAACTTTTGTTGATAGATCTAGGGGTTTAGTTAGTTCCTCAGGATTTATCTCAATTCTAGATGCTTCCTTTGGCATCAAGAGTAAAATTGGGGGGGGGGGTTTACACTTTTGGCCTAGATGATATTTTTCATTACAATTGAAGCATAAGCCATGTGCTTGTCTATGCTTATGTTCTTCTAGGCTTAGCCTTCGAATTGGGGGTGCGGTATTTTGTGATGGTCGTGGTATAGGTGGAAGGGATAACAGTGGCGGGTCTGTGTTTGTAGGTAGGGAATTCTTAGAATTTGGGTTACGATTGAAGGTAGCTCGGGGTTCGTTAAGCTTATTTTCCACCAACTTTGTCATATCAACAGCATCAGTAATAGTTGTGGGTTTGAAAATAGCTAATTCATTCCTTATTGGTGGTTTCAACCTCAAAAGGAAGCACTTCATAAGGGCATATGGAGGTAAATTTGTGATTCAATTGCTAGTATTTTCAAATAAAGATTGATACTCTTCAACTAAGCCAGTTTGTTTAAGTTTAAACAATGTGGCTTGAGGATTAACAAGTGAGGATGATTTGAGCCTCTGATATAGAGTACGAATAAAGGTGTTCTAGGAAGATAATTGATCATTCCAATATGTCTATTGAAACTAGCTAAGAGCTTGTCTGGCCATGTAAAAGCTAGCAAGATCAATATGCTGTTTGTTAGAAGTATTGTGGAAGTTGAAATACCGTTCGTCCTAAAATACCCAATCCAAGGGATTCGACCCATCGAATGTACTTAATTCACATCTTGAAGGTTTGACAATGATGGTGTTGTTTATGTAGTTTTCAGTGGAGAGTGTGGGCAAGACGACGGGTAACGGTGATGCTATGGGGGTTAGGGGTGCTACTGGTGCTCGTGCCTTCTAACCTTTGAATAATCTTAGCATACTGATTGTACATGGTCTGGGTGAGATTGCCAATGGTTGTTTCATGGTTTTGGAGGTTTTCTTTGATTTAGTTGAGTGTTTCATCATTGTTTTTTGATCTGGTATTGTGCGCATCATCCTTGGCCATTTCCACTCAATAAAAGCACCAAATGATGGTGCTTACCCACTTCGAGCATGAGTCAAGCTCCAAAAAAGCAATGAGGTAAAGGAGATACTAGATGGGATGGGTAGCCAAATTCTTCCTTGCCTTTCATTGATAAATCTAGGATATTTATACAATCATTGTAACACCCCCAAAATCATAGTTGAAAATTTTCGTCTAATCAAAACCATACACAAAGACGGGGGGTGCTACTGCCGTGATCAGCACAAGCCTGGCCCCTCACCAGTCTCGCGCTGACCACAAGGCTAGAAATTTTATTAGTTATAAAATTGATTAGGACATAAAAACATAATGATTCATAGTTGAAAAGGGAAATTAGAGTGCGCAATTAATGAGTCATTACATAATAGAAAACTAGTACAACATCAAAGCTCCTAAGGGGAGAAAACAATACAACAGTAAGATATGATAAAACTGCAAAGATAAGTCCAGACTAAAATCGCTCTTGGGCCCCATGCCAATTCCAACGAGTCATCACTTAGCCTCGCTCGACACATCGAACATAACATCTCCTACCTAGACCAACTCAAAAGGGATCTCTACTCGTGGGAATGAGCAGAACCCATGAAACAAGTGATTAGTACGCTACGTACCAAGTAAAGTAACCATGCAGATAAGGCCATACATGAAAACAAATAATACAGGTAGGTAACCAAGCAGCTCAAGCTATACATAAAAGACAGATAGGATAAGTAGTGATTCAGCTCGGTTAGACATAATCATTAGATCTCCGGTCATTACTCCTATTTCACACTATTCTCATTATAGTCCATGCAAGTACAGGAACCCCACTATTATAGCCAGTGGATTGAAAACATCCAGGGTAGAATGCTCCTGGCCACTATTATTCGCTGGTGGATTGGTCTCCAGGGCAAAGTGCTCCTGACTACTATTATGCCAGTGGATCGGTTTGACCCCAACTCCCATGGTGTTCTACTATAAGTAATTAGTATATTTCCCATGACTTATCATCAATTAAGGTTTGATTTATTGAGCTTGGGATCCCCCACTATTATAGTTGGTGGATTGAAAACATCCAGGGCAACAAGCACCTGGCCACTATTATTTGCCGATGGATCGGTCTCTATGGCATCCTACACCTGGCTACTATTATGCCGGTGGATTGGTCTGGGCCTGACTCAATAATCTTCCACTTTAAATGGTTAGTGTCTTATCCATGTTTTATTCAATAGAAACTTTCACCCTAGACATGCATGCCCCTTGGACTTCCCGCTCACACAACCCATCCACACTTATTCTCCTGAAAAGACCTGTCTATATCTTGGGACTTCTACACTTCCTAGTACATCTAGACACCCTTTCCCCCATTTTCCTTACTTACCATGAATGCCCATCTCCTATGTGTGTGGGTTGATTCCCACTTTTCCATATCTTTGGGTTAACTCACCATTGCCCTCTAGGGTTTTTCCCTCGGAAAACCCTAATCTGACCTATATGGCCCAACCTCTCTCTATCACACACAACCCATGCTCTCTTTGCTCCCAACTCATCACCCCACTCAATCCACACCCAAACATCCCACTTTACTTCTCATTTTGCATGTGTGACCACGAAATCCTAGCTGGCCACCCCAAACCCTAGCACCTCTATTTTCTTATATGTCATTCCTCCATCACCCTCACTTACCATTCCCCTTTCCACATGACACACATTCACCCCCATGTGACGCCCTTCCACTCTCACCCCATACTCCAATCTCTCCCATTATTTCTCCCTTCCACAATTTCCTCCACTTAGGGTTTTCCTCCCAAACTCTAACCAAGTCCCCCATGCACACCCTTATACCAACCCACATACTAATTTTCACCTATGGACTCTAATCACCCCAAAAACTTTTTCCTCACCTTACTTAACCCTCAAGTCAAATTTTCCCACGTAAAGATCATCTCCATGCAAAGACTAATAATCCTATGCAAGCCCTACACTCCCCATGCAAGATTTATCCTGTCCTCTTAATTTGTTCATATTATCCCTTAGTTTTCCACCCATAGGTCATGAGATACTTAGGCCATCCTTACTTCTCTCTAGTCAACTCACTTTCTTTACCCCTTTCATCTTCTCACAACCACACCATTCCACTTAAAGCCTCCTAGCATGCATGTCATAAATGGCCATATTACATAAGCACCATACAAGTACAAGTTACATTATCGTATTACACATGCCATAAAAACACATACAACTTACCTTATCTCCATGCTTAGCAAGCTGCACTACAAGTGCATAGTTCATAACCACATAAGGTACACATATATATCCAACACACATAACACAGAATACACATATTAGGCCTTAACCAGATCCTTACTTAAAATGACACCGGGCTTGGAGCATACTTGTACGCCTCCTTAGGGGTCGGGCTTAGTTCACCTATAAGAGGAAAACACAAGGGTTAACTTCCCTCTTGTTATTTTTATTATTTCCTACTTTACCTTTAGTAAGAACTAGTATCAGTGATAATAATAATAATAATAGCTTTATTAGTATTAATAAGGGTGTTATCATTAAAGTGGCTAACAAATACATTAGGGATAATATTAGCTAAAATAAGGTTAGGTAGTTATAATAGTCATGGCAGAATATTAATAACAATATTAGTAATAATAATAATAATGCTAAAATAATAATTATACCAAAATAATTTATACTTAAGTGCTAGAAAGGCTTAGGGCACACCGTAAGCAAAGGTGGCAGCTAGGAGGGCAGCGGCGGTGGCGACGACGACGACGGACGTGGTGGTGGTTTTAGGAAAGGTTGGTCTTTTGGGGCTAGAAAAGAGAGAAGGTGGTGATGGTTGTGAGGTGGTGGACTCTTTGGGCTGAGAGGGTTGTAGTAGTGGTGGTGGCACAGATGGTGGCGGCTGTGGTGGCCGAGAGTAGTGGAGATGGAGGAAGGAGGAAGGAGAGGGAGAAAGGAAAAAAGGAAAGGTAGGAAAAGGTGGAGGAGGGTCTGCTGGGTCGAGTGGGTGGTAGGGGAGGTGGTGATTGTGGTGGAGGAGGCGGCACAAGGCGGTGAGAGGGGTGGCGATGAGGTGCAAAGGGCAGCTCCACGTTTTTATAAAGGAGTAAATAAAATAAAGTAAACTACTAACAATAAAAATAATAGGAAACCTGCAGATATGATAAAGATGCTAGGGAAATCAAAATCTACCACCAGATTAGGTCGAAATATAATATTTATTTCTAAGTCAATATTTAATCGTGAGAATGAGATCGACCAAGTTGTACACCAAACGTAGGTCCATACACCTTATATTACTTCCCTTAATTAATTAATTAATACGACAACGTGCCTATATTAACCCTATTAAATACTAGCAGTATAGCAGCAACAAGCGGCTCCTATATTTAACTAGATTTAATGCATTAAGTGTAAGTGGAAGACTGTCAATCTAAGTACCCAGACTAGTACACAACGCATGTCTAGCTGTATTTCATTTCCTTGACCCACATGTATCGAAACGTTTTACTACTTCGGTTAGAATCACAAAACTATTAGGTGAATTGTTATCTAACCTAGCTGCAATTTATACATATAAATTCTAGTATATTTAGATGGCCACCTCGCAGGCAAATAATCCTACATACTGTCACTTATGAGGAAACTAGAACAAGGCATGCACCAAATAAACTATACTTGACAGAATTATATATATAAACGATAGCAATTAACATAGAGTCAAGAAACAATCTCACGAAACAAAGAAAATAAAATTATAATTTAAATCCTAATCTAGGGTTTCAATTTATTTCCTAACAATAAATAATCAGCCAGCCATAATTATAGAATTAATTACACAGAAATATATATCTAAAATATAAATTAAAATAAGAGAAAGAAATAACCGGAATTAATTTTGGATAAAAGGTCAATAATTTATTCAGATAAAAATTAATTTTATCTGAAATAAATTCCACCAGATAAATTCTTCCCTATTTCTTCTTCTCTCTCGGTATCCTTGATTTCTGTGCAATTAGTCTTTCTTTTTTCTTTTTCCGTCTGGCTAACGTGTCTTGGTCTGCCTGGTGTCGTGCGTCGTCCTTCTTTTCTCGTGCGGCTGATCCCAACGTCACCTGTGCCTCTACTGCCGCCTCTTGTGCGTCGCTCAGCTTTGTCCGTGCGTCGTCCGAGCCTCTGAAGGCTCATTCCTCTCATGGCTCCAGACGCGCCCCTCTGCTTTTTTTCTTTCTTTTCGTACGGGCCCTCTTGGGTGCCTAACGGCAAAGGCAACCCTCTCTGCCTTCTATCGCACGCATCTCTACGTCCTTTTATTTTCTTTCTTTTATAATGCTGCGTCAGGCCTTGCCGCACGCCTTGCTTGGTTCGTTTGTCTTGTTCTCAAGCCTTTGGGCCTTCGGCCTTTGGCCTTTGGTCCAAAGGTCAATTTTTTTATTTAAAAATAAAACCTGCAAAATAAAATTAAATAAATATTAATAAATAATATTTTATTCTAAATTTACTTAATTTATATCATTTTAGCTTAAATAATAATATTTATGCAATTTTTACTACTTAAGCATAAAATAATAATTATTCCCCTATATTAGTTAAATAAACTACTAAAAACTAAGATTATAAGGGTATAAAATGTGTCAAAATATGAACTCATCAAGCTCGAGCTGCCAACTTTGCACGATTGGGGTGGGCTATGTAGGGGGAGTCAAGGGCGGCGAGTGGCTTGGTTTGGTGGAGGGCAATGCAGGGAAGGGGGTTGGGTAGTGTTTCGGGTGGTGGCATTGCACGATGGTTGAGAAAATGGTTGAATTTTATGGGTAGTGCAAAGGAGGGGAAATGGGGGATAGTAAGGGCGTATTTATAGGTCAAGGGAGGGAGAAGAGGACAAAGGGGGAAGATAAAAAGGGTGCAGGAGTGGTAGGAGCTCCCCAGCCAGCAGTGGCAGGCCGGTACGAGCCTACGAAAGTGCAGGGTGTAGGCAACGGGTGGGGTAAAAAGGAAGGGGCACAAGCATGCGAGGGAGGCAGGTATAGGGCGAGTTTGGCTTTAATTGGAAAGGAAAGGGATGAGGGAGGGAGAGAGGGGGGATCAGGTCGGGGCATACAATGGTAGGGGGAGGGAGGATAGCGGCAGGTCGCAGGAGTGACCTACAACACGAGGAAGGCAGAAGGGAGGAGGAAAAAGAAGGGGTTGGGCTGACTGATTGGGGGAAAAGAAAGAAAGAAAAGAGAGGGAAGAACCGGGCGGGCGAGGGAGAAAAAAAGAAAAGGGGAAGGCGGGTTGGGCTCTGCGCGGGGGAGAGAAGAGAGGAGGGGGAGGTTGGACCGCATAGGCGAGGCCCAACCGGGGGAGAAGAAGAGAAAAAGAAAAAGGAAAAAGGAGAAAAAGAAAGAAAGAAAAGGGAAAAAGGAAGGACAAAGGAAAAAGGAGAAAAAAGAAAAGGAAAATAGGGCATTTAAGGTATTTTTGGTATTTTTGAATATTTGAAAATAAAAAAACTTTGTAAAATAATAATTAAATTCATTTTTATATTAATATAGAAATTTTTATGTAAATCTTTCTAAATTCTATTTTAATTGGCAAATTACCCTAATCTTCCCTAATTCAATAAGTTATTATTTTCCTCTTTTTTTTGTCTTAATTACTCCCATTATTTTATTAAAAATATTATATTTAAATAATCTCATATAATAATCCCTATTTTATCATAATTTTCTAAATTAGGGTTTTGGAGTATTAAAAGAATCTAATACTAAATTTGTTATCACATATTAATACAAAATATGCCAGCATTAGGGATGACAATGGATCGGGTACCCCTATTCGTTATCCAAACCCGATAAAAAAACTTATACTCATATCCGTATCCAAACCCGACGGGTATTTTTTCCCCTCATCCATATCCGTTTAAATATCTATCGGGTAAAATCTATTTGGTTTCGGGTAAAATCTATTAAGTATGAAGTAAAAATCATTTAATATTAGAATTATATACTTAGATTGTTAAAATTTAATCATCATATCTTCACTTTAACCTTAGAAAATATACTTAAGGTTACATAAATAAAGGTAAAAATGTAATTTTATATTGGGTAAACGAATTCGAATATGGGTACGGGTACGAATTTGAGGATTCCTTATCCATATCCATATCCAAACCTGACAGATATTTCTCTCCTTTCTCCATATTCGTATCCATACCCGTTTACACATTTGATGGATAAAATCCATCGGATTTAAGATAAAACCCATCCGATTGCCATCCCTAGCCAGCACATGCTCGACCATAACCACCTTTCTAGCAACCATGGCAAGGATTACACATCACTAAACAGAATAACAGAAAGATATTTTAACTAATCAAGGACGAGCAGACTAGTAGGAGATAGGCAGCACAGCAACGACACCCTCGATCAGTCGAGAAGTCTTGCTGGGGTCTTGACGATCCTCTTGGGCCTTGTAGGATTGGCTGTAGGTCCAGAGGTACCCTTACCCTTGGGTTGATCCGTAATAGTTTCACGCTTTTCTTTTGACACTCATATATGTGCATATTTGTTGCCAAGTGGGTATTATACACTGCTTGGTTTTCACATTATTTTTTTGTTGATTGATTCATGTTTTATCGTCCGCCAAGTGTCTAAGCCTACTTCCTTTCTATCGTTTCAAGTCTTGTAAAATATTTTTACCTTATTTCTTCTTCTTCATCAATTAAGAAGACAGAAGAGACACGCACAATTAACTTAGACATTTTGTTGGAATTAAGGATACATAGAAGATAATAACCTATAGATAAACTTCATAAAAAAAAAAAGATAGTTGTACTGTTATAATTTTATACAATTTATTAAAATCACAGCATAACGTAAGTTGAAAAAAATATACTTTCTTCGATAAAACATACGATTTTATAGTTTAATAATTATTATTTACTTTTGTACTTTTTGATTTATTCTTTATGGATAATAAAAATCATAAATCCATTCTTTTTTATATTTTAAAAAATGACGAATAACTGCTTTCTAATATGAACAATAAATCATTAGTATTCCACCATTTTAAATTATAATTTTCAAAAACAAAAAAACTAGCATAAATAATTTTGAGACTAAAATATTATAAATTCAAACTTTAATAAATAAATACAATAAAAAAAGATAATTAAAAATCACCATAACTAAATTTAATAATTCCAAATTAAGTTGTACGGAATTTTGAAAGGGTTTACCATGACTTCGACTAATATGTATGAAGATCGAGGTTGAATTGCCTTCAGGGATGGCAACGGGGCGGGTCGGGGACGGGGACCCCATCCCCATCCCCGAACCCGATAAGGAAAATAATCCCCGAACCCGACCCGATCCCCGATATTTTTTTATCGGGGATTCTCCGACCCGATCCCCGCGGGGATCAACTCCCCATACCCGACCCGATTCCCGATCTATTTTCCATCCCCGATTTATTCCCCGTTCTTAAAACCCGACCCGATCCCCGAAATCCGATTTTATACCCGATCCCCGATCTCATCCCCGATCCTCAAATTATTTTTTTATATTATATTTTTAATTTATATTCTATTAAAAAATTATATATATTATATATATATATAATTATATAAAAATATATATAAAAAAAATTTCGGGGCGGGTTCGGGGATGGGGGCCCCAAACCCGTCCCCGAAAAAATCCCCGTTAAGAATCCCCGAACCCGAACCCGATTCCCGAATTCTCTTCCCGAACCCGAACCCGAACGGGAAATCCCCGACGGGGCCCCGAACCCGCGGGGAAAATTGCCATCCCTAATTGCCTTGGATATAGGTAACGCTGGAGAGTGATTGACATAGAAGACAAAAGGACACATCACACATGACACGATACATAAATGTAATTCATACAAGCAAACCTTCTCATTCGGTCAACCAAATATTGAACAACTTGTCCATGGCAGTACTTGATGTGCCACCTTCACCCCAAGCAGCAAGGGCCTTTTCTCTCATCATTTGAAGCCTTAACCTAAGCTCTCTACCATTCTCCGAGTCCATCAACTCACCGAGGCGTCTCGCCAACTCGTTCCCGCTCACAAACCCATCTCCCTCCCTTTGCTCCACCCCTATAGCCATCTTCATATCCTCCACTAGTGTAGCTTTATTCATATGCTGCTCCGCATACAAAGGCCAAGCCAACATCGGTTTCCCGGCAACTACAGCTTCCAGCACCGAGTTCCACCCACAGTGGGTTACAAATCCACCCACCGAATCATGACTCAGGACCTCAACCTGTGGTGCCCAACTCTTCACCAACAGACCCTTGTCTTTGGTCCTCCCCCCAAAGCCTTCCGGCAGAATTTCTTCCATGTCGGCTTCTATCGGATTCCTTACGACCCACAGAAATCTCTGCCCACTTCTCTCTAACCCATTTGCCATCTCCTCCATTTGCGCCCGCGTGAATACTCCTTTGCTCCCAAAACAGAGGAACACAACACTTCGACTCGGTTGTTTGTCAAGCCATTTCAAGCATTCGTGACGATCCTCCGTCGCTCCATCTTTTGACTTCTCTATATCGTTCTCGGTAGCTATGAGCGGTCCAATGGTGTACATGGGTGGAGTGGGCATGTCAGGAACACAGTAACCTTTCCTAATGGCCGACAGAGCTATAGGTTCAAGTGCATCAAAGGTGTTACACAAAATGCCAGTTGATTTTTGGATGTGAGTAGAGAAGTTAATAATATCGCTGTAAGCCGGGTCTTTTCGGTCCAGCACGGGCTCGGGCATTTGCGAGGCCAGGAGTGGGGGCAATCCCGGAATCCGCAGGACTTCGCCTTCCATATCCTTAAAGCTACTTGACACCTCTTTGTCGATCGTGGGAATGTAAAGAAAGGCGGCAAGACCAGCAGCTCCGGAAGGGAAGAAACAATAAGTGGGAATCTTAAGATCCCTGGCTATTTCCATGGTAGAAACGCAGAACATATCGACGATAAACGCGCGAACATTCAACGATTCTGAAAGTTCCTTGAGCGAATTGTAGACATCGGATTCACGGAGGCGGATGGATTCAAAAAGCATGGCGGTGATACTGCGGGTAGGAGATGTATCAACTGGCTTACGAGGAAAGTGCACAAAGGAGATTGAAGTATTGGATTTGGAAACTCGGGCGATGAAACCCTCAGTGGCAGTTGTGGTCTCAAAAGGGCTGGTTGTAACGAGGACGATGGTAGTGAAGCGGTGGTTGTACCGGCGGTTGATGAGCTTGGTTAGCTCAATCATGGGTACAATATGCCCTATCCCTGGGGCTGGGTAGAAAACTATAGCTTCATTTGTCATCGTAGAGAGAAATATGCTATCTGAGGAGGATGTAGTCGAAGGAGGAAATCGTGGTTCCTGTGACTTCTCGGCAACCGGTAATATACAAGTCACCCCCTTTTATAAATCTTTCTTTAAAAGCAATTTATACATTACCTTTTATAAAACAATAAATATATTCATAATATTATAATAATATCATTAATTAAAAATAATATAATAATTAAGATATAAAAGATAAAAAATAAATTTTAAAATTAAAATAAATTTAAATTTATCTAGAATATTTTTTTAAAATGAAATTTTCTACCGAAAAAAATTTTCTTTATAAGGCAAAGAGTGATGGGCAATATTACAACATACATTTAAAGTTCAACATAGTATAATCAAAAAATAATAAAATAAACTTATCATATTATTTCTGCTGTATCGTGGAAGATCACTGCCTTAAAATGAAATTCCAGTAGGACAGTAGTACAATTCCTTTTCCATCTTACCCCTAAGGTTAATACAACGAGTTTTCGATATGTGCACTCGAAATCAAAAACTATAAAAATTAGAGAAACAATGCCCAGAATCTGATATGTATTTTTCGTGAAGAGAAAGGAGCAGAGAGAGAATTCGTATCTGAAAACTAAGAATCGAAGCTCTCTTTATATAAATAATATGAGAGGAAAAAGAAAAATAGGAAGTAACCATAATCCCTTAGGATTAGTTCCACAATGAGAACGTTGAAACACACGATCAAACTTCCTAGAAAAAATCATAATGAAGAAGATGAAGTCTGTGGAAGAAAATTGTTAAAAAAAATTTCAGCAAAAGAAATGAGGTAATTAGACCCATTTGGATCAACACTCACATCCATACCCAGCCCGGACTGGACCGACGGCGGCGAGCGTGCATGTGTGGTCTAAGGATCAACCTAAGTCTAGCAACCAAACTTAGTCCAATTTTTTTAACTCAATTAGACCATTGGAAATGTGTGATTAAAAACTGCTTCAATACCAATTCTCACACCGATGTGGGATATTGGAAAAGGCAAAAGCTAAGCTACATTTTGCCATCGCCTTCAACAACCCCCCACTAATGGAAAAACAAAAAGAAAAAAAATACAAAAGAATCTTGGCAAATAAAGCCTCATACTTAAGTATCAATATCACGAGGATTGAATTGATACGTAGTGAAATGAGGCAACAATCGTGTCTAGGAAGTGAACGAGTATTGAACTTCCTTGACTTCGGCTGAAACCCTCACAACACGTCTTACCTTAAAATCTATGATTTTTGCGATAATAAACAAGCACTTTTAATGGCAATGCTCACACCTTGGATACTCATGAATGCTCTAGAAAGATAACCTTAGTCTTTCATAGAAGGTAGCCTACCTTCACATTTACCTAGGTGAATCCATCAAGTGCATCTCACTAGTATTGCCAAACTTGGCTATAGATTCATTAAGAGCATAAGTACACTAAACCTCATATTTATCAAGTAGTGAGTTTATCAAGTCCGTCTCACTAGGACTACCTAAAAATAGGGCTATGAACTCATTAAGAGTTTAAGCTCAACTTGTCGATATAGCACTACCACACACCATAGGATGAGAATGTAATGCAATAGAGTAATCATATGGCTTCGTTTGACCAAGAGTGGTATCCACTATAATTTTCTCAATTCAAAGGCTTAAGCTTCATCCCCCTTGATGACTCGAGGATAACTCTCATCGTTAGATCTTTCATAAGAGGGTATGCCGGATTTCTCTCTGATCTGACAAACTCTAAGGAGATCACACCGTTCCTCAATAGCTGTCTCACATAACTGTATCTCACAAGGATATATCTCCTCTTACCATTATACAAACTATTCTTAGCAACACTGATAGCTACCTATGAATCACAGTATAAGGAAACCAACACACAATGTTTCCTCCACAAAGGCACATATGCTAATAGGTTCCTCAACTACTTTGCCTCTTGACTAGCAAGCTCAAGAGCAACAAAATCTGACTCCATAGTAGAGCGAGCTATAGAAGTCTGCTAAGCAGACTTCCACGAGACAACAACTCTACCTAAAGTAAATATGTAAACACTAGTGGAACTGACCTCATCATTATCTGTAACCCAGTTCACGTTTGTAAATTCCTCTAACACAGCAGGAAATTTACTAAAATGCAAACACCAATCCTTAGTACCCTTAAGGTATCTAAGTAAATGACAAAGTGCAGTCTAATGGTCACTATTTAGGTTGTAAGTATACCTACTTAGTCTACTCACTGCATAAGTTATGTCAGGCCTAGTATAGTTTATGAGGAACATCACACTTCCTATGATTTTAGTATATTCAGCTTGTAAAACACTAGAACCTTGGTTCCTTTTCAAATTCATGCTAAGGTCATAGGGAGTTTTCATAGGCATATCATCAAAGCAATCAAACTTTTTAATTACTTTCTTAGTATAATGTGACTGACACTAGAAAAAGCCATTATTAGTTTTTCTCATTTTAATACCAAGAATCACATTAGCTTCTCCTAAATCTTTCATATCAAACTAATAAGAAAAAAGAGGATTTGGTCTCATTAACCATAGTCACATTAGTGCCAAGAATTAGCATATAGACATATAATCACACACTCATGTCCAAACATCTCGGAGTGAACACATGAATCAGATGCATTCACTATATAACCATTACTTACTAAAGTCTGATCAAATTTTTCATACCATTGTTAGGAGCTTGTTTAAGGCCATACAATGACTATTTCAATCTACACACTTTGTTATCTTGACCCTCAACTATACAGCCCTTGGGCTACTCCACATAAATTTCGTCTTTAAGGTCACCATTTTAAAAATGCAGTTTTAACATCCATTTGATGGACTACAAGTCCATGGATAGCAGCCAAGGTGATAAAAAGAATGAATAGTGGCAATTTTAGTCACAGGAGAATAAGTATAAAAAAAAGTCAACATCTTTCTTTTGCTTATATCCTACAGCTACCAATCATGCCTTAAACTTATCAATGGTTCCATTAGTTCTCAATTTCTTTATAAAAACTCATTTGTATCTAATTGGTTTATATCCTTTAGATAAATCCACTAAGTCCCATGTTTGATTTACCTTATAGAATCTAATTCATTATTAATAGCCTCTTTCCAAAAACTAGCATCAATGGATGTTACAACTTCCTTATATGTTTTAAGATCATCCTCAATCAAATAAGAAGACACAAAGTTCAAATCAATCTTATCAAGATCCTCATTCTCAACTAGGAAAGTAGTAACAAAATCAGGCCCAAAGCTAGTTTCTATCCTTCATCTTTTACTTCTCCTAGGTTCATGCACATTATCAGATGAAGAAAGCATAGACAGAGGCACAGAAACAACATTAGAAGAACTAGCAATATCACACGCATTTTTTTTCTCATAGGGAACATATTCTCAAAAAATTCTACGTTTTTAGATTCACAAATAAAACTATCACTTAAACAGAAGAATCTATATGCAACACTATTTTGAGCATAACCAATAAATGCACAATCAAAAGTTTTTATTCCCACATTAGTTCTCCTGAAATCAGGTAATCCAACCATAGCTAGACACCCCCACACCTTAAGAAATTTCAAATTAGGCTCAAAACCTTTTCATAATTCATAAGTTGTTTTATCCAACTTCTTATGAGGGACTTTGATCAAAATATAATAAGCAGATAACACTACTTCCCTCTATATATGGTCAGACATACCAAAACTCAATAGCATATCATTCATCATTTCTTTCAAAGTTCTATTATTTCTTTTAGCTATGCCATTTTTTTGAGGAGAATAAGGAACACTAGTTTCATGTATGATACCATAACCATCAC
The DNA here is from genome assembly GCA_030549775.1 of Tamarix chinensis. Taxonomy (NCBI): domain Eukaryota; kingdom Viridiplantae; phylum Streptophyta; class Magnoliopsida; order Caryophyllales; family Tamaricaceae; genus Tamarix; species Tamarix chinensis. The sequence continues at coordinate 89,649,755 of CM060179.1, forward strand.
AAAATTCCTTTAGAAAACTAGTTCCATATTCACCACCCCTATCAGACCTAAGACTCTTAATCTTTAAGTCTAATTGGTTTTCTACTTTTACCTTATATTTTAAGAGCATACCTTCAGTTTCATCTTTAGAACTAAGGAGGAAACTTTAGTATATCTCGAATAATCATCAATAAATGTCACATAATATCATTTTCTTCCTCTACTCTTGGTGTTCTTAAAATCTGCTAAGTCTTTATGTATTAATTCAAGTAATTCTGTTGATCTCATTGTGATTGGTTTAAAAGGCTTTTTAGCATATTTGGCTTCCACACGAACATGAAACTTCTCATAATCATTAGTGTCCAATACATTTATCAAGTTCATTTGTTTTAGTTTATCTATGGAAGCCACATTTACATGCCCTAGCCTACCATGCCATAAAGATAAGCATAAGTAGAACCAATTTAATTAATAGGATCAGAAACTACATTCAAAACCAAAGTCCATCATATAATTACCCTTTACCCACAAAGTCTTCATTTCTGGTTAATACGGCCTTATAAACCTCAAAAACTAGTTTCAATCTAGCCCTATTAAGTAAGCCACCCGAAAATAAGTTCCTACACAGGGAGGGGACATACAAGACATTACTCAATAATACATATTTTTCAGATGTAAGTTTCAAAAAACCTTTCCTTTGCCCAACACTCGAACAGTGGCTGAGTTCCCCAAGAAGACATACTCTCCATCAGCAACATCCTTGAACTGGTGGAAGAGATCTTTGTTGGCACACAAGTGCTTAGAAGGCCCGGTATCTAGAATCCAATCCACCTTATTTTCATCCAGGTTTGCTTCTACAACCACAACATCAATAACTTCCTCTGTCTCAGCAATATTGGCCTGTGGAGCTGGAGGGGCACCATCTTTCTGGTTTTGATTCTACAAGCCCTTTCTCTTAAAACACTGATATGCCTTGTGACCCGTCTTACCACACAAATAACAAGTTACTTGCTTCTTTTGAATCTTAGTGTCACCCTTCTTGAAGTTAGGCTGACCTTTCTGTTGACTCGTTCATTTGGATCTTCATGCCTTTACCCTTGAATTTATCATTTCCGGCAGCAAACTCAATGACATTTGCAATCACAAAGCTAGAAGCATAAGGTACACGATTTTCCTTTAAATGGTTTGCCTCCTCTGTCCTCATGTGATTGATTGGATCTGGCAAAGTTAGATCCCTCTTCTTATGCTTCTGATGGTTCCTAAAATCACTATAGGATGATGGAAAATTTTCTATCAGCATGTTAGCCTGGATGTCTCATATATTTTCATCCTTTCACCCAGGACTTTAGTAACAAAAAGCATAAAATCATGGACATGATCCATCACTGGCTTGTCATCAACTATCTGAAACCTCATCAAATTTCTAATAGGGCTTCATTAAAACCATACTTATTCTTCAAAGTGTCCCAAATTTCTTTTGATGACTCAACACTAAAGAACATATCAAATAACTTCTTGTTCATATGTTGCAGAAGATGACCTTAGACAGTCTTGTTGTCTTGTTCATATTTTTCCTTAGCAGCTTCATCACCTTTCTTAGCGGCAACAGGAGCGGGAGTAGTAGTTGGAGTAGTAAATTCAGTATTAATATCCTTCTGAGTAGGTAGATCAACGATCAACACATAATCGACTTCAAGGGCCTAAAAAAAATCAGCATCCTCTAAGGCCATCTACGGTAATTAGAATTGTCTAATGGCTCAACTTTTGTCATATCCAGAATCACCATTGGAATACTAGTAGCCATACTCATTTGCAACAACAAAATCACTTGAAATTGGCACTTGAAAGGAGGACAACTACTAATGATTGTGATTAAATTAAATTCCAGCAGCCAAATAATATCCACTATTCATGAATAGTACCAAACACTGTAGCACCAGAAATAGCGAAAAGTAAAAGAATATGATTCAAATCAATAGTGATCTGCACTAGAGAAAACAAGTTGAAGTCTAAACCACTGGATCGAAGAACTGCATTGGTGAGCAACCAAGCCCAAGATTCAATAACCACAACCCAAAAATCAACAACAAAATTGAATTAAACACAAAATTTGGAAGATGCAATTTGTCAAACACCTAATGTGTGTCTGTAATAGGTAGACCAAACAACACTAATAGGGGTAGGAACAATACCGAACACAACAGTAAAGTCAACCAAGAACACAAGCAGTCAATAGACCCAAAAATAGTTGCTTAATGGAATAAGAATAACCGCGTAATGCAAAAAATCCCAGCACTTCAGAATTACGACAACACAACAAACAGATAAAGAAATTTAATCACTAGAATCGAGTGTAATCTAGTAAGTAGTGAATCAATAGTACCACAATAGATCCATCAAAAATTAGAACCAGATATACCAATCAATAATAGAAACCAAATTAGATAAGGGTAATTTGTTACGTAATAAATTCGACTTCAGCAAAATTAGCAAGACCAATAGACCACCACAACATAAAGTAAGAAATCAAGCCCAAACACAGTGATGCCAATTTTAGCAACTTTGAACAAAAATTTAAACAAAGAAAATCAAATATGCTACATACATTGAACTCTTGACACGTTCCTACCTGCAAGCGCACGGGGTCAGAGTAGTAGTCAAGGTCGATTCCACAGGGATTGGTGAGTGACCACCGGGACGGTGATAGAATTTGACTATGTCTAGACTACGAAATAAAGGTTATAGAAATTATAACTAAACTAACTAAAATAATTAAATAAACCAAGAAAAAGAATGGAAATAACACTCAAGTAAATCCAATAAACAAGAAGGCTAAGGTTCCGGGTCATTACCCCCGATCCTTGAATGTAATTAAATACTACACCACAAATGGACTCAACAATTATGATCAATCATGTCAACAAGGATAAAAAGTGGTGTGCTTTCTCAAGCCACAAACACCTTATTACACCTCCATGGCCCTAACTATCTCTAGCTTAAGGTCTAATAGAAGGTAATGCATTAAAGCCCACAAAGTGTCCACCTTTATTGTTGTAGAGGTCAATTGATCGTCTCTCGACTTACAATCTAACCTCTAGTTATGCTATTGGGTCTAATACTGGATTATCTCTCGATTGCATCGGTATTTCCCACACTGAAAATCGAAACTCGGCTGTGGTTCATCAATCCGTCAATTAATCAATAACATAACGCAAGGATCATAAAGTGAATAAAAAAGCATGCAATTATTCAATATATTTGGATCGGGGGAAACTCACCTTCACCTTAGCACAAGATCTAGCCTATCAAATTCATAGCAAGAATATTGAAAACAACAAGAGATTTCATAGATAGAGAAAAGATCATTAGATAATACCCTTGAAATTCACAAATTCTTGCACTATTCAATTTCACGCACCTAGATCCCTAGTTTACAAGAGAAATCTTGAGGAATTGGGGAAGAGGATGGAGGAGAGAGGAGCGGGATGGAATGGAGGCTTCTCGGATGAAAATTAGAATCAATCTTCCATCTATCGGCCTCCTCGAATCCCTAGTTTTCTCCTCTGAAACGCAAGTGTGCGTTAATTTTTTTCAGTAATTCTAGAATGACATGGCTGTGTTGAACAACACGGGCTGGTCATGTCGACTAGCCAACATGGCCGTGTTGAACAACACGGGCTACTAGTGTCAGCTTTGACAATGATAGGTAATTCGACCATAACTCTTTCATCAGGAATTCGATTGAGTTGAATTTGGGCGCTTTGGAAAGCTCTTGAAAATATCTACAACTTTGATGTTGAAAGCTTCTCCAAATTCAGATCGTATCCCAGTCGAAATTCCACATCTTTCATGCTCACATTCTTTTACTATGCATTCTTGCTTTTATTTCATTCCGAAATTTGCATCTCAGCTCTAAATCTCTTTCCACTTCAAATTTTTCTCCTCTTTGCTCCTTTTTGCTCTCTTTAATCTTATTCTTGCTTCCATCCTTCATGCTTACTTGTTCCTTGAGATCCTACAAATTTTTACAACACAAAAGTAGTAACAAGAACAAAATGGGAGAATTCCAACTGAAATTTACGGTATAAACTCTTATAAACCTTAGGAATAAGATGAAAAAGTCACATTTATTAACTCCCCCATGCTTAAACATTTGCTTGTCCCCAAGTAAAGTAATACAAGAAACACACCAAGGGGGAAAATAGAATCCCCTTCTTAGAAAAAGGTGTTTAGCCTTTTAATAGCACAAGAATCAAGTCTGAAGTAATAAGACCTAAAAATCTGACAATTTAAAGTTCAAAAACGAAAAATGTTCAGATTGCACTCTTATGTGAGAAGTGTAACTGTACGATCGAGCTCTAGGGATGTAAATGGGGCGGATAATACTCGAAACCCGACAGATTTTACCCGATGGATATGGATATGGGTAATGATAAACGGATATGAGTAGGGGCTAAAAATACCCGGCGGGTTCGGGTACGAATACGGGTAAGGGGTATCTATATCTACATCCGTACCCATATCCGTATTCGTTTACCCATTATATATTTACTATTTTACCCTTAACTTTTTATATAAAAATAGTTTAGAATTAGGGGTGACGGGTAACGGGTAATGAGTTTACCCGTTGGATAACGGATTATTTGTTGGTTATTTATAATTTATCGGGCAAATGGGTTATCCATTAGTTAATATCTTTTTGGGTATGGGTACAGATATGGATATGGATATCCGTTGGCTACATATATGGGTATATTAGTTAATATCTTTTCGGGTATGGGTACAGATATGGATATGGATTTTTTAATCGGGTTCGGATATGGATATAGGGTACCCGATCCAAACTCGCCCCGTTTACATCCCTATTGAGCACTAGGGCCCTGCCATGCAACAAAGGACATTCAATAGTGGATGGCAGGCAACCGTATACCAACTTACTCATTCCACAAGGTTTCAAATTAGAATTCTAACTTTAGGTCTCGTGGACGCACCTCTCATGTGTTTAATTGTATTTAGGGGTTCCGCTCTAGTCCTCTCACTTATGATCAAGATCGTCCATATGCTTGCAATGCTTCTCGATTCTCCACCATTGAGAAGACTTAGGACACAAAAAAATCAAGAGGTCTTATTAGGGTTGTAACGGGGCCATGGGTTAAAAGGTTAGGACGGAAAATTTTCGGAAGTGGAGCTAAAAGTCTAGTACCAATGAATTATGATCAATAACAACAAGATAAGACTCCTCCACCTTATTCACTTTTATTTTTCATCCCAACTTTCTCATCATGAAAGATAAAACCCCCAAGCTTCTTATTGATTTTTTTCCATTGATTTATTCCTTTATATAAGAATATATATATATATATATATATATATATATAGACATCCTACATAACCATCCACTTTTTCACATACCCCCATGCTTAGATTGCATCACACTCCACTTTTTCAATTTTTGCAACACCCATTGGTTCTAAACTTAGGGAGGGATAAAGGAAATTGGGTTACATGTGTGGTTTGATCAAGAAAAATGGCCATAAGCATAATGGGGTTAGCAAAGGATAAAACGTGAAGGTCAGACTATTTGGCTAATGTAGGTTTTACGAAAAGACATGTGCCTCTATCATTTTAATGCATGTATAAGTTATATGTGATTTTGAAGGAAACCATTGTAAGTTCTAGTTTCCCAAGTCATGGTGGGACACACACACAAAAGAGAAATAAGAGACTGTACTGATGTATCAGTCTAATAGCTCAAAGTCTCACTGGGTCCAAATTTCTCTAATTCTAATCCCTTTTAGCAATGAGTAAAATAGCACATAATTCAAACTACCATGCCATAAGAACGCTAAGGCATGCATGACCGTAAAGTTCTCAACCACAGTTACATTTGTCTCATAACAATGAAACTAAAACATTTAGGCACAAAAACTCCATTTTCAAAAAGTATTTCAAGGGTCTTAACAAGCCAAACTAAACATTCATGCCATTTTAAGGAAAAACAAACTCTTTAATATCATTAATGAAGGGTCATTTCCTACTCTTTTTTTATAAAGAGAAGAAATAACTAAAGAAAACACAGCAACACACTCATCAAAATAAAACTAGGAAAAACATAATACTAACCAAATGGAATGAATAAGCCATCTTCTCCCCTATGCTTATGTATCACATTGTCCTCAATGTGAATCGAGATGCACAAAAGAAAAGAGGAAGAAAAATATCCATGGCTTAATCTGACGGAGGAGGTGGTGGAGGGTAGTGGCCAAGCTGCCAGGAGTACATTTGGTGCATGAGAGACTGCATCTCCCTTAGCTGAGTGTCATAAGCATCCTGGCGAGAATCGAAATGGGCTTGCATACTCGTAAAGCACTGATCAATGTAGTGATGGACATAAGCAAAATGCTGGGACATAGAGTGGCCAAAGTTAGTAAAGTACTGGCCCAAAGTACTATGGATATCGGTGAAGCACTGATCTATACTTCGACTGCAATCTGTGAAGTGCTGATCCCAAGCATCAAAATGAGTGCCAAAATAAGAGGCAAAGGCTAGAGAAGGTCGGGAGGAGGAAGAAGCACCAAGGTCAGAACGGGGCACCGTAGGCTGAGCGACGCCTAGTAGACTAGATGGATCATGTGGCTGCTAATTGCGCTCTTTATCTATGGAAATGCAAGATCTATCAGGAAGTGGGTGTCGATCCTCATCATCAAAGAGAGGCGAAAGCTTATCGTCAGAGGCTGAACTGATGTTGAATTACAGAAGTGCGTCAGTATTAAGATAGAGCCAAGGTTCGATAACCTGATCCACACCATGAACCTCATAACCTAGACGAGAAGTAATGATAGTACAAGGCCACCCACAATAATGTGGCCTCTGTGGCTTCTGCCGACTTTCTCCATTTGCTTTGCTAGAAAGAAACCGGTGTCCACAACTACTTGGTTCACCATAGCCCATAAGAAAAACAACTCGGACTCCCGGTAAACTCCAACACTATCCCCTCTCTCGAATACAGTGCATACGATAAGGCGCTAGAGGTATCGAAGCATCGGGTATAAGTACAGGAAGCTTTGGCACTAGAGGGGTGATGAATAGGGATACCTCCTTCCTGATAAGCAATCATCCTCCAGAATTCTTCACTCCGCCACCCTGGCAGAAAATCCCTCAATCCACCAATCGGTAGATGCAACAACTCATTGAATTCATCGATGGTAAAGATATGATCATTGTTGAACAAACGGAAATGCACTTGGCCGGGATCATTAAGGTCGTCCTTACGACCGACCACCGTTATGGAACTTAGGAGTTCCAAGGTGATATGTTTGTAAGTCGGTCCAGTCATGGCCACAAACTCCGACCACCCTATATTAGCCAACAATTTCTCAACATCCTCATAAAGCCCTAACATCTATAGGGTCTGAACATGTATAAAACGAGTCCCCACCACAGTTCGGTTGCACGAAATTTCATATCGATCTCTATGAAGATCTTTAGTAAAAATAATACCATGACGATTTCTATTACCTCTGCGTGGATGGGGATGAGGCGGTGTAGGGGCAGCAGCGGTAGTGGTGGTGGCCGTTGTGGTGGTTGCAGCCTGACCAGAGGAGGTTCCTTTGTCTTTACGGCTTCTCTTAGGTACCATGTTAATGAAGATTGTAGAGAATGCACAACCAAGCAAAAAATTTAAGAAGAAAAATCTAAAATTTAGAGAATGGAGGTTAGGGTTTTGGATGGAGATGGAGAGAGGAAAGGATGAGTAGGTTGTAAAATTAGAGAATGGAGGTGGTAAAGGGGAGAAGGGATGACGTGATGGTGGTTGTGGTGGTGGCGTATTAGCAGCAGAGTGGCGTAGAGGTGGTGGCAGACTGGCGGCATAGTGATATAGTGGTGGCGGCAGAGGATTTGGTGGTGGTGCAAAGGAAGGGAAAGGAGAGAAATTGGAGTGTGGAGGTTATAGATCGAGTAAAAAAGGGAGGAAAAAATGGAAAAATGATGGAAAATTGGAGGTATTAGGAGATGTTTATGGTGGATGGTGAGAAGAGTTGAGGAGAGGTTATGGATCAAAAAGAATCGTGGGTTAAGGGTTGAAGAAGAATGGGAGGGATTTTCCACAAAAAAGGAGATAAAATGACGGTTGGGCTGCACATGAAGGGTCAACAAGACCATGTTGAACAACACAGGAGGCCCGTGTCAAACGTGACACGGTTGTATTACATGACACGGCTTGCCCGTGTTACTCTTTCAGATTGTATCCACCCTAACGACATGGCCGTGTTGCAGAGCATGGCCTACTCGTGTTGGTTGTACAGATTGTAATCCTTCTTACGATACGACCGTGTTGCAGAGCATGACCTGCCCTTGTTCGAATTCCAGAATGTAACTCTCCCGACAACACGATTGTGTTGCAGAGCATGACCTGCCCGTGTTGTCCTTTCAGATTGCATTCTTTCCAACACTTACCTAAATTTTCGACTCCAACACCTTTCCACTCAACACTTAGCCAAAAATTCCAAACTTCAAAAATTTCCTTCACCCAACACTTAGAAACATTTCACTAGGCCAAATTCACGCCTTCACATTCAAACAAATTAAGCATGATCTCTAAGCTTGATGCGGGATTTTCACGTCACCACCTACAAATCCATCAAACCAAAAGCCATAAGAGGTCTGAAAATCAAAAGTCAGAAGACCAAAAATACCAAAAAAATGAGAAAAATAAAGATCAAAAGGAAGAAAGGTAGAAAAAGCTTGGGTTGCCTCTCAAGAAGCACTTATTTAAAGTCGTTAGCTTGACTTCTTCACAATTCACTTTGGGTCATCTAGAAGAATAGTGGTTTTGAGGGCTTCAACCCCACCACCTTCATAGACCTTCAACCTTTGCCCGTTCACTTTAAAAGGTCCTTTGTCTAGGCTAGTGATTTCGACTGCTCTCTGATTGTGATTGTGATTGTGAATGATCCTGACCATCTAGATTTGAGCTTTCTAGGAAACAGTCGCAAACAAGACATAAATAGAAGCACTTGTTGCCCCACTTCAAATTCTCGTTTAGTGATGCGTTGATCATGAATCCTTTTTGTGCGCTCCTTGTATAGCCTCATACACTCATATGCCTTAAGCTAGAATTCAATGAGTTCATTTAATTGAAGGAACCTCTTCATTCAATTGAATGACGATGCCTCGTACACTCATATGCATATCAAATTTAAGGAGACGGGTAACCCAAAATGATTTATGCTCAATTTCTACAAGGAGGTGACAAGATTTTCCAAAAACAAGATTATAAGGGGACATTCCAATGGGGGTTTCAAAAGTGGTTTGGTAAGCCTATAGAGCATCGTCAAGTTTGAAAGACCAATCCTTTCTAGAGGAGTTAACCGTTTTCTCAAGAATTCTCTTAAGCTTATAGTTTGACACCTCCACTTGACTACTTGTTTGAGGATGGTATGGGGTAGAAACCTTATGGTTAAATCCATATTTACTCAAAAGAGCATTAAATGCTCTATTGCAAAAATGAGAACCCCCATCACAAATGATAGTCCAAGGTGTCCCAAACCTTGAGAAGATATTATTTTTCAAAAATTTGGTGACGACTTTTGCATCGTTTTTGGGAGTGGCTATAGCCTCTACCAGCTTAGATACATAATCAACTGCCACAAATATATTCATTAATTATAGACTTAGGAAACGGTCCCATAAAATTGATTCCTTAAACATCGAATAACTCCTCTACAAGGATGTTTGTGAGGGACATCTCTTGTTTTCTAGAAATATTTCCCATTCTTTGACACCTATCACAAGTCTTAGCAAAGGAGTATGCATCATGAAATAAGGTAGGCTAATAGAATCCACATTGCAAGACTTTTGCAGCCGTTTTGGTGGGTCCGAAATGGTCACCACACTCTTTACTATGACAATGAGATAGTATAGAATGCATGTTATGCTCAGGGATGCATCTTCTATTGACATGATCAGCATAAATCCTATAGAGGTAGGGATCATCCCAAAAGTAGTACCTCAGATCATGTAAGAACTTCTTCTTTTGATGAAAGGAAAGATCATTGGGTAAGATTCCACTTACATGATAGTTCACAATATTAGCATACCAAGGATGATTTGTAACTACATAGAGTGTCTCATCGGGAAATGCGTCTCGAATAGGTGTAGGTTCCTGATTGACCTCATAGGTAGAGGGTAAATGAGAAAGATTATTAGCTACTTGATTCTCGCTACCCTTCCTATCCCTGATTTCCAAGTCGAAATCTTGCAGCAATAAAATCCATCGAATGATTCTAGGCTTTGCATCCTGCTTAACAAAAAGATACTTCAAGGTGGCATAGTCAGTATAGACAATGACCTTGTTAAGCAATAGATAAGGATGAAACTTTTCAAAGGAGAAAAACACGGCTAGCAATTCTTTTTCAGTTGTTGCATAATTCATTTGTGTTGAATTCAAAGTCTTGCTAGCATAATAGATAGTATGAAAAAGTTTTCCTTACGCTGCCTCAAGACTGCTCCTATAGCAACATCACTAGCATCATACATAATCTCAAAAGGTAAATTCCAGCCAGGAGTAACAATAATTGGAGCATCCACAAGTTTTTCCTTCAAAGTATTAAAAGTAACTAGACATTCATCAGAAAAGTGAAAGGGCGCATCTTTAGCCAACAGATCACAAAGAGGTTTTGAAATTTTTGAGAAATCTTTAATGAAACGTCTATAGAAACCTACATGGCCAAGGAAGCTACGAATATCTCTAACACATGTATGTGGAGGCAATTTCTCAGTGATGTCTATTTTTGCCTTGTCTACCTCTATCCATTTACACGAAGTCTTATGCCCTAAAACTATTCCTTCCGGGACCATTAAATGACACTTTTCCCAATGTAGAACTAGATTAGTATCCTCACAACATTTTAGAACAAGTTCAAGATTGTCTAAGCATACATCAAAAGACGACCCAAAGACCGAAAAATCATCTATAAAGATTTCCATGAATCTTTCAACCATGTCATAAAATAGGGCCATCATGCATCTTTAAAATGTGGCTGGGGCATTACAAAGACCAAAAGGCATTCGTCTATATGCGAAGGTTCCATAAGGACAAGTGAGGGTAGTTTTCTCTTGGTCCTATGGGGAAATAGGTATTTGCATATAACCGGAATATCCATCAAGAAAGCAATAATAGTCATGCCCCGCCAAGTGTTCAAGCATCTGGTCAACGAAGGGAAGGGGGAAGTGGTCTTTTCTAATGGCATCATTCTGCTTTCTAAAATCAATGCAGACATGCCAACCTGTAACAATTCTATTATGCACCAATTCTTTATTATCATTCTTGACTACTGTGATTCTCCCTTTCTTGGGAACCACTTAGCTAGGACTAACCCAAGAGCTATCAGAGATTGGATAGATCATACCTGCATCTAATAGCTTAATTACCTCCTTCTGCACCACCTCTTGCATTGTTGGGTTCAATCGCCTTTGAGGTTGGATCACTTTCTTGTGGTTATCTTCCATGAGAATTTTGTGCCTGCACATGGAAGGGTTAATCCCTTTAATATCAGTAGTGGTCCATCCGAAGGCCTTCTTTCATTCCTTAAGCACTCTCATCAAATTTTATTCCTACAAATTAGTCAAAGATGAAGAAATAATGATGGGAAGTGTATCATTATGACCCAGAAATGCATATTTCTAATGCTGAGGTAGTGGCTTAAGCTCTAGCGTGGGAGGTTCCTCAATTGATGACTTCAATTTTGAAATCTAGGCCCTCTCTAGCACTCGTAAGGGGACCATAGTGTGACGACCATATGGTGGATGTGCATTCAAGTACTGGACAACCTTTTATTCTTTCTCTTCGTTCTCCCACTCCCTTTGTTGAACCAAACACCTCTCTAGGGGATCTTACACAACACTTGCTTGAAAACAATCATCAATAACATTACCCAAGACATCAATGCGATAGCAAGTGTTATCATCTAAGGGATATTTCATGCTCTTAAATATATTAAAAGTGTCTTCTTCGCTCTGGAAACAAAGAATGAGCTTACCCTTTTGGACATCTATGAGAGTGCATCCTACTGCTAAGAAAGGTGTACCAAGAATTAGGGAGACGATGAATGGAATATCAGATGATGCTATCAAGATAAGGTTATTCCCCTACTCAGTATGAGATAAGATAAGGCCTTGGTTGTAATCACTTCCATCAGGCTATATCACTACATGGGACCAATTCTCACAAGCATTTCTTAACAATTACTTCCCTCCAAGCAAGACAACTCAACCTATGAATCGAATAACAACCTTCATGCAAAAAGAAGAGGAATCATTATATTATCCTTGAGAGAGTACAAATACCTCTTGAGGATGTGTCTATACCATGGATTGAAAGACTAGTTTATTGTCCACACCTTCTACAATGGTATTCTCTACAATACCAGGATGATTGTTAATATCTCAGTTGGTGGGGGAACTGATGAATAAGAGTATGCAAGAGGTGAGGCAACTCATCAAATATATGTCCTAAAATTACTTTCAATGGTTGGGTGAGTGTTTTTTGCCCAAAAGAGCATGAGGTATGAAGTTGATGTACTTGATCATCTTACATCTAAGGTAGATTCTCTATTTTAAAATTTTGATAAATTAAGCATTAATACCTTATCATCTTGTATTAGTTAAGTATCATATGAAATATGCGGCATCATTGGTCATACTACATTAGAGTATTAAGTTGAAACATCCCTTTCCCTTGATTTGAGTCTCAATGAGCATGCTAATTAAGTGAATAATTTTAGTAAGAAGGGGGGATCATTTTTCCAATACTTATAACCCTGGGTCAAGAAATCGTTTGAATTTGTCTTATATAAATCCTCCCCAAAATCCCATGCCCTAGTCTAATTATGTTCCACTAGACTTTTAGAGTTGAAGGCCTCTGTATCATTTAACCAAAAAATATAATTTAGAAACATTGATGGAAAATTTTGTAATGACTCATACAAAACAAACTAAGGTGTTTGAGACGCATATTGATGAGTTTAGGAACTAGAACCAAACCATGAGTGATGCTATTAAAAATCTAGCTTCTAAGGTTGATTCACTAGCTACACATAAGAACGTGTTAGAAAATTAAATCACTTAGGCATGCCAAAAAGCTAGCTCACCCTCTAAACCATCTAGGATGTTTTTGGGGAAGCCTAAAAAAAATCCTAAAAATCAAGTTAATGACATCACATTAATGATTGGGAAGGAGATAGAAGGACCTAAGATGACAAATGGTGATAAGAGTTTAGGAAATGATATTAAGGACCCCATAACTACTAAGGAGAAAAGTAGTAAGCAAAAGCAAAAAATTGAGAAATATGTTTCACCTACACCTTATAAGCCTTCCCTACCCTTTTTCCAAAGGTTAACTAAGGCTAAACTTGAAAAATCAATTTGGGAAATTTTTGGAAATTATAAAAAAAGTTACCTATTAACATTCCCTTTGTTGAAGTAATTTTTCAGATGCCCTCATATGTAAAGTTTTTAAAAGATATTATGTCAAATAAGAGAAATTTGGAAGAGTATGAAACATTTTCTCGTATAGAGGAGTTTAGTGCTATTATTCATAATAAGTTGCCTATTAAGTTAAAGGTTCTTGACTCATTTTCAATTCCTTGTATTATTGGCAATATTTCTATTAATTGTGCCTTATATGATTTGGGTGCAAGTGTGAGTCTAATTCCAGTGTTAATATATGACAAGCTATAAATAGGTGATTTAAATCCCACCACCATCTCCATACAATTGACAGATTGATCTGTTAAATTTATAGTAGGTATGTTAGAGGATGTGCCTATCAAGTTGGTAAATATTTCATACTGGTTGATTTTGTTCTCTTAGAAATTAAGATTCTCAAATTTCTATCATTTTAGGTAGAAATGATATTATTGAATGTTGATGATGCTTGTTATAAGGCCTATTTAATTGATAGGATGGTGAAGGAAGATCTTGCTAAAAATTTCTCAAGTGACCATCTTGAAGAGTGTTTAATGAGAAATGGGTTACCTAGCGATGAAAATCTCAAAATAACTAATATTACTAAGATGTTGGAGGCAAGTCTTGCTTTTTATCAAGGGAAGGAAAAGATAGAAGTTCTTGAAGTAGAATCAATCAACCATACCTTAAAAAAGGAGGTAATACCTCAGGTATAATTGAAACCCTTCCCTTCTTTGTTATGATATGAATTTTTTTCTAACTCCGACTCTAGTTACCCTATCATTATGAATTCTAGTATGATTAAGGTGGAGATTAAAAAGCTTATTAGAATTCTTAGGTTGCATACAGAGGCCGTTGGTTATACTATATATGATCTTGAAGGCATAAATCATTCTATATGTATGCATCGTATTCTTTTCAAAGAAGGGTACAGGCCCTCCCTTAAATATTAAAGGAGATTGAACTCTAATATGAAATAAGTAGTAAGAAAAGAGGTACTCAAGCTACTTGATGAGGGAGTCATCTACCTTATCTTAGATAATGAGTGTGTGAGCCTGTTGAAAGTGGTGCCTAAAAAGGGTGGAATGACCGTCATTAAGAATGAGAATAATGATTTTATTACAACAAATACAATCACAGTTTGATGAATGTATATAGATTCTAGAAAATCAAATAAGGCCAATTGGAAGGATCATTTTCACCTATCATATATCAACTAAATGTTATAGAGGTTAGCCCATCATTCTTATTTTTGTTACTTGGATGGGTATTTGAGATTTTTCCAAATCTCCATTCTTCTTACCAACCAAAAGAAGACTACATTTACATGTCAATATGCCACCTTTTCCTACCAAAGGATGCCATTTGGCTTATGTAATTCCCCTACTACCTTTTAATGATGCATAATGTCCATATTTTTTGATTTTATTGAATATATTGTGGAAGATTTTGTAGTACTACATTTGGCTATTTTTTTAGCAATCCTTCTAGGATATTAAAAAGGTGTAAAGTGGTGAATCTTGTTCTCAATTAGGAAAAGTTCCATTTTATGGTGCAAGAAGGAATTGTTGTTAGTCACTTAGCCTGTAGTCAAGGTATTGAGGTAAACAAAGTGAAGATCAATGTTATTGCTAAGATGCCGCCCTCGACTTCGGTTAGAAGCATTTTAAGTTTTTTGGGTCATGTTGGTTTCCATTAGTGATTCATTAAAGATTTGTCAAACATTGCTAAACCTTTAACTCAATTGCTTATCAAAGATGTGACTTTTTAATTTAACCTTGTTTAGATGCTTTCAACAGGTTAAAAGAGGCATTGATAACCACCTTAGTGATGTATCCTCTTGATTGGAGTATTTTGTTTGAAGTAATGAGTGATGTAAGTGATTATGCAATGGGAGCGGTCATTGGGAAAAGATATGATGGAAATGTTTATGCAATTTAATATGTAAGTCAAAATCTTGATTATACTCAAATAAACTATAATATAACTAAGAAAGAGCTCTTAGTAGTGGTGTTGGTACCAAATAAATTCTAATTGTATGTAGTAGGATAAAAGATTATACTTTTCACTGACCATAAAGCCAATAAGTATTTACTGACCAGAAAGGTCATAAAGCCACATATAACTAGATGGATCCTTTTACTCCAAGAGTTTGACCTTAAAATTTGGGATAAGAAGTGTATATAAAATTTAGTGGCTAATCATCTCTCCAGGTTAAGGTAAGACATGGATATAAGTGAAGGGGGTGATACTCCATTCGATGATTCATTTATGAATGACAAACTTTTGGTGATCACAATCTTATTTGTTGCATACTTTTTAGATTTCGTAAACTGTATAACATATGAGGCATTACCATGAGACTTTTCTTATCAGATGTCAAGCACTATTATTGAGATGACCCTTATCTCTATAAGAAATGTGTAAATGAAGTTTACAAAAGATGTATTCCTAAATAGGAAGTTAAAAGTATCGTATCTCATTATCATTATTCGCTTTATGGGAGTTCACACCAACACTTCTCAGATAACTTAAAATATTCTCCAAGATGGTGTCTATTGGCCCAACCTCTTCAAGGATGTTAAACAAGTTGTTATATCTTGCGATCGATGTCAAAGTATGGTTAACATATCAAGAAGAGATGAAATATCTTTGAACAACATCTTTAAGGCTGAATTATTTGATATTTGGGGAATTGACTTAATGGAGTCTTTTCCATCATCGTATAACAATAGATATATTTTAATTACCGTATATTATGTCTCCAAATGGGAGAAGGCAGTGGCTTCTCTTACCAATGATGCAAAGTTGTAGTTTTAATTTTCCAAAAGGTTATATGTTTGAGGTTTTATTAGTGATGGTGGTTCTTACTTCACAAATCAAATTTTTGGTACACTTTTGAAGAAATATGGTGTTACTCATATAATGGTCACACCATACCACCCCTAGATGAGTGGACAAGTAGAAATGAATAATTATGAGATAAGAGGGATACTTGAGAAAATAGTGGCTCACATGCGAAAAGATTGGTTAATAAAGTTAGATGTTGCTTTATAGACCTACTAAAATACTTATAAGATGCCGGTTGGAACAACACCTTATTGGTTGGTATATGGAAATCCTTATCATTTATTGGTTGAATTTGAACACGAGGCATATTGGGTTATAAAGGTAAATATTTACGACTTGAAGGATGTTGGAGAATGAAGAAATATCTAACTTAACGAGCTTGATGAGTTGATATTACAGACCTATAAGAATGTGCGGATATATAAGAAGAGAACTAAGAGATGGCATGAAAAGCCTATTACCCAAAAAGAGTTTTGAGATGGAGATTAGGTGTTTTTTTAACTTTCTTGTTAATCTCTTTTTAGGTAGGCTTCATTCAAGATGTTTGGGGTCGTTCTATGTTTGTAAGGTCTATCTATTGGAGCTATTTATATTTAGAGCAAATCTACTAGAGAATTCAAGGTTAACGGGCAAAGGCTCAAACATTATGTTGCTAGCAATCTGATAGAGAAACCGGGTGTCATTTCCCTTTCTGATCCATCTTCCTAATTAAAACTTAAGGGGTTGAGCTTATGACATTTAAATGAGTTCTTCTTGGGAGGCAACCCAAGCCTTATTTATGTTGTGTTCCTTATTATTATTATTATTGGGGAAAAAGATCTATAGACTTGGGAGTTTGTTATGTGTTTTGATGACGGCGAGAGTTTTAATGATGAATTATTGTTGGTTTATAGGTGTCTTAAAGGAAGGAATAATTAGAGATCATAGAATAAGAGCTATGAACTTGGGAGAATTTACATTAATTTCTAGAAAAGCACACCAACCTATACTTATTTACATGGCTATGCTTCAGTTTTGCACATATTTATAAGAAAACACACCGTTGGTGTTCTTTTATTTAATAAAATTCTATAAAAAAACATATTAGAATTTTAAAACTCTAAGAACACACTTGAGCTTTTGAAATGTGCATTTCTACCCATTAAAACACACCCTAGGTGTGCTTTTTTCCACCACCGTCATTTTTTTCATGCTTAAAAAAATATTGGATAACCTTCTTCTTTTGCAATCTAAAACCCTTCACCTTTTTCAACCTACAATCTCTCCTCTACTACCCGGTCTCATCTACATAGCACTACTCACCTCCAACCATCACCACCATCATTTAGCTACTCATCCACTGAGACTCCATCAAATGCCCATCCACTATCCTACCACCCCCATTCCAAACTTCCCTACCATTTGATATAGCATAACAAAGAAACCCAATTCTATACTATGTAAAGCGTCTCCTCTACTACCCTACATCCTTACTTTGTCAACCACCCAACCTCCTCTACTAAACCACAATGCCCATCCTCTGTTATCTTACCATACCACCTAGGTTGTCTCCCTTCTTTCCTCCCCTACCATTTGCCTTTGTGGAATGATGACCAAAACAGACCCCTAAAACACCCTCCTCCATCATCCTACATTGCCACTCTCCCTAATCACCCTACCTTAGCCACTTAGCCACAAGCACCATACCCCAACCCAACACATACCAACCAACCTTCTCCATCACACCTTATATATGACACCAGTGACCAAACCCTAGCCTTTATTCATTACTTCATCTTTTATTTTTCATTTCTTCTTTATTAACTCATTAAAAAATTTCAGTTGAAGAGAAGTATTTTGATTATTTTATTTTTTGAAATTAAATCTCTATATCCTTAAGACCCCTAGTATTTCATATTGTATCATATATAGTTTTGCAATTTTTTTACTCTATTGAAGATTTATATACTTAATTGCATATATTCAATTGGTTGTTTATTCTAATTTCTATGGCCTTAATGGATATAGGCACTTGTTTTGAGTTTAGAATTATTGGACTCATGATCCAAAATGTAAAACGACCTCCACTTCATCCTATGAATGAGTTTGAGGTATCCTTGCTCTTCTACCCCGATGAACATGAAGTTTGATTTTCTAAAAACTCTCAATGATCTGACTATGATAAGATGTATAAGTGGGGAATGTTGAGTGCCTGCTATTTTGATAATAAATGTGTTGATAGTCTTAGTATATTAGGTGACATGGATTACTTGTTTGGTTGAATTAGATGGAATGAATTTGTTGAACTTGAGGCTCCTACTTATTCTTGTACCACCCTCAAAATTTTAAGCTCATTTGAATTATCTCTACACAATAAACGAGTAAAATTCCATCTTTTAAATTAGGATTTCTCAAAAACATTCACCCAAATAAATGAATACTTTCTTTCACCTCATGGCGGTGCCAAATAAATTTGATTTCATTTTTGTGCATCCTAATGTTGGAGGAGCATAAGTGGAATGCTTGATTATCAAGCTTCTTTAACCAGAGCCTCCTCCATTTACAATTCTAGCTTCCCTTATATCCACAATTTCATGTCAAATATGATTTTTGGTGAAGTAGAGAGCAAGGGTATGACTACTAAAAGAGAGTTATTCCTCCTTTGGGATATGATTTATAAGGTTTTGATCGATATAGGTGCTTTATTACTTAATCATTTTTATAGAGTTAACAATGCCAAAGTAGGGAAAATAGTGATTGTGGATACATCACTACACTTGCTATGCGTTTGAGTTTTCCACTATTATCGATGATTTGAAACCTTTAGAGTGTAACCCTAATCTTATCTGTCTTCTTATATCTTCATGAAATTGGTCACTCTAAAAGATTCTAACTATGTTCTTTGTCTTCAAGGACATTAATTCTTTTCTATTCCATGCCTTAATCTCACCACTATTGAAAATCCCATAGATTGGTACTATGACATTAGTGATTTTATGATGATGAATATGCATCTAGTGTAGATCCTAGAGAAGAGGATGTTGTAGCTCTTCTCTAACTTGAGGTAGGTGGTTCTTTCGGTATGCCTAGTACTAATATGCCTAACTTTTAGGAAGGTCATGCTGCTGAAATTTCTTTTAAGAAGGTCTTAATTACAAGTTGTGAATTGTGTAATATGAACAATGAAACCAATATGACAGTCTACCTATAATTCACAATATGGTTCAATGATCGTATGAATTGCAGCTTGCACCCCAAGCTTCTACGACATCCCCATTGACTCAACAACGAATTGGCTAGTCCCTTATCCCATCTTATATTTTGTTTTTTTTCCTTCTTTGCACTTTGGTCATTGTCAAATCTAAGAATGGGGGAGCGTACTTAATCTATGTATTAACATGCTCATATTTTAGCATAGTTAATTTCCATATCTTTTGTTGAATAGTTAGTTAGCTAGAATAGCACTATATGCACTCTTACAATTTGTGATAGGGATAAGTTAAAATGAGTATATCTTTTATGTTCCCTTGAAAAACACACATATTCTTTCTCTCTTTTTGATAAGTTGGATCATTCTATTTTTGAAAATTTTGATGTTATCTGTAGGAGTTTCCAGTCATATATTTTAGCTTATTGGTATCTAATTTTTGATAGAGGCTTTTACTTTAATCCATTTAATTAATACCTAGACTCCCATGGTGACTCTTCCTACTCTTTGGTTACTGGAGATATTTTGAAAAAAAAAATGAAAATATCCTATATAATAAAAGTAAGTTCTAAAAGTGTGTATCATCAGGTACATGGCATCACAGTGTAAGAAGTATGACTATCATGTCAATAGGTATTACACATAATAGGATCCATGAAAAAAAAGGGAATTATATGCTCCTTTCAGACCTTGTGCAAGAAGAGTCACATAACTGTAATTGTTTTTCCCATAACCACACACCTATTCTTTTGCACAAGAATCCCCAAAGATACATTATGCTTATGTTGACCAACATGTTATTGATTGTTTTACTTGGGAATATCTAAGTATATAACATCTTTACCTTCATTTGTATGTAGATCTCTCCTCCTTTATCTTTCATTTTGTTTGCTCATCCGCTATAGTTTTTCTTAGGGGCAGGCAAAAGTCTAAGCCTAGGAGAGTCGATAGTTGAATTTATCAACTAGCTTACTTGAGTCATGATACTCTTAGTTTCCATGCATTTCTATGTTTTTATATTAGAATTATCACCTTTTTGTTAGGATATTGCTTTGCTTTCAATTTTTCTTTGCATGTATATCATATTGAAGGAAAAAGGATTAAAATTGGATTAAAGCAATGTTCAAATAATCCTCAAACAAAAATGGGTACAACCATGAAAGGAAGGAAAAAAAAAAGAAGTTGGTAGAGCTTCATGTCATTAAAAAGCACACTTATATTTTTTTCATATAAAAACGAAATATATAGGTAGGTTGTGTTTAAAAGTACACCGATGCTTTTTGGTAATAGAGTTTGCGTTATTTATCTGTGAAGAAAATGAAAAGATGGTACATGTTATATTTGAGACGGTTCATTTTTTGGAAAGGGCTTTCTCTCTCTCTCTTTCATCTTCATTATCAAAACTCTGAATCCAAAGAGAAAAATATATATTCACCATTATATTTTAATTTTTAAGCTTCATGATCATTTAGATTTGGTGATCAACTCTACATATCTTTAACACATTGGTTCTATCTTCTAATATATTACTTTATTTTATTTAATTAATTTCTAATTTCTCTATTATTTGCATCGATCCAACTATGTGTGAGTAATTTCTATATCTAGGATTGAATTAAGTCTAGTTTGGTAGTGTATCGATTAGTTGATTTGATTATGTATGTGAATAGCTCAATTTGTTTTTTAATTAGTATAGCTTTAAATTTTTATTGAATTGATGGATCGCTAATTTGATTAGACATAGGAAATAAATCAAAGAATTGAAAGGTTAAGATTGATATTAGAAATTAGAAATTGAATAGAAAATATCAAATCATAAAGGTACACTAGAGTTTCTTAGGAAATTAGTCTAATTAGCTTAAACCTATTTTGATTAATCTAGCTTAATAAAATTGGCTATTAGGCTATATTAAATATGACTTTTAGGCATTGAAAGAGGTTATTAGTTAATTTTGGTTAGGTCTTTCTTACGGATAGAGTAATCCATTTATTAATTGATTAATTCATTTTTTCACCTTTGAATTGTAACCAAAATATAATCCTAGGCTTTGTTTATTTTATTAGACTTATTTGAGTAATTATTACTATTTTTTATTATTTATTAATTTTTTTCACCTCCCCTTTGATCCACTTAGTTTAGATAGTCTTAATTGGTAAAAATTCAGCATTTAACAACAAGTCTCAATGGCGATGACCTTGATGTGCTACAATGAGTATGTGCACTTGTGGATTTAGCTCATTTGTTAGTTCTACTAGGAAAAATATAATTCAAAACTTATTATGCTTTTAAAATTAATACAAACACACCCATAGCTTATGAAACTTTTTAGAAATTAACATAACCTTAGTAATTCATAAATCAACATCAAAACCACAAAATTGCTCATTAATCATACCACATTCAATTGCATAATTCCTTATTGAAAAAATGACCCTGTCATGCTTCCACAACTAAATTCATGCTTCAAACCACATAAATGGTAAATGTGAAAAATATTTATTATATTTGTCTTTCAAGCATATAGATTATTGATGCATGTTTTGAGTTTATATCGAATACACTATTATAATTTATGCTCTTATATGTAGGTATTAGCTAAACTATTTAAAAATTCAATGATTGTTGGAAGTTTAAAGCAACAATGGTGATAATAATGCATGATTCAAGAAGAAAATGATTGTATAGATAGAAAATTTATGGCCAAAACACCAAAGACTATCTAAACATGCAAATTGGAGCAACAACGCTCAACATGACATTCCCGTATTGCGATACATGGTTACGTTAAACATCAACATGAAATTATGTTTTTTAGATCCATTATGACTTAGCTATTTTGAGCTACACAACCTTGTTGGACGTCAGGAAATGTTTTCTCACATGATTTTAAGTAGGCTTTGATGGTTACTTTTAGAGGATTCATTTCATGCCTGTTTTGATCATGTAGTGGGACTCCCTATAGAGGTCTTATAAGTTTTTAACCTTCTCTAGTGTTCTCTCCTATTCCACTTCTCTTTTCTCTATCCATATAATTCTTAGATTAGGTTTTTCTCTATGTGATAACCGTACAATTTTTTGAGAATTGGTGTATAGTGTTGTGAACTTTGACATTATAGTTATATCTTCCAATATATTTTCTTTTCTCTATTCTTATGATGCTTTTCTATTTCATTTTTATGGTTTCTAGTATAATAATTTATGCGTAGTTGTATTATAGGATCGAATTAGGTTCAAACATAGTTTTGAATTGATGAATTAGTTCTATTTTTCTGGTTAATTCACTAGTACAAGGATCAGAATACATGATAGTTAATATAAGGCAATTTAAAGTTGACCAACCATGCATACCCTTGCCTAGTAAGAAAAAACACCAAGATTTTTTTTTAAATGTGCATGGAGGTATGGTATAATAACCGTTGTGTATACCTTTACTAAACAAATGATCTTTTAATAAGGCTTTATACGTCATTTATGTAACACCCTCGTTTTTACTAGCCTTTTTTAATGAAAGGGACAAATATATGGAAGCAAATGAATAAATGAGGATGAAACTGTCATGTTGACCATGGAGAGTGGTGTGGCCATTCATTTAGCCCATACCCAACATAAGGTAAATATTAACATAACCAAAAACTTTATAATACAAACATCCTCTAGTGAGGTACCAAAACTAAAAATAGAGTTTGCACTGAATGTTAGTTTTACAACATAAATCATAAGAATAATATAAGAATATGCAATAATGAGAGAGAGTGAAAACTTAAGAATAAAGGCGAATTCTCTATTTTCCCAAATAATGCCTCCTCCATAATCCAACCTGGAAAAGAAGACTAATTGCTCCCTTATGCTTGTCCATTTCATTATAGTGCCACAAACTGTGTTAGTATGGTTAAGTACTTAGTAAAACTTAGTTCTAGTGGGCACGTAAAACAAAACACAAGCAACATACATGCATGAGTGAGAGAAAACTTGAAATATAATATACTCATCTAAAAATATAACATTTTCTAAAAAACGTATGTAAACCAAGGTTACTTATGGGATGATAACAAATCTATCGAATGCCTTGAGTTAAAACTCAATGTAGGATCTTAGGGAAAAATTCTTAGTCTTATTTAAAATCAAAATTTCCAAAATCATAGTTTGTACCCATATTCCAACTAAAGTATTTTTCAAAGGTCATGTTTTAACTCACAGTTTCCAAATCATGGGTTCCACCCATCTACATACTAAATGCTTTTATAAAGGTTGTGCTTTAAATCACAGTTTCCAAATCAATGTTTGTACCCTTATTCTAACTAAAGTTTCTATTATAAATGTTTTGTTATAAAATATAATTTCCAAAATCATGGGTTGTACCCATTTTCCATTCAAAATCTTTTGCAAAGGTTGTGTTTTAAAATATTGAGTAGACTCTTAGGGGTTTGCTTGTTCTTGAGTAGGCTTTAAGGGAATGCTTAGATCCACTATAATTTTGATAGCAACTAATACAAGGTAACCTAATCATTAAGTGTATACACCTCCTAAATAATACTTTTGACAATTATAGAGTAAAGCAGGTATTGAATCACTAACACAACTAATGGCCCCTATGATTTTAACAATTACCGAAAATGTAGTCCATAGATTCTTTAGTTTTAATGATTACTAGAAGCTTTATTTTTAGGTTGAGGTTAATTATTGTGCTTATCCCCAATGTCTATGAGTTTTTTGTATGGTTACACACAAAGATACAAAACGTTAAAACCTTTTTGTGTGCCTAAAATTAGCGAAAAACCTTGGTCATGTATCACATAGTGCATAGGATGTAATACTATCACAAATTTGTATGTAACATACTCATTAATATCACAAGTTCATCATTTTAAATTCCAAAATATCACTTAGGATGTATTTGAGCAGAAACATAAACTATATCTAAGTTCAAAATCGAGAAATAAGGTTATCTGCTAATTTCAAAAAAATCCATTATTTATTGAGAAAAAGGAGAAAAATTCTAAGCCCTAGTTATTAATGGAAAAATTTAAATTCAAAGTTAAATTCAATAGTCAATGGTCAAGGCTTGACATTCACTATTTATATATTTACCATTTTACCATTTTGAGGATAATTTGGTCATTTTATGTCTTAATCATGATTAATCCACTATTATATCTACTTAAATTGGTTAATCCTTGATTAATATTCGAAAAAATTTAATTATGTACTTACCTAACTTATGATGATTAGATGGTAATTAGTGAAGACCACTTTGAATGTTCATGAAGAATATTCAAACTCATTTTACTAAACTTGGTCAAACTTTACCCAATCATAACTTTGATTATACTAACCCAAATAGTAACATGTTATGAATCAAATTTAACCCAAAATTACCAATAAAAAATTTAAAATTCCTAGAACATACAAAATTTAACCCTAACCCAAATATCAAACCCCAAACCTAAGCTAAGTGCCTATGAGCTAGGTTTTGGCGAATATTGTACAGTTTTAGTTTTTTAGTCATAACTTTGAACATATAACTCCAAATCATAAAAAAAAGTTGCATTGGAAATTTTATTCATAGACCTTTAACTTTTACCAAATAAGGCTCTTAAATCAAAGCCAATAGATAGATAATGTACCTCAAAATTAACCTAAATTCGTAGGTGTAAGATCATCTAATTTCATACTCTCTCTAATATTATTTGTATGAAACCTTGCAAGAATCAACCCACAATATTTTTTTAGAACAAATTACCTTTTTAAATGATATGCACGAAATTTAAGCCATAAATAATATCATATGATCTATGATATAAAAATAATAAGAATAATACTACAAATTAACCAAAAATACCAATTTTCTTCACCATCCATGAAATCATAACAATATTTGTGTTTTAGCAAAATTGAACCAAGATTTAAATTTAATTGAATATTAATAAAAATAAAATAAAATTTTAGAAGCTCTCTCAAAGATTTGATACTTAAAATTACCTTGGAAACTAACTAAACACAAGAAAATCATAAAAGAACATATTAAACTTTGATAGTTTACAAATCAAATGGGAGTATGAATGGATGAACCATACCCTTGAATCTTTGTAGATTAGAAAAATAAATAAGTTGATTAGCTTCATTAAATCAATAGCTGTAATCCCTCTTTCCTATTTGGATATAAGAGAACTAAAACTTTGAGTTTTAGAAGTTCTTTAAGAAATTTGGTTATGGAGGATGATGATGGTTGTTTGGGTTAGCTGTAGGAAATGAAAAATGACATGGGTTGAAGGTGATCAAGGCCATGTATATGATTACAATGTTTAAGAGGGGGTGATTTTAGTTGGATATTGTTACTAAAATAACTCATGATTTTTGCACACACCATACGCACATAGAAATAAAAGTGCTTGGGAATGATTTTGTGTTGATAAAAGGAGGAGGATGGATGGGATGAAAATGCCAAGTCTTGAGAGGATGATATTGGTGATAATGAAGGAGGAGAAGGGAGGTAGATTAAATGAATGAAAGGTAGTGTGTTGTGATTAGTTGGTGAAGGATTATGGAAATAATTGGGTGGATATTATTAGCATAATGGGGCTGCACTTGTGAGGTAATTGGAGGGCCAAAGTGGTGTGGGAAAATATTGGCAGAAGGGGGATGAGCTTGTGAGGAGGTGAAGTAGGTTTGGTTGAGGGAAAATTATAATGATTATGGGCTGATTTGTTATCTAAGGGAAGTAGCATTTGGGGGAGATTTGTGTGAGGGAGGTGAAGCACGTCATCAAAAGGAGAGGGGAAGGATTATGTGAGGCATGTATAAAGGTAGTGGTATATTAGAGAGCCATTTAGCATAGGTTACATGTGTTAGGATCAAAATAATTACAAAATGGTTTAGGAAATATTTATGGAATGTTTTTTAATTACACATGAGTTAATTTACACAAGTCATTATAGGGTGTTCTTATTATAAATAAAGATTTAGGATTAATTCTTGATATAAGTCAAGAACTTTGGTTAATAGGTTCAATGGTTAAGTGTAATTGGAGTTAAGAATGATACATTCAATATTTAATTACATTAAAAATGGAAAATATTAATAAAAATAAATATATAATATTTTAAATTAAATTTTATCTCAAAAATGCTAAAATATGATGATCCCTAAATTTTAATAATTTTATGATGAGTATAAAGCCAAAACGAAGCTTAAAAAGTAAATAATTGTAAAATAAGGTGTAAACAATATTTTTTTTTTCCATTCTGATCTACTTTTATCACTTCAAAAATGACTAAGAGACTCATAAAAAAAATCAAGGAACCCAATTATGGAGAATTTATAATGATTTAGAATTAGTTGGGTAGTTAAAAGTGACTCAAAAGTCTTATGGGAGTCAAAATCTCAAGAAAGGTCATGGAAATGAGAACAAAAAGCTTCAAGAATATGGCTAAGGTTTATAAATACTTTAAGGACAACATATGTAAAAATACAATATTTATTTTAAGATCAAAAAATATGAGGTGTTACATGTTATTATATCAAATTGTCATTTATACTCCCATTTTTTTTCTTTTTTAATTTTAAATTAAAGAATTCACAACGGTTTGAACCTATAAATTCTGTGTATACCTCACCTCTTTTTAACTTCATCATTTTTTTTTACCTTTGATCAATCCCCATACGTTTTTATTTACCCAACCTGATAGAGAAAGAGATCACTAGAACCATTTGAAGCGAATGTTCCCTTGCTCCTACCGCCATCCCTAACCACATTCGCCACTAGTTTTCCTTATTTTTCTTCTTCTCCTCTTTGCCGCCATTATCCTACTTATCCTCTACTCACATTATGCTACTTTTTACTTTTCTATTTCTTAAATATAATTTTTGTTGATAAAGTATGCATTTTTAAATACTCTAAATTTTTCTTTTTATCTTGCAAACCAGAACGTCTATATTAATAATATAAATATTATTTTAGTGCACATTTATACACTGCATTTTTGTAGTTTTTTATTTGATTTGTATTTGGAGGCTAAATTTTTTCTACTAGCCGTGATAATAAACAATTCTAAAAAATAGAGCACATAAAGGAAATATATAGTATCGTAGAAATCGTGTACTATCTAGTGTATATATAATGTAAATGATGTTGGTTAGCCAGTGGTTTTTGCCTTATGTGAATAATATTGTGAGATTATTCATTTTTTTATGATTTAGGGGATTTTATTTCTCATTATGGATCATAAGTAGATACTGGTGTAGCCGTAGTCGGCACGCAATTTAAACCCTCTTATTGTCAATTGTAGCACTGGTAAATAAGGGTATTGTTCTATCCGGGGATTGAGAGGGCTCACCTCTATCTAACTAGCTTAAGAATAAAAATAAAAAAAATCTCAAATAACACAAAATAAATAAATAAGAAAAATACTAATGGGGGTTATAAAAAAAATAATAAAAGGAATAAATAAAATAAAATAAACTAATAATAATAAAAATAATAGGAAACCCGCATATATGATAAATATGCTAGGAAAATCAAAATCCACCACTAGATTAGATCAAAATATAATATTTATTTCTAAGTCATATTTTAATCATGAGAAAGAGATCGACCAAGTTGTACACCAAAAGCAGGTCTATACACCTTATATTACTTCCCTTAATTAATTAATACGACAAAGCGCCAATATTAATCATATTAAATACTAGGAGTATAGCAGCAACAAGCGGCTCCTATATTTAACTAGATTTAATGCATTAAGTGTAATTGAAAGGCTGTCAATCTAAGTACCCAAACTAGTACACAAAACATGTCTAGCTGTATTTCCTTTCCTTGACCCACACGTATCTAAACGTTTTACTACTTCGGTTAGAATCACAAAACTATTAGATGAATTGTTATCTAACCTAGCTGCAATTTATACATATAAATTCTAGTATATTTATATGGTCACCTAGCAGGTAAATAATCCTACATACTGTCACTTATGAGGAAACCGGAACAAGGCATGCACCAAATAAATTATACTTAACAGAATTATATATATAAACGATAGCAATTAAAATAGAGTCAAGAAACAATCTCACGAAACAAAGAAAATAAAATTATATCTCAAATTATAATCTAGGATTTCAATTTATTCCCTAGCAATAAATAATCAGCCAGCCATAATTATTAAATTAATTACACAGAAATATATATCCAAAATATAAATTAAAAATAGAAAAATAAATAACCAAAATTAATTATATAATAAAATATCAAGAATTTATTCAGATAAAAATTAATTTTATCTGAAATAAATTCTACCGTGTAAATTTCTTCCTTATTTTTCTTCCTTTTCGGCGCTGAATTCGGTGTAATTCTTTCTTTTCCTGTGTCGCAGGCAGTCGTTCCCTCCTCAAAGTCCGTATAGTAATTGTTGTTTGTGCCTCGCTCATCCTCTGTGCCTCACCGTCTGACGGCTCCTGCACACCTCTCCTTTCATGCGTTTTTCTTTTCTTTTTCTGCGGCTCTCTTCCCTTCTCTCTTCCAGATGCATGGCTCTGCCGCACTCTCCCTCTCTGATGTTCTGCCGCACTACTCCTTTTCTGTGTCCTCTTTTTTCTGTCGTCTGACGTTGTCCTTTTTATAAATTTTTGTGCGGCCCTGATGGCTCCTCCATGCGGCAGCTTTCTTTTCTTTCTTTTCATGCGGCTGCCACGTCAGCCCTCATTTTTTTGTTCTTTCTTTGAGTCCGTGCGTCGCTGCTCTTCGGCCAGGCTGGCTCTCTTGTGCGGCTTGTTTGGCTTCGTTTGTTTTGCTTTTTGTTCTAAGCCTTTGGTCGTTAGTCCAAAGGTCCAATCTTTTTTTATTTTATTTTGTTTTATTTAAAAATAATATCTGTAAAATAAAATTAAATAAATATTAATAAATAATATTATATTCTAAATTTACTTAATTTATATCATTTTAGCTTACATAATAACATTTATGCAATTTTTACCACTTAAGCATAAAATCATAACTATTCACCTATATTAGTTAAATAAAATACTAAAAAATAAGATTATAAGGGTATAAAATGTGTCAAAATATGAACTTATCAGATACATGCAAATGTATTGTTTGGAGAATATATAGACGACGTTTAAGACTTTCAAGATAGTTGTTTAACATTCAAAAGATCCTTTGAGGATATTCTTTCCATTTGTGGATTATGGAAACACAATAAGGAGAGGAGTAAATGAGATATGAGATCATCTCATGATTTATGGAATTGACAAGAGTTATAATAGGTGGTGGATATGGCATATAGAACCACTTTTTAATGAACTAATTGTTGTTGACCATGATGATGTTAAAACTATCAATGACTTTACTTAAATATAAGACCTAACAAATGATGTTTAATAACATCTTAGATGTCATTAGGAAATGTTTAAAAAGTATGTTAGTGGCTCAAAGATGCATTTTTACAATGGTTATACTAAATTTACAAAATTATTGGTCATTCTACGATTGTGCAACTTAAACAAAAGTAAGGGATGGAGCATTAAAAGCTTCACTTATCTTTTTTATCTCTTAAAAATATACTTCTAAAGAAAAATTTGCTTCCATCTCTAACTTATAAGGCTAAGAATAATCTCTACTCTATGGATTTAAATTATAAAAGGGTTCATGTTTATATTAATGATTATATTTTATATCATAATGGATAAACATCTTAGATAAATTTACTTGGTGTTGTATGTCACAAGACAAGAGGGTTGAAGTTATTAAGATATTATGTTACTTTTTAATTATAATATGTTTTTGACACATGATTTTAATGAGAAAAATGCAGAGAACCTTATATGACATGTCAAAGAAAGGATTTTTTTTATGATAAGCTTAGACATTTCCTTAGTGGAAGATGATTAAATTATGTATACCCAGTTTTGATGGTGGATCTAGAAACCTACGACCTGCACTCTATTAAGATGGAATAAGCCCTTTTAATGGAAACACCAACTATAATTTATTACATACTATTCTAGTCATCTTTAATCTCCCCGATCATTATACATGAAGCAAAAATGGATGATATTATCTTTACTTGTGTTAGATCTAAATCATTCAGGTAATGATATTGATGTTTATTTGGACCATCTTGTTAAAGATTTGAAGTACTTGTGTTATCACGGAGTTAAAGTAGTTGATGCATAGAGCCAAGAGTTTTTTTAACTTGACAGTAATGTTATATTGTTCCATAAATGATTTCCCAACGTATGGTAAGCTTTTCAGTTATAGTGGACATGGATACTATGTGTGCCATATTTATGAAGATAACACAAACTTTATATAGCTACCAAATAGTATAAAGAATGCTTATTTTGGACATCTTAGATTTTTGCCTTCAAATCATCATTATCATAGAAAAAATAAGGTTTTAATGGAAAAGTTGAAGAAGAAAGAATCCCAAATATATTGATAGGGAAACAAGTACTTGAAAAAGTGAGACACTTAAATATTCAATTTGGAAGAAAAAAAAGAGATCAGTCCCTTCAAGTAAGTGGGAGAAGAGGTCAATCTCAATCTTCTATGACCTTCTATATGGGAAGTGCTTATATATATGACATTATCTTGATGTGATAGATACCAAAAAGAATGTATCTAATTATGTAAATAGTAGACTTATATATGTGTAAAAAAGAGAGATAAATATTACATCAATGCTCAATTGGACGTGGTCAACATGGGTATAAGAAAATAATTACATCTACAAAAAGTGAGAAATAAATCATTGCTACCTTTTACATGTTATACTATTTCTAAAAAAGAGAAGATATCTTTTTGTGAGCGATAAGGTGAATATTTTCTATATTTTTGCCTTGCTTAGCCTTCATTTTAAGACTTCATTTGGTCTGTACTATGTATTTTATTGTGGTTCAAATCTATAGTTCGCGTTACTATTCTCTTGGTATTTGTTTTTCAAGGCTTTGCACAAGAGTGCATGAATCCAAGGAAGTAGTGCATGTATTGGAAGTAGAAAACTAAGTATGAGAGGCATTGAAGGAAGATAAATCAACCTAGAATGCTTATGGAGGAGTATAGGAAGTTAAAGAGCTGAAAAAAGCCAAGAAGGTCAAAAGAGATAAGAAATTGGTGTTACATAGCTAGCTGCACAACCATGCAACACTAATGTAGCTAGCATCCGAAGGCTAGAATGTCACATAGCCAAGATATGCAGATTTTACACAATTGTACAATAATGGAGCGTGCCAAGTCATGGCTGAGAATGTTGCATGTCCAGCCTATGCAAACCTTTCACAACTATGCAGTGGCAGTTACCCACGTCTCCAACATATGATGTAGCATGTGTTATGGGTAGTTTTTAGGGGGGTTTTTGGGGAATTATTAGGGATGTTTTTTGGCATATTTTGAGAGGAATTTCTTCCTCTATTTTCCAAGAAAAACCTTATGTCACATGTCTTGAATTCCTTAGTTTTAATTTCCAATTTTTAGTGTAAGTTTTGTGTATGATCAACTTAACAATCAACTCTATTCTTCTTCAATTTACGGTTAATTCAATACATTCTCTTCTTTATAAAATTTTATGCTATAATTATATTTGTTATGCAATTTAAAATTCTTATATTTTCTTGCAATCATGAGTGAGTAATCCCTTTTTCTAGGATTGAATTAGGTTCATTTTGGTATTAATATGATGAATTAAAGTATATACGGTACATTTAGTTCGTATGTGTTCTTTCATATGTTAGGATTGATTGCTTTAAGTCAAATTTGATGGAATTCAACCTATTTAGATATTGTTTGCAACTGAAAGGTTGAAATCAGTGAAAATCAACATATGAACAAAATTCAAATGATCACGAAAGCAGATATTTAGTTCTCAGGGACTATAGAATCGGTGGTACTTAATGGGTTTAATTTAATTAGTTAGTGACAAAATTAGTCAACAAATTAGATTAAATTTTTTCTTGGACCTTCAAAGAGGCTAATGAATATGTTTAGAATGATTATTCACAGCCATTGAACTAAACTACAACGTAGTGTTATTTTATTGTCGAATGCTAATTTAGAGACCGAAGTTCAATCCTAGGTTTTATATTTATCATTTTAGAATTTATAGTCATTATATTTATTTTCACTACCTACCTACATATTTTTCCACTCCATAATGATCTAGACAACTAAAATGATGAAGTCTGGTATTCAATTGTGAAGTCCTTGTGAGATACGACCTTGAAGTGCTACAATGAATTCATGAGCTTGCAAATTGGTGCCATCAGTGAGTTTTTACAAAAAACTAAAGGTTCCCAAATGATATTCATAAAATTTAAAGAACCTTTTTTCCTTGTTAAAGAAATAATTAGTAATGTTATTGACCCTTCAAGGTTGATCAAATTACAAAGTGAGTATGTGACTATATTATGCCAGCTTGAGATGCATTTTCCTTAGTTATACTTTGTAATCACGATTCATTTAATGGTTCTCTTTGTTACTTAAAGGTATATGAAATTACTTACAAGAAATGTGAGTAATATGAACAAGCATGAAGGCTGCATTACCAAGAGTTATTTAGTGGAGGAGGGGATATAATTTTGTTATGAGTTCTTATTCAATGCTAGTATAATAATCCATCCTAAATCATGTCGTTTGTGTATAGAGTAACAAGGAAAAGGGTGAAAAGGATTTTTCATAGCCATCATTTATGATAATCAAATGTTTTTGCAAATTGACCTCTATATAATTAATAATGGATATGTTGTTCATCCATATGTGGGTCAACAAATGGATATTTTGAGGGTTTCAAATCCATCTAAGAGAGAAAAATAGATATGAGATAGACATAAAAACTTTTTTCCAATGTGGTTGTTATTACAATCATTTGAATCTACCACAGACTTATATTGATTATTTCACCCTTTTCCTAAGGATGTGATGTCTTATTGCTTATATATGATTAATGGTTGTACTTTATATATCAAAGAGAAGGATAACAAGAGTAACCTGCAAAATGGTGGTGTGAGTGCACTATCAAAATATGGCCATGTTACACCCCTATTTTTAACAATTAATTCTTTTTAAAAGAGTTAATTGTGGATGCTAAAATATTAAAAATGATGGGTGTTATGGCCACACTTAGTACAAGTTTGGTTTCATTTATCATTCTTATATCAAGCGATAAGGTTAAAACATTACTCTAATTAAATTAATAATAATAATCATCAACTTAGAATAGAGATTTCATTATATATTAACATAGTTCCGATAATACAAGATCGAATAATGGTTATGAAATTTAAATGAAAAGAAATACAGAAGGGACACAAGAGTTCACGGATATCTAAATCAAAAGGAGCCATAGCAGACAATGGTTAATCCTAACTCTTAATCCCAAACCCCAGACATCAAGTGGTGCCCTCGATGCAATCCTATAAAGTCATAAATACCCATTGAATAGGAAATATATCATAAAACGGAACCCATCGCTATAATGGTATTGAGTAAGCCCACTATACAAAAATAACTAGGCAAAGGTCATATGAAGTATATAAAGGGTGTAATACCCCAAAATTTTAATCTAATCCTAATCCTAATGCTAAGTAATTAATATTCTAATCTAACCCTAAACTTAGATGATTAAATAAATTAATTTTAACATAATTATAAGTAATTAATATTTTAACATAATTTTAATTAATTAATATTTTAACCTAATCATAATTTTGGGTAATAAATATTTTATCTTATCCTAATTCCTCAATCCTAGATCTAAACCTAATTTTAATCGTAAGCTTTCTTTTTCTTATCCCTTTTTTCTTTTTCTTTCCTCTTTTTAATTTTCCTTTTCCTTTTCCTTTTCCTTCTCCTTGTCCCGTTCTCCCTTTCTCCTTCTTCCTCTTCACGCCACGTATGCCCCTATCATATAGTTTCCTTCACTTTCCCTTCCTAGCCACTAAACCTACCCTACAACCCTTCCTACACTAGCTACCAACAAACACACCTACTCCCCATCCTTCCCTAAGCCTTTTTCTAGAGAACCACATGCTAAATCATACCGTCGAACCCCTACACCTTCAACCATTCCCAATTCACATCCTTAACCCCTATTCCCCTATAAATACCCATTATCTTTACTCATTGTTTCACTTAGCAACTCATACAAACTATCCTCATACTCATTCTTTATTCCCTCAAATCTTTATCTTTCATCCATCTTCATTGCCATTTTTCTTTGAGTAAAGCTCTACATAATATATACAACCTTATGTAGCTTAGCCTTTGTAGCTCTACATAAGATATACAACCTCACGCAACTTAGCCTTTATTATGGAAAAAACCCAACCAGGTCACCCTTGGTTGTGCTAACTTTTCACATAACCACCACCATTTCTTCATCACTACCTCACACTTCACCATCACCTCACCCAAACACAATAATTCACCATCACCTCTTGAGTCACTTCTCCATGCCAAATCACTATCCCTTGTGTCAACCACCTACTTTACTCACCCCAACATGAACCATACATGTTGCACCTACCACACCAATGGTAAGCCTTTATGCTACCCCCTCCATTAACGTGAGGAAATCACATAGCAATACCCTAGTTTTTGAGTCTTTTATGTAATTCCTTCTTGGTTTCTCTGCTTTCCCACATGAGTAGATCCCTTCGTGTCAAGTTATTTTTGCTTTGGTTTTGCTCCATTTTGTAACATCTTTGCCTTATATTTTCCTTGATTAAATTCATAAGTTCTAACCTCATATTATCCTTGATTCTTAGGTGATTTTGTTGGTGGTCTTAGAGGAGGAGTCTTAGGGTTATACATGCTTAGAAACCTAAGACATTTTTGTAAGGATATACATTATAACTAAGGCTTTGTATGCAATGTAAAATTTTTATGAAGTCTCATGTTTGGTATCATTATATGGATTATTTCATGATGATAATGTTATTTCATGATATGATGTGTCGTATTATGGAAATAATATGTGAAAGCATATGTTTAAAAGTATCATTCAATTAAGATTGTTTTGTAGGTTGAGTAGATGGCACTCACTATCTAAGTTATGCTATGGATTTTGAATTTTATATATATATATATATATATATATTTGTGAGTGTATGTATTTGTGGATAAGTGTTTTCTAGATGAGATGTGTTAGAGGTTCAAAATCATTCATATTGGGACTCGTAGGGTTTCTATAAAAATATGGGTGTTTTGACTATCTTAAGAGTAATTTGGTCAACATGGGTTCAATATGAGATATTTGATATTTTAATATTTTAATTGGTTTAGAATATACAAAATATATTATGTGTAATATTGGGAGTAATTATGAATTACCTAAGTCCAACAAAATGAGAAAATGGCTTAAAATTAAAAATAATAATCCTTGGGGTGGGGTCTTTAATGCATGTGTAAAAATTTGGATTTAAAACTCAATTTTTGGATATGAAATTAATAATTATATTTTAGGAATGTGTGCTAAATGTGATGGTAAAATGAGTCTTATTAAAAAAGTTATGTCTAACTATTGAAACTAGGTTTCGTAGAGGCGGGGATGTTATCACATATGTAAAATGTTGGAGTTAGACCTTGATTTTAGGATATGTTGTTAATAATGATATTTATGAATGTGCAATAAAATTGTTGGTCATATGAGTCTAATGGAAAATTTTATGTCTAGCTTGTGAAATTAGGGTTTTATAAGGAATTGGGAATAGTGACCTTATAGGCAGGCTAATACTACATATATAAGACGTTAAGGTTAGATATTGATTTTTGAGTTTGTTTTCAATAATAAGATTTTAGGAATTTATGCTAAAATTTATATTTAAATGATTATTATGGAAGAAGTTTTGCTCATCTTGTGAAATTAGGGTTTCTTAAGGGAAATATGACTTTTTTTCCGTAGGGGATATCCCAGTATTCATATGGTTGTGTTTCACATGTTTTGAATAATTATGTTAAGTTGGGTTATTTTCCCTGCATATCTCCATGTTTTTCTACATGATAATATTGAGATAAATAACAATGGATAAGATAATAATCAATTAAAGTGAAAGATTACATATGTTAGGACCGAGGTGTTGCGTCCATTCCATCAACAAGAATAGTGGCTCAAGCATGTTTGTACTTAAAAGGTGCTTTAGAATGTTTCACTGATTTAGAATAATGGCAAAGAGTGTGTTGCTCTGGTAGATATGGTGACCATTCCATCTTATAATAATAGTGGATTGGGAGCATTCTAACATAAGAGATGATTTAGTTCATTCCACTGGATTAAAAATAATGGGTACCCTGAACTCAACTTAAAAAAGAATATAGATTATAATTATATCTAATAATGAATTATTGGAATCATTTCTTATCATGCATTATATTATGTTAATCCATATGCATGTTTATTCTTTCATGTAACCTTATGTAATCTATGTAACATTGCTACAACTATATTGTTCCCTCACTTAGTACGTAATGTATGGATTATCCTTTTTCTGGGTGTTGCTCATTCCTATAAGGAGATGACTAAGGTGATTTTGTGTATGTCACCTTGGACTATTTTGCTGACTTTACTACTTACAGTGCATTACTTGTGGAGAAGTGATTTGTATGTATTAGGGTTGGATGTAGAGTCATGTTATCCGGTTATCACTTTTGGTCTAGATACCTTTTAAGACTCTTAGTTTCCTTACCCTTTTTATATATTTTGGCTATTGTAGTTGGAACTGACCTCAAAAATTTTATCTAATTTTATTAATCTTTCTCATTCTTGATTTTATCATGTTTTAAATTTTAACTACTTTTCCTTGTATTGAATATAAGGAAGGTGTAGTAAGCAACACTTATGTTGAGTATAGTAGTAACGGCTAATTATGTTATTATTACGCTTTTGCTAAAATAATTTTTTTAATAGTACATTTTAGGGTGTTATAGGGTGTCACAAGTGGACATGAAATAAATATATTTAGTCATATATACAAGAAAATAACATAAATAGGCTGAACACATACATGCAATAACAAATATGTTACCGTTTAATAACATATACATTACCAAGGAATATTTTCATCATACCGTTATACTTACTCATTATACAAAACTTAATAGAGGGTAATGCATAGGTTTCCACCAAGTATTACTCCAACTTACCCTAGTGAGCTTGAGGAGGTTGATGAGCCATCTTCTAACTTGGAGTGGGAGGAAATGATTATACACATGGAGTGGTATCATCGAGTGATCCACGAGAGTTAGGCTTTTGATGCTACTATAGACTTGAGCCTCAAGGGTTTTGATGGTGATGATTAATTAAGATTAGGTCCTAGGGTTTTGTTAGCACCCTATTTTTAGAGTTTATGTTAGGCGAATGCTTAGTGTTTTTGTAATCTATCCTTATCGTGTGTGTAAACCCAAATGTTACGGTTTCTTTTGTTATGTAGACTCTAAATGCTTCTTATTGTTAATTCTTGTAATAAAAAATGTTGTATGACTTTCTATAATGTTATGTATGCAAGTGTTTTCTTTTAAATCATGCATGGTGTATGTAAATTCCTACGGTAGATGACAGAGTTTGGATGGAGGTTTTTGGGGTCATAATTGTTCTTCTAAGGAGGTAGTGACACCCAAATTGTTGTAATTTTATTTGTAGGCCATCTGAGGTTCTAACAAATTAGTTTCCTTTCAATTGATTTTAGGGACAGAGCCCATTTTTAAGGGGATAGTAATGTAATGCCCTTTTTGCGTAAACTATAATTAAAAATTTAATTGCAACTTAACGTGTAATATGAAAATGAACATATAAACTATAGGTGGATGTTATGTGTTTAATGTATTATTATATATGTTTGGGATGGTTTGGAAGATGGATTAGGTTAATTAGGCTAAGAATAGAATATTAGGGTTTTTATTGATGAGCGGTCGATCAAAGCTTGCAGGTTGGATGATTGGTGTCGAGGCACAACTAGTAGCACTAAGGAGTCTAAGTGGATGACCAATGGTCAACCGAGGCTCATCAAGGCGTCAAGCTGTATGATTTTTATGTACATTTTTGTGTTGTTTGATCTTATGATCCCTTCCTTTTTTCTCTGCTCACTTTCTTCCAACCTTCCCTCACTTTATATACTCAACCTTTCATTCAAGTGTTAGAGAAGAAAGCCTTGGTTATCTCTCCCTCTTTCCTCTTAGATCATGTTTGAACTTCCTTATTCCTCATTGAGCCTTCATTTGTTTCACTTTTTCTTTGATCTTTAACATCTAGTGTTTTATGCTCTTTCCTCTCTCCTCTTTTCTTCAATTTTTTCCTAAGTGTTAAAGAACACCTCCCCTTTTATTCTCCAAGATAGAAACAAAAGCCCATCCCTCTCTTTTGTTCATTTTCCTTGTTGGTTCTTCTTCTCATGATCCTTTATCTAAAATTTTTATATTTTTCTTAAAGATATAATTGTTAGATTTGAGAGAAAATTAGAGAGATTTTTTTCCTTTTATGTCTCCTCTTCTTGCACCACCCATTGTTTGGGTATGCCTCTTTTTCCTTTTCCTTTTTTATTTTGCATTATTATCATATTTGTCTTATTATTTTATTATGTTCTTCTAATTTTTGTTGCAGTATATTCTAATTATCTTATTGTTTTTTTTAAGGAGAAAAAGGTATAGTTGGAAGCTAGGGCTTGTGGTGCTTTTAACATCTTTTTGAAATTTTCTTGGAAGAGGTAACCCACATGCTCCTATTAATTTGTAAAAATCATGTGATATTTTTTTTAGAGTTTTATGATGTGCTTAAATGAAATCTATGCTTCCTTGTAATCCCATGAAAATAAGCATGTACATGGTATTATTGTGATTTTTCTATAAATATTTGATCATTTAAATTATGTAATAGCATGTTAAATTTATGTATTATAATAAATGCATGATAACATGCTAAAATGGGGTTGTTATGGTAAAATTATAATGCATGATTTGTTGCAGATGCTCAACCAAGGGTTAGTTGTTTATTTAAGACCTCTTTTGTTATTTTTGATTTTACCACTAGATTCCTCACTCATTTTACTTAAAGTTTGATATATAACATGTTGATATTTGAGTATGTTTAGGTAAAATTATAAGTGATTCAAGTTTTGAATATTCTAGGGGTATTTTAGTCTTTTCAAATGAAATCTATAATTTTACAACATGTACTATAGTAAGTGTTGTATTATGTTAAGCATAAGAATCATGTAAAATATGGTATACTAGATAGGCATGATTAGGGTTTTATGTGTTAAATGGGCTTATTGAGCCTTAGGGACAAAATGTTAACATTTATGAAATTTTTAAGAGTTGTAAGTATATGCTAAAGTGGTTATCTTAAATATTATTTATCTATGTCATGTATTTTATTTAATTCTAACAATAAATGGTATTAAAATGAGAATTTAATGAGTAAATAACCTATAAGCGCATTTTAGTCATTTATGACCTAATGCGCCTAAATGCGAATAATTAGTCATTTTGGTGGATAGTATCGGTTTGAAAATATTGATAAAACTACTTATATCAATAAATTATACCTTGTTTTTAGGAAAACCATCCATAAATAACTTCACAATTAAGCGTACTTGAAGGAATTTAGGAATGCGAGATCTCATGTGATGTGTGTGAATGTGGATAAATGCAACACCCTCATTTTCACAACCATAATTTTTTTTTGTTTTACAAGATATTTTTTGTTGAAGATAAATAATAAATGAATGGTGCTACCACCACGTCTAATATAGGAGAGATATGACCAAGACGTAACCTATGTCGGGTAAAAAGCTAAAAAGTAAACTCATATCTCAAGAGCCATGTGTAGTCGTCATCTAACCTAAGCTTGGTACAGGACTTACAAAAAATAAAATGAAGTTAAATGTAAGATCAATAAGATCTAGAAAAACTCTACATGATTATAACAAAATAGAAAAAGGGGTCATAAATATCCAAACCGCAATAACAAAGCTAACTAAGGACTCTACACTCTCAACCCCACATAGCTAATAATAAGAATGTAAATCATGTTTCACACAAAAAAACTTATCAAATTATACAACAATATGTTGGCAATAGAATTGACCATGTATAATCAAAGAGAAAAAAATCCCTAAGGTATATCAAGAAAATCCATTCTTATTAATACTAAATTATGCTGCGAATAAAGCATACATAATACATGTTGATAGTGAAGTATACATGTTATAAAAACTTTTAACCATAAACATATGGATCTAAACTTTGAGCCACAAGCCTAAACATTCAATCCTATCACCAATGGATAGAACCGATGGGGTAAAAACAATAGTAACAAGGTATAAAAACTAAGGTAAATAGGGACAACTATCCTACCACAATGAACAAAGTCAAGGGTACAAATAATAAGGCAAAAATCAAATTCACATATGGACATCCAGTCCAATCACAAATGGACAAAACCTATCAAGCATAATAATCAACACCTAACCATCCTATCTAGGAATCAATACATATGATCATCACAACTAGGAATCAACACAAATCACAGAGGTAGTTATAAATACACATAAGTGTTTATGGCCATGACCACACCTCAAAGAGCATTAACAATTCATTTAAAACCATGAAAACCATTAATCAAAAAAATCACCACGAATCATTAGATCCCTCAAAAATCATTAGTGAAACTTCCCAAAACAATGGCTATAGGGCTCAAGAAATACTTTTTTTGAAAGTAGAAGTGGTGCATCTTTTACTAAGTAAGAGTCTAAAAAATCATCTACAAGTCAAACTTAGGTCAACAAAGCCCTAAAGTTCAACCTATGATATCATTCATCGATTTAGTCATTATATGACTAAAATGCACTTTTAAACTTTAAACCCAATTCATAGGTTAAAATAACCACAAACAAGGGCGATGTAAAAACTATTTTTTTTATTGTTAGTAAAAATTGTAGATAAAATTAGCTTAATCAAGTAAAAATAAGGTCACACATCAAATTTTTAAAAATTCACTACTCAAAAAAATTACTATCTATCGTGCACTAGAAATGTTTTTTTTATACCGAGAAGCTTAAAAATAAAAACCAAAAAAATATTTTATTACTAAAAATTACTATTATGTGAGATTTACTATTTACAAAGGTAACGGTTACATGTCAAAGGTTGTGTTAAACCTTTAACTCTAGAAGTTCACTAAAGCATTTTAAGGAAATTATATCAATAACATAATTATTAAAATATTAAAACCTACTTAGGATAATTACGACGTCATTAGACAAGAACACTTTGAATATCGTGAAGAATATGAAAAAAATAAACTAAACTTTCATGAATTTCAACCAATAATGTGAACACCTAAACATACTCCAATTAAAGCATTATATATATATATATATATATGAAAAATCACCTATAAATTGTAAACTATAAAAATCATATAATCAAATTCATAAAACACCTAAATAATCAAAACCCCCTAAATCATATAAATTTTCATCCAAAAATAAAGCATGCCAAGGATTATCAAATCATAACATGTTAGGCATCAAAATTACTTAGTAATTTACCAAGATTAACATGGTATCTTCAATTTATCAAAACACCAAAGGAATAAAAAAATAATTTATCAACACATTTTTGGCGTAACTCATCAATTTCACAAAATTACAACATGCTTATACAAAGTAAAGATATCTTACTAAAACCTAAACTCATAATTAGCAAAATAAATAAATATTAAAGGAACAAGTAAATCATTTATCATAACCCCCAAAATAGTTTAAAACCATTAAAATATTAGTGAAATTAACACATAAAAACAAAATCAAAGATATGGAATTAAAGAGGAAAAAGAGGAGAAACTTATCCTTAAGTTTTGGAATAAAAAACAAGCTCAAGCATGGAGGAAAATGGAGCATGAGGCACAAAAATGGAGTGGAGAAAGAGAATAAAACTCCCACAAAATGGAGAGAAAATAATAGAAGGAAAAGAAAGAGAAGTGGTGGGGGAAAATGATGAAGATTGGTGGTTGTTGTGGTGGTGTAAAGTGGCGGTTATGGTGGCTATGGAGGGAGGGTGGTACATTGGCCATGGGAGGAAGAAGAAAGAAGATGATTAAGTGGTGGGAGATAAGATCAAAGGAGAAGTTAGAAGATATTTTAGAATTACTTAGTTAGTCATATAAAAGGTATATAAGTAATTTCATAACTAAGATATTATTATTTGAAACTAAGAAGGAAATGGGAGATGGGTGGCATAAAAAATAAAAAAATAAAATGATAATAATTTCATGATAAGAAGGACAATAAAAGAAACAGAAAAAAAAGATGATAAGTGTAAATGATGGAGGGTGTTTTAGTGAATCCATAGTTTGTTATAATTATATAAAAATGAAAGGTAAAGGTGGTGTCATATGGTGGAGAAGAATAAGTGGCCTCAAATAGTCCACCACACAAAATAAATGAAAGGTGTAGAAGGAAGGAGAAATGAGTGGAGGTGAAAGAAAGAAGAAAACAACAACTAAGATTAATATGGTAATTTTTTTGAGGAAAACAAATCCAATTTTGCTACTACAAGGAAGAGGAAGCCACAAAATTCAAAGGGAAAAAAGGAGTGGTTCTAAACCATACTAATAAATAATGAAATGTTGGGATTGATCCTCATAAGATTTGATAAATTTTAGAAAAAGAAAAATTACATTTGATGACTTATTATGTGAAAAATCATTTGAATAAATTTAAAAATTATAAAATATTTTAAAATAATTTTAAGCTCAATAAAGCTAAAATATAGTGATTGATAATTTTTTTTGTAAATTTATCAATAGCTAAAAGTTTCCTTTTAGGGTTTAAAATATGTTTAAGACAAACCAATATGATAAATAGTATGTTTTTGCTAAGGGCTCAATTTGAAATTTTGAAAGAACCTAGGAAACTCAAAAAATACAAAGAATCCAAAAATTAAATTATTATAATGATCTAGATGGAGCCTAATAGCCTCAAGTGGCTCAAAAGATATCATAGAGATGAATATGTAGGATAGGATTAATAAATGGGAATAATATATTTCAATAATAAAACTAGGATTTTTTAATTTGATAAAATATTTAATAAGCTATTCAAAATTAAAAATAATATAATAGTATTTTTAAATGCAAAAGATCCTAAATAGATTAGGATTTTTTGGAAAATAGGGTATTACAACAAAATATGCTCAAAAGGAATTGTGTTGGTTTGTAGGCTAGTCATTGATATCAAAAGTGCTACAAGTAATTACTTGTAGCTAGTGTATAAGGGTTTACAAATAGTATCAAAGGGAAGCCACCAATATGGGCTAAACTTAGATGATTCAATTAGGATCCTACTAGGACTATTATTAAGATAGATTATAATGAGATATTTAAGTGAGTGAGGCATAACAAGGATATTACATTCTTGAGTGGAGATATATGAAATACCCCTAATTAGATGTGGATTGTGGAGGATTAAATGGATTGATAAGACTACCTATATCAACAAGGTTGTCCTTATTTTTTGGAAAGCTTTTCCTTGAAGAACTTCACATATAAGTGTGTGTGACTTGGATACATTTAAGGATGAGTGACCTCTAAAATGGTTTCCTAATATGCATGTGAGTGAGTAGAAAATATGATAGAAAGGACTTGTTATGGCTTGTGGGACTAGTTATTGATCTTAAAATTGATCCAAGTAACTACTCGTGATTAGTGTACCGAGGTGTTATAGTGCATATATTAAGTGGTAGAGGTAAAAACCTTGTCTATGTATCAATGATATATTATGGGGTGATAGAACTTATATAACTACTAGGTTGCACCATGTTTTGAGTTCCTTTATTCGGGTTCAAATGGGTTAACAACCAAATTAGAATGTCTACTAATGAATATGGATATATAAGGGTGGATCTTTTTATGCTAGGTTATAAGTATAACTCAATTGTATTGCCCTCATAGGAAAAACAAGTATTCTATAAAACCAACCCAACCGAAAACTATGGTGCAAGGTCTTCTATGTAAAAATTATAAAGCAAATATGGTATACAAGGGGATAGTGTTGTGACTATTAACTTACTTTCTTATCTAATCATGATGACTTTAATAATGAAATTTATTTATGATATGATCACAAATAAGGGTTCTATTTACTTGAATTAGATTTTGCACATAAAGAGGGCAGGCGTCGTAGCTTAAATCTCATAGATGGGATGTTTAATTACTTCATATGCTTTGTTTTTATATTATACATGTTATATTGCATACTTTATATACTTTATATGAATTTTTTTTATATTTTGCATA
This sequence comes from Tamarix chinensis, assembly GCA_030549775.1. Lineage (NCBI taxonomy): Eukaryota > Viridiplantae > Streptophyta > Magnoliopsida > Caryophyllales > Tamaricaceae > Tamarix > Tamarix chinensis. The sequence continues at coordinate 89,694,516 of CM060179.1, forward strand.
TTGCATTAAATACTTTAATTACTTCATAATATATAATTTTTATTATCTATTTTAGTTATGGATTATCATGAAAATGATACACATGTGAAGGAATGAAACATATAAAATATAGGAATAATTAGGTTGATACAAATTTATAGGAATAGAGAAAAAGACATTAGGCTTAATTTTGAGTTTAATGATTCCAAGTATCCAACGTATGATATTAAGGACGTGTTTCAAAATTATACTACGATGTCATTCCATACCCTTTTCTTCTTATTCTTTGGGAAATACCTTCAATAATATTTTTTTTTTGTTATTATCATATGAGTTATGTTATATTCATATTTCATATTTGATTATTTATTTTTTTAGCAAGGATTTTATATGGGAACAACACAAGAAGCTTGTTGCGAGTCAAGCTGTAAAGTCCTAGATGTGTTGAAAGTCTTAGATAGCTAGGGCTTATATATATGTTGATGATGATAGTATTATACCCCCAACTCTATAATGACGTGGTCACCCTTGATGAACGGAGGGAATTTGGTGCATGGAGGACCTTAAAGGAATTTGAAGTACGTAATACCATTAAAATTTTAATATAAATATCATATACTTAGCTTAAAATTCAAATTAACATAATCTCTCTATTCAATGTGATAGGAGAAGAGTACCAAAAACAAATTTTATGCACCAAAAAAAATTTATGCTCATAAAAGGTGGCATAGAGGCAACAAGGTAGCTAGAAAAATCTTGGTATAAAAATTAATATATATGTATAGATTACACTATATAATTTTTTCATAATCTAATATTGTTACTAAGTATTTTTAGTTGATGCAATAAGAGAAAGAGTGAATGGAAGAAGTAGAGGTAACTTCAAACCTATATGTACCCCTAAAGCAAGGTAATAACTGGATTTATGCTAGGGTAAATGAGAAGGGATGACAACTAATAAGCCCACTCAATAGTGATTAAAAAAATTGTAATGCCCAAACTATTTCTCTTTAGTTATTCTAATATTGTTACTTATTCCTAACTATTTTTCTTAATTATAATAGGAGGGTTTGATAAAGGACTTTTTAACTAGTGATTTTTGAAAGAAGGTTTTAATGACCTTTTGATACATGCATTGAAAAATCAAGAGCATAGTGGTTGATATATAATGTATGATCACATTTTTAACCTATTTTTTGGTTTTTAGACATTATCCTTGTTCTTACCCTATGAAGGATAAGTTAATATGGATGGCGTAAGAACTAGTGACTTTAAGGGAATTAAATGAGGTGTTCCATAAAAGGTTGGATACTATTTCATCCTCTTCACACCTACCAATTGCACCCTTGACATCTAGTGTCCCTATACCTTTTCTGGAAATTAACAATATAATATAGTGCACCACACTTTAATTTAAAGATTTTATTTTTATAAAATACAATATACATTCAACTTTGTAGCCATAACTTAATTTTTTTGATTACTACAAGGTCAGTATTCTAGTGAGTTGATAGCTACAGAAGATTGATATATTGTGACCAATGCTACTGCATTCATTGAGTCGAATTCAATAATTCATACTTAACCATTGGGGTTGGTAAAAATTATCAATTCACATTGTTATGTCGAAGTATGTTATGTACTAAAGCTCGAAGAGTGTAGTATATAGTATTGATTCCATGGATGTGGATATGCCCTCACTTTATGTAGTTATAAGTCCAATCATTGGATGGCCGAGTAACCTTATCATTATCTAGGATGGGATAATCTAAACTTTTTAAATTTTAGATTACATTATTTTTTTATCAGCAATATATATACATTATAATAATTATATTTTTCAACTCTTTATTACTTAGGGTGGTAATATTACTGCTAGAATCCCAAGCAAAAAAGAAAAAAAAATAAGAGATGGAATATGAGAAAGGCCAACAAGCCATGGTGAAAAATGAAATATAGCATCGAGACCTAAAACCTCAATTTAGGATATATATATATATATATATATATATATATATATATATATATATATATATAATTGGCACTATCTTTGGTCGGAGGTTGTATTAGTGTTCCACTTCTATCCAATCTACACATGAAAGCAGTTGATGTGAAACTCTAGATTAGGGTAGAGTATCTCATACTTTTATTATATGGCAATACGTTACAATGTCAACATACAATAGCATATAAAAGGTAATTTCAATCCATTCATGATCAAATTTAGTTTAATAGCTAGGGGAAAAATACTATTTTGATACTAAATATGTAATTTCTTCTTTTATGGTCATAAGTTCTTGAAAGAAAATTTCTTATGTGATATCATGGATGGGACCAATGTTTATAGATTTTTATTTTCAAATATGATATATAATGAAAATGCTAATTTGAGTGGTGTTCCATATGTGGTTGACATGATGAAGAAGATTCCATAGTATCTCATTTTTGCTCCATTTTCCTTTAACACACATTAGGTACTCGTTGTATTATATCCATCTTTATGGACAACATATTATTTTGATTCGATTGGTGTAGGTCCTTATTCATATTCAAGACTACTTATTGAGAGGTAGATAATTATCTATACAAGACATATTATAATTATTTATATGCATAAATTTTATTGAAATATGGTTATTACATTAACTAGTTCATCAAAGACATATTTGGGTCACAAAAGAAGGGAAGTGTACCCCCAACCCATATGATAGAGATGTGATGAACAAAACATTTCCATCATTCCACTAGAATCAAACACTTCCTCATTTCAATTGTCATTAATAATCAACATTTAAGGTAATTTGAGTACCAGTGTCACAAAGATAAGTAGATAATAACTTGAAATGTATGAAAAAAATGCTTTATAGTTTATAAATTCATCCATTCAATATAAAGTTATGCTAAGTTTGTAAGGTGTGAACTTATGAATAAAGATGAAGGAAATCCCACAAATTAGTATTTGAAGTGCAAACATATAAGATTGCATGAATCAACACTATCTTTTCTTTCACGAATAGGAAACACTATCTTAGATAATTGATTGGGTAAGACATTGGTTTAGAGACGATGTTCAAAGAATAACAATAAGAGGCAAAATATTATATATCTCAATACATGTCAATAATTATTCCACTTCTGTGGACCAATCTTCTCTATGTTCTATATCATTAAAAAGATATCCCTAAAGAACAATATCCCATCACCCTTTATCCCTTAGACCTGAATCTCTAATTTTTTTTAAATTTTTTTTACAATATACAATCGATATCTCAGGGTCATTGGCTTGCATATAGTAACCATTCACCTCTTTATAGAATTTCATATTCTTAAATAAAAAGATAAGTCCTTTAAATCTATTCATTTCACATAAAAGTATGGCCAAATTAAGGACATATAAAGGATTCTCCAAGTCATAGGTCTAAGTATTGTTTAGTAAGTGCAACCCATTCTCATGCTATATAGATGGATTATTCTAAGCTTAAATTAATTTTTCATTTGATAATGCCTTTAACATCATTAATGCTTCTGATGATGTTATTGTTGAAGGAAATGGTAAAACAAGTGTTGCTTTTGAGTTTTTTCCCTTTTTTATTATCTTATATTTGTGGGAATATGTTTTTTTTTGTATACCCCTTTTTTCGTAGCATTCTTGAGTTGCTAAGCATGTGTCATTTTGTATAGGCATCGGGGTAGGATATTTTTTCTCTAATATGAATGTTTTCAAATAAGTTTGAACATTTTTGTTTATCTTAACTGATTAAAGAGGAGTGACACCAAGTAATTAATAAGAAGGTTTGTATTTTTTCTTCACCAATTTTGACTGCAGGGATTAGTTGGCTTATTTTTAAGATCTGTACAAAACCCAATTTTCTCTATACTCTCTCCATGATTTTCCCACACAATAATGTGTAATAGGAATTTGAATCTACTTGTTCCAATTGCTTCAATCTTGAGGGCACGAGATTGAGGTGGGGTTATATAAAACCTTAGGGGACAATCAACAATTGTGATTTTATAGAGGTAAAACCCTTTTTTTTCTCTAGGAAAGTGAGTAATCATGGCATAAATAAAAATTTTATTTTCATTCTTTTCTTATTAGTTTCAATTTATTTATACATTATTCTATTTTGCTAGCAATCAAAAGCAAAAAAATAATTATTATTGAGTAGTGTAGGTATACTATCATTCAATTATCTATTTATTCTTTAAGTCTATTATTGTAGCTATTATTTCTATTTAGTAGTACTTCCACTCTATTGTTTGTGGTGATTTGATTAGATGTGTGATTATTTGGATTATATTTCAACTGCTTACTTTGGGTTAAAAAATATTCTAGCTATTCAAGTGGTTTTCAATTTTATTTCTTGTTATTCCTATTTTCAATGCTATTATACCAAAGATTATTCCAGATATGTCAAAGGTGGAGGTGGATTTGGATTTAAGGATGATAATTATCTCTGCAGGTTTAGGACCAGTCAAGAATCCCCAATTCAGGTTGGGGGGGGGGAAGATTTTAGATATTAGGTTTGGGTTTAGAGATTTTTTTTGGAGATGGGAGAGGAATGGATTGGTGTCCCCATACCCAAACCTTCCCCAAATATTTTTTAATATATATTATTTATATAATTATATATATTATATATCTATTTTTTTATAGAATAGAAATTAAAAGTATATTATAAAAAATAGGATTGGGTAATTTGAATGGGATCGAGGTATTAGGGATAGGTCAGGTTTTGGATATCTAGTCAAGTTTCAAGGTTGGAGAATGAATAAGAGATGATGAATAGATTAGGGATTAGGTTGGTATGGAGATTTGATTCCTACGGAGATTAGGTCAGGGATTCCCCAATAAGAAAAATTCAAGGATCGAGGTAGGGTTAGGGATTATTTTTCTTATTAGGTTTAGGTATGGAGATGGGTTCCTCATCTCTGCCTTGCCCTATTTCCATCCCTAGTTAGATGGTACTAATTACTATTGTTGGTCTCAAAAACTTATGATTTTATTTGAGGCACTAAAGTGTAACTATGTTTTATCTACCAATACACTTGCTAAAACCAGTATTGATATGGATTATACTACTCCTACTACCATGCCATGGCCTCCTACCACAAATAAACCTAAGCAAGAAGAGAAGGAAAAGTTTAAAAAAGAAAAATAAGATAGTATAGGGTCATCTTCTAGTCCTCATGAATAACACTCTCTTCAATCTATTCTTCAAGCTCTCATCTTCTAAGGAGATATGAGATATACTAAAAAACAGAATGGTGCAAATTATGTTGGCAAGATGAAATGCATCATGGGAAATCTATTGTGATTCTAGATTATAGATGATAAGCTAGTAATGGAGCAAATCCATGAATATGAAAACTTGGTTGGTTGCTGATGTACTAGGTAAAGGCATAACGATGTGAGGGACTCTCTAAACTAATATACTTCTTGGGAAATTCCCACTATCTTGGAATGATTATTGAAACCATCTAAATCACAATAAGAGAGACTTTTCCTTGCAAGTGGAGATTAGTCATATACAAACTAAGGAACTGAATGGACAAAAAGACAATAACATTTCTATTAATTTTATTTCTATTAATGCTAACATAGTTGAATCACTATCTTGGCATGTGATTTTTTTTCCATTAAAAAACTAAAAAATTAAAATTATTAATGTGGCAAACACTAATAATTTTGAGAAGTATTATGTTTGTGTAGAAGCTAAATATTCTAAGAAGACCTTTAAATATGTCACAAGTAAATCAAATGAACTACTTTATTTGGTACATATAGACTTAGATGCCTTTAAGAACACTAGTAGTGGGGGAGATAAAGCATATTATGTGTCTTTCATAGATGATTATTTAATAAATACCAAAAATTACCTTTTAAGGTCTAAAGATGAGACAAAGGAAATGTTATTAAAATATAAAGTAGAAGTTGAAAATCAATTAAACCATAAGATTAAGAGACTTAGGTTTGACGGAGTTGGTCAATATGACACTAGTCTCCTTAAATATTTTTGTGAAAATAATGGAATAATTCATAAGTCTAGTGCTTCTTATTTTCCCCAAAAAAATTTCATAGTTCAAATGAAAATTAGGACATTAAATGAAATGATGAATGTTATGTTGCTGATTTTTGATATGTTTGGCCATATGTGGGAAGAAGTTATGTGGTATGCTTACAATATGTTGAATAGAGTCCCTTATAAAAGATTTAACAAAATTCCCTTTAAATTATGGATAGGTTTCAAACCTAATGTTAAAATATTCAAAGTGTGGGGGTATCTAGTTAAGGTTGGATTAATAGATTTTAGGAGAACCAATGCAGGAACTAACACTTTTGATTGTGAATTTATTAGATATGCACAAAATAGTGATGCATATAAACTCATATGATTATGTGATAACATTATTTGTGAATCTAGGAATGCAATGTTTTTTTCAAATGTGTTCCCCAAGAGAAATGTTTGTGTGGATTTTATTGATTATTCTAATGCTTTTTCTATGCATGTATCTTTTCCTTCTTCTTTCAATGTTTTAGATGATGATATAATTGAGCCTAGGATAACTAAAGGTCAAAGAGTAGAAACTAGCTTTGGTTTTTTTCCTTGTTGAAAATGATGACTTTGATAAGATAAATGAGGACTTTATGTCTATAGTTTCTTGATTAATGAGGATCCTAGATCTTATGATGATGCAATAAGCTTAGTTGGTGCTAGTTTTTGGTAATACGCTATTAATAGTGATCTAGAATCAATTATGTCTAATCATACTTGGGATCTAGTTGATTTACCTAAAGGTTGTAAACTGTTTAGATGTAAATGGATCTTTAAGAAGAAATTGAGAACCAATAACCCTATTGATAGGTTTGAGGCTAGGCTAGTAGTTTTAGGCTAGAAAAAAAGAAGTATATTGACTTTTCTATATCTATTCTCCTATGATCAACATTGCCACAATTTGTTCTTTGGTTGCCTTATGCAATATC